>OX352715.1:7706637-10106637 GCA_947095575.1 Electrophaes corylata | reverse complement strand
TTTCTTTCCTTTTGTGTTTTACACTAAAGTGGTTGCTTTTAAATGCATTAAAGCTCAGAGTAATAAATAAATCTTCAAATCACAAGGTTATACAAAATGAGTCATAGTCGCAGAGATCAATAGAGACAGAATAGTGGGGTATATTGGCCAATGCGGTCTAGCAAAAACAGTGTTTCGTCATTAGTTGGCTAGTCGCCAGCGCGGGCCATCCCGCAGCATCTTACAGAACTATGAACCGCGGTGAACTCAACCGCAAACGTCAAAAAAGTGTCAACAGTTTGCGTTAAATGAACAAATAAGCGGAGTGCTCAGCAAACAATAGCGAACAGACTGACATAAGCTCTGGTATCAAGGTTTATGTATTTAAATGATACTGTAGAGCTTATAGGTAATCGGTTTTGTTGATCGTTATTTATTTGTGGCATTAAGCTTGCGGAAATAAGTTGTATCGGAAGTGAAATCATCTTTTTTTGTTAGAAAACCCCACATAAAACGAATATAAGACAAAAGTGTTAAATTGATTGGAAATTGGTATTTTACTCCTTAGTGTTTGGTTTCCTAACTTTTACGAGTGCACAATATTTATGTAAGAACACAAAAAAGCTACAATATTTCAGTGTTGAATCCATAGGCTCCCGAATAATTTAACACTGTGTAACAGGAGCCAGGAATATTCCGCAAATTTCACTGCCGCGGCTGTATAAGCCTAATCCTAAAGCTGATTACAATATCAGAATCAAGACACCTTCGTCGGTCGGAATGAACGAAAATGTCGGAACCGTGCCAAATGTAAGTCAATGTTCTTTTTTTCTAACTTCAACTTTACAATTCCAGCGTCTTGACCAAAATGACGCATGCGGTAGCGGATGGTGTTCCCCAGTTCCCAGCCAAGGGTGGGTGGCTTGCGTCGCGCCCCCGATCGATACCGGTCAACGACCCCGACGCGGTCTGCGACCGGTGCATAGCCTGATATAACCCACATTCACCCCGCTAATTACTACACGCAGATTATACGCTCAAAAAATGTATTGTTTGTATTTAGGTCACGTGATTCAACGACGTGCCTAAGCCCTTTTTTGCGACGGATTGATTTTATAACAGGCCTACGTGTGTGATCCTGATAGCTGATCAGATTACAGCTCTGTGTTATGATTATGTATACAAAACAAAATATTTAGGCTTGTTCAACTACATTTCTTTTTAACTAGTGTTTTATACGTTATGATTATAACTTAGATTAACATATAGGCTACTTTTTATCCCGAAAGAATAACGGGAACGGGTAAAAAACTGTCACGCGGGCGAAGCTGCGAGCGGCCGCTAGTATGCTATATTTCTGAGCAAAAAAAATATGTTATGACATAGTGAAACGTTAATCATGATATTATAGGTATAAAGCGTGAAATTAAGGTTACTTAAGAAAATTTAGCGCAGGGGAGAAAAGTTTTCCCGGTTCTGAGAGGCCATTGCACTCGACTTACATAACACCAGGGGTACAGACGCGACCAAGAGGTGCGCCAACAAAACATACAAGGAAAAAGTTATAGCTCCCCGCAACGGTGCGAGGTAAAAATTACCATCGTACTATGACAATAGAACTCATATCTCAACAGTTTCCGGTAGGAGATGCGTGGAAAGGAAAGATTTATGAACGTGTCTTAGCGTGCGTGGGTGACATGGGGGGAGGCGCGGGTATGGGGCAGATCGAACCGAAATTGGCAACGTTCAACGCTCTGCTGACGTTGGTTTTGCCCTGTAATTTGTCATCGAACAACGGTTAGCACGATTAATCATTTAAATCTGCGCGGTAACGTTTTTTAGCCATACCAATACCGTTTCAAAGGTTTAAAATATCATTGCTTTATTTATTTTTATACAAAGTTGTAGTAAACGAGTATTTTAGGAAAGACCAAGATTGCTCAAGCTGTATATTCGAAGTGAAATGGACGTTTGAAAATGGAGCAGTTAAAATTCTGAACTATATAAAGTAATCTAGCACTTGATACAGTAACAATTAAGTTTCAAATTAAATAAGTAATCTGACGTTTAAGACGTTTTTCCACAGAGAACTAAATATATTTTACGAAGTCAATTATGCAATCATTGTTCTTATCCCTGAGCAATAAATGCTAATTTCGTTTACGCTTCTGGCTGACTTGCTACTTTTAGTGAACGGAATTTGCCACGTGGCGTTTGATATTATGTCAAGTAGTAGAGTGAAGGAGAGGGCAGTAGGCTGTTTCATTCTAATGGAGATGAGAGATATTTTCTTTCAACGAAAGGGAAAACTTGGATGTTTTGACCGTGCTTATTGCGTTTTCATGAAACGTGAATCAAATTACTTTGAAGGCTACTTGAGGGCCCGAAGAGTATTTTTGTTAATTTAATAAATGTGAAGCTCCTTGGTTCCTTGTCGGCTATGTATCAACAATTTTTAAGCAGAAGTCGGTATTGCGTCATATAGGAGTTTTCTCACCACTGACCTCTGTAAATATATAAGTACCTAACAAGTTTGTTGATAACAAACTCTTTTTTTTTTTTTTTATATTTATTTGGGTAAACAAACAGTAACACAATATACATAGGTAACATAGTAATGTACAAACAATTTAATAATTGTGAAACCAACACCGTTTACCACAGATTATGTCAAAAGTATTACTATACCTGGGTTATGAGAGATATTATGTACTCTCTGAGTATTTTATCACCGTAGCGAAGAGGCTGTATTACGTTTAGTTATATTTTTTTAAAGCGACGTACGAGTGTTGTTGTCTATCTTTTTAAACGACTTCCAAAAAAGATTAGATCTGCATAGGTACATACTCATGCAGGTGTATATCCACTCGAGTGGTTGGTCCAATTTCGATGGGGTTTTCACTGATGTATAGAAGATGATCTTAAGTGCTCTATCTTAGGTGTTCTACAGACAGACAGCAGAGTTATAGTAATAGGGTCCCGTTTTACCCTTTGGGTACGGAACCCTAAAATACTGTTTTTACTGTTAATAAATTTGAAATTGCGTTTTAAATTACACTCAGCAGTAAGTACGTCATGGGGGCCTAATATAAAATTTTTTTTTTGTAGCAACTTAAGTTAGTAGTAGGTAGGTTAGGTATGTAATGTACCTCTTTCGAATTGTTGTCTAAGAGTAGGTACTTGGCAATTTAGGTAACCTACACCAAAATTAGTGCTGATTAGTGTCACAAGTCGCACTGTTATGAAAATAAGGTACCGTCAGCAAAAGACTTCTTTTTGGCTGACTTTTTGACCTAAAAATCTAGATATACCAATTCTGCCACTTTATTAAAACAGAAAAAGCCTCACGATCGTACTTCCTAATCACGGTAGATATATCTTAAGACCTATTAAGTAGCATTAGCTCAAGATTCTTTGAGGATGTCTAAGGGTAGTCAGTACGTCCACACCATTTGGCACGTACCCACATTTTGCAGTAATTAGTATTCCATGACAGGTTGCAAGCCCAACGCCGCTGCTAGATATTGACTAGTTTACTCACGATAGTACCACTAGATTGTGTATAACTGTATACTTAAAAATGCTGCCACTGCTATTTTGTATTCTGTTCCGATATTTACCTGAAAAGAGAAAATAATAATTAGTAATCTGGTACTGAGCAAATAAAACATTTGTGCGCTAAACATTACTATATGGGTATCTGTTATGAGTGGTGCCAATTTAGTTAACTAACAAACCGCGCTTGACATCGTGCGCTTGAGGTTCTTTTCATACAAATTTCAACCCCTGCTGTATCCGTTTAGGGATTGGATTTCGGGAATTTCGCATAAAACCGAATAAACCCTGAAAATCTCAATTCTCTGCGATCAGTGGTTTAGGCTGTGCGTTGTCTATGTCAATAAAGCAGGGCAAAGATTCTTATAATTTATTTATTTATTTTATTATTATTTTGCTATAATTGGTATAGATATAGATAATCTATGAAATACATCTACTTCCTAGTGAGTGACCTAATACTATTCGCATCTGTTTAGATTTAAAATTTCATATAACACCTTTGTACATAATCAATTCATAAAAAATATACAAATTGAGGTACAAATGATTGGCAGTGGAACTTGTAATTTGAATTCAGTGCTAGACACCAAAACATCTAATTTTTATTAAAGATAGACTTTACGACCTAGCCAACATTATTATTATGTCTAAATTAATTGAGATTAATAACCAGAGAAGCAAATATCGGCATACTTATTTAATTTAATCGCTGATGTAGGTAAAAGTCGAGCCAAGGTCAGAACTAAGGCAAAAAATTACTAAGACATAGTGTGGATATAAACAGTAGAACAACTCTTGATGAAATAATAATACAGTTTTACTAATTTCATTTAGTTTTACATTGAAATTACAGGTAAATGGATGGTAGTGCTCTGTAGGGCACATTTCTAACATGCGTAACCTTCGAGGCATTGCCTTTTTATTGATGATTATTGTTTTAGAGCTTACTTTACTTTTACAAAAATATTTTCGATTCACTTCCTTATACTAATTTTTTTATATCAACAATATTATTCATCAGTGTCTTTACTTTTTAGAATAATTTAGATAATTTTTACTATCTCCTATGAAACATGAAATTTACAAGCATGTGCAGGCAAAAGTTAGTTATAGACACATTTTGCTTAGCAACTTAAAGTTATCCAAATTGCTATGCAAACCACGATACATGCGTGTGCCGAATATGAAACTACGGATAAGTTATTTGAATCTAATACTGTCCTAGTACTAGGCCTTTCTCTTTAAAACAATAGCTTGCGTTTTAGAATATTAATTATATTCAGTCCGGTAAGGGCGAAGCTTTTTAAAAGTGAAAATATCTTGGATATTCAGGCATTACAAGAGGCTTGTCAAACCAGCACAAATAGAAACAGAAATATTGATTTATTAAACATGCAGATAGGTCACTAAGCGGTAACCATCACCAACACAAAGCATTGCATCGTAGGTCACAAACGTGCCCTACGATGCACTGCCCTGCGTCTATCAACCTGAATCACATAGGTGTTAAGCTTTATGTGCTAGATATAGATAAAATCAAACCAATCTAGAACGAAATTGGCATAAACAAACAAAAACTTTTTAAATAGAAACAGAATATGATCCATTGTGGAGTTGACCTACTGTGAATAATATATTTCGACTGTGTCCGCCTTTCGCATTCGAGCAATCTGTCACATCGTGTTACACTACTATGTGATAATCAGTTCTTTATTTTAGAAATGATTTGTATTTTACTACAAAAATAAAGGAATTCAAGGTGGCAATTTGTTTAAGCGTTCCGACGATCTAGATTGAATACTTACCTACCTTTTAATTAAGTACTTATGTGTAAGTACTCTTTTTATGATGATAAATAGTACACATGAAGGTTATATGGGTGGTTTATTATTAAACGAGTTCCTTTTATTATTTATTATGCATGTCTATGACCATATTATTGAACGAGCTAAGCGCGCGCGATTTTCTCTCTGTACCCGTTTAGGGGTTGAATTTCGGGAATTCCTTTTTGAATACACCTCTACGCTCTAAGATATATAGATATCATCATCATTATCAACAGCCTGTAGAAATCCACTGCTGGACAAAGACCTACCACACACGTTTCCAGGAAGAACGATTCTGAGCCTATTCCATCCATCGACTTCCCGCGGTCCTAACAATGTCGTCAGTCCATCGGGTAGGAGGACGTCCTACGCTTCGTTTCCGGTATATAGATAGATTTAAAAATATTTTACTGCAGTGATCTTTATTTGCTTAATAGATTCATTATCTTTGTGTTTGTGAAAAAAAACTGTTGGTTTCCATAGTACAAGCTATGCTTAGTTTGGAGCTAGATGATGTTGTGTTAAAATGTCCACAAGTATTTATTTATTTACAATGATTTGAGTCTGAGGAAATATACCAAGGATGCGCGTGAGCACAGATACTGTCTACTTTCAATTTAAATAATGCATTGTATTTAAACAATAGTGAATCTAATAAACATAAGATCAGGGCTATAACGCTCTAACTGACTTTGTTATACCTATTTGTAATGAATATTGAAAACTAAAACTAGAACTTGGAATTTTGAGTTTTATCTCTAAGATATAAAGTTCAAATTTGAATAAAATATTGCAGTGAGTTGAAAAAGTACCTTGCTAATACGCAATCTATGCATAATTTTATCACATCGGCATATTTTTTTTTACAAAATGTCAAATTTAACTCATGTTTTACAAATTCAAGATTGTTAAGGTTGTAGACGGAAATATTCACAGCCTTGGCACTTAATAAATATTAAATAGTTCACATTTGAAGACTAATGATATTCAACATAGCTCGTATACTAGGAAATTGGGCAGAGTTCGCGTTAAAAGTGCATCGAACCGGCAAGATGTGATCTCATTTTATGATAAAAACATTTTATAACATTTGTCATATAATAAAAGACTGGTTAGGTTGTATTATGCAGTGTTTTGGTAGAATATGCATGCGGACATTAACCATTCGAAGAATGCTGAACTTATGCAGTCTGTGCGCAACGGATTAAAAAGTAGGTTCTATTTTGATTTCTCACTTATCAATGAAATATCATATTCGGGATATCCCACCATAGCTCATATAAAAACGTAGTAGTCGTATGAGAGATAATCTACCCGCCGCTGGGTGAATGCACTGGCCCGGTTGGCTCCTCGCCAGCTCTCACGGTAAACGCTCTAATCACCGAACACTAGAGCTGGTACGACTCCCTGATGACTTATAAACGCCTGGTACTTGTGATGCTATTGTACCTAGCGGACGCTGACTAATCACGTGCATTCCTGGTATCCTGGTATCCGTAACGTATACCTAAGTATAATATTTGTGTGTACTGTTTTTTTCTCTCTTTCTTTTACTTTTTTGTTACGTTGCACGTTGCATATTTCTTCACACATTTTAAGCCCATTCTTAGAAAAAGATTTATTATGAGCACGCATTTTCTTATAAGTATTCTATGATCTATTCAAAGTTTGTCCTAGTTAGGCCATTACCTAAGAAGCTACTATAATAAACACGTGATGCTCAAACAAATAAATTTTGATATGACGCCATCTAGCCCCAAACTAAGAAGAACTTGTACTATGAGGACCAGATAACTGATAGAGTACTAAAATACTCTTATTTTGTAAATACATACAAATAATAAGACTCAGATTGAGACACATCTGTGTTCATCATACAAATGTTCGTTCTCAGTTGGTATTGAACCCAGAACCTATAGCGCGAAAGACAGAATTACCAACTGATCTAAGCATTCTCATCTGATTGACGATATGCTTACCAAAATGCGTATTTGTCTTAGCAGTCAGATACACAAGAACTTCGTAACTTTTAAAACGGTATCAACATTACTCGTTCAATAAACTCTTACACAGCAAAAAAGCAAAAATCACGAAAACATTAAACGAGTTCACAAAAAATTACAATAAATACAAGCATTTATAATAGGTATGTAAATTTATACCTAATACAAGAATACTAGCGCTCAAATTTACCCGCGTGAAATCATTTTATAGAAACTTTAACCCTCGCTGTGCACGTTAAGGGGTTGAATAGAAATGAAAAAAGTTGGAAATTACTTTCTAAGTACATTTCTATGCATCAAAACGAATATACCCTACAAACGCGCGTTTACGTCGCCGTAGATGCCCAGATAGTAGATTGTTGCAGTTGACTGAATCTCGTTTCATCTGCGCGTCTTCTGCGCGCATAAAAAACGCCGCGTGTGTAGGCACTATAGAACAAACTTTGATTTGTTTGGGGCTAGATGGCGCTGTTAAATGTCAAATTTCGTGGGTAGTATATATATGACGTCCGCGCGGCAGACCACCACGGAGATGGCGTGACGAGTTAGATGTACATCTTACAGACTGGTCCAACTTGGCCCTTGACCGAGAAAGTTGGAAAAAAGGTAGGGAGGCCTTTGCCCTGCAGTGGGACAGTTTAGGCTAAAAATAATAATAAATAATATATATATGGGTCTTTTAGGTAGGTATGTAGCGTTGTGCAACATTAGATTCGTTCGGTGATAAGCCTTATCGGTGAATCAACTGG
The DNA here is from genome assembly GCA_947095575.1 of Electrophaes corylata. Lineage (NCBI taxonomy): Eukaryota > Metazoa > Arthropoda > Insecta > Lepidoptera > Geometridae > Electrophaes > Electrophaes corylata. The sequence goes on along the minus strand of OX352715.1, from coordinate 10,098,522 downwards.
GCTGAGTATAGGAGCATTGACATTAGACCTTTAGGCATCAAATTAATATTAATGTCTTTCACATCAGCAACATTGAACGGAAGGGAAAAACGAAGTCACGAGCATAGTGATTTTAGTGCAACACAGCTCAAGCAACTTTGAAGCCTGTTTGCACAAAAATCTGATTTAATTTGGTTTAGCTAATCACGTTTACCGAGATACATGTATGCTTATGTCACAAGTCTTAGCATTTATTATGTTTCTGAATTATTTATATGTATGTAGGTACATCGTTATTTATTGTACCTTCGTTATGTTTCGTTTGCTATATTTAAATTGTATCTTTTTTAAATCTAAAGTGGAAACTTTGGCCATGGTATATTTGGTACAATGGTCTACACAGAAAAACCTACTATGGGTCAATACCCATAATAAGATTTAGTATATAAGTACATATCATTTACCGCACATTTCTTTTTAGCCGTTAATATACACACCGTTGCGAAGGTGTGAAGAGCAGACGACAACAATTCAACAGCAAAAGTTGACAAAAACGAGTTTAAAAACATTTCCTTATGCATATTTTTTGCCTCCAAAAAATCATCTCTAACATCACGTATTCATTGGTCCGGGCGGCAGAATATCAAAAGTAGTTTTAGGTATTACATACCAGGGCCCCATGACCGGCGAGCATGCTTAGATGCTGATAACTAGTGGCTACGACCTCCTTCATTGCCATACAACACGTTTCCGGCTAGATACTAGAACTACCTAAGTGAGGCCGCTGCTAGAATTGCGTAACATTTTAAAAACCTTTGTTTAATCGCGGGTTTATAAATATCTCATATCCTTCGCTTTATGGGTTCCTGGTACATTCCCTCGAGGACACAAAGCTCATGTTTTAGCATCGCATAATGTAATTTTTTTTATAATTGACGTGCTTGAAAACTGGGTCAAAGGGCGACAGGGGTTTTTGATTCCCATAAAATTGGTTGCCATTCCCCTTAGCAACAACCCAGCTGTTTGTAAAGGCCATGTTTTATAAAATGAAATAGTCTCATGTCCCCTAGTTGGCCTAAAGGGGAACACACAAAAGGGTGGGCAAGTACTATAGGCTATGTAGTACATAGCTATAGAATATTCTACAATGGTACTCCAGGTGTTCGTCTCGACAATTTAAAACGTTGATAATAGCTTGTCCTTGGATTTTCGGTCGGCAATGACCTGCGCAAGCGACGAATAACCGTCGTAGACGTGCGATTATGTAAAGATTGTGGAGTAGTGAAAAGCGATGAAGTGCGATAGGAGATATAAATCGCGCTTTTATGGCAGGTATTCAACTATAAGCCGATCATAAGCAAGAACACAGCATGTTTGAACATTCACGTACTTTTATAATGTCAAGGATTGAAGGCATTAACTTAAAATACGCTAGAGAACGCGCGCAACTTAATCCACGTGAGGTTATTTTCATGGAAACTTCATCCACGATCTGTGCCCGTTTGGGGGTTGAATTTCGGAAATTATTTTCTTAGGAACACCTCTACGCACTAAGAATAATATACCTTGAACGTTTCAAGTCACAAACCATAGGTTTAGGCTGAGATTTGTCTATATGTCAGTCAGTCAGTCAGTGAGGACAAAGATTCTTATAATTGATATAGATTGTAGAGTTGTGTGTGTAGCTAAGATTTTTACGAAACCTTTTTTTTTATCATTTTAGCATCGGAATTTATTTATCTGAGATGGTCTTGATTAATAATATTGATATCGCTTGTAGTGTACAACCGACCTTATAATGTTTATTATTTAAATATCGCGGAAGGATTTTGTTACACAGACCTACCTTATGTTACCTACTTCAGAACAAAGAAATTGCTTATTTAAATTGGTTGGGTGTTACTAATTTGTAACACAAAAGGTTGTTTTCCAACTTCCGATCTGAAGGATGTGAAAAAATTAACTATATCTAAACGTGTATTTCTTTGTAAGTAAATGAATATTAAAGTGTTTGAATGTCGATTTATAACATTATAAAGTGGATCCATTAAAATCATTTGAACTATAAAAATATTGACATTAAAATAGGTATTTTATAGTTTTTATTTTAATTCATAAATCTCAGGTCGCTAAGCCGAATTTAATTATGCATGATTCATCATCAGTCTAGTCCACTGCTGGGTACGGTCGCCCACCGTATATTCTGTTCCGGGTGTTCTGGGTATTTTCTATGTATAATAAAAATATCTATGTATGTAATGTATTGTATTAAGTTTGTCAGTCATCTAGTACCCATAACACAAGCTCCTGCTTAGCTTGGGGCTACATGATGCTGTGTGGGTTGTCCAGCATTATTATTATTATCATATGGGGGGTATGCCATAGTCACTAGGCTTGGTAGCCAGTGTTGATATTCTTAAGATGCCCATCCTCTGGTGGGTTACCTTGGTCGCCTTTCACGATGACAGGTAAGGTAGGGATTCTATTTCTGTCAGGACCACCAAGGTGTACGGTTCATGGTTCATGACTCATAAGTACAACGTATTTTCAACAACAATCAACAAACTTTCTGTCTCTGTATTTAACACTTACGTTTACCTCAAAGTTTCACATTTTGCACAAAAGTTTTCGAAAAACCCAAAAGTGTCACAAATGATCAGACAACATGTCTTCGCTAATTGTTGATCAATAACATCCTTTATTTGTAGTCGGTTTAAAAGGATTCGGGCCACTGGTGTGTTCAGAAAGCGAAGTAAAAATGCAGGGCCGATTTGCAAATATTGAACGAAAACAAAGGACTGTTTGTTCGACTGCGATCTGCGCTTACGCATACACCTGAGACGGTCTTAATAAGAATACAATTTTATTTTTCAATTCGTATTATAATAACTGCACGCGAATTCGTCCGCGTGAAGTTATTTTCATACAAACTTCATCCCCCGCTATTACCGTTTAGGGGTTGAATTTCGGGAAATCCTTTCTTAGTACACTAAGCACCAAGGCATATATACTCTGAAAATTACATGTCTCTACGACCATTGGTTTAGGCTGTGCGTTGTCTATATGTCAGTCAGGGCAAAGATTCTTATAATTAGTACATTATACCAATTTCTCCATCACCTATGTCAGTTTATCTAAACTTTTATCTTACCCAAGTAGCTCACGCTCTAAGACCCAAGTAGGTATTCAAAATACAACTCTATGCATATTAAAACAAAGTCTAAATTCTAGCATTTGATTTTATGCGAACGCAAAGGTCAATATGATCAGCGTCAGCAACAAATAAAGCTTCATGACACAAACACATAATTTGAACCGTTTTAAAACGCGTCCGTCGCCGTAAGCCCCACGCTGCGCATTTACGACGTGCCAGCGTAACCCGACCTTAAAAAATCTTCATTATCTCAACATCAACCATACGTTACTCTCACCAGCATAAACAATATCAAGTTTTATCAAAGCCTTGTATTTATCTTCCGTCACAGATTATAATCGCGGTATTACTCAATTTTGCAGAGCTTTTTGAATTAAGAACTTGTAGTGAGACTCACTACGAGTTCTAAATTCAAAATACTGAATGGAAAAGGTTACAAAGCTAGACCAATAACCATTCTGAATGCAGATGAGCCCTGCCCAGTCTAAAGTTGGCGCCTCACGCGGCTAGAAATAACAAGCTCAGTAGAAATGTCGATTGCCGAATATATGAGTGACGCACTCGCAGGCAACACCAAAGCTGGGAGTTGATAAGATTAGTGTCATTTCAATCGACTGCAATGAGAATCGAGACACGACTTCACTAATTGGAACTGCCAGACGAAATGGTCAAAGTTTCAGCACCGATCGTTTAAAGTACCATTGAAGTTCACTGAAACGACATGACATTCACAAATCGGCGTCCCACATTCTCTAACTAAACAGGAGGCGCGAAGTAATAAAATGTGAGATTGCGTAATAAAAGCCAGCTGTACGAAATCGTGGCGTGGAAAAAAGCGTAAATGTACGGTGAATCTGTTTACAAACATACTGAATACAAACATTTCAGAATTCGCCTGACTCAGCGTAGTACTAGGAGTGCAGAAAAATTAAAGAGCTAGAGGCGAGTGCTTTGTTGTTGATAATTATCGGTATAGTCTACTGTGAAGCCATATTAAATAATCGTTTTTTAGACATTGAGGTGTCAGTTTTTACTGCATGGTCATTATGACGAATCGAAAATTGCAGTGTATCGTTGTGGTCGGAATTCGTTTGAAATTTACGCTCAATTAGTTTTGATTTTGATTTGACAGCGGATGATTCAACTTGGAATGTATAGATCAAAAATATTCTCAAGTATAACTTTAGTATGACCTTTCGAGACGATACTAACTTTCTCGAGTTTTCTGAAAAGCCAACGTCAAAATAGGACGCCACCAAATACCAAGCATCTGAAAAAGGCTAACCCAACTGTCACATAGAAAAAACTGCGTCATTGCCGCTATGTTTGCATTCCACTGGTCGTTTTCGCCCTTCCCAGAATGTTTACGCCGTTCTAGACCGTCGATGTAAATGTCAGCTGTTGGCTGATGGCAAACGTAGGGGTTGTTGAACGCCAGCTATTTCGGAGCGGCTAAATCGGGCGGCTCACACAGTGACATTTAGACTAGATGCATCAGAGACTGGGCTATTCACGATCTCGGACAACAGATGTACGACACTATTGCAATTCATAGCTTCATCGATAGGAATTTATTAAATCAAATTTATGAATTTTGAGCAACTATCAAATACTTAGTGTTGTAAGAGCTGAATTATTGAATTTTTATCGATATCGATGTCAAATACTGTTCATTATTTTAGAATTTAAAAGCTTTTTCTGCAGTATTTTCGTCTTTTTCCCACCTGTTCTTATGTGACCAATAGTTGCAGACATTGAAGGATGAACGTTTGAGTAGGTACGCATTTCTCGAGAGCCGGTACAGATTGTAACTAGTAAGCTACATTCAGTGATTCGACACGACGCGTAACCAATCCTATCAAACTGTGAAAATATTAGTCTGATCACTAACACGCACGTTCGTTACCACATATTTAGATTTTGACGTTTTAAACGTGTTTAATGCGTATAAAAAACATCCATAGGCAATTGAGTTTATTACTAACAGATGTCGAGTACTGGCCGCCTATATCCTGGTAACGCGCGCTTCTAAAATCATTAACAGATTAGAATCGAGTTGTTTGTTAGCAAGGTAATTATTTAAATTAATGGCAAACAGCTTAATACAAATTTTACTGATAAAACAGGCAAAAAGGTGTTTATAACACTGAATATTTAATTTTGCTAATGAGAAGCACTAAAGAGGTGCAGTTTATGAGAGGCACGCACGGCGCATATCGCGATGACCGGCCAATACTACCATTAACAGCGCTGTGGCCAACGAAATAACTCATTAAACAAAAATGATACTGATCGTAAACAGAACCGCAACCGATCCAATACTGAACATTTTAATTAGGCGACGGAATACAATACGGTTTCGCGATGTGAGAATAAGTACAAAAGAGCTCGAGACGACGGCCGCGCGGCCTCCACTGAGCTTCGTAGAATCAATTTTTTACCGAATGCCTCTTTCCAGTTCGTCGCGTACGGTGATTAAGTCAATCTCTCAGCTGGACAAACGATTAGACGATTATTGAGGTATCAAATTCAGCCGCTCAAGAACAAAATAGGTTAACTAACATGTACCTACGAGCATAACTAATCAGAGTTCGCCGACCGCTGGCAAACAACTACGATAGAATCTACGCAATAACATAAACGTTCTTATTTTTAAATTCAGAAAAGTCCGGCAGTAATGATCAATTCATCGACAGGTTCGTAATTTGAATACGTAACACTGGCCTAGTGGAGGCGCAAGATAAATAGTGCTTTCATTTTTATTCGTCCTCGCATTCTATTCAGGTTTGGGCTGTCACTTTTTCTTTCGTTGCGCACTAGTGTTGCGAGTAGGATCTCGATCGGCCGTCGATAGCCTTGACCTTCGATCGGTCGCGCGGGCGATCGTCGACCCGCGCCGCGCCGCACCGCACCTCCTGCCTGCTAGAGATGCTCGGTTATTGCACACGATTATTGTATTACCCGGATTAAAGTTTATCTAGATCTTTCTATCATAATATATATGAGACGTTATGTTTTCATCGTTTCTACTAAACTGTCCATTGCTTTATCGTAGCTAAACTTTTTTCTCGAGCTTTTTGTTTATTAGCAACGGCAACAAGAGACATCAAGTAATTTATATGCGATGGTTTGTTTTTAGTATAACATCGACTGATCGGTGTAAATACGGATTATCGCTATCGATAAATCACGCTCGTGGTACATCACTAATACCACCAAGGAACTTGGGAGGCGGACGAGCTCGTTCAGCACTGCTTACACTCGCATTAGTGCTAAAGTATTAAAGTAGATACTTGCATCCAAAGGTAATTTCTGTCTACTAATAATAATACTTCTTGCTACCTACTCGTATGTGACTGGGGTTTTCTACATCTTGTTGGTTTTGCAGGGTTTTTCTACTAGGGAAAGAGCTTGATATATATTTTACCTATTTTATGCATAGTCCGCGCAAGATGAACTTTTTTAAAAAAAGAATATGCGTTCTGGTCGAAACTAATAATAATAATGCTGGACAATCCACACAGCATCATCTAGCCCCAAGCTAAGCAGAGCTTGTGTTATGGGTACTAGATGACTGATATACTTAATACACTATTTTTTTTATTTTTTTTGGTACGCTGTTTTCCCAATAGGTATCTTTTCCTGTCAAACCAGTGTCCTGTCTATAGAGACACTCATAGGAGTAGTTTCCAATGTAACAAAGTATTCAGTGATGAGTAGGAACATTATGTTCCAGTTCTGATCAGTGCTGTGAGCATCCTTCTTCATCTATTTAGCCATTGTTTACAGGTGCTACGTAAGAAACCAAGGCTTACTTTTTTTTAGTGAGTAAATAAATATTTGTGGACATTTTTACAGAGCACCATCGAGCCTCAAACTAAGCGTAGCTTGTATTATGGGAACCAGATGATTGATAGAATACTATGTACGTTTTTATTTTCTATATTCGATGACCGATGTGGCGCGGCAGGCGTAATGCCCGCCTGCGACGCAGGAGGTTGCGGGTTCGATTCCCGCCTTCCGGGTGTTCTGGGTATTTTCTATGTAAGTATAATAAAAAATATCTATGTATGTAATGTATTGTATTAAGTATATCACTCATCTAGTACTCATAACACAAGCTCTGCTTAACTTGGGGCTAGATGATGCTGCGTAGATTGTCCAGCATTATTATTATTATATACTTACTTAGAAAACAATATAATATATAACAAACATCAGTGTTCATGACACACATAATATATGTCCTCGGTGGGGCTCGCACCCACAACCTGCAGCACAAAGGTTGAGCTACTACTAACTGAGTTATAGGGCCAGTCGCGGATCGATTTCAGAGACCTCTGGTTATCCAAGAGTATTATCTTAGTAGTAAGTTTCTACAAAATAAGAAATCCATAGAAGTAGGTACCAGGCGAGCATAAATTGGTGTCTTACAAGGGGGCGCTTGCCAGCCGTGACTTGACGTTTCCGCTGACCGCGGGACACACCGTTCAACAGAATGGAAAAGATTTAGTTTGAATGTTCAAATCAGAACATCTAAAGTTTGCTGAAGCTTTTTGAATTAAATACCATAGAAAGCACCGGTGGTCTAGTGGTAGTAACTCCACCTTTTGATCCTAAGGTCGTGGGTTCAATCCGGTCGTGCTCCAATGGGTTTTTAATTTCCTAAATTTATGTGCGCAATGCCGGTCGGTACTCTCAAACGGTGCTGGAAAATAATGTGAGAAAACCAGTTAGTATTCTAGCAGCGGCGATGGGCTTGCAACCTGCCACGTATGGAATACTAACTACTGCAAATTTTATCAGTTTCTTTAAACCCTATATTTTTTACGGTAAGTAGGTGAAGTTACATATAAAAACTTGTTTCCATTACAGACTACTTTTTTGTTACCAGAGACAACGTTGTCTGTGGTGTTATGATTTACTAATCCAAATTTTAATACTTAGTGTATCTATATAGATGTGTCAACCTCATCACACAAAGGTTACCTGGAAGAAAATGCTAGTTAGCATTTGCCTAGTACTTCCTTTTTGTGAAAGAGTTATATCTAACCTCCGGGCATTGAAGAGTTAAGTTTAGCAACGTTCTGCGCGGTCATTACTCAGATGGGTGACTGGTAGTGGTATGGCTCCGAAAGCTTCTGGCCTTATACCTAAGGATTGGTTTCTATAAACTTTTCTTTATCAGCTGAGAGATGGACCCATCGGCCCTATTGTGTAACTGTAGTGGGCAGTCCCAGTATTGGCTTTTTTGACAGATAAACAGTTAAATTCGTATAATATACTAGAGGCCACGCGCAGCTTCGCCCGCGTGGCAGTTTTTTCTCATTCCCGTTGTTTTTTCGGGATAAAAAGTAGCCTATGTCCTATTCCAGATTACAATCTATATTTATTCCAAATTTCATCCAAATCGGTCCTCTGCAGGTCCACTGGTTAGAGCGTGAAGAGGAACAAACATCCATCCATCCATCCATCCATCCAAACATTCGCATTTTAATATTAGTAGGATAGTAATTTGACAAAAAAGGCCCACCCATGGCGATTATATGTCAAAAAAAACCGATAATCAGTCCCACTACAGTGTCAAAAAACATTTATTCAGTAATATCCGCAGGGATCATTTTAAAACGTCTTAAATCTTGAATCTAAGCGCCTAGTTCCTCGCGACTAAGCCTATAAGAACCGGCAATAGGTTCCCAGCATCAACGTAGGTTATCTTGTTAGTCAAACTCTGCACTTGTATTATCGTGTGCGCACACATGAATGGCAGGCACAGGCACATACGTAAGCGTACACGCTTCATTCAATTTGTTTACTCCGGTATGCCGCCGCGACGCTCGCGGTCAAGGACACCATACATCGCCCGCTTGAAACGCGCCCAAATTATTACACTACCCACTCAAAACGCGATGATAACGGTAACAAAACGAAATTTACGATCGTTGCACTCAGCTTGGTTATTGTTTACAAATGCTACAACTTCGTGTTGACGATGCAACAGCATTATGAATCTCTAGACTATACACTACTTAAAGCCTTTATTGCTGCATTTAAATTTAATCACTTGATTTGAATAAACATCTTCCTACTTCAGCGTCACGTTTGCATACAAACCTACTATAAAACTATTACTACTATAAACTTACTAATAAACAGCGTTCACCTTAAAATACTCTTTAAAACTTCCTGTCGTGATTAGGTTCCCAAAACAAAAATCGAAATTCCGGAGTAAATTCCGGATATTTCATGAAAATTCCTGACTTTCTTATAAATATAATATTGATCGTGCTTGTGAACAAACAAAGCAAATTTTCAAATAATTGTTACCTTGATTTGTAATAAAAATATTCCGGAAGGCTTCAAATTCCCTCCGGATTCTGGACAAAGACCTATTATATAACCGGACATGTCCGGAAAATTCCGGATGTATGGCAACCCCAGTCTTGATCTTATTTGAAACTTTCTGTCAATGTCAACAGATCACTTCCTAAGTGCTAGTTTCTTTGCAACCAAGCCTGGAAAAACAGGCAAGAAACTTACGGATGGGTTCCTACTGTTTTTATACGACACGAGAGGATATCTACCGTGCCGTGTATAAAGCTTCAGTGTTGTGCTAATCAAGCTAAGTGAGGTGTACGCATTATAAAAAATACGTTAGAAATAGGAAAAGAAATAATAAGTCAGGAGTGGTCTCCGCTAGAGCATATTGCCAGCACGTGGTTACCGAGACCTTCGTCCCGACCACCAACTATAAGGTCGTTTACTCCAATTACGTAACACCCGTGTAACAACTACGACTATAATCGACGGAATTTTTATTGACTAATTATTCGCCATTTTTTTATACGCGGTGAAGTCAGCGGATATAGCTAAATATTCAAGCAGTGTATCACTCGAGGTTAACAATAACTCACAAAAAAGTCCTACGGATCGATTTATCTCACGTCGATATCTGGTGGCCGGTAAATAATATGGCGGTTATGTCTCATCATATGGTTACTGTGAGATAGTTTTACTTTAACTTTTATATTGGAGGCTGTCCCGAGATGCAACCACATTCCTCGACGATGACTCGCCGCGCCCAACGACCATTGTAGGCTTCTCACATGTAAACATTTGAAAGACATTCACTACTATGATTTTATAACTCTTGATGACGTCTTGTTTCAGAGATAAAGTGGTCCATTCATCAGATGAGTCGACAGCCAGCGCGGAGTCAATGCCCAGACGGATTAAAGGGCCGATTAACGAGTACAGTTTAATTTATAACCGGAATAATAAAGGCTCACGTAAGGCCCGCCGCGTCGTCGTCGCCCAGGGTTCTAAAGCTCCGGGCAACCCACATCGCTTATAAGTCATAACTAAAATGTCAACATACAGTTCCTCCTGCAGCTTCGGTTTCAGGTTAGCTTCGAACAGTTTTGAACCATCGGCAACCGGAACAGAGGCGTTTATTCAATAAGTGCCAGCTTATTATCTAAATGCTGACTAAACTTTCGGTTTCGCACAAAAGCTTTCGTTGATTTAGAGCAGTGATAAAAAGCAGCAAGTCTGGATGCCGAAACCGGTTCGAGCAGCCGAAAACTCCGTAATTATGTTAACAAGACGAGACAGACCCACGCGACTATAACTGGCAGCGTTTATTAGTAAGATCGTAAACCAAACGATAGTGAAAGATAGGTACTTAATAGCTCATGATCCCCTTCACAGAATCGATGTCGGCGAGTACTGCGCGTGAATACGCAGTAGTCAGGTATCGTGATATCCTTTCCCAACTGCAGCACATCTGCTTGATAAATTTCGATAAGTTATCGAGACCGGAAAACAGGGTAAGATTTGCCGGTGTGTCGAGTGGCGCTCGTACCAGGGAAGCGTGACTGATAAGGAGGTTACACAACGGGCTGAAGGAGCCAAGGTCGCGGCAGATGTGGGAAGTACAGTGTTGCCGTTCACGGCTTATCTCGAAGAATGTTTGCCGAGTATAAATAAGCAGCGGGCCAGCACTAGGATCGAAGTACTCGGTCGATACTGCGCACGATGTTTATGGGTGTGAACGCACTCGGTCATGGCGGCGGCGTCGTGAGAACTACTAGCACTCTATTAAGAACGATGATGTTGTATGATAGTGTGACACGTGGTTATTGAGCTCCCCGAGTACAATACTTCAGTGTACAACAAGCTGGGCCTGTTGCGTAACAAATCGTAAGCGATAACAGAAATGAGTTCCTTGACAGGAACGGCATGTTTGTGTGCAAATTCCAAAGGGTATTTTTTTGTTCCTTGGCAAGTGCGGTCAGAGCCATGCAGGCGACCGATAAAGAGTTCACGCGATCTCGGCGGGAGGGCGAGATGACGCGCTGACTAACATTCCAAAACCAATATTATTTATTTGTAATGATGCCAATGAACGCTTAGCACGTTTACCTTCGATTTGCATCTACCCGCTTAGCCGCCTTCCTGCTTCAGTCACACTCATGATGTTTTATTTGTGAACGATATTGATTATTGATATTCATTCAAGTGGAGAGCGCAGCTGACGCGGAACGGGCTCGGACGCTGACGAAGCGAAAACCATTTACCGGCTTCGAGAAGCGGCCGGCACTGGGTCACTGGACCCCGGGAACATACCCTTACAGGAATCCTGTGAAGGCCGCTACTCATAATAAAAATGACATCAACCGCGTGGGAATATAAATGTATAAATGCCACGCTAAGCGACCGGTCAGACCAGCAGATTTAATTACGGCATTGCTGATTATCATTGACATAAAGACATTCGTTGGAACTCTAGCGTCGCGTTCGTGTGTAAGCTACGAATCTGAAACCGCGAGAGTAACGTTCACAAAAAATACAAGAAAGCAGACGATCGTGATGCGTCAGCGCAATGCACTTCTACCGTCTCTGTCACTTCGGCAAATGCACTTGTCATGGTAACGCCATCTCGCTCCGGCTTGCGAGCTAGATTCACTCGTCCATCGACTGTCTCGTTCCCACCACACTACTTTGTTTAAGGAAGTGCGCTTCGAGCTTACGGGATCGCTTCGACTGGCATCAGCTGCTTAGCATCGCGCCGTGTACCGAACATAGGAATCTGAAGTTTAGTCATTGAAGAAAATCCATCGGAAAGCCGTGCGTGTGGCCGCTCGCGACATTTCCCCCATAACAATGAGTGATAGTGCATCCGTCTCTTTCGCGGCGAGCCTTGCCGTGCTGTTGCTCCGAGCCAAGTTCAATATCCCAGACCTTGGGCCGATCGAGAGTACCAATGGCCAGTTGAAACTAGTTACCTACTCATACCTACCACCAGCAATAATTTGTAATTTGCCCATTATTTTTAGCACCTTATTGATGGATCGAAACTGGTATGAATATACCAGTGTGCGAGTATTATTATGGTTGTATGACACGAAAAACTTTAAAGCGTGAGGTTCTTAGGAAATGGATGTTTCCACGAGCCTTTGTCGGCGAAAACCGAAATGGGCGAGCAGCGGCCGGGTCACGTTTGGACATAAACGACTGGACGTAAAAAATTGAGCAGTTTATGATTTCGATACCAGGAAAACTAATGAAGCGTCGTCGGAACGGTGGTCGGCGCCGGCCGCCGTGCTGTCCTCGTACCTACATCAAATATACGAGCGCCAATTAGATGTCGGCCGCGTTGCGAAAATAATATAAATATTAGTAGAACCGACAAAGGTTTTTAATCACCGATCTCGATGCGTTTTGTTCCTTTTGCGGTCCGAAATTACAGGTTGCGAGTTCGCTCACCCCGGGCATCCCGCGCTTAGGGCAACTATGCTCTCGTGGATCGTGTGAAAAACTACCCAGCTTTTGCTCTTATTTCGCAATATACCTAAATGCCATTCGATATCCGTAATTTTTATAACCGCACCCAAGCAGCTTTTCATGCACGCACGGAAACCACCGCAAACGTACGGTCACCGGATGAGGCGCCTAACCGCACCGAGAAGGTATAATGCAGTTGTTTCCAAAATGAGGGTCAAATAAGTATTTTTGAAAAAGGAATACTGAAAACGAAAGCCAAGCGCTCATTCGCTCGGCGCGGATCTCGCCAAGGTTACGTAGTAGGGGCGGCGACCGGCGAGACGACCGTGACGTCACGGGCGCCGGAAACGATTGTCCGCCTCATAGTTACGGTTACATTTTGAGTTTAGAAGAAAGTGCTTGACGCCGCTTGGGCTAGGTCAGTTCGCTGCACTTTATATTCGGCTTTACTGAAATTACATATTTATTGGTTAATTCTGTTGACCAAGTATTGTAGTAAGTATTCTTGACCGCTGGCTTATTACAGCTTAAAGACCCTGCATTGCATACAGCTTAACGAACTAAGGGTTTTCCGTGCCCTACATTGAACCTTTGACATTTGGATAATTTAATAAAGTAAGCATATATTTTCAATGCATTTTATTTAATTTTATTGATATTAAAAAAGTATTAAAATAAGCAACAAAAGACGTTTCCCGTGTTGTTTCCATATCGGCAGATGGTATAAGAAAGCAGTCGACCTCCACCACCCAGGGGCGTAATTCTCATTTTCAACCGACATATCTCACTGTGAGCCGAACATTTCTGTCTACGATAAAGTCATTTTAGTCATTCATCGCAGACTACTTTTGTTTATATTAAACTTTTTATTATATGAATTGCTACTGGAATAAGTCCACCTGATGTTAAGTAGCCATGACCTATAACAAAATATTGTCTCACAGGTTACGTTCGTTAGGAACGTGCCCTACGCTACGATGCACCTGAGCCATACAAGCTTCATATACCTGTGATATCACTGGTACCCACACCCTTCAAACCAAAACACAGCAAGCTGATTGGCGGTAGAAACACGCATGGTGTAAGTACTGCCCCGGACGAGCCCTTTCAAAGCTTTTCTACTACTACCGTATCGTACCGAATTCTCCGATTTGATAAACAAAATATTGGTTCGATCGAATCATTTCTACAGCAGATTTACTCTCGAAAACGATAGACGAAGTTCGTATTCTCGTTTTGAGTTACACTGCGGGGCCTCGGTAACCCATTTCACAGTTAAATGTCTTGCTGCCTGACGTGCCGTGCAACTCAAAACCATAATACGAAACTTTGTTTATCGTTTTTAAGAGTAGATGTACTACATGAGAATTGCCCCCCAGATAGTCGGCGATAAGCAAATTAATTGTCTCTGCCATACACCACAATGGCCAGTGATATTTAATTTAGTCATAATAAATAAGTCTTGCTTAAGATAAATCTACAACTTTATCTACGTACCCTTTATGTGGTGTGTATTTCGTGTTAAATACCTAACTGACTGCATGTATGACCAGAGGAGATATTTACCTGAAAAAAAGAAAAACAATTTATACATCAAGTAGTAAATAAAATCATCCGTAACTATAAACATTACAATTTAGATAAACAGTGTCTAAAATATTGCCATCTCTTACTAGTAGGTCATGGAAAATAGTGACAGGGCTAATTTTAATTTTTAAATTTACGTTTAAAGGTAGTTTTTACTTGCCAGGTTTTAAAAGATATCAAAATATTATACCAATATATTATTAAAGCTTTCGGAAAATGTTGTAATGTTCTTTCTAATATAAAACATAAAAACATTATCAGAAACTTTACCTAAATTAAGACGCGCAAACTTTTCTACAATGAACTAAATCAAATTACTGTACTGATTTTGATTAAATTTCTATACGACAATTTTGAGCCTGTCAAACTAAAGAAAATTTGGAAAATCGGTTCTCAGTTAGAACTATGTGATATAAGACAATATACAGTAGAACATAGAACCTTCGCTTTTTTTATGTCGGTTATTAAACGAGCTTTTGGACACCCACAGTGATGGCATATATCTAGGGTCGGTGTTATGGACTACAGACCGATTGATATTAAATTTATTTAGAATTGTACCGACTGCTGTTTCGGCTCTTTTCGACTCTGCACATCACTATATCACATTCAATTGAATTTAACTCATTTCAGATATGGTTCAATTTACAATATCAACAGTTTGCGTATAATTCGGAAATATACACCGCAAGTTGATTAACGCAGAACTGTACATCACAGGGCATGTTTTTAAAAAATTGTTTATCTATTTAATTACCATTTAACATAAGGTGGACCGTATGCTTGTTCCGCAGTCTGACTAGAATTTGAAGGTCGAAATTAGGCCTGTCTGAAATATCAGTTCCGAAGAGTACAATTTGACGGTTAGAACCTGGTCGAAAAAACCTTTATTAGGTAGGTATACAACTTAAAACAAGAGTAGTGTGTAAACAGAGAAATCATACAAAAATAAACGCCCGGAATGTTAAAAATGTAACGTAAATGTTACACAATACGTAATAATTTACGTCATCACATCAAAATTTCTGTGTAACAATGAGTTGTTTCGATCTTTGTTTCGCGAAAAATGTCTGAAAGTATTTAAACATTGTGAGATGTACACGTACTACACAGCCAAAACGAAAACAATTCATAGAAGTGATCGTGGCGCATCTTTATTGGTTATTTTTACCCGACTGACCTTCATGTCATTGGTTAATAATAATGCTGGACAATCCACACAGCCTCATCTAGCCCTACGCTTATGTTATGGGTACTAGGTAACTGATATACTTAATACAATACATTACATACATAGACATTTTTTTATCATACATAGAAAATACCCAGAAAGCCCGGCATAAATACTTGCAGATCGTACAAACATTTATCCCAAGGCGCCTAAATGCATTTAGGGGCTCGCTAAATACATTGTGCAAGCGGGCCTAACTTACGATTCTATGAAGATGTCTAAGAGTTATCCAAATATTACATTAGGCAAAAAGCCATTAGTGCACGACCGGATTCGAACCCACGACCTTAGGATCAGAAGGCTGGGTCACTCCAACAAGACCAACGGTGCTCGGTTAGTTTTCAAAATTAGTAATTATCCCTAATTGATTATCCATTATACCCGTGTGTCACGCACGCACTAGTGCGGAAAGTGAGTATTACAACATGATATGATACAAGTGTTTAATTCCATATTTTAACTAATAATTTCAGTAGATAATTATATTTAATAGGTTTTTATATGCATAATCAAAACTTCAACATAAAACTTGTTCCCATAGAAAAAGGACTAAAGTAAGCTTGCTCCACACCAAATGTTCAAAATATCTTTCCGACATGAGACATGAACCGTCTACCAATTTACAAAGGTCTCACCTGTTCGACTGATCTACGCAACAACGAACTGGATCTGAGAGAATCCATGCGGTGTGAGAGGTCAAGATACGCTGGTGAACCTATGAGCTTGCAAGGTTGGTCTACACACAAGCGAAGCGATTACTTTTCTTTTGTAGATTAGACAAGTGACCGACAGCGAAAATATTGAAATGCAGGCGACTCGTTCCAGTCGTTAATAATTACCATCGCAACTCATTACATTTATCAAACAACATTAGTTTGTTTTCTTTTTACTTTTAAACGAAAGCTTTCTGAAATAAATCTTAAATACATTTTAAGTTCTATCCTTTGCAACTTTTCAACGCTTCGCCTATGTTTATAAGCTGTCTGAAAGTTGAAACCCATAGGCATGTATTTGAATACATAGGCCGTTAGCGTTTCCGATAGTGACGCAGTTGTACTCAACGAGAATTTCAATGACTCACTTCGTCTATTCTGTGGCCGAGGCACAGAATAAGTACTACGTACAAGGGTCAGTGTCTAAGCACTACAGTGTACTCTATACTATAGTGGACATTTAACACTTGTTGATCTTGTCTGCTTTGTAAACGGAAGTGTGTAATTGCTTGGAATTTGAGTTTGGAGCGCGATTATGTTGAATTGTTTTGTTGTGGCATGAAAAAGGTTGGTAGCATTTTGATTGTATTTTGAAAATGGAATCGTAAAAGGCATGAAAGAGGCTTGAAGCATTTTAATTCTTTTTTTTTTTAATTTGGTTTTTGAAATGACTTGTTTAATTCTTTGAAAATAGAATCGAAAAAAGTTCAAACAAAATAAGAAATAACAGTAGGCACAAAACAAAAGTTCGAGAAAAACACTTACCCCATACGATGACGTAAATAATGACGTTTCTATCAAGTTACACAATTTTGTTACAGTAAGATTTGTTTTATGTTTTTGAAAGCAGCAAATCTTTTTCAGAATTTGTATTCTGAGTTCTGTTGGGTAATAGTTACCATTTATGAGGTAGGTTATCTATATTTCTATCAACTAACAATGTACCTAGTAAAAAACTTCTGATTTTAGCAAAAATGATTTATCTAGAAGCAAACGTCAGTTTTCTTTACAGCAAATGACATCCCGGCTTGACGTATTTAACTGAATCGTATAAGAACTGGTCAAATGCAGATCTTACGAATGTGGGCAAGCTGTGAACCTTGAAAGATTGTGTCAAAGATGGAGTTGAAATGGTTCTCTGCAGACTCATTTACGTCAATTATCGACTATAATAACCCGATAAATCGAAGTTATCCATTGTAATGTCGATAAACCTCTTTTAAGTAAATGTAGGAAGAGATATGTATAACCAAAACAGGTACTATTGCATTCTCATAAAAAGCCGGTTGCTAAAGTTTTTCAGGACTGTAAAATTACGTAATTGTAACAAGATACAAGAAGTTCGTATTATAGATTTCAATCAAGCGTATTCAGACAACACGTTAAAAACTTGCGTGTTAAAATATTTAAGGGTCGAACGAATGATTCATGAAATCATAAAGTACCAGGCAGACATGAGTGTCTAGGCGATTTCGCACTAGTTCAGCGAACACATAAAACAAAGATAGACTGATATTTTAGGCTTGTTGATATCCCGACCTACCTCGACGTGATGTGTGGGAGTGACCTTGTATCTTAATGTGCATTTATAAATAGTGTTATCATAACGTGATACAATCAATCAAATGTAATATGAACAAGCACTCTGCTCTATAAACCCACCACCCACTTTGAAAGGTTTTTATTATTACGCGTGAATTATTTATTACTAGCCCTCCGTGTCCCACTGCTGGACAAAGGCCTCCTCCCCATTCCTGCCACACATTCCGATCCTATGCAAAGTTTTTCCAGTCCACTGAAAACAGTCGCGCTTGTCTGCGCGTCGAATTGATACCTCCGTTTTCGTCCGTTAAAAAAGTGTCATACACTACGCATGTGTTTTCATCATCATCATAGGCAGCGTACTAACCCACTGGGCATAAGCCATCTCCCTCAGACGCCACTCATGACGGTTTTGGGCCTTTTGCAACCAGGTCCTTCCCTGTACAGCAACGATGACATCCACCCACCTGGCTGTTGGTCTGCCAAGGCCTCTCTTGTGCCCTCTGTCAGAGCCTTACTCCACCTGCCATCACCAAAACTTGCCAAGTGTCCTGCCAAGTCCTGTTTTATTTCATGAAATCGAAATATGCTGATTTTGATAGATCACTTGACGTAATAATAATAAGACCTACACACGCAGTTCGTATAAACATTTGCATCAAGTTTGTTTCACATTCACATTTGTTTAAGCAAGTAGGTACATCCTCAATCTTTGTGTGGAGAGTTGGTGCGTTTGTCGGACGTACGTCGTCACTAGAAACTGGTGCAGCTGAAAATCAGCGTTGGATAGGTAGATACACTCTACCTCTTCAGCATTTTGTGCTGAGCTGGCGCCAAGTTGACTAAACATTATTCCGTTTTTTGATAGGATGAATGGGTAAGAGCGCGGGACTTTTGTTTATGCCAATTAAGTAGGTAGTCGTGTTTTGTTATTTTTTTTTTCCCGTGTTTTCCCTTTATCCTTATCCTTTATTTTGTAACCGTTGTGCGTTTTGTCAATAAACTTTTTTGATTTTCATTTTCAAGTAATTCCAAAAAGACATCCTCGGACCAATGGACTAAGCAGTTCGTTGTCAAACAGAAATAGGCCAATTGTAACGTAATAGCCTATAAATAAGGATGATAATAAAGTACACTCTGACGACTATCATAACAATTATCTGTTTCTTTCGTTTGTAAGAGCGTTGACTTATTGGTTACGATAGGTCAATAAGTGACACGATAACAATGTCATTGCAATTTATGTCTTGAGATTCTGTTTCAAGATTAATTATACCTATACTGCACCTTAGACAAGTGGCTGGCAATTACAAATTTAGAATCACCTATAATAAGCTAGCAGTGTCAAATGACACGACCCATTTTTCCAAAACTAATAGTTTTTTATCAGATTTTTATATAAGGGGTCAAGAACAACCAATGTATCAAGCCTAACAAAATTTGCAACCATTAATTAAGCCCACAATGCGTTAAGGATCACTATGAATCGTTCTAAAACTAGGTGAATCTAGGCACCAGTTCCACGCAATTTTTTTATGCATCTCGATACGATGTAGACAACAGAAAATGTTAACGAATAACACGCAAGCACACGTAAAATAGCGACCGGCTGTCAATTGCTATCGTTATTCTCGCTGCTTCGTTTAAGATAGTTTTATCGATGAGCACTTATCTAGGTGACTGTTTATCGTACAATCTGAGCTCTAAATTAAAAGCCGCCTAAGGCATTGTTTCCATCGACTTTAGTGGCAAAATAAAAGTGGAAACTGGATCCATGACCGAGTCGCCCTTAGTTTTTAGAGGTCTAAGCTTTGTAACGGGACGGCCGTATCATTTCGAGAACTTATAACCCCTTGGTTGGAAGGAGATGGGGCATTGATGGTCCAATACAAAATTACATTAATGTATTTCACTGACTAATGCTACCAGTAAGAAAAGATTTATGACAGGCAACTAGTATTGCTACTAACGGATGTTCGTAAGAATGACGACCGATGTGACGGGGGGGGGGGGTGAATGTCCGCCTGCGACGCAGGAGGTTACGGGTTCGATTCCCGCCTTGGGATAAATGTTTGTACGATCTGCAAATATTTATTCCGGGTGTTCTGGGTATTTTATATGTATAATAAAAAATATCAGTCATCAAATATGATGAGAGAGAGAGAGAATATGAGAGATATAGATCGCTAAGTTAAAATATCATTAGGGTTGTTTTTGTCGCCCCAAACACTAAAACTAGCACTATTTATACCTTTATTGAGCACTTTTATAAACTTGAGTAGTTTTTTAAATAAGAATAGCAGTTCAAATTAAACAGGTCTCTCAGCTCAGTTAGTAGTAGCTCTGTCTTATGTTGTGGGTTCGATTCCTACCAAGAACAAAGATTGTAAGTTGTATTTACGCATGTTAAGTATATAAGTATTTCTGTCATTTATGTCTCATAGTTTAGAAGTAAAAAATGAGGATGTACAATATCTCGGCGAGTTTTTTTTTCTAACCTATCTCGTCTCACAGGTCTCCCCCAAATCCCTCCAACTATGGATTGGGTATTTATTTATTTTAAATGAGATATTACGATAAACATGGAGATGCTTGCGGTTAAGACCAATTTGGCCATCTAGTCCCTCACTGTAGGTACATGTGGCTTTTTACAGACTGCCGCCGTCTGGGAATCCGCAACAAAGACCTGACGAAATTCCGTTTTGCATTCCGAGGGTTACGTGTGCAGCGAATGTTCCAGCATTAATTCGAACGAATCGATCAAGAGATGTGAGAGTCGAGAAGCTTCTAATCCATCTAGACCAGTCATTCCTAAAGTGGTCCAGGTGGACCCCCAGGGGACCACGGGAGACTCGACAGGGGTCTACGTTGGACGTGACAAAAAATGGGGGTCTACAATCGTAAGCAGGTGTGCATGAAAATTAATTTGGTTTCGATAGTGAAGACTAAAATGTTGGCTTGTTATTTTAAATAATATGATACCTAAATTAAACCTCAATAAGACAATTTATAAATAAATTGAGAAAAAAATGGATAGTTTCAAACTGGGAGTCGAACCCAGACAATGTCGGTATCGCGCTGAGATTTAGAAATTGGTAGTAATGTAGATGCAGGGGGTCCACCAGATCCAGTAAAATTTTGAAATGAAACAAAAGAGTGGGAACCACTGGTCTAGAAGCTTCTAATTCATCTAGACTAGTGGTTCTGTGAGAACAGTCTTCGCGAGCCCTTATACCAATGTATAAGTCGAAACTAAGTCACTTCGCTCACTCGGACAATAACATAATTGTTTTTGGTAATGGGTAAGTTTACTCCATCTAAAATATCTGTCCCGGGTCCTACAGCGTAATGTGAATAGAGTATGTGAAAGTTGCTTCTGACGCTACATTACATGCAAAGGCTTCTGACTTCTTCAGGCGTCATAGTCTGAGATGCAAGTTGCTGAGGAATATGGCTTTGTTATAGGCGATGGTAACCACTTAACATCAGGTGGCCATATGCTGGTTCCATCAGCACATTGTAAAAGGGAAGGGGAGGCATCATAGGCTGAGGTGTAAGTTGTTGAGGAATATGTTCAGGTATAACACGACTGGAGTTATAACGTTGCACCACACGTTGCACCTTTATTTCATGACGCAATTGCAGTAAAATCGGCGGGGCTTTGTGCTCGGGTGACCCACTTCCACCGCCATAAACCTCCCCATCAGTCCCGCCAGTTTCGGGTTAAAACTCCGGCAGTTTTTGGTCTTTTTAGCAACATTGCCAATCGGCCCCGTTGCATTCCCGTATTTACGAGTTTTACGACCATCTGACCGAGGCCCAGGCTGACAGACGGATCGTAAAAGAGCAGATTTTATTTCTTATTGTTCGCCTTTCGCGAAATCTAATTGAAGTCGAGGAATCGGTAGGTCGCCCACCGGCATTTACGCCTTTTTAATTTAACTGTGAGTGGAACGTTAAATTATATCTTTTCGATAATGACGTGGGGGTTCATTGCTTTTTATGACAAACTAAACGACTGCGAGGCGAGAATCAATCGAAACTTTATCCTGTATCCTGTACGCGAAGTATTCGCATTGATGATCTAGATTGTTTGAAATTTTCATTACATCATAACATTACCTGCGATAGCCGATTTTATTAAGTAGGCAACACTCGCACGCACGTAGGTATGTTTTATTTCTATCTCTGATTTACGTGATTCTTACTTTAGCATTACAGACGAAATGTACTAGAGCGACATGAGCATTATGAAGTTGTAAATTTAGCAAGATAGAATAGGCGAACGTTTATTTTGGTCGCGCTCTTCTATGTCTCTGTTTATTTTCTGTAGTATTCATGTATGATTGTACTAGGGAGTCATGAGCGCAGTGGAGTTAGTGAAATTGCGTGTGACCGCAAGACATCCGGCGGACAATGCACGGCAGAGCGGATGCCGGCAACGTGATGATATTGCTTTGCGTGTCCGTCTGCGCGCGTGGCCATGTGTGAAGCACTTTTGCCTTCTATTACTACTTTCCTCGTAACATAATCTAAAGAAATAGAACTTTAATGAAAACTTTTTACACTTTTGGATAAATAAACGATTGTAGGATAAATGTAAAAAAGGTTGGATGCTATTTCTATTTCAAAATAATGTTGTACATAGTGGCTGTCAGCTGTGAGAACTTTATTTACGGTAAAATTAAGTTACATAATAAGGACCGTATGTAGCAGCAGCTAACCACGATTCTTTTGTGAGTTTTCGTAATATTGCGTTGGAAAGGAAACCGCAGTGTAATCATTAATTTCCTTTGGTTTGTGGCCATATTGAGGCTTGAATTATTTTTTAAGCTCCCTTACATGACCCTGGAAACCATATTTAAATGATAAAACTTGTTGTATTTATATATTATCAAAACTTGATGGAGTACAGATCACCACAGTGATAAGTAGTCGAATCTCGAGAACATGAAAATAATGTATGAAGTTTAGTCCAAATATAGGGTACCTTAGAAAATTCTACATAAGAATGGATTAATTCTTATAAAGTAGCGTTTCAACATGGTTTTTTCTTAGAATGGAAGTCCCGCATCTTAACGCAGTGCTTATATTGTCTGGGTGAGACTAGGAATGCATAATCAGGAGGCGGTCGGAGTATCGGATGAACCGATCTATCAGAGGGTCGTTACCGCAGGCCTCGTGCGGGGAAGCCGTCTATGTGTGGGAGCGCATAGTGCAGAACTGGTTTGTCTATGTTTACTGAGACGTTCTGATGCACCTACTTGCACTTTATGCTCCTCTTGTCCTCAAAAAAAACTGAATGAATTTCTGAAATAAAACTACTTTTGTATTTTTTAAGCATAATGCACTCATCAACCTCATTCATGCTTTAAAATTATATGTAATCACCAAAAATATCTCTTAAGCGCTTCAATAACGTATTAAGATTGTATTGTTCATAAAAAAAAGTAAAAGAAAACCGCGTGTTGGTAATAAAGGCATGCAATAATATTCTCACAAAATTACATTTGCTTGAAAAGGCTTTTAAAGATGTCGTTCTACCAAGCCCTTTTGTTCAATGGCAACACTGGCAATTTAAAAATAAATAAATGGCTGCGTTTATTTTATTGTATTGATTGATACTCAACATGCTGCGTTCGAGAACACGCGATTCTACTGTGTTGAAAAATATTTTGAACAAATAACTCGAGCAGAAAATCGTTGCATTGCTTGAATAATGTACAAAGATTTTATGAGTATTCGTTCGGGACCGTGAACCCTGTAGTCTGGCACCTATCGAGGTTCAACCGCCCGTAGACAGCGTATCTAAGCCCTATCTACTTGCGAATCGCAATCTTATTTCAATGAAGAGCTGAGTTCTAACCCGTTGTTTAGAACAAGACTGGTGGTGGCAGCTGCCTGATAGGAAATGTATCGCAATGTGTCTAATAGGCACCCATTCATTACCCTCGACCTTCAACAGTAAATAGCGCATGATAGGTTAATTGCCAACAGATTAGCTTTTGGCAGTTTTTTTCTTTGCTTTAAGCTCTTTGTTTATGATTCATAATTACAATACGATGGATAGTCAATCAGCAAACCTGTCATTATGTTGTTCAAATAACTACTTATTTATATTCGCGGTACCGAAACGGAGTTAATTCGATACCTACCTACCTCCCGACGACTTTGAATCCCAATTTGGGTATTTATTTATCGATTGGAAAATTGACTATAACAAAAAATGGTCTTATTAGATCGCTATATTTCATCGGACCGTTTCTCACAGTTTGCGGTGATAAAAAATTAGAATTATGGCGATGCGGTATTAAGATTAATGTTTTATTTTTTCGGTGGTTGATGTTTATGATCTGTGGCGATTAGGACCTACATCAAACGGCTTGCGTGTGACCTCTCGTGCATACACGGTGCAGCATGACGCAATGTCGGAACAAATAACAACGGTTAACTCGATCAACTGATGCAAAAACTACGATCGTGATACGTTAAAAAAGATTTAATCATAGGTTTGAGTTGATTGAAAGATCTATTACATTTTTAGTGACCACATAATTAAAACCATAGATAAAGTTATTTATTGGTTATATAAAACATACGCAGAAAAGTTTGAATTGCAAAGGTTACATTACAGGCGCATGAGGCTTAGCACCTGAGTGCGTCAAGTATATAAACGCAAGGTAGTGCATCGTAGGGCACGTTCCTAATGAGCGTGACTCGATAGAGGCAATGCTATGTTATAAGAAGTAATGGTTGCCATCATTATCATCAGGTGGGACATCTGCTTGATGTATCTGGTTGTATAAAAAAAAGGACAGAATTCATTAAGCTGTAAATACTTGAAGGCGTTTGCCATAGTATAGCACGTACCTAGGTACTGGCAGAATTATATTAAAATAATAGTCAACTAGTGTTGTAACGTGCTAAGTAATTTCTAAACGAGATATTATCGATATTTTTAAATCAAAGTTCTATTGTGATCTTTCAGATTTCAATCAGTAAATCCTTTTTTGATATAATAATGTTAAATATTGTTTTCTTATTTCAAAAGTTCTTGTGATGCATTTTACAACATCAGTATTCAATCGCAACTTAGATGTAACATTTTATTTCGTTTATAAGGCATGCATGGATATTAATATAATAGGTTTAAATAATAGGATAATAACACGTCTGTGTTCGGTACCGCGAAACGCGATTTTTTTCCAAGAGCTTGCCAGTGTTGCCACGTCTGTCTGATTTGTTCCCGTCCGATTGAACTAGTTCAAGGTTGGACATGATGTCGTGTTCGATCGTGAATGGGCGGCTTTATTTTTTGCTTCAGGTCGTCTTTAGGTCAACGAAGTCACCCATACGACGCTCCCATAAAATAATACAAAGACTCGTATGTTGAAATCATAACATATTGCATCTAGCTTCTTATACCTACGAGCGATTTGTTAATGACCAAAAAATTTGTTTTGCAAACAACATAAATTAGGCAAACATATTTGGAACAGCTAATAAAACAAAAACTAATAAAAGGATCCGTTTTAAAAATTTAATTAACTACTTATGATAATCAGTTTGGTTGTCCAACCGAAATGCACATTTAATTGTGACAAAAAATCACAAAAAGTCGCCACGAATGACGAAGGCATATGTTATTTTGTAACAGGGTGCAATGTACTATGCGAACTGACCGTTTGAGGTTGGCAACCCAGCGCGCCCAGCGAAGGGCGCTACGATATTATGTACCGATCGTAATCGACCCGTGAACAAAATTATTAGGATACGGAATGCGCCACGTGACCACGCGCGACTTTAAAAATCGAATGTCCGATTTATTCATTTTTAAATAACCGTCCTTCGGTCTGGACTTCGACAATCGACTGCAAAAGTCCTAAAGTTTTTACAATCATAATCGACGCGGAGTGCAAATTGACATTTTACTTTCCGGGTTCGTTCGTCGTCCGCCAGGTGGTACATACGAGTCGAGACCACCTCGACGACCGAACCAAAGTCACTTGTAAGTCACTTTGTTGAAAAAAGGCCACCGGCTAGCTTCGAGTAAGTAATCCATGCATAATATTAAATATGCAAAATATCACAATATCTGTCAACGGCGGGCACTTTGATCTATGATGGGTCTTTGCACGGCTTGCCAGACAACGACAATGAAAAACTAGAGCCAAAAAACTGACATATTTTGAGATGTTATCGAGTATTTATACTAAATTTTGTGTTTAATGAAGCTAATAATTCCCACTTAGCATTACTATTAAGCATTTATTTTGTTGATCGTTTTACTGTCTTATAAGCGACTTGTAGTACAAAGCTCGCTCTGAATTGGTGACAATCTGTTGAATGATTGGATTGGCTAACATAGCAGTCCTCATTTAAATTCAATATAATAATATGTCTAACCAGCTGTGTCGTTATTAGTTTTTCGTCTTAAAGCGATAAAATCTAAATGAATTTGTAATCGCTTTGTCTGAGCCGATGTTGTGTGAAATAAATCGTGCGACGCAATGCCGGCCACTTCAAAAGCTCCAAGCTACTCTACAGTCCACCCATACCACCCAAATGTGACCTCTAAATCTAAAACACAATGCCTCACACGCGCCTGAGACATGAGCAGACTCGGGAAGCAGGGGAGGTCAGCCCTGAACGGCCGTCAAACGACCCGATTTGTCAAAAATCGTGAGATACTACTAGCATATAGAATTAGCCGAATTCGATAGATTTTCGTTAAAAAATGTAGTCGGCATTCTAATGACTGTTTCAGACGTAGGACATACTTCAAATATCGAATTAGTAATTTATTGCTTTTGTGTTTGGAACGAAACTTCTAAAACGGTTGCAAAATGTAAAAGATAATTAAAAACTTGATTTACGAATGTCGTCTGGTCATTTTATTTGAAAAAAGAATTGTGTACCATTTAGTAAGGTACCTAATTAAGATGTACGATGATAAATGCGAATAGAATAATGGATTGATTGTATGTTTTGAATCGAGCACAAAGCTGTGTGAATAGTCTCGGTTCACGGTCGGGTGCGTCCGCGTCAGCTGGCAGGTCCCTCGGGTAGTACCTCGCCCAGTTACCCCTAATTACGGCGAGTGTGTTTCTGTGTCACCACTACACTAAAAATCATTTGAAGGCTTGGACTACTTCTAGTTCGAATTCATTTCGACAATAAAGCTCTAACTGGATTTCTAATGCTTTAGAATTCTTTTTAGATTTTTGGAATATTCCTTATAAGTTTTTTGAGTAGTCTCCATGCTTATCATTGTAATGACAGTTAGGTTACTTTAATTTTTCACACTGCGTAACTTTCATTTACTTTCATTAGTTTCGTTCTCTTAATAGTATTCGACAAAACAATATAGTGAAGAACAAAGGTCCATTCGACCGATTTCTGCGCAAAAACAAGATCGGTTAAATGTTGGAAATAAAGGAGAGAAAAAAGGCCAATTTCCAAGAAGCGTTGACCGCGGTGCCAATTATAATAAAATTGTTGTTCAATACAGCCGCCGGAAAGGTTAGCAATTTAGCATATTAGCCGTGGACAAGGAATAAATCTCGATTATCGGTTTACAATCACTTTCAAAAATCGAAAACGGAAATGAAACATCAAGTGGCTTATAAAAAGGTAATTTTGGAAGAAAAATGGTCATTATTGTGTCAGGGAAACATACTGATGGAAGCTAACGTACTGATAGCCGTTGGACTTTCTGAAAAATGTTTTCAAGCAATTGAAGCGAAATCGATTTTCATTAAATCGATGTTCTCGATGGGTCACATTTCTGGACCCTGTTCGAGGAATATTACCGTGGAATGTCGTCCTACTGCTCTCGCTTTTCGAATACATCGCTATCGCATATATAGGTACAATACAATCGTACTTAATTCGATTATTTATAACGATACTATAAATTCAATTCTCAAACAACAACGTTCTGAATTTAAATTCTTTAGAGACGAGAATTACTTGGTCGCGTGACCATTTTGCAAATGATCTTTATGGAATGCGTTAAATCGTGCAATCAGTGCTTCAGCGGAGACATATTTCAATTATCTTTAGGCTCAGTAGAAATTACAGGTCACCTGACGTGCGCGCCTCAAGGAGCTTCCAATACAGATAAACCGCTGCATGCCCCGGGTGTCAATTGCTATGTAAATGACTTTAAAGAGACTCTTTGTAGTAATTGCGAGGCTAATTACGTTTCATGGCAAGTAATCAGATTTTATTCAAACTTTTCGCAACTTCAAAAGCACGAAACTTTTTGTAGGCGAAAGTCGTTCTCGGAAAGGATTCCAAATGGAGCAGGGACTATCTTTTGTTCCATCGATGCTAACAGTGGGTTGTTTATTATTTTTAAACTGTAGAGCGGTGGAAAAAACCTTGGCAACGGCAGGTGCTAGCAGCGGATGTGGAATGACTTTTCGTTGGGAAATTAAGAGTTATTTAAAAATGCCAATCTCCATTTTTTTAGCTTCATTCTCGAGTACAAATTAAACCGTACTTTACAAGCAATTTTATTTTAATTAAAAGCTTGTTTGTAGCGGTCCTCGTTCGGTGGTGGAGTGTGACCGAGCGCGCGACCGTAACCACGAATGTCACACAACTTGGGTCTTTTCCTGTCCAAATGTATCTAAGCCTTTATTTTCAACCTTATGCACTCGTTATAAAACAACTGTCGATAAATATGTACGTCGAATCGAAAGCCGAATCGGCGAAAACAAAACGAGAGTGCATTTCCGGGGCGCAGTCCCGCCGCCCGACAGATGGCGTTCTTCCGCCAGCTGCCTTTCGCTGGCGGAACGGAGTTCGAAACCGCCTTTTGAACAAAACAAGACATTTCTTTAAATTCATTTGTTAAACAAAAACATCCCAAAAATACTGTCATTGCGAAACGAAGGTGAACCTGTAAGCCAGATCGACGGGACTTCTTTAGAGCTTCGGGTCTACGTATGCAATCTTTAATTACGACCGCCGACAGGTGGCATATACGAGCCTTCATAAAAACCACACAATAATTAACGACGCGAAATAATGTACCGGCATGCGAGACGAAAATCTAAAGGTTCCACACGCATCGGAACACGACACCGGTATTGAACGTATTTTCATGAGGGAAATATCGGCTTACACGGCACTCGTACTCGCCACCCACTACGCATTGAAAACTAGAGCCCCGCTCCGCTCTTCTTATGCGCGCCTGGTACTTGCAGAGCCACACACCCAGCATTCATGGAACTATTGAAAGTGCAATCTATG
Source organism: Electrophaes corylata (assembly GCA_947095575.1). Taxonomy (NCBI): domain Eukaryota; kingdom Metazoa; phylum Arthropoda; class Insecta; order Lepidoptera; family Geometridae; genus Electrophaes; species Electrophaes corylata. The sequence continues at coordinate 10,069,268 of OX352715.1, read as the reverse complement.
TAAATCACTATGTACAAACTAGTAAAAGGTAGGTATATGTATAAACAATATGTTGGTAAACAAACTTCACACTTAGCACCAATGATATTTTACGCAATTTAAATGCACCTAGTTTGTGTAACTTGATAAGGTCAAAAGAAACCTAGACACGCAATTTGGTACAATATTTTTAACTTCAATATCTTATTACGGCTTCATTCTAGAAGGAACGAGTTAAAATAAAAAAACAATTTATAAACACATAAAGTGAAGGTTGGACTCGCACATTAAAATCATCGCTATGCACAGTATGGCACCATAGTGCATGGTCAGTCACCATTACAAATGTATTTACCGCATAATTGAATTGGCATTTTATTTATGAAATAAAACCTTACCCTCATATACTCAAACGCACCTCAGATTAGTTGCGTTGATTAGGTAGATTAGCAGTTGAGACGCGTTTGAGTATACAGGGGTTAATCTGATTAATGAAATAGATTTCTTTCTTCCCCATCGCAAAGCGTGCTCGGCCTCGAAAATAATGAACTTGCATCCACATAAATCCTTCTTAAAGATCTCAACTCTTATTTAATTTATCGTTTGATTAGCAGCAAGCAGGTAGAATACCAGGTAGAATACGGGACCGTAACATAATAGCAGGTTGGTCCTTTTTTGGAATTTCTAAATTGTACAGTTATCTGACAATACCAGGCTCTCAGAATCTCAAAGAGCTTTTGTTGCAAGTGTTGGAAGAATACTTTGGAGATAGTATTGAAGTCGGAATTGCATCGGCTTTAGGTGTTAAAATTATCAGGTAATAATACGTATCTATTGTGGTAAAGGTAAGGTTATCTATATTTTAAAACTCAAGGTGTAAAAGCTTATTTTGTATAATAACAATTCCGACAACTAGTACAAAAGAGTACAAAAAAATATTTTGTGAATATACAAAATATTTTTTACAAGACAGTGTAATTCATTCTTAAAAATACATGCTTCGTGCTATTTTTAGCAAATTTCAAATAAAGCAGATGTTCAACTCGTCTTTATTTGAATAATATTTCATTATGCAATAACGATCATTAATTAGTATATAAGTTTCCAGTAACTTCAAACTTTATCAAATTAAGATTTGCCGGCGGTTACCTCATTTTGAACAAAGTGTACAAGCTTACACGTTTCTGATATACCGAATTCATCGGATCTGATAGATAAAATTATGTGTATTCGTTTTATCATGTTTGAAAGCAACATAGCTTTTTTATTTTAATTATTTTGCTTGTGCTACTTTAGGTTTTACTGTGTAATTTCATGGTGGTATTTCAACCGACACTTGATACAGGCAAAGTTTATCTATTGAATGAATTTGTCTGCTTTGTGTATTTGAGTTTTTGTAGTAATCTGACCTAGCTTCATACTTAATTAGTTTTATCTGTGTCTTGCATTGTTTCCGTGGATGTTTTTGTTTTTATTAATGTGTGGAGATCGTGTTTGTAATCTCCCGCAGTACAGACTCGTCCTAGTGCGGGGGCCATTAGAAACTAATTAATAACTAACACTATTTATTGTTGTATTTACTTTTTGGTCATAGATGCATTGAGTATCCTACTAATATTATAAATGCGAATGTTTGGATGGATGGATGGATGGATGTTTGTTCGTCTTTCACGCTCTAACCAGTGGACCGATTTGGATTAAATATAGATTGTAATCTGGAATAGGACATAGGACATAGGCTACTTTTTATCCTGAAAAAATAACGGGAACGGGAAAAAACTGCCACACGGGCGAAGCTGCGAGTGGCCTCTAGTTTTTGTATAAAGAGAAACAGTTTTGTGTAGTTTGACGAGCGATAAGTGCGATAACCCCTCGTCCTTAGTACTACAAAGCAATCTGCAACGTCGGTAATAAACACTCGTGTGATTCATAGGATGTCTCGTGCGTACGGATGCAGGATGCTACGCACTTTTGGTACTAACAAGTCTAACACTAGAAGTAGGTATAAACTGGGAAATATAGCAAAAATACATTTACACTGAAATTACAGGCACATGAGGCTTAACACCTGTATGCCTTGATGGACGCTGCAGTGCATCGTGGGGCACTTTTCTAACGAGCGTAAACTACGAGACAATACTTTGTTATAGGAGATGGTAACCAATTCACATCAGGTGGGCCATCTGCTTGTTTCATTAGCAAGTTGCACTAAAAAAAAATACTGAATCCTACACAGTTCATTTTTTTTCATTTTTTATTCATTTGCTATACGAAACGTCTGTCGGTCATTATTTATTACTTTATTTAACTTATCAATTGAGAATATATAGCCAATTTCGTAGATTAATTAATTATTAATAATAATTATCGTAGACAAATTGTCGAACGGACACCATATCGGGTGATAACAAGAATTAAGCCACAGTTCTCGAGATTGTAAATATGATTTTTTTAAATTTATTATCCGTGCCACTTTATAATGACTCTTTCAAATCGATTGTCACTCTCATTTTCATGTCAACAAAAAGAGACAGACTGTAACAGATTTATCAGTCATTTTATCTTTTGGAGCTTTTTGATCCACATAAGACTAATATACTTTTAAGAAGCTTATTTAAGTGTATCTATAGATCTTTATTCACAGTCGGAAGTGCACCAGTAAATGACCAACCGGCCAACAAGACCGTTGCATTGTCAACTGAAAACGCAGCTGTCATGTCAACCGCCTGTAATGAACGATTGAACGAAACAGTCGATTGGATAATAGAAGGGTCAGCTTTTACTGCACACATTCGTATATAACGTTTGTATCTCTGAGGCCGTGGTGTTCCAGACAGAAAGAACCCTTGCATCACCTATCGTGGTCGTTGTAAGACGTTAATGCTTATTTTTAATTTCTTTCGTCTAATTAGTTATAAGTATAATATAATTGTTCTTATAATTTTAATAATCTTGGTAATTTAAATTTTGCATGCCATAACATGGTAGAATTACATTGAATCAAATACATCTCTGTGTCAAATGTATTTATGTGTTCTACAAATAAATACATTTTGACACTTTGACTTTGACTTTCTAGTCTTTCCGAGCTTGATGGAAAACGCGAGCACTGCAAATCTCGGCTTAAGCCCTCTTACACCTACACCTACAATACAGTCGGTCAGTTTTTTAGTACATGTGACAAAAGGTGATTGGATGCTGGCATGAAGGGTCGATACCTCGAGACGGCGACCAGACGCGCCCGCAACATTCAATGATTATGTGACGCGTATCGAGTTATTGAGAGATTAGAGATTAGGGGTGTGGAACCAATTGATATTACTGTTTTGACATTGAAAGATAAAGCAAAAAATAATAGCAACACGACTTTTAATCCTAAAGCACGGTAGATATCCCCCTCCGATCTCAGTACGAAGTACTCACTCGAGATTCTTCAAGGGTGTCTAAGCGGGGTAATCAGAGGTACGTCCAGAGAGTACATTTGGTACATAACTACATTTGGCAGTTAGTATTCCATACGTGACAGGTTGCAAGCCCATCGCCGCTAGAATACTAACTGGTTACCTCGCGATGTTTTACTTCACCGTTTGAGAGCAGTGGCAATGCGCACATACACTTTTTGTTACGAAAAATCCATTGGTGCACGACCGGATTTGAACCCACGACCTTAAGATGACATCGTTGCTGTACCAGGATGCAAAAGGCCCAAAACCGTCATGAAATTAAGATAGTAAGCATATGAGTGGCGTCTGAGTAAGGAAGCTTGGGAGCAGTGGGTTAGTACGAGCTGTCTATGATGATGATGATGATTCCTATACACTTAATCGAAAATGACTAAGCCAAAGGCAGTTTGTATAAATAATCAACTATTTTACAGCGGGCTTTTTAAATAAGGCAAGATATTCATAACGAGCTTGGTTGTGTACTATTCTTTAACAGCCACACTGCAGGTACCTAGTACTTACCTAATTATCTATATGCTACTTGCACCTGCTTATCTTGGCTATTTTAATCTGACTGCATATTTTATTGAGTTGGCTAAAAGACTTAAGTTATCATTATACCAGTATATGTTTACTAGCTGACTTGTTCAAGCTTCGTATAAGTTAAGTTATAAAATTCTTTTAAATTATAAAATAATTTGAGAAGGTACTAGAGGACAGTCGGCTGCATACTATATTCAACGCGTGCGACTTCTACTATGTGAATATGTCTGTCCATCTGTCTGTCCGTCTGTCACCAGGCTGTATCTCATGAACCGTGATAGTTAGAGAGTTGAATTTTTTACAGATTATGTATTTCTGTTGCCACTTTAACAACAAATACTAAAAAACAGAATAAAATAAATATTTAAGGGGGCTCTCGTATTACAAACGTGATGTTTTTATCCCAGAACACTTTGAAACGACGTCGCCATTTTTCGCGACGTGAGCCCATGAATCTTATGACTAACTACCGTTTTTTTGTGATCTTTATTACAAAATAATAAAATAGCGAAACTGTGTTGGGAATTCAACTTAGTAAGGCGTAAGCAAGACAATAATTCTTTAGTTTTCACTGTGTGCAATATTAGTGTTGTGACAACATTTTAAAAGTTACGAGCACATTTTACTCTAATTTTCATGAAGTTTCTTGCGGTTTCGAGGGCATTTGGGATAAATATTTTTCTTCCATTGGTTAGATTTCGTGATATTCTTAGTCCAATGGATAGATGACGTGGAAGGTTGCTGAAAATCGATGGATGGAACACTCAAGATAGTTCTGAAAATATATTTGTTCCGAATCCGGGTGCGAGGTTACAGACTTATATCATACTAGAGGCCACTCGCAGCTTCGCCCGCGTGGCAGTTTTTTCCCGTTCCCGTTATTTTTTTGGGATAAAAAGTAGCCTGTGTCCTATTCCAGATTACAATCTATATTTATTCCAAATTTCATCAAAATCGGTTCACTGGTTAGAGCGTGAAAGAGGAACAAACATCCATCCATCTATCCATCCAAACATTCGAATTTATAATATTAGTAGGATATTCCTGGACCGATGGACAAACTAATTGGTGAAGGCAGAGAATGAATATAGGTGGCAAACACATAGGTAGATTCTGGGTATTACCATAATTGGTACAATGATACTGTAGTTACTGATATTCTCATACTATTATGGCTGTGATGGTCTCAGCGGCTTAGAAATTGGACCTTTACCCACCTGCCAAGCGTAATCTATGTAGCAATAAGGGGAGGCTTATGATCAGCATTGGGTAATGAAATAGGAATATTTTTTTATGGAAATAAAAAAAAGTAAATGACATATTCTATTCCAAGGCCTTCATGATATTTATTGTTAAAGATTTTGTGAGCGTAAAATTTCTGAACACACTTCTAAGAATATCAAGTCAGGGTTCGTTGTTGGTAGGGACGCTGGGATAATGAGATGATGCTTTGTAAGCAATATGTCTTACCCTAGGATAGCAACCTTATTCAACTACCCTTTTGTAAATACTCACAAGAAAAAGACCAGTAAATCTCTATTGTATTATATTGCGACCGTTAGCGAGTAGGGAGACTTTGGTACTCAAAAACCGGACCCCCTAAAGCTTCCTTTCAATAGTAATTCAAAGTATGCGCAAGAGTTTCTAAAGGTGGTCTACAAGGGCAATAAGTAAACGGCAGTGTAGTGTAAGGCAAAGCGGTTAGGGACCGTTGGCAGGTGCGCATGCGCAGACGTTGCGGCCACTTCAACGACGGTTACAAGCAGATGGTACTTACATTTTATTAAGTCGTAATTTTATAGCTGCTTTGACCGTTGAAGGTGGAAAAATGGCATATTATAAAAATTGAAATGATGAAGAAATTGAAGTGACTATAGATTTAAAAGGTTTTCTAGGTCGATGGATAACAAATGTGCCGTTTGGCAACACATGTAGCGAGTTGCCATGTCAGAGGTAGATCGGAACAATTCTTCATGGCGACAGAACGCCCCGCACATCTGCGTAGCCCTGACTCCACATTACCATCATATCCTGTCATTAAACCCTCACAAAAACGAACACATGATTTTTTCTCCACAATAATGTAGTCCGCGACATATAAATCTTCGAGAAATTGCTATAGCTCAATCTCGAGTAGGTAGTTACGAGTACGCGGGAATAATGAAACTCGTCTGTGGAATTACCGCTTATTACCGGCCTGGATGAGGAATAAATCGAAATGGGAGTGAGTCTAATTCGCGGCGCCGGGTGACAGGCCGAGATGGATTGTTGTCAACATTAGTGCGGGAGCATATCGACTTGTCGCTATATAAAGCAACAAACGACAGCACGAACCCGAATCGACGTAACTCCTATCTCATCCACACGGAATCAGCATCTACCGTATCAGAATAAGACCTCATTTCATAGAGCTGGCGTAGAAGCGATAGGTCCACAATATTGGACGGTGATATGTCGCGAGACGTTTGACATTCGATTTGAAGCTCAGAAACGAAACGACTCAAGGTCCATAATTAAACGGCGGGTTGTTTTCGCGCCGGATTACGAGTGCGGCGGCAATTAGGAAGTCATTCATTACGGACCCTAAGTTTCGCAGACGTGGGGGTGCTGTTGTGGTGGCACTCATTCGCCGACTATCATTTGAAATTATTACAGAACGCTCCACTTAAAAGCTGAACGTTGATGTCAAACAAAAACTAGTAGCGTTTAAGAATGCTGTTACGACGTGCGCAGTACAAACAGGAGTGCCTTCTCTCCCCGGAGCGATGGCGCCACGGCGAGAGACAAGGACGGAGAAATGCTCCTCAAAATAACCCTCGAATTCGTCGTAGTAGATGCGGCCGGGACTCGTCCGACTTAGGATCTAATATCCAACGCGAGATAAGGACGCAAGATGCGGTTGCGGCGTCCCAGAATGCATCTGTCAAGGCGGACAAAAAATGAGGCCCTGGAATTTCGGGACGTCTCAACGCGAGACATGTGCTCGTTTATTTTTTTACCGCCAGAGTAGTTTCATTCAAAAATCGTCAACGAATAGGAGATTTGTGTAATCTTGTTACCGTAATAGCGGCTGGATTTGAGTCCAATTTAGCGATCGTTAAAACACTTTTAATTTGTCGTCGGCGTTTATTGCCACCGGAGCTTTAATGTAGCGTGCGTGGAGTCGACGCGACGCGACCGAGCGATAAGCTAGCTAGACTAGTGTTAGATAGAACGTTTGTTTACGTTGTCGGCACTTGCAACAGCCGCTAGTCGTGGGAAATCACATAAGTCAGTAGCTATCGGTTTCGCTTTTAGCGGGCCATTTCCGCTGGTGGTCGCGTCCACCAGGCGAGCAGCAGGAACGAAGCCTTGACCCTGAGCTCGGTGGCGTCGACCGGAACGCACGCCGAGCCGGTGCGAATCTCACTCGCTCCGTTCACGTCCACTTGCGCGAGCTGCTGCCCTCCTGGTACATTCCACTCACACGTGTGCAATTCTAGATTGTTTTATAATTCGTTTTATGTACGAAAATTGCGTCGATTACCCTTAATGGGATCCTTAGTTTCCATATGAGCTATTTCTGCAGTAATTTCGAGACAATTCAATACGGCATATTAAAATCTATTAGTACCTATGGCCTTCCTAAAACCAGAATTTATAGTTTACGGAGTTATTGTTGGTAAAAGTGTCTGAGGGTTGGCAGTCATTGATGTGGAACCGGTTGTTGGAACCGGCTTGACGGACGGGGATGAATTACCGAAACGCTGGGAACTTTGTATCGTTCGGGACCGGGACATAGTTGAGATGCTTCACGTTGCCATAAAGGCATTGAGCCTGTTCTATTAATATGAATACAGTTATGTTAATGCATTCATAATAACCTTCGGCGTTTGAAACATATTTTTACCTTCAAATATTCCAACTTTGAACACAACCACTTAGTATGACATCATGGATTAGGTGCTAGATATTAGAAGTGTCATCAATAACAAATGATTTACAAAAAAAAATATTCATTTGATAAAGGCTTCATAGGTAAATAATCGTGCAAAACATAAGTAGGTATAAAACATCAGGCATTTATTTATAAGCCGATATCTCGATCTGTAATTGAATTCAACCTGTCGATGGTCAACACTACAATACATCGATATCAGATGCAAAAACGGTGTGACGCGTCACTACAAATCAAAACAACAAACGCGCCGACAGGATCTGGCGATCATCGACAAGTTTCATCGACTGTCGATAAGTAGGGATGATTGTTGGCAAGATTTTCGGCACGCAAAGATTTCGACGTTTCTCTGTTTATCAAGAGAATTTGATTTTAATTGAGAAATGTCACAGAAATGGTTTGATTTTAATTTACCTACATTTTGACTTTATCTAATTCCTTTTTCTTCAAATAGTTACAACTTACAATATATTAACAACTATTTTATATTTTTTGTATTAATTTAACTATGTTGTTATTCTAAGAGAGAGAATCAGTAGAGCGTGTATTCGTATCGTAACTCCTTACTTTCAAACAGGAATATACATATAATATTATTTTTTTAAGTTGTGTTAAAGAGAGATAAAGAGTGTTGTATCCTTCGCACCTAAATTTCTGAAATCATTCAAGATTCAAGCGAGCACAAAGACCTACCGACCTATTATACTACCCATTTATATTCTGTAACAAAGCTTTTAACGGAATAAACAACAATAAAATATTTCTTTTGTTTTGCAATAATGGTAGCTTCTGTATTCAAAATGTTATTGAATACGAAGCTTTCTTAAATTCATCGTTTGTTTGTGGTTTAATTATTCGAAAGTTGCCCGATGTTTTGCAAGTTTGAAGAGCTTGAAGACCGGACGAAACAACTTACAGCCCTACACACCGGACGTGACGTCATTTGTGCGTAAACGCGAGAATTTTAAACAACCTCCTTTTAGCGAATTGTGTCTCAACAGATGTCATCATGTCAAACAAAGACCACTCATTCCCCAAGGTCCTTATTACAAGATACATAAGGACGAATTTACGAACTTTTTTTGGCTCACCGATTAATATTCAGATCATTGAAAGTGCGTTGTTAAAAGGTCGTTTATAGGTTTTGACAAGAATTTACAATAAGCAATAATTTTATAGAAACAAAGACAGTATCCTACAACAGATTTGAATACTTGGAACTTATATTTATAGATCCTTTTGTGAATGAAACACAATTTTGAATGAATCAGTTTTGCAAATACATATTCAAAAACTACATAAATTAAAACTTTATCTTTAAAGGTTTCCAAAACTTCATGTCCTATTGTCATTGTTGCTTGCTATAAAGTACGTACCTACTCACCTAGTTTTTAGAAACATGATTTTACTAGGATTTAAGCTTATAGCACGGTATTTGCACCGTGTCGGGTAACTAGTCAATTATAAAGCTCTATACAATTTACCCTACGAAAAAATAAACAGGTAATAAGAACTTACAGGTAAGTACGGTGCGCAAAAAAAGCTTCAATACACTGCACCAAATAAAGACCCCTTTGAATTACTCAAAATGCCGTCCGTCTGTCTGTATTGAATTTCTCTGCTTTTGTATTGTATTGTGAGTAGATCAAGAATTATTAAACTAAAGAATAGATTTATAGTTTGTTTGGGATGATTTTCATGGCAAGGTAAGGTACCTATGTTCAAGTACACTTTGTGCTTTTGTTGGAGATTACATAAAAAGTAAAACTACGTTTTTCACATCAATATAAAAATGCGTTCTGCTCAATTACGTTCATTCAGAATAAATAATACTTTTAAAACTTCCATACTTTTATATGCAGGTAGTTCTATCTATCTTCATTTTTATTAAATAGAAAGAAACTATATTTTTTGTATGGTATGTAGGAAGATGTCTATACCCGAACTTGAAATATGTTTTATAAATCATTGAATAAATAATAAGATTAAAAAAATGGTTATCTTTTGAACAGGATAATAAAAAACTACACGTCGTTTTTTCTATCTAAGGAAGGTGGTAACTTTACCCAATCATTACAAGTTAATAAATAAAGCTATCACTACATTAAAACATCGGAAAGCCAAGGAAACAGACCGAAACGGCCTAAATATAACAACAATACGTGCAACTTGCGGTGCCACCTTGTCGCAATAAGTTTTAGGTCGTTGTCGTCAGCTCGGCTGAGGGAATGCGCGCACGGTAGTTTGACAAGGTTGCAAGGGGCAGCTGCGCTTTTTTGCTCTCATTTTACCAGTTGCCCTGTCTGGAAATGCAAGGGACTGTATATGTTTAATGTAGATAGGTAGGTACAGTTAAGTATTGTTTTGTTCTCTGGCTATGGCTATGGGAAAGGTTTTGAGTAAAACAGGTCGTTTGTACTACAGAAATAATAAATTCTACCTCAGAGCTTATAATGATTACAGAGGTTCATGTTTTTAGGACGCGGTCGCTAGCCGTAGGTATTACTTCTATTATAGCTTCTGATAGATACATTTTATAGGTAGTTTTTAGGCCTGTGGTATTTATTAAGCTTGTATAAATTAGATGCATAAGACAAATCAGGTTCAAGCTTTTGTAAAATGATAGTGTCTAGATATAAGAAGTTTCTATACTCCTTGTAAGCTAGTTAGTTTAGTGTATTTATTTTCAGAATAAAAATATCAGTAAATACCTATTTATAAAAGTGGGACCTAAATAGGTATCTCCTAGTCCTGGAGCATCAACATATTAAGTACCAACGTACAAATTAAGTTTTTTTAATATATTTTTATTCAGACAACTCAATCTAGGCAAAGGCACGATAATTAATTTTAATGTAACTAGATAAACAACCTGGTTTTATTGTTTTGGCATTTCATTCGTTGAAATTCCGTTTCATCTTTGACTGTTGTAATTTGTTAATAATTTAATTATCAACCACCGTTTAAATCCAGATGAAGGTCAGATTAATATTAAGTACCTTACCTACCTACTTTAAAACTTATTGCAAATTTTTAATGTGCATAATTTAGTGTCGCTCGCTATAGAAGTCTTTTAGAGAGCTATAGATACCTACGTTTCAAGAGAGTTATAGATACGTTTAGTTAGACGAAGGTATGTCGCTGATGATGAGGATTAGTGAGATCAGTTAGAGTTCAGGATTAGTAAGCGATGCATTCGTTCTGCATTATTTGAGAGCACGTAGAGGCTATGTGTAGGTATGTATGTACACGTACGTAAAAGTATGTTGTGAAACTTCCTTTTTGTATTTAAACTACCCATTGATCAACAAAAACAATGTTATTTAGTATAACCAATTTGCCAAACACGCAGAATCTGATATAATCAATAAGACCCCAAGGCGATGTTAAGGCAGATAATGTGATGGAATGTGGTATTTTACGATTTTTTGCCATCTACTCTTATAATGTACCATAATAAGCCCTCCTCAACTGCATTAGGATAATTTCTCTAACTTTTTTTATCTCCATCAAATGAACTGCAAGATACCTATCGTAGATAATCAATTCGGAGCCGAAAAGAATTAGACCCCGATACTCTACCGCGAACTACTTTGTCGGTATTTTTTACCCTGTTTGTGGGGAAAAAACATCCCTTGGGCATTTTTTTGCCGAAGGTACCTTTTAATTAGAACGACGAAGTCGGGTAGTTCTGAGGGTCCATTTCGAAGTTTTCGTAGGTAGGTAAGGAAGGTGTATCAGTGGATCGAGTTTGTAACGTTGCTATGGAAACGAAAAACAATAATTGACATGGGGTAGCAAATATTTTAGCCAAAAAGTATGAATTTGTGTATGATTTCGTGTTATTTTATTGATAAAAAAAAACTTTGAACTGGAATTTTATAGGTTCCTCTTGACCTATCTCTAAAACAATAAAAATAATAGTGTTAATTGGTAAAAAAAAGAGGTATTTTTCAAGGATAACAGAAAGTGATAACAGTGACGACCGATGTGGCGCGGCGGGCGATTGTCCGCCTGCGACGCAGGAGGTAGCGGGTTCGATTCCTTGGGATAAATGGGATAAATGTTTGTACGATCTGCAAATATTTATTCCGGGTGTTCTGGGTATTTTCTATGTATAATAAAAAATATCTATGTATGTAATATAGTATTGTATTAAGTAGGTATATCACTCATCTAGTACCCATAACACAAGCTCTGCTTAGCTTGGGGCTAGATGATGCTGTGTGGAGTGTCCAGCATTATTTATTTATTTATATATTTATAGTACGTTGGTAGGTACCTACCCACCTTTTTTGCAAACCGTACCTACTTATTATTGTGCTTATCTATCTATCACAACACATAAATATATTTATTTTTGTGTCTTCTTCTACAGCACATTTGAATAACATGATTAGGTAGGTACCTATACACAAACTGAGTGGTAAGACCGAGTAGGTATACTTACCTAGTTACGTACCTACCTAACTTACCTATGTTTTATCAATAGGTAGGTACCTACCTACCTAGGTACCTAATATTCATAAAAGTAGATAAGATAGACCCCAGGAACTTAAACAGCTGACTAGCCGTGAACATTTGATCTGATGTGACTTGTTATCGGTAACTACTTATAATTATAGAAAATTATGAATTTACCTATACATAAGTAGGTAGGAACCTACCAACCTACCTATAACTACCTACCAACTTTGTACTCCTAAGCTAATCGTCGAGACACCAGGACTTATACCAAAATATAAGTCACTTATAATACAGCATAGGTTTTCTACTTACTATTATTATACTAAAATGCACGTGTTTTTTACTCAATTTTTAAATAATGTTATTTTCTGTTTGAAACGAGAACATAGTGTTTAGATAACCAAACGTAGGCTAGAAACACTATTAACCAATATTTTTTACAACTTATCTATCTTCTACCTACCTAGCAATTTCCATTTGTTACACCTATCCTTTTTCAACAAGCAAAGGATTAATTAAGCGAGCATGTAGGTAGACTAGGCAGGCGTTATTGACGTACTGAGGACAGGCTAGACAGAGCTTCTGAAAATCCATATCTAATCTACAGAAACTGTAACTACGCAGCTACAACTAACTAGTCTACGAAGCTCGTAGTAGGTAACTACATAGTACCTATCTTGCTACGCGGCCGCGCGGCTCGCCGAGAAGCGGTGGCGGTTGGAGGGTAAACAAAACACTAACAGCGAATTCTTAGCGTTTTCGGATGAATCTTGACACGGCTTAGATCGAACATAACCTAAAACTGGCACGTGCGCCCTTACATAAGGGTAGCGCTGAAAACCCGCCCCGACGCGGCGTCTGACACAAAGTAACCTTTACAGCTGATCAGAGCCTCGACTGAGAGCGTGGATCACGCTCGCACACATAACACTTCGGTACCTAGCACCTACAAGTCATAGAATTGTAACACTACCCTCACAGTTGTGGTAAATAGAAGGAGCAGCAACGAACCTTGTCTGCCGACGATCTCTGCGACGTGTTCGGAGGAAGGCACCGGGACGCACTCTGTCATGTTCTGGCTCTTCTTGGCGCGGTCGTCCTGCGGCGGCGCGTAGCCCAACGGACTAGCCAACGGGCCGGCCGGCATCGGCTCCCCGAGACTCAGCATGCTCAACTCCAGCGCCAGTTGGAAAGCTCGCTGGTCCTCCACCAGACTGCCCCCGCCGCTCAGATCCGCGAACATACTCGACGGCATTTCCACTTGCGAAGCTATCTTGTCTGTTACGAGAGGTTTCCCTCTCGATCACTGGTACTAGGGTGCTTTCGATAATTCGCTCGAGCACGTGTTTGGAGCGAGTGCACGCGTGTATCTGAGTCGCGGCGCGGCAGTGAACTGATGTGATGCGCCGTGCCGGCCGGCTCGCGCACGCGCCTCCTGTCGCCGGCCGAGGGGCAGGGGGGTGCGAGGCACGGGTGGGGCAGGGGGGGCGGCTGCAGGCCGCGCCGGGTGCCGGGCGGGCGGAAGCTGCGTCGCATCCCGCCCGCCCAGCCACTGCGCTCAACACTAACCACACTTCGCTACACGCAGGTAGATAGACTAAATACCTGGGTGGGTATCCAAAATCTAACTTATATCATTATTTCATGCGCGGTGTGCGTCGCGGATAAATGTAAATAAACAACTTACAGAAAAGATTCTTTCAGAATTACATTTCCATTACAGTAGGTAGTATAGTAGGTAGTATGTAGGTAGTAACTAGACTGATTTTTGCAAAGGTCTATCTAGAAGAACATTTGAGTGGGGCAATGTAAAAAAAACTAATTTAAAAAAAAAACAAGAATAGCTTGTTTCTAGAACACAATTTATTCACAAGATCTCCGAAATTACAAAGGATATTTTTGTTCATTACTAAATATGTACCTATTATTTTTTAATTTCGTCTCACTGAGTGGACTGAGTGGTCAGAGAGAAATTTTTTTAAGCAATTAATTTGGTACTTTATTTTAGAAACCAGGCACGGCAAATATCCTTGCAAAGGATGTCTAAGAGGATATTCCGAGGTAAATAAATAAATATTGATAAACATACACACAACGACCTAGTTATGGTACCCCCTCACCCCTCCGTCTTAGATTAAGTCTAGAACATAAGTTTTGCTGCATCTTCAATGCATTTCTAAGAATATGAGATGCGCTGATTCAGCCGTCTCGAATCGACCGGCTGCATCCGCTGCATGTACTTTCAGATCATTAGAATAGTCACCTCGAATCGGTGTAGTCGTAATTACCTTTTTTAATTAAAGTAGTTAAAGTAATTAAAGTTTAGTTTTTTTAAAAAGCCCGAAGTGAACTCCCAAATCAACAGTGGCGCAGCCGGCGCGGATTTTCTCAATAATCACTAGTTTTTCGCGACTTCCGATGTACAAATTCATCTAAAAGTGTGTAAAAATTCTGTGTAGAGTCAATCCGTCGAACCAAATAAATTATCTATTGAATCGGGTAAAGCAAAGCAGTATGGGAGTAGCGGTCGGTTGGTGAGTAAATCTTTTTGCCAGTCCTTTCCCTCATCCTCCTATATTTGCAAAAATTGTTTAAGGGTTATTTTGTTATATTTGAGATAAGAACTCGCTCATTATAACTTTTTATTTGGTAAGCTTAGAATAAAATTTTATTGAGTTAAACCATGTTCTAAAAATAGAACGTATTAACATAGAGCTAAGAAAAATTGATGCGGTAGATTAAAATTCATCTATACTGTGTAAAATTAAATTAAATTGTTAATTAAAGTTTATTGATCTTTAAATCGATCTTAAATATAAATTAAATATTAAAATAAAAATTATTTAAAATTAAAATAATTTTAAATTAAAATAAATTTAGAATTAGAAAAATATTTAGGTTATTCTCCTATTGTTTTATTGCTTATATTTTATTGTGTTATTTTGTGTGTGTTAATTTTGTGTAATTGTGTAAAAGTGAGTTGCCTCCTCTGATTATTTTCTTAATTCGCGATGTCGCAGACCGTAATTCAACTTATTCCAAGGGAAGTTTCACAATTAATTCCTCTATTCAAAGGTGATAAAAGACAGTTAAATTTATATTTGCGAAAATGTCAATATATAATTGATCAGTATGGTCAAGTAGACAAAGAAGAACAGAATCTTTATATTTATAACGTTTTAACGAGTAGACTCACAGAGGATGCAGCCGCGCTTTTATCTGAACGAGAAGATGTAGTGACTTGGTCAGCCTTAAAGGAACTACTTATCCAGCACTTTGGAGACCCGCGTAGTGAAGCGTGTATTAATATCGAGTTGGAATCTTTAAAAATAAAATCAGGTGAAAGTTTTTTAGATTTTTGTAACCGGATCCAGAGTGTTCGATCACTATTGATGTCAAAGGTGAATACGATTGAGGACAGTGATTTAAAGCGTGCTAAGTTGATAATTTACAACAATACGGCTCTGAATGTATTTTTGTACAACCTTCCTGAGAATATGGTTAGGATAGTGAGATTGAAAGCACCATCTACGTTAGAAGCAGCTTTGAGCGTCGTGCTCGAGGAAGTTAACTTCCTGGAACAGTACAATATGAGGAATCGTATTCATGGTAGTAGACAGATTGAACCCGCACCAGGTTCAAGGCCATTGACAACTCAGCCAACTGGGTTCAAGCCTGTGTTGCCAGGTAGTAGTAACAATTTCCAACCTAAATTTAATTTTGGTATACCCCAAAACACACAGATTAGGATGCAAGGTCAACCACAAAACTACGGTACATTCCGACCACCAACACTCGGATATAAACCTCAATTTGGCCTTCAGCCACAACAACAAAATGTTCAACAACAGTTCGGTTATAGACCACCTCAACAGTTCGGTTATAGACCACCTCAACAATTTGGTTATAGACCACCTCAACAGTTCGGTTATAGACCACCTCAACAGTTTGGTTACAAACCTCCTCAAGCGTTTGGTTACCGACCACCTCAACCGTTTGGTTATAATCCGGAAACTAAACCTTACGTACAACCTCCTCATTTACAAACTAGTGATGTAACAATGAGGACAACAGTCCCTAAGGCACCGCAACAAGGTTTTAAATTGAATGAACTCACGACGAACGAGTATGACCCTTACTATGATGGAAGTTATATGTACGATAATTATAACTACGAGTATTGTGACGCGGATGGATTGAACTACTGTAATGATCAGTATGACGACATGGAATGTGACGAAACTGAACAGACTGACGAACCACAGCAAGCGGATTTTCAGGCAACAGCCTCTGTAGACAAGAAATCCTAGAACTAAATTGCGATCCAAATTTAAAACTTCCTTATATTCACATAAAGGAAATAAACGCTAAAATGATGATAGATACCGGAAGTATGAGATCTTTCTTCAGCCCTCGAATTGCGTATAAATATTTTGGTAGTTTTATTCGAAAGGAACCATTTCAAGTGGTTAGCACCCACGCAAGTAGTAGACACGACGAAGTGATGGAAATCCCTCTCTTGCCTTCCTTTGCTTCTAATGATTGGCATAAATTCTATATATACGACGTCGACCCACGTTACGATGGTTTAA
The DNA here is from genome assembly GCA_947095575.1 of Electrophaes corylata. Classification (NCBI taxonomy): domain Eukaryota; kingdom Metazoa; phylum Arthropoda; class Insecta; order Lepidoptera; family Geometridae; genus Electrophaes; species Electrophaes corylata. The sequence continues at coordinate 10,052,307 of OX352715.1, read as the reverse complement.
TTGGAAATGATCTTTTACAACAGTTAGGCGCGATTATTGATTTAAAAGCTAAGCTTTTGAAGACAACTGCTACTTGCATTCCAATAATCAATAACGACCTAAATTATACCATTGATATACCAGCACGAACAGAGAAACGAGTCAAGTTGCCGATTGACCAACATTCAGGCGAAGCTATCCTTGACTATAGAAAGTTTTCCAATGGGTTAAGAATGCCTAGTGCAATAGTGAACTGTATTAATGGTTACGCATCTACGGTCATTCAGAACACATTAGATCAACCAAAGCAACTGACGATCAAACGACCCTTTACTGTGGCTAGATTTGAAAATACTGACTGTGACATAAATTTGACTAACATCAATAATAACGATATTGAAATTGACCAACTCTTAGATGAGAATTTAAATAGAATCAGACTTGACCATACTAACGACGAAGAGCGTGAGAAAATTTACAGACTATGCAAGGAATACAAGGACATATTTTACTGTGACCAAATTCCCTTGTCGTTTACTAATGATGTAAAACATCACATTAGGACGAAGAACGAAGATCCTATATACATAAAACCGTATAGACAGGCTCCGTTTTTACAGAACGAAATTAGTAGACAGGTAGATAAACTACTCAAGGATAATATCATCCAGGAATCCCATTCTCCTTGGAGTGCACCCGTACACCTCGTGCCCAAGAAAATGGATGCATCTGGTGAGACAAAATACCGGATGGTAGTTGACTACAGACGACTAAATGACATAACTATTGACGACAAATATCCTTTACCTAACATAACAGACCTTTTTGATAAGTTAGGAAAGTGCTCTTACTTCAGCACACTTGATCTTGCAAGTGGATATCATCAGATAGAAGTAGAAAAAAATGACAGACAGAAAACAGCCTTCAGCAATCAAAATGGGCATTTTGAATTCCTGAGAATGCCATTTGGACTAAAAACAGCTCCAGCAACGTTTCAAAGGACTATGGACAACGTTTTACGAGGACTACAAGGACTTCACTGTATGGTTTACTTAGATGACATAATAATTTATTCAAACAGCCTAGACGAACATATTACAAAATTGAGAACGATATTTGACAGACTAAGACAAACGAACCTGAAATTGCAGCTAGACAAATCTGAGTTCTTGCGTAAAGAAGTTCTTTACTTAGGACACACGATTACAAAGGACGGTCTTAAACCTAACAATGACAAAATTGATGCTGTATTGAAGTATCCCTTACCTAAAACGACGACTGAGATTAAGAGTTTTCTAGGACTTGTAGGATACTATAGACGTTTCATAAAAGACTTTGCTAAAATTACTCAACCGTTGACATCCTGTTTGAAGAAACGGAACGGAATAGTAATTAACCAGAACTACATTGACGCATTTAATAAATGCAAAGAACTCTTGACGCATGCCCCTCTATTGCAGTACCCCGATTATGACAAGCCTTTCGTACTTACGACTGACGCGTCGAACGTAGCGGTAGGTGCAGTGTTATCCCAGGGACAAATTGGAAGTGACAAACCTGTGGCATACGCTAGTCGTACTCTGAGTGATACTGAAGCTCGTTATAGCACGATTGAACGTGAATTGCTCGCTATCATCTGGGCAGTGAAACATTTTAGACCTTATTTATATGGTCGAAAGTTTTTCATTTACACAGATCATCGTCCACTGATATGGCTTCGATCTCTTAAAGATCCGAGTAGTAAACTCACTCGATGGAGATTACGTTTACAGGACTATGACTATGAAATGATACACAAAAACGGCAAACAGAACACCAACGCTGATGCCTTGTCTAGAATAAAGATCAATGCTTTAGATTCTGATGATGACAATCAATCAATGGCAGTTAATGTCGATGAGAAAGAGGAAAGGCTTAGAAAGCATTTAAATGATGTAGTTACAGAGATAGGAAAATTAACAACTGAAAAGAAAAGAATTAGACATGACTCATCTACGACAACTATTTCAGATTCGAGTAGGACAGAAACAGCAAGCCCTATGGATATGACAGATATATTATCTAGACATAGCCTTGACAAAGACCCAGTGCAATCTGAATCCAGTAAATCAGGAACAGTACATTCTGCTGTAGAAATAGAGTCAACAGGAATACCAATTTTACATGAGGCAGTAGACACAAAGCCTAATCAAATTATAGTACATTCATGGTTTAAAAAAGAATTACAAGTGAAAAATATCTCTCGCGAAAAACAGAAAATTTTAGACGTTTTCTTACCAAAAGACGATCCAGAATTTGTAAAAGAATTTTTGAAAAAGTATATAAAGCCAAAACTAAAATATTTTATCTATTTTGAAGAAAGCTCGCATCGTAGATTATTTGGTAATATAATAATCCAATTATTTAAAAAAGGTATGATTAACTTTTATGAATGCACAGAACGGGCTATTACGATTGAAAATGAAGATGAACAAAAGGCAACGATAATTAAACATCATGAAGGAAAGACATGCCACCGAGGTATAAAAGAAACGTTAGTTAGAATTCGTAGAAATTACTATTGGGATAGAATGCAGGAAACAGTAACAGCAGTTATTAACGCTTGTGAAGCATGCCAGCAAATGAAATATGACAGAAGGCCTATTAAACCTATTTTACAGCTAACGCAAACGCAAGATTCTCCCTTTCAAGAACTTTTCATAGATCTTTTTAGTATTGAAGGAAAATCTTATCTGACTCTTATCGATGCTTTCAGCAAATTAGGACAGGCTATTGAAATTCAAAATAAATCAACCCCTGAGGTTATTCGAGCTTTAATGAAGTATTTTTCATTTTATGGAATACCCAAAAAGATTAGTTCAGATCCTGGTACTGAGTTTAACAACGAATTGATGAAAGAATTTTTAAGTTTACATAAAATTGAACTCCATATTGGAACGCCTAATAATCCTAATTCAATGGGACTCATAGAGCGATTCCACTCTACAATTATCGAAATTTACAGATTAGCTAAATATGAGAAACGATGTACTGATGCAGCATCCACGATGACGTATTCAGTTATGGCATACAACCACGCTATTCATTCAGTTACAGAACTCACCCCATTTGAAGTTGTGTTTGGACATACCGACACTAGCAGCCCTTATGGCATAGAATTAGAAAAGCGTTATTTTCAGAAACTGGTTAAAGATCATGCTAAAAGAACAAAGGTGTTGTATGAAAATTTGGCAGATAAGATGGTAGCAATGAAAGAGAAAAATAGAGAAAAGAAAGGTGGTGAACGTGACGTAGAATTTCCCATAGGAAAAACAGTTTTTGCTAAAGAGGTTAACAAGCGTAAAAGTAAGGATAAGCCACGTTATGTAAAAGCGAAAGTAGTAGGTGAACCGGAAAGGAATATATTACCTATACAAGTAGGTGAAAGGAAAACCAAAGCCCCTATTAAAAACATCAAACGCCCTCCGCAGGTGCAGCCTACTGCTAGTAGTGATGCCGTCGCTGGCCCTTCATCTACAAACACTTGAAGGAAATCCAGGATTACTTCCGATTAAAGAAGGACAAGCTTATGTTCAAACTAATCATTGGACTATACTTAAGGTTATTAATTTGGAAAAGATTTACAATGACTTAAATTATATATCTGCAGGTTATGAACAATTGTGTGGATTAGTTGACTGGAACGCATCATATTCTCATGATTTTAAGAGTGTGAAATTACATACAGAGTTTATTCGCGATATAACTATTGAAAAATACCGACAACTTGTTCCACAGGAACGCATTAAAAGAGGTCTCATTAATCCTCTGGGTTCTCTTATAAAAATTATAACAGGTAATCTTGATCACGAAGATGCAATTAGATTTGATAAACTTACTTCAGAATTGAGTGAAAATGAAATAATTATTTCTAAGAAATTAACCCTGGTCTCTAAGATGTTTGATAGCTTTATAAATGTAACCGGAACTATTAATCAAAATACTTTGAATTTGGATAACCGTCTAAAAATAACTGAAACTAGATTAAGAGAATTAGCAGCTAAAGAAACCAATTGGGTATTTGCTACATACATCATAGGATTATATAACGTTTTTACAAGCAGCTTTCGTACTATATTTATAAGACTTAGTGAACTTGAAACTGCTCTAGCATTAAGTAGAGTCTCTATTTTACATCAGTCTATTGTGAACTCTACTGAGCTCTTATATCATTTAAGATCTATTTCTAACTCTGAGACTTTAGTGTATTCACCTATTAAAGAAAATTTGTTAAAATTAGAGGAAACTATTTGTGTAAAATCATATATTAAGAAAAATCAGATTACATTCATTATGGAAATTCCTTTAACAGATAATGTTACTTATAATTATTACAAATTGTATTCCTTACCAATTTTCCACCAATCTGATAATACGACCTTATCCATTTTTCCTAAATACCCTTACCTTCTGGCAAAAGGAACGAAATACTTACCGATTGTGAAACCGTGCCGCCCGTTATCAGCTGGCGACCATTTCCTGTGTAACGCAGACAACCGAGCTTTGTACCATGAGCTTACCTGTATGGAGCAGCTCATGAGATTCGATAATGACCCCACTCGCTGCACGCAGCATCAGGTTCAGATTGAAGAGGTCAAGGTCCAGCAAGTCAACTCTGACAGTTGGATTCTGTATAGCAGGCTGAAGACAACGCTAACCAAGCATTGCGACAATGACATCAGTAAACTGTCTGTATTCGGTACTTACCTCGTGACAATCGACGAACCATGTGATTTGGAGATCAATGGAATTCGCATAAGCCACCGTATCTACATAGAAACGGACGTTGTGGAGCCAATTCCGCTAGTCGCCCTACCACGCCTACGTGTGAACGCGAGTCTATCCAGTGCACGCGCACTTAACATGAACGGCGTTAGTCTTGATGAAGTGAAATACATGGCGTATTCGTTAAAGCATAGTTCAGTGATTGAAAGTGTTTTAAGTGAGCAAAAAGATTCTAGCGTCAGTGAAAATTTAGGATACGTAACTTTAGTCTTAGTAATCTTAAGTTTTCTTGCATTTATATTTTATGTGTTTCGACTCAAATTGTTGAATAGCATTCCGTGTATGAAAAGTTATCGGAACCAATCTCAAATCGATCGTACCGATAATTTTCCTCTTAGGGATGGAGGAGTTATGGTACCCCCTCACCCCTCCGTCTTAGATTAAGTCTAGAACATAAGTTTTGCTGCATCTTCAATGCATTTCTAAGAATATGAGATGCGCTGATTCAGCCGTCTCGAATCGACCGGCTGCATCCGCTGCATGTACTTTCAGATCATTAGAATAGTCACCTCGAATCGGTGTAGTCGTAATTACCTTTTTTAATTAAAGTAGTTAAAGTAATTAAAGTTTAGTTTTTTTAAAAAGCCCGAAGTGAACTCCCAAATCAACAGTACCTCTAGCCCCAAACTAAGTAAAGCTTGTACTATGTTCATAACATATATATTGGTTCCCATTGCACAAGCTATGCTTAGTTTGGGACTAGATTATTCCTTTTTCTGCCACCCAGCAGCTTGCTGTGTTCCGGTTTTAAGGGTGTGCGTGCCGGTGTACCTAATTACAGGAACATGAAGCTTAATACCTGTATGTCTCAGGTTGAGGGACGCAGAGTTGTGCATCGTAGGTGACGTTCCTAACGAGCGTGACCTACGAGGCAATGCTTTGTTATAGGTGATGGTAACCACTTAACATCAGGTGGGCCATCTGCTTGTTTCATCAGCAAGTTGTATAAAAAAAAAATGAAATAGCTTTACGTTTAATTTTGTAGTTTACAGTTTATAGGTAAACGTTTGACCGCAATCTCACCTGTTGTTAAGTGATGATGCGATCGACAGTATAGCACGCTTACCTATATTACTCTTCTCTTGAAGACATCCAAATTATACGTGACCGGAAAAACAGACGACGGCAATGAGTTCCAATCTTTTGGTGTACGCATAATAAAAGTTGACGTTTTTAAGAGAAGAGGGAGAAAATTTTAGGGTTCCGTACCCAAAGGGTAAAACGGAACCCTATAACTAAGACTCCACTGCCTGTCTGTCCGTCTGTCACCAGGCTGTATCTCATGTACCGTGATAGTTAGCGAGTTGAAATTTTCACAGATTATCTATTTCTGTTGCCGCTATAACAACAAATATTAAAAAACAAAATAAAATAAATATTAAACGGGGCTCTCATACAAAGAACGCGATTTTTTGCCGTTTTTATTATAGATAATTTTACGGAACCCTTCGTGCGCGAATCCAACTCGCACTGGACTGGTTTTTTTTTCTAGGTCTAGTGCTTCTACAATAACTTTACCATATCGTCGACCGCATCATCACTCAACATCAAGTGAGATTGTGGCCAAGCGTTTCTCTAAAAACTATTAGCTGTCTCCGCATTATTTTTATTTCTTATTATCCTATTCCGGACGAAAAATCCTATTCCAAAAACACAAAAAACATAAAAATTGGTCCAGCCGTTTTTGAGTTATAAGTGGTATAACTAACACGACATTCTTTTATTTATATAGATGATTATAAAACATCGCTCGCGTAACTATTGATTTGTCTAGTTCATTGATAAACTTATGCTAACTATAAAAACTATGCCAGATTTTATTGTAACGCATTATGATTAGGTACGTTAGTTACTTAGGTACCTACACGGTTCAGAAAGGATTGTATTATAATGTATTATTTACTTAGTTCCAAGAAACTGCTGATAAGAAAAACCCGCCAAAGGCGTATCAAATCGCTTCCAGAAACATTACTTTACCTACAAGATAACATTCAATCAAAATTATAAAAAAACAGGAAACAGTCCCGGAAATATCGCAATGCCCAAATCTTTGTAGGTACCGTACAGCATCCGCTCTGAGAGTTGAGAACTTGAGAGTTTGAGACAGATTTCGGAACGCACAAAAGGCAAAATCACAAAGGTAGGTTACATCTGCCATGGACAGATGGTGGTTAAAAAAATCTTTACCTGAGACACCATTGTCCCACACTTCTTGAACTTTAAGACGCACCAGTACCTACTTATGTACTGACTAGTGTGACAATAGGATTGTAAATGGGTGGAAAATTTACTTTGAACTTAGTTTATTAATTATTACTAATTATTTTCCGGTCACGTATAATTTGGATGTCTTCAAGAGAAGAGTGAATAGGTATGTTCAAGGTAAACGTGCTACACCGTCGACTGCATCATCACTTAACATCAGGTGAGATTGCGGTCAAACGTTATAGGTTAACGTTTGACCGGTAAAAAAAAAATTTGTTCACGTACCTAACCAACCTACCTATCATCATCAACAGCCTGTAGAAGTCCACAGGCCTCACCAATACGTTTCCAGGAAGAACGATTCTGAGCCCTCTCCATCCATCAACTTCCCGCGGTCCTAAGAATGTTGTCAGTCCATCAGCTGCTTAGCTTGGGGCTAGATGATGGTGTGTGGATTGCACAAGTAAGCATACTTTTTGGAAATTGACACAATTAAAAGTTGAATTTGAAGATATCTGTAAGTATTCTAAGTTTTATCTAAAGCCGTTCAGTTGCTGTATAGATCAGTCAGAATAATTCACACACTCTATCATGTGTGTCTATGCACGCATATGTCTACTTATCCATTCAACATTTATGAATATATCCTACTTATAATTGGCTTTTTGATAACAATCAGATACATTTCTGTGCGACCGATGTGGCGCGGCGGGCGAATATCCACCTGCGACGCAGGAGGCTATGGATTCCATTCCCGCCTTGGTTATGTTTGTACGATCTGCAAATATTTATTCCGGGTGTTCTGGGTGTTTTCTATGTATAATAAAAAATATCTATGCATGTAATGATCAGTCATCTAGTACCCATAACACAAGCTCTTCTTAGCTTGGGGCTAGATGATGCTGTGTGGATTGTCCAGCATTATTATTATTATTATTATCTAGTACCCATAACACAAGCTCTGCTTAGCTTGGGGCTAGATGATGTTGTGTGGATTGTCCAGTATTATTATTATTTCTAAATTAGTAGGATCGTAAGCTTATAAAATAAGTCCCAGTAGGTTTTGCAGAGTAGATGGTTACCCTGCAGTTAGCAGCGTGCGGATCGCACGCAAAAAAGAAATCTTACAAGCATTTGTGTGCATCCTTCAATTTCTGTATGAACTTATTTACTACCTGGGATATCGTACCTATCACCATTATTATTTGAGATTCAAGGCCTTTCAAATGTAGCAACTGTTTATTTTAGTTATTATATTTTTTATTTTCGACCGATGTGGCGCGGCGGGCGAATGTCCACCTGCGACGCAAGAGTTGAGAGGTTTGATTCCTGCTTTGGGATAAATGTTTGTACGATCTGCAAATATTTATTCCGGGTGTTCTGGGTATTTTCTATGTATAACAAAAAATATCTATGTATGTAATTTTCAACGTTTCTCAATTTTTTTGGAGCGCTTTATCGACATGTGTTTCAGCCTAGATTCAAATCTACTGCCTATATCTATGTTTTAAAACTATTTCCGAATCTGCGTGTTATCTATCAATGAACATGTCCTGCCTTGACCTCACGGTCTGCCAGCCACAGATCATGTTATAATATGTAAAGGAACTGGTATATAATATCTAGGAATATATATAACTGTTGAAGAGTAGGTATGTGGCACCGGAAACGTTTTCGACACGTCTTGTGCTAAGTAGGTATTTCACAAGGACATTGTGCTATGGCTTTTTTACTGCCAAATTATTGTAATACAAAAATAATATGATTACTTAACTAGCGGCCGCTCGCAGCTTCGCCTGCGTGGCAGTTTTCTGTTTTCTTCGGGATAAAATCATAGTAACTTTATGCATGTAAAGTCTCAGCCCAATCGGTTTAATATTGCATGGGGTGCATGGAAGGAGCCTCCCCGCGGCGCATCTCGGAAACAGCTAGACACGGTAACGCAGTGTCTAGTCTGGCCAATCCTTCCACCACGATGACTCAACACATCAACGGCTCTTCTCAGAGCCACAATCCTGCTTTAACAGTTGTATCTATTAATATAGAAGGCTTTTCTACAACTAAGAGTGAAATACTAGCAACTCTGTGCCAAAAAATGCATTGCGATATTCTCTGCGTCCAGGAGACGCATCGTGGCCCCGACCAACTCAGGCCACAAATCCCTGGAATGACCCTTACCGTTGAATCTCCACATGCTAAATACGGTAGTGCCATTTTTGTCCGACCCACCGTAGCTATTCAATCTACAGCTTGGTGTTTAGACGACTCCATAGAAACATTGACGATAGATACGGGGAAATGCACTGTTACGTCCATCTACAAGCCACCTAAACAGCCATTTAAATTTAACAAAACCTCTAACTTTGACGACCAACCTATCAAACTAGTGGTTGGAGACTTTAACAGCCACAATACAGCATGGGGCTACTCCTCGACAAACTCAGACGGTCTAGCAGTGGAAACATGGGCGGAAGCTGAGAATATGATACTTATCCATAACGCGAAACTACCAGCCTCCTTTAATAGCTGTCGCTGGCGCCGTGGATATAATCCCGACTTAATATTCACCAGCCCTAACATAACTTCTATGTGCAGAAAGTCTGTTCTTCCCGCGATGCCTAATACTCAGCACAGACCAATCGCTATCTATGTTGAAGCTGTCATAAAACCTCAGGTCGTGCCGTTTCGAAGACGTTTCAACTTTTTGAAAGCAAACTGGGAAAAATTCTCTGCCGATATTGACTCCAAATTAGTCGAAATCGATCCTATTCCAAGCAACTACGATAAATTCGTTAACACCATTAGGTTTGTGTCCTGCCAACATATTCCTCGAGGATGCCGTACCTCTTACGTTCCAGGCCTAAGTCAAGACTCCGCTACTCTCCTTACAACCTATCAATCAGCATTCGAGTCTGACCCATTCTCTGAAAATACCATAAGGATTGGTGAAGAGCTAGCGAACCAAATCAGTGAAACTCGAAAACAGAAATGGATGTCCTTGGTTACTAGTATTGATATGACACACAACAGTAAGAAGGCATGGCAGACCGTTCAGAAACTTACCGATGACCCCCCTCCACCCAAAAACCCAGGGCAAGTTACAGCAAACCAGGTTGCTCACCAGCTCCTTTTGAATGGGAAACCACTTCACCGCTTACCGAAAACCACACAGTTGTCTGATTTAGACGTAAATTCTACAAATGATCGCATTAGTAAACCCTTTACACCTACTGAGGTCATCATTGGTATCAAATCTTTGAAAAACGGAAAGGCAGCCGGCTACGATGACATTACGGTCGAACAAATAAAGCACCTAGGACCAGTAGCTGTGTCCTGGCTTAATGCCATGTTCAACTATTGCCTCAAAGAACTGAAAATACCAAAGCTCTGGAGACAAGCTAAGGTGGTTGCACTGCTTAAACCTGGAAAGTGTCCCAAAGACCCGAAAAGCTACCGTCCCATCTCTCTTTTATGTCATACTTTTAAACTGTTTGAGCGATTATTATTAAGCCGTCTAACACCCATACTGGAACCAAACCTCATTCCAGAGCAAGCTGGATTCAGACCCGGTAGATCCTGTACTAACCAAACCTTAAAGCTTACTCAATTTATAGAGGACGGGTTTGAAGCAAATATGATAACGGGTGCTGTATTTGTTGACCTATCAGCAGCCTATGACACCGTCAACATAAAGAAGCTTCTGGCGAAGACCAGAATTTTAACACACGACCCTGGGTTTGTCAACATCCTGAGCGAAATCCTGCACAACCGGAGATTTCAAGTCCATCTGAATCACGGTAAAAGCAGATGGAGATGCCAAAAAAACGGACTTCCCCAAGGAAGTGTGTTGGCTCCTGCACTTTTTAATGTGTACACGAATGACCAGCCACAATCTCCATTCACAAAGCATTTCCTATATGCTGATGACCTAGCATTAGTAGCCCAAACTCATAGCTTCAAAGAAGCTGAACAGAATCTGTCGGTCGCACTTGATGAACTTGGGAGTTACTACACCGATAACGCCCTCCGGCCTAACCCGTCTAAAACTCAATCGTGTGTCTTCCACCTGCGGAACCGTCAAGCTAACCAGAGTCTGGATATCTCCTGGCAAGGTGTGAACATCGAACACTGCCGGAACCCACGCTATCTAGGCATAACACTTGACAGAGCCTTGACATTTAAACCACACTGTCTCAAGACTAAGCAAAAAGTGGGCTCTAGAAATAATCTTCTGCGGCGCTTGACATCAACTGCTTGGGGAGCTTCACCTCACGTGCTGCGGACCACGGGGCTGTCACTTTCTTTCTCGGCGGGTGAATTTGCATGCCCAGTGTGGCACCGATCCGCCCACGCGAAGGAGGTTGACATAGCCCTTAACGATACCTGCCGCATCATTACGGGCTGCCTGAAACCAACTCCTCTTGCCATGTTGTATCCATTGGCTGGTATAGCTCCACCAAGCATCCGTCGTGAGGTTGCATGTAGTGTAGAAAAGACAAAGCAAGAAATTGACAGCCGGCACCCCCTGTATGGCCATATACCGCCTGCAGCACGTCTGAAAAGCCGTAGAAGCTTCATGAGACACACTACATCAACGAAAAGTAACCCCTCTGATGAAAGGCTCGACATTTGGCAGTTCAAGTTTCCTCCTCCTCCGGACTTCATCCCACCAGCTGAACATCTCCCTGTTGGACATGAACTGAGATGGCCAATTTGGAAGTCCCTTAACCGGCTCCGGACCCAAGTTGGCCGATCTAGAAGCAACATGGCGAAATGGGGATACATCGACCAATCCCAAATCCAGTGTGGCTGCGGAGCCCCCACACAGGACATGCCCCACCTCTACTCGTGTCCACAGTGCCCGACCACCTGCACCAAGGAGGACTTTATGTTGGCTACGCGCAATGGTGTAGAGGTCTCCACTTACTGGTCCACTATAATTTAATGTTGAGTTTTCGATCCGAAAAGAAGAAGAATCGGTTTAAAATTGAAAAAGTTTCATACAAACTTTCATCCCCTATTTTATCCCCTTGGGGGTAGAATAAATCAAAATCCTTTCTTAGCGGATGCCTACGTCATAACATTTACCTGCATGCCAAATTTCAGCCCGATCCGTCCAGTGGTTTGGGCTGTGCATTGATAGATCACTATGTCAGTCAGTCAGTCACCTTTGAGTTATATATATTTAGAAGAAGATAGATTTTAGTAGTAGTAGAGCTTTTAGTGAAGGGCTCGCTCGCACATATTTCTGCCGTCAAGCAGCTTGCTGTTCCTGTTTGAAGGGTAAAACTACAAGCACATGAGGCTTAACATCTGTATGCCTCAGGTTGATGGACCCAAAGCATCGTAGAGCACAATGCAATGCTTTGTTATAGATTATGGTAACCACTTAACATCAGGTCAGCTATCAGCACGTCGTATAAGCAATGCGAGCATCACTGGTTGGCGGTAGAAGTAGGTACGGTGGTAGTACTTCCCCGGATGAACTCTTTTACAAAGCGCTCTACCTTCTACTAAAAGATCTTTGAAGATTTTATAAAGTCCCTAGAGAATATAGGTAAGTATAAGTAAGTGAGAGATATATACTCATCTTGAAGTTGAATCGAATCAGGATCAAACGAGGGAAATCCAATGAAAATTTACCAAATATCGTATGAAAGTCAAATCTTGAAACGTGGATACCTCTAAGGGTGGTTTCACATCTAAAGGGTCTCAAACGACCCTTGAGCCCTTCGACCGGCAGCTGGCGAAGTTCATCGACCTTTGTGCTAATTTCTAAAGGACTCGGAGCCTTGTTTACCTTCGAGTAAAAGTACCAGGAGGTTAGGAAATCGAAGGAGGTTTCTTTGTTATTATATTCTTGGGAGTTTGAAGGGTTATTGATTGCTTTGTTGAAGAGTGATAGCTTCTGTGATGTATGAGACGAGCGGGTTCCCTGGCAGTTGTCATAAGCTCCGTGTAAAAAATACACACATTTTAATAGAAAATGCGTAGGTACCTAAGAATATGGACGGTACCTATCGGTTATCTGTGCTTATTTTTAATTTTCGCAATAATAATTCACCCCAGGTAACTAGGCATGCAGTCCCATTTACCTTTTAATTTCCATTACAAAGCATAAATCAAAATAATCGACAAAAATTCGCACGGGATTGCTATGTTACCTGCATTGAATTCACAAACAAAAACACACCCCATTCTTGCAAGATTTCTGCAAGCCAGTTGCATTGACCCTAGTAAGTACTCCATCATCTGTGATGAAGGGTATAGTGACTGCTACATAGTCTGTGCACACGGCTTTGTTTGGGCCCTTTCTCAGGCGTCTACAGCTGCCGTCGAAATACAATACGACCGAATATTTTGACGGTTGAATTATTTGGAGCAGTTTGGGAATAACGCTTGGGAAAGTTACGAAAAAACTTGTTCAGTCAGACTTATACATAGTTACGTTTTTTATTTATGTATAGATTTGTATAGGTACCTACATACTTAGAGATCATATTTACTTACTTATCTAGGTAAGTTCGTGTAGGTACCTACCTACCTATGTTCGCTCCGTGAGCTTTGTCCAGTTTTTAGCAAACGAAGGCTATTATTTCATCTACGAATACGAGAAACGACTAAATACCGAGGCTCAATTCTCGTAACAAAATGTCGTCAAATTATAGTTTTGGAAAGAAAAGAAAGAAAGAAAGAAAAACTTTTTATTAACCCAACACAAACATTAACAACTATTTACCTACTTAAATACCTACTTACATCTGTAAACTTAAAACTACATAATAAGAAGCACCTAGGTACCCAGGTAGGTACCACTTACGTAGGTACCTACCTTCCTCCACAAGAATAAAATAGAAAAATAAAAATAAAAAACAAAAGGTAGGGTTTTGGGATCGTGTCAATCTCCAAAGTAGGTATTCTTTGAAACTGTCATTTCATAGTAACTCAGTGTAGGTAACTATTTCAACGATATCAGTTTCACGGTTAGAACCTGTACAATGAGCCAAGGCACCTATCTAGGCATAACTAGGCTATTCATCATGTGGACCGAAATGTGGTCATTACTTTTCATCAATCTACCTCTCAGATACTGAAACACTCCTTAGTACTCAGAGATACTTACTTGGTCCCTAGATCCGTTGGAAAAGATTGTGATCTGTCGGCGTATGGGGTCCAGAGAGTAATGGTTTTAAGCTGAGGACTCTCGATTTATTGACAGGAAAGTGATGTCAAAAATATGCCAGGAAATATGCAAGAGTTAAGTAGGTGTGTGTTTTCATTTTTTACCTAAGTGCTAAAGTAATTTTAGACACGTCTAATACGTTTTCAGGAACATGGGTCGACTTTCTCCATTCACCGACATTTCGCAATCTTCACAATTTCGTCGTTTCACGGTTTCTAAGAATAACCTACTTTTTAAAAGTTTGGTAGCCTTGCTTACTGCCTGCCCGTATTTATCCAATAACCTACTTACACAACAGGAACACACTCGATAAGAAAGAAACATTTATTGATAGCTTATCAGTTAAATAAGGATACTCTTTCGACTGACGCCAGGTGCTACCAGGACCCCAGAATACCAATAGTCTGTTTGAAAACTCATTATCGTCTTTTGTGGAAATGTTTGTCCGGGGAAGTAGTATAAGTAGGTAGGTAGGTACCTACCGTTTTTATTTGTATCAACAATTAAATCGAAAGTAGTTACCTATCTACACTGCCGCATCTGCGGTGTCTTGAATCATTTTTACTAGTAGGTAGGTACTACGCAAGGTACAACTTACCTCAGGTAGGTAGCTTTAGTTTACTCGTCTAAGTAGGTAGCCTTACTACCTACATTCAAACATGAACGAGACCGATTTCTATAAATTCATTGTTCTGTCTTACAAACTAACCTGGCTGGATTTTTTTATCCAAGCGTATTTTTAATTATTTTTATGCGCGTATTGTTGTTAGAGGTAAGTTCGTAAGTACCTAGGTACCTACCTACTTACCAGGCTTTATGTGAATCGAATTTTAGTGGAATTAAACATCCGGTGTCAATTCGTTTTTTTTTCACTACTCAAACTTAGTGTTTAGAAGTGAGAGGTATCTAATTTAAAAGCTATTTTTCTGTAAGTATTATGAAGTAGGTACCTACCTACTGACTCTACTAAGACAGAGTATGTAGGTACTTAGGTAGGTAGGCACCTAGGTAGGTACCTACCCTATAGTGTAAGGCCCGGCGCCCATTGGCGGGGGTACAAAAGCATACCGCGGTATTGCTTTTGTACCTACGACCGTTAACATTGAAATTTCTACTTTATTTTCATAAATTTATGTAATATTTTATTCGTCACCTAAAAGTAGTGCAGGGACAGAGAATTAGGTAAAGTGTAAGGCTTATAATTTACTTACTCTCTGTCTCTGAGCTTCTGAATCTCAGGCAGCTGCGAAAGCTCAGCATAGCAATATTTTTTGTTATTCGCTCTCCAAGTACTGCCATCTGTCAGTCGAGTGCCAAAACTTCGTACTACGCTTGGCTTTTTTCCTGTTTGCCGCTAGATGGCACCTGCACGTGGCGTAGTTTTTTTTTCAACCAATTCACGACCTTGGTAAACACAACCCAGGAAATCCCATCATCGAATTAGGCAAAAAATTATGTAAAAATTATTTATTCCGAAATTTCAACTGAAAAAGGGCAATGGATAATTTATAGGAAACACTGTACGCTTCTCTTGTAAGCTTTCAGAAAATGCCAACAAACTTCCCATTCGGAAAATATACAAAGCCTACATTATGACAAATCATAAGCATACTAGCTTTACCATGGATACCTACAATAATGTTAGATCTGCGTGGCCAGATGTTCCGATCTCGCCCTACCCATCGACAGCTAGGATCATAGGCTAGGATATAGTTTTGCAATGTCTGTACTAATCTCATTAGATTGTAAGACAAGTATTAGTATTGAAGCGTAGCTTGTGCTGTCTTTTGAACTTCTTTTGTATAATAAGTTCTTGGTATGATTGCTTAACATTTTTTCTGTCTTGGATTCAGTTAGATTGGCACCACATCGGACCTTTATTATTTACAATAGTATTATTTTGTAACATGATCATACAAAAAACGGTAGGAACCAAGCCGTAAGTTTCTGACCGGTTCTTATAAGCTTGGTCGTGAGGAACTGGCGCTTGGATTCACCTAGTTTTAAGACGTTTCAAGATGATCCCTGCAGATATTACTAAATAAATGGTAAGATGTAAATAACGGTAAATAATGGTTTGATGCAACTTAAATATCGTCGAACACTATTGCAAACCTTATTTTTTCATGACGTCTGTAGTAATGTCATAGACAGTTCTGAGTTAAGATCTACTTTCCTGCAGATTAATGTTCCATTGAAACGTACTAGACATACTCCACTGTTTAAAGTTCCATTCAGTAACTCCAACTATGCTCAGAACTCTATAATTAACCGCACACTGAACAGCTTCAATAAGAATTTTTCGTCTGTTGACATTGACATATTCCACCAGAGTAAGGCATCTTTTAGGAAGCAAGTTATTCTGGCCTTGGCCAATTCTTGTGGTTAGGTTAATCATTTTGCGTTTTTACATTTATACACACCTGCACACTTTCTCACTCACCCACACGGTTTCTCCTGTGCTACCCAGACTCCTAAGAGACTGGCGTGAATCGGGTAAACCCCTCACACACACCCCCACGCACCCCCCTTACACATCCCCACACACCCCCACATACCCCCTCACATACATACACCATCACATACACACCCCCCCACATACATACATTATCACACCCCCACATACACACCTTCACAAACACTACACTAAATGCGTACCTACTTATTTAGTTTTGTTAAAATTACTTTTCTTTACATACTGTTTCTTATTCTTTTTCCGTTTGCTTTTGTTGGTTTTTTTTGTGTAATCGTTTCCTTTAGCGACAATTAATAAAATAATAGCTTCGTGTACAAAGTAGGAATCTGTTATTGGCAGTAAGTGTTGTTTATAAGTTTTAAGTTAATATCTCCAAGTGCTGTTGATTCTATGATTAATAAATAAATAAATAAATAAATAAATAAATGCTTTTTGACTTTGACTTGAAACCAAGGGATAGCTATACAAGGCTATACACAAGGGATAGCTATATACAAGGGATATTACCCACGGTTGTACATTCCAAACACAGATCGGGAATATTAAGCACAACCGTGGAATGCACGACCGGGGAATAAGTCAAACGTAGTCCAACGAAAGTCTATGCTTCGCTTACATGTAACATTATTTTATCCCATTTTGAGATTAGTAAAGGTAGTACACATTTTTTTGGAGTTGTTTTTATAAGGACCTAACGTAATCTATTTAGTTGGAGTTGAATACGCTCTAGAAGGTGATTATGAACGAATCATAAGTTTTGACATCAAATCCCATTTTATATTTTTTCGGAAACATTATTTTGTATGATCTGAATAGACTAAATAACATGCCCAACCGTGAAAAAAAAGGCCTGGAATCAGCGACCAAAATATACACCAATTCTTGGTTGCGCTTTCTATGGTTGTGTTTTCCATGGTTGAGAAATTCCACAACGCCCATCAAACAAACAAATATATCTGTCAAAATGGCACGTCAGCAGCAAGATGTTGATGAACTTTTCGATGTTAAAAATGCATTTTACGTTGGAAATTATCAGCAAGCCATCAACGAGGCTCAAAGCGTATCTGTGAGTAATCATTTGTAATTAAAATCTGACTGCAAAACCCTAAAAATTACAACTATTGCCCATGACTCGAGCGATGGCATTTGTCGTCATGTTTTTGCTTTTCCTGATGAAATTACACGTAATGTGGCCATATCTACGCTGCATGTTAACTAATTGACTGCTTTTCTGTCCGTACCTACCGACTTAGATGTCGTAAGAATAGCCGTAGACAGTCATTTTTACAAGTGAAATAGGTAGCTTTTACCTGTCATTAGTCTGTACTTATTTACCTAAACAACTTTCAGCCATCATCACCTCTGATCTCACTCCAACGTGATGCACTTCTCTACCGTGCGTACATTGCACAAGGCAACTCCCGGATAGTCCTTCAAGAGCTGAAGACGGCGGACCCTATGCTGCAACCTCTGAGGACCCTCGTGGAGTACTTTGCTACTGGGGCTAACAAGCCAGCTATTGTTGCCGATATTGATGCTAGGGTATGGATTCTATATGATTTACCACTGACTTTGATCCTTGTAGAACCTTTAGTAGTTAGAATATGACTTTGAACTCTGCCTTGAGAGTAAGAGTAATCACGACTATCAACCAAAGTTTATCATGTTTCAGGCTTAGGAGGTTTCAGTTAAACTTATGATGGTTAGGGAGTACATAATTTATCAGTTATGTATTAGATATAATAATAAGCAAAATCATGTATTTCAGGTGGCGAAAGGGACAGAGCTAGCTAATGAGATATTTCTCAATGTTGCTGCTACAATCTACTATCATGAAGAAAACTATGAGGCTGCATTGAAGTAGGTTCACTATCTAGGTTAAAATTACCTGTTTATTATTATTAGAGAAGCATTACTATGCCTACTAACAGGAGTGACTCTGTCTGATCCCAAGGTGGGTGGGTTGTGGGTTCGAGCGCGGTTGTGGACGAATAGATTTTTCTGTTTGAAAAGTTTATATGTGCAATGCTAGCGCTCTCAAATGGTGAAGAAAAACAGTATGGGAAAACCAGTTAGTATTTAAACAGTGACAATGGGAATGCAACCTGTCAAATAAAGAATACCAACTACTGTAGAAATTTAAATTGCATGGTACATAGAATAAAACAAATTTGGTTGCCTTTGATGGATAAGTACAGGGCGAACATTGTTTAGTTTGAGTTTAGTGAATATCTTGTGTTTCTTAAAAAAAAAGTTCTAATGATGTCATGTAATAAATATAAGCCAATTTTTACAGGATCCTTCATAATGCTGAGTCTCTTGATCTGAAAGCGTTGACCTTGCAATGTTTACTGGCCATGAATCGACCAGACCTGGCTTTAAAGCAGCTGAAACTGCTCCAAGACATGGAGGATGATAGCACATTGACTCAGCTTGCTCAGGCTTGGGTAAACTTATCTCAGGTAACCATATTTTTAAGCTTAGGTTCGTAAAGATTTATTGTTTTATAAATTGAAAACTAGGAAATGTGTGGGGGAGGCCTATGTCCAGTGGACTTCTACTAGTAGTTCATGATGATGATAATGATTTACTTATAAAAATCTGTAATAAGTTAAACAATGTTTAAAATATTGCCATCACTAATCAATGCTCGAAGACAAAAAGTGACATAAATAATGTTTATAAGTATGAAGGTATATTCATTCCGAGTTTCATCAAATCACTTCAGTCGTATTTATAATATTATAGTAGAATTCTAAGAATATATTTACAAATCATAAACTTAAAAGTATTCTTTAATTATCTCATAGCACAAGCTTCGCATAGTTTCGGGCTAGATGGCGCAGTGTGTTTCCTATAGTACAATAGTGTGTAATATGTCAACCAATGTAATTTACTATTAAGTATTTATTCCAGGGAGGCCCAGGAGTTCAAGATGCCCATTACAGTATAATGGAACTGTCGGAGAGACTTGGAGCCCTAGGCGCTGGGCCAGCCGCCGTTGGAGCTGCCGCTGCGGCTTCCAGGGGTAAGGAATATAAGCTAAACCTACTCCGATGAAGAATTTATCAGTGATATCCTAGTTGGTGGTAAAACCATTGGCTCCAGATTTTTAGGGGTTGAATTTTAGGAATTCCTTTCTTATTATATCTATACCAATTATAAGAATCTTTGTCCTGACTGACTGACTGACTGACACATAGACAATGCATTTTTTGTAAGTACTTACATAAAAATTTCTGTTTTATATTTGTAGGTATGTGGGAGGAAGCGGAACAGATGCTGACTGAAGCTCAGGCACGGGCTCCACAGCATCCTGACTTGCTACTCGGGCTGGCTCTCGCAGCCTCGCATGGTGGGAAGTCTCCAGAGGTAAATTTTTTATGCTGTTTGACCCACATTTGCTAAGATGTGCAACGCGACAAAATTTTGTCCACTCGTCATCTCATGCAAAATAGAAATATCTGTCTATATATTTTCCTGTGATAACATGCCAGTGCCAAAAATCTATCTCGTTCTGTCAAAAAAAACGGACAAGTTGTGTAGATTTTTTTTTCGCGTTTTTCATTTTTTTTTAATCAGGATATTAGTTCTATTATTAAAAAAACTTCCAAATTTTTTTATAAGGTTAACTGACGTTAGTAATTTGTTGAAGTATTACTTCTTATGCGACTTCTAACAAGGTTGCGTTAAACGTTTTATGTTAGCCAGTAGTTTCGTATATAGAAGTTTTACTTCAGTCGTGTGGTCTAAAGCACACTCGTTTTTTGAAGTAATACTTCTTATGCGACTTCCAACAAGGTTGCGTTAAACGTTTAACACTACCATGGAGGGGGTATGAAAGCACTGTTCTTTCTCTCTTTCTCTCATAGCCAGTTACGTTTCGTACATAGAAGTTTTACTTCAGTCGTGTGGTCTAAAGCACACTCGTTTTTTGAAGTAATACTTCTTATGCGACTTCCAACAAGGTTGCGTTAAACGTTTAACACTACCATGGAGGGGGTATGAAAGCACTGTTCTTTCTCTCTTTCTCTCATAGCCAGTTACACAGTTAGCACGTTTCGTATTTATAATTTTTACTTCAGTCGTGTGGTCTAAAGCACATTGGTTTTTTACAGATATTTTCTCGCTACATAGCTCAGCTGATAGACAGCCACCCTGAGCACCCGTTTACGAAGGAGCACCAAGCCAAAACCAATGAGTTCAAGCGACTCGCCGCGCAGTACCAGCCTTCTGTCGCAAGCTAGACCTTATGCCCACTGTGCAAGGACTAATATTCTTTGTAGTCTTAAGAATTTTGTTTATTTATTTTTAAAGGCAGACCAGCAAGTATACTCTTGAAAACGATAAACGAAGTTTCGTATTGTCTTGTTTGAGTTTATCGTTTGCAAGAGAACTTTATCCTAAAATATTTAATAGACAGATCTAAATACATACTTATATATACTAGATTGTGTATTTTTCTTTTTTAAACTATTGTTTTTATCGTCTAAGACCATAGACCATTGATTGATTCCCGATACTAAAGCCCGCTTGCACAACGATCACTAAATGTATTTAGCGAGCCCCTAAATGCATTTAGGAAGCTAATTACATTCAACATCTTGCACGTAGAAAATTAAGTCGCTATTACGTTGTCGCTTTTGGACATACCTCTGACTACCCCCCTTAGATATCCTCGAAGATTCTCGAGTGTGTACTTTGTACTAAGAGATCTGCAAGAATATCTACCGTGCCCGGGAATTCTATATATATATATATGGTCGTGATCTCATTTTTTTATAAGTAGATACGATAATTATTATAAGTATTTGAATTGATACCAGTACCATGTGCTTAGTAATAAACTCATTTTTAAGAAGGTAGGTGCCCAAAAGATACTCTAATCTATGCCTAAGATAAAGCTTAGATGAGGTAAAAAAAAACACTCGTGGTCTCAGTAAAAGCTATAATCATAATCACTGTCTTCTTCATCCATGGTGGTATTCAGTAAGTGGTATTGCCGTAGTATCTTCAACGCTTCGGCCGCCTGCAGCAGCCCTGGAGACAGGCTGTTGGAGTCACGTGTGGTCGACCACTCGCTTGAATCGGTTGTAGACTCTCTGGGTATCTTGCCGGAATCACCTGAAGGATAATCATCAGGATCAGGAAAAATTAGTAAATTAAAAGTTTTTATAGTGCTTACACCTGCACAAAGATTTTATAAGTACTATCGCGAAAATTATTCTTTCTAGTGGCATTTGAACACACGACACTCCCTTTGATACGTGGATGTGCTAATCAACTGCGCTATCGAGAGTTCAATCGGAATCGGAACATCCCACGAGTTAACTCGTCGGGTCCGATTGAACTCACGATACCTAGCACAGTAGGTTAACGCATCCACATAGGATACCTACACGGACACATGGCACGGTAGACATAACAGTTTACGTATCACTGTCATATTATAATTATGCATTTCGCATATAATGCCAGTGTTGTCAAACCATGAAGGAAAACATGATTGCTTGTAGTTGAACCGTGAATTATTATGATTATTACATACCATTAGGAGAAACTTCCACCGGACTCTCTATAGGTGGCGCTGTGTACGCTTCCAGCTCCTGTTCAGTTCTGCTCTCCTGGTTTAAGATCTCTTGCTTGCGATGCCGTCTCCACGCCTTTTGTAAGTTGAACCTTTCGGGTCTGAAAGGATTTCCTATATAAGCTACGTCAATACTACTACAATTTCTAAGATGTCAGGACAGTAAACGTGGAATAAAAAAAGTAGTGACGCCGTCTGGTCCCTAACGGTGTTTCTGAAATCTGGCCTAGCCTTACTTACTTTTCTCCTTCTTTATAAACTCTCGACTCAATATTCTGAATGTCATGGCGGATGTCAGCTATCATCAGTAACATCAGGTCGAGAGAGCCTTTGGGACCTCTTGCGCCTCGCGGTCCCCTTGACCCCGAGTCCCCTTTGGGTCCCTCCATGCCTGGCGGGCCTGCTGGACCCTGGAAAATTATGCTCAAGCTTCATCATCATCATATTAATCGATCGACTGAAAGAGTTCACTTTTATTAAAAAAACTAGCTGAGCGTTCGTTACGCACTATTTTAAAAATAATAAAAATTGGTCCAGCCGTTTTTGAGTTATAAGTGGTGTTACTAACAGGCTTTGTTTTATATAGATAAGATTAAAATACTGTTACCTGCACGATAGACGTCCCCTCAGATTATCAGATCACCTGCCTATTGGTACCTACCTATTACGTGGTACTTAAAATTCTTGGGTGAATTCTAAATTCAGAATCAATCTGAGGAGTCAGAGGCATATTTAACACATTTAGTTGGTATGTCATAAGCACATCGCCGCTGCTAGAATACTAACTGGCTTCTTCACGTTTTATAACTCGAGCTAGCTCACCAACTTTCGCTACTTTTGAATGCGTACTCACTCTTGGACCCCTCTCACAACGGCAGTAGCCGCCTTCCAAGGGAGCTGTGGCGTCGAGAACTCTGTTGGTGTAGGTTCCATCCATAAACTGATCAGCACCTAAACATATTACAGAATTAATAAAGGTGACAGGTACTAGGACAGCAGGAATACAAAGAGCTAAAGCTGCCAACTCTAGGAACTACGGAGCAGCTCAAATACGTATGGTAATACTGTTGTTATAGCATCTTTTTCTTGTTTCAGCTGTCTGAAAATTGCTCTATTGGATATAGCTTCCGCCATAGATATCCAGGACGTGCGAATTCCGTGGGAGTCTTACCATCTTTCATGGCAGATGTCTCCATCAGCTTCTTCAACGCTGCCTGTGTGGTATGCAGCTGGTCGCTCAACTGCTTAACCTTCCGCGACAGCCAGGTCACTGTATCGCATGGCGCGTAGCATCGGGATGACGCACGGATCAGTGGTAGGGGTTCCTGGAATTTTGGCTGGTATTATTGACAGTTGATGGAGACAGCTGAATATTATTCGTCGTAATATTTTATTGAACTTGTATCTGCTGACTGACAACTCCCAAATACTTCGAGAAGCACTTTATGACAGTTGATGGAGATAACTGAATATTATTCGTCGTAATATTTTGTTGAGATTGTATCTGCTGACTGACAACTCCCAAATACTTCGAGAAACACTAACTTCAGCTGTGTGATCGAAGTCCAACTAAATTTTTTTGAAGCACGCATACCGGGCTACCATAATTGAGCATGAGATAAGTTACCTGTATAGCCATGGGCATAGGTACGGGCAACCGTCGCTCGCAATGCTTGCCGTCATCGGTAATGTACAGAGGGTGGTCACATTCGCAGTGGTAGCCCCCGGGGTCGTTCACACAGCGGTGCTCACATCCCCCATTATTGCTGGCACACTCGTCTATGTCTGAAAACAATAATTATTAAGGATTACTCGAGACAGTTCGCCAACGCTGACTCGATTTTTAAAAGTTATAGGATACTACCTACCACTGCATAATAAAGACTAGGAAAAAGTAGACTAGAAAAAATTGTCATAAAAATCTAGCTAGGTAAACAAGTGTTTATGTATGAGAACCATAGATCGTTTGTAATTTGGCGGAGACTGCTTACCTGTACAATAAGGCTGGGTCTTTCTCCTATAGCTGTCTAGTTGGAACTGGAAACCGCTGTGACAGCTACACCAGACCCTCTGGTCACTGACCTTGCACGCCTGCTCACAGAGCTTCAGGCTGCAGGGATCCACCGTTTTCGGGATACACCTGGAATAAGAATTGTTATAGGACGGGGCTGTGTTTATCATGAACTTTGGAGTTGATATTAGGTACTTGTGGATAAGACTATACTTCATCACTAATCTGGATCTATGGTGAGTCTATCCATCTAAGAGATAGTGTCTTTCTCTACCCTTGATAAGTCAAGATGTCAAGCTGAGAATCGTACAGACGTATATACATAACAGCGTAAAGGGACAGGCCTATAGTACATACCTACGGCCGTAAACTGTTTTACAAGGTAGGTAGTAGGCTAAGATGGTTACTCACTTGCCAGCGATGAAGATGTGGGAATCACAGCAGTGCAGGCGCAAGCACTGCATATCAGCTCCATCCACGTGGCACAGTTCACGCGTGCGCAACAGACGCTCCGTTGGACAGACACTGTTTATGTCAGTTCTGAAAAACAAAATGTAGGTAAGTACATAGATAGAACTGTAATCCCAACAATCTTCCAACAAAAAAGTACTCTGTGAATGGTAGGTATATATCTAAAGATACACAATGAGGCCTCGTTGGCTCCGGTGATTGTTAGTGCAATAAATTTAGTACCTATGTTTAGTAATGTTCCTACTGATCTCCTATATTAGATTATTGTTTTTTGTTTAACGTTGTTATTTTATTTCTAGTTTTCAGTTGTAGATTTTTATGTTGTATGTAAGTAATGTCACGTGATATTTGTATTTATTTTTAAGTAAGTAGAATAGCGCCTTGGAATTCGTTCTGTTATGCTATTTTTGTAAGTGAATAAATTGAAATTGTGTATCTTCTGCTGCTAACAAACTCCTGTTGCAAGTGTCAAATATGACAGGTTTGACAATGCGAGCGAAATGCATCAATTGACTCGATCATTCAAGTTTCTTTGTGTTTGCACAGATACAGCGGCAAGCTCTGGTGATTGTACCTACCTATTAAACAGGAAGGTAGGGTATGTGCCTTTGATAAGGCTTATCTATCTGTTCAATATGCAAATAACTTGATAACAAGGAACTCTCCTCAATATACTACGCGGGCGTTTTAGAAAGATGAGTCATCTTTACGCATAGTGACCCAGATAAATTACATCATTGTTATTATCCATTTTTCCAGTAAGTAAACTTCAATGGAATGATCCATTAGTTTTGGCATCGGCTTGTCCCACAATTTTTCCTATGCATCCGGATTTTCATCATCTATTTTCACACCTAATGTTCAGCGGTTAGTACCTCTGACTATAAAGATAATTACATCATCTCACAGAGACGTTGTTATGCTACTCAGGGTAGCTGGTAAATCTGTGACTGTGAATTAGCTTCAGCATTTAAATACACTTTGACTGGTCTTACGATGAAGCTAGGTTCGTACATACATATCCCAAGTACTGGGTGCAATTACTATGGGCCAGATTCTAGATACTACTAAGTAGGTGCAAGTCGTAAGTACTGGGTGCAAGTACTGTGTGATCTGTCATCGCCGTATAGTATCTTACTTTGACCATATACCTACCTAATCAGGCGCGGCAACGAAAACGTGGAAAAGTTGGTCACCGTTGAAAACGTAAAAGAAAAGCGGTCTCGTAGTAGATGCCCAACAAGATGCACTAATCAGCTTAGAGGGTAATGACCAGTTTTAAGATGTAATTTACCAATAAAACGCGCTGGAGACACACTGTCCACTCCATTACGAAGACACCCAGTGATCACGATGTTCAGCCATGAAGTGCCGACCACAGAGAGAGAGAGATAACAAAGCATTGCCTCTGCGTTTACCAACCTGAGGCATATAGGTAGGTACTCCCTTTATACCGGAACACAGCAAGCTGCTTGTCGGCAGAAATAGGCATTGTGGTCGACACTTACTTTGATACTTCAAAAGTATTTTTCTATACCATGACTATCTGAAGTGCCTACAGTACTCCAATCAATTATCTGAACGGAATCCCGAGAACCGACTTCAAAGGGGTTCTGTGTAACGCCACAGATTTCACAACAGTTTATACTGGAATATCACATCTTCAGTTACAGTTAGTTAGGATATAGCACAGATTGAGGAACAGTTAGTATGCAAACGCCCTATTTATAACATGAGTGATTGTTACTTCATAACGTGGTGCATTGTACGATGCAGTCAATGACCTTACTGCACCTACCACTTTGGTTTTTATAAGGGCCTGATCGAAAACTCTGATTAATTCAATATTTTGCCGTCATCACCAGCATCAGATCTTAAAATTACTTCCTACCGGAAGTAAGTCCTGTCTATAGGTACCTAGGTGGTGCTTCCCCCTTCACCCTTCGCCGTCAATAGAAAGATACATTGCATGCAGCAACGACGCGTTTACGAGTGTCCGATATCCAAGTGCATTTATTTTAAGAAAAATCTGACAAAGTTATTTTGACTATCATACCTAATCCAGACAGACACTCCCACTTATATCCCGATTCCTGGGTAAGCAAAAAGATTCAACCTATCAGGACAGTCACAGTAAATAAACTGGTAAAAAGTATTATTTTTTACACTGACTGAAAAACACGATTCGTTCTAAATGAAACCCCACATTGATCAGAAATAAAACTCACACGTCAATCACATCTTCCGGATCGTAGATGTCCTCTGGCTGGTACCCATTCTCCTGGCAGAGTACCAGGCTCACAGAAACTAGCAGGAGTAGCCCGAGAGGCGCACGCATCGCGACTGCCCGTCCGCGACAGATGCACGCGCCCACAGAGTTTTAAACTTTCGTCGTTTACGATAATTACGTAAAATTACAGATCACACTTGCAGCTTTGATGTTTTTATTGGGATTATGATGTGCTCATGTATTTTCGGACGAGGTCAATGTGTAGCAACACGATCTATTAATCTTATTAGATCTATTTAATTTACCTACTTATTATCTATAGTTTTAACAAGTGGAAACCCCCGCGAATTCTTTTGCGTGTAGTTATTTGAAATCATACTATTATTCTACCAAATAACAGACGCCCCGGAAGTTTCGGTTTTCTCGTTGATAAATAATATAAAAATGACTGAACGAAATAAAAAGGATAGATATTATTAATATTGAGAGAGAAAATGTTAAATCTGTAGATGATTATATGGAGCAGATGCAGCTGTTTTATTTATGCCCTATTTACAAACTAGTTTCTCAATTATGGTGTCTTTTCCCGTGCTTCCTCCTTCTTTTCTTTTAACATAGAACTGAGCTACGAAACAATCATATTTAAGAAATTGCTGGTTTGATTGGTCTGTATCCTCATCGTCTTCCGGTTCATGGTCGCCATTCTATTACCTTTATTCTCCGGCAGTAGTTGGCTTAAGAAGCTATACTGTTATTCTGTTACATCCGGTACTATGAGTAGCAAGTCGAATGGCTGAACAGCCGAATAGTGAATAAGTACTTTTTATATTTACAAAGTTTAACAACCACTGGAATTGAGTTGCTAGGAATAGTTCCGTAATATCGTAATGGCACAGATTAAAGTGTACCTAATGCTTCTTATTTGACCGTCAGGGACGTTACTGTTTACCTAAAAATACTGTGACCACACGTTTGATAAAACAAGACGGGATTAGCTTGAAATAGGTAGGTTTTTTTTTGCTGATGGAACAAGCATATGGCCCACCTGATGTTAAGTGGTTACCATAGCCTATAACAAAGCATTGCCTTGTAAGTCACGTTAGCTAGGACGTGCCCTACAATACACTGCTCTGCGTCCATCAACCTGAGGCATACTGATGAGTGAATGAGCGTTATGGATGGACCTAACTTCTGAGGCACAGTTTAACACTAGTTCAGGGGTTGGTAAACGTCCGGATCGCTCAACGCCGTTGCCAGGAGTGGCGATGCTATACAATGGGAACTTTGTAACTAGTTTTAAGATTTAGGTTAGAAACGATCGTCTAGAAGAAATCGCTGTGGGCGATAAGACCGCCGATTGTAGGGCTTTGTCCATAATTAATTACCTAAGTTAAATGCACATTTTTTACATAAGTTAGCCCTCAATAAAGAAATTTTGTTTTTTTTTTATGTTAGGCCTCATGTGCCTGTAATTACACCGGCACCCACACCCTTCTAACCGGAACACAGCAAGCTGCTTGGCGGCAGAAATAGGCATGGTGGTAGTACTTCCCCGGACGAGCCCTTCACTAAGAACTCTACTACTACTACAGTATTTGCCGATGGAACAAACTAGCAAAGTATTGCCTCGCAGGTCACATTCGTAAGGAACACGCTCTACGATGCACTAATCAACGTCTATCAATCTAACTAATATAGGTATTGAACCTCATGTGCCTGTATTTCACCGCCACCCACACCCTTCAAGCCGGATCACAGTAAGCTGCTTGGCGCTAGAAATAGACATGTGTGCGGTGGTACTTCCATGGACGAGCCCTTCACTAAGACTTCTATTACAAAATTACAATATTACATATACTTACCTACCTACCTACCTACCTACTCTTGTAAAACTATGAAAATCATTTTGAGTTTAAATATTGATCGTAACAGTGTGTAATGTGACACCATTTCGAAAATATATTTTCTGAGCATACAGCATATTTTAGAGGTTATTTAAGGTCAAAGGGTAAGTGTGTTATATGCACATACTAGAGAAACACACGCCGCGTGAAATTATTTTCATATAAACTTCAACCCCCATTAAATCCGTTTAGGGGTTGAATTTCGAGAAATCCCTTTTACGAAAATTTTAACCTATTGATTTCAAGTCTCTACGACCAGTTGTTTAGGTTGTGCGTTGTCTATATGTCAGTCAGTCAGTCAATCAGTCAGTCAGGGCAAAGATTCTTATAATCGGTACTTAGAGGTCATTTAAGGTCAAAGTTAAGTGTGTTATATATTCTAAGAGATACTTCTTTCATGTTAACTTTGACTTGAAAGCTAACTCATGGTGTTACTAATAATAATGTATCTTAGTTAGTTTGTTTACATACTACAAGCATTCATGGTCGTCGCCTATTACTTTACTTTACTCTACTATAAAGGCTAATTTACATGGTGACTTAATTTTTTCTACTGCCTGGTGGAACAAGCATATGGCCCACCTGATGTTAAGTGGTAACCATCACTTATAGCAAAGTATTGCCTTGTAGGTCTCGTGCGTTAGGTACGTACTCTACGATGCCCTGCGTCTGACAACCTGAGGCACTGGTGGTAAGCTTCCGTGTCTGTAATTTTAACGGCACCCACACCTTTCAAACCAGAACACAGCAATACGAGTATCAATGCTTGGCGGTGGAAATATGTACGGTGATAGTACATCTCCAGACGAGCCCTTTCAGACAGAGCACTACTTTATTACTTTGTTTCAGAGAATGTGGACACGATCTCATATCATAAGTAATAATAATGCTGGACAATAAACCCAACACAGCATCATCTAGCCCCAAGCTAAGCAGAGCTTGTGTTATGATACTAGATTACTTAATACAATACATTACATACATAGATATTTTTATCAAACATAGAAAATACCCAGTACACCCAGAATAAATATTTGCAGATCGTACAAACATCCCAAGGCGGGAATCGAACCCGCAACCTCCTGCGTCGCAGTCGGACATTCGCCCGCCGCGCCATATCAGTCGTCATAAGTAGGTCCATAGGTATTCTGCTACTTTGAAAAACTTTATTGCTAGCTTATAATAGTAATACTTTTAACATAATCTGTGGTAAACGGTGTTGGTTTCACAATTATTAAATTGTTTGTATATTACTATGTTAGCTATGTATATTGTGCTTCTGTTTGTTTACCTAATAAATATAAAAAAAAAAAGATTCTCAAGCTTATCAAACAACACAATACCTACTACTATCGTCACGGGGAAAATCGTCTTGTTTCCACTTTTCCATTCAGTTACTGTTAGCTCGGTTCGGACATCGGACACGACCGTCCCTCGGACACAAATAAATAAAATTACCAAAAAATAATATCAATGTTTGAAAATAAAAATATCTTCCGTTCCTAATAACTAATTTCATTCGATTATGTTTGAATTATTATTTTTGTCTAGTTTCTGGTTAGTTGTAGTCGCGGCAGGGTTTTGGGCACCAGGAGACAATGAGTACACAGGAGTTGATAAAAACTGGGACCAAGTTAGCTCAGACTATGGCTATGGAACTTTCAGCAGGGAAGAACCAGAAAATCTAGAAGCTCTTGAAAAGATATACCTAAACGGCTGGGCATCAGCAGCGGATTTCGAAGCCCCAGGTGTTGAAACGGAACAAGTTCGATCTTCTGAAGACTATAACGGTGTAGAAGTACCAGGAGATCATGGTTATCAAGAAGCTCACAGCGGAAGAGAACATGCCAGGACTTTCTTGAATGAGTGGACCGTGGAGGTCGATGGAACGGAAGAGGTCGCACAACTGGTCGCTTTGGAGCTTGGTTATGTTTATGGAGGACCAGTAAGTACTATATTTTTTACCTATAGAGCTCAGTTAGCAGTAGCTCTGCCTTCTATGCTGTAGGTTTTGGGTTCGAACCCCACCGAAGACATTAGCATATTGCTGAGTGGTGACCATTTTAGTTGAACTTTCACTCTCTTTATTTGTTCGCTGATATGTTTTAAAAATGAAATGAAATGAAATAGCATCACGACTTTAATTCCCAAGCACGGTAGATATCTCCTCCGATATCTTAGTACCAAGTACTCGAGATTCTTCGAGGATGTCTAAGGGGGGTAGTCAGAGGTATGTCCAGATAGTACATTTGGTACCCACATTTTGCAGTAGTATTCCATACGTGACAGGTTACAAGCTCATCACCGCTGCTAGAATACAGAAGCACGGGCATTGCGCGCATTCAGTTAAAAGTTTTAACAAAATAAATCTTTACTTTACCTAACTTTACTTTACTATTCGAATACTTAGTAGGCGCTTAATTTCGAATTCAAACCTCATACAAGCCGGTCTTTGGGCTGTCAACTGACCATCTGAAAAAGTCATAAATCTCTCAGATTATGGAATCCGTTGAATGAATTGGTGTGGACTTTTCTAAATAATCTTTTATAGAGCCTACCGCATAATCAAGTACGGCCCACCTGATGAAAAGTGGTTACCATAGCTCAGGGGGTCGCCAAATGGTCACATAATCAGCCTAAATAAGTCCAATGCTAAAGGCTAATCGTGAGTTCTATAGTTGGTTTGTCAAACTCAAAAAAATTTAATGCTGATTGTAGGTACTTTATATTATATGCGACTGCTAATGGAACAAGCATATGGCTCACCTGATGTAAAGTGGTTACTATCACCTATAAGAAAGGTTTACCTTATAGTTTAGGTCACGCTCGTTAGGAATGTTCCTTATTACTCCACTGCTCAACGTCCATCAACCAAAGGTAACCTATATGTGCCTGTAATTTCACCGCACCCACACCCCTCAAACTGAAACACAGCAAACTGCTTGGTGGCAGTAATAAGTATCTTACAATATAATTTACATAGCTGTAGATGAGTCTTCTTCAGGCTGATTATGATAATTATGCAACCAAGTCCTTGAAAATCTTTATATTTTCGAGGAATTTACTTCCTTTTTCACAGCCTTTGTGTTTACTAATTAGCTGCATTCAATGTTCCTTTGTGATTTATGTATTTTTTTAAGCATCTGTATGTACGTATTATAGAAAAATACAATTATGATATACCCATTTTGCAGTGAAGAAAAACATGGAAACAGGAGGATTGACCGCTTGATATGAATTTGAACCTTGCAACTAAAAACATAGAGCCGAAACTTGGTTGATAATTTGACGACCGATGTGGCGCGGCGGGCGAAAGTCCGCCTGCGAAGCAGGATGTTGCGAGTTCGATTCCCGCCTTGAGATCAATGTTTGTGTGATCTGCAAATATTTATTTCGGATGTTCTGCGGCGGCCGCGCGGTTATTGCGTGAAATTTTTTGCGTAGCCTAAACAGGTTCTAAGAGCTCTACTACTAAAACAATTTTCTATTACTCTTTTTTCAAACAGCCAGCCGGTCTAACATAAAAACGATAAGTGAAGTTTCGTATTGATTTCAGTTACACTGCGCGGTATACACAACTCGACTGTGTATACGGTATACACAACAAGAAACTTACGGCTTGGTTCTTACCGTTTTTTTGTATGATCCTGCTACAAAATAATAATAATTTAAAATCTAAATTATTATTATTTTGTAGCAGGATCATACAATTGGCAGCACCACATTGGAGCTTCATAATCTAAATTTTAGAAGCTCCAGTGTGGTGCCTAACTGAATGCAAGACAGAAAACATGTCTAAAGACTCATTCTAACATTATATGAGTTTTTACTCAGTAGCATAATATAATAAAAAAAAACGGAACATTTCTCTCGGAGCACTCACAGTTATTGAATTTATAAACACAGATTTCATAGTAGCTGATTTTAGGCTCAATACCCAATCAATACTCTAATTTTAAAGTAAGCCTTGTACTAAGCACCCTTTGCTTAATATTAATTAATATCCTGTTGTTTTGTTGTTTCTAAATTTTGTGAAGAAAATTAATAAATAGATAGGTACCTACCTACGTATTGCTGGTAGGTTAGAGTTGGGTTATTCCCACTCGTCCCCACGTTTTCTCCCCCATTTTTCCGGTTCCCTGCATAGCTATTGCTCTATAGTATTTAGCAAGCTGTTGGCCAGCTTATAATGTAGAAATAAATGAAATATAAGAGTAATATTAAAAATTGAAAGGTCGTTTGTCCCTATTTTTTATTCCCGCCGGTCCTCATCGGGGACGAACGGGATCTCAAAATGGCGACAAAATGTGGGGACGAGCCCGACGAGGGAACGTGGGAACGAGGGAATTGCCCTTAGAGTTAACGTTAAAAAAAATAGAACCTTCGTATTTAAAAAAAATACAGGTCTTAGTAAGTATAAAAATTCTTTCACTGTTGGGAAGCTACACTATCCCCGGGTGACATAGGCTATATTATATTTTCAAAAAAAAATTAGGGATCCTTACTAAAACCCGTGCGAAGCCGGGACGGGCCCCTAGTATTTAATAAAAGCCTTTACCGATTGTCCAAAAACAGAGCATAATGAACTTTGGGTGTTTACTTTAGATAAAAGTACGTAAATCAAAGCGATGACGCCCGAGTGAAGTGGTCCTTGAGATAAAATGGTCAGTATTATTGCGCATGCTATCTACAGATAGGCTTTTAGGATTTTATAATTAATAAGCTCAATATGTGTGTAGAAACTTGAAATATTCAGACACAATTCCCGTAACGAAATATCGTACAATTATAATAATAATAATGCTGGACAATCCACACGGCATCATCTAGCCCCAAGCTAAGCAGAGCTTGTGTTATGGGTACATTACATACATAGATATTTTTTATTATACATACAAAATACTCAAAACACCCGGAATAAATATTTGCAGACCGTACAAACATTTATCCCAAGGCGGGAATCGAACCCGCAACCTCCTGCGTCCCAGGCGGACATACCGGCCCACCGCGCCACATCGGTCGTCAAATTCAAGTTCCTATCGTGTCAATCTACAAATCAAATCAAAATGTATTTATTGGAACAGAAACAAATTTTACAATAAACATATGAAAAACGTTGACAACTGAGTCGCAGTGACAGCGCCCTCCTCCAGAACAGAACGAAAACAGTGTTCCACAATGTAGATTACATAGATAATCATATTCTTTGAAACTGATATTTCAGACAGGTCCAATTTTGACAATCAAATTCTAGTTTCTATTTCCTTTCACACCCAAAAAAATATGAAAATTAGGCCAGAGGGCTGGTAAATATAGCAAAAAAATTAAAAAATGAAAAAAAAACAGAGCAGAGAAAAAAAAAGAGAACAGTAAAAAAGAAAAAAAAAAGAGAGAAAAGAGAGCAGTAGAGCTCTTGGTGAAGGCCTCGTCAGGGGAAGTACTACCACCATGCCTATTTCTGCCGCCAAGCAGCTTGCTGTTCGGGTTTGAAGGGTGTGGGTACCGGTGTAATTACAGGCACATGACGCTTAACACCTGTATGCCTTCAGGTTGATGGACGCAGGACAGTACATCGTAGGGCACTGAATCTGACCTAAAATGTATTACTTTTTATAGATTATGGTTACAACTCAACATCAGGTTGCTTATCTTATCAGCAAGATTTAAAAAAAACGTATCTGGCTCAGCGACTCAGGATTGCCAATTCAGCATGCCAGTAGCGTGTTAGGGACGCCTCGATTGGTACTGATTTGGATCAGTTGAGCTATCTCTAGATAGTTTGCATCGGTCTGCAGATAGTCATATGTATACAAACATACACACACACATGTTTACATGTGTGTTAAACATTTGGCACCCCATGTAAATTACCCATAGTTCATTCCATCCAAAGGTTGTCTGGTAGAGATCGCTGTTTAGCGATAAGACCGCCCATTGTACCTTACTACCACCATACTAGTCTTAAGTTTTTCTTTTTTTTTTTCTGTATATTGTTATTTTATGTTATGGTGTGCAATAAAGTATTTTCTATCTATCTATCTATCTTGTACAGTCAGCTGCACTAGAGTGTATAAAATTCGTAACTTTCAAAATGTTGTGCTAGCGTCATAATAAATATTAACATGGTAAGTACTCTTTAAAATAAATAATGGTAAATAATTTCATGATTTTTTTATTTTAGCTGTGTATAAATTTATTATAATACTGTGATACCGTTTTGAAAGTTACATATTGTATACATTCTAGTGCAGCTGACTGTACATACGTATTCATACATGTAGGTAACCATGGATAATGCTAAGTGTGTCTGTCTGTTACGCTTTTGCTGATAAACCACTAAACAAATCTGGATTAAAAAACGGTGATAAATTACACTTCTGATATAGTAGGTATAGTGTTTTTTAACAAATCCTAAAGTACTATCCATAAACTTAAAAAAATATTCTTCCAATTCAATCTGGCCGTTGAGTGAGTCAATCGCTTAGACTTTATTCTCAACAAAAAATATACTATTCGGAAAGTTAGTCACAATAAGTTACCTAAATATTAAATTATTCATTGATATTTTATCATCTTATAAAATAAGTGACGGAAAAAATTACATAGATTGACTTAGATGTTTTGCATATTTAGCGATTATTTTGTCTCATTAATTTTAATAGACATAAAAATGTATTTACTGCTTAGCCAGACAACATACAATACATGATACAGATCTATAAATAAATAAATAAAATAAATAAATAATGCCGGATACAGATCTATCTATCTATTTAGCCCGTGTGCACCCACTGCTGGGTATAAATAGGCCTCGTCTTTAAAACGCCATTCTATCCGGTCCTGTGCCAGTCTTGTCCATAGCTGGCCAACTACTACGACGATACAGATAGTTATAAGGATACGGATAGTTAGGTATAGGTACACATTAAACATTTCACAGTTATGTAGGTACTAGCGGCCGCTCGCAGCTTCGCCCGCCTGGCAGCTTTTCCCGTTCCTGTTATTTTTTCGGGACAAAAAGTATATATGTTAATCCAGGTTGCAATCTATAATTATTCCAAATTTCATCCAAATCGGTCTACTGGTTAGAGCGTGAAAGAGTAACAAACATCCATCCATCCATCCATACTTACAAACTAGTACAAGTAGGATTTAAACAAAAACACATCAGAAACAATCGAAAAAGAGGAATAAAATGATACCTACTATATTCTTGTATGAAGTATGCTGTAGCAGCAAAGGAGTATCAGCTCAGTAAGACCCTGCGAGAAGGATCCGGAGCCTGATGCTGAGTTTTTTACGTTTTCCGGATATCGGATTTCGGTTTGCGAACTGGAATTTTTTGTATGGAGATGATCATGAGACGATAAGCGCCCCTAGCGGCATATGGGGGCACTAGCCTCGGCTCAACTGGGGAAGTACTACCACCATGCCTATTTCTGCCGCCAAGCAGCTTTCTGTGTTCCGGTTTGAAGGGTGTGGGTGCCGGTGTAATTACAGGCACACGAACCTTAACACCTGTAAAGCCACAGGTTGATGGACGCAGAGTAGTGCATCGTAGGGCACATTAACGATCGTGACCTGCGAGGCAAAATGCGTTGTTATAGGTAATGGTAACCACTTAACATCAGGTGGGCCATCTACTTGTTTCATCATCAAACTTATCCATGCTTAAGAGATATCTTAGTGCAGTTGACTGTAGGTACATGAAACAGCTAAACGTTAAGCGTCGCTAAGCTAAACTAAGACAAATGGCTTTGTATAATACCCGTACATTTGTTTGTATTAGCCTGCGTCAGCTGTCAATAAGTGGGAGGAACATAGTTTCATCAATTTCACCAGTTCTAATCAATTCGTTCGTTCCAGAAACGTTGAAATCCGTAGAAGAATCAAGTTCATTGATATAGGTCTCAGAATCAGCAAGTTGAAGTGGCAGTGGGTCGTATAGATCGTAGAACCGATAACTGGGAAATAAATGTTCTCAAACGGCGACCACGAACCGGAAGACGAAGCGTAGGACGTCCTCCTAACTCGATGGATAGAAAGGGCTCAAATCCTTTTTCCTGGAAATGTAGGGGGAAGGCCTATGTCCAGTGGATGTCTACAGGCTGTTGATGATGATGATGAGACCAACAGTTAGCGACCACGTCTTAGTTCCAGTCATCACTGGAAACACGCACATCTGTCGTCCAATCATATCAGAAGTAACTCCTTCTAACCCATCGGCTCTCACACGGTGTTATAGCCTAAAGAGATATATCTTTGTATGTATATCTATCTATATACACTTTGCACGAAATAATGAGTAGATACCTACGTAGACAAAATGTCACATTGTACCTACATATCAGCCCGGCAGGATACCCTGTCGGCCTGGGTTAACTATTTACCCCGAGCGAACACTAATCTGCTTAGGCATTAAAAAACGTTTTCTTGGATTAAAACAAGTCAACTTGAAGTCAGAGTGGGTGTTTCGACGTCACAGCAATTATAATCTAGCTATTGTTAATTGAGGGTTGGAACTTCGAAGCATTTAATTTATTACCCAAACGATTTTCTGACGCAAACAGGGTGAAGTATGCACTATGTACTTGATGCGATAATTTTTTAGGGTTCCGTACCCAAAGGGTAAAACGGGACCCTATTCTTAAGACTCCGCTGTCTGTGTGGCCGTCTGTCACCAGGTTGTATCTCAGGAACCGCGATAGTTAGAGAGTTAAAATTTTTACAGATGATGTATTTCTGTTGCCGCTATAACAACAAATACTAAAAAACACAACATAAAAATAAATATCTAGGGGTATGCTCTCATACAACAAACGTGATTTTTTGTCGTTTTTATTATACATAGAATGGCACGGAACCCTTCGGAAAATTACAATTCTAACCTACCTAATTATGTTTTAGAAGAATTTATGTAATACTAGCGGTCCGTCCCGGCTTCACACGGGTTTTAGTAAGGATTCCCAATTTTTGGAAATTATAAGCCCTTGTATGGCACCCGGGGATAGTGTAGCTTCCCAACTGTGAAAGAATTTTTTAATTGGTCCAGTAGTTTCGGAGCCTATTTAATGCAAAAAATCAAACAAACATCCTCTTTATAATATTAGCATAGAAATACAAATCATAAACACTAAGCCAATAGCTTGTGTTAGCGCCATCTTACAGCAAGTGTGAAAATCTCTGTGTGCGGTGCTCGGAAATAATAGTGCTAACAATAATCCGATAGATGGCGCTACACGGTTTTCATAACCCAGATTAAAACCTCGCGCTCGCTTCATGCACGTGCGTATGTATGGTTTGGTTAGCCCTGATACTCCCGAAAAATATCTTGACCTATGTTGTCAGAAACATAAAAAACTATACTTTATCCCCTCGTGATACAGTCCACTGGTTCTGAAATATACAGCTACGTTAGCACTCAGTGAATTATTTTCGAACAAAAATAGCGGCTGAATTTCAGGCGGCGCGGCGGGCGGCGGCGCCCGGCGATGCTAACTGTTTTTTCAGCGTCTTTTGTACCAGGTGAACAGAAATCGGTAAGGAATACATTTCAGCGGTATAGCTGAAACTGAAAGGCTTCCCCTTTCCCTTGTGTGTGTGAACACTCACACAGACGCCTTTCAGTAAGCATTTTTGAATTTAGAATAGGTCCTGGTTGTATTTATAACCACTAAAGAGGTTAAAGTTTATCTTTCTAGTAAAGGACGCTTGTAGGAATTGATACCCGGAATAGGTATTTTATCTGCATAACCTAGGTTAGTAAGATATTAATAATAGTAGATAAGTAGGTATATCATATTTATTGGATTTTTTTTGTAAGTACCTACCTAATGTTGTACCTGCTAATGAAAATTGAATTGAAAATAGTTGGTATCTACTGTACCTTTGGTTATTTATTGTATTCTGTGGAGAGCTAATTCGTTAATTATAAAGTACTTACCTAAATAGGTAAATTATTTTAGAATGTTTTTAGATCAAATGTTGTTTTGGGTT
The DNA here is from genome assembly GCA_947095575.1 of Electrophaes corylata. Taxonomy (NCBI): domain Eukaryota; kingdom Metazoa; phylum Arthropoda; class Insecta; order Lepidoptera; family Geometridae; genus Electrophaes; species Electrophaes corylata. Next base: position 10,013,441 of record OX352715.1, on the reverse strand, counting down.
TTTAATAGAACTTATTTACCTACTACATACCTGCTCGTTATTGTTACTCCTTCGATGCATTTTTTTTTTAAATCACTTTACTTATTACTTTACTTTACTATCACTACTTATTTAGAGCACCGGTGGTCTAGTGGTAGCGACCCCGCCTTCTGATCCTAAGGTCGTGGGTTCAAATCTGGTCGTGCGTCAATAGGTTTTTCTGGTTTTTCTGTTCGAAAAATTGATGTGCGCAATGCCAATGCTCTCATACGGTGAAGGAAAACATCGTGAGGAAACCAGTTAGTATTCTAGCAGCAGCGGCGGCTTGCAACCTGTCACGTATGGAATACTAACAAATGTGCTATCTGGACGTACCTCTGACTACCCTCCTTAGACATCTTCGCAGAATCTCGAGTAGGTACTTGGTACTAGGAGATCAGAGGGGATATCTACCGTGATTGGTGATAAAAGCCGTGATACTACATATTTACTTTTTTTTACTTATAATTAAAGGAAAGCCGTGTATAGTATTATCTTATCTGTGATTGCATGCAGGTAAACTCTAGCTCCCATGAGGGCGTATGTTCTCCACCCCTCAATACAACCCCTGTCGCACACACACGAGGCACGCACATGTGATCACTTCCTATACGCTTCTGTTTGCCTGGTACAAATGTGCACTAAAAACTCACATGATCACAAACATGGCAGGCTTGAAACTCATGGACACTGTATGTATGTCTATGGATATTAATACACTACTACTGATAAAAGGAGTTGACTACACACACAACCAATGTGTATACCAACTTTATGTTTAGCAAAATAAATATTAGTAGGTTAGGTTCTACTATATTCATATTTGAATGAAATAATTATATTATTTTAATGAAGCTTGTAGGAAATTATTTTAAGTTAAAAATTTAATAAAAAGTTGTTATAGTTGTTGCATAAACATTATTATTATTATAAGGTGTTATTCTAGGTTTTCCTAGTTTGGGTACCAATGCTGTCGAACTAATGAATAGTAATATTGTATGTTATTTCCAAATAAATTTCATTTCATTTTATTACGTAGACAGATAGATACCTAGATTCGTGTAATGTAAAAATACAAAGTTAGTTTAGCAGTTGACTAGGTAGGTTGTAAATTAAAAGAACTGCATTTTAAGTGACATTTCACTTGTTTAATATAGGCAGGTAAATTTACACCGAAAATACAAAGAAAATAGAGGTAGATCGAGCGAGACCTTGGGACAGTCAGAAATCCGCCCAGATCCTCCCAAGTCGCATAATGGTCCTAAAGCCGCTCCGCCTACGTCCCATTGTTTCGGACAAAATATACTAGGGTAGAATAAACTTGCAAGAGATGCATTTGGACTTTGGAACAGGGAGGGTTTATCCATGCACACAATGTTTAAGGGACACTAGGTGTAAGTGTATTTTATTTCATGGTTGTGTAGTTACTATGTTGGTGAGCAACTTTAAAACCAAAAAATTACTTATACCTTATGCACAGTAAAAACCAATGCCTTTTATAAGTACATCTACTATTATTAAACATGGAAGCAATAGTAGGTAAAGGCATTAATTCCTTTTTGTAAGCTTTTTTTTGTGACTTGCTGATGGAACAAGCAGATGGCCCACATGATGTTAAGTGGTTACTATTACCTATAACAAAGCATTACCTTGCAGGTCGCGCTCGTTAACGTACCCTACAATGCACTACTCTGCGGCCATCAACCTGAGGCATGCGGGTGTTAAGCCTTGTGTGCCTGTAATTACACCGGCACCCACATCCTTCAAACCGGAACACAACAAGCTGCTTGGCGGCAGCAGTAGGCATGGTGGTAGTAATTTCCCGGACGAGCCCGTCACTATTAGCTCTACTACTACTAAAAACTGTGGTTGGTATAGGTAGGTACCTACCTCCTACCTATACCTAACTTTATGTCGTCTAAAATTCAAATAATAATTTTAATATTTTGCTCCCAGGTGCTCAACTTCCCACACATGTACAGATTTTTGAAATACGAACACGAGAAACATCGTCGAACCCCTAGCGCGCACACATACACGCTCATCAAGGATAGAAGGGTGAGTGCACTCATACTAGCGTATCATTCAGAATTACTTGCAACTGTTCTGCTGCCCTAGTACATTCCGGATTTAATTCATTGCGGTCGAGGAGAAAGCTTCGATCAATTTGATCGAAGGGAGGAGAGTCTTCACTATTTGACGAGGAAATGAGTCGTCGTGAGAAAGCGTCGTAGTAGTTTTTATTTTTCGCGTGAATGAAACACACCAATCAATCATTCATTAATTTTCTTTGGAAAGATTAGATAATAAATAAAGATAGGTAAGTACAATATCATAGCTAGATAAAAGTAAGCACTATCACAAAATTCAAGTTCCGATAAAAAAATAAAAAACTATGTAAAACATACAAAAATTATCTAGGTACGTAGGTAGATACCTAAATAATTCGATTAGAGAAAAATATTCATGCATAAACCGCCCACTCAGAAACCAAAAAGTAATAATAAAAAGACATATTGCATACATTTGTATATTGACATACCTTGTTTAGAATATTGTAAAACCACAAATAAATATTTGCATACCTTGATTTTTGCTTATTTTACGAAATGAAATATGTACTTATAATATTTATAATTATTTGTACCATTCATAAAAACGTACCTACACACGACTACTACCCCTCTGCATGCTACGGAAATAAATTACTCAGGCATTCATTAATAACCTACTGAGATGATCTGCTCCCCTGGTGGTCCCGGTGTTCAATACGTTTGTCATTCATAGTTTTGACGTGAAATAATTGAACAGCCTACATTCATACCATACCCATAAAACTACCTCCTGTCATATTCTGCTAGCCTAGTGAATTCAGAGTTCGATCCATCGACTGTGATTGCCATTCCCAGTTTGATAACTTTTATAATATTGAAGCATATTGAAATCTAAACACACTACGCAGAAAGTTTATAATGTTTTAAACATGTGCATTTCCAATCGTGAAGCGACGTCACCCTGTTATTACCTATAGTTTGAGAGTTACAGGGATTGCTATAAGCGACATCTACTGGTAAATTAATAAACGAATGCACATCTCCACGCGACGCGGCAGGCACACCAATTTAGTTCTCATAAACACACTAGAGATGGCCTTCTTGTTATTCCTAAGCTTAGACGTTCCTAAGCCAAGGGTGAAGTCACATTTAATTTTATTACTACTTTATGACTTCTACAAAGCTATGCCCGCCTGGTATTTGTAACAAAAAGTTCGCGCAGTGACGTCGCTTCTCGCACTTTCGCCATTCAACGCCGCCGCAGTCGTGGTCGTTGAAGAAAAAACTTTGAATGAAAATATGGTTTCTAGGTGCGGTGGGCTGAACAGCTCTTCGCAAAGTCAAGGGTCAAAAGATCTCCTTTGCCGGACTCAGATCAGGAGCTACACAGGGTTAAGAGGTTGGAGGAGAAAAGAGAAAACATAATTGAACAGATAAACTACTTGAGAAAACCGCTCTTTAATGACGAGCTGTGGGGCCATGAGTGGTATTTGGTAAGTAAATTACCTTCAATAACAAGTTTTAAAAAGGCATAATAATATGTAATACCAGCAGCAGTACTTGTAATTATTATTCCATTCCATATTTTCATAAAATCTTTTTTTTAGCAAGACACCCGAAATGCTCCTGACCTGCCTCGCTTAGATCTGAACGTGTTGCCGGTCTACCACCTGGGTTACAACGGCAGCGGCGTCAGAGTCTCCGTGCTGGATGATGGCATCGAGCACAACCATACTGACTTGAGAGACAACTATGCAAGTTTTTTAGAAAAACAATTAATTTTATGTCATCATACTAAGAGTCCCCGCAGACTACAAACTTTCTATCGGCCGATAGTGTTCGTGCGCACACTGTGCCAACAAAACAGTTGGGTTAGTCGCGAGTGCGCAGACTAGCCAACAAATGGTTTGGCCGATTGATTAATTTACTAGAGTTGGTGAAGAGATCAGTCGCGTGGAATGTTGCCCAAAAATATTATTATTGCTTTATACTTGATACAAAGGAGAAAAAGAATGAAGAAGAGGAATCGAGAGTATTGGGTACATCCTATCTACAGTAACAGATTTTTTATAGAGTGCGGGCCTTTTTTCAATTTCTTGAATCAAATTTTTTATATACGTTTCGACAAGCAGAGACGAGGCGGAATCTGAAGCCATCGGCCGAGTCGGCCGATCAAACAATCGGCTAGTGTGCGGGCGGGGAAGAGCGCCATACTGATCAAGCGGTCGGCCGATAGTTCGCCGATGATTTGTTTGAAGGCAGTCGTGAAGCCCATCAAACTTTTTTATCGGCCGATACTGAATCACTGTAATGTGCGCATCTGCATACATCTTCATACTGATTAAGAAGCCGACCAAACTATCGGCCGATAGAAAGTTTGTAGTCTGCGGGGACTCTAAAGGAAGCTTGATACTTGATACTTCCTATATTGAGCCACCCGAAAAGTAGATAAGTGTACTATTTACACCAATACGTTACGTATGTCTGGGCACCGCGCACGTACCACTACCACGCACGTGAGCAAAGCTGTGCTAACAAAGCCTAACTCTTCCGTGGGTTTCTGTTCTCCCAGTGAGCATTACTGCGATAGTATGACGTTTCGAGCAAATTTGAGTCATCAGGCACAGAAATTCACAGAATTGAAATAATAAGAAAATAGCGTTTGGCAACTACCTACTGCGTAGCAAAATGGAATGATTCCTGTCTCGTTATTACTAGCTCAACACTCAACTGTTTACCCCCATGCCTGCCACACACTGCCGTTCGTAGTTATGTGATCCTGGTGATCGGGAACTAAAAGGTTGACGTTCTGAGCTAGAGTCACCGACCTTGCCATTTTCCTGTGCAAACAAAGTGGGAAGGAACTTGACTCGGCGACGACGACGACGACGCGATGACGACGACACGCACTAGACAAAAACATGCGTATCACCTCTTGGCATTCTATGTTGTCCTAGTATAATCCAAGAAACGATTCATATTTTTGCAAGAATAACGACACAACTCGAATCCAATTCAAATTTATTTATTTCGTAATTCTGCGAAAATACACAAACTTTCACTGGTAGAAATCTAAAAGTGAGCAATTCGACAATAGTGATTGATTAAATAAAATGAAATTTACATCCAGGGTCCTCATCAGATCTTCACCTTATTTAGGATGTGACTAACGATGAAAGGGCTGGCGCTTATCTTGGACATAGAATTAGTTTAGCTATCTAAGAGGTAACGTTACCAGCCTCGCGAGCTCTTAGGTATAACCAGTATGCAGTAACCGACATTTTCCCCTTTCTTAAAATTGACTACAGTAAACTTTCTTCCTTTTCCGATTCCTAAGTTCGTATAATATTTATTTTGTTGTCTTACATATTGCATTCTACGTACCTACCTACCTACGTCCGCGACGGGCAAACTGGTAAAACTACTTACCTACTATGAACCATTCTTATTTTGTTTTTTTTTTTGACTATGCTGTTTTAAATCTGAATTACACACAAACAGTGGCTATGTATGACAAACAAATCTGTAGGCAGGCATCGTATAGCTCTACCAAACGTAGTTAGCATAGCAAACTAGCTTCATCAGTTTATGTGAGCCTGGTCAAAATAAATCACAGTGAGCGCGCAAGGTGCTCCACCTCGACCGCTACACGCGCGGCGTGTGTTTGCCGATGTCTTGTATAAAGTGTCATCGTCGTTGAGGATACCTACACGAAATTGGTAACAATCTACCAATGGGTACCAATTTGTGGTAATACCGTTAGTACCTACTCTTCATAAATAACAATAATTTTCATCACTCAATAAGTATGTGTGCCTGGTAAACTAAAACATGCAATAACTGTGTTTAGCAACCAACAACGGCGCGTCATCGTTCGCGTCGTCGCGTAGCTTAGCAAACTAGCAAAGTGGGTATTGTAGGTACCTACGTCTGCGATTGCGCGCGCATCTCCAAGTAATTTAGTTCCCATAAGCTTATGTTTGCCTGGTAAATATAAACGCGCGAGGCGTGTTTCGTAGCATCCGACGTGTCGTCGCCGTCGTCGTCGGCCGTCGAACGCATTGAGTGAAACAACACGTTCTACTCAAAACAGATCGTAGAATTCGTAGACCTAGTACTAGTTACTTGAATTTTAAATTCGAACATTCCTGCCCACATGGAAGAAGTGGAAGTAGCCTCTTCGTCTTCCTCTTCCTCTGCATCTGGTAGCGATGCGATGTTTTAGGATTTTCACCGTACCTCGCGCCTTGCGGCGCAGCGCTGCGGCGGCATTGCTTGTATAGGTAGGTAGATTCTATACTTATGTAGGTTCCTGGTTTACACTAACCGCTGTTTATGAAAGCCTGGTACAAACGAAGACGATAGTTGTCACTTTCCGAAGTAAACAGCCCTAACTGCCCTGTGTGTTGCGCGCATATTGTGGTGCGGCGATAAAACATTGAGAGCTCCTGTGGCCTCTGAGAGCCTAGTAGCTTCGCGGCCCATATGACGTCTCCGCGACATTACGAGGTCATCATTGAGGTCACCGCATAGGGTCACCGGGCCACCAGCGCATGCGTGCGTACTTACTTACGATGCCATTGCTTACATTCACATTAACTTTAAAAATAAACATGTTGATCATCGACCTAAGATTGATAATATAGATGTTTTGTTTAGGATGCAGAGATAAGCTGGGACAGTAATGATGGAGATTCAGATCCATCACCAAGATACGCGAAAATCATGACCAATTCGCATGGAACCAGATGTGCCGGTGAGGTAATGACAAATAATTATCATTACTTTTAGCCATAGTCGTAGTGAAGTTAAAAATATTTTGACAACCATTCTGCAAGATTTGTAAGCAATAACATTAAATTAGTGGATAAAACATGTAGAAATTATGCCTTGTTATAATCGCGGGGTACTACCAGTACATATTATCATAATGTATAGATAGGTACTCACACCAACAATCACGCATAACAACATGCATCGTGCAAATAAAATAGTACGCGATTGCTAGTCGATCGTCTCGAATGAATGATAGAGTGCAAATTAACCTAAATCAAATCCAACCTTGAACTTATGAAAATAAAACTTATATCACAGATAGCAATGACAGCGAACAACGTGAAATGTGGAGTGGGAGTCGCGTGGGGAGCTAAAGTGGGCGGAGTGCGGATGCTCGACGGACGAATCACTGACCGTGTGGAAGGAGAGGCGATAGGTGCGTTATTTCATTCAACTACCGGCAGGTACTTCTCCATGTTGTATGTGCGCCTGGTACTTGCACCGCCAAGTCGAGGAATATTAGCCGCTAAGTGGTCGGACAGAAAGAAAATTTTCCTTCTGTTTTCGACCACTTAGCGGCTAATATAATATCTCGGCTTTCTCGACAATATGCAATATATTTTTATTTTTTTTATTTATTTATTTATTTATATGTGTAGTTATTGGTATTTTTTTTAGTGTTGTACCTAGTAAGAAATATTTGTAGACATTTTTTATTTTTTGACGACCGATGTGGCGCGGCGCCGGGCCGGGCGAACGTCCGCCTGCGACGGAGGAGATTGTGATTTCGATTCCCGCCTTGGGATAAATGTTTGTACGATCTACGATCTGCAAATATTTATTCCGGGTGTTCTGGGTATTTTTTATGTGTAATAAGAAATATCTATGTATGTAAATGTATTGTATTAAGTATATCAGTCATCTAGTACCCATAACACAAGCTCTGCTTAGCTTGGGGCTAGATAATGCTGTGTGGATTGTCTAGCATTATTATTATTATTATACATCAATGATCTCTAGGGTACTATTATACTATTTATACTATATTACTAATATTATTTAATAAAGAGGTAAAGTTTGTGAGGGGTAATCTCTAGATCTACAAAACCGATTTTGAAAATTCTTCTACCAATAGAAAGCTACGATATCCGTGAGTGACATAGGTTTAATAAATAATAAACCCAAAAAATAAAAAGTAAAGGTTTACCGCCCAAAGAAGTGGGCACGGGTCAGCTAGTGGTTATTACATTGAAATTGAAGGATATTGCATAGCACCCAGTTTGTGTTTCTTATCAGTACCTTCAGTTAGTAGGTACAGTACATACCACACCACCACAGAATATTAAGTACTAAAACTTTAGATAGTGACATGATATCACTTTCAGGTTCTTTTGCTGCGAATTATTTTTTCCGTCATCACCGGGGATGGTCGTGTGCAACCTACCACGGTGCCAATATTTTTTTTAGGTAGGTAGGTAGGTTATTTTAAGCTTTCACAGCACATAGATTGATACCTCTTGGTAAGTCGTGAGCGCCTGGTAATATCTTCGGCACCGGCGAAGACCGACCGCGCCGGCGAGACTATTCCGGTCGGGTTTGGTTGACTGAGTAACGAGGAAATAACATCTCCGTCATTGACTAGACCACTAAGTCAGAATGGGCCCTACAAGACATGTGAACAAGATGATTGATGGACGCAGAGTGATGCATCGTAAGGGCACGTTTATAATGAGCGTGACCTGCGAGACAATACTCTGTTATAGGCAATGGTAACCACTTAACATCAGGTGGACCATCTGCTTGTTCCATTACAAGTCACATAAAAAAATGTGGCCTATGTTGATAAGCAAAACATTTTTAGAGAAAGAGAAAGAAAGAAAAGTTAGAGAGTCCATTCGCTAGCATCTCCCACATCGCTTAATTCTGTGACAGCATATGCCGCTGATAAAGTGGACATCTACAGTGCTTCGTGGGGGCCTAACGATGATGGACGCACAGTCGAGGGCCCCGGCAGACTGGCCCTAGATGCTTTCAAGAAGGGGGTTACCATTGTAAGTGAAAATACACAAATATCTTTCAGCCTTCATCCTAATAAAAAGAGTTTTTAGTAGGAGGCACCCAGTTTTTAGTAGGTAGAAAAAAAAATACTATGAGAGATCCGTTGTATGAATTTAGTTCTATTCAGTGGTGGGCTAACTGGTTCTGTTCTTCTATTTCCCTATCACTAGCTCACTTTTTACGCCTATTTTATTTATATCCTACGATATTCCTACTGTCATTCATAGTATCTCTTTTTTTCTACCTATCTATCTATTATCTGCACCATGTGTTGTTGCTGTTTTGAGACTATGGACGTAAATTCGGTGAAAAATTGGATGAAGTTCCGAAGCAAAAAATATGTGAGGTATTCAAATAATGAGAAGTATTTAAAAAAAAACTGAAAGACTGTCTTTGTCCCAACAGTGGTTTCGGGCCATCAATCTCACTTTTACTCCTTCCAGGGACGAGGAGGCAAAGGATCCATCTACGTGTGGGCTAACGGGAACGGAGGCGGTCATGATGACAACTGCAACTGCGATGGGTATGTTTTGTGTATCATCGTAACGTAACGATGTCGTCTTGAAGGTGCAACGCGAGATATGTCGCGTTTGACATGAGATACTTTTTTTTTTTTTGTGGCATCTGTCTGTCTTGCGGACAATTTTGTCAATGTCAAGTGGGTTGAATAAATTCTTTTTAGTCAAGTCGAGTCGGTAAAAAAAATTAAGTCAGCCGTCATCGGTTTTGAAGAAAAAGATGGCGTTTTTCTTCAAAACCAAAGGGAAACATTTTCGTTCAAATCAGGATGCCTCAAAACACACTTTCATTTCAATTGTTCACACTTGTGCTAAGACCTCAAGTAATGATGGTTAAAATACCACCAAAATTACCCAACACTAGAAAAACAATTAAAATGAAAATACAATGTTGCTTCCAAAGATGACAGAAAACGGATGGACATTTTAGAAATTATATAAAAGACCCACAGATAAGCTAAACATAAGTCTTTGACAGAACGAGAAAGATTTTTGGCACTGCCATGTTAGCACAGGATAAAATAAAGAGATATTTCTATTTTGCACGAGATACGAGTAGACAAAATTTTGTCGCGCTGCACATCTTAACCGGCTGGTGTATGGGCGTACAATTTGGCCTATGAAAGAATCTGCAGCAGCTGTAGGTATTTTATTCGTAGCAGCTTGATGGCAACGGGGCTCCGCCACTCCTGGAATACTTACTGGGTTCCTCACTCTGTTTTTTTAAGTCGTTTTAGATCGTTAGCACACTTAGGAGCAGCGAACTATGCTCGTACAGGTACAGGTCATATTGTGTCTGGTGTCGTTTTGGTTATTTGTGATGCTGTGTTTTTTGGTGACCTTAGAATTCTAATAGAATGCTACTCCATCTGAACAGGTACTCCTCCAGCATATACACGGTATCCATCGGCTCAGCGTCCCAGCATGGCAAGTTTCCTTGGTACGGAGAGATCTGTTCTTCCACCCTGGCCGTGGCTTACTCCTCAGGGGCTTACCAAGATCAGAAAATTGTAAGTCATAATGTCATTGGGCATTTTTTTTTATACGACTTTCTGATGGAACAAGCCTATGGCCCAACTTATAACAAAGTACCTACTGCCTCGCAGGTTACGTTTGTTAGGAACGTACCCTACGACGCACTGCTCTGCGTCTATTAACTTGAGGCAGCCTGTAATTTCTCATAATGTTCAGCATTCATAATGCATAATTATTCTAATCATTCTAATCTACATCTGTGTTAATGATTGTTGAGTTTGCCTCAACGAGACATTTTTTTTCAAGTTTTATATAAATTTCTGGTGTACATAAAGTCAAAAAGTTGTGATTTCTAGGCAACTACTGACACAGGGGACTCATGTACTTTGAAACACACTGGGACATCTGCAGCCGCGCCATTGGCTGCAGGCATCCTGGCACTAGCTCTTCAAGCCAAGTAAGTTATCCTGTACCAGACCAGTACTAGGGTATTATGAGGAGAATTGGATTCAAAACCTACATCAAAGGCCAAGTTGCCCGATTAGCGGTTGTTCACGAAATTCTTCGTCAGTTTTATCCACTATAGGAAAACAAATACGATATCTATGGTTTTTACCTTTGATGTACATCCGTAGGATCATTATACAGATGTTTTTTCGCATCAAAACACAAAAAATAAATATTACTTTGTGGTAGGTATATCGATATACTCTTTGTATTTTGTAGTCCAAATCTGACGTGGCGGGACGTCCAGCATCTAATCGTGTGGACATCGGACTACGGACCATTGTCTTCTAACCCTGGATGGCAGATAAATGGGTAAGCACTTATATGATTTTATACATTTATTATTTTTTGATGTTAGACTGACTGCCTCTTCATACATGGTAATTATCTGTTGCTATTGTAATTGTCTTAAATAAGCTATTTTAATTTTTCAGTATTGGTGTACATTTCGACATTCGCTTTGGCTTCGGGCTCCTAAATGCAGGCAACCTAGTCGCGGCTGCGCTAAATTGGACGACCGTCCCCAACAAACACACTTGCCGGTTCGAACCTCTCTCGTGAGTATGTGATCCTGGTACAACGGTGGCACATCCGCCACCCGTGACCGGCCCGATTGCGGTTCATTCAACCACGGGCACGGGTTCAATCAACCACACATCACCCACCCGCACGTGGCACGGTGTAGCGTACCTATAGCACGCACACACTAGCACAGCAATACAGTATAGAAGCCGTTCACAGGTTCCGCTCCCGTAACTTCTACCCGTCTTATGTGCTCCTAGTAGGCCGTTCGTTAACTTACTGCTAACGGGACGTCAATGTCACAAAATTTGCAGCAATACAAAACCATTCTAGTTAGAGCCGTCACTAAATATTGAATGCTTTGTGGAATGGTTTCGGCTATGCTGGACAGTTAAATTCGGTATTCTCTATTTTCGATTGCGAAACGCAAAGTACAAAAACGATTCGCTAACGATACCAAAATGTGCGAGTGAGATGACAGACTGAATACACTGATGTACGACAGAGATATCAAGTCAAAAATATTTGTGTGAAACACAAATCGCAGCGGTTTTATGTCGTCGTCGCCCTAACAAGTCGCAGGCGAGTCTATCGCATAGAGCGTCTCTATCGCTTTCGGTGAGTGTGGCTGTGACAGGTGGTTGGTAGAGTATATGCCGAGCAACGACGCGGCCGCGGCGGCGGATATGTACCTACAACTTGTGCATCTTGTGAACAGTTTGGGCGAGAACGAATTCCTCATGCTTTATGATACTCTGGTAAAATAGTGAAACTCGTCATTTGACGCGGATGCGAGTCACACTGAAATCACAGACACCGACTGATTGATGTGTAGATTTATCTGTTACTGAACTACTGACTGAAGTACATACCTACATAGTTTCAAAAACTCACACTTCTAATTTTGACCTAGAAAAGGTTACTTATTTTATTTCATTTCTTTTTGTTGGTAGTGGTTAGTGGTGGTTTTAGGTGGTTACAGACACACAGTCATGGTACTGGTAGTAGTATCAGTACCTACTAATGCATAGGCTTAGATCATTTACTCTCCAAAGATTTTTGTCATGCATAGGTACCACGCATGCACCCCAGCATGCACTGCCAGCGGCATTATTGGCTTGTGTGGCCCAGCAGTCCTACGATGTTACTACGATTATTAACCAAGCAGCTTCTTGAGCTTGAGGTTGATAATTTATTCTGGGGTGTCGGTCGTGCAAAACGTACCTACTGCGTAGCTTCGCTAGCGATAAGTGCGGTGCAGTAGCGACGACTGTAGCGTAGCAAGCGATTAGTTTCTATTCAATCAAACTTTGATTGAGTCTTGGTCTCTTCATAATATATTATGATACCCTGGTAGCTAAGTTTCGTAAACTCGCCTTTCGACGCGAATGACGTGCTTGATGACGTGCCAGCCAGCCATTGTGTGTGATAGGTTTTGGGATTGCACGCGCACTTTAGGATTTTATAGTAGGTAGAGTACATACCTATCTAGTAGTAATAGTAGTAGTGGTAGTACTGTACCATTCGTACCTAACCTACTCACCTATTTAAGTAGTTATTAAAAAGGTATTTTGTGGTGGTGTGTGTCAAGTTAGTGAACCTTGGTTTTACCTAACGAGTGCCTTGTATTTTATGATACCCTGGTGGATTATTTCGCAAGCTCGTCATTCGAGACTAAATCGCGCTTACAGTTTACGAAGTGCGTTCTTATGATAATTCCGCTCGCTGTTTTGTACAGATAATCTATACCTATGCTGTATGAGTATAATAAATAAAACATTTCATGCTGATGCGGACGTGAGACGGAAAAATTAGTCTGAGAGTATTAAAAAATACACGTTTTATTCTAATTTTCAATTAAAGTAACAACTGCGTTTTATTAGGTTTTATACAATTATTAATTCAACTAGCACTGCCGTCTACCAGTTAGCACCATCTAGTGGATTTAACTAGAACCTTTTCAGAATTGAAAGCCCACCGTTGAAATTAGTTACTCAAGAGTTGAAAAGAGGTCGCGCGCGCGTAGTAAAACTTTCGCTGTGTGAGTGTATAATACGTTGCATGGCACACACGACGAAGTGAAACGTTGCTCAGTGTAGCTGGATCTCCTTATGTTTTATGTTTGCCTGGTACAGTGCACGTTACGCACGGGGCAGGTTGATCCGCCAAGCAGCCCCAGTGATGGACAGTAGTGATTTTTAAATGTGTGAAGTTCTACAGAATTATGACTTTCCAAAAGGGTTTTTTTTTGTATTTCTTTGATTAAGTAGGTATATGTAATTAAATTGGTGTTAGAAATATTAGCTAAAATATAAGCATAATTTAAAGCAATCTAAAAAAGCTTCACCTGCCATTTGCTACTTTAGAGTCGATAGGTACCTAGGTTAGTACTTAGTAGGCTCTCTACTTTTTTATAAATACATTCAACTACAACAATCCACTGTTGCCCTCTTTTGCATTGAAAAAAAAACATGTTATTTGTCGTCGTCATGTTTTATTTTATCTTATGGTTTATTTCTTTCAAGTACAGAATAAATAATAATGAGTTTACCGTTTAGTTTATAATTTCCAGTGCGGAGAACCTTCGTTTATCTTCAAAGGGCAGTGTGGCCGTTGAAATAATCGTAGACGGATGCGCAGTCAATTATCTGGAGCACGTGGAAGCTATTGTCAACATAAGGCATAGCCGCAGAGGCGCGCTGGAAATCCATTTGACTTCTCCTCAAGGTATGGAAAGTAAACGATAGGTCTATGCGTCTATGTAGAGAACTTATACGGAAGAAATAAAATATATAATATAGAAAAGTACTACCAACTCAAGATAATGTACTCAGAAGCAAATAAAATATTTAACACATACAATACATTCTGCAGTATGCAGGTTGCAAAGCCATTGCCGCTACTAGAATACTAACGGAAACATTGGTCCACGGCTGAATTTGAACCCACGACCTTATGATCAGAAGCCTTATATAGTTTAAAAAGAGCTTTAAAAGGATTTGAAACCATTGTATCGTAGGGAAATTACCATATCTTCATCGTTGGCTTCATCGTCACTCACCACCAGGTGAGATTGAAGCCAAAGTACGGTCTATCAATGATAAAAAAATAAAACAAAAAAAAAATATCTATGCAACTGAGCGGTTGGTATGGTAGGTTTGTGCCGTTTGAACCAGGAGAACATAGGCTGAGGGTGGTAGAAAATGAGTAAACATCTAATTACAGGAACGAGAGTACAAATGCTGAGTACCCGGCCAAGAGATACGTCAAAGGCTGGTTTCGTGAATTGGCCCCTGATGTCCGTTGCCACTTGGGGCGAGAACCCGAGAGGTGTCTGGACCCTCACTGTTCAAGATATGGTAACTAGCTTAAAACTAGAGTAGCTTCGCATATTTTAATGCTATCTGAAACTACTGGACCGATTTGAAAAATTCTTTCACCCTAGAGAAGCTACACTATGCCCGGGTGACATAGGCTATATTGTATTTTCAAAAAAATTAGGGATTCTTACTTAAACTCATGCGAAGCCAGGTCGGACTGCTAGTAATTAAAAAAATAAATATCTGTGGACACGCCATGTAGCCCCAAATTAAGCAAAGCTTTTATGGGAAGGGAACCAAATAATTGATACAGTATTTAATTTTATTCTCGATTGATTAATCCTCGTTACACAAAATATGTTTATCCGCTGTGGGGATCGAACCTACTACCTACATCCTACAGCGCCTACTAACCTACAGCTATTTCCAACTGAGTTTAGAGTGTTGTCAAACAGACATCTTCTTATTACGAAACATTAAAAAGTTCAAAATCTGTTTTTTTCAGACTGATGAAGAAAACACTGGCATAGTGGGCCCCGCAAGCCTAATCATCCATGGAACTGCAGAAATGCCTTCACACATGTCTGGATCTGCCTGGCCCGAAGAGCCTACAGGCTGGACAGAACCTGAGCAGTACGACGATATTTTGATCGCCAATGTGGAGGACGAATTACAGAGGATGAACCATCGGAATGAGGACCAGGCTTTAATTGGTGTTTAGGAAAAAGTTCATTATAACCACATATTGATAAGGTCCTATACTTCTACTATATCACAGACAAGATACAATTGTCTGTGGCTGAGGCTATATAAAAAAAATTTATACTACTTATTGACAGAACAACACGGTAGATAGCCTACCTGATGTTAAGTGGTTAGCATCACTTATAACAAAGCATTGCCTCGAAGGTCACGCACGTCAACGTGCCTTACGAAGCCTCATGTGCCTGTAATTTCAGCGGCACCCACACCCTCAAAACCGGAACACAGCAAGCTGTTTGTCGGCAGAAATAGGCATGTTGGTAGTACTTCTCCGGACAGGCCCTTCACTAAGAGCTCTGTTACTACTAAAACTTCAACTACTAAGTTACAACTATATAACGTGAACAGTAAGAGTCGACTTCAAAAGCTCGTCTTGTTGCCTGGTTCAAGTCTTCTCATGTAAAGGTGGTCGGGCAGAAAGGACAAGAGCAAGACTCCATATTTTATATCTCTTAAGAGATATCTTAAGAGATTATGCTAAGTCTTCGCAGTTACTGCTCTTGGATAGGTTAATGTTTCCCCACTTGGAAAGGTTTTCCTGCATCGACCACTTTTTTTTGTTACTGCTGGTGAAACAAGCTTATGGCTCACCTGATGTTAAGTGGTAACCATCACCTATAACAAAGCATTGTCTTTGTAGGACACGTACGTTCTGTAAAATATCACAAAAGGCAAATCTTATTATAACTAATGCGCTGGTGACGGTAGGCAGCTAGGCAGTACAACGTCCTTGCAGAGCGATGACGTAGCAACTGCCTCTACAGCTTAAATATTAGAACGGTAAACTTACATAATATATCTTCTTGTAGAAATCACTATAGGCATTTACTATTAAGTACACAATAATCTCGTTTGTAAAACTATTTATTTGTAGTTACTATCTAAATACATGTAATAAAAGGTAAAAATATTTAATTTAATAGTTTGTAAATTGTAACTGTTGTACCCTGTTTGCTTGTGATTGTCCCCTGGTTTCACTGCGACCACTATCGAGATATCCTGGGAAATCATTTTACGTGACAAGGATAAAAAAGGGATAGTATATTCTGTGTGTGTGTGCATCGTGTGTCACACGAGACGGAGACAAAGCATGAAGAGTCGTCGCTGACTCATGATTTATCCCAGTAGCCCGATAACTAGTCTTCTAGGCTTGGCCGCTTAGATTCACCTAGATTTAAGACGTTTCAAGATGATCCCTGCGGATATTACTGAATAAATGATTTTTGACTCTGACTTTGACTTTAACACTGTTGGAAATCGCTAGGCGATTATACCAGCATTTTAGTCCGTTCGAAAAAAAAATTTATCTCTGGGTTAAAGGAACTTTATTTACTATCTATATTTAAGTAAACTCTTTGTAAAAGGATCATACAAAGAAATGGTAGGAACCAAGCCATAAGTTTCTTGCCGGTTCTTTTAGGTTTGGTCGCGAGGAACTGGTGCTTAGATTTACCTATATTTAAGACGTTTCTAGATGATTTCTGCGGATATTACTGAATAAATGCTTTTTGACTTTGCCTTTGACTCTAGTGTCTAGCGTTATGGAGATGTCTAATGAACGTCTGGTGGTACTACTGTTCTTCTACTGGCTATCTTTTGTCTTCAAACAAGTCTGACATTTATGAACATAGTCTCATGTTGTGCCATACAGTCCCTACATACCTTTTAAATCTCTCGGCTATTTCTGTCAACGTGTCGTAAAAAATACATGAAGCGTATGAGCGTAATTTTGTCACGGACATTCGTATTTCGTTTCACAATCACTGCTGCAAGTGTATGTAAAACTATGTCAGCTATTTTATTGCAAGGTAGCTCACACTAAGACTTCCTTAAATAACTGTTTTAATTAATATAATAATAATGCTGGACAATCCACACAGCGTCATCTAGCCCCAAGCTAAGCAGAGCTTGTGTTATGGGTACTAGATGACTGATATACTTAATACAATGCATTACAATACATTTTTTTTATACATAGAAAACACCCAGAACACCCGGAATAAATATTTGCAGATCGAACAAACATTTATTCCAAGGCGCCAAAACATTTATTAAGACATTCGCCCGCCGCGCCACATCGGTCGTCAACTAAGGCACTTGTTACGATATGGATATCGAATAGCCATTTTATACCATTTGGTGACGGAAGCAGCTGGAACCTGATGTTAAGTGGTTACAATCACCTATTACAAAGCACTCACTGCCTTGCAGGTGACGTTCGTTAGGACTGCTCGATGACTCGCTGCTCTGCGCATCCATCAACCTGAGACTGGTGTTAAGCTCATAGGTATGAGCGGAAATGTATAAATCATTTACGACGGTACGATCACTCGTTGAAGCCTGCTATAAACAAAACGCCTGTAGGCGTTTCCTAGCTACTTTAAAAAACTACTTTTTCCTTTCACAGTAAATCCAAGATCCCTCAGTTCTTTCACAATATGATCATCCTTGTAAGCGTCTATCTTCGAAATCCATTCCTCTGTCGAAATAAAATGTCTGCAGCATCCTCCATACTCCTTAGGCAAGTACTCAGGGTCTATGTGTTGGTGAAGCGAAGCCATGTCGGATCCGTGGAAGAACATGCGTTTGAAGACAGCTGTTGGAATGAACTGCTTGAAGAGGTAGAAGATGGAGTTGAGAATCCAACTGTAGTTAACCACGTGGAGGCCATGCATTGTAAGGGGGAAGCCTACCTGTAAAGTCATAGTTTTAGTTAGAATGGATCTAATTTCCAACAGAAAAAAATGCATAGTGACGTAGGTACTCATCCATCCTAATTTAACATACTATAATGCTGGTGCTAATCTGGCGAATTGACACTATAATTTCCCTCTGAGTCTTATTTTAAAAGTACATAGTGGAACAATTTATTTTCAGTAAGCCGAAAATACGAAAAACTGACGTAGCTTGTCAGAAATACCCAGTCGCTTGAAGGTCCCATCATTGCTCAATACCTCCACTTACTCTATTGCTCAACGCCAACTATCGTTTTAACATGGGATGGAAGTGCGTTCACCCGGCTATCCTGTATCGACCCGCATACCTTAGCTTAGCTTAGCAATGAAGGCCATAGAATAACGGCCTGGCTTGGGATGTAGATAGTGTAGCCGAATAATCGCCGTCACACGTGGATTCATAAATTAAACCAACATACCCCCATCAAAGTGACAATCTGATTAGCGACAGTAGGAGTCAGCTGGCTAATGTGCCCAATGCTCAGCCCTTCCAGGTCTACTACGATGGTGACGCCGAGGATCTGCAGCTTCGGTTGCATGGACGCTATCTCGTCCATAAGCAGCGCACATCGCACCACATCTTCGATTGGCACCACATCTGTTTCCCATCTACCTGGAATTGTGTGATGTCATGGTAAAAAAATAAAATAAAAAAGTGGCCAGCTTCGATGCAAGAGTTTAAAAACGGCTTGGGTTTAGCCTCGGTAATTACGTGTCAAAAAAGTTTCAACGGTTTAAATGGGTGAGTGACCTCAGCCTTCAGAGGGCATAACGGTTAACCTACAATCAGATTAGACAATAATAATATTGTAAGTACCAAATATGAGTGCATGGTGATGTTGCGGCATTTTGCCTAACACAAGTCTACCATTATCATAATGATAGGAACCATATAAGTAAGCAGGTAAGCCATTAGCCTATCATTACGTGCGGAACTGACGGAACCGCAGGTTTGGTATGCGGTACCACTTACCAAATCTCATAAGTATGATCCTCCCATTGTCAGGGCTTTCTGGCAGCACTCCTCCATATACATGCTTGACCTTCTGCAGTCCAAAGGCTTCGCAATCGTAAAGGTATGCATTTTTGTGACGAAAATCTTCGTAGCGCACCATCTGAAGGTGGAAAAAACATAAAAAAAAACCATCTGTAGAAATAGATTTACTACAGAAAAAAGCCCCTGCGCTGCGTTGGATTTCGGTGGAGTTATGACAAAATAGACTTTTCTCGTAGGTAATTTCACTAAAATCTTGAACACTTTATATGGTCCACGGTAATTTATGTAAGCAGAAACAGCTTTATGACTTCAGCCACCAGGCACGTTAGATTATCCCTCGGATCTCTAGTACCTATCAAGTACCGCCTCAAGATTCTAAGAGAATGTCTAAAGAGTCAGTCAAAAGTACCTACGTCCAAATTTGGTAACATACCCTCATATATCTTGCATTAGCTGGTAATCTATACGTAATAGATTGCAAGTTCTTCGCCGCTACTCTTAGAATACTGACAGGTTTCCTCACGATGTTTTCCTTCACTGCTTGGGAACACTGGTTGCAATACCATAACCATTTCCAATAGAAAAATTAATTGGTGCTCGACAGAATCCAAACCCTGTCTATAGGATCGTTATAGTGCTCTCAAAATATAATGTAGTTTTATCATAACTTACCAGTTTATGTGCCAATGCTGGAATAAACCGCCTACACCTCAGGAACTTGATCAGGTACTCATCGTCCATACGGCGAGGACTACATTCACCTCTATCTGAAAAGTAAATCTATCCTCAGCTTTTTTTATACGATTTTCTGATAGAACAAATAGTTGGCTCACGTGATCTGAATTGGTTACAATCACCTGTAACAAAGCATTGCCTTGCAGATAATTAAGCCTCATGCGGATGCAATCGAATTCACCAGCACCAGCAACAGCAAGCTGCTTAGCGACAGATGTTTTCATGCTTCATTTATGCATGCTGGTAGGTATGCTGGTATCCCCGGGAGAGCTTGTGACTAAATTAACCTAAAATCAAAATACTCTCAAAGAAGAAAGCGTCATCCTAAGCTAGGGAACGGATACACCAGGCCCCCAGCCGGAAACTTATGTTCTTTTTTCAACTGCTTTATCAATTTTAATTGCCATAGCTAAACATAACACGTTTCTCAGGCTGAAGACTGCTTGGACAAAGGCCTGAAGTTTCAAAACTGTTCTTTTAAGAGTATGTGGTCAAGAAAGAACATTTCTAAGGCTTCTACATCCATTTTAAGGCTTATTAAACCTCCTTACCTAGTATCATCTGACGTAACTCTTCAACCACCTTGAGTCGGGTCTCGAAACATTCATTGCAGTTCCTCTTGGCAAACTCTTCGAACTCCGGGTCTTCATACCGACTGACTTCAGCTTGAAACGCTATCTCTATAAAGGGCATCTTTCATTGCAAGTACTGTCTTCTTGTATTCTGTTTTTGGCGTGTTTTCTTCATTGAAGCTTTGGTGGTCTGCGAGCACGATACCAACTTGGATTGTTGTAGAATCTGTGCAAGTACCTAAGTTTGTATGAGTTTATAGACCATCCGTTCGTGGCGGTCAACAAACGTCAACCCTCGCTGTACCTACCCATTTAGAGGTTGAATTTCGGGAATTCCTTTCTTAGCAATAAGCACCAAGACAAATATACCCTGAAAATGTCAAGTCTCTACGACCAGTGGTTTGGGCTGAATGTTGTTAACGTTAATCAGTCAGGGCAAAAATCGTTACAATTTGTTGAATGGTGACTGAATGAGGGTGGGTGATAATTGTCGCTTTGGAATTTTGTAACAAGTATGAGGTGTAGGCAGACGGTGGATAGAGAAGTCGAAAGACCGTTCCTTCTGCAAATATCCGACCTATATCTAGCAGTTTATTTCTTCAAGATGATGATGATGATCATGACCCCTACGTGTACCAATGTACCAACATGATTTTTATCGTTAGAAAAAATAGTAACCTTGGTTTAAAAGATTGGGTCTGATTTAAATAATTTACATAAAATTGTTGCTCATTATAAAAGTGTGGTAAGTTTTATAAAGTAGTAAATAATATGCACTTGCAACATACCTTGCGAAATATCTTTAAATAATCAAATACCCAGAAACAGAACAAACATCACACAAAAGGTGGTTCATGGCGAAAAATGAAAATCCATTGAACGATGACCAGATTGCAACCCACGACCTTCGGATCAAAAGACGGGTTTGTTCCCTCTAGACCACCAGTCCTCTATGTCATACTATTGGCTTATTTAATAAATATAATATAATATATTGGTCACAAAGCTTCTTAAAAGGCTGATAAGTATGTTACTATCTCTTTTTGTTAATATGAAAGTGATTGTGACAAGCATATTTGAGTGCCGTTATAAAATGTCTGTCAAGTCAATGTGAATAGGAGTTATTATTTTTTGTCGGTGAAATTTTTAATCGCTTTGCTCTTTTTTCCCTTGTCGAAACTTTCATCGCGTGTTGGCTAGTGTGGTAGTCTACCTTTACTTGCATTTTTTTTTCTTTTTAAAGTAATAAAACTTCTAATGCTAAATTTCTATGCTGTTTAACGCTAATACCATGGAGGGAGTATGAAAGCACTGTTCTTTCTCTCTTTCTCTCATAGCCAGTTACGTTTCTTAAAATAAAGAAGTTTTACTTCAGTCGTGTGGTCTAAACTAAAGCACACTCGTTTTTTCTTTGTGGCACCTGTCCTTCAATCGACAAACAATTTCACCAATATTAAAGGGTAGGATTCGTTTTCTGTCATCTTTGGAAGCAACATTGTATTTTCATTTTAATTGTTTTTCTTATGTTATTTATAAGTTCTGATGGGTAATTTTGGTGGTATTTTAACCATCATTACTTGAGGTCTTAGCACAAGTGTGAACAATTGAAATGAAAGTGTGTTATGTGGCATCCTGATTTGAACGAAAATGTTTTCCTTTTGGTTTTTGAAGAAAAACGCCATCTTTTTCTTCAAAACCAATGACAGCCGACTTCACTTTTTTTTACCGACTCGACTTGACTAAAAAGTATTTTATCCAACCCACTTGACATTAGCAAAATTGACCGCAAGGATACATGCCACCAAAAAAAAAAAAAAAATTAAACACGGGTATTTATCGCGTGTTTTTCTATTTATTTTGCCGACGTTTCGGCTATGTTGTAATAGTCGTGGTCACGAGCAAACTGGAGTTAGACTTTTGGTATAGTTGGGACTCCATACGTGACAGGCTGCAAGTCCATCGCCGCTGAATACTAACCAGTTTCCTCACTCGCTTTCATTCACCGTTTGAAAACACTGGCATTAGGAATATAAATTTTTCGATAGAGAAAACCATTGGTGCACAACTTTTTTGAACCCACGACCGTAGGATCAGAAGGCGGGGTCACTCCTAGGCCAACAGTGTAGCTTTACTTTTAACTTACTAAGCGAGAGTTAGAGATTACTTACGTACTTGATACTAATAACAACTTACCTAATCCACTCTTAAGTAAAAGTAAACACCAAGAAGGCTTATATATAACTTTTACATAATGTCACCAAAACGTTCACACTTTTACTCCAATAATACACAGTTAATTTATAAGTTACTAAAGAGCATAATCCTTTTATATATATTATTATATCCGCGATTTTTCTTGTACTTTGTGAGACGTCTGTCTGTTTGAACGTCCGTGTGTTAAGTTGGAGGTTCCATTCACCATAATTACGGCAGGCTCCAATCAGGTTGATAACCTGCACTGATTGTTGGTTATTCTGTGGCGAGGTTGTAGTAACTGGTAGTAACTGTGTGGTATTCTGTGGTGAGACTGTAGCAACTGTGTGAAGTTATTCGGTGATGTCGCTGTAGTAACTGTGTGGTGTTCTGTGGCGAGGTTGTAGTGACTGTGTAGTATTCTGTGATCGCTTAGTACCTGTGTGGTATGCTGTGGCGCGGCTGTAGTTACTCTGTGATATTCTATGGTGCGTCTGTAGTTACTGTGTGGTATTCTGTTGGTACTGTGGTTATGCGGTGAGGCTATAGTAACTGCTAGGTATTCTGTATTACAGGTATTCTATGGCGAGACTTTAGTAACTGTGTGGTATTCTGTGATTAGGCTTTAGTATAGTAATTATGAAACACCTTGTTTGGTTTTTGTGGTAATGCTTAGTAACTGCTAGGTATTCTGTGGCGGTGTATTACAGGTATTAACTGCTTGGGATGAGGTGGTAATTGTTGGTTTGGTGTATAAGTATACTCATTCAAAGAATACGTTTTTCAACATTTATTTCAGGCAATAAATTATTTAAAAACGAAATTTAAGCCCATTGTTCCCATAAACTTTAAACTTTTAAATATTTTATGTTCATACGCATGAAAATATTTAAAAGTTATTTATAGGACAGTATTTTTAGTAATTCTAATAAAGGTTTCATTGAATATTCTTGTCATTGTCTTTTTCATGGTACCGGAAAGAGATAACATCAAATTTATCAGCTTAGACGGCATATGTGACTTATTATGGGGGTATGGCATTGGTTAGTTTTGGCAAGCTCAATATAATAATAATGCTGGACTATCCACACAGCATCATCTAGCCCCAAGCTAAGCAGAGCTTGTGTTGTGGGTACTACATGACTGATATACTTAATACAATACATTACATAAATAGATATTTTTTATTATACATAGAAAATACCCAGAACACCCGGTTTGCAGATCGTACAAACATTTATCCCAAGGCAGGAATCAAACCCGCAACCTCCTGCGTCGCAGGCGGACATTCGCCCGTCGCGCTACATCGGTCGTCAATTACAACACATAGGTCCTATACTATAGGTACTCCTGTTTACGGGACACTGTTAGTGCCTGTGACGATTTTTAGATGGAGTACGCTTGCCCAGCACCTATACAATCCTCACAGCTTAGTCAGCCTAATCCACAGGAAAGACATGAGCATACGAGCGGAGCTGACTAAGCCGATTTCCTATCGATGTTTCCCTTCACCGTTTAAGAGCGCTGGCATTTTTTGTCCGAAAAAAACAACATGCGTAATGCCTCTACATAATATAGACGAGCTTAATGCATATACAATGGTAGCAGTAGGTAGGTTAGAACATTTTAGAGAGAGGAAGTATGGACCAGTTACCTACTAGGACACGAGATGTTACCTATACTATTGTTGCGCAACTATTGTTAAGATCAGATTGCCCATATTTAACTGAACCTGTTGATGTTGCACAAGAATGAAAGTAGGGTTTTATTAATAACTAGCTGCTGCTCGCAGCTTCACCCGCGTGGCAGTTTTTTTCCCGTTCCCGTTATTTTTTCGGGATAAAAAGTATCATATGTCCTATTCCAGATTACAATCTATATTTATTCTAAATTTCATCCAAATCGGTCCACTGGTTAGAGCGTGAAAAAGGAACAAACATCCATCCATCCATCCAAACTTTCACGTTTATAATATTAGTAGGACTAGGACTAGCGAAACGCGCAAGAAGTTATTTTCATACAACCTTCAACTCTTGTTTTACCCTTTTTAGGGGTTAAGTTACGGTTATTACACCTCTAATCACCAAGGATAATTTACCCTGAAAATTTTAAGTCTCTACGACCAGTGGTTTAGGCTGTATTTTGTCTAAATGCTAGTCAGTCAGTCAGGACTACGATTCTTATCATTGGTATATAGATATAGATATTTTACTTTACTTACAGGACAGTAGCGCCAGAGACAGAATTATTGAGGAGCGATAGGCTAGCGAGGTACGGGCCAGTCTTATGGAGGGATGAGGGGTATATTGCCAGGGGACTGATGAATATGAATGTGGTGTACATGGGTAGAGGTAGATCAAATAAAAGATGGATGAACTGTGAAAGATGACATGGTTAAGAAAGGAGTGAGTATGGATTTGATGGTTGACAGAGCGGAGTGGAAGAAAAGAACATGTTGTGCCGAGTTGCTACAAAGTTTTGTAGATCAAACATAGATGGCGCTTGAAATAAAAATCAATTATTGGAAAAATACTCACTAAAAGGTACTGTTAAGCAGTTACTTCTGTGTAATTCTGGCGGGCGATTGTTAACCTGCGACGCAGAAGGTTTCCGGTTCGATTCCCGCGATTCGATTTATTTATTTGTTATAAGTCGGTATGTTTCTGCCTCAATTGGGTCAAGGTTAGCGCGTTGATGTCTTTTGTATGGTTAATTAAAATTAACACGTTGTAGGCTTGAAGGTTAAAATACGAGACACCATACATATAATATATGACTGGTTTCCGCATGGTCGAAATGGTTTCGAAATAGGCATGGTGGTAGTAGTTCCTCGGATGAGCCCTTCACTAAGGGCTCTACTACTACTAAATTACTATTTTATAAAAACACGCATCTCATATCAATTAGAACTGACTGTGATGTCAGTTGCCGTAAGATACCTACACGTTCACAAAGAAAAAAAAGACAAGATAAGCGAAGGTGTATAATTTATATAAAAAAGTATAAGTATAAAGCCATCACAGAATATTCGAGCATCTTTTTTTCTCCTTCTCTTTTAAAGCTTGGTTAAGGCAAATTTTCATTTTTATATACGAAACAAAATGTCAAACTCTTTTACAGACACTGGTATTTTTAGCCTCGAGTCTAGAATGTAGGGATGTGGGATGTGCATTGTAGGACACGTCACTTTTTATTTTTAAATTTTTTGTTGCCAGGTATGGTATTCTTTATTAGATTTGAGGCAAATTTATTTTAGCGCCATCTTACAGTGTTTGTGGGACAACTTTAACACAGTTTTTTTACACAGGGCTCTGAAAGAATTTGCTACGGGCCCCGCGCTTAAAATGAGCTTGTCACTGTTTGTTATTACCCAATAATATAAGATGGCAATAGTTATGGACTCTCTTTATTGTTTATATCTCTTTATTGCCATACTTTTAACATGAAATCTGTCAAAAGATAGATTTCATGTTATAAGTATGGCCATAAGCTTGTAACCTGCGCGGTAATGGTTTGTTGACCTTAAATGAACCAGTATCGTGAGAGAAGCTGCCAATTTGATAAATTTAAAATATAAATGATCAGTTCAATCAGCGTAGTAGCCCAGGGTCCTGATATCTTCATCAAACTCCTTGTTTTTGTAGTGTCTGATCTTCGTTAGCCACATTTCTAGGGAGGTTTCATCTTGGATACCGCCGTATCTTCGGGGCAGGCACACTGGGTCTACGAATCTGGAATTAGAAAAAATATCAATGGAAATCAGAGCACTGGTGGTGTAGTTGAAGCGAGCTCACCTTCTGATCCTAAGGTTAAGGGTTTGGATCTGGTCGTCCAATAGATTTTTCTATTCGGAAAATATATGTGCATGATATTGCATGTACCCTAAAACGACAGCTTCAGCTATGGTCAGCTTAGTTTGGGGCTACAGGGCGCTGTGTGAAAAGTCCACAAGCATTTTTTTTATCTATACGGAAGGATGGCAGTGCACCTGAGGTGCTTTTTATGATTTAATACCCTTGATGTTTCTCGTACCTATGTAAAGAAGTGCAGTCATATCCGTGGAAGTGCACCTTCTTCCACAGGTCATCAGCAGGCGCGAACCGCTTGAACAATGGGAACAGCGTCTCAAAGAACCGCGAGCAGTTGACAATGTGGATACCACGTTGATGAATCGGGAATGCGTACTGGAAAGAGAAAATCAGTAAGCTTAATCAGTAAGAGCACATTCACGTATTGGCTTGCTAGTGCCCTAAAGGTGAGCCACATATGATTCTATTTTGTACCTCCTAACCGGTGGCTATGTAATGACAATAAGTGTTTTGAGTATTGGGTATTGTCAAAGATGATGGATTTTCTCAATAGATACCTTAGGACTCAAGGTTTAAAATCAAAGTTAAATGATTTGTGATCAATAAAATCATATTATTATGGTTCTCTTTAAAATGTTTTTTAAGCTAGTAATGATCCATGGCGGCATTTTTAAGTGATAAACCCAAGAAGAACAGGCAAGAAACTTCGAGTTTTCCTTTCTCGAGGACGTCTAAGCTACGTTCAAAGTTTTGGGCAAAACTTCATTTATTGCAGCCCAGCCCAGACCATTTTCGATGTTTTTTTTCACTAGTTGTGAGGACTAGATTACCTTTTTCGAATAGATAAAATTGCTGGCTGTAAGTAGTCATGACCACTCTTCCCACCCCAAACAGACAATGAGACCAGTAAAACCTTCCAAAAGACCTACCCCCATAACATTCATAGCGTGAACAGCTATCGTGGGTGACAGCTGCCTCATGTGTCTCATAGTGAGACCCTCGCAGTCCAGTAGAGCAGTTCCGCCCAAGATCTGCAGTTTCGGCTGCATGATGCCAACCTCTAGGAGTAGGAGACTGCCCCGGATAAGGTCTTCAACTGGAATCTCACTGGGTTCCCATTTTCCTGCGCAATATATTTTTTTTATATTTGTTATGACAACAATTTCTTATTTTCCTTCTACCCGATGGACTGACGACATTGTTAAGGTCGCGAAAAATCAATGGACGAAGAAGGCTCAAAATTGTTCTTCCTGGAAACTTATATTTCCACGGCGAAATCAATTATGGGGAAGACAGTAGTTGGAATACCATTAGGTCACAGTTTAGTTACAATAAGGACCACCATAGTAACACGGTCTTTACATCAGCTACTCTTCATTTTATAGCTTTCAGATGCTATCATCTTTTGGTTTAGTCTACTTACCAAGCCTGCATATAATCAGTCTGCCCACATCAGGCCTATCGTAAAGCACGCCTTCAAATATATTTCCCAGTCTCGTGAGGCTGAACCAGTCGATATCCCGCCAAAGATGAGTGTTCTGATTTCTGAAGGTACAGTATCTAACTAGCTGAAACAAATTAATGAGCGTGCATTGTACATATTGTAATGTAGTAATTTGATTTCATCTGTCAATCCCATTGTATTATTTTGTATAATCATAGTTTTAAGTTTATTGCGACCGCCTTTTACGACATCGATGAGACTTAATTGAGGGTTCCTATTCTAAACCAGTTACCACCAAATCAGTATGACTATGAAGTAATTCAAAATAAGTCAACCTATTTTTAGTACGTCAAGCTAAGCTAATTTATTTTGGAATACATAAATATCCACCCGGCTGTTTCTAAAAACTAAAATTTCATTTATTTTTGACGTCTTTTCTCCCAGTCTTCGAGTAGACATTCATATTCCCAATGCTGCTGTCGGTTGTCTTTGAGCACAACTATTTTATTCGGTAAACTAGACTGTTTTGTGTTGGTTTACCAGTCTGTGTGCACGAGCTGGTATTGACTTCCTGGCTCTGAGGAACCGCAGCAAGAACGCGTCATCAGTTCGAGGAGGGTGGCATTCACCTCTTTCTGAAATATAAACATGAATATTCTGAATATTGACGAATACCACATGCATGGATGATATTTAATATAAATTAAACATATCATTTTACGGTTAACCCGTCGTCGATGTATTTTGATAATATGTATTTGTTTTGTATATAAAAAAATACAAGACATCTTTATTTCTGGGCAGTTTGGACCGAAGACTGGCCATATCTTGTATAGTTTCCGTATTGAACAAAGTATTGTGGGTTTAGAAATACCTAGAAGAATCCGATTGGGTTTACTGTCACAAAACTTTCAATATGCTTATGGTTCCTGCTAAGGTTTTTTTATCTGCAAAGTTCACTTGAAGAATTTGATTTACACAGAATACAGTAACACAACAACTCAGGCTCGTGCTGACCTCTTTTTCAGTCGAAAGTTATTAACTGAAAACCAGCGCCATATGATCCATTGCGCTCCTTGGCATATGCTGGGTGGATGCCTTTTTTCGCCACTTTCCTTTTATTTTTACATCTACTTTGTGTTTTTTGTATTATTTTGTGTGGTGTCAATAAATATTTTCTATTTCTGTTTCTATTAAATATTTAGGTAGGTAGGTAGGTACATTTTTATCATTACACAAAAATTTTTAATTTCGACTAGTCATGCCGATATCGTTTGTATTTTTACGATGTGTCAGTTCCGTTCTATAACGGTGTGTTATCATTGTATGAAAGTAACGAGTATGCGTGAAACGGTCAGAGCCCCAAGTCTGAGATTTTTAAATGCATGGAATAATTTTGGCTAGCGAAATCAGTTCTCCTAACGCCTGAAATACGCTTATCATGAACCCATACAAAAATAACATGAAATAGCGTACACGACTGCTACTTACTGAGTACACCTAAAAAATTCAGACCTTGGGCTCAGAGGCGAAAAATAAACGATTTAGAAAGAAATAGGTATTATATTGTACCTACCTACTTCAATATTTTACTTATAAAATGTCGGCAAAAAAGCTGGAAAGCTGTTTCTGCTCTGGAACGCTTAAATTTACTACTTTACTTACTACTATAATGATCAAAGCTTTGTTGATCAAATTTGGGATGTTATTTAACCTTACCGTATATCATATTCCGCAGTTCTTCAATACTCCGTTTCTTGGTGTACGGGTCCTCATCGCAGAGGACATACGCGTCAGCAGCGGAGTCTGCATCCTCGTGTCGGTTCAGCTCCGCCTGGTACGCTATCTCCTTGAACGACCACTTCTGTACGTCAGTCTGAAATAAAATAAGTAAATAACTACACAATTTTAATCCCAGATAAAATTTAATTTAAAAAGTATTTATTTCGTAACATCCAGGGATTACTGAATCGTCTTAAAACTAGGTGAAGTTAGGCGCCGTTCCTCACAACCAAGTCTAGAAGAACCGGCAAGAAACCTATGGGTTTCTACGAATTTTTATATAATTTTTTTACACATTAATAATAATGAAAATAATGAAGCTCCAGCGTGGCACTAATCTAACATCAAATTAGTACTAAGTAATACCGACTCAAGGTATTGAATCAATCTAATGGGCGTAATTAGAATGTCTAAATAACATTTGGCATATTTTTCCGTAGTTAGTATTCTCTATGTGACAGGCTCCAAGCCTATCGCCGGTACTGATTTTCACACAGTGTTTTCCTTCACCGTGAACACTGGCACATCATTGTTTCGTATAAAAAAATCCATTGGTGCACGACCGGATTTGTACCCACGATATTACAGTCAGAAGACGGGTGTCACTCCCACTAGACCACCAGTGGTCTTTTCACTATACCAGTGTTATTTTACCCAAAAAAAAAATGCCCAGTTGCTTGTTCCATTAGTAAGTTGTATTCTGTGAAATAGTTGTCCAATAGTATTGCAGCTTATAAAAAGTAGATAAAGTTCAAATTACAACAGTTACTACAATGGCCCTCATTGGAGTTGCAAAATTTATGATATTAGAAGTACAATCACCTCCATTAGTGATGTAGCACTATAGTGCATTGCACAACTTGATGTACTAATTAATGTCAGTAACTTAAGGGATAATAGTAATTGAAAGTAGCGCCTGTGACGGATAAGTTGAGGAGTAATAGGTTAGCGTGGTATGGGCATGTCATGCGGAGGGAAGAAAGCCATATAACAAGAAGAGTGTTAGATATCGATGTAGCAGTTATAAAAGCAGAGGAAAACCAAAGAAAAGATGGATGGATTCCGTTAATGATAATGAGTAAGAAAGGTTGAGACTGAGATGACGACTGATAGAAGAGAGTGGAAGCAAAAACCTTTTGTGCCGACCCCACTTAGTGTGGGATAAGGGCAGGAAGATAATGATGAACTTAAAGGATATCTGATTCGAGTTATCGAAGTATTCGAAATATCTCATGGGAATTGATTGGGAGAACCGCAAACATAACTAAGCATTATGTTAAGTTGAAAGTTATACAGAGGGCTAAAATATCTTCATATATCTCTGACACAAATTGTTTTTTTCCGAGTTGACTGTACCTATTAGAAACCGCGACCAATTTTCCATACGAACAGTTTCTTTAAAAGTAACTTTTGACAGGTGAATTTGTGGTAAAAAAAAATGCTCTTAGCTGCGAAGTGTTCAACTTTAACCTGCTTCAACGGTGGCGTGCACGTCACGATGGGTCCTGTTAAACAGTTACGCAGGTGCTTGTGTACAGTTCACGACGCTTCTTGATCTTGCCATTGCCTATACCTACGAACAGTTAGCGTCTGCTTAGATTTCGCGTAGTGATCGCGGCCGCCGCACTGTTGGCCGCTTGATAGGAATTTGAACGTTGTTGTTAGAATATAAAGACGATACTTGGTGGATTGGCATTGATTTCAAATCAAAGCTGCGGGGTCTCTGCTCGACATCTTTCGCGTCGTCTATAATCCGTTTGTAATCCATTCAGCAATCTGTCAAAAGATTCTTATTACGGGCACTTCGTCGGTGGAAGCTTACGCAGTGGTAGGTACGTAATTGACTTGGTAGTTTGGGTAATTTGGTCATTTTATGGATTGCCTAACACCAACGTTTTGGTGTTTTGTTGCTTGGGATCTTATGAAAGTTTTACGGTAAGTTCTGTAGGCTTTGGGGTAGATCATCACTAAAGTTTTGTTCTGTTCGAGTGTATGTAGTAAAAATTATACCATATTTAGTCAAACAAGCTTAAGATCTACCTGATGGTAAGCGGTTACGGCACTAGTGGTATTGATGCTTTAAATCTATTAATTTAATTTTATTTAGCTGCAGGAATCTCTTTATATTATATTCTATCAAACGGTTCTTATAAATTTTGCATTAAATATATTTTATAAAATAAATATATTTAAGTCTAAACATAATATGCAAGGTTTAGTACATAATCGTAGGTTACCTATTTTAGCATATACGCATATTTTCATTGATTAAATTCTTGTGAATCTCACTAGTACGTAAGTGAAAAGAAAAATAAACATTTTCCATATACCTACCATACCGTAACATAATAAAGATACGCAAACATAAAAAGGCTGATAAATGAAAGCGTATAAATATAAATCCGAATACTGTACAACATCCCTTCACACTTGAATACAAACATTCGTACAATTCAAAACATGGTGGCTATGGGAAACCTCCCCAAATATTGGGGGGGGCTATGTCCAGCTGTGGATTTATTTAGGCTGATGACGTGACGTAGCCAGGGCAGTGTTCAAGGTGTGATCTAGCTAATGATAAGTATTCATCCGACCCTGATCGATAGACTGATAAGTATCATTGACGACCGATGTGGCGCGGCGCGCGAATGACCGCCTGCGACGCAGGAGGTCGCGGGCCGCGGGTCGCAGGCCCGCCTTGGGATAAATGTTTATACGATCTGCAAATATTTATTCCGGGTGTTCTGGGTATTTTCTATGTATAATAAAAAGTATTTACATATGTAATGTATTCAAAGTCAAAGTTAAAAAGCATTTGTTCAGTAAAAACCGCAGGGATTATCTTGAATCTAAGCGCCAATATAAGTATACCAGTCATCTAGTACCCATACCACAAACTCTGCTTAGCTTGGGGCTAGATGACGCTGTATGGATTGTCCAGCATTATTACTATATTATTATACATCGGAAGTTCTTAGTTACCTGTCGCAAAGGTAATTAAGCATCAAACTCATTACCAACATGTATGGTATCTTCATACCAATGCTATCTAGAACACATTATTGCACAAATATTTTGTAATAATCTATCAGAGAAAATGTGCAAGATGATTAACGACATTAGGTTTGTCGTTGCAACCTTGGTTTCCAAAAGCATCTATCGTTGGTATTAGCCAGTCACATAAAAAAATGAATTTGTCACAATAAATTTTTATGGTGAACTAGTGAAACGCGCGCGGCTTCGTCCGCGTGAATTTATTTTATACAATCTTCAACCCGCCGCACTCTTACCCCCTATCAGAGTGCAGCGAGTTGAAGATTGTAAATTTTCGGAAATCTTATAATTGGTATAGATAGGCCGCGAAGTGACAGTCACAAAAAAAAATGAAATTGTCACAGTTTATTTTTATGGTGAACAAGTGAAATGCGCGCGGCTTGAGCTACAGGCCTATCCGACAAGAAACTATTTTTAGTAAAACTAACGGATGCATGTAAGATAATTACCGGGCATTAAACGATGTTATCTGTGCTACGTTAAGTATAATGACTACACTTAGAGATTTTGTTAGAACAGTCGGTAATTATGTTCCGGTGCAATCTTATATATCTTTAGTATTTCCAATTGTTACGTAAATATCGCTAAGTTACATAGTAACATGTAAGCTAGGTCTACTCTTAGAAACGATAAACGCAGTTTCGTATTGTCGTTTTATAATATACTGCGGGGCGACTCGGTAACTGTCAAAAGTCAAGTTGTCGCTGCCTGTCATGCCGCGTAGTGTAACTCAAAACGACAATACGAAACTTCGTTTATCGTTTCTAAGAGTAGACCTGCTGATTCTATGTTTTTTTCTTTTTCCGGATATTGGATTTCGGTTTGCGAGCTCGATTTTTTTACATGGAGATACAAAAAAACGAAAGTTCTACTTCTACTTATTTGTATCCTTCCTTATTTACAAGCTGTTTGTTTTTCATAAAAAAATAAAATAAATACGCTATTGCCCCCCTAGGCCTAGGTATCTCCACACAAAAAATCGAGCTCTTAAATGATATATTACTGCTTTTTGACTTTGACTTTGAATGTGCAAGATGATTCTGAAAAATTTAAAATTTTTTGAAAAAAATTACCATTATTATTATTCAAAATGGCCATAATTTTGAAGGGTTAGAAATTTTTGACGTTTAAGAGTTTTAGTTTACAAAGTCAAAGTCAAAAAGCATTTATTCAGTAAAATCAGCAGGGATCATCTTGTAACGTCTTAAATCTAGGTGAAACTACAACATAGGTTAACTGTATATTCGAACGATGATATGAAAAACAATAGGCGATAGTAAAGTGCGTGCATCAAGGTCAAGCAGATTAGAAATTACTTCCAACGGAACACGTGTCGACACGGAACTCTAAAAAAGTACTTATTTAAGGGCATGGAGCACCGGTGGCCAAGTGGGAGTGACCCCGCCTTCTGAGTCTAAGGTCGCGGGTTCGAATCCAGTCGGTCATCAATAAATTTTTCTATCGCAAAACGCCAGTTCTCAGACGGCGAAGACTCCACCAGAAGCTGGTTGTTAGTTTTCATAAACATATATTTTTATCTATATATTAGAGATGTAAAATATTTGTATGATCTTAAATAAAATTTATTGCCTCTGTAGATGAATACCAAACTATGTAAACATCTTACAAAATAGCACATAAAATCTATTATAGCTACGAAAGGGATATCTACCGTGCGTGGTGAAGTCGTAAAGGTCATTATTCATTTAATTATTTTATAAAGGTTTCACCAGACGCCGGTTTGTTCGTTTCTACAAACATCTTACGAAATAGTAGATAATATCTCTTATAACTTTGAAATAAAATAAGTAAGTGCACAATATCGAAACATTTTCGCAACCCAGAACATTCATTGAACACCTACCGTTGTAAAATCCTACTGATATTATTAACGCAAAAGTTTGTAAGTATGGATGGATGGATGGATGGATGGATGTTTGTTACTCTTTCACGCTCTAACCAGTAAACCGATTTGAATGAAAATTGGAATAAACATAAATTATAACTTGGATTAATATATAGGCTACCTTTTATCCCGAAAAAATAACGGGCACGCGAAAAATCTGCCACGCGGGCGAAGCTGCGAGCGGCCGCTAGTAAACTATAAGTAAAAGGCCTCTTTGTGAAGGGCTTTTTGTGAAAGGCTCTTTGTGAAGGGCTCGACTGGGGAAGTACTACCAGATACCACGATACTTTTTTGTAACTGTTTCGGTTTGAAGGATGTACGGTGTCATTATAAGCACTTGAGGATTCTATGTGCCTCAGGTTTATGGACCCAGAAAAACATCATATAACTTTTATAAATACATAAGCACCTACCTACTTAGAATAAAACACCTGGACTAAATGCTTATCCTGGGTGGAGTTCGAACACAAAAAGGAGTAAACTAAACTGTGAGACCTAGGTATATAAAAAACTAGCTGACCCGTGCCCACTTCGTGGGGCGTTAAACGTCGTAGAATTATCTCTTTAACCATTCGTCTAAATTATATGCGATCTTTAGACGATAAGTTTATTTATTTTTATAAGAATTCATAATTATTATTAATAATATGACCAATAAACGCGACCCAACGGTTTAAATTATTTTTTTAATATAAAAAATTACTTATGATGGCTTAAATATAAAAGTTAGACATATGCTGTTGCTAACTTGTTTGTAGATATTATCAAATTCTACAACTTTTCTCTAGAACTCAATCATTATATTATATCCCATCGTTAAGGCAGCGTTCGTAAGAAACGTTTTCGTTCAATCGTTTTTCTGCGACTTACTTTGCAAATCCGACTACCACTACCACGAAAAAGTATTTTCATTTTTCGGGTTAATATATAGCCTATGTTCTATCTATGTTATTTTCTATTGGTTTCGAAAATATTTCAGAATTGGTTCAGTAGATCCAGAGACTACCCCCTACAAGTCACAAACTCACAAACTTCACATCTTTATAATAAAAGTATAGAAGTATAGATTTCTTCTCTCGAATTCCTTATAATTCTACTTCCAGTAATCCCAACGATAATGCAATTTTGGTTTTTAGACTCACCCGAAAAGAGTGAAAGCGGAAAAACTTTTCGTAATATAACACTTTAAATACAAATAAAAACTTGTAGCTGATCACATTTCACTATTACTTATAATAATATTACACTGGTATTTCTTATTGACACACTTCAATGAATTTATTTGTTTTTAATTGGAATTCTCGTAATCTAGAACCGTTCACCACTTACCTTCATTGTTAAAAAATACTCCTTTCAAATTCCTCGTGGTTTCTGAACTCCTGGTATTTTTTTCACATTTTCACTTTAAAATGTTATTTAAATAATTTTTTTTTACTATTAAATTAAATAGGTACACAATAAGTATGAGTAGGCTACAATAAAATCGATTACTTCATTGACTGCGCGCGCGTCTATTCTGCGTTACACACTACAGTGAATAGATTGCGCAGGGGCACGGGTACAACTGAGTAGAAAACACAAAGAACTGTGTTAAGTAGCAACTATTTTTTATTCATGTTTGTTTATCCAGATTTCTGATGGAACAAGTATATGGCCAATATATTAAATGGTTACCATCACCTATAATAAAGCATTGGCTTGCAGGTCACGTTCGTACCCTAAAATGCCCTAAGCCATAAGGTATTAAGGCGCATGTGCCTGTACTTTCACCAACCCAAACCCTTCAAACTGGAATACAGCAAGCTGCTTGGCGGAAGAATTAGGCATGGTGGTAGTACTTTTAGCTTTAGGAACCATTTATACAAACCGCATTTTATTCTAGGTATTAAATTTCAGGAATTCTTTCCTTAGTGCACCCCGACGAGCCAAGACAAATTATATTGAAAATGTCAAGTCTCTATAACCAGTGGTTTGGGCTGTACCTGAGTCGATCAGTCTCCTGAAAGTTTTTAGGGTTCCGTACACAAAGGGTAAAATGAGACCCTATTACTAAGACTCCACTGTCTGTCTGTCCGCCTGTCAATAGCCTGTCTCTCATGAACCGTTGCCGTTTTTATTATAGATATTGGTACGGAACCCTTCGTGCACACACACTTGGCCGGTTTTTTTCTATTGTTATAAGACAAAGGTTCTTATAACAATAAAGAAAGACTGACGGTTGTGAAGATCACGAGAAGTTGAACGAAGAAGATTCAAAATCGTTCATCCTGGAAATATGTATGGAAGATATTTGGAGCATCTTCTTGGAAATATATACAGGGTAAGTATTACGACCAGCAAAACTACTCTTAGAAACGAAAAACGAAGTTTGTATTGTCGTTTTGTAAACTTGCAACTCGGTAGCCGTCAAAAGTCAAGTTGACGCTGCCTGACATGCCGCGTAGTGTAACTCAAAACGACAATACGGATTCTTTTTCTGTCATATTTGGAAGCAACATCGTATTTTCATTTTAATTGTTTTTCTAGTGTTATTTTAAGTTCTGATGGGTAATTTTGGTGGTATTTTAACCATCATTACTTGAGGTCTTAGCACAAGTGTGAACAATTGAAATGAAAGTGTGTTATGAGGCATCCTGATTTGAAAATGTTTCCCTTTGGTTTTGAAGAAAAACGCCATCTTTTTCATCAAAACCGATGACGGCTGACTTTACTTTTTTTACCGACTCGACTTGACTAAAAATAATTTATTCAACCCACTTGACATTGGCAAAATGGTCCGCAAGACGGACAGATGCCACAAAAAAAAAACGACAATACCAAACTTTGTTTATCGTTTCTACATTCTACATTTGGAGAACCATGAGCCCATTGCTAAAAGTGCCATATTCTGAGATGAACTTGATTCTTCTACGGATTTCCTCGTGATAAAATTCGAAATACGTAAACATTAAACGCATTAAATACCGGGGTAGGTATTACATTTACTTTGCCAGTAACATTATGAATATTTATGTGTTTTAAGATAAAGATGAACAGTTTGACCTCTCATCCAAACCACTTTTATCTGTTTATTTACAAACGTACATCCATCCATCCATATCCATCCATACCATTTATAAATGCGAAAGTATAAATAAATAAAATAAATAAATAAATAATGCCGGATGTATGTCTGTCTGTTACTTACAACTAAACAACCAAACGAATCAAGATGAAGTTTGGTACAGTGCTGTGTTAACCAGTACTTTGGAGTCGGTAATAGTAAACTTTCGTAGATTTCCATAAACTTAAATATATCACATGCATATTTTTAAATACTTTTTTTAACCATCACTAGTACTGCAAGATTCATCATCAGCCTGTAGAAGTCCACTGCTGGTCATAGGCCCCATAGGTATCCAGGAAAAACTTTGATTTTGAGCTCTTTTCATCCGGCGATCCTAATAATGTCGTCAGTTGGAGGGCGTCCAACGTTTCAACTTCCGATTCGTGGTCGCAATTCGAGAACCTTTACTCCGCAGCGTTTATCGGTCCTAAGAACTATATGGCCTGCCCATTGCCACTTCAACTTGCTGATTCTACTGAAACTCTTACTTTAGCAAGTTGTTGGGAG
Organism: Electrophaes corylata; assembly: GCA_947095575.1. Taxonomy (NCBI): domain Eukaryota; kingdom Metazoa; phylum Arthropoda; class Insecta; order Lepidoptera; family Geometridae; genus Electrophaes; species Electrophaes corylata. Next base: position 9,975,091 of record OX352715.1, on the reverse strand, counting down.
TGAACAAAGTCGCGAATAACAACTAGTACTTATGTGTGTTCGCGAACAGGAAACTATATTTTAAGAAATGTTTGCAAGTAACTGTTTAATACAGCGGCTGACGTCACTGAGGTAAAAAAAACAAACTAACAAAAGAATGCAGTGATGAAGAGTAAGAACGGGGTCAATGACTGTTCTATGAACGTGTTTGTCATTAGGTACAACATCACACATACACTTAACATTGTAATTTGTTAAACATAATAATGTAATGTAGTAGTAATAAAGATCTTATTAAAGGACTCGTCCGGAGAAGTACTACCACCATACCTATTTCTACCGCCAAGCAGCTTGTGGGTGCTAGCGAAATTACATGCAGGCACGTGAGACTTAACACGTATTGATGGACGCGGAACAGAATCGTTCAAAACGAACGTGACCTGCAAGGCAATTTTATAATTTTATTTTATATGTAACTACTTAACATCAGGTGCGTGATTTTCTTGATCTTAGCAAGTTGTATAAAAAACACTTTAAAGGATGAGGTAGGCGAGGTACTGTGATTCTAAAAATTAGACAATTTTTTTCTGCCTTTCTGCGCGACCCGTCTATTATGTGTGTTTCCGACGTATAGGGTACTCTGAAATTCTTTTAAGGAGGTGGTATCCGCCAACGAGAGGTTTTCTCCGTGTTATTTCTCTTTGATGAGTGAGTATAAATGTCCACAAAAAATGTATGTTGCTTATTAAAGACTAAATTTTAATTTGAACAATTGAAATAATTCTAACTATATTATTACTATATGAAAAAAATATCCAAAGTGAAGCAATTTTTATTTTAAATTTGGTTATTTCTTCTAAACGGTGTTGATTTTTAGTATTTTTTTTCACACAAATATCTGTCAAAGTTTTTATCACAAAGTGAACAATTGGCAGTTCGAACTAATAATTCATTAGGCTACAAATAATTATTTCTTGAATGCGATATGAAATGGAATGCGCGCGGGTGCCCTTGCGGGCGACGGGCGGCAGTGCAACTCAGTATGGACAGACTCCTCAAGGTCGTTGGCGAGTACCACCGCCTTAATGTTGACTGTACCTAAGTATTACCATTATAATCCGTGCTAAGTCCGAAATTAATGAAAGGGCCCGTTAGGAGCCGCCCATAGGCTGTGTGAATGTAGCTAGATATCTCATGATCGTAGTGAGTTGAAATGAACTACTATTTTACTTTTAAGGACGTATCTCTGGCTATTCTTAGGTATTTTTTAAAATCTCATGAACTGCAGAGGCTGACAGTAGCTAAAAATCCCAAAAAAAAGTAATTACGTCATTGGTTAAAAGTAGGTGTCGTTCCTAACGAGCGTGACCTACGAGGCAATGCTTTGTTATAGGTGATAGTAACCACTTAACATCAGGTGGGCCATCTGCTTGTTCCATTAACAAGTTGTATAAAAAAAAAGATATACGTCTTATCTGAGCACTCAAACTGCAGTTCAGATCGTGATAGTTCGAGTGTGACAGCTGAGCCACGATTTAAATAGCATGCCAAGTGTTTTAATCCATCACTGACGTAATTTCAGCCGTACCAGTTCCACAGAACATAGACCTCAGGACCAGAGATTTGTACCCGAGGACTCCTAACAACTCTTACAAGGTCGTGTTTCTAGCCTGTATGCTGTGAAAATAAAAATTATAATAGTTAAATAAATATTTTTCTATACTCTCCCTCGCGTTCCTTCTCCCTACCTCGCGTTCCTTTCCTCTCTAGAAAAAGCCAGAGATAAGCCAGAGTTAGAGAGGAAAGCCAAGGATAAGCTATTTGAGCTAGATAAAGGAGAAGGTGGCTGTCATGTCGTACAACTCCTTGCATGTCCATTTCGATATTTCTAGTGCGGCCTCCTTGATCTCCTCCTCCTTAAGAGGATTGCATCGAACCCCCGACAAGAGCTAGGCTCTTAAATTTAAAGAAAGAAAGAAATGTGCTTCATTTTATTACAATTGAAAACCTATCTACCACGATGTGGCGCGGTGGGCGAATGTCCGCCTGCGACGCAGGAGGTTGCATGTTTGATCCTTGGGACAAATGTTTGTACGATATATATATAATAAAAAATATGAATGTATTTAATATATCAGTTATTTAGTATCCATAACACAAGCTATGCTTGGTGCTAGATAATGCTGTGCGGATTGTCCAGCGTTATTATTAAATTCTAGTCTCATTTAAATGGTTTACCTATAGCCCGATTTGCACAACTAGTTGTTTTAGTACGGTTTAAAAGGTACATAATATCAAACTTTTAAGTCAATTAACTTTAAAGTTGATATCCCACAAGTAGGTAGCATTTTGGCGCTTTAGCATTTTTTCCTTTCCACTGACGATATGCAATACAATAGGTGTTAAATATGTTCAATGAATATTAAATGCACTTGTTGATATAATTATACACTGCCTTGACCGATCTTAGCGAGTGGAAAGACACGCATCAACTCGTTTGGTTCACTGGTTTATTCCTTAGCATAGTAATGAGTCACAATAAATAATAATAATAATAATGCTGGACAATCCACACAGCATCATCTAGCCCCAAGCTAAGCAGAGCTTGTGTTATGGGTACTAGATGACTGATATACAATACAATACATTACATATATTGATATTTTTTATAATACATATAGAAAACACCCAGAACACCCGGAATAAATATTTGCAGATCGTACAAACATTTAAACATTTATCCCAAGGCGGGAATCGAACCCGTAACCTCTGCGTCGTAGGCGGACATTCGCCCGCCGCGCCACATCGGTCGTCTAAATAATCAAGAGCTCAACTAGCAGTAGATCTCTTTATGAAGGGCTCGTCCAGGGAAGTACTACCTAGTTAGTAATAGGATCATACAAAAAAACGGTAGGAACCAAGCCGTAAGTTTCTTGCCGGTTCTTCTAAGCTTGGTCGCGAGGAACTGGCGCTTAGATTACTAACACAAGGACGAAAGGACCTTTCTATTTTTACGAAAATGGGGATGAACGCGCCTGGGGACGAAATTGGGGACAAGCGGGAATAACCCGTTTTCCATCATCGTTAAATTCGCTTTTCTCGCACAGTGGGACTGAGTACTTAGTAAATGTCTTATCAATAGGTAAGTTAAGTACGATATGGTGCTTAGGCGCTAAGCGGCTGCAGCTTTCTCCATTTGTATTGTAGAGCTTTGGTCACGCGACTACGCGACCAAACCGAACAATAGAATAATTTTTGATTTGGTCACGCAACGTGGAATCAAATCCATAGATGATAATAATAATGCTGGACAATCCACACAGCATCATCTAGCTCCAAGCTAAGCAGAGCTTGTGTTATGGGTACTAGATGACTGATATACTTAATACAATACATTACACAACATAGATTTTTTTATTATAAGTACATGGAAAATACCCAGTACACCCGGAATAAGTATTTGCAGATCGTACAACCCAAGGCGGGAACCGAACCCGCAACAAGATGGTTTGACTAAACAGATCTTTGTATTTATTGTAGACAGCTGACCTGCTTATTTCCTTATTATACGCGTTTTAGAATGACAGCTCAACAAAACCCAAACTATGTTTGGAGTTGGACTATAAGTTACTTCTTATGATCAGTCCTGTCCATCCAACGGTTACCTAGTAGAGATCGCTGTTAGCGATAAGGCCGCTCATTGTATTACCGTGTTCTTTAAGTTACTAAACTGTGTGTGTCTTCGTAGTGGTAATCAATAAAGAGTTATCTATCTATAAGCTAAGTAATTATGTAATTAACATTCATTCAGTCATTTTTACGTGATGTGTGTATGCGTATGCGCATTTTTTTCTATGAGTTCTGGTTTCTATAGGCAACAAGCTTTGCTAAGTTTGGTGATAGAATGTAATGAGTAAGTTGATAAATAAAATAGTGAATATTACAGCCAAAATGTTATTCCAGGAAATCTATGAGGAAACTTTCAGTACCGGCGTTCATAAGGTTGATGATGACAGTCATCATCATTTTATTATTCAAGTTGCTTGCGTTATTGCGACCAAGAAAGGCTGGTCGCGTTTTGTGTGTAGCCTACTTGCGTACAGAATACTTACTTATCGACAATCTAGCTAGAGACATATGCTCCGACTTTCTAATTACTTTGAACAAAGTGTTAGCTAGACTAAGCATAATATGAATAACTGTATTCAGGTATTCTTTATGTTCTTATCTTTTCTCAGAAACTGCATACGGTTCTACAACAAAATTCCAAACGAAATTTTAGAACTAAGTGAAAAAAAAATGCATCAAGGTTAGTTTAACTAGACGAGAATACTATAAGTACTGCAATTACACTAGCGATAACGATGTTTGGAAACCGTATATGTCTGATATAACAAGACACAACGGTTTATTTGGGGCCAGACAATTAACTTAAGGACGAATGTACCGAATTTCGTGGTTTTTCAGGAACCTTTGCCGAAACAGGAATCACAGTGGTATATATAAACATGGTATAAAGTTATAAATAATATATCTGTCTTTACAGATAGCGCATAAAAACTGGTCGGTTCCTAGTTTATTAACTACCAACCCATCCTTCAAGTACCAAGATTAGTTAATTTATGTATAAAATCGAGCGTAAAGCGGTTTCAATGTGTGCGTGCGGTACTTTACCCCTTAAATACCTGAATTCGAGCGCGTCAAAAATGTATTACCGTCCTTAACATGATATTTAATTATACCACCATTTGTTTTTTATTTTATTCTGCTTTTATTTATTTTATTCTGCTTTTTAATATTTGTTGGTATAGCGGAAATACATCATCGACGAATAGTGATGGAACAAGCACCCAAATGACGTTGAGCGGTTGCCTCTTCGTACAACAATGACATGGTCTACTAGAACTCAGTGAAATGAAATCGGTATCACACGACAGTCCACCAGGCAATCAGAAATCGATGGAGTTGCTCAATGGAGTAATGAACCGAGGCCAAGGTGTACCCGACCGTGAACTAAACAGCATTTACGTAATCGCCGTTCTGTTTCTGTAGTTTTTTTTTTATATAACTTGCTGATGGAACAAGCAGATGCCCACCAGATGTTAAGTGGTTACCATCACCTATAACAAAGCATTGCCTCGTAGGTCACGCTCGTTAGGAACGTCACCGACAGCAGACAAGAGAAAGACAGAGAGAGATAGTTAGTTTTTGACAGCATCGAAACAATAATTTACTAGTGGTTTTTTAATGATATAATAATCATAATAATGCTGGACAATCCACACAGCATCATCCTTTTATTTCATTTTCATTTCATTTATTTTTATTCCAGTAAGATAACATTTAAGGAAATGTCAAAAAAACATCTAGCCCCAAGCAAAGCAGAGCTTGTGTTATGGGTACTAGATGACTGATATACTTAATACAATACAATTACATACATATTTTTTATTATACATAGAAACACCCAGAACACCCGGAATAAACATTTGCAGATCGTACAAACATTTATCCCAAGGCGGGAATCGAACCCGCAACTAATAGGACTAACCTAACTTGCATTTTACCGTGCTAATAATTCATGGAAAGTTCCAATTAAGCTTGTTATAAATCAGTAGCAACTTAGAATCTAAATGGAATCTTCAATTCAAACAAATAAATAATTAATATAACTTTGTGTAGCAGGCGCTATGCTTGGAAACGTTCGACAAATCTCAATAACAACAATACATACAGTATTACAATAACAACATTATCATTGCAACGCGTAATGTACAATGCAATACCATTTCTATGAATCTTTGTCCTAACTGACTGATTGACTGACTGATATAGACAATGCAAAGCCTAAATCACTGGTCGTTTACTTGAAATTTTCAGGGTCAATTCGTTTTGATACGTAGAGGATTAAATAAGGGCTTCCCGTAATTCAACCCCTGAACGGGAACAGCAGGGGTTAAAGTCTGAAAATATATTCACGCGGACGATGTCGTGCGCTTTACGCTAGTTTTATATATTGTTGCACTCCAGTGAAAAACATCGGTGGAGGACTTATTCGTTTATAACAATGTGTCCAAATAGAATACCAAAAAAACTTCCTGCAGCCCTAAAATTCGGCAATTACAGAAACCCAAGCATTCCTGGAAATAACTTTTAACATTCATCATCACGTTATGTCGAATGTTTCTCAGTAGGCCCCTGGTAAAATGTTAACCGCAATAACTCACGTCATTTTGCTCAAATATTTACGTTAGGAAATTCAAACTGTAAAGCCTTTTCAATTGAATTTTAATAGCTTTTGATGATGAAAAATCTACAGATGTGGAAGGATTTCATGAAATTATTAATTTAATAGCTAATTAATTTAATAGTTGACAGCCGTCACAACTCAGTTCGTTGTAGCCATGCTTTCTGCGCTGTAGGAGGTGGGTTCGATCCCCACCGAGAACAAACATTTGTTTGAAAAGGATCATACAAAAAAACGGTAGGAACCAAGCCGTAAGTTTCTTGCCGGTTCTTCTAGGCTTGGTCGCGAGGAACTGGCGCTTAGATTCACCTAGATTTAAGACGTTTCAAGATGATCCCTGCGGATATTACTGAATAAATGATTTTTGACTTTGACTTTGACTTTGAATTTGACTTTGACTTTGACTTTGTGTTATGAATATTGATATTTTGTTCGGTGTCTGGGAGTGATATTGTATTTACAGCAAAATTATAAATATTCTATCAATCATCTGGTTCCCATAGCACAAATAAATAAATAAATACGGTAGGAACTAAGCCGTAAGTTTCTTGCCGGTTCTTCTAGGCTTGGTCGCAGGAAACTGGCGCTTAGATTCACCTAGATTTAAGACTTTCAAGATGACCCCTGCGGATATTACTGAATAAATGATTTTTGGCTTTGACTTTGAACATTTATAACTTATTTCTGTTAATACCTACATACTTGGAATTCAATTGTAACTATAAGAGACAAGATAAATATTTATGTTTGTTTTACGAGTGTCTGATAATATTTATTTGTTTATAAACCAGCGTTGATACCACATGCAAATAGTCAATTAAGAGAAACATAAATATGTACAAGGTTATCTGAGAAGGGACTAGTCTGGACCAGTCTACCTTAACCTCGGAGTTTGATCACTTTAAACTTGTATGTAGGGCTCCATTGGACTGGAAAGACCGGTTACTGATATAACTTCCAATAGCGACATTACCAGTGTTTGCTAGCATTCGTTTCCAACGCTATGGGATCAGTAGCGAGTACGTTGATCATTGAAAACCCCTCCTGACGTAGCTTTTTAGGGTTCCGTACCCAAAAGGTAAAACGGGACCCTATTACTAAGACTCCGCTGTCTGTCTGTCCGTTTTTCACCAGACTGTATCTCATGAACCGTGACAGTTAGAGAGTTGAAATTTTCACAGATGATGTATTTCTGGTTGTCGCTATAACAATAAATACTAAAAAACAGAATAAAATAAATATTCAAGGGGGCTCTCAATTCATTTGTTTTGATAGGAGATTAAGAACATTTAAAAGTATACTTTCTAAATATTGCATGCTGTAAATCTGACTATGGTTAATCGATATTATTTTAATTTAACTTATGTAATAACCCATTTTCACAATGAATAAATGAAGTTTAATGAAACTTGTCCTAAATAGCTAGTACTAAATATGTAAGCGTTGTAAAGTAGAAGTAAAAGTAAGATCCTATTATCCGAATTCCTAAATCAGATCAATTTGTAACTATCTCGTAAAAGTAGCACTAATTTCATTAAATTCATGGAGGGTCAAATGAACTACGCAATTTCGAGCCTAATGTTTTTTGAATCCGAGCAGACTCATTATTATTAAGTATATTGTATTGTATTAAGTATATCAGTCATCTAGTACCCATAACACAAGCTCTGCTTAGCTTGGGGCTAGATGATGCTGTGTGGACTGTCCAGCATTATTATTATATTATTATTATTTATTAACTTAACAGGTTAGCTGTCCCGAAGCAAGTTTCGATCTTCTTTGTACACGTCCTCGTAGTAAATAATGACAGCTAACGCTCATGAAGTTTCGTATTAAGTTACGTCATTCTCTTCAAGTATTTTATGATACTTTATGTGATTGAAATTAATTATATCGATAATTGCTAATGTTAGATGAGTATGATAAGAAATTAATTATTTACGTTTAATGATAAAATGTACGTTTATGTTCGTAACACTTTAGACATCTGAAAAATATCTTTTTGAAAACAATCTTCTGTTATTGAATTGCACCATTCAATTAGGTACCCTTTCGGCCACCAGTTTCCAAACAAGAAAAAAATTTAAAGAAATCAAATCTACGACGGTTCCTCACTTGAGAAAGGTCCTACGATTAGGCTAATTTCCTTTGCTGGCTTCGTTATTGTCTGGACGGCTTGTATTGATGGAAAAATTACCGATCTCCTTGGAATTAATTTTTAAGTGAAATTTATTTTTTGTTTAAGTTCAATAATAAATTGATTGGTAGAATTTGGTTGTAGTATAATTTACTAATGCTACAAGTAATATAATTATTAAAAAAAATTATCGATAGATCGATTGCATTATCTACATCATTGGCCATCTGGCACATATGCCTCATGGACGTACCAGTGCAATCACCCATGAGGCACATGTGCCTCATCGGACAGCTAACCTGTTAATGAGCTCCCGTACCAAGTCGGAAAATGCATATATTATCTATGTAATGGTGTTCCTTTTACTCGTTTAGGTACGATACTTTTTAAATCATTGAAATCGTTCCATTGGTTGCGAAGATATTACACATTTTGTACCAGTCAACCGCGGGGCGGCCGAATAGCTCATGTGACGTCACGAAATCTTTTCCGCCCGCGGGCGCGCTCTCCGCAATTCATTTATTAGAGTTCACTCGATCTGCGCGGGTCGTGTTGTGGTTTTTACGTGAATATGCCGAACTATAAGTACTGTATAGTACCGAAGTGTACTAATACTTCAGTTAGTACACCTAAAAAACTATTTTTCAATGTGCCAAAGGTCCCGAAAGTGCGCAAAGAATGGTGCACTATCATAAAGAGGGATGACAAAATTCCGCTTTCGTGCCAAACTTCAAGATTTTGTTGCGAGGATCATTTTGATGTAAGTAGGTAGGTACCTCCATAATATACCAACTATGATAATAGTTGGTACCTACTTACATCAAAATGATCCTCAATCATTACTCGTGTGGTAAACAGGTGCGTAGGTAGCTTAGTAAAGCTTGTTTACGAATGTTAAAGAAAAATACAGGGTCGTACCTACTAGGTATATTTCAATGAGTAAGTAAATGATAAAAAATGTAAGTAGTGAAGTTTCTAATAACCCTTCCTCGGTAGTCGGGTTAAAACCAGGGTCATACTCAGGTCTAACTACAATAAAATGTGCCGTTCCCGGTAATATTCCCCAATGCGGGAATATCCCACAAGTTTCCCGGGATATCGGGGATCATTTTGGGATTATAGTTATAGATTCTATCTCATCATCATCATCATCAGCCTGTAGAAGTCCACTGCTGGACATAGGCCTCCCCCACACGTTTCCAGGAAGAACGATTCTGAGCCCTTTCCATCCATCGACTTCCCGCGGTTCTAACAATGTCGTCAGTCCATCGGGTAGGAGGACGTCCTACGCTTCGTCTTCCGGTTCGTGGTCGCCATTCGAGAACCTTTATTCCCCAACGGTTGTCGGTTCTACGAGCTATATGGCCTGCCCACTGCCACTTTAACTTGCTGATTCTGAGAGCTGTCGGTGACCTTGGTTCTTCTACGGATTTCCTCATTTCTGACTCTACCTCGCAGTGAAACTCCCAGCATCGCTCTCTCCATAGCTCGTTCTGCGACTTTAAGCTTGTGTATGAGACCAATAGTTAGCGACCACGTCTCAGTGCCATAAGTCATCACTGGTAACACACACTGATTATAGACTTTCGTCTTGAGGCTTTGCGGTAACTGTGACGAGAAGATGTGCCGTAATTTCCCGAACGCTGCCCATCCGAGTTGGATTCGTCGGCTGACCTCCAACATATACCGGTACGGGTGCGACATGAGCATTTGACATAAGTTTCGTCTTACTCATGTTCATTTTAAGACCCACCTGTTGGGAGACAATATTGAGGTCTCTAAGCCTTGTTTCTAGGTCTTCCAGCGATTCCGCCATTATGACTATATCGTCGGCAAATCGAAGGTGACTTAAGTGTTCGCCATTGATATTGATGCCATACCTATTCCAGGACACAAGCTTGAAAATATCCTCCAGTGCAGACGTGAACAGTTTCGGAGAAATTACATCTCCCTGTCTCACTCCTTTTTGCAACTGGATAGGATTTGTACTCTGGTCCTGGAGTCGGATAGTCATGGTGGCATTACTATATAGGCCTTTCAACACTTCGATGTACCGATAGTCAATTTGACACCGCTGGAGTGACCGTAACACTGCCCAGGTTTCGACTGAATCGAAGGCTTTTTCATAGTCCACAAACGCTAAACAAAGTGGCTGGTTATACTCTTCGGTCTTCTGTATAACCTGCCGGAGCGTATGAATGTGGTCTATGGTACTGAAGCCTTTTCGGGACCCGGCTTGTTCGGGAGGCTGGATTTCGTCTAGCCTACGAGCGAGACGATTAGGAACTACTCTCCTTCAAAAGGGTGTTATCACCTTTCATAAAGAACAGTACCACCACACTCCTGCTCCATGCCTCTGGCGTCGTACCCTCGAGGATGAGGATATCTATCTATACATGTAATAAAACTGTAGCCAAAGTGAATGAAAAAGAAGTACTTACCTATGTAAATTTAAGCGCGAACGAAGTTGCGTGCGTGGAAAAATATATACCTGAATTTATTATATTTTTAGGTGGAAGCTGATAATAATAATAATAATGCTGAACAATCCACACAGCATCATCTAGCCCCAAGCTAAGCAGAGCTTGTGTTATGGGTACTAGATGACTGATATACTTAATACAATACATTACATGCATACATATTTTTTATTATACATAGAAAACACCCAGAACACCCGGAATAAATATTACCAGATCGTACAAACATTTATCCCAAGGCGGGAATCGAACCCGCAACCTCCGCGTCGCAGGCGGACATTCGCCAGCCGCGCCACATCGGTCGTCATATGGAGAACTACGTCAAGTATAGGCTTGTGGGAGGAATGCTTAGATTGAAGAAGGAAGTATTGCATTCCTGTATTGTATTCCTGACCTTGATTATTTATTGTATAATTTTTAAATAAATCTGGGTATAACCTACGACAAAATATAATTTAAATTCTTAGGGCTTATTTTAAACTTAACATACCTAACGCTTTCGTTTATTCATAGCTCTAAATTACGTGTCCAAAGAACTTAGGTAGGTACATTCCTGTCAAATTAAGTATTTAAGTCTAATTTTATTTATTTTATACCTACATAATATTTTTCTTTAAACCTTTAAGTTTCTACATAGGCCTACTTATCTTATATCCTACTTATCTACATACCAATGTTGAAAATAACAGCGTAGGTAGTTACAACAACAAACACAACTTCCCTGGCTGACTAACCTAAAACTTTTAGGTATTTTATAGGCTAGTCCAAGTATGTGTACCTACCTACATATTATCCTGTTATTCTGATTAGGTTGATAATGAGATTTGTTTACCTCTGAAGTTTCCAACCATGAATTTCAGCGCTTGTGTAATTTAAATGATTACTAAGATAATCAAATACCATGAAGGTATCAACTTTAGGTAGATTATCGGATTGCGCTTGCTCAAAACCGATATCTACCTTATTTCTAATACTCATTTGTTATATTAAAATAACAACCTTCTAATAAAAACCTAATCAAATCACTTGGTGACGTTACGCTCCGTGTCGGACGAGTATCGCGAACAGAAACGCGGGGCGCGCAGTGGTTTGGCGGCTAGCGCTGGGCCATTGTGACGTCATCGCTTCCGTTCGCGCGGTCAGTGAATCTCGTTCGGTATTTTGCCCATAACTTAGTCAGTTTTGGCCGTAGAAAAAAAAAATTTGCATTTTTTGTTTTAGTTTCTCAGGGCCTATAAAACTGCATTCATAGAAAAAACTGTGACGGGTCCCCATTGGATTAGTTTATTAACGTGATAAACATAGCTGTCAGCCTGACACGTTTTGATTGTGTTTTTCATGTGGAATAGGCCGACTAGGCTGAAAGGGTGAGTTGGAAGCGCAGAAATTACCTACATTTCAAAGTCTATTTGTTCCATGGAATCATAAAGATCACTTTTTGAAGTAATACTTCCAATGCGGCTTCTAACAAGGTTGCGTTATACGTTTAACACTACCATGGAGGGGGTATGAAAGCACTGTTCTTTTTCTCTTTCTCTCATAGCCAGTTACATTTCATATATATTTAAGAAGTTTACACCAAAGACAACAACAACAATAAACAGCAGAAGTAATGTCGCCGTAGCCGAAACCGGCCAGGATGACATCATCATCATCATAGATAGATAGATAGATAGATAACTCTTTATTGATTACCACAAGTAAAGTACACACATTTTATAAAGAATGTAAAGTAAACAATTCAGTAATACAATCGCCTTATCGCTAAAAGCGATCTCTACCAGGCAACCTTTCATCATCATCATTTAAGAAGTTTTACTTCAGTCGTGTGGTCTAAAGAACACTCGTTTTTTTTATTATTTATTATAGTGTCTTTGTAAGAGTTCATTCAGCAACAAAAACGCATTAGCTATCGGGACATCTTCACTGGAGATCCGCGTAACGACCAATGCATGTAATTATGTCGCTGGTGACATGACAAAAGTCAGGCCATTTGCTGGGAATCAGCTTTACAATGCAGTAATCATCTATTGTATAGTTATAATTCATGCATGTGCAACTAACTGACATTCTGTTTGCCTGACCCAATAGTAACAGTGAAATGAAAATAAAAATGAAAATGAAAATTTTATGTATAGGTAATACTAATTTTTTTACTCGTATTATTTGATTTAAATATTTATGTGGTGGTTTGAATAAATGGTTTTTCTTTCTTTCTTTCTTTCTAATACTGCCACGTATGGAAAATGTAGGTATGTACCAATGTACTGTAAAATGTAGGTACATATATACCAAATGTGTCTAGACGTACCTATGATTCGAGATTCTTCTAAGATGTCTAAGGGTACCCCCCTTATCTTCGAAGAATCACGACTTTAATCCCCAAGCACGGTAGACCTCCCTTCAGATCTCTTAGTACCAAATACTTACTTTAGATTCTTCGAGGATTGTCTAATGGGGGTAGTCAGAGGTACGTCCAAATACTACATTTGGTAGATATCCACATTTAGTTGATAATCCATATGTGACAGTTTACGGTGTTTTTCTTCACCGTTTAAGAGCATTGAGCACATAAATATTTGATGAAATAATCCATCGTTGCACGACGGGATTCGAACCAACCACCTTAGGATAGAATGCAGGGTCACTCCTACTAGGATACCAGTGCTAATAAATAATAATAATAAATACATTGTTGTCGAAGCGCCCGGTAACGCGGTCGGGCCCGGTAACGCTGTCGGAAATCGCCTGGCGATTATAAAAGCATTTTAGTCAGTTTGAAAAAAAATATTGCCGAAGTAGAAAGATACGTAATAATGTTCTTAGTCAATACATAACTAATATATGTGCCTATACATTATTACAAGACAAGACACATTTAGACAAGATCTAAGATCAAACCCACAACCTACAACGCAAAACGTAAAGCAACTACCAATTGAGCTGTAAGAAGAGAACCATAATGATCTGCAACAGTTACTATGTAAGATATAATAAGGTATAATAAGGTATAAGGTGGCGCCCACAGAGGTCCGAGTCAAGGCTCGTCGCGTCACACCGCGGCCTCTGTCGGTAGAATAGATTCACTTGCACAATGCATGACTATCGCCTTTAACGCAGTCTGTGTAGACAAATAACTTGTGATGACGTGAGCGTATGGAACCTAACGGTATTTTAAAGTAATACTGCTTATGCGACTTCCAACAAGGTTGCGTTAAACGTTTAACACTACCATGGAGGGTATAGCAAGCCTAGGGAGCCCCACAGAGGGGGTATGAAAGCACTGTTCTCTCTCTCTTTCTCTCATAGCCAGTTACGTTTCGTATATTAAAGAAGTTTTACTTCAGTTGTGTGGTCTAAAGCACACTCGTTTTTTTACTTTGTGCCGTAATCCCAACGGCAGGCTTTTTAGGCTAATCACAACTGCTGTAGCCTGGAGCGACATCTATACACATAGACAGCATAGCATACCTATGGAGAATAAACTTTATAGAGATTTGAATTAGAAAGATTTTGTTTTGTTTTTGGATTTGATTTCGACCTTATTTATAAAACTATTGCGTGAAAGAATGTGTTCTTTTTTTAAATTTCAATGTAGTGTTCAGTTACCTTAAAAACTTCAAATTCAAAATAAGAACACAATCTTTTACGCAATAGCCTTACAAACTAGATCGAATTTCAAATTCAAAAATGGAAAACAATCTTTTACACGGAAGTATCTTCTGTAATTTACTGGTTTAGTTTACCAACTGCGGATACGCAGATAGGTTTGGTCAAAACTTTGAACAAAAGTTTGCTCAGAAACATCACATCTACTACCTAAGTATACCATCTATGTTGGTGGAATAAGTTCCTAAGTCCTTCCATGGTTTGCTTTGCAACAAATCGGCATAAAATTCAATATTGTAGTTGCTTAATTGAAACCATTAAAAAACTATAAATATTTTTGAGAACTACTGAGTTCCAGTTTGAGAGGCATGGGTGTAACAGGTTCATGAGAGATAATGTCTCGTAAAGCCTTGTAAATGTCTGAGAGTAATAAACGTACTGCAATATCACAAAAGGTTTCTGAGTGGCCAAGCTGTAATTGTTATAGGCAGGTAACCACTTTACATTATGTGGGTCATTCTCTTCCCATTAAAAAAAAACTGCGAGTGACAGATGAATAACGACGCTGCGTGATTAGCGTAAATCCGCTAACATTCGCAAGTCGCCAGTCTACGAGAGCACGGCCGCTGTTAGACAAAAGATTTACTATTCTCTGTCGCGTTGCGCCCGCGCCGCATGTGTTGCGTATCCGATAGCAATTCGTCTCACGATCGCAAACCAAGTTCGGGCACCGTATCTTATACGAAACAGGCCGTGTATATGTGTCTAATTCAAAACAGATTTTTAAATTTGTCCATTTATCGTTGCCGTTGGGTGGAATACCGTGTTGTGCTTTATTTATTTTTCGTGTGCTTTTTGGAAAATTTATGGATTAATTGTATCGATATAAAGGTTTGTGATTTTTTTTATGTATTTCCAAAACTACTGGAGAGAAGGAAAGGAGGCTTTGCCTTGCGGTGGGACACTTCAAGCTTTTTATGACTCTGAAAACAAATAATAATTATTCTTATTATACACTTAAACACAAATACAGTCATGAATTTGTGCAACATGTACAAGTTATAAAAAATATAAATAAATAAATATTTGTGACCTTTTACACAGCATCATTTGGCCCTAAACTAAGCAAAGCTTGTACTATGAGAACTAGATAACTGATAGAATATTATTATTATTGTGTTCATCAGTCATGTGCATCATCGACTCTTAGTTATAAATACATTATTTGGGTCACATTTATTTGATAAGCACCTAACAGCTTAATTATCTTGTTTGTGTGTTGGGTTATTGCTACAATGACGTCACAAATGAACAAATACAAGTAGAATTTCTATATCAATATCAAATAACGCAATGTTTGATGTTTTGATTATAGCATATTGAAACAAACAGAGCTAATTTTACTACCATGACTGTTTCTTGTATGCTGTTTCTTGGATGAATTTTTTTTACCAGGTAAACTTTGAATGATGTAAAAAATGTCACAGACATAATAGAAAATTACAATCAATGAGGATAGAGTTTTTTCTCAAATTTTATGGGACCAACTTTAGGGTAAGTAATAATAATAATAATAATGCTGGACAATCCACACAGCATCATCTAGACTCGAGCTAAGCAGAGCTTGTGTTATGGATACTAGATGACTGATATCACCGACCGACCGACCCATGTGGCGCGGCGGGCGAGCGTCCGCCTGCGACGCTGGAAGTTGCGGGTTTGATTCCCGCCTTGGGATAAATGTTTGTACGATCTGCAAATATTTATTCCGGGTGTTCTGGGTATTTTCTATGTATAATAAAAAAAATATCTATATATGTAATGTATTGTATTAAGCATATCAGTCATCTATTACCCATAACACAAGCTCTGCTTAGCTTGGGGCTAGATGATGCTGTGTGGATTGTCCAGCATTATTTATTTATTTTTATACATTACATACATATATATTTTTTATTATACATAGAGTATATCCTTTTCAATAAAAAATAATTATCAAAATCAAACTACTCTATAAAAAGTTATGCGTGGTTTCACATAAAAAAATATACGCGTTGTTTTGAGAACCGCCTCCGTTTTTTCGTCGGTTACAAAAAAATATACGTATCGCCTTGAGAACCTGCTCCGTTTATTCGTTGCCAAAAAAAGCATCACGACATTAATCGTCTAGCACGGTAGACATATCCACAGAACTCTTAGTAGGTATAAAGATAGATAGATAGATAGATTAACTCTTTATTGTACACAAAGAAGTAAAAACACAATAGAAATAATTATAAGCACTGAGTACAACGGGCGGTCTTATCGCTAAAAGCGATCTCTTCCAGACAACCTTTGGATGGAAAGGATAAACAGAAATAGATAAACGGCGGTGCACAAAAAGATAAAGATGCTAACATGTAGACAAACTAAAATTATAATAATACCTAAAACATGCAAAACTCTCGATTTATATAAAATATACATAAATATATACAATAGCTACATACTATTAAATATGAAATATACAATTGTACTTATAATACGTATACTAATACCTACTTACCTAATTATTAGTAGTCAAGGATAAATAATGGAATAATGGATAAAGTACCCGAGATTCTTCGAGGATGTCTAAGCGGAGTGGAAGAACGTGCAGATATACAAAAGTATTATTGATTTTTTATATTAATACCGTATTATATATATATTATATAATACAGCTGTCAAATTTTGTAAGTTTATTAAATTTTCATACTCGTTGTTTAGGTACTTTTCTCATTTTTATGTTTTCATATCTATTTTCAAGGCTTTTATGAGTTTTATTCAAGTTGTTCTTCTGACTACGCCCATCAGATATTCACAAAGAATTGTGAAGAATGAGTGAGTACTTAGTACTAGAGATCAGAAGAGATATCTACCATGGCTCTATTTGATGCATCAAGCAGATAGTCCACGCGATGTTAAATGGTTACCATTACAATAAAGCATTGACTCGTAGAACTTGCACGTTAGTAACGTGCTATAGGTTCCCATGCACCCAACAACCTGAAGCATTCAGATCTTAAGCCTCATGTGCCTGTAATTTCATCAGCACTATCACCGTTCAAACCGGAACACAGCTGGTTGCTTGGTGGCAGAAATAATAATAATATAATGCTGGACAATCCACACAGCATCATCTAGCGCCAAGCTAAGCAGAGCTTGTGGTATGGGTACTAGATGACTGATATGCTTAATATTACATGCATACATATTTTTTATTATACATAGAAAATACCACCAACACCCAAAATGAATATCTGCAGATGGTACAAACATTTATCCCAAGGCGGGAATCGAACCCGCAACCTCCTGCGTCGCAGGCGGACATTCGCCCGCCGCGCCGCCGCGTCAATAGTCGTCAAATAGTACTTCTCCGGACGAGCCCTTCACTAAGAGCCTACTACTACTACTAAAAGTCTGAGGATTTAAGTAGTGTAGCCATTTATGTTATTTATAACATAATTGTTATGTACAGTCAGCTGCACTAGAATGTATACAGCTCGTAACTTTCAAAACGGAATCAAAAACTTATAGGTAGTAAACTTTTAAACAGTAAAAACTCAGAAATCGTGTAATTCGCTGATAAGTTCACTTATTTTTTGAGTTTTTGCCCTGTAAATATTAATTGTAACCCTGTAAAACCATTCTGTAAGTTACGAACTGTATACATTCTAGTGCAGCTGACTGTACCTACCTGTGGAAGAGGCCATGTTGTGTTGAACTTTAGCTCATCGACATTAAGTGAGTAATTTGAACGCCAATTTTGCGAATTTAAATAGTTTTTTTAATACTATTTGATTACGTTAAATTACTATGCATAAATAATGATAAATTGTTAGTTTTTAAAGTGCTTACCTGCTCAAGGAAATCACAAAGATTTTTTATTACCCCAAAAATTATTTCCTCGAGTGGGATTTGCGTGTGGAATGCGATAGCCAACTTCGCTATCGAGGATTCAAATGGCCCGAGGAAATAAGTCTTGGGATGCACTATAAAAACTGACAAATTATGAAATTAAGTACGGTGACATCTCTCGTCGATTCAACTGATTGCAATTTCGGTTATCGAGCAGGCTTTGATAGTATAGCGTCAAGCATTTAGATGGAACCACGGTCGCTAAAGCACCGTATTAGGAACATCGCAAGACTTATTTTCATCGGGTCGTTTGGATCCTCGATAGCGAAGTTGGTAATCGCATCCCCGTATCAAAGGGGAACTTGTGGGTTCAAAAATCGAGAAAATTTTTTTTGGGATAATATAAAATCTTAATAATAATAAATTTAAGACATTTTGCCACTTGTAGGGCACGTTCCTTACTGACGTGACCTACAAAGCAATGTTTTGTTATAGGCGATGGTAACCACTTAACATCAGGTGGGCCATATGGTTGTTCCAACAGCAAATAGTACTATAAAAAAAACACAAATGTTTGTCCTTGGCGGGGATCGATCCCACCACCGACAACTCAAATAAATAAATATAAATAATTATGCTCTTAGAGTCTTACGTGTGAGGTATGTTATTTAATTTTCAACTATTCATGTTTTCCTGGTAGCATGTTAGCTGTGACCATGAAAAACTGACACTGAGTTCATATTCTGAGTATGCACTATACCTACTACATTAGAATACTACTGAATAATGTTACTTTAAAAGATATGCTATTTTTTTTTTTTTTTTTTTTTTTCGAACGGACTAAAATGCTGGTATAATCGCCTAGCGATTTCCGACAGCGTTACCGGGCACCGACAGCGTTACCGGGCAAGATATGCTATAATATCACAGATTTCTTAAATAACTTGGGTGAACAACTTGTATGAAAAAAGAAAAGAATGAGTATTACGACTTAATATATTTAAAAATGCACGTCCTGTCGCGCTGTGAGCGGACACTTTTCAGTTTTCACATTAGTTTCTAGTAGGTATACCTAACTAACGAAACACGTGAATTTATCTGCATAAAGTTATTTTCATACCGTCTTCAACCCTCGCTGTAGCCGTTTAGGGGTTGAATTTGAGAAATGCATTTCTTAGTAACTTTACGCACCAAGAGGTGTGTACGGTTGAGGCTATGCGTTGTCTATATGTCAGTCAATCAGTCAGGACAAATATTCATAAAATTGGTATAGATTAAGTAAGTCGTTAGGTAATTAATAGTCGTTACAGGGCTGACATAGTCGCTCAGCACATCAAAGTCTTCTAATAATTAAAAAAAAATCCTTCTTCTTTTCTCCACAGTGGCATATGTCCGTCATTCGACAGACTATTCGCCAATGTCAAATATATCAATAAATATTTACCTAGTTCATAATGAAGTCTAGTCAGTAAAAAAAGTAGTCGGCCGTCATTGGTTTAAAAAAAAACTGGCGTTGTCTTCAAAACCAACAACGTTTTCGTTCAAATCAGGATGCCACATAACACTTTCATTTTAATTGCTCACACATGTGCTAAAACCTTAAATAACTATAGTTAAAATGCCACCGTTATTACACACAAGAACATAAAATAGCACTAGCAAAATAATTAAAAAGAAAAAGCTATGTTGCTTCCAAAAGTGAAAGAAAAATCCCATAAGCTTCATCTGGAAGATGATGCTTCATAGCAATGAGTTCGCCTTTGTATTGTTATTTTTTGTGCAATAAAATATTTTCTATCTATCTATCTTCTTCTTCTTCCTTTTCTTTTATTTATGGCTTTTCAGAGGCTGAGGTTCTTTATTGGCAAGTACTGTCAGTGTCCTATCAACTATAAAGTGGTACGTATTCAGACTATGGATTACAATTCGTGCTGAGATTGACAAACACCATGTTGACTGATCGGCTTACGAAATCCCAGCCGACCCTCTCACCTGCCGCTATAATTATCTACCGTTACAAACTAACTCCGCAACATCGGAAATTTTAGGTTATTGACCTCTAGAAATACCTATAGAATTTACGTTATTTTTAAGATGTAACTAAAAGCCCTGAAGGCTGTTTGCGTATGTTTCGTTGCTAACAAAATCCTGTTGCAAGTGTCAAAAATAACAGATTTGCAATCGAAAATCTGTTGTATTTGACACTTGCAACAGATGTTTAAATGCAACAACACTTACACAAAAAACGAGTGTGTTTTAGACCACACGACTGAAGTAAAACTTCTTTAATATACGAAACGTAACTGGCTATCAGAGAAATAGAGAAAGAGAGAAAGAACAGTGCTTTCATACCCCCTCGCTAGTAGTGTTAAATGTTTAACGCAGCCTTGTTGGAAGTCGCATAAGAAGTATTACTTCAAAAATTCCTCAGGTTTTCATCTTTTGAAGTATTGCGTAACATTTCATTTGCATAGTCAGCTGCGCCAGAATGTTTAAAATTCGGAAATCATGAAATCAGTTGCTGAGTTCACTTATTTTTTTATAGTTTGCTCTGACAATCTTTATTGCAATGCTGTGACACAATTTTTTATGTTTCGAAACTTTAACACACTAGAATTGACAATTCGCATATCGCATTCGCATTCGTATACATTCTGAAACAGCTGACTGTACGTAAAACATTTCAAAATTGACAATTTAATAAAAACAAAACCATCTTCGCAGCAGATTTATAACCACTTCAGTTCAATACTCTGTTACGATGTTATCTTAAACAGGCACAATCTTTGTGTAATAGAATCACAGGGATTACTTAAAAAATTTCAACAAGATCATTTTACATTTTTTTAATTTAATTTGCTGATGGAGCAGATGGCCCATCTGATGTTAAGTGGTTACCATCGCATATAACAAAGTATTGCCCGTGACGGACTCGACCCACGATGCACTGCTCAGCGTCCATCAACCTGAGGCATAAATATCAAAAGTAATAGGTGTCAAGCCTCATGTGCCTGTAATTTTACCGACACCCATTCCCTTTAAACTGGAACACAGCAAGCTGCTTGACGGCAGAAATGCTACTAAAATCAGCCAAGGTGTACCTATGTCAATTGGTATTTGTGTTTGTGGCTAGTTTAATACCATGCTTTTTATCCTAACATGTCATACAATCTATTACGTAGGACCCACCTACGTTTCGACGCCATTGGAGAACTTTTATTCCCCAGCGGTTGATGGTTCTACGAGCTAGAAAAACTATAGGTAATATAGTTGTATTGTAGTAGTGTATTGTAAAAACTAAACAATGCGACGGAAGAACCGTTAACTAGCATGGCAAAAAGTTGTTGATGCCTTTTTATCCATTGAGTGACAGTGACATTATGTTAATGAACTAGCACCCGGCTGCGACTCTGTCCACATTAACACAAAAAATTGAGCTGTATTTTTTCAGGACAAATCGTTGCTTTTACGTTACAGGTTATGTGTTATATATCAAGTCATTATTGTTGTAGTAGTAAGCTCTAAGTGAATGGCTTGTCCAAGAACTACCAACACGCTTATTTCTGCCGCCAAGCAACTTGCTGTGTTCCGGTGTGAAGGGTGTGGGTGCCGGTGACATTACAGGCATTATACGGGGCACCTGAATGCTTTAGGTTGATGGACGCAGAGCAGAGCATTCCATTGCACTGTGATGCCATGTTTTTTTATGGGTGATAGTAACCACTTAAGATTAGGGGGCCAGCTGTTTGTTCCATCAGAATGTTATATAAAAAAAGAGTTTCAACCAAACTGATCTCGTAATAAAAACGTGATTGAGTCACAAGTGTTCAAACATCTTAACTTTTGCATGTAGGTAAATAATGACATTTTTGGATAATATTTACACAGCGCCGACTATGCGATTGGGGTTAGAGGTTGTGTGGTTTTACTGGGTAATATTTCCTAGTAATCTTACTAATATTATAAATGCGAAAGTTTGTAAGTATGGATGGATGTTTGTTACTCTTTCACGCTCTAAACAGTGGACCGATTTAGATGAAAGGAATAAATATAGATTGTAACCTGGATTAACATATAGGCTACTTTTTATCCCGAAAAATAACGGAAACAGGAAAAAACTGCCACACGGGCGAAGCTGCAAGTCACCGCTAGTAGGTAATATAAAAACAAATACTTTACAAGATTTATGTACCGTTGAATGGCTGACGTAATTTGACCGATGTATTCAACCCACACTAAGGAAGCAATTTTAAAATACCAGGTAACTGGTAATTTTAAAATACTGGTCTATTGATCTAATAGAGTAGCAGCACACAGATGCGGTTAGTATAATACTTATTACGCACCGATAGTTTATTAAACAAGTATAAATAAAACTTTATGAAACCGATTCAAAAAATCCTTCAACAAAAGGCTCCGTCAAGCAATCGGACGCTTGTTCACACGGGAACATTTATATGTTTTTTTAGATTTTCTTTTTACTGAAAACCAGCGCAGTTTCATCTAGGTGAAGCAGCTATATACTGAGTAGGGCCCATTTTGACTCGTTTTTGCTGGACGACATCCACACCTGTTTACACTTTTAAGAGTGGGTAGGTATTTAGTTAACTATTGTATTTTGTCCTTTTTACGTTTATTTGATCTCAGTGTCTATCTATCCAGCCTAAGTTCTTTCTGGTCGGTGTTTTTGTGATGTATATATCAGTGTTACCCGTGTCAGTGGATCCTGTTTTACCCTTTGGGTACGGAACTCTAAAAACACAATATCGGCTCACAGCTAAGGCAACCGTATACATGTAAAAGGATATTGACATAACTTTCCACTTTACAAAGGGTTACATCTTGTAAGTAACTGGGTTACATGTAATTACGTTCATGCTTACGTAATTACGTTTTGTTTTCATTTTGGGATGGCTCCTCCGGTCTTGACTTGACTTTTGACTTGACTTTTGGCTTGACTTTTGACTTGACTTTTGACTTGACTTTTTCCAACCAATTTTAATTACCAACTAATAACAAATGTACCTACACTGAGAGAAATTTACGTAGCCGGATTACGTAATTTATGTAGCAAAACGATACAGAATGACGATTGTAGCCGGCACCATGTCGCGTACGTAGCTATACTTAAGTAGCCGGCACCATGAATTTTTTCATCGACCGGCATACGTAATTTACTCCTGTATCGTTTTGCTACTTAAAATAAGTAGCATGCAATCCTCAACTGTCCTACTAAATACCTTCATTGTATACGTACTTCACTGGCTCAGACTACTAACAGTATGGGCTCTCCTACTTATGTAATGGTGTAGAATACGTACTATACTGACTCAAACTACTTACAGTATTGTCTCTCTTACTTATGTACAGGCGTAGAATACGTTGCTACTTAAATAAGTGGCATGCAGTTCTTCCCTGTGTACGTATTGCACTGTTTCAGACTACGTATAGCATGGTGCGTCTTACTTACGTACAGGTATGGAATATGTACTGTACCAACTCAGGCTACTTATAGCACGGACTCTCCTACTCATGTACAGTTGTAGAATACCTACTATACCGGCTCAGACTACGTCCAGCATGGCGTATCCTACTTATGTAATGGTGTCGAATATGTACTGTACCGGCTCAGACTACGTACAGCATGGTGTGTCCTACTTATGTAATAGTGTCGAATACGTACTGTACCAGCTCAGACTACGTCCAGCATGGCGTATCCTACTTATGTAATGGTGTTGAATATGTACTGTACCGGCTCAGACTACGTACAGCATGGCGTGTCCTACTTACGTAATGGTGTCGAATACGTACTGTACCGGCTCAGACTACGTACAGCATGGCGTGTCCTACTTACGTAATGGTGTCGAATACGTACTGTAGCGGCTCAGACTACGTACAGCATGGCGTGTCCTACTTACGTAATGGTGTCGAATACGTACTGTACCGGCTCAGACTACGTACAGAATGGCGTGTCCTACTTACGTAATGGTGTCGAATACGTACTGTACCGGCTCAGACTACGTACAGCATGGCGTGTCCTACTTACGTAATGGTGTCGAATACGTACTGTACCGGCTCAGACTACGTACAGCATGGCGTGTCCTACTTACGTAATGGAGTCGAATACGTACTGTACCGGCTCCGACTACGTACATCATGGTGTGTTCTACTTATGTAATGGTGTCGTATACGTAGTGTACTGGCTCAGACTACGTACAGCATGGTGTGTTCTACTTACGTACAGGTGTGGTACTAGTACTATACTGGCCCAGATTACTTACAGCATGGTGTGTTCTACTTATGTAATGGTGTCGAATACGTACTGTACCGGCTCAGAACTACTACAGGTTGCATGGATAAGAGCCAGTATAGTACGTAACGCCGAAACATAAGTGGGAAAACACAATGTTGTATGAATACGAGCTAGTATAGTACATGAACAACACCTAAGCATAAGTAAAAACACCATGTTGTATGAATACGAGCTAGTATACAACATAAAAAGCACATTCTAAGCATACAATCAATCAGTTAAATATATAATAATAATACAACACCTAAACAAAGTATAACACTCCATGGTATTAAGTCCGAGGCCAGTAAACAACATTTAGCACATAAGTACAAGTAAAACTCTTAATGTTTTCTTTACTTCTTTAATTTTTAAATTCTTAATTATAACTTTACTTTATTTAGGTATACAAAAACACCAAATTGACTTATAAAATACTTAAGTAACATGTCACTTGCACCATAACTTTGCAGAAAATCTAAAAAGTGCACGTCCTAAAAATGTGATGTAACTTTTAAAGAGACTTGTGGGGACAAACGTCGGAGACAAATGGAAATAACGCCTCAGTGACACGAACAGATACTTACTCTGGATCAGGCCAATTAAATGTAATAAAGTAGCAGAATAGTGTTTGTCTCTACTTTGTCGAGCTTTTTGTTTGGCGTAGTCTATTATTTCTTCTTTCTTCAGATAGAAGCATAGATAATAAACTGTTCTCTTTCCCAGGGTACATTTATATTTAAAATCTTCTTGAAGCTGTAACAAATTTATTACTTTGTTAACGAAAGTACCTCCTCGCCTAGTTGCTTAATAGCTAATAATAATAATAATAATGCTGGACAATCTACACAGCATCATCTAGCCCCAAGCTAAGCAGTGCTTGTGTTATGGGTACTAGATGGCCGATATATACTTTAAACAATACAATACATCGATATTTTTATTATACTTATATTATTAATACTTACATAACTCACATTAGATCTGATGGCAGTTACTAAGGCAGATGCAGATGAATCTGATGATTCAATATCAGGTTCAGGCACTATGTCTATATTGCTGTCATCTGATAGGATCGGGAAATACTCATCAGTGTCTTCAACAATCTGAAATATAAAAAAATGAGAGCGCAAATATAGGTCCTAGTCTTTATTCACTGTGCCCATGTTTCACCATAGTGCTCCGAGATGGGCTAAGCTTTGCTTGAATTGAAACATAAAAAATGGAACTTAATGTAAACCTATCTTCATTCTACCTTAGAACCCAGTCTTGTGCCCATTTTTTTTGCTGATAGTTCCAAATTCTAGTTTAATCATCATCGTCATCATGACTAGCCAACTATGTAGGTAGGTAGGTACTTTCATAAAAGTTAGTTAGGAGAAAAAAATATGTTTAGTAATAATTTGCCCTTAAGTATGACTAAGCTCAGTATTTCAATCAAGTAGGTTTCTAGGCAAAAAGTTTAAAAGTACTTACCTATTGCAAAAGTGAGTTCTTGTGCCAACTGCCGGACTAAGTATATGTGATCTTCTATTTTGGGAATTAGTTCTCGGAGTTCTCCAGCACTCATAAGGGCTAACCCATCCACATCAATGTTGTTTTCTAAAAGCAGATAAGTACATAATTAGGTTATTGATTTTCAATGTATTGGATGTTTGTGGTGAATCATAAATATAATCCAAACTAAGACTGCATTTATCTGCAAAGATACAGACTGGAATCCATGATGAATGTACCAACCTAATAAGAGTTACAAAGCATCAGAGCCGCCGACGGCCTACCTACGCGGTAAATGCGTACCATCGGTACCATCTACAACCACATCAACAGTTAACTACTACCTACCTACCAATGTTAATGTTTAGCCCATGGAGATAATATATATGTACTTACGTTTAGCCTAAGATTACGCGTCGTACCTACCTAATCTTAGTGATAAGCGTAGGTAATGCAAAACGCAAGTCTATCCCACAACGTGAAATAATAGCTTGAGGCGTTCATTTGATGTAGGTATTTACCCTAAAACGTGAAATCTAGAAACCAAATAGCAAGGGTCAAACATTTCACTGCAAACCTACCACGAAATACTTGCTCGTCGTTTTCCAATTTCAGATCTACACCCAAGATCATTCTTGTGTCTTGCGCAGTCGCCGTCGGCATCAGCAGTGGGCGCAGCAGCGGCAGATACTGACACTTGGCTCGTTTCACAGAATACTTTGCTTGCTTCTTATTTTGTGTATTACATTATGTAGAAATTGTAGAATTTTATTTGAATGTGGACCCACAAAATACTACTAGCGGGCGGCTTGGCCCGGGCGGCGCGGCGGCGGCCCGGGTGGCAGCGCGGCGGTCGTAGAAAAGAATGTACAATTGTAAATTAAATTCTAACATTTCTAACTGCAAACCAGTGTTGCCAGACGAAGATTTCAAAATCCAGAGAAATCCAAAAAAAATATGCAGATTTATTTTACGCATCTATACAAATAAATAAAATTGAAGTGTCTGTAATATTAAAATAACCGCTTTTTACTACATGCATATGAATGTATATATGTATGATACATATACCAAAATAGCATTTTTTACAATTTTTGTCTGTCTGTCTGTCTTGTTTGTTCCGGTTAATCTCTGGAACGGCTGGATCGATGTCGACGGGACTTTCACTGGCAGATAGCTGCTGCAATAAGGAGTAACTCAGGCTACTTTTTTTTTTGAAAAATTCGAAAATGTCCAATACCTACATAGGTACGCGCATGCCACTAATGCGCCGTCACGTCGGGCACCTCCCACCGCTTTTATCCCGCGGGTTCATTTTTCAATATAGATAATACGAAGAACTAAAAATAAATAATAAAGTAATGCAAGAACAAAAAAAAACTAAATAACTTTTTTGTTTATTTCTGCGCGGACGAAGTCGCTTACTACATAATTAGAAAATATATGCATCTATAGCAAGCCAACCCAGCATTCTTTCAAAAAGGTTTAGAATAAAGCAAATTGACTGAAGGGAATATACTAATATTCCCTTCTTCCATTCTCAAATATCATTATTTTATCATAAATCTGGTGCTTATTTTTGGAAACATCGGGCACAACTTGCCGTCGCTTTGCTAAATTGGCAACACTTTAGCAAAGGGCACAAATTTGGCGCCTAAAGAGCTAAGTAATCGGGATACGTATTTTAACGTACCGGCATACTTGTACGTAGGTAACAAAACAAACTACTATAAACAAGTAGGTAAC
Organism: Electrophaes corylata; assembly: GCA_947095575.1. NCBI lineage: Eukaryota > Metazoa > Arthropoda > Insecta > Lepidoptera > Geometridae > Electrophaes > Electrophaes corylata. Next base: position 9,947,225 of record OX352715.1, on the reverse strand, counting down.
GTACCTACTTATGTAATGAAAATGAAGTTACCATCTGTCACCAGGCTGTATCTCATGAATAGGTAGGTAGTTAGAGAGTTGAATTTTTCACAGATGATGTAGATAAGTATTCCTGTTACCGCTATAACCACAAATACTTACTAAAAAAACCCGGCCAAGTAAGAGTCGGACTCGCGCACGAAGAGTTCCGTACCATTATCTGAAATAAAAACGGCTAAAAATCCCGATTGCTGTATTAGAGCCCCCTTATAGGTTTATTAATTTTATTCTGTTGATTCTGTGATTTTAGTATTTGTTGTTATACCGGCAACAGAAATACATCATCAAAATTTCAACTCTCTAACTATATCGGTTCATGAGATACAGACTAGTGACAGACGGACAGGCAGACAGACAGAGTCAGCGGAGTCTTAGTAATAGGGTCCCGTTTAACCCTGTGGTTACGGAACCCTAAAAGTAAAGCAAAATAAATGTTTAAGGGGCTCTCATACAAAAACATGATTTTTATGTTCGTTTTGCTTGATATTGATAATAGTTACAGGTAGGTAGGTATCTAGACACTTGAAATATTTTAATAAGTATACATATAGATAATGGTACGCAACCTTTCTTGCGTTTCAACTCAATCGGACCATTTTTTGAAGAGTTCCGTTGAACAGACCTTGACTCCATCATCAGACCAGCTCGCTGTCACCATTTTATGAGAGCTAAGTAGGCAGGTAGGTATTTACCTACTTAATTATGAGAAGTATGTAAAGGTAAGTAGGTACCTACCTATAGTATAGTCTAGTCTAGGTACCTACCTAATTGTAGTAAGTATTTATTTACTTACCTACTTTACCTATTTAACCACTTGCCTACCTAAATAGATATGTATAAAATATTGTGATTTAGATAAGTACTTATTCTAAGTAAGTACTTAAGTAGGTACCTTTATTGTATCATCATAGGTTTCAAAATGTAGTAGGTACCTACCTACTTAGCTTTATGCATTTGCAAATTGGTGTAGGTGGATCTGTGCTAATTACAGCCACGCGGACGCTGCTTCTGTATGCTGTAAGCTATTTGCAATACGTAGCTATCAACCTTATTTTACATATCCGTCATCTTTATTGTACGTAGGTCCCTTAATGTTGTAAGTAGGTACCTATACAGATATTGTGTAACAGGCTACTTATAAAACATATCTATCTACCTTTTGTAAGTAGGCGGAATACGTATTATGGTAAACCACCGACTCCTTAATGAACGTAGCTAGTCACATGCTGTAACTATGCCGCATGCTGAAATATTGCTGTCAGCTATCTACAATACGTAGCCATCAACCTTATTTTACGTATCTGTCATCTTTATTGTACGTAGGTCCCTTAACGTTGTAAGTATACAGATATTGTGTAACAGGCCACTTATAAAACATATCTATCTACCTTTTGTAAGTAGGCGGAATACGTATTATGGTAAACCACCGACTCCTTATTGAACGTAGCTAGTCACATGCTGTAACTATGCCGCATGCTGAAATATTGCTGTCAGCTATCTACAATACGTAGCTATCAACCTTTTAGTAAGTAGGCAAGAAGATGTTATAAGTATACAGATAAAAATATAACCGGCTACATAAAATACGTAGCTATCAATCGTAGGTAAGTAGGCGCAATGCGTAACAGGTAAAGATTAAGTAGCCAGATGCTGAATGTGTACCTCATATTGATATAACGTTGTCGGTTACTTATTCTAAGTAGCTGGCCACCTTATGCACTAAGTACCTATGTAGAATCGATATCATTTTGTAAATACTGCAGCTACTTAAAATACGTAACTATCAACTGCTCCTTGGTTATAAAGATGAAATAAGTATGTAACAACATTATAAGTATATTTCTGTAATGCCATTACGGAGCATGGCCCGGCTTACAACTGCATAAGTAAGATTCACAATTAATAGATAAGCGGATCACTTATTACGTATGCTACATGCGTAGTAAGTAGTAAATTGCATATACATTACAAAATCGGGTCATGTACGTAGCATTTTTTTCTCAGTGTAATACTTGAAACATTATCTCTGAGGATCTCCAGTAGGTACATGGTACTAAGAGATCTGCAGGGATATCTACAGTGCCTTGGCATTAAAGTCGTAAAACTATACCTTTTCTATTTTTAAAACTCTTCGACACTATAAAAAGAATATCAATTAAAATAATTGAAAGTATTCAAAGTAAAAATTGCCAAATAAAACTGTATTAAACCGATTTCACCTAACATTAGCTCTATGTACCAACTTCGTGACTTCAAGGTCAATAAATTAAGGCGCAGTCTTAAGAAAAAAATCCGTTAAACGACCTGTTTACCAGTATCAGAATGATGGACAGTGGTGTTACCACTTAACATCAGGTGGGCCATATTCTTGTTCTACAAGCATTAGCATAAGAAAACCATGTGTCTATTAAATAACTCAATATTTCAATATGTACCATTTTTAGGGTTCCGTAACCAAAGGACCCTATAACTAAGATTCCGCTGTCTGTCTGTCTGTCTGTCCGTCTGTCACCAGGCTGTATCTTATGAACCATGATAGTTAGAGTTGAAATTTTCACAGATGATATTTATGTTGCTGCTAATAATATTTAAAGGGGCTCTCATACAACAAACGTGATTTTTTTGCCGTTTTTGTTAAAGATAATTAAAGATAATTAAGGTACGGAACCCTTCGTGCGCGAGTCTGACTCGCACTTGGCCGGTTTTTGATTCTTGTTTCATCGGCTTTATTGCATGTTATACAGATAAATAATTTATATGCTACAGATGAAGTTTATATGCTAAGTACCTGATCTAAGTTACGAACTATATGCAATTCATGTTTTATACAAATCGGTCCAGCCGTGTGAGTCGCAAACATCTTTTTGATAGTATTTCCACTTTACTGATAAACTTTTGATGGTACCTACTTATGTTAGTTAGGTTTATAAATACAGTTTTTTTTAATACAACTTTCTGATGGAACAAGCAGATGGCCCACCTGATGTTAAGTGGTTACCATCGATTATATTTAAGTATTGCCTCGTATGTGACGCTTGTTAGGAACGTGCCCTCCGATGCACTGCTCTGCGTCCATCAACCTGAGGCATACAGGTGTCGAGCCTCATGTGCCTGTAATTTTGCCGGCACCCACACCCTTCAAATCGGAACACAGCAAGCTGCTTGGCGGCAGAAATAGGTGCAATAGTAGTAACGGTGGTAGTAAATTTTTTACAATAAATAAACACGTTTTTCATCTTCGACGAGCGATGTGGCGCGGCGGGCGAATGTCCGCCTGCGACGCTGGAGGTTGCGGGTTCGATTCCCGCCTTGTAAATGTTTGTACGATCTGCAAATATTTATTCCGGGCGTTCTGGGTATTTCTATGTGTAATAAAATATATCTATGTATGTAATGTATTGTATTAAGTATATCAGACATCTAGTACCCATAACACAAGCTCTGCTTAGCTTGAAGAGTGAACAAGTGGATTATAGCTAAGCGTGCTCCACCTTAGGCTGCATCTACACTTTCCATCAGGCGTGATGGCAGTCAAACGCTTAGGTATCAAAAAGTAAAAAAAAATGTAAAGTAAAAAAAAATATCTTCATTCCAGAAGCCTCACCATGTACGAGAGCTTCTTAGAGATAGCCTTCGAGGCGGAGCTGGATACCAATGAGGGTCCGGAGCTGCTGGAAGCCGCCAGGGAGCTGTGCAATGAGAACCTACTCACCAGGCCTACTGCCATCACCGAGCTTAGAGAACTGATATTTAGTAAGTAATATAAATAATATTTATTTGTAGGACATAGTTGGAAGGTATGTCTTCTAACGAAGATCTTCCACCGAGTGACCTTTGGTTCCTAGGGCCAACACATGGTATTCAGAAGACAAGTATTTCATATACATTTATATTTTATGCGAATAACTGATGGAATAAGCAGACGGCCCATCTGACGTTAAGTGGTACAAAGAATTGCCTCACATGTATCGCTCACTAGGAATGCGTCCTACAATGCACATCTCTGCGTCCATAACCCTGAGGCATATTGATATTAAGCCCCTTCAAACCAGAAAACAGCAAGCTGCTTGGCGGCCGAAATAAGCATGGCGGTAGTACTTCCCCGGACGAGCCCTTATCAAAGAGCTCTGCTACTAACCACTATTAATCTCCGTGAAAAATTCGTAAGCGCGATAGCTATCCAGGTAGGTCACTAAATGGCGCTACAAGTACATAGATTATACATCAGTCTGCACGCCGTTTTGAGACGAATGAACATATTTTCTTTCTCTTTTCTTTTCAGAACGTGGTGAATGCTTTCCCTCGCGGACAGATGATGCGTTTCTTCTCCGGTTCCTGAGGGCCAGGGGGTTCGTCCCGGCCAGAGCACACAAACTGGTATTAATAATAATTAACTTCAACTCCTTCACTGCTTAGTAGCTGCGCATGTATTGATGATATCTTTTCTAAGGATATGGCCAAACTGATACCTTTTAAAAGCAATAACAATTTCCTTACCCACATTATTATTAATTTGTAAAAAAGCAAGAACCCAGTTGTAAAATTCTTACCTGTTCTTCCAGGCTTAGTCACGAGGAACTGGCATCGACATTCACCTAAATTTACTACTAATCTAAAAGATCACTGGATATTTAAATAAATTATTCTCGACTTTGACTTTCACTTTGACAGTAGAAAAAAAAACAGTACACGTCCATTGACAATTGTTTGCGTGACATTGCACTGGATTACACATTGTCGTGTACTCTTGAACTTAAAGGTGGTAGGTCTGTAATTGCACCGACACCTACCCTTCAAAGCGGAATTACAACAATGTGAGCGTCACTGCTTGACGGCAGAAATAGTAATAAAGTGACAGTATAATACTTCCCCAGACAAACTATTACACAGCTATACTAATATTATTTTATTCAATTGGCCTAAGCAAGTTCACGACTAGGCATAGACCTCCTAGTATACGTTTCTAGGAAGAACAATTTTGAGTCTTTCTATCCAACAACTTCCCCTAGCAATCTTCAGACTTCTGATGACTTGCCCATTGTTACTTCAGCTTGCTGATACTGAGAGCTTGATTGGTTAATTTGGTTCTTCTAAGCATCGAACTCAATACAATATATGTTATGGTAAAACAATTTCAAACCTTTTCATCTACCGACTTCCCTCAATCCTAGCAGTTTTCAGTTCATCAGCGGTAACGGGTTCTACGGGTTATATGACCTGCCCATTGCTACTTTAACTTGCTGGTAGTGAGAGGTTAGTCGGTGAATTTGGTTCTAAGTTCAATACATTATGTTCTACAAAATGATAAGGCGTATTCTGTATCCACGTGCAGCTAGTCCGCTACTGCGCTTTCAGGGAGCAACACAACCAGCTCTACGAGGGCGTTGACCTCTGGGCCTTGAGCAAGGTGAAAGAAGCGTATGAAGGCGTTGTCTACGACCGCCCTGACTACGGACGAATTTCAGCCTTAAGGTTTGGTAAATACAGTTTTATTTCCTTTAAATCTTCAGATACTCTGGTGGCTTTGAAACTAAAACAGTTGTAATATTTAGTACTGATAAGACGCAATTCTTATTGACTTTGTATCTGTTGAAATATTCAATATATTTGGATCCTCGCTCTCGCAATCACTCGAAATTCGACTTTAAATTTAAAACGCTAAGTTGAATTTTCTTTGACAGTTTACTTTAAGTTATGACAGTTTTATGGTTATATTTGCTTATTTAGTAGCAAAAGCCTAAGTCAATTGAATATCTACTACGATATAAAGAATAAATATTACGGCCCTTACTCTCGCTACAATCTATACCAATTATAAGAATATCCTGACTAGCAGCGGCGATAGGCTTGCAACCTGTCACATATGGAATACTAACAATTGCAAAATGTAGGTATGTACCAGATGTACTATCTAGATGTACCTCTGACTACCCCCCTTAGACATCCTCGAAGAATATCGAGTAGATACTTGGTACTAAAAGATCGGAGGGAATATCTACCGTACTTGAGGATTAAAGTCGTGATGCTATTTATTTATTTATTTGTATTGACTGACTGAATGACTGACATATGATCTTCACAATACCGTCAGTCTATTCTATAAAACGGGGGCCATCCGACGCTTCGTCTTCCGGTTCGTGGTCGCTGCCAAGAACCTTAATTCGCCAGCTGTTTTAGGTGTTTATATTTGACATAGTTTTTTGTGATAATGTTTTTTTATGTGACTTGTTAATAAAACCTGCCGATGGCCCACCTGATGTTAAGTGGTTACCATTACCTATAACAGAGCATTGCCTCGCAGGTCGTGCTCATTATAAACGTGACCTTACGATACACTAATCTAACGTCCATCAACCTGAGGCATACTGGTGTTAAGCCTCGTGTGCCTGTAATTACCGACGACCGATGTGGCGCGGCGGGCGAATGTCCGCCTGCGACGCAGAGGTTGCGGGTTCGATTCCCGCCTTGGGATAAATGTTTGTACGATCTGCAAATATTTATTCCGGGTGTTCTGGGTATTTTCTATGTATAATAAAAAAATATCTATGTATGTAATATAATATTGTATTAAGTATATCAGTCATCTAGTACCCATAACACAAGCTCTGCTTAGCTTGGGGCTAGATGATGCTGTGTGGGTCGTCCGGCATTATTTATTTATTATTTATTTAATTACACCGGCACACCCTTCAAACCGGAACACGCTGCGCGGCTTGGCGGCAGAAATAGGCATGGTGGTAGTACTTCCCTGGACGAGCCCTCCACTAACTCTACTACTACTGAAAGTACTTCAAGTAAATATACATCAGGAACATGGGATCCGAGTGAGTTTCCCGTCGAAGATCTGGTCAAAGCTGGCATGCTGATATGTGAGATCGGCATCAGGCAGCCTAAGATGCAAGTCCTGGGCGGCACCGTGATCATAGACCTGGCAGGCATCACGTTGCGTCACGTGGCTACCCTCACACCCACAGTGGCTTATCAAATCGTTTGCTTGATGGGGGTAAGGAAAATCCTACTTATATCCATCTATACCTCTTAGATGAATCTTTGTCCGGTTGACTGACTGACTTTGTCTATTTCTCTTTTTTGAAATGAAATGAAATGAAATCGTTTATTTGCTGAAGTATGGTGCTTACATTTCATTTCATTTCATTTAGGGTTCCGTACCCAAAGGATAAAACGGGACCCTATTACTAAGACTCCGCTGCCTGTCTGTCTGTCCGTCTGTCACCAGACTGCATCTCATGAAAAAGAGTTGAAATTACTTACGACGCTACTGAAAAACAGAATAATTTTGTAAACTACAAACTTATCTACCTACCTGCCTATGCCGGTATGCCTACGGGGCTGGTAATATTTTAGCTGACTCTACCTTATAATTCATCTATACAAAATTATAAGACTCTTTATCCTAAACCACTGACTAAGGCTTAAAATTTACAGGGTAGATTAGTCTTAGTGTGGAGGGGTGTACTAAGAGAGATCTGAAATTCAACCCCTATGATACCTCTTTAACCCCTACTCTATTAGGGGATATGTTGTATGAAATTAGCTTCAAGCACATTAAGTTATCAGTAATAATGCCCACGGGGCCGGTAATGTTTGACCGATTTTACCTTATAAGTCTATATATCTATACCAACTATAAGAATCTGTATCCTGACTGACTGACTGACGTATAGGCAACGCACTAAGCCACTGATCGTAGAGACTTAAAAATGTAGAGGGTATTTGTCTTAGTTAAAGGTTACTAAGGTTTAAACTTCTATGAAACCCCAAATGCTCCTTCAGCTACTGGGGTTAAAATATGTATAATTTTTTTTTTAAATAAATAATGCTGGACAATCCACACAGCATCATCTAGCCCCAAGCTAAGCAGAGCTTGTGTTATGAGTACTAGATGACTGATATACTAATACAATACATTACATACATCGTTTTTTTTTATTATACATAGAAAATACCTAGAACACCCGGAATAAATATTTGCAGATCGTACAAACATTTGCCCCAAGGCGAGAATCGAACCCGTAACCTCCTGCGTCGCAGGAGGACATTCGCCCGCCGCGTCACATCACTTCAAGTGAACCATGTCACGCGCGTTGCTCTAGTTGCCTTCATAGTTACGTTTGTGTGGTATTATTTCATCTTAATTCCGAGCCTGAATTTCAAGGACTTTACTTTTGTAAGACAAAATATGTATTAGTATTTTCTCTGAGGACCAAGCTGTAATATTTTTTATACAGCTCACCGGAGGCATTTTTTCAGAAAGGATGAGGAAAGGTACTGTTTAAATATTTAGACGGTTACACTCCAATGAGCCTTGTCTGTTCAAAACAGACACACAATTTTCTTTATTTATTCCTCTGAGTTGTAAATATTATTTCCTAAAAAGTAAATTTCTGTTGAAGTACCTTACTTACCTATCTATTAATTTTTACTTAAATTCTGTTTGAGAAGATTTATTACGTCTTTGTATACTGTAAATTTCAGTGGCGGATTTTTGGGAAAGACCTACGTGCCTACGTGGGATAACAAATGATAATGATGATGGTGCTATTGTAGATCACCGGTGGTCAAGTAGTGACTGCTATTCTACCATGGGGTTGTGGGTTTGAATCCAAAATTTATATGCGCAATACTAGTAATACGGCAAGGGAAACCATGTGACAAAATTCTAGTCAGTCTAGTCGGTTTTGTACATTGTTTATAATATTTATAAAACAACAGTGTCCCGTCCGCGACTTCGTCCATTACACATGGACGTTTCTAGGTGCAATCAACATCCCTGCTAGGGCCGATAAAAAAGAGAAGGCTTGTTTATCTGGTTTATCCGTTTAGGGGGAGTTTAGTCAAAATACACACAGCTTAGTTAACTTAATCCATCCGAAAGACATGATTAATGAAAAAACATGGGAACATCTTCGGGTTTCCTTTACCGTTTTCGAATAAAAAAATCCAGAAGTACTCGAACCCACGACCTTAGGCTTGGAATGGGTGGTTGCTGGCACTGGACCACTAGCGCTTTCAAGCATTTTTGATAGCATTTTTATTATTTCAGCTAGCATACCCAACACGAGTTCGATCCTGCCACATCATCAACTACTCCTGGATCCTCAACACATTCTTCTTCATCTTCAAGAGGTTTATTCCTCAGCAGGCTTGGGAGACCATCTACTTCCATGGAAACGATTTGAAGTCACTCCAGGCTCATATTGATAAAGAATGTTTACCCCCAAGGTATGGAGGGACATGCAAAAATTCAGCCTCTTTCGGAACCTGGCTGAAGAAAATCAAGAAATATAGGGATGAGCAGTTTGATAAGGAGATGAAAAGCTTAGGTTATGTTGTCAAGGAGTAGGGATGGAGATTATGCTTACCCATTTGTATAAGAAAGTGTAGCTATAATTCGTACCATATTTCTGCCGCCAATCAGCGTTGCTGTGTTTCGGTTTGAAGGTTGTGTGTGACATTACAGGCACATAAGACCTTAATACTTGTATTCCTCAGGTTGACGCAGAGCAGCAGTACATCGTAGAGCACGTCCTAACAAACGTGACCTGCGAGGTAATGCTTTGTTATAGGTGATGGTAACCACTTACTATTCTCTAGTTTTATTAGAAGTAGTATAAGAAAGAAATTGCACACTGACCACACGGTCATATTACACCGCCACCCAGCTGCGGACTGTATTTTTTTTATTTTATACGAATGAAATGTATAAAACAAACTAAACCGGTGCAGGAACACATCGTGAGGAAACCATTTAGAATTTTAGTGGCGATGGGCTTCTAACATGTTTATGAATAGCTGGCAAATGTATTGTTGTAATGTGTTTTGCATGATGTCTTTTATAGCCGTTTTCTTACGTTTTTTTCTCGGTAAACTCAATCTTAGTTGTTTTGTATGGGCTTGGGACACTCGATATATATGCTAGATAAATAAGAAAACGGCTTTCTATAGTATTTAAACTTTAGAGGTTTATACTAAGTATGATTTTTTAAATATTGTTTTACCCTACTATTGTTTTAATGTAAGTCACTAAAATAAAACTTTTAAAGTAATGTAAAACTTTGAAGTGCCTTGTTAAAATCGAATCAACAAACTAGGATAGAACATATACTGTGAATAGTTGTGATACATAGGTTTACATATTGGGTTATATATCATAGTATTAATAATGTGCCTTTGTAAAAACCATGTGATTTAATTCTATAATAAAGTAAGCGGTTAAGAGAAACGTGATTTTTATTTCCAGAACCTGTTTCTATCTAACTAACGCCACATAGCAATATTATTAATGTTAATGTGCTTGCTTTAGTGATCAATAAAATAATTTCATTTCATTTCATTTCATTATCAATTACCAGAACATTAATCAATCTCACGTCAGGGCGTCATACGTCACCCGGAGGTCGATGAATAGAGTTTGTCATTAATCACTCACGCCAATGCGCACGTTACTAGAGAAAATGTTAGAAGAACTGCATCGTAAATATCAACAGCGTGTAGAAATCTAACTGAACATAGGCGATATATTATGTTTCTAAGAAGAACGATTCTACCAAAATCCCGTGCTCCTAACATCGGGTGGGCGTCCTACGTTTCGTTTTCCGGTTAGTGGTGGCCATTCAAAAACCTGAAGATGAAATAAAACCTCGTGCAAGAACATGAGCTTTTATTCGACAAAGGTACATTATGCGTCGACAGACCTTTTGTTTTGGACAGATAGAGATAGAAGTAGAGAGAGTAGATCCATGTCGTCTGTTCTAGAACATTTTGTATCCACTATTTAGGCGATTCACTTTGATACAAAGTGCCCATACACTTTATATCAAAGTGAATTCAGCCGATAGCATTCTGATGGGTCACAAGAGTGAATAATGTGATTATACCTTAGAATATATATGCTAACAGGTATATATCGGTCGTGCTGTGTGCTGTAGTAATTAAACTGAACCTCTGTACGCTAGAGTATGGTATTAACATGATTGGTTTTGCATATACTCCGTCTTCCCTAAGCCTTGCCAAGTTGGATTGGCACCACACTGTGCTATCTGCTTGTTCCAGCAACAAGACAAATAAAATAAAAAATACACAAGCTATGCTTAGTTTGGGGTTAAATGATGTGGTGTAAAAATGTCTACAAATATTTATTTATTATTATTTATATTTAGTAGTAGTAGAGCTCTTAGAAAAGGGCTCGTCCGTGGAAGTTCTACCACCATGCCTATTTCTGCCACCAAACAGCTTGCTGTGTTCCAGTTTAAAGGATGTGGGTGCCGGTGTAATTACAGGCACACACGGCTTAACACCAGTATGCCTCAGGTTGATAGACGCAGAGCAGTGTACTGTAGGGTACGTTCAACTAACGTGACCTACAAGGCAATGCTTGGTTAAAGGCTATGGTAACCCCTTAACAACAGGTGGGCCATATGCTTGTTCCTTACACAAAATAAGCAACGATACTTTATCCTCATTTTATTTTATTACTTACAAAATAATTTTAAAACAATATTATATTTGAACGTAGCAAAACTCGAGTTCTTATTTAAATATTATTTTTGTAAATAGAAAATTATTTTATACGCTTTCTCTAGGCTTCTTTGTTCTAGCTAGATAATTAACAATTCCCTCAGGCTTTGAGGGAACTGTGGTCTTATCAATGCCTACGGCGTGTTGTGTTGGCTTATAATTTAACCGACGCGTCTTCCTACAGGACTTACCTAGTAAGGTTTTAGTGAAGTACTACCACTGTATCTATTTCTACGGTTTGAAGGGAATGGTTGCCGGTTCAATTACAGTCATGAGATTTAATATCGTGTACCATAAGTTGATGGACGCAGGGCACATTCCTAACGTGTGGAATCTTCATGACTTAACATCTGGTGGGTCATGCTTATTTAAAGATAAGTACTAAAAGAAATTTCTACTGTGCCTAAGAATCACAGTCGTGAAACTATTTATTTGCTCTTTATTCACGTTAGCATTTATCCCAAGGCGAGAATCGAACCCGTAACCTCCTGCGTCGCAGGTGGACATTCGCCCGCCGCGCCACATCGGTCGTCGTTGATCTTACATCTGGTTGGATGTTTGGATGTTTCTATGTGCTACGCACACTCTACGGGGGAGCTTCAGCTACAGGTCGCCAGTCCGTAGCCAGCTACGCCGTAGCACGGACGCTACGCCGCTTGCAAATTTGAACCGCGCGATTATCGAATTGTATTCACAACTTTGTGCAAAGCTAAGTTTAGTATTGTGTGAATTTTGAATTTCCCTGAAATACACTTAAAGGTAAGAGTTTAGTCTATAACGGTAGATTGAACAGAGGTCGCTTAATCACAAATCATTGGTCGATAGGCACGGTGGTTATCCCTTCAGATCTTATACTCAAGATCCTTTTAAGGGTATCTAAGAGGGTGAAGGAAAATACCGTGAAGAGACCACTTAGCATTCTGGTAGCGGCGTTGGGCTTGCAAACTTAATAAAAAATTAAATTAGTTATTACTCCATACGTGAGTATGGAGTAATAACTAATTTAATTTTTTATATTTTTTTTTAATACTCTTTAAACTCTAGCTTTATTGTCTCTAGTTTTATATTCTTCTGATGCACTGTCAATACTGTGCTGTTACTTGTACTGTACTGTTATTCTTCTCTCATTATTTTTAACTTCTCACAATGCATTGTTTTGTTAGTATTATGTAAGCATTCCTGACGTACACCCAACCTGGTTTTGACGGAAGATCAGCGCTGCGTTCTAAACGTTAGAATCATGCTGAGTTGGACTCCTTTTTATGACGTTCCTATATGTTAGGTATTGAGAGACACACTCTATCTTGTTACTTAGATTATTATTATTACTTTTACTCTGTTATGTTATGTGTATAGGTTATTATTTCTAGTATTATTTATGTTCTATTTATAAAACGTTCATGTGTGTCCTTTTCTTATACTGTGTCGTCATAAATAAAATCTTTTTCTTTCTTTCTAACTGGTGTAAAATTTTTGACTCCCCCTGAAGCATTGTCACAGTATATAGGTGAACGTAAAAATCGTTGCCTATTATGTTAGTCAGTCAGTCAGGACAAATATGCTTATAATTAGAATAGATTACGGTTCAAAAGGCATTGAAGAGCACATTCTTAACGAACGTAACTTGCTTTGTTTGACGGTAAACACTTAACATTTGATTGTTCCATTTAAAAAAATATTCATTTAAAAAAACCGTACCATTATCTATACTAGAAACAGCAAAAAATCACGCTTGTTGTATGAGAGCCCCCTTAACTTTAACCTCTATAACTATCATTATAATTATATTAACATTATATCTCCTGGGGCCAATTCTCGTAATTAAATTTCGTCAAATTCAACTTTCGATCGCAGACAGGTCCAATTTTGACAATAGAATTCTAGTTGCAAACTCAGCTCAAAAAATTTCAAGAATTGAGCCTCTGATATTAAAACTAGCAGCACTAATTACCACTGCGCCACTGATGTCGTATAGGGGTAAGAAGTAAGTAGGATACGTGATGAATCGTGCCTAATGATGTGTACAGTATTCAGGTGGTACATAAATAGTAAAGCTGCGTCATCATGCCACACATCTGTAACAAAATGTGATATAACGAAGCATTTGGAAATGCCAGCAGGGGGTTATTTTAAAACCAGCTAAAACGCTTTTTTTATAAAGCCAATACCTAAACACGGCTTTCGTCAAACATGACTTTAATAAACAAAGTTACATTTACGGCGGTAAATAAAAACGGTAAAAATGAGCCATAAAAAAAATCATAAACAGGTCACTTAACTGTGTGGGTGGATCATAAAACATCATAGATACTAGGAACAACGGCAGACACCGGGATGTCTCAGGAAACTGCTTTATAATTACTATTGATAGCTTAAAAAGATAATAACGGTACGGTATATCTATACTATTAATATTATAAAGAGGGAAGATTTCATTGTTTGTTTGCATTGTTTAAGCTCCGAAACTACTGGATCGATTTGAAAAATTCTTTCACCCTTGGGAAGCTATACTATCCCCGGGTCACATAGGCTTTATTATATTTTCCAAAAAATTAGGGATCCTTACTAAAAACCCGTGCGAAGCCGGGGCGCACTATTTAGGCGGACGGAGTTATAAAGTTGTAGATATGAGTATAGATTAAATAATTGTATTACTTTTGTTTGCTGCCTAGTCTGCCTATATCTATGTTACGGCCTATATCTATCATACTTGAAAAGTCTGGTCACTATGAATAATGACCGATCGGTATACATATCGACCATTCATAATCATATCATAATCATGATATGATTTATGAATGGTCATGGTGCAGTCACTCCCACTAAACCATCGGTAATAAAAGTTGAATAGTAAAAAATACATCGATACAACATTTGTCAAGAATTACTATCGCAAGAACAGTTTACAAGCAATGGGTTGGGGGCCTTGGGTGTAGACCCCTTCAGTTACAAATATATCTTTGACAATGACGACCGGATACACACCATAATTGTGTTTCTTGATCAAGAGATGTATCAAAGACCAGAGTACATACTTAAATTGATTTATTCATCTTCAGCTTAATCAAAAAGCCAGGATTTTATTCTGTTTGGTGTCGTGAAGGCACCAACATATTCATACATCTTAATTTTTGTATATACACACTTCTCTGCACACACATTACAAGGTTACAAAACTAAAAACAATAGACGAGACTGATAGGTACGTAGAAATAATCAACAAGAAAAAACAAAAAACTAAATAAAGAGATAAAACAAACATGAATAAATTTACTAATTTCATGATTTTTCAGTTGTTTCTGTATATTACTATGATTACTGTATCTACTTCATCCATTAACTGACGCCATTTTTATCTGTATTTTATTTTATACTCTGCCGGTTCAAAAAGATACTTCTTTTTTTTAAAGAGGTTATAAAGTATACGAACTTTTTTACGATCGCACCTTCGTTTAGGCTACCTATAATTTTACACAGATAAACACTCTGTTTTGAGGAGACATTATGTTGGGAAAATCTGTTTGTGTATTTTTATCTTATCGGAACAATGGATGGAGGATTCATCAAAAAGGGCTTTTATTTATCTTGATTAAATATTTGTTTTGACTCACTATATTCGCTTTCTGTGCCTATATACTTACAATATTACTGTGATCTTTCTTTGTTACTGAAATGACATGTTTATTTACGAGAAACATGATTAGGAGTTCTTAAAGTACGTAGCCACAGTATCACATATTTCAATGCATGGCATGCAAATTTAAACGGTTTACATATCAATATAATTATCAATTTGTCCATAAATTATTCTGTCACCGCTATACAATATTCGTCAATTATTTATCAGTATTCAAAAGGTCATCAACACTATAAAAGCATTTTTCAATTAGCCAATATTTTTTTTTATTAAATAATTTTCTTGATAAGTTTGGTAAGTTGTTGCCCTTTGGACTTCGATCAATGTTACTTTTGGATGTTAGTATTTACGGTCATGGGGAGGATTTAGGAGTCTCTAAGCCATGACAGACCAAGAGTGGCTTGAAAAGTACATCACCAATAGATTATACGAATTGAGTATAAGTACATGATGTTTACACTGTTTTTGCTAAGGAACACCAAAGCCCAAAAGCCTATCATTCCAAGCTAAAGCGCCTCTTTGTAAATACAGCCTCAGGCATCTTCCACTCAGAGCCACCCTTCTACTCTAACCCCTTGTGTTAAATGCTAAAATGGAGTGCTACGCAGTAAAGCCTCTACGAACCTCTACGAGTCTACGCAAAAGCCTTTAAAATTCATTTTTCAGAGCACTCTCGAGAAATGCTGGCAAGTGCTGTATTTGAGAGGCAAGTTCGAAAATAGAAAAGTTCTAACTCTATAGTTTGTAGACATTTCAGTCAGAGTAGAGTCAGTGTAACTCAATCTAAAAATGGAAGAATGAAAACAATAAAAATAATTAAAGCATAACTTTGACGTCAGTGTGAACAAATTGTATACTTAAAGGTCTGATTTAATTTTATCAAGCTTTGTGTACCTTCACCCCCCCCACTAAACGCACCCTTATGTTAAACATAAAATATATATATACACATTCTCTCTTACACACCCCCCCCACACATACACACACTCACCCTCCTGCACGCACCCCCACACACCACCACACCCCCCCACACCCCACACACTCACACACAAACACAAACTCTTGTAGGCTTCCCTCTGTGATAACCAGACTCCTAAGAGACTGGGGGAATCATGGAAGCCTACTCACATCTTGCACATACATACTTGCACACCCCCACCCCAACACCCCCACTTACATTACAAACCCACACCTTTTCTCTAACATACTTTTTCAATCACAGTTTTGCTTAATGTTTAGCTCACTTTTTGTTTGTTGTTACTTTTTTTTCCCTAAATTGTTGCATAGGTATTTTACTCATTGTTAAAGATTAATATTATAGGTATCTATATGTAATCTACATTGTGGAACACTGTTTTTCGTTCTGTTCTGGAGGAGGGCGCTGTCACTGCTACTCAGTTTTTAACTTTTGCAGTTGTCAACGTTTTTCATATGTTATTTGTAAAATTTGTTTCTGTTCGAATAAATACATTTTGAATTGAATTGAATTTGAATTGTGTAATCTTAAAATACACATCATAAAAGACCTGCCTATTATAGTGTAAGTATGTATTCATAAAAAAGTGTATGCCACCAAAAACATAACTTGTCAAAAAACCAAGTCTCGCAACTCAGTTCTTCTACCGTAAAAAGTTGTGAGATCCAAGTAATACCAAGTCTAATAAATAGATTGACTTGGCCATCGCATGAAGGCCAATAAAAAATGACAGAAAAACTGACGGTGACCAAGTTACCGTTTTAGTTAGATGTTAAAACAAGTAAAAGCTGATAAAATTACAGCTAATACAGGTATTTATAATTGGTAAGTACAAAATACATATGAAACAGTTGAGCTATCTACAGACCGTTGCAAACGGTCCAAAGGTAGCTCAAGTGATCGTTTTATATAAAGTTTATAGTCAGCTTAGTTCGGAACCTGGCGTAAAGGCTACTTTAATCCTGAACTACGCAAGCCGAGAGTAATAGTTTAAGTCATTTCGCTACCTTCAAGAGCATAAATTAATAATAAAAAGCGCCGCACCGCTAGTCTGCAGGAAATAAGACGATGCCAAAATGTAAGCTTCTTAAGTTTGTAATTCCAACCGCATTACCTTGCTTGATGAAATATTAAGACCCATTAGGGTTCCTCCACACAGGTGCTCTATTGGGAACGATAAAAACGCATTTAGAAGTAGTTTAAGTAGTAGGGCTCTTGGTAAAGGGTTTGTCCGGGTAAGTTTAACCACCATGCCTATTTCGGCCACTAAGCAGATCGATAGATAGATAGATAGATTATAGTTTTATTGTACACCATTAAAACACAAAATAGAACAATTAAATTACAACTAAGAAATAGTTTTTTGCCTAGGCTTGATCGCGAAGAACTGGCACCTAGATTCACCTAGTTATAAGACTATTCTAATACTTTGATTCCATGGAATAAATGCCTCTTGGCTCTGAGATAGATCCAGTAGCCAGCGGATCAGATCCAGGGTAAAATTTAGGCACGTTATGCAACTTTTATATTTTACTGTTTTACTGGAACATGCTCGCTGAAGGTTTTATTCAGAAGTACACCATTGTTACCACCTATTGTTTCCGTTTTAATTAACATAGAGTTTTTCTTTGACTTTTCAGTGGATAATAAAGAATTGTAAATATACCTACCTAGCTATAAGTGTTAGTGTAGGTACTTTAAGCAATATGTACCCAACTAACAAATACATTTGAAATATAGGTACCTACATACTTATCTAGGATTTATATAAAAACTAGCAAAACGCGTTCGACTTCCGTAGAAGTATAAGACAAAAAAACCTACTGTAAGATCTATTTTACATAGTTTCCAAAATGATTTTATTTTTTCTCATTTAAAAAATCCTTTTTCGGATTTCATACAAGCAACAGTGATATACAATTTTAACCCAAAACAAATCTAGATAGATAGATAGATAGATAACACTTTATTGTACACAAGGAAAATTTGTTAAAAACAGACAAGGTTTACAAAGTACAATGGGCGGCCTTATCGCTGAAAGCGATTTCTTCCAGGCAACCTTGATCTTCCTTCCAGGCAAATCTATAGTGCTTCTAATATTGAAAGAGAATGATGAATTGCTTGTGTGAACTACCTATATTGACGGGTCTAAGTAATTATGAAGTTTGTCGTGAGGCTGCTTATATAGTTTTGTGCCACTGCATAAGGTTGAAAACTGCCTGCCACCGAATTAATCCCTCTCAGAACTATTAGTCGTTGACTTTTGACAGTTTTTCATGAGAAGGGTTAACATTTTGGTCGCTTGGATACTGATTCCGTATTCAGTATGTTTATTGCCTTATTATGCTTGTAGGTTTAACATTGTCAGGTATTAGGACTAAACCAGCTTAAGGTTTTTACCAACCAACCCGGGTAGGGTTGTTGGGTAAAAAACCGGTAGTAAGAATGTTGTAGTAAATACAGATTGAACTGAATTTTCTAATCTAAGAGTTCTAAGCTAAGGACTACTAAACCTCCTTGTAGAAATAACTAAAAGAATGCGCATACTTCCTAGTGTTCTGGGTATTTTCTATGTATAAAAAGTATCTATTTATGTAATGTATTGTATTAAGTATACCAGTCATCTAGTACCCATAACACAAGCCCTGCTTAGCTTGGGGATATATGATGTTGTGTGGATTGTTCAGCATTATTATTATACTTTTTGTATGAGCATCTTACTTCTTTTTAAGAGTCTGACCAAAACACGAACATCAAGCGTCTGGAATTTCAACAGCAATCCATTACTCCACTAGTATTTAATACAATAATATAAGCAACTATTAATAGAAGCACTTACCACAATCTATACGTTTTTATTTTTGTATTTTCTTCCAAGAGGGTATAGAGGTACAGTCGGCAAATTAAGTTCAATAATCAGTATGTGTTCTATTAATATTATTGTCATGCATCTTAATTTTAACTAGTATTTGAAGATTTGCATTAGCCTATTATAATTTAAATCACTCAGTATTTTAAGAATGACAAAGTTATGAATTTGAATTTTCCATTAAAACCAACAGTATTCCAATAAGATTATAAACTACAGCATAGTAAATTATTTCGTGAAAATACCGACAAATTTTTACCAGTCAACTTTCGTTATTGACTGTACATCACATACCTTACTTAGGAAAGCAGTTTGGCTCACCACGGGAAAATAATGGATACGATTTGTCTCAAAATGATGGAGTACCCGACACTCGGCAACCTTATTGGTTAGGGTAGGTTATTAATTGCTGATCAGAATGAATAGAATACCTACCTATAAAATTTGGATAGGTTAAAATAAACGTTTCTTTTCTATGAGTTACAAGTTAAATCTTTATAAAAAATAAAAAATCGTCTCTGCACACCAGCGCCATCTCTTGGCACTCTTGTGCCTAGCGGACCCTTTCAATCCATTTAAATTTACCATGACTTTATTTTACTGATATTCATTTGACATTTTAAATTTCACTAATTTTCGAAATTAGACTTCCTGATCATGCATTTGTTGTGCGTACAATCAAAATCAAAATCGTACATCCAAAATTTAAAACACCCTCTGTAGCGTTATCGGTCTTTTTCACTTGGAAACTGTAATTTTTTTAGGATGAAATGTTGCCTATATCCAGATTATGAACTATATTAATTCCGAATTTCATCCAAATCGGTTCAGTAGTTAGAGCGTGATTGAGACACAAACTTTTGCATCTCTAAATAATATGCATAACATCTAGGTATTTTCAAAGCTGAATCGGTCAGCATTTCATAGAAAACGAGATTGATCATTTCATACAAATTTTTTGAACTTTGTTTTTTTCTCAGTCAGGATTAGTTTTATAACAAAAAGTCATAGTCTCTGTCGATTGGCATAAATAAACTTTCAATTATTTGTTAAAAAACGCAATGTCCGTCTTTTATCAATATCAAGCCCCTGTGCGTCATCAGTATATCCTGTGGGAGGGTGTCCTAAGCTTTATTTTCCAGTACTACTCATAGTTATAGTCACAGTCATATGTGGGAGGGTGTCCTAATCTTTATTTTTCAATACTACTCATAGTTACAGTCACAGTCATAAGTCTATTTTACATGATAGGTGATACAAGTGTTTATCTATGTATCATTATGTATGTTATTTCATGTTAATTGTGTAGTTATGTTATATTACTCTTGTGTTATTTTTTAATGTTACTGTTATGTTTACTGTTTTGTGGTGGTCTGAATATGTTTCTATCTATCTATCTGCAGATGTCCGAGGTCCGGGCGAGGGTCCAGCAAAACGACCTGCTTCTCCACGAAGCCGTGATCAAGAATGAACCAGATGCCGTCAGGGAGGCGCTGCAGAGACCCACGGATGTCAACTGCAGAAATAATGTGAGCATCAGACGCCATTGTGAATAATAAAATTTTAATTTATACAGCGTGAGAGGTGAGTTTTCAATGGTATCTTTATTTACTGTAATGTTGTATGGATACTGTAATGTTAGGTATAACTTAGGTATAACTCAAGAACGGCTGGACCAATTTTTATGATTTTGGTTTTTTTGGATTTATCTTCGTTCGGAATAGGACAATCTATACTAATATTATAAAGAGAAAAGATTTGATTGTTTGTTGGTTTGCATTGTTGAATAGGCTCCAAAACTACTGGACCGATTTGAAAAATTCTTTCACCGTTGGGAAGCTACACTATCCCCGGGTGACATAGGTTATATTATATCTTCCAAAAAATAAGGGATCCCTTCTAAAAAAAACCGGGGCAAAACCGGGATGCGCCGCTAGTAACTATAAAAATAATAAATAATAATAATGCTGGACAATCGACACAGCATCATCTAGCCCCAAGCTAAGCAGAGCTAGTGTTATGGGTACTAAATGACAACGACTCAATACAATACATTACACACATAGATATATTTTATTATGCATAGAAAATACCCAAAACATCCAGAATAAATATTTGCAGATCGTACAAACATTTATCCTAAGGTGGGAATCGAACCCGCAACCTCCTGCGTTGCAGGCGAACATTTGCCCGCTGCGCCACATCGGTCGTCAAAAAAAGATAGAAAGAAAATTAAAAATTAATTTATAATTTCTTACGACAGTTATTTTTTTATACAAATACCAGCTTCGTAAATTATTCTGTTTGTTTTGGCAGGATTACCTTCCCTACAGAATCATTATGGCTGTGGGAGAGATTAATTAATTACAAAGAATTCCAATTACTCCTGCTAAAATAACATTTTTATTTACAAAAGAATATAAACATATTTGCTTGCAATAGTACATTATTCTTTATTTTTTCTAATGGCATCTGTCCACAGCATCCATACAGCATCTGTCTGCGCGTTTGATCGACAATTTCGTTAGTGTCAAGTAAATAATAATTTCTCAGTAAAGTCAAGTCAGTAAAAAAACGAAACGTAACTGGCTATGAGAGAAAGAGAGAAAGAACAGTGCTTTCATTCCCCTTCTGTCCCCTATTTGCCTAGAAAATACTTTGAAGCTGAACGTTTCAGCAAGATAATAGAATTTTGAGAATTTTCATTTAATATTTTCTCTCCTTCTCGAAGTTTCTCGTGCATAATGTAATATTATTAATATCTTTGCAGTACGGCCGCGCGCCGGTCCACTGGGCAGCCAGTCGAGGCAATGTGGAGATTATCAACCTGCTTATCGACGCTAAATGTGACATAGAAGCCGCCGACAAGGTAATTTACTTCACTATTTTCTATAATATTTTCTATTTTGGGCTCACCGGGGACTTTAAACTACCGTATCCCTGGTAGGTTTACAGCCGGTTAAGTTATATGAATCAAAGATTATGGGGCAACCGAGCATCTAGACGCAAAACTCAAACTACACACGTATGTCTATCAAAATAAAGTTCAAAATAACATGCGTTCCGCCGTGGCGCTTACGACCGTGGGCATAAAACTGTGCGAAACGAAAATAAGCACAGTTAAAAAACATTTTTTTTATTGTCGGCTATAAAACTCATCACTCAACAAATCATCAGGTTTGCTTTTGAGCCGCACCAAGTGTTTCGGATCTACCTGTATCATGCAAACCACTAAGGAGTGAACGCTACCAGCGTCTGAATTTCATGACCGTGAGATTGAAACCAAAGAGCATAAAAGAGCGTTTTTCTAACCATAATAACGACCTAATATTTAAAATTTAAAATAACGTACTCGTAGTTAAAACGTGGTTTTCGAGTGCGGTCTGGCCAATATTAGAATAATTCCCTTTTTAGCCGGAAAAACGTTTCGTTAAGCAACGGAGATATCCGCCTAATGTGATCAAGTTACTCCGCAGCATCGGGAAATACGATGAAGCAGAGGCGGTAATCTAATACAAAGATAATTTCGTTTGTCGGCCGCATAGGATTCCTCAATTTACGGCAGTAAAGTGGAATTTCTTAGAAATAAGTTTCATAGTTTGAGTATTTTCCTCCTTGAGCTCTGGTACTCCTTGACTTACACTTGAACTTCTCTATCAATACCTACCTACGACCAATGGACCTCCAGATTTTAAGTGGTTCATCATCATCATCATCATCAGCCTCTGATGATAAGTGTGTTATGTGTACTGTGATGTTAAGTGGTTACCTATAACAAAACATGGCCTCGCAGGTCACGCGGGAACGTGCCCTACGGTGTACTGCTAAGCCTTATGTGCTTGTAATTTCACCAGCATCTACAACTTTCAAACCGGAGTACAGTAAGTTGCTTTGCGGCAAAAATCAGCATCGTACTTCCCCGAGTCCATCACTTCACACATGAAATAAATAATTATAGTTATGAAATTTGTTTGAATCAGTTTGGAATGCGGCCTCTTTTGATGGCATCGTGGCACGGTCATCTGGAAGCAGTGAAAGTGCTGGTTAGAGCCGGCGCCTGTTTGGCAGCTACAAATAAGGTTAGTCAAAGAACCCAGCATAGAAGTGAGCAAGGTCGCGACGGATGATTTATGGCATGCTATCCCTATATAATTTTACCCTAAATAATATTTGTAGAAACCTACTTTTTATACCACTTTACCTTGTAAGCAATAAAACTAAAACCGTCTTGTTGCACTATTGTATAGCCACAGACGTGAGCATAGATGATCGAACACACAACCTATAGCGCAGAAGGCAGAGTAATTATCTAAGAAGGACAGGGTACCAAAGATACAATGTTTATCGTGTCATCAAAAATCCTAGAGTAGACAAACTTTTTGCTTGAGTTATCAACATATAACCTTCTTGGTACATCGCATCTCGTTTTACTCGGCCGTTCCTAATTTAAAAATAGAACGCTTGATTTAAAATTTAAACGCGCTAAAAAGAAAGAATATAATGTCAAGCGTATGAGTACATTCTTTAACACAGATTAGTTATTAGTACAAGAATTCTTTGTTTCTTATTAAAATCAAAACATTTCCGTAATATATAACATCAAAAATTGTGGACATTCTTGCACAACTTTATAATTTTTTAGCTATAACACTAAACTAATTATAGCTTGTGCTATGGGAATCAGCTGTCTGATAGAATACTTTGTATACCTACTACGTTTTTTTTGGTAAGTACTTACATACATATAATACAATATACCATCCAGACAGAGAACATACATCTGCGTTCATCACACAAAGGTTTTCCTCGGTGGGGATCGAACCCACACCACAGAAGGCAGAGCTACTACTGAGTTGTGAGAGTAGTCAACAAATTTCTAATTATGATGATAATATTAATAAATCCAAAACTAAATATAATAATTGAAGTAGCTCTCTGAAATAACGCATTACCAACATTAATAAACCACGATTTCCAATATTTCGCAGGAACGTGAAAACAATAATTTAATTAATGGAAACGGGTTCCACAAACAGTAGAACGAGTCCGATGTCATAAACAAAATCAACTTTATTCGCAAGGTTTATTTTGGCACCTGTTTGTGAATAAAATATAGGCACAAAGTAGAAATGTACGATGCCCGAGTGTAAAGCTTGTGTAAGCCATTATGTGATTTACACACACAGAACTCAAATACACAGTCACATCACAAACCACCAAAGTCACAAACCTTACTTTAATGGTGTTATTTATTTAGTTCTAATTCTATTGTTGTTAAACAGTTAATAAAAAAAACATACATATATGCTTGTATGTGATTTTTTAAATCTTTTATTCTACTGCTGGTGGAACAAACACATGATCCACCTGATGTTAAGTGGCAATGTCTCACCACCAGACGTACGGAGACGAGACATCCGTTTATGGTTGACATTCTTTTCATCCGCACCAAACGCTTTGCACCAACTATTTGTAACGCGCACAGCAAAAATGGAATTCCGTCGTCTGTTTTTCTGGTCACGTATAATTTGATTGTTTTCAAGAGAAGAGTGAATAGATATCTTCTAAATCGTCGACCGCATCATCACTTCTTAATACCAGGTGAGATTGCGGTCAAAAGTTTACCATAACTGTGAAAAAAAGGTCTAGCAGTAAACACATTCAGGGTCATGATGACGTGAAAGAAAGACATTACCTGCGCCGGAACGCACCGCACAAGTCAAACTTTTAATGACGAAACGAATATAGGTTACGTAAATTAAAAAGGTTCTGTTATCCCCTTTCCTCCTCGTTCTATGTCCGACCTAGAGATGTGCCATATCATGTCACATGTTAAAATCACCGATATTTTAAAATTATTTTACCATGTGACAGCGACAAAATCATCTATGACTAAATCACATATCATCACTCGGCCAAAATGATTATGAATATTGGCCGGCCACTAAGTGCGACAGTGACAACATGCTGCATACATGCAATGCGTGCGAATGGGATAAGGAAAAGTGACGAAATGACCGGACCGATGAAATGAATGACGTGCGTTAGACAGTAAAATCGCGACTTGAGTGAGACAGAGAGAGACAAAAGATCTTTACTGTAGTGATATTCATTTCATTTGTCACATAAAAATCATTTGTTGATTTTATCATTGATACTGTCACCGGTATTTTTTTCACTGTCATGTAGTCACAATATCAAAAAATCATCGCTCAGCCCATTCCTAGCCCGACCTCGTGACCTATTCGAGCGAATATTTTTTTGAGCAAAAAATAATTGTTTTTATCCAATTTCACCTGAAACGTGGTTTACATTTTCAAATAATGGACACGTTATATTTTTACCTCATGGGGGTACTCTCTGGTAATGAAACCATTTGATTTATTAGTAGCTAGGGTTGTTAGAACTGGCACTACCAATTTTATGGGACAATGACTTTTTTAATGGAGTTTCTGAGGGTCTGCCACCTGACTTAGGATTCTGCCACTGGGAATAAACAAGTTTGATTAATTGGTTGGTAAAACTGTTAGATAACATGCTCGCTATTGCCAATTTTGGTGGAACAGAGTTTTTTTGTGTTTTATACGACGATAAGAACATAGGTATTTTTCAGTTGCTTAAATGTTTTAAGTCAAAAAATAAAATTTTTTTATCACACGATGATTACACTAAAAAGAACCTAAAAATGCAAGGAATATCAAACTTTTGCTGTTTTAACGTACCTCTCTCCGCTATGTTTGTTGTTTCATAATTATTAAAGATACTATTGTTTATTTTTACTGAGAAGTTTTAACAAGTAATCTTGACAAACATACATTTCATGACTTATTTTTCTTATTTCTAATAAAATATATAGGCAAATCCTAAAAT
This sequence comes from Electrophaes corylata, assembly GCA_947095575.1. Lineage (NCBI taxonomy): Eukaryota > Metazoa > Arthropoda > Insecta > Lepidoptera > Geometridae > Electrophaes > Electrophaes corylata. The sequence goes on along the minus strand of OX352715.1, from coordinate 9,921,296 downwards.
GCATACTATTTGGCAACTATTAGGTAAAAAGATTGAGAACTATTAATTCTTTGTTTACATAATTTATTTTGCTCGGATGAATAGACTCAATTATCACAAAAGGGCGCAAAAAATCATAAAAATCGTAAAGATCACTTAGGAAAGTCTAAATCTATTCGCCAGTTCTTCGTGACCAGCCTAGAAGAACAGTAAAAGTATTCAGAGCCCCCTATGACGGCACAGACACTATGGGCGTTAGGTCAAGGCACCAAGACGATTATGCCGTGCAACTATCAAATCGATAGTTTAATCATCTCGATACTTAATCGAGCGATTAAGACTGTGCGTAGTATAAATGTCAGTCAGTCACGACAAAGATTCTTATAATCGGTATAAATAGATTATCCTGTATTTTTAATGTAGATTTTTTTTATCCAACAGAAACAAAACGATATCCTCCAATGCGCGTGTACCAAGGGCGCTACAAACGTCGCTGAGTTCGCTATATCGCTGGGAGCTCGCGTGCAAGGGTGCGACGCAGCTGGTGATGCCCCGCTGGCAATGGCAGCCAGGGCTGGCCACACTGCCGTCACTGAGCTACTGCTTGAGCATGGGGCCTACATCGACGCAGTCAATAAGGTACCATTAAATTAGATAGTGTACTTAGAATAAGAAAGATTGCGAACAACTGTTGCACGTGTTAAATAAAAGTTGACTCCTCCATTATTTCATCCTAAAAACGTAGAAATAGAGAAAGATAGGAAACAGAGAATGACTAAAATAGGCTCTGACACTAACACTTCAGTCAGACACTTGTCAGAGGGACACCGTAGTGTCGTTTCGAGACGACGAAAAAAAAAAACACTTGAGATGTGATTAAATTTAAGTTGCGTTTAAGTATTCGGCCATAAGCCCCTATTCTATATAGCGGTAGTCATATAGAATAGGTCACATTTAATTTTGGTACATACCCACATTTTGCAGTAGTATTCCTTATTCCATACGTGACAGTTTGCGAGCAGTGGTGATGAAAGTAATAGTAATATTCTAAAAGGATTAAAACATGATATTTATGGGAACCTTTAAAACCAGGGCAAATAAATATGTGCGAAGAAGATGGATTCACTAATTCCTCACAAAAATATGGTTCTATTATTATATTTGCTTACGCTCGGGGTCCAGTTTTATGAATTTTTTTTCCGCCGAGTCAAAAATCACTTCAACTTGTTTATCGTCATAGATTTGGAGACGCGACCACCAGAGACCACACAAGCAACATTAGTGTCATTCTCTGGTCAACTCAGCATCTGGTGGTCGTACTTGTAAACCAATGGAAGCCAGGCCATCAGCATTGAAAATCTCATACACCACAAGCATTATACAAACTACGTCTAAGCAATCTGTAACACGATAGACAAGATTAATCCGAGTTTAACAACACAACGTTTATATTCAGGTTTATTTCCGGGTTTCTTTGCCACTTCTGAGATTAGCCTAGACTAGAGCCAGAAATAGAATACGCAAAGCCGGAAAATCTTAACGACTAGAAGCTTTGAACCAAACGATGTGTTTTAAAGTACTACGTTGACGAACAATGTGGTGCGGCGGGTGAATGTCCACCTGCGACGCAGGAGGTTGCGGGTTCGATTCCCGCCTTGGGATAAATGTTTGTACGATCTGCAAATACTTATACCGGGTGTTCTGGGTATAATGGTATTTTCTATGTATAATAAAAAAATGTATAGTCATTTAGTACCCGTAACACAAGCTCTGCTTAGCTTGGGGCTAGATGATGCTGTGTGGATTGTCCAGCATATTATTATTTTATCGACCAAGTCCGGATTCTTTATGTGAATAAGTGATGGAAGTAGATATGACCTGATGTTGAGCGGTTATCTCTACCTTTAACAGTCGGTTTACCTCACGAAACTCGTCTACGTTTGAAAAACCCTACATTGCCGGACATTGTGAAAAACCGGATATCTTAGCAGCTCTATCTTTAGATTGGCCAGCATTAATATTCTTCCCTCGTGCGCTGTTGCTCACACGGTACGGAACCCCTTACATTCTCGAACATTTATCCGGGATCGAAGATTAAAGTGCTCAATTATGTACAGTCAGCATTAGAAGCAAATTTTTTAGAACTTTCTAATAGAATATCTTCGCACGGGTTTTTGTAATGAGCCCTAATTTTATTGAAAATATAATATAGCCTATGTCATCTGGGAATAGTGTAGCTTTCCAACGGTGAAAGACTTTTTCAAATCGGTCCAGTAGTCTATTCAATACAAACAAACCAACAAACAAATAACCAAATCTTTCCTCTTTATAATATTAATATAGTATAAATATAGATTCGTGTAGATGTAGGTGATCTATGGATAGAAAGCTTATATGGAAACCAAGAGTATGTAATACTGGGATGCATAATCAAATATAAATTTTATAAGACACAAACAATTTTATAGAATACAAATACAAAGGCTAGTAAAGTAAAGCTATATCGATAAGAAGAAGTTCTTGAGTTAACGAGAAAATTAAATGAGCGCCGGTTGGAGTACGTACTCACTCTTGACACTAATTGTGTTAAATGGAACCTCGGGAGCTAATACCTTTGCACTTTGCTACAGTTATTCACTGCTCAAAGGCTTTAGAAAGTATAAATTAAATGAGAATTTACTTGACATTTTGTCTTTAATCAGAATATATGGTTTCAACTAGGCACAGGTAGTAAATTAGGTATAGGTAGGATAATCGAGAGAGCAAAGCGATCGAAGATCTTTGTGGTAACTTGGGTGGGTTCGCTTTGTATGTAATGTTTGTTTGTTTGAGCTTAACTTTTGAACCGTATAGGTTGTTAAGGAAACAACTGGTAAATGAATCAGAAATGAGGTTCAGAATGTTAAAGAGATCAAAAATGGATCTTTTTGACAAACTTTTTTATGAATATTTCAGGAAGCATGGTAAATTTTAGTAATTATTAGATTTTAGAAGGGCTCGTCCGGGGCAGTACTACCGCCAGTGCCATGCCTATTTCTACCGCTAAGCAGTTTGCTGAATCTAAAAATATATGTTTTCTCGGCGAATTATTATTGTAAAATGATTGATTTGATAGCAAACCCACGCACCAAGGGTCGTACATTCTGAGGATGTATTAGAAAACTTATTCTACTTATAGTTCTCAGAAGTTTAATACATCAAGGGAGCTTTATTATTTGTATTATTAAAATCTAATAAGCAAAAAAATCTCGTTTCTTGTATGAGAGTCCCCTTAAATATTTATTTTATTCTGTTTTTTAGTATTTGTTGTTATAGCGGCAACAGAAATACATCATTTATGATAATTTAGAAAAGAATAGAATAGAATAGAATAGACGTTTATTTGACACACATACACATAATTTCAACTCTCTATCACGGTTCATGAGATGCAACCTGGTGAGAAACGGACATACAGACAGCTGAGTCTTAGTAATAGGGTCCCGTTTTACCCTTTGGGTGCGGACAGCTTAGTTGCTTAGTCTGAGAGAGTCACGATTATTTTAGATAGATTAGTATTCCAATTACTGTGCTGTCAATCCAGCAGATTATCGAAACTGGCCCTAACAGTCTTCAGATTTGCTCTCATGAATAACACAGATCTAGCAATAGATACTCCACAGAAGTTAGTATTAGTAGAGCTCATATAAAAGTATAAGATTTTCAAGTAAAAATGTCCCTCTAAAAGTCGAGTAAAAACAAATGAACTGACGTCAACGAGATGGAAATCCAATAAACGCTTTCAGCACCCTCAATTTATGTCCGGCTAACTGGGCACTTGAAATATGAAGTGCTACGAATTCGTAGCACTTCTATAGTCACGTAGCACTGCTACGAGGTACGAGTGACGTATATTAATTGGAAAGTGTCCACACAAACTGCAATAAAGCAAATGTAATTTACTAACTTTTAAGTTTAACTTCATCCACATTTTTATGAATGTAAGTTGTAAGTGTAATCATATAGCTCGTAGAACCGACAACCGCTGAGGAATAAAGATTCTCGAATGGCGACCACGAACCGGAAGACGAAGCGTAGGACGTCCTCCTACCCGATGGACTAACGATATTGTTAGGATATGTATAGGTTATAAACGTATGGGCAAGGCCTATGTTGACTTCTACAGGCTGATGATGATGATGATGACGAAGTTCAACCTAGGCCAAAATTTTGGTTATTTAAGTAGTGTTTTATAAATGAGGGTAAAATAGGGGTATCATCGGCTGATACGAACTACTTTGAAAATAGGTACATAGTCATGTTTAAACATCTCAGATTATCCTGCTACATGTGTATGAATTATTCAGTAGTGAATGTATTTTTATAAAATACCCTGGTTTAGAATAGGATCCCTTTATCACCTTCAGTGTTCGTAAAGCTACTACAAGAACACACCAAGAGAAGGGCAGGAACATCTAAGTCAACACCAATACACCAACCTTTCCTCCCCCGCCCCGCACAACCAAGTAAGCCGTATGCCCACCAGTCGACATATTTAGGCTGATGATTTAGCCATCATTGCTGGGTGATAAAATTGATCTTGGCTATCGAGGATTGAAAATAAGAACTTCACAAGAAACAAGCCGCCGGCGTTCCACAAGAAACAACATGATATAACTTATAAGGTTAAAGTTATTTATGAATAAAACAAACAAGTGCAAACAAAACTAACCCTGAGGGTTCCTGAGGATTTAACATAGGGTCATCACACAAATTGTTCACTTTTTTTATAAAAATAAAAATAAATAAATAAATAATGCTGGACAATCCACACAGACAAACATAAGTACATTTATAAGTACATACTTAGAATACGTAAAACACATAGACAAAAAACATAGATGTTTCTATTCTAAGTATATGCTTATAAAAAAAGTTATTCTTTCAGCGATTAGTTGCATTCTAGAGCGCGTTGTGTGAAGGTTTGTCAATATTAATTCAAAGCCTTTCAGGTCTAAACAGAAATACCACAAAGTGTTTCTATGAAGATTTTGTTTCTGTCGATGCATAGCAGCCTAAAAAATTACAAAGACCCTTCACAAGATCATAGATATAGTAATAAAGACTCCAGCACGTCCGACACGGTTCGTGCATGACGTCCACACTGCAAACAATGAAGATTGGACGCCCACTCGCCCCATTAAATGGACTACCCTTTTGGAACACGATGCGATCCGATGAACCACGCTTGCCGAATCCAAAATTCTTAAATAAAGCTACGGTCACATGCGAATACGAAGCACTACTTACTTTTCTTGCTCTAATGTACTTTATGAAGACGAAAGTACCTACTTTAGCGTAATATTATAGGACACACCATTGACTCCTGTAACACAGTACTAATTCGGGAGCTTATATTATTAAACCACGTATTATGTCAATAAAATGCTTTTGATACGTGCCCTAATTTGAAAGGGCTTATAAGACAGCAGTAACCTCGACCTGCTTCTGATGAAAATCCCGAACATATTGGTTGTTGTTCTCGATACGAAAACAGAGGGTTGTCGCATATTTTTCTTACAGTATCCTTGTCGTTTTATCGTCCTTGATTCGTCTACAAGTATAACCGGAATATTTACGGAAACTATACCGATAAAATTCCCATTGTATCGACGCTAATGTACGTCATTAATGGTTGACATCCATTAGTAGAGTATCATGTTACTGGTTTTATGATACAAAGTTGAGAAGCTATTATTTATTTTATTTATTTATTTTATTCTACGGATTTCTTCATTTCTGATTCTATTTCGTATTATAACTGCACACAAGTTTGGACGCAAGTTGTTGATGAGAACGGTGCCGGTGACGTGTCTCAATTTGGCTGAATCTTCAAAGGGACTTAGCAAGAATAAAGATGCTTGTGGCATTAACGTATCGTACCGAAATCCAAGTTACACTGCGCGGCAACCAGGCAATACTTTGCAAGGACATTATTCTCTGATGGCGTAGACGAGATGGATTATGGCATAGAAGATTCCTTGCTTTTGAGCAAGGAATCGATGCGTGTGATGCGATTTCGAAACATAACCTCAAAAGATACTCAAAAGAAACGAGCCGCAGTAGCTATTGCAAGAACACACTAATCTGTGTGCTTTACCTAACGCGCTAGGAGTGAAAGCTGACATTTCGAATCGTCCTCGATTGCACTGTTTCGCGGTTGGAAATTACAAATATGGCATAGGGAATATGGTTTTGTCAGATTCCACGCCGCTGTCTTGTCGTATTTGTGTAACGCGTTTGGATTTACAATTGTGAGTAACCCCCCATGTGAGTTATCGATACCACGGAATATGACTCAAATGCCAACAAGATAAGTTTACGCCATAAATGTCATATTTATTCGTGCTTAGCCGAGATTCAAGTTTTTCACCAAACATGGTAGGTTGAACTTTCTACGTATTGGATATAAATATCGATGTCAGCACTGTGTCAAATTGTATATAGCACTATGCATTGACGGTATGCATATATGCATGTATGCATAATAACTCCATCACCAGAATTGACTATAGAATAAGTTACTATACATACTGCTAAGGAACCTTCAGCCGAAAGATTATTACTTAGAGCTTACAATCGTTTGACGGCATATTCAGTGACGGGTTCTCAGTGGTACCTACCTACTTACTGTGTTTATTGATACGAAAACTTTTTTAATAACGGAAATTCGTCGCTACCTTTTAAGGAAAATTCGATTTTATTAAGGAAATAAATGGTATTAGAGCCTATTAAACTTTCTTTTTATTGTGAAAATTTCCTTAACAACCGATGATAACGCAAAAATTTTATTTGATAATTATTTCGCGTGGAAAATTTACAGCTTAATATTAAGAAGGCTCAGTAGGTAGTCATACTGGAAGTGTAGAACAAAATTAAGGTTAGTCAAATTTGAATAGGCATTAATTTATTGAAATCGTAAAGATCAAGTAACTCCATTTTACCAGCCTACTTTGGACCTCAGTTACGTCTTTTCTGACAAAAATAATGTCTGTGATGAATAAAATTAGTGATGTTGTTATTAAAAGTAGAATTTCGTTTTAAAGCTATACATATAGGTAAGTGGCGAAACTGGCGCCTACTCACGAATCATCCTAGAAGAACAAGCATGAAAAATTTGGTCCCTACCGTTTCATGTGTGATCTTTATTTTAGAAAATAATACATCATGAAGCTCCAGTATGGTGCTAATTCAACTAAGTGAATAGAATAGAATAGAATAGATATTTATTCACACAACACACATACACAGAGACACCCCAGCAGGTGCCTACACTTAAAAATACCCTAAAACACGTAGCTAACATAATAAAACAATAGTACTAATAAAACATATAAATCTAAAGGTTGGGTAGGCCACACCATACTGTGCCAAGTCTCCATGCATGAATATTGGTTGAAAAGGTCCCATCTCAGCATAATGCCGCTCCACATCGGTAAACCCAATGGTTGGTTTTCAGATGCTGGTTTTCAGATGGGGTGGAAGTGAGGTGTTAGGTATGTAAAATAGAAATAAATAAATATTTGTGGCCATTTTTACACAACATCATCTAGCCCCAAACTAAGCATAGCTTGTTGGGAACCAGATGACTGATAGAATACTTATATACTTTTTTTGTTGTAAATAGTTACCTGTTTAGTAACCCTATCACCGAACCACACAAAAGGTTTATCTACATAAATACTTATAGATAGGTAGACTAGGTACCTACCTATATCTAACCGTTATACAAACGATGCGACAGGAAACTGAGATAGTAGGGCAGGTAGCACGTACCACGTACACCGTGCCAGTTAGTCATACCCTTAACATACCCTTATTAACGGGACGCTATAGGTCAGAGATGACGAACCAATGTCACACGTGCCACACAATATTTTAAGCACGTCACTGATCATAAACTATATTATGCACTATGAAAAAAAGTTGACTTATGCTATTTTAACAATTGAATATTTCCATCAACCTATGCCTGCAATTCATTATTTTTAGACTCGATTAGAAACCGTTTGACAGATGACTCCAGTTTAGCATGCATTCTGCTAAAAGTAACATGTTATTTGTCATCTAATTTGCAACAACAGGAGTCACACTTAAATTTAAATTACGCGTATAATTGAAAAATTTGCAAAATGTTCCTATTTTCTTTGTTGCAAGTAAAGAGTTTTTAGTTGATTTATTATTATTTTCCCAATAATCACAAAGTTAGAACTATTTGATGGCACGTCTATGACCTCATTAAACATTTCTTTGGAGAAATGGCACTTTGATACGTAAAGGTTCGTCATCCCTGCTATAGGTAGTCTGGGACATGATTTTATATGAAATAGGCTTGTCAAGCACCTTTATTATATTCCCACCTTATTCGGCCACTAGTCCACAGGAAAGACACGGTCAAGCCGCGGGTTGCCGCGCAACCCGCGAACCGGATTCGAACCCACGACTTTAGGATCGGAAGGTTGCTACCACTTGACCAAGGGGTTCTCTCAGGCCAGGTTGGTATAATAGGATAAATTATAGTTAGATATTCAAGCTTGTCTGCACACCAGACTGAAAGGTATATAATATAATCTCTTACAGAAAGGTCGAACCGCTCTCCACATGGCTTGCGAAGGTGGTCACATAGACGCAGCCACCGTGCTGATGACTCGAGGAGCGTGCAAGGAGGCCAGAGACAACTCCGGCAGAACCCCACTTCATGTCGCCGCGCTCCATCGCCACACGGAGCTGGTGAGGACCCTGCTGGACGCAGGCTGCGTGGTGGATGCCGTGGACAATGTAAGTACAACTACCTGGTTATCTATACACCCCTTGCACGCGGATAAGGGAGGATCTTGTAATAAAGCCTTACCCTAGCTAAAAAAATAATGGAAAAAAAATATATTCTGTTTCTTATTTGTCAGCATTATATAGGTACTAAGTATTTTATTTGCTTCCAAGAAGCAAATCGGGTGGATGTTGTATTTACATAAAATTAGTTATATACATTCATTAGGTATGTTAGGACAAAGGGATTTAGAAAGTAAGAATTTTATTTTTATTTTAGACTAGCTGACCCGCTCGCGACTTCGTCCGCGTTGTATTTTGCTCTTGGCCTTAAGGAAAAATAGAAAAATGCTAAAGATAGAAAGATATTACAAAATTTCTATACATACGAAGCTCTGAGTATTTTCATCAGGTGCTACAATAAATAGGTTTTGAGGGTCAGTGACTCGTGAGCATCGACGTAAAGCGAAAACCAGCTAGTCCTAAGATCGAAACCTGCAGCTTTAAGTGTTTGTTTGACCTCAAGATTTGTTGATGGTCATCGCATAAGCTTACCAGAAATTGCGCCCTCTTAAATTGAAAGGGGAAATTACTCGGAATGATAATAAACCATCTCGTTGCCTTCAATTTCTGAAAGAATTTGATTATTGATAGCAATCGTTTGATCATTTCTTGGAACTAATATAGCCCTGTCATATAACCTAGAGTTTTCACGATGTATTACTTATGCAACCTCCCCATACAGACACTTCACCAGGTCTTCTAGCGTTGTTACAACAGGACGTAATTGGCGAAGAAGCATCACTTTTCCGCTCTGTTATGGTAAAGTGCCCTCGCCAGTTTGAAGTAGAACGTTGGAAAACTCTTGGACAAAAGGATTTTCACCTAAAAATACTCTCATATTGATGGATAGAACCAGCTATGAGGCCAGAAGTGGATCGTTATAATAGGGCATTTATTTGGTCAACTCTTGTTGATCTATTCACTACGGGTATGTAGTGTCAGTTGAAAATCGCCTCTGAACAGGACTGTGATACCACCCATGCTACGATTATTTCTACAAATATCTTTCAAAGTCCTATTGACTGCTTCGGTGGCTTTTTTATGTGCCTTTTTTTTATATATTGATTTAATTGATAATCGAAATAATAATATCCTGAAGAGAACTTAGACTACAATCAATAGCATTACTATTGTGCTTTGATCTCTTAAAAAGTCCTCAGAAAAATTGGAGTTGGTATTTTTGCCACGACTGTGCTGAATCCGATAGTCCACAGAATACCAACATCACGGCAAATAAGTGCCTGAGGCGACATGGGCTATCACTGATACATGCTTCTTCTGAGGTCTGGTCTCAGTGTTGGTCATAATCTAATATGCCACATGTTCTTCAGGTAGGTGTACTTGACATCTTCGTATGTATATAAAATACGTGGGGCCACGTACTGTGTGCAGCAACAAACGTAAGCCGTAACATTCACCATTATTCGAATTTACTGTACACATCCGACCAAGAGCATGTTTTCGCCTCGTCGGTGTGTATTGAATGTATTATTGCTACATCGGAACTTCATTATACGTCAGGCAATGCCATCTCTGTTTTGAATTTGTTAAACTGATGAACCTGTTTTTGACACAATTCTCACTCAGAGAATAGGACCTTAAAATATCTATTTACCTCTCAGTGCCATCTAGTTCTAAATCAGGTTAACTAAAACATGCTCAAAAAAAATTCAAAAATACAAAAAGTCATCATACTACGTACAGAAATGAACTCGGCACCTTAGGCACAGCAGCCGCTGACCTGTCCGCTCAGCCAAATCAACCATGTCAAAAAGAGCGAATTTACAGAACGCTATCTTTCTGTAACTTTTCCCGTAAACAATTCCCGTTTTTCTACTCCAAATGATTGAATTTTTGAAAACAAAAAAACCGGTATCTAATTATTTCTTATGTTATTTCTTCATGCTAAATTTCAAACCCATATATGCAAGTTTTAAGAGTTTTTCATACAAACTTCATCCCCTTTTTACTCCCGTTTTAGGGATGACAGCTCAATGAAACCCATTCTGAGTTTTAAGTTGGACTATAAGCTAACTACTTTTGCAAATCGCAGCAACATTCATTGCGCAGTTTTTGCGTGATGCGTGTACAAACAATTGTACAAACAATTGTACAAACAAACATTTTTTTTTTTAAATGTCGATTCCGTCTTTCTACCTCATTTTAAGCACTATTAGCAAGGTTTCAGCTAAATATCTTTAATGTACAGACTTTTCGACCTCTACAGTTTTACTCGTCGGTGTGTATTGAATGTATTATTGCTACATCGGAACTTCATTATACGTCAGGCAATGCCATCTCTGTTTTGAATTTGTTAAACTGATGAACCTGTTTTTGACACAATTCTCACTCAGAGAATAGGACCTTAAAATATCTATTTACCTCTCAGTGCCATCTAGTTCTAAATCAGGTTAACTAAAACATGCTCAAAAAAAATTCAAAAATACAAAAAGTCATCATACTACGTACAGAAATGAACTCGGCACCTTAGGCACAGCAGCCGCTGACCTGTCCGCTCAGCCAAATCAACCATGTCAAAAAGAGCGAATTTACAGAACGCTATCTTTCTGTAACTTTTCCCGTAAACAATTCCCGTTTTTCTACTCCAAATGATTGAATTTTTGAAAACAAAAAAACCGGTATCTAATTATTTCTTATGTTATTTCTTCATGCTAAATTTCAAACCCATATATGCAAGTTTTAAGAGTTTTTCATACAAACTTCATCCCCTTTTTACTCCCGTTTTAGGGATGACAGCTCAATGAAACCCATTCTGAGTTTTAAGTTGGACTATAAGCTAACTACTTTTGCAAATCGCAGCAACATTCATTGCGCAGTTTTTGCGTGATGCGTGTACAAACAATTGTACAAACAATTGTACAAACAAACATTTTTTTTTTTAAATGTCGATTCCGTCTTTCTACCTCATTTTAAGCACTATTAGCAAGGTTTCAGCTAAATATCTTTAATGTACAGACTTTTCGACCTCTACAGTTTTATTATAGTATAGAAGATGTATGTAAGATATGTGTGGTCATGAATACAAAACGTCATATGACCGCATCCTACAAAAATAAGACATCGATTCAATAAAAATCGCAAATGTACAACAACGTAACAACACAATTATGGAAAAGATACCATAATAATGAATAAAACATCAAACCTCATTACGATCTCAAGGGGTATAATAATATTATTGTAGTAGGTAACTCCTGCTGTGTGAAAATACACCGTATCGTACATTAACAGGGTGGAAAATTACAGAATGGTGTGACGGGGTTGCAAATGGCTTGTGCCCAAGGCTGTAGAGGTATTGTGGAACATCTGCTTGCGTTTGCGGCAAATGTACATGTGCAAAATAATGTAAGTACCTAACAACTTGATGATTTTCAGGGAAATAACAGCCTTATTGAGAAGGTTTCAAGTTTCAAGATAGATCAGAGAGTGCCTTATCAAAAATTTACCTTGCACGGTTTATTCACAATTCTTTCAATGCAACTGAAACAACTGTGAATGATTGGTTTTTGACCGCGTTCGTCATAAACGTAACAAACAAACAGACGGATACAACTTTGCATTTTAATACTGTACTTTAATACTAAACTAATAAAGACTTACTAAGATAATAAGGTACCTATATTCTTTCTAAATACTAGTGATTTTGCCGAAGATAAGAGGCGCAAATATCTCGACAGAGCCTACACATTTTTTCGTTTTGGTCGAGACTCGAGACTTTAGGACCGTGGGGTACCGAGGTCCTCCGGGTTTTTAAATTCATCAAAGTGACGTATGACCCAAGGGCTGGCGAGTATCTGGCTCAGCGCATAAGCATTGCCATTCAGCGTAGCAATGCAACCAGTGTTTTGGGAACGCTTCCATTGGCAATGATTTGGATCAGTTGAGCTTTCTCTAGACCATTTGCAACGGTCTGTAGATAGCTCAACTGTTTCAATGTATATTGTCCATACCTACCAATTATCAATACTTGGATTAGCTGTAATTTTCTTTTTAAATAAATGTATTTAATTAATACTTGTGTCTATTACCTATTTAAGCTGATATAAATGTCTAGGTTGGTTCATCAGCCCTTCATGCTGCCTGTGCTGCAGACGCCAACGATATTGTGGAGCTACTTATAGCTAACGGTGCGGACCCTAACCTCACTGACCAGGTAATATCTCCCACTTCTTGAAGATTGTTATTCGGTAAAAAAAATATGAAAAAATAACTCTACTTAAGGGGACACCCGGGTTTGAACCGGGGGCCTATCGATCTGCAGTCGATTGCTCTACCACTGAGCTATATCCCCGACGAAGAAAAAAGCGAATTAATTTATTATGTAAGTACCTATGTACCTACATTCATTTGAATGTGTAAGCGATCATATTTTGATGACGCGGTAATTAGTGTTATCTCAACGTGCTATTAACCTTATTTTACTTTTGTTTCACAAAGTAATATATATTTTGTCTATGTAATGATTTTGTATACTTGTAAGTATACCTATAAATATAATTTTATTATAATTTATAATTTAAGTATCTAATTTTCAATTTTATTCTGTTTATAAATTGTTAATGAATTATTATAACTTGTTTTCCAACTTTTATCACTTTCATACAATTATGGAAACTGGCCTGACTCTACAATATTGAGACCGTAAATTTTGCGCCCGTTTGTCAGTCTTTGTCACATCAGAGTAAGAGAGAATAGGCAAGTGTAAATTTTAGCTGAGTAGGATTACGGAATCGGGCAGCAGAGGCCGCGGTCTCGCTGAATTATTGAAACGGCACGACCTCCACGCGAGCTCTGTACTCCTGGTACTTGCAGGTTTTATGTTACTGAAAATACAATTGCTGCAAGCACTCTGCAGGCTTATAAAAATTCTGAAACATTGTGGATCTCTATAACTTTAGCACGCTCAGAGAAAGGCAAAAAATAAAACCGGACATGTGCGAGTCGGACTCGCGCACGAAGGGTTCCGTTCCGTACCATATATAATAAAAACGAAAAAAAATACTGTTGTATGAGTGAGTGCCCCCTTAAATATTTATTTTATTTTGTTTTCTACTATTTGTTGTTATAGCGGCAACAGAAATATATTTATGTTGTTGTATCTTTGAAAATGACAACTTTCTAAACCATAACGGTTCATGAGATACAGCCTGGTGACAGACGAGACGGACAGATGGACAGACAGACAGCGGAGTCTTAGTAATAGGGTCCCATTTTACCCTTTGGGTACAGAATCCTAAAAAAGTAATCACTGATACGTGAACCGAGGTTTGAGTGGGTATGTTACTTTACGATCGTGAAAATATAACTGTAGGTAGGTAGGTATAAGGTACCTGCTAAGAAAGTTCTAGACAAGTTCAACTGGTAGCGCTCTTGCCTTATGAAATTCTCATGCTTTATAACTTGCGAGCTAGATTTGAAAACTTAGGCAATTAGGAAGTTATGTAGTTGGAAGTCGGTAAAGTATCGTTTCGGAGAAACAAGGGAACGATATTTAACAAAGCTAGAAAATTTTGCAGTTTTTTACAAGCTTATAAAATGTCAGGTTAGCTAGGTAGGTATGACATTTATGAGTTGCTGCCATCTATAGGGCGGTTCAACTAAGTATCAGCTTGAAACCTTGGATTCTATTCATGTGCCTGTAATTACACCGGCACCCACACCCTTCAAACCGTAACACAGCAAGCTGCTTAGCGGCAGAAATGGGCATGGTGGTAGTACTTCCCCGGACGAGCCCTTCACTAAGAGATCTACTACTATTTAAACACAAAATGCCAGTGCCCATCCAATATAGTGGTTTGAAGGGTGTGGGTGCCGGTGTAATTACAGGCACATGACGCTTAACACCTGTATGCCTCAGGTTGATGGACGCAGAGCTGTGTATTGTAGGGCACGTTCCTAACTAACGTGATCTACAATGCAATGCTTTGTTATAAGCTATGGTAACCACTTAACATCAGGTGGGCCATACGCTTGTTCCATCAGCAAATTGTATAAAAAAAATATGTATAAAAGAAAACCAGTCTAGGTTTCTCTCGGCAGCTGCAATCTTGTACGTATGGAATACCAAACCTACTGCAAAACGTGTATGTTACGGCGTAGCACAGTATGTCTACGAATGCAAATGTCTACTACGATACCATAAACTATATTTTTCACGTCTATGTCTCATCGAACAAATTGTTCAAAAGAACATAGGTACCTACCTACCTAGAATCTCGAGATATTTACCATACCTGAGGTTTTTTTATATTGTTGGACCTATGGTATCTTCAAACCTATTTTATCTGTATAATACGAGTGTAATAGGTACGATTTCTTGTTTCAACTCGTACATGTTACCAGTCTTGTTGAAAAGTTTACTTAGGATCGTATTATTCATTATTAAGTACCTAACTCTGAACAGTAACATGGAGGTAGGTACGGGTTTCATTAGAACTTCAAATCTACACATGAGTGAGTTGGTTCCTACTTGGCTTGTTATTTTAGTAGCGGTACCTATTTTACGCCCTAGAAATATCATCGTTTCACATAAACACAATGTATCTAGGCGACCTAGAGTAGTTTGTTGCTATTTAGTTACTTTTTTGTCGTGTAAAACCTGGTTAATCCTATCTAATATATATATTTTTTAAATTACAAATAGCTGATGAAACAAGCAGATGACACGTCTGATTTTAAGTGGTTGTATGTCTATACATAGCCTATAACAAAGCATCCGTTAGGTTCATTAGGTAGGACCAGTTTACTGTTTGGCATAGTCTGTCCGTTACGTCCAGTTACCAATTTCGACAACTTCGCTTTTAGTCTAATTCTCCTTTTGCTTCATTACCTCGTAGCTCATGTGATCGTAGCGTGCCCCGTGCATGAACAGTTGTTAAGCCTCGTTTTTTTAATACAACTTGCTGATGAAACAAGCAGATGGCCCACCTGATGTTAAGTGGTTACCATCACCTATAACAAAGCATTGCCTCGCCAGCAAGCTGCTTGTCTTTTTGTATTGAAATTGTTTCTTTTCACAATAAACGAGGTAATAGAAGCAGTTCAAATAAAACTGGTTTCCTCGCGATGTTTTTCACCACATAAATACTATCTACGCATAACGCTGCACTACTAGCACTGCACTAGGACGGAGAAAGGGAGACGCGGGGAAGGCAGGGGAGAGGATGCCCCCCGTGCGCCCGGACAACCACATCCATCGAACGACACGCGCAGTGACGCGCGGGAGTCGCATTGTCCCTTTTGCAAATTTTTTATTTATCTTTTAATGTACCTACCTACTAAGAACTGTAATCCAAAAAGTAAACGATTATTAAAATATTTAAAGTTTTGTTATTATACAGGTACTTAGGCAGGTACCTACCATGTTTATAGACCTAATGGATTACTCTACTCATGAAATTCCAGTGGGCGCAGTCCCCAATGAGCGTGGCTGGTGGTTCAGCGGATGCAGGCTCACCTCCCGAAGGGTTCCGACGAGCTGCCAGAGGATCTTTCTCCGCTATCCTGGATCTGCTGACTGCTACTACTAACGTGGACCATCACCAGGTCAGTTCCATAATTTATCATACCTGTCTACCCACTCACATATAGGGAACATCCTATGACCACTATTCCCATGCGTGGACTAAACACAACAACTAAGAATGATTAGTTTTATAGTGCTAACCTACACCCACAATCCCACAAACCAGCTGCGTATTCCCGTATCTTCGGGAGGGTCGTGGGTTCAAATTCAATTCCGGGGTATAACTTTTGGTATAACTTCTAATCAACCGACTGCTGACTATATTTGCGTGAGGCGATATGCGGACGGTTTTGTAGTTTTATGCTGCAGCCAATGATGATATTCCGAATACGGTTCCTAAGCTAGAGGATTTATGTCGATTCGTCATACTGTACGATGGACTCATGCAGACTTATGATTTATAGATCATTTGTCGACAAGGAAGGTCATTTTTTTTGACTTGCTGATAGAACAAGCAAAGGGCCCACCTGATGTTAAGTGGCTATCATTAACAGAGCATTGTCTCGCTGGTCACACTAGTCTGCGTTCATACAACGTCAACCTAAGGCATACAGGTGTTAAGCCTCGCGTGCCTGTATTTACACCTACTAAGACCTATTTTTACGCTGAAAAAAGGTAGGCTACCTACTTTATAGGCTTACCTACCCGTCCTCTTGAGCTCTCAGCTAGGTATAAATATTTAACTTCATGCAGTCTACCTCACACGATTCTATGCGTAGTCAAAATTTACGGTCCGCATGTTTATCAAATACCGACACCCACATCAAGTCGGTAAATTCCAGTTCAAAATCACACATCCCTTTCTAAATTGAATTAAACTCCCTTTCTAAATTGAATTAAACTAGCCATTAGTAACATCGTCCAACAAAGCAAGTGGATAATCTCGTTACCTACTACAATTTGCTTGCACGCTTTTCGAGAAACCTATACCTACAAATATGTTGTTTTAAGATTATTATACTTACAATATATAGGTAGCTAGGTGTTTGGTTTACCATGAGGAGGAAGGTATACCTATGCGGTAGCACGTACAAAGCCTTAGATTAGTAAACAGGCTTTTGCATCTGCGAGTTATGATTTATACAACGTCTGGAGCAAATTTTCCACTCATATGGGATGCTGTAGTGTCTGGGACAGAGTTGCTTGCCCAGTACCTATGCCATCCTCACAGCTTAGTCGACTTAATTAACAGGACTACGCCACGTTTGAGAGCGCTAGCATTACGTACATACATTTTTCGAACAGAAAAATCCAGAGGTACACGACCGGATTCGAACCTACGACCAGAATAGTGAAAGGCGTAGTTGCTAATACTAGAGCACCAGTGCTTTAAGAAGTAGTAGGTAGGTCCAAATAGAGCGATTTGATTATGTAGGTACAGGTACCTAAGTAATTATATCTTTAAATTGAATCAAACCGAATGCTGCCCATTTGGACCGTCTTACTTAAATACCTACACACAGTGGTCTATAACTTTATGATCTCGCTCCCAACATGTACCATTATTTGATTACTCACCTATAAAGCCTGCCTTGTACCAAGCTAATGGGTTGGACGCAGGGTCACTTAGTGAAAAAGCTTTCAACGTGCACGACACCTAAACTAATTTCCTGCCGATATTAATCAACCAATATCCGTCGACCTGACTGCGGAAATGCTAGTTTCCTGTTAGCTTGTGGACCTGTCTACCTACGCAGAGCAAACAAACTAGGGATAAACAAGTTCAAGCATGATACACCCAAATAAATTGAATTTCGGGTGAAGAGGTACAATTCGTTGCCATTTTCCCTCTAGGCCCTCAGTTAAATATCAGTAGGTAGGTATAGATCTTGATTCTTCTTTGGATCAAAATTATATTTTATAATTCTGGTAAGCATCTTACAAGTATTGCCAACCTGATGGTAAGTGGTTACCATCGCCTATAACAAAGCGTTTCTTTGAAACGTAGCCCACAATACACTGCTCTGGGTCCATCAACCTGAGGCATACAGGTAGCCTCGTGTACCTGTAATTACACCGGCACCAACGCTCTTCAAACCGGAACAGAGTAAGCTGCTTGGCGGCAGAAATAGGCATAGTGGTAGATACCTACTGCCCCGGACGAGCCCTTCACTAAGAGCTCTACTACTACAGAACGACGTATAATTTCTTTTAGCTTTGGATGCATCAGCTTAATTTTATTAACAGCTCAGTTTGTTTGTAGCAAACGTAGTAACCCTGCCATGCGCAGTCCTACATGCATGCGCATCATCTACAGATGATGTGGTGGGGTTCAATCCCCACGGAGTTCAAACATTATGCTGAACTGAACATAGATAGGTAGGTACCTACCTACGTTTGTTCTCTCTCTGGATGTTCACTGATGTAACTATCTCTTCTTTTTCAGGACCAAAATCCGGATGGCCTGTCAACTCCTCGTGCAAACGATAAGTCCGGCAGCCGCTCGCCCGCTCGCAGTGAAGGTAAGTAGGTAATTAAAAACACCTAAGTTGAATGACCGGTTGACGAAAGGCCGAAGCCTTGAGTGGTCTGAGGAGCGTTTAGATATCAGTAATAGGTCAAGTTCCTTTTTTCTAATTCCAGTGGCGGAAACGGATAACGAGAGGTGATGGTCGGCCTCTACGCTGCTCGAGCGACTGGCGCAGCGCGGCTTGCAAGTTGATACGCAACTCGCACTGCCTCCTACAGGTAGCAAATACTATCCACTATTAGCAAGTATCTCCCGGAACAGATTTTATGCGGATCAACGAGAACATAACATCAATCAATCGACAAGAAACTGTGCATCGAAGAGAAAAAAATATCATTATAAAATCCAAGTTGACGGAGCGTTTGGTCGTGCGATTTAACATTAGATGGGCCATCTGCTTGTTCCGTCAGCAAGTCGTATAACAAAGGAACTATAAAAAAAACAACCGCATGTTGGTAACAAGAAGCGTAGATGCTTTGACCCAAAGTAACCCATTACCCCGAATACTCAAACGCATCTTAGATCACAAGTGACGAATTTTTGACAGATTTTCATAGCAAACAATCGCGACATGAGACGAGCTTAAATCTGAGATGCGTTTGGGTATTTGGGGATTATACCTATAGGTTTTTCTAAGCTTGTATTGTATTACAGGTTGTGCGCGTTACCGCGAGCTCTGCTACCGCGCTGCGCACGCGACTCGATCAGAGTCCGCGCCTCGCGCCTGCGCCTGCGCAAACTGCTCGCGTCGCCGTTCTGCAGAGCCTTGAATTGCAGCCCTTATATCCTAATTCATATTTCCAATGAGAATCGTATTTTCAGTACATCCTCATAGTCAATTTTAGCTAGTGATTTTATGTATTTTACTAATAGGAAGGTAAACCTCTTTCAACCTTTGCAATCATCGACAAAAGTATAATAACATTTTTAAGTGTTAAATTTTAAATAAATAGTTCTTAACCAGCGCACTTTGGATCAAAGTTTAGAATTTTATATGAAGATCAGCCTTGAACTATCACAAACCAAATATACAAACTATCTGCAAATCGGAGCTATTATTGAGCAAAATCCAGAGAAGTGAATTGAATACTGTTATTATACTTTTGTCGCTAACTGTACCTGTGGATTTTAAAAATGCTCCTTCACGTTTCTCGAGTCCAATGTTCGATAGATAAAATGATGTTTTTTGCTTACTCTACCTAGATAGTGCCTTACCTAATCTGATTCTACCTTAGAAATCATGGAAAATTTAATACCTTTCAATTAATAAATAAATTACCAATTTTACCCAAGATATTAATTACCTACCGTTTTGTAATTATATGGCACATTGTAATTTATAAATCGTTGCACATTATTAGCTTCGTAAGATCGTCAATTCATATTACAATTGAATTCGCTTATTATACAATTAAAGCTAATTCAAAGAAATTTAGCAAATTTCACACAATTTATTTGGATGTTATGCTACATGGGAATATTCCGTAAGTCTATAAGTTGATAATTTTATGATAAAAATAAGCTAATTATTAGATACCGTAAATAACGTATGCCAAACTAGGAATGTATCTTAGTGAATAGTCGGTGGCTAACATTATTTCTATGGTCCAAGGAATGAGTAAATTAAGATAACTTTGAGCTAAATATTTAAACGTCTTAATTTTAGTATTTTAGAGCCTAAAATTAAGTTAATCTAACGTAGGTATACCTGTCCATTTGTGCAATGAACTTTTGACGATTTTCTATTATTAAATGTACAATAAATTCTACTTTATAATACATTAGTAGTGTATAAACATTATTTTTTAATTACATTACAATATTGTCTGATCTTCTCTATTGTACTTACCGATGTCATAAAGTACATTTATTTAACATATTTTAAACAAGGCCTATGTATCTAATCGCTTTATAAAATGTATTTTAAAATGATTCAAAAATAAAATTTATAAAAATAGTTCAATCAATTATTTGAAATAAAAGAGAACTAATATCGAACTAGGTGACTTAGGAAATCTAGGCAGTCTTGTGAATGTGAAATTTAAATAACGCTTATATTATTAATTAGTAATTTTATTAAGAGTAAGACAAAAATACAAAACGTCACGGGAACAATACAGAATTTGTTCAGAATGAAAATACATACACGCAATCGGACAACCTGTAAGTGTTCACCAAGCGTCCGTATTATTTTAACTACGGATCGTCGTTAGTCCAATAACATCTCATCTCATTTGGCTAGCGTACAGTATTCAGCGTGCAACGATCCGTCGTAATACTAAAAGACACTCGTAGAATATAGAAACCGGGCATAAATGGTCACTTGAAAAAAATCAAATTTCAAACTACATCCCTTGTAAACTTCAAACTTCGGATTCCGCAAAATGCTTTCACTAAGCAATATAGGAGAACGAAGTTCCAGTAAGAAATTTGTATTTTATAAGCTAAATCACATGCTTTCAGGGTTCAATATCAAATATCCTGCAAATGCGTAGCCCTAAAACATGATTGTTCAGTGAATATTCTTATATTCTAACAACAGGTACTATATTTTAGGTAGTTTTAATGAATACATCGATAATTTCAATTCCCTAATAGTAAAGGACTTACTGCCAAAAACTTGACATAACATACAATTTATATGAAATCGAATTCATATTTTCTCATCTTAAAGGTGAACAAAATCATATTGAATGGGTACATTAATAAATCTACGAGAATGTAAAGAATGAACTCATCTAGAGACGAACGCGGGTATCGTCTGTTCACATAACAAAAAAGTCCAAATGCAAAATAATCTAACAACTTAAAAGTTCGGATAAAGAGTCTTTGAGATTAATATTTCTAGCAAAGTGTTTTCATCAAAACTGAAGTCTAAAATGCTATCAACTAGAATTATATCTATAGGAATACGTCTAAATAGGTCAATATGGATAGCAACTTATGTCATTTAATTATAAAGTCATCTTACTGGTTTATCGAGATCGTTTTATACTAGCTAGGCTATGATCTCATTGTTATGATAAATTTAATATAAATATGTATCTCATTGACTCATCTCCGATAAAAATAATGTACAAACTAGAATGATTGCGTTTGTATAAAAAGAACAACTATTTTACATACATACGAGGAAATTCCTAGAGATTTGCTAATTTATATCGAGGATCCTCAATAACATGCTTCATCTATACGATGCTGAATATTTCTGCATAAGAGTTCATAAACGTGAAAAAAATGTAGTTCCTCAAAATAAATCAGTAAAGCCAAGGCGTTCGTGAGGGTCAAAGTCCGTAGATCGCAACCTCACGGATTAGCGACGATAGGGATGGTAGGAGGGTGCTGATGCAGACCCACTGGACGAGCCGTGGTAGCTGCGCTTAGATGATCGCTGATAGCCATCACCGGATCCACCAGTGTACTCATAATCGTCACCTAAGCAAAAACACACGTTATTGATAGAAGATACGGTAGGACTTCGTATAGCAACAATCAAAGCAAAGATTTAAGAGATAGGAAGAAGGTAAATAGTAAACTTACCCACACCACGCACTTTCACACTCAGGCCCATCGATGTATCCCTACCTAGGCTAATTTTTTTTCACAGAGGACCAATATTAACTATCCTCCCCGGTCCCCTTAACGTCACTCAATTACGTATCTTTGTTGCAGCCAGTGTCAATCGACATCTAAATAAGAAACAAAACTAGCAAACAACCTTTATTAGCAAAACAAAACTGGCAAACAATCTATAGCAAACAACCATTATTAACAACTGCGGCCGATAGGTAACCGCATTTTTTCCGGTTTCAATCAGAAAACAGATTGCAACAAAGTTACGTAATTGTGCCACTGGACAATTCTATCGCATGACACTACCTACTCGTGTTTTAATGTCACTAATAAGATAGTACCTGTTACGTACAGCGTTATCTAATGAATGTACCTACAAAAGGATCATACTAAGTTCGTTAAAGTGGCATAAAGCCCCGGTAACCCTAAAAGTCTGCTTGGACGCAGTAGGTTTAATAATAATTGAAATAAAAACTTTACTTTAGTGGGGGTATTCATAGGTACGTCCAAATATTACATTTCTCACATACCCATATTTTGTATTTCGTACGTGACAGGTTGCAAGCCTATCGCCGCTGCTAGAATACTTACTGGTTTCTTTATGATGTTTTCCTACACCGTTTGATAGCACTGGCATTGCACACATAAATTTGTCGTATAGAAAAATCCATTAGTGTACGACTAGATACGAACGCACACACATCGATTGCAGATCGTACAAACATTTATTATCTCAATGCAGGAATTGAACCCGCGACCTCCTGCATCGCAAGACGGTCGTCACCCGGTTTCATCCAATATCATACAGGTTGTTATGAATCGTTTGTCGAATAAACCTTCATCTCATTGGCCAATGTTACAGTGACAATATAAATTGGCCAATAAGGTGAGAGCTTATCTGACAGGCAATGACCTATATTATTTCTACAATGAAATATATTATTGGGATATTTTATTGTGGTTCAGTGGACTTTTAGGCATGTTGTAATCAAAGCGCATGGACGGCGGCCAAATAGTGTCAAATTGGCTCGTTTCATAGCTCAGTTAATAGTAGCTTTGCCTTCTCTGCTGTAGGTTGTGGGTTCGATCCCCCGAGAACAAACATTTGTGTGATACAACAAAGATAATAATATCTGTTCTCCGTCTGGGTGTTTTATATTCAAAGTATGTTTTACAAAAAAAACGTATACAAGTATCCTATCAGTCATCTGGTTCCCTTAGTATGAGCTATGCTTAGTTTGGGGCTAAATGATTTTGTGTAAAAATGTTCACAAGTATTTATTATTTTAAATCTACCTTGTCCAAGCAGACTACTAAGAATACGACCTACATTTGTTACATTACCTATAGATACTGTTACTAACTATTATACTGTTATTCTACAGTGGACTACGTGAAGTGGATTTTTAACCTGAGACCGAAGCTATGTCCGACACGTTACAGTAAGACGGTTCCGGAGACACCATAGCACCACAATACATCATCTGAACCTATAAGAATTTATAGTTCTGAATACTTTTACTATTAGTCAGTCTAGAATCTACTGTAAGATTTCATGGTTTCAATCTTCAATGTCTATTTTACGCTCTGACGCTATTTTTAGCGCGAGTGAGTCGCATCGTCAAACATTTGGGTTATTTTAATACTGAACACAGATTTAGTTCTCATTCGAGTGAATTTGAATGCGCACTGCAATCTGAGATTTTAGATGGTACATATTACAAAGAATTCAATCCAACTGGCTATTTTCTATAACCCTGAGTGTATCACATGGCATTGAACCGTCCAGTGCTAGTAAAAACTGTATCTTGCTATGGTATTTTTTGACTTTTAACTTTCGCGACCGGAACACATTGAACATTTACACGGGTATTTATCGCGTATTACCTTTTTTTATTTATATTCCCGACGTTTCGGCTATGTTGCAATAGTCGCAGTCGCGGGCAGACTGTGGTAGCAGGTAGCAGTATCAACAACTACCCTCACTTGATCTTCTATATCCATATTGTCAGTGTTCACACTACGACACACAATACTAATAGGAACGTCGAGAATATAAATAATAAAGGTAATACGCGATAAATACCCGTGTAAATGTGTCCAATAAGTATCTTGCTAGTTCGAATTATATACTTATATCTGTTTTAATCACAAAGGGTCTAGCTGATGACAATGTAGTAAAAAAACACTCAGGGTTCTGACCAAGGATGGGTCAGTTCAATGACACGTATGCCTAATCTACTAGTAGATAAAGAAAGGACCTGTGGAGAAGTCCCCATAGCTTCGTGCATCTGCGGTATCACGTACTTAGGACTGCCCGTGTGACTGGCCACGCAATCACCTTCTATTTACGAAAAAGTTGCTTTCAAAATGGTTAATTTGATAACTATCTAAATCTATTCTACGGGGAAGTTTCAACTCGGGTTCTTGATTGTATTCTTTTAAAAAACTACATATTTAGCTACGTTATTTCAATGGAATATATATAAAGAGCAGGGCGTAATGAGAAAACTCCGCAAAGTTGAAGGGGAATGGGTTGTTCTTATCATCTAAGTCCCGTTTAAGTTTTCGGATTGCTTCTTTAAAAATCCTGTAGGTATAAGGGTACTTTACCTTTGATTGCTTGGAGTACTGTGTTAGTTGAGTGTGCAATTATTTGTCTACGTGTAAGTATGGAAAGTTAGTTTTAGATCGTATTCTCCTATCATTATGAAAATAGATTGTTTCGTTTGGTTAGCATTTAATTTGTTAGATTTTTAGTAGGTGTAAGACTATTACAGGATTTGACTTTATGCCACTAAATAAAAATTAAAATTATGATCTCTTATTGTTTATCCTACTGGGTGGTTTATTCTAGAGGGTCGGGGGTCAACCATTAAAAATGCCAGAATTATTTTGAATTTTTTGATTTCTTTTAATTATCTACGTTTTATAATGTCCTTAAAAGTAGATATAATATTTCATCATAAGATATTATTTCAAATATTTGCAGTTGTAATATTATTAATTTTAATTAATCAACCAGTAGTATTACTTAATCCATTAAGATAGAAGAAGCTTAATAATAGGAAACTACGACAAAACTGTTTTTCAAATACATTACAAACTACATACTTATGTTACCAGTTAAATCTAACACTAAATACATACCCAAAATACCTATAAAGAATAATGCATAATTTCTACTAAAAGACCTGTGTGTTATTTTATGTGATAGCACTTTTAATTACATCAATTTATTAGCGTACAAGCTTCTCGTCTTAATTTAGTGCTTCGATTAATATTATTAATAGTTAGAACCGTAATTAACTAATTATCATTAGGTAATCGTCGTATATAGACAAACAACAAGGACACTCGTGGTCGTGAACGTCTATCATAATTTTCATTTTTATATAACGAACATAAAGTAAACTTATTGTAACCGCGCGGGATTGCAAATTGGCGACTGGCGCAGCCAACTTGGATCCGTAGCGGCGCTTGCGTGCAAGGCTTCACCAATGTGCACTTTTAGGGCTAAGTATAGTTTTAATACTATAACAAATCTAGATAATAGTCTTACAATCGTAACATGCTTAATTTGTGGCTAGGTCGCAGTCACCGCTTCCAATTAATTACATTTTAGAAAATTAATACAATACGTTATGAATACAACGCGCCGACCCGTGCCGACGCCCGACGCGGCGTTATATAAACTTATATACTGCCGTAAGTTATGTTACTTTATATATTGTACATCAGTCGATAGGTCATCTAACAATTTTGTATACTAATCGATCGTTATGTACTTTATTTAACCCACTAAGAAAATATAGTTAAAAATAATCAACATCGAAATTTTAATTAAACAGAAATAAATAACAACTTGCCCTAGGTTTTTATATTAATTAAGTTATAATTATCTGTAAAGCCCGTGCATTATATTTTACGATTATAATGGGATCCGTAATTACATTTATATTAAATTCTAGTATAAATATGACGATTATAGTTAGTAATACCTGCATTGGTTTTAAAATAACTTTCCAAAAGACTACAGACTGTCGGTTAGACGATTTATTTTAAATGCAAAATATTATTACGTGACGATTAAAAAGTGAACTTATAAAAGTAGAACTGTTAATCTAACTTTAACACTAGGGGTCTTTGTCGTGTATAATTAGTCAATTACGATCATAAATATATTAATTATTATTATAATGTATATAAAACGGGCACCGAGGCGGCCATTTGCCGTCCGTCGGACGCGCACTCTTCCGCTAAGTTAGTTATCATACCAAATACACTTAAACAAGTTTCTTTATACTACCGAATAAACATACACATATAAAAACCGCATATACTATAATATTTTAAAGTAATACAAACAAGAGTCGAGAGGTTAACTACACAACAGTACTACAGTTAAGCCATGATTATATTATTCCATAAACATTATATAATTTAAAGATACAGTAATATATCTTATGTCGATATTACTCAGTGTAATATTAAAATGCAAAAGATGGTCACTCACGGGTTTGCGCGTTGGTCCGTTGTTGTGTTATGTAAGGTATATAATAGGTAATATAATTTATATAATATACTTGTAGTGGGACTCTGCAAGGTGTTGCCCGCGAGAGGGGTGATCGTGACGTGACGTGACGCATGACGTCACGGTAGCCGAGCGTGCCGAAACCACGAGTTAACTCCACATTTGACAGACGAGCCTCTAACGAGTCTTACCGTATTTGTATTTCGCTAACTATTTTAATTAATAAATTCATCCAATATTTTAATGTTTCTCCTATAATAATAATTAAAAACTCATATAAATAGTCTCAATTGATTTTTACTTCGACAATAATTTGCACTAAGTTTAATGTTGAGTAAATCTAAAATTTCTAATACATACGATACTTTACTTTAAATAAATTATTTTCTTTATATTATAAGAAGATTGCCATTGTTTAAATTACAAACTAAGTTCTTAATTGTTCCAAAGTTTGTGAGTGTTGGGCTCTGGCCCGTGTTTAACACACCTTAGTGCTAATCTTTATTACTGAACATAACATAAATCTATAATGATACTTTTAAAAGCGACGTTTTCTAATATTAAATCAGGTGTGAACTATTTACGTTCGTATCATCGGTGGTTGTATATTAAATCTACATTGAAATTATACCGAAACGATGGAACTGAGACAATGCGAACTCAACATACAGGAGGGCGGGATGCGGGACAAGGGCGCACGAGGGGAAGGCTAGGGACGAGGAGGGGAGGTTAGAGGACGCGACAGTTAAGACTGGCAAGAGAGTACGACCGAAATGAACGAATACCTAACCTGATAGTAAAATAAGGAGGAATGAATATTCAAATTAACCTAACTAACATAGGAACCGAGAGCAAAGAAGCGATAAAGAAGCTGATTTATCTAGACGTAACCTAACTGGCAGTTGAGTAGACGTTATCGAATACTTAATTAACTTCATTATTATTTGTTACAGGGTACGATACGAATATTACATAAGTCGATCAACTACATTATGTACTCGTTCAGTCGATTCTGTTATTATATTTAATGCTACGTGAAAATGTACCAAAGTGTTTAACTATGAGAATCACAATGTTGAAGGCGTAATTATTTTTTACTATTATTTTACTTTAATTTGGAACATCGCACCCCTCGGCCCGGACCGTGTCGCTTATCATTTGCTTATTCTTCACATTATTCCTCAATAGATAAATTATTCTTACGGAGCGATCTTAAATAACCCTATTCTAAACGTTCAAATTATGCAATGTCAACAATTTGTCTATTAAAACATTTATAACAAATCTTATTGGTCGCGGGCACAAGTAGCTTGCGCCGCGGATCTATTAATTTATTAAAATTAAAGGAACAGCGCCCCGTAGCAGTCCGGGAGCGGGCAGTCTATCAGTAGATCCGTTAACTCTAAGTACCTATTACAACGAATAATGGTCGGAGTGCGTCCGGCACACCGGTCTCCACTGCGCATTTCATTACTTAGCTTAGCACTAAAATTTTAATCAGTCGATCGGTCAAACGATTGAGCGATATAAAGTACAGTAAAAGACTAACATTAAATTTAATCTAATAAATGTTATTTTAAAATTATAACTCACTTTGCGGCGCAGGGAGGCCGGTGTGTGCGTCCGCGGTAACCGCATTACGACTAAGGGCCGTCTCTCTCGGCCTCGCAAACCTCTATACAGTTTTAAAAACATTTGGCAATCACATAAATTAAAACTTTAAAACTATGTGACGAGAGAATCGATTAAAATTATGCTTTACACACTTGTATATAATTATGTACAGGGTGTCCGCGCGAGGGGTGCGCTCGGCTGAGCCGGCTAGAATATCCTAAATGCTTGAGCTCCTTCACTTAACCATACGTACCACGTTATCGCTTGCTCATTTACAATTTGGCAGGTAAATTTAATGTTTAAAATATAATAAAAATCCGTATTTATCATAATCGACTTAATAATTGCAATAAAAACTAAAATGCATATTAGAAAACAAATTAAAATTACGAATATTCAAAGAGAAACGTTCCCTTTTTTATACAAAAAATGGGATAATTAAAAATAATAATAATCACGTTCAGTCATGCGCTATGTTTCGTTATTAACATATAATTATCCATTACAACTCTACCGTTTTCCTAAGTCTAGTGGATGATAAATAACCAAAATACTAATATTAAATATACATACCGATATATATATCAGATAATATTTATACAAGTTTAGCTTAAGTTAAGTTTTAAAGGTCATTTCCCTAAATTGGCCTTGTTTAACATGTCTGTCAAATGTGCTTCACTCGGGGGCAAGCGCTCGGTTCCGCGAGTCTCCCTACTGTCTCCCTAGTCGCGCCTTTCGACGCAACCACGAGACCACAACTAACAACTATACCTACGACATTATAAAAGAAATCGTTCTAAAAGGACAAAAAAATACTCAAAACTCGAAACATTTTGAAAGTTAAAAACAATAGTAAGCCCACATCCAAAGAGAATATTAAAAGCAAAAAACGGCGTACGAGCAGAGTTCGCAACCGCGATTACAGCGTCCTTCAGCTTGAGAGGGGGTCGCGAAATGTTCTAGCGAGTAATATCAAGGTCGTGTCGCGCGATGACCTAATATCAACCATGATTAGCGTTCAGAGACGTGGCAATGCCAAAACATTCAATAAAAAACACGAAAACGCTCACTATCAATAAACTTATGCTTCCAAAACCTACGATATCCAAAAGTTTAACTCTAAAACGCATGTGGGTTTGTGTCTATGCAGTCGCCGGCGACCTATATAAATCGTGCCTAAAAAGGCTTTTGTTAGCAATCATGCATCGCGTAAGTCTAGCAGTCAGTAAATTAGTATGATCCAACCTCAATACGTTAATCTAAGCTATAAAAATTTCGTGCCCGTGAACGTAATCAAGAGAGAAAGCTACGCATCTAGGGTTGTGAGTACGTGACCGTTCGGCACACTTCACAAGAAAACGACGAAATCCACCCGGCTGCCGTCAACCGCACGGAATCATCAGAATTCACCCGCGATGCGACGGTCCCCTGCGTGTGTATGTGTGTGATGGATAGAGAGGTGGGGTGAGAAGGGGAGAGTGTGAGGGAGAGGAGGAGGAGTGGGTAGGGGACACTAGGCTGCAGGCCACTCCTTGTTAAAGTCGTTGGGCGTGAAGTGTTTGGGCGCGTGGTGCGCAGTGTGATGATGCACACCTGGCGGCTGCGCGGCGGGCGCCGGCGGCGGCGGGTTGGCATGGTACTCGGCAGCCGGCGCGGCGTACCCGCGTGATGCGCCGCCGTACGTGGAGCCCTGCGACACCCACCCCGCGTTACTGCCGAGAGCATCCCGACAACGATCGACATGCCCCCCGCCCGTCACCCTGGCCTAGCCTAGCCTAGCTAATACAAGCTAAGTACTGTACTCTCTATCTACTCCGATTACATGGCTGCGATTACGGACAATCCGGTCGTCTCTGAACACTTAAAGTACTTAACATTAACAGTTTAAAGTTAGACATTAACCTGTAACAATATGAAATCCAAATTTTACTAGTTTGTACTTTAAATGCCGATTCACGGGTGCCGAGGCGACCCGAGGCCGGGATGCGTTAAGATTACGTAGAAAACTAGGCGCTTATATCTAGTGCGGTGCGATGCCTTTTTGACGGGCGCACTACGGTCGCAACGATCGAACCGTCCATAGTGAGAAATCCCCAGTGTTTCGCGACATTCCCCCGTCCGATACCCCGCCCTTATCTCTAATTGTCTTTCTGGAGGAGCCACTCTTGTGGGCCCTGATCGACCAACTGGAAAAGAAGAACAAGACATAAAGTCCCACTCGGCAAGTGTTTAGCAGGTTTATGTAAGTAGCTCGGCGCGTGAACATGAACCGGACGAAAGCGTGACTGACCCCCAGGGCGAAAATGAACTCCCGAGCGGCGCTGGTTACAAGTATGGGATGGAGGGATGGATGGGGCTTGGATTGGGGCACCGGAGGTCCGGCGGTGAGAGACCTTCAGCGAAACTCGATAACTATCTAATCTCCTCGATTTTCACTATGGATAGCGGTGCGAGCGCCATGTATAGCAGACGCGGCCTGTGCCAGCGGCGTCGCATCTCACGGTATTGGATACGATCGACCGCACCATACTTTTCTTAAAATCAAAAAGACATCGCACATATTCCGCAGCTTAGAGATGCGGCCAGTGCAGTGGGTCAGGCACTATATACGCAATACGGCGTCCGAAGTGATTACAAACAAGCACAGTACACGATACACGGCACACGGATGCAGGGTGGCAAACTAATGGCTCTAATATAATTGATCATGCTGCGTTTCGGCTGTGACACCTGGCTGTGATCAGCCGGAACTATTATATCGCTGAACGTCACTCGCTCACCGGTGCCATTGTTCGGTCACGAAACCTTGCACGCCCATATCGCAAACAACCACAATGCAAGTACAACCAAATTGAGACGATGCAGGAAATCTATAGCAATCTTTCAATCTTTATTACTGGTCTCGCGTCCGTTCATAACTCTAGCCTTGATTTTGAAATCCGTTCATGCATCGTACATACAAACTGGCGTTGGAACTCGTCTACTGGATCGAATGCAGGACAAAATAAAGTGAAAAGCTATAGGAGATACAAAAGGGAAGTAGGAAGGATTCAAGCCCCGATATGATGAGCAAAAAATTATACCAAACCTGTCGGATGATCAACTTGGCTGTGCTTTAGTATGTGAGTATGTATTTTAATAACTTTATCTTGGCTAAATCATGATGATGTTAATAGATTAGTAGTTAAATGTGAAAGAATGAGGTGTAAATTAAGCTCCAAGATAAGTTAGAAACGAAATAAGATTGTTTGCGATATCATTTTGTATGGAAAGTAAACTTTTTTTGACACATTTTGAAGACTATCTCATCTATGTTGACACTTTCCATGTAAAATGTTGGGCACGTATGACACAAAGGCGTTAGGCGTGAACTCGACTCAAACGGTCCGTTATTCGGCGATCGAGAGTATTGTTAGCAAAGACTGATTCTCACCGCGACCGACTGACACAAATAGTGTTCCAACAATAGCATTTGCTTTACTAAATTGCCTCGACAACCGTTACATTGAGATAATAATTCCGGCATCAATTGAAAGTACACGAGACACATTTACGCATTGTTAGAACACGAATCAGTGCGAGATAATTAACAAATGGTGTACTATCCATCAGATTTCATAAACGGACGACAGTACGACAAGCATATTTGTATGTAAGTGTTTGTAAAGCCTTGTATTTTATCTTTGTCATGCCTATCTGTCTGAAATTCAACAAAATGGCAGTTTTGAAGTTCAACAAAATGGCGGATAAGAGCTTGCAATTTGTCAATCGTTTATGTTATAAAATGAACATACAATCGTTAACCGTTAGGCATTTTCTGATTTGTACAAAACGTGTCTGATAATTTCACAAACGTTTATTGCATATGTTTTCCAATAGTTCATGCTAAATAAAGTAATTGCTAAAAAGCAGTCAGACCAGAAAAAGTAAAAAAATTAGGAGCGCCATTTCCTAATAGATATAGCGAATTGACATAAAATTTCGAATTTTTAATTAGCCGTCTCATATTCTTTTCGGTGGAGCTACATAGTATGAATAATCTGTTTATTAGGCATCTTTGCAGCTAGCAAGAGTTCAAAGATGCCATCGTTCAGAAACTATATTATTACTCAAATAGTACTACATACTTATATATTGTTATTAATTTGGCAGTGTGAAGTCAAGATGAGAAATGAAATCTTGTACCAAACACACGGCCATTTTATATCCACATGATTTCAAACTGCCAGACCAATCTAACGTCTTCATTAGATCAAAAAAAATCAAACGCGAAAACAATGCATCTAAAATTACTACATCATTCGTAGTATAGTTGTAGTAAAATAAACAAAAAAAGATGCATGCATAGAACGTGCGTGTTCGCGTTTGATGCCTTACTTACGTGTGTAAGGATCTTATTCCAATGGCTATTGATTCATTACGCCAAAAGTTGAATTCAATAAGTTTTTACAAAAAATATTTTTCATAAACTTGTCACTACGATGTATATGAGGTTGAACAATATCAAAGAATATAATTTCGTGATAAATGAATAGCCTGTGAACGCGCATTAGTGCCTGTACATCTGTCATTTAGATTTCTCCAAATGAACTGATCAAAAATAAGTTCTAAATTCACCGCAGATGAGATGTGGTGTATTTTATAAGTTCAAGAGATCCTTAGAAATACAGTCACGAATGCGCGCCAGAGCTAGATGAAGCCGGCACACCAAAGACCAAGTGAAGGAATCAGGTGAGGCCTACAAAACCACGGGTGGATCAAAAGATAGGTTATTGGTCTTTAGGATGCGGTCTGCGGCTGTTTGCCATGCAACCGAAGGTGCACTTCTAACATAGCTGTTATATTCTCACTGCTATAATATGTATTGATAAGTTTCCTTGGTTTTAAGTGCACCAGCCGCTTCCATAGCAAACAGGCAAGAATCAATACAAATGTACCTAGTGTGCACTATTCCGTGTAACTGTTGGTGTAGGGTACCTGGTCCTGCTGGTATGCGGGCGGGTACGCCTGGTAGGTGGAGTAGTCGGCGGACGAGGACTTGGAGAGCGCCGCCGACGACAGCGCGCCCGTCAGCGCCGGACCTCCACCCGCGCCGCCGCCACCGCCCCCGCGGCCGTACATCTCACCGCCTTCAGACAGCGGCACGTACGAACCTGAAAGAACCACTTGTTATTGTAATGCTCGATTAACCGCGAATTGCAGACTACCTTATCGGTGTTCTACCCTCCAAATATCACGATATTCAGTTTATAAAACTTGTAGTCGATTTGACCGGTAGCGAGACAATTCCCGTGTTAAAATGCCGTCTAATAGGGACGATATATGGCATTATATAGACAGTATTACAACACGAGAATAGCCCGACCCAATAGACGTACGCAATCGCAATGTGCACGTAAGTCAACGCGCACGTGAGCGTTTAGTGCACGCTCGCAATTGTGATCGTTTAAAAACTCAGTGCTAAGATCTAAAGAGAAAATAGCTAGCACTAAAGTTACTTTACGTCTCGAAACATATTAATGTTTGATAGTTTTACGATCCACAACTTAAATAAATCCGAACGTCGACATATTCTAGTGGAGCGTTAATATTCCGCTAAAACTGAATAGTACGCAACGCTATGATATTCTTACCATGAACTAAATAGTGGTGTCTAATTCTAAATACGTCCGTTAGCTACATGCCTACAGCGAGGGTCCTACTAGCATTTCTAAAAAGTATAATCAGCTACTGGCGCATGGCAGTGAGACGCGTTTACGAATACGTTGCAGACGTTATACCATGATTCTCACCAGAGGGTGTAGAGTTAGAGTTTTGCGGCACACTCCAATTGGTCCAACTACCAGCGGCCGCGCCGGCCCCGGCAGAGCTGTAGTTAGCTGCACAACCAACCAACAATGTTACCCACCATTTTATTCGTTGAGACTATGAAATAATGGATGTTGGTCTTCATTCTTTAAGTTTGGTAGCGAATAATAAGCGTAAATTAACTTTCACCACGATTCAAAGTGATCGAGACGAATTTATACGATTCTCATAACGCGAAATAGGTATAGTTGTCACGGTTAAAACGCGGAACTAAACGCATAGGTAAATTAGCGAGACACGTCTGCATTATATACCTTGTATTTTAACGGAATGAAACGTTTTTGGCAATGCCATCTTAGCACTGTAGACATGAAGAGATATAGCTTTTTTGCACGAGATAACGGAGTAGATAACATTTCGTCGTGTTGCACGAATAAATGTTAAATTTATTCGTGCTAAAGCTTGAAAACCTACGAAACCTGTTAAAAGAAACGTCAATGTTGTGAAAGTAGCTGAACTGAAAATATAACACTACAAATTAAAATGTAGCAAATCTTGTAGACTCTACTGTTCAACGGACCAGCGAGTATATGCTAATTTGCGTTGATCTCCCACAAACATCTGAACGAACCAACAGCTAATATGCTGAGGGCACTGCCTGGATGTGGTAAGGAAGTTCTATTCCTCTCTTCTGCTCAGCGAGCTCTATGATAGGCAAATAAATCAGGTCAGTCATACAACTCTGCCGAAATCTCTTTAGGTGCTTCTTTGGGTATGAATCTTATTATTAGTAGTTGTCTAAAACAACCGAACGAATGGTCTATATTTGTTTCCGTCAGCGAGGTCTGCTACAACCTTCTGGTCTCCTAGAAATATCTGTAAGCTTATTCTACCAGCATTGCTTAATCCTGTGAAATACCATAGCTAGATAGTCCGTGAGGGAACTGTGTATACACAGTTGCCAGTTTGTAAGTTATAGGCAAGTGTTTGACCTCAACCTTACCTGATGCTAAGTGATGACGCGGTCGACGGTGTAGCACGCTTACCTAGAAGCTACCTATCCAATAATCTTTTAAAATTATAAAAATCTAGGAAAACAAACGCTGCCCGGTATGAAATTTCACTCTTTGGCTATTCTCATTATACTTATAATAACTCATCTACAGTTAGTTTTAGCAATCTTCACCACACTTGGTGGACATAGTTTGTAAGTTGTTTTATTCTAGTTTTGTTTTTATGTTACTTCTGGAGGAACAAGCATATGGCCCACCTGATGCCAAGATGAACCAACACCTTTGCCTTGCACACCCACACCCTTCAAACCTGAACAAACCAACGCGAGCATCACTGCTTGGCGGCCGAAATAGGTACGATGGTAGTACTTTCCCGGACGAGCCTTACTACTTAGATGGCGCAAGTTTTTATTATAATAATAAATACTTTTACACCACATCATCTAGCCCCAAGCTAAGCATAGCATACTTATCTTCCATGGGGACCGAACCCATAACCTAATAACCACGCCACATCGGTCGTCAACTTTAAGACGCTTCAAGATGATACCTGCAGATATTACTGAATAAATGCTTTTTGAGTTAGAGTAACTTTGCTGTAAGCAGCGAGGGTGAATATAGTTGGATGCTTACCATAGCTAGTGTACCCTTGTGCGGGAGGCTGCGTGTGCTGGGTGTAGTTGTTGGAGGCGGGCCAGGCGGGCGCGTGCGGCGGCGCCTGCGGGCCGGGCGGCGCGCCCCAACCTTGGTAGTTCCCGGGCCCCGCGCCCGCGCCTCCCGCGCCGTACCCTGCGTACGACGTCTGCCCGGGAGACGTACCCCAACCTTGGTAGCCCTGGAACAATCATCCAACATCGTTAACATCCTCAAAATAACCGTCATCGGCGGACGATAATATAAACTAGATAAAGCACCATCAAGCAAGCTGGTGAAGTAGGAAGGGGGTTAACCCCCTTCCGGTGAAGTGGTTATTGTCTGTTTTATTTAAAAAAAAAATTAAAAACAACTAAAGTACTTGAATATAATAATATGATCTGTTAAATCAAGAATGGTTTGTACCATTACTTAAAATAAGCCTGGATCCTATTTC
Organism: Electrophaes corylata; assembly: GCA_947095575.1. Taxonomy (NCBI): domain Eukaryota; kingdom Metazoa; phylum Arthropoda; class Insecta; order Lepidoptera; family Geometridae; genus Electrophaes; species Electrophaes corylata. Next base: position 9,884,801 of record OX352715.1, on the reverse strand, counting down.
CACAGGAGCTACAATCTTTACAGACGTTTTTTTTAAACTATTAAGGAAATTCACAATAAACCTTACTAAAAAAAATTATCTAGGCACCAAAGCATTACCGTAACAAAACGATTATGTAGTATGACTTGTGAGTATGACGTACGCATTATTCTAGTGTAGTCATTTGAATAAATGATTATACTTGCAACATCGTACGTGACGTGAACACACAAGACACGACCCACGTGGACCCGCATCGACCGTCTCTGACATTTTGTATGGGACAGACAGAGATAGAGGGAATAGACCCGCGCCGCCTGCTCTAGTGTTATCACTCAAACAAAATGTATCAAAACTGGAAACTTTTGGCGTGCACGACACGTGGTGTGGGTCTGATGCGATTCTGCCTTAACACATAGTGTATGTCAAACTTATTTGATAAAAGTGAACACGCTGAACTTTCATAACAATAACTTCGTGTATTTGTAATATATCATCATAACCATCAACTTTCATCATCAGTCATCTGGTACCCATAACACAAGCTCTGCTTAGCTTGGGGCTAGATGATGCTGTGTGGATTGTCCAGCATTATTATTATTAACTTGAAGAAGCCCACTGCTAAACATAGCAGTCAGTCAGTCAGTCAGTTACAATACTCAGTCATATTCACATCTTCACCCAATATTTACTATTGTAAAAAGCCCAATTTCTTTTTATGATGCTGTTAAGAAGACTGTCACAAATCTTGTAGACCCATCAGTTCATAGGAACAGTGAGTATATGCTAATTTGCATTGATATCCCACAAACATCTGAACGAACCAACAGCTAGATTGCTGAGGGCACTGCCTGGATGTGGATTAGTGAACAGAGATAAGTAATACCAACAATAGACTCTTTGTCTAGACTGACATATCGATAACATACAGCCCTAAACCACTGTTTCTAAAGAATTAAAATTTTAAGGGTGTATTTGTCTTGGTGGGTATATGCGTACTAGGAAAGGAGTATCCGAAATTCAACCCCTAAACAAGTACAGTGGGGTTGACATTTGTTTGAACATAACTACACGGCGACGAAGTCGCGCGCGTTTAGCATAGCATAGCAACTTAGTTTTATTTTACTGCAAGTTATTTAACTGTAAATTAATATGTACAGACAGTGCATACTACAATAAGGTTCTAGCTTGATGTTTTTCACAGACAGACAGACAGCCAATCTTAGTAAAAGAGTCCCGTTTTAACCTTACGGAACGGGTACGGAACCCTAAAAAGCCTTGCTTGCCCATACTGGGTTGTGAATATAAACACCGATCGAGATCTTTATTAGTTTCATGCTAGATTTGTTTTGGTCATCATCCTACCTGCATGATGTTAGGTCCAGGCATCGGCATGTTGATGGGCGGTCCGCCCATTTGTCCGTTATGTCCTTGGATCATGTTGATGGGTGCGGTGGCCGGGGGTCCCCACTGGCCGGCTTGTGGGCCGCCGTCGCCAGGCGCTCCGCCCATACCGCCGCCTCCCATGCCACTGCCACCAGAGCCCAGCTTGCCCGACCCGTCGCGAGGCTCAGCACGCTTTATCTCCACCTAAAAGTCATTGATTTTTAGATTTGCAATTATATTAGCGATACCATTGCTCTCATACAGAAACCGTCATTGTAGTGAGGAAATCACTTAGTATTTTGCACGCCATCTACCCCCAACCTAAGCAGAGCTTGTACTATGGGAACTAAATTATGTCTGATAGAATGCTTTAATTTTTTTTTTAAGTACATAAATATATAACAAAATAACACACAGAACAAACATCTTAACATCACACAAACTTAGAACAAAAGTTTGTGTGATGTTAAGATGTTTGTCACGGCGACCACGAACTGGAAGACGAAGCGTAGGACGTCCTCATACCCGATGGACTGACGACATTGTTAGGAACGCGGGAAGTAGATAAATAATTGTCTATGTCTATGTCTAGATGGATGGTAAAGGCTCAGAATCGTTCTTTCTGGAAACGTAAGGGGGAGGCCTATGTCCAGCAGTGGACTTCTGGCTGGCAGGCTGGACAGACTGATGATGATGATATAAGTTTTTTTACAATAAAAATCCTTCCTGAATCAATTAAAATGTTGCAAATCCCATAGGCTCGTCTGTTCATGAGAACATAGAGTAGTAAAGATTTGCGTTAATTTTCCACAAACATCTGAACGAACCAACTGCTAGTATGCTGAGGGCACTGCCTGGATGTGGAAAATTTGTTTTTAAGTTTAGGGTCAAATCTAGAAAGAAATAACTTCACAGCTTAATCCCCAGGCACGGTACACATCCTTCGATTTACCAACTCAAAATTCTTTGAGGATGTCTTTTGGCACATACTAACATTTTGCAGTATCCATCGCCGCTGCTAAAATAGTAACTGGTGAGAGCATTGTGTATATTTTTCTATAAAAAAATTTAAGTGTTCAAATCTAAAAAGTGATAGTTTAAAAACAAGTATGAATTTGATATTCCTTTAGTTTCCGACTATAGATTGCACTAACCTGCTTCCCGTTTAAGTTGATGAAATGCTCCTGGGTAACCCTCTCAACGCTCAGCTCATCTTCAAACGACAAGAATCCGAAGCCTGGAACAAATTATACAATTTAAGCCCCTTCTATTGTGCAATCAGTCAGATGGTCGAGAACATCAATTTGTAGATTTTAATCCAGAATATACTGGTATAGACTTGAGGAAAATAATTTTGGTGTTAATTTTTGTTCGTTATAGCGACACATGTATGCTTCAGTACTTTTTTTTACACCATTTCTTGATGGAACAAGTAGATGGTGACATCACACTTACAAAGAAACTGCCTCACAAGTCAAAATCGTTAGGAACGTGCCCTGCGATGCATTGCTCTGTGTCTATCAGCCTGAGGTATACAGGTGTTAAGCCTTATGTACTTGTAATTTCACTAGCACCCACACCCTTCAAACCGGAACACACCAACTGTACAGCGGCAGAAATAGGCATACCTTTACTATCCTATCTAAAATATAGATCCTAGGAAAAATATATGGGAATCAAAATTATAGGAAATTTAATTCTAAACAAATTTGTAATAACTATTTTTTGAAAATAAAAGAGTTATTCACTAACAAAAATAAAATCAAGATGGCGAATGACGCAACGCATCCAATACCACACAAAATAAAATTTTGACTGCCAGTGACCTACCCCACCGAATTCCGAGAGAAATTGCTACTTAAATTTTTTCCGGGTTAAATCCTAATTCGACTGGGCTACTGTCGCAAATCTTGTAGACTCATCAATTCATAGGAAAAGCAAGTATATGCTAATTTGCATTGATATCCCACAAACATCTGAACGAACCAACAGCTAGATTGCTGAGGGCACTGCCTGGATGTGGAAAATTTTCGTTTCAATAATCTTTAGGCTATGATTCAATTAATTAAGAAAAGGAAATCTTATCCTATCTGCTTATTATTACAGATGTGAAGAAAGTGTGTTAGCTTGTTCCACTTTCACACCTCTACTCAATATCCATGAAATAGATACAAACGGTGTACTTGGTAGCTTCATTGTGATCATAAAAGACATGCATTTTTGTACCAAGTAATTAACAACAGAACATGTTTTTTTGCATCATCTTTGCAAATACGTATCTCGTAACTACATGTATCTTCGTGATATTCAATATAATAATTAGGTAGTTTTAGACACAGACTCAAGACATTTGCTGTTTCGTCACAACTATGTAGCTTTATCATATCATCTTATAAATTGCACAAAAAAACTGTAAGTTAGTTATCGCAGTTCTTTTAGACTTGGTGCGTTGAATTGGCTTAAATTCACCACCTTTAGATTGTTGTAATTTAAGCAAAATCATATCAAAATGTGCGGGTTACCAGCCTCCGGTACCGGTTAATGGCCTCATACACAAACAGTAGTTCACAACGGGCTATGGAGAGGGCTATTGACCACTTCACCGACCGAGTTTCACCATGTGATAGAATAGAACAGACCACCGCTAATGAATAAAGACTCATGAATACCCTTGCACTCGATGGAATGATAACATTGCTAAGATCGCCGGAATTCGATAGGTGGCAATGGTTTGAAGTCGTTTTTCTTGGAAACATAGGAGAGGCTAAATTCTTAATTGTACAAAAAAACATTTATAAAACAATAGTTAATTACAAAAGATGTACAAAGACACCTAAACCCTAAAAAGAGACTACCGCAGGTCGATGATGATGAATATCAAAATTCTTACCTCGTGACTTCTTCTTCTCCTGGTCATACATGATGACAACCTCCATGACCTTGCCGTAACGCCCGAAGAAGACTCTCAGATCAGTCTCAGTGATGTTAGACGGCAGACCACCGAGGAAGACCTTGGGGTAACCGCCCCCACGCTTTGGCTTCTGCAGCGTGCGAGGGTTGCACGGCTTTGGGTCGATGGTCCTGGGGGGTAAAGTCAGATGTTGTGACATGTGGGTCGTATATTTTGTCTCTCTTGTCAGAGTGCTTCCCTACAGCGAGGCGCATTAAACTCTTGGCAATGGTTCCTTCAGGTTCTTCTGTTAAGCTGAGCAGTGGCATATGTAATAATGTGAATCCAATTTTCTTGGTACACGTATGTGCTTTACGAATAGATTGATATGGGGTGATATTAAACAATAAATAAAATAAATACAAAATTCCAGAAATTAAATAGAGAAAGATACGAACGCTAGGTATACAAAATAACTTGCTAGCTCGTAATTGTTATTGAATTATAACATAAAAATACTGTGTCACTATTTATTTGAAATGCGATAGCCTTTGAAATTAATTATTTTTGTATAGAAAACCAAACTTCTATCCTGTTTAACATGATAGGTTTACCCACGAAATTCTAAAAAGCATCTCAGATTCAAGTTGTGATTTTTTGATAGTTTGCAATGAAAATCTGTCAAAAACTCCTCACTTGCGACTTGCCTAAATCTGAGATGCGTTTGAGTATTCGAGGAGATTAGATAGGTAAATTTAATGTACCTTAAAACTACTATACTAATAAACTCCGTACATCGTGTGTAGTCGGATTCGATTAAATTTAAAACATTCTGTCAATGCGAAAGATGAAAGACGATGTGACTATTTAAATAATTTTACTTGGATTTAATATACCGGTCATTCTCCTTCGTGCTAAGGTCTCACAAACGTAATATTGGCGAAATTGCAGGCAACAAAATGCAAATACCATTCAACAAGAGTTGAATTAAATATTTCAACTTTACGCTTCGTTTATTAGTATCAGGGTGAGAGTATTGACACAGTAGCAGTGGTCCCGCAGTCCGATTTGTTGTGGGTTCGAATCCGTAGCATCTATGAATTTTTTCAATCGAAAATATCGCTTATATTGGCAATAACAATTTTATTCTTCCATAAAACCTATAACAACCTATTAGATATGTTGCTAGTTGTGTGCACAAGTGAAATATCTAGCGTATATTTACACACTCAGCAATAGGTACTAGGTACCTACCTACAGTTCGTAACAGCTGAATATTATTCACAAGATAAGTAAAACTTGGAGTCAGTGACATTGTATAAAATAACGGCAACCATGTCCACACGCACAAATCACAGAAGCATTTGACCATGACGACCGGTAGGTACCTTTAGTAAGTAATTTCATAACCTTGGTTCTGAAATCCGATGTTTCAGCGCATAACTTTATTGATTCAAATAAGGTTAGCAGGTCAGCAAGAAATATTTATAGTACCTACCTTGATCTCTGCAATTCTTCATTTTATTTTCAAAAGCACTTCAAAATTGTAACTAGACTTAATTAAAAACTAAACACCTACGATTCCAACGTAAAGCGTAACGTTTAGAGAATTATTTTGAAAATCACTCGGGATGTTGACGACCCCAAATAAATAAACAAGAAATAAGTTTCATATTCTAGTTTGAGAGCACCGGTGGTCTAGTGGGTGTGGGTTCAAACCCGTCCGGGCACCAATGAATTTTCCGTTCGAAACATTTATGTGCGCAATTCCAGTGCTCTCAAACAGTGAAAGAAAACATCGCATACTAGTATTCTGGTAGCGGTGATGGGCTTACAACCTGCACGCATGGAATACTACTACTGTAAAATGTGGGTATGCATCAAATGTAATATTTGAACATACCTCTGACTACCCTTAGATATCCTCGAAGAATCTCGAGTAGGTACTTGGTAATAATAGGCTGGAGGGGTCTACCGCGTGCTTGATGATTTAAGTCGTGATGCTACATCTTTTTTTTTCTTTTTTTAGTTTTATATAAAAAAAAACAGTTCTAAGAATCCAGTAGGCAGGTAACAGTACCTTGAACGCGACGACGACGTACAGCTAAAAATAGAAGCCGATATCTTATTAAAAAATGTAAAGAAAGATGAAATTGAATGAGATAGTTAATTGATTCGGCGTGACTTTGCGGAAGTCTATTGTAAAATTATAAAATAGACGATTTAATATATGTACTAATCCGCCACTTGAATCCTAAGATATCAACGCTCACCAGAAAAGAGCGCTTTTCTGGTAAGCTCTCGGTGAGCCAACACGCCTTACGAAGCACAACGGATACGAGTGGCGGTGTCCAACACTGTGTTGATCGTTGTAATTACAACAAGTCAAAATCTTCCTGAGGATGCTTCATATAGAAGCAAAACACGTGTCGATATATTAGGATTGAAATGTCGGAATTGTACTTTATATATAAAATTGTCTATTTTATAATTTTTGAAATTTAATTGAATAGTATTAAACAGCTATGCTTATTGTACCCCTGACACCTGATAACGAAATGCTTCTAAACTCAACGAGGAAAATATAGGTTTTGGTAAAACATACTATTTTATTTATAAATTACGTCATGACAGAAAATAAATAAATATTAGTGGTAATTTTTTACACATCATCTAGCCCTAAACTAAAAAATATGTCTTACTCGGACATAATTAACTGAATTTAAAGCGTCACGTTGCCCACGTCACTGCTATAGAGCTTGTTTGTGGTATGAATGACTGCGGAAGGCAAGTCGTAAAATAGGTAGTCACTGACCCCGCATGTATCAAATATTATCAATAAGCTGAGCACTAGATGCGTGCTTTTGTACCTAATATTTGTTTCAAGTGAAATTTCATTAAAATTATTATTAACAAGAATTTCGAAGATATTCTGAAGCCGTAAAGAGTAAACCCTCTCAGGTAATTGTCATATTATAATGTTGCGAATTTTGTATGCTCGTCTGTTCATGTTCCACAAACATCTGAACGAACAAACAGCTAATATGCTGAGGGCACTCACGTTTTTTATTCCTAAAACATCAATCAGTATTGGTGGACGTTTCTCACATCGCTTAAATAAGTGCCTTTTCCTTATATTAGAAATGAAAATCAAGATCAAACCTGCTGACTGTAAAGCAAAGCCTTTGCCTAAAATTAAATGGTATTTAATGGAAAAAGATGAGTACGCAAATAAATTTCAGACAAGAGTGGTAGATAAGATGATTGAAATGAAGGATATGGTAGATAAATCAGTGAGTGAATGCTGGAATGAAATGGCGGACTGTATTAAAAATGCGGCAAGGGATGTTTTTGGAGAAACGAAAGGGAAAGTAAGAATGGATAGAGACACTTGGTGGTGGAGTGAAGAGGTGCAAAAAAGTTTGAAAGAAAAGAAGAATGCGTTTAAAGAATGGAAGAGCGCGGATGGTAGTAACATGATCGTAAAAGAGCGTAAAAGGGAATTATATGTAGAATGTAAGAAGAATGCCAAGAAAACTGTAGCCGTGTCAAGGGCTAAGGTACAAGACAAACTTTACCAATCTCTGGACAGCCCCCATGGACAAAAAGAACTATACAGGCTAACAAAAGTGAGAGAAAAGAATGCAAGAGATATAGTTCACGTAAAATGTATGAAAGATGATGGAGGGAATGTGTTAACAAAAGATGAAGAAATAAGAGAACGTTGGAAGGGATATTTTGAACGATTAATGAATGAAGAAAACGACTGGAGTGGTGTCTTAGGCTACGCACCCGTAAACATAGGTTTGGTAGATGAAATAAGTGTGAATGAAGTTAAAACGGCAGTGCAAAGTATGAAGAATGGAAAAGCTGTAGGACCAGATGGTATACCAGTTGAGGTATGGAAGTTTCTGAAAGCAGATGGATGGAAGTGGCTGACTTTATTTTTCAATAAGTTGTTACAAGATGAGGCGATCCCAGAAGAATGGTGCAACAGTTCACTGGTGCCCATTTTCAAAAATAAGGGTGATGTACAGAATTGTAACAACTACCGAGGAATAAAGCTCATGTCACATAGTATGAAGGTTTGGGAGAAGGTGATAGCGAGACGAATAAGAGAAGAGAGTGAGATATCACAGAACCAGTTCGGGTTTATGCCTGGACGTGGGACAACGGACGCCATATTTGCTCTTCGACAACTTTGCGAGAAATACCGCCGGGCGCACAAGAACTTGCACATGGTGTTCATTGATCTGGAGAAGGCGTACGACAGAGTACCCCGGGAGGTTCTGTGGTGGGCTATGAATGAGAAAAGAGTGCCTGGGAAGTACCTGCAGCTAATTCGGGCTATGTACAGTCGAGCCAGTACTCAAGTCAAGTCTGAAGCTGGCGTTACGGATAAGTTCAATGTGGCTGTAGGCTTGCACCAGGGATCGGCTTTAAGCCCATATTTGTTCCTCCTGGTAATGGATGCACTGACATCAGACATACAGGAGGAAGCACCCTGGTGCATGCTGTTCGCCGACGATATTGTACTTATCGGAGAAGACGCAACCGAGGTCCAGAGCAGACTGGTAAAATGGCAGGAGAAATTGGAGAGTGTCGGATTGAAGATCAGTAGGACCAAAACAGAGCATCTGTTTTGTGACTTCGGTGGTCCCTCCAGTTTCGCCACTATTGCCTTAGATGGTGTATCCCTACCAGTCTGCTCCGATTTTCGGTACCTCGGTTCAGTAGTACAGAATGATGGTGGCATTGACAGGGATGTAAAGAGCAGGATAAATGCAGGATGGATGAAATGGCGACAGGTCACAGGAACAACATGCGATCCGAGAATGCCCCTTAAATTAAAAGGGAAAATTTACAAAACGATCATAAGACCTGTCGTATTGTATGGATCTGAGTGTTGGGCCACCAAAGGGACGGATGAAAGAAGGGTGCATGCAGCAGAGATGCGAATGTTGAGATGGATGTGTGGAGTGACGAGAATGGATAAGATAAGGAATGAGTACATTAGAGGAAGTTTGAAAGTGGCGCCAGTGACTGAAAAGATGAGGAGCAATAGGTTAGCATGGTATGGACATGTCATGAGAAGAGAAGAATGTCATTTAACGAGAAGAGTGTCAGATATGAATGTCAAAGAAGGCCAAAGAAAAGATGGATAGATTGTGTGAGAGATGATATGGGTATAAAAGGAGTGACTAAAGAGATGACGGATGATAGAAGCAAATGGAGGGAAAAAACCTGTTGTGCCGACCCCACGTAATGTGGGATAAGGGCAGGGAAATGATGATGAATGATGATTATATCACCAGCTACCTAACACTTATATCAATAATTAGCACACAAATATTTCTCCTTGTTGGGAATCGAACCCACAAGCACACAGCGCATACCTATCATGAACTGAACTGCGTGATCCCCACCTTTCTTACCATTTTACCATCACCAGCAAGACTAACTACAAATTTTTAAATGCATTAAATACAGTCAAATAAAATGTACAACAGGTGTTTGCTCATAATCGTCGCTGAAGAACCTCATTTATTCTCTTAAGACAACCTTGTCCCTATATTTTCTTATAGAATAAAATAACTGGGCAAGAAAACAAGTACCAAGGATTTTTGACCCTTGGTCTTCCAATAGCCCTTACCTTCCATCAAGCTGGTGCGGTCCATTCTGCAGCACCACGTTGACCAGCGACGGCTCTGCGAAGGTAACGAAGCCAAAACCGCGGGATCGTCCCGACTCGCTGTTTTTCATCACCACGCAGTCGATGACGTCGCCGTAGCGCGAAAAGTAGCGCTGCAGATTCTCCTGCGACGTCTCCCATGACAGACCGCCGACAAACAGTTTTCTGTGTGCAAAGAATTGGTATTTTAAGTATGTGGTTGATAGAAGTGTAATGATTGAAGAGTGGGGATCAGAGAAATAATGACCAGTGGCCATCTCAGAGCAGCTCGTTAAGTAGTGTGGATAGACTTTGGGTAATTATAAAATAGTAGCTTAAGTAGGTACCTAATGAATACTCTGGTATTGCAATGACTGGGTTGGATGACAATGTTGAGGTTAAATTAGCATACACTTCTCACAGTGGAGACCGCTGATATCTTTCCCCTGTGCTAGCTACCCCAGTTGCATAAAAGATCCTAGCAGGCCTCAGTAAAACCAAATTAAGACGGGAATTTTGATTTCCTTTTTTAAAAAATCGCTGAGTAATATGATTATCTGTTGAACATTTACGAAAATAGGTATTGATTGGTAAGTCCTACTAACAGCTTGTACTGTATATAAAATGCTTAACAGTTATCTTTGAAAGTGTGATGCATGATGCAAGAAATTATTGCAATAATATGGTGCATGCACATCAATGTTCTAAAAAATATTTAGGTAGGTAAGGTACCTAGTATCTACTCAGTAAAATGATCAGGCATAAGTCAGTTCCTCATAAATACATAATGTACCTACCATCCAGCTTGGAAATTGTTAGGATTGTGACTTGTAACACAACCCATGTATAAAGTAAGTAGAATGGCAAAGCAGGTAGTAAGCATATGCTTGGTTCTTGGTACTTTTGCTGTGACATTATTGGTCTTCTGACACTAACAAAAGCTACTTAAAAAAATATCATTCAGCTCCTAAGCGGTGCAGACATGTAGATGGAGGATCAAGACATCATGTGATCATAACCATGCACATTTCACTAGCAGCTAATATATTTTGCTAGTATCACATTTATCATCATCAATCGTTAGTAAAAGGTCATACAAGCAAGAATGGAATTAGATAGGTAACCATGTAGCACCTACTTAAGTACAGATAAAGACAAATGACCTAAAAACCTAGTTAGTAGTAAACCAAGAAGCCACTTATCTGCAAATTAATTTGAACAAACCAATAGGTTTAATGATAAGACCCTGAATTTAAAATGATATTTAACATATGTAGCCAAATAAATTTAGACAGAAACTAAGTAAAGCCTATCAATAGTATCTATACAGTTGATAGTTCAGTTCATTATACCCCTGCCTTCTGCGCTGTAGGTGGTTAGTTCGATCTCCACCAAGTCCAAACGTTTGTGTGATGAACATAGATATTTGATCTATGTCTGGGTGTTAAGTTGTATTTACAAAAAAAATGTATATAAGTATTCTATCAGTCATCTGGTTCCCATAGTACAAGCTATGCTTAGTTTGAGGCTAGACGATGGATGTAGTGTAAAAATACTAACAAAATTTATTTATAATAAGGAAACCAGTTACGACTCACAAACAAGAATTCTGTGAATGCTATGTTAAGAATATAAGCGCTAACCAAAATTTTCTAGAAAAAGCAATCTACATAAAAAAAATCTTTATGTTCTAAGAGAGATGTCCTAGATACTGTTTACAGGTCTCTGTAGCTTATTAACCCCACTGCAAATCATTAACTTATCTAAAAACTTACTCATATTCATCCAGGTTCTCCATTATGACAGATTCACTTAGCACTTTGTAAAGTTGTATAAATTATAAAATTGTACTTTTTTGGTCTTCTTCAGTAATCACTTTCGTTTTTTAAACATGCAGGTATATACTAGGCTTGAAAACTAAATAAAATTGAGTTATCAAAACCAACAATCTCAGTAATAAAATAGTTAAGGAATGTTCCCATCCTATTTATTTCTGCACAAGGCCATAACAAGATATACCTACTTGACATGTAAAGTTAATAGTGCTTACTAAGCAACTGATCTTGGTGAAAGTGACATTCACTTTTGCCAAGATCTATGTAACTTTCATAGTAGTATGTATTTTGTATGGAAATTTTAGAGGTTAGCTGTGTTGTTTGTGAACAGGTGGCACAATATGTTGAGTGTCTTTTTACTTTGCAAGACAAAAATAATGGTTTTATGATTAGAAATACCATTTACCTACTACTTACAAGCTAGCAATTAAGCTATATCACAATATAATTAGGCATGTCTTGCTTGCTTATCAAATGGGTGACAAGGACAGCATTCAATGAGTTAGATGAATGGAATCGTTACAGCAATGATTGTAATCAAGAAACATAAAAGTAACTATTACTTGAATTGATACTTCAAAATGCTTCTAAAGTTGACAAAACTGAGAGCTAATCCATACAAGAAAAATATTCGACAACGTAGGTAGCCGTATGTATGTAAATGAATCAGCACGTTTCGCGGCTTGTAGGTAAATGAGAGCTTGCTACGCGGCAATCCGGCGATTGATCTAATAACCTCAATAACAAACAGACTGTCCAAAATGCACTGTTTTCACCAAATTACGACGCTAGCTAAACCCTAACGCAAAATCAGCGATAAGAGAAAGCAATGATTAGTCACACAAAGGTTAATTTTATAAAATTGCGACGAATCCACATCACTGATTTATGCTAGCGGTACAGTTACATAAACTGATTTTTAGCCTAGTTCACTACTGCCACAAGCAAAAATCACTGAAATATGCCATGGAAAAGAAATAGCTGCCATGGTCGTACCACGCAAGTCACACGGTGAGGCTTGGGGTCGGTGTCCCCTAGCCGGTATAAAGTAAAAGGGTAAATTGAGAATTCTCCGCCCGTAGTAATAAGGTTACGGTTGACGCACGTCACTGAACAATACGGAATTAAACCAAACGAACTTGGATGACAATGCGGAGTAAAAATCAACACGAAATGCCACTTCAAGGGCCCCGTTGGCTATCCACGAAATGCGACCGACACACACACCAAGCGACTGCCAGTTTGGTTGACCTATTGAGTAGGTACAATGTGGGAAGCCCTAAGTCGTTGAGAAATGAAATTATAGCAAACTCACCCCTTCTCATCATCGTCCATGTCTGGATTCATACGCATAACTTATTACTAATTAAAAATAATGGTTGGCACCGGTAAAGACACCCAAACCACACAAGCACAGACCCACACGAATGATTATGGCGGACCAACCATTTCCGGTTTCTCAAAAAAAATATGGAACGAGGAAATCAACCACTAGTATATTTAATATTTTTAGGATCTCTATAAGCGACAACATTAAATTTTGCCTTTATTATTATTTATCAAAATATTAAAAATCAGTTACTTTATTGTACATATTTGTAGTTTACTAGTTATTATATATAAACTTTTTTAAAAGATCGACGCTCCATCGGATATGAAACCTCATATTTGTAAACTGGTACCGCTAGATGGCACTCTCAGTGCTGCCATGACTAAATTTAAACCTTCCATAATAGTATACGGACAGACACACGTGCTGGCTACACGGTTAGCAACGAGCTGCCGCTACTCCACACTATTTGCCTAAGAAGTGTAAAAAAACAAAACACTATTAAAGCTATACTCGGTTTGTCCTTCTACGTCAGTGTGATTTGAGGGAGTAATAGCATTAATCGACGGACGAATCTTATGGCTCATGAAAAATCGACACTTGGTGACGTTGCACTTGTACTGGTGCTCATGCACTTTTGAATATCGCGTGGAACGCGCGTTTGTGAACGCACCCTATAGATCATAGCTATAGATTAGATATACACTAAAGAAATCAACATTGATGTTGCCATGTCAAGAAAATAAATTCTGCCAAATTCAGATTGGCTTGTTCTGAAATACCTAATATACTGTTTTCAAAGCTGCTCCCTCTGACCCGACTTATTATTGCACATTAAAATTACAAATCTAGGCACACAAAAAAAACCATAGTGTAAAAAAATATTATTTTTATGCATAGTAGAATGTAAGTAGATTATATCTATTTACAAGGTAAATACAAGTTTTGTTTCGTTTGAGGCCAAATAGCATTGCACTGAGTCATTTTTTGTTTTTTCTTAGATCTATCCATTAGGTTTGACCTAAATATTCTCATTTAACATGCTTGGGTGCCTACGAGTACCTACTCGTAATTCTAATTGATAATCTCTTCGAATCTAACTGCCTACTTGCAATATTGAAATTTATAAAATAAAACGAATTTATAACGAATAATATATTATTATTATTAATTTTGAGTGCTTTTAATAGGCGGTATACATATATATCCCAGATGAACCACGTGAATACTACGAAAAACTGTTTTATAACGAATAATATATTATTATTATTAATTTTGAGTGCTTTTAATAGGCGGTATACATATATATCCCAGATGAACCACGTGAATACTACGAAAAACTGTTTTAAACGAATTTAGTTCTACCCAGCAGAGTTGCGTCCGTTTTTTGCAAAGGTGAATAAAGTTTTGTTATCCTAAAAGTCATAATGAATAACTGGAACTGCAGCCACAGTCACCGGTATACTCTCGATGAGATTTAAATGATAAGGAAAAAATACCTCAATCTGAAAAAAACACAGCATAATTATAATGTAAATTAGTGCTTTGGGTACCTACTTTAGGTATTAGGTAGTTATAGAAAAAATTAAAATACAGGTGGGTGTATACAGGTAGGTACCTGCTTAATTTGCGCTGCCATCGATTGTAGGTATTAAAAACTGAAAGGTAGGTGGGCTACCAGCCGACGATGTAGGGAATGCTGTCTGTAGACAGTTCACATTCACCCAAATATTAAAATAAAAACACTTACTCTTAACTCATAGGAAATATCAATCATTGGTTCGGTTGAGTTTATACTCGAAGGAGCAATTTGTGGTATTTCCATCACGAGGTTGCAAACTTCCACTAAGGTGTTCTCCATATTTTTATAATCTACTTCATTCATGTATTTTTCATCATCTGCGTATCCAGAAGATACTGCATAACGCAGTTTCTAAAAACCAGAATCTTGTGCATTATTATGTTATAACTACTACACACAACATTTACATCTATATTTAGGTACTTCTTGTAATATTTAATTTTCATTTTAATAAGACATAATAGTTTATATTACCTACTTGAACTAATGTAACACGAAATTTCTTAATCTTTACTTGTTTCTCATTGTGTATTGTGACTTCAAGTGGAATAATTTGTCTGGGTGCAAATCCTTTGTAGGTTCTAAGATGCACCACAACACGAGTTGCCCTCCGAAAACTTCGTTCAAATTCATATGTGTGAGGTTTCTGAAAATTAAGTAAAATTTACTTTATCTATTTAAAATCTTGCGTTTGTTATTATTTTAATAAACGGGTAAAGCACTTTACTTAATTTGTAGTTAGTTACTCATTCTTACTAAGTACCTAACTAAACACTATAAAAATGTTTTATGAATCTCTATTTTACCTCTTTATATTAATAATTCTGTATCCTCCTTCTTGCCACCGATGATTTACCACCCTTGTATGATTGGAAGGTACGTTAATTAAAAAATTAGTAGGTACCTAGGTACTCCAAAGTCGAATCGATTTGTTATATTTATATTAATTTGACTGCACCTCAGTAGGTAGGTACTTAATTGTATTTATGTAACTACTCGCACCTATTGATCTTAGTTTACAAATACTTCATAGGAAATTAAAGAAACTTACGAGCATATCATCATCATTATTTAGGTTAACATGAGCCAATACATTGAAAGGCACACTCTTTTTGACCTTGTATGCAGGTTTACTTTTTATTTTCAAGTAATAGTTCACGCTAGCTATTGAACTTTTAAATGTTGATGGCAGATTAGGAGGTAGGGCAAAATGAAATGGATAACAATGAGTTCCTGCTCGCAAACTCTTATCTGTAACATAAACGTTAGTAAACTCTATCATCATCACTCTACAAGTAGGTACCTACCTAGGTACTAACTAAAATAAATAGAATAAAAATTTAAAGAAATTTTATGAACATTTTACACTACACTAACTAGCTCCAAACTAAGTGTAGCTTGTACTATGGTAACCCATGACTGATAAAATACATAAATGATAAATGAAATGTTTATTTACTTACCTACTAGGTAGAATGGGTGATTATACTTATAGTACAGTATAGGGCTCTAAAATATTCTGCGATACTCCAATAACCTAAGTACCTGTACTGAAGCAGCCTTTTATTTGGAGTCAATATTATTATAACATTTCATATGAATGAATCCATTTTTTTTCAATTAATGCATATTATGATTCCGGATGCATCATTCCATTTATTCATTCCATTTATGCATCATTCTACAAGGTCGAACACAATACACTGCCTTGGATGTGTTTAATAGACACACTAAAACTATCGAAAAAGTTTTCTCAAAGTCAGGAAATATCAAATTCGGCGTGCCCCAAGGAAGCATTCTTGGACCCCTGCTTTTTTTAATATATCTTAACGAACTACCCCACACAACAAATCATATGTCTGTAATGTTTGCCGATGATGCCACAATTTTTATCCCAAAAACAAACCTATCCAAAAATGAGTGTGAACTTGAAGTAAATAATACATTAGAAAACGTTGTAAATTGGTTAGAAAATATAAACTTAAAAGTAAATGTAGATAAAACAATGTATGTTCATTTTAAAAATTATAAAACCAAACCTCTAAATATTAGCATTAAAAATAGAGGTGTTGCAGTTAAAGAGTCAAATGAAACCAAATTCTTAGGCGTAATGATTGACACTCACTTAAACTGGAAAGCTCATATAAGCAAAATAAATGTTAAATTATCTCAATACACCTATGTTCTGTCAGTTCTTGCGAGAATATGTTCAAAAACGATTGCAAAAAATGCTTATTACGGGTATGTTTTTCCTCAGTTGAGCTACGGGGTAATTTTTTGGGGTAATTCGGTAAATATAAATGACACATTTCTGCTTCAAAAAAGATGCGTGAGAGCAATCTATAACTTACGCAGCACAGATTCTTTACGTAATTTATTTAAAACCGAAAAAATATTAACTCTAACCGGAACATATATATATGAAATATGTATGTTTGTTAAAAATAATCAGGAATATTTTTTTGTAACTTCTTCCAAACGCAATTTGCGCGATAAATACAAACATAATATTTGTATTCCACAGGTAAATAACTGCATGTTCCAAAAAAGCTCGTACTATTCGGCTATTAAAATATATAACGATTTACCTTTATCATTAAAATCATTTAACGGAAATGCCTTTAGTAATAATTTAAAAAAATGGCTTACAGCGGAAGTATTTTATAATTTAGGAGAGTATTTAAATAAGTGTTAAGAGTATAGTATAAGTAAATAAAGTTCCTTTAAAATATTAAGTTAGTTAGTTGATAATGATTTTAATATTGTTAAACTCATAGAATTTTTATTGCCTTTGTTAAGTGTTAAAATATTCAGGGGTTAAACATTTAATTTTTTCTATTGTACGCTCGAGTAGGGCAGACTGTTTGTACTATAACAATTATATTCCTACCATCTAATACTTTCAACAGTTTACAATAAAGATTATTCTGATTCTGATTCTGATTATTTTTTACACAAACTGCATAAATGATATAAATTTAGGTAAGACAAGACCCCGTGTATGTAAAGTCAATGAACTATACCTATTAAGCCTAGTCCTACAGAGATTAAACAGATGCAGTCGTACTAAATAAAATCATTTTTAATATAACTTGGTTAGTTGTATGTTAACTTAATTATTACCATATTCAATTATTTACTTACCATCGTTTACTTAAGTAATAACAATGCCGAGTAATACTTTTGAGTAACAACGTGTAATCAAAAAAGATTGTAGGTAGGTATTAATAAGGTATTTCATAAGTACTTACTTAACTGAAAGTCTTCAATAAACAAATTATTTTGTTTAATGAAGAAAACTTTTCTTTTTTCCGAGTAAATTTTTAAGTATGGAACAACTGGTGTAAACCTAGTCCACTGAGCTTTACTTATCCCAGTAATTTCCATGTAGATACCTAAAAAAATAAACAATAATAGTAAGTAGTAATGTTCAAGGATCCTAATATTTACTTACCTACTTACCATAAAATTTTTTTTTGCTAAAATTGTATTAGGTACTATGTGTACCTCTTTTCAGCACTAAAATAGTTATCGATAAAGTTTAATAATAATAAATATTATTTTATTGAACACCTACTTACCATCAATTTTTAAGTCTTTTTTTAAATCCAAGGTGATGTTTCCCGTTACAATATCACCCGTATATAAACTCTCGATTGAATCATTGTGTAAGGTAACCGTAACGTTAATTTCCCAAGTCATTTTTTGCCGGGAAGTTATTAAGGTTTTGATGATGTGTTTTGACGATTGAGCTCAGAAAATAACTAATTTGAGCTTTTATCACTTTGATAAAATAACGTAGATATCGTGATATCTAATGATAATGATAAACCATGATAAGTAATTAGGTACCTACTTTGTTACTCGAAGTAAAAAGAGATAAAATATTGTACATTTACATACTTACATAGAACCTGTAAGTTTTTACAGTACTAAATTATTTTAATTTTTTACTAAAACAACGCATTTAGAGGAACCTACGTAATTTAATAGCCTTCGTTTTGTGGACCGCGGACGAGCCTCGTGAATGCGTAGCCTAAAAACGCTTACCCTATTTTTAAACGAGCGAAGTTCCGAGAACATGACTTTGACAGAGCATGATAAAACAGCTTGTCAATTCTGACTGACATTATAATTTCGCTGAAAATTGCAAAAGTTGCAATTCCTTGTTTTTCCTAGGTTCGGTATTTTTCTCAATTTCTCTCTGATACTATGCCTGCTACTTTAAATTTGTAGTCAAAGTATTACGAAGTTGATCTTAATTTGGACAGTGGTTGTAAATATAGAATAGCATCGGTGTTTACAACTATTATTCCATGTTTAGGTAAAGCAAACAGAGCTAGGTTATGTCCTCTGATTTACAAGGGTGAAAAGTAAGTTTTTTTTCGTTGATTTATGATTATAGTAATAACCGGCGTATTTTAAATACTCATCTTAAAAGAAAAACAAGTTTTCTTAAAACGTGTAAAAAGGTACAGCACGCAACAAAATATGTATATCAATGGTTCAATGTCATAACATTTTATGGTTACAAATTCCTCAAACAAAACTGTTTAAAAACGGATTACAAACGGGTTATCATCGTTTCGACGATCAACGATCAACGACCGTGGTCCATGTTGGTAATAATGCTAAAACTGAAATAATACCTACAAAAGTTGAAAAAGGAAATATAAATATTTTTCAAATTCAATAATAAAATAAATAAATATTGACAAACATTCACACAACACACTTGAGCCCCAATCTAATCAAAGCCTGTAGGTACTGCGTGAACCAGACAGCTGATAGAACACCTATATACTTTTTTTTGTAAATTCATACTTAGAATACTTAATAACACCCCGATACAGAACTAACATATTTATTTATTATACAAATTTTGGTTCTCCGTGGGGATCGTACCCACAGTAATGTACAGTATAATCTCAGAGAATACAAACTTGACCATGTAGAAAACCGAAACACAATGTTTCTACTAAAATGTAAAAATGGCTTTACTTAGTAAAATCCCAGGAATCACTTTAAATGGTTTAATATGATCAACCTTAAACGATTTAACATCTTAACAAAAATATTGCTTAATAATTTATTTATTTCATAGAAAGTCATGGACCCTAATATCTATGCGCTGGTGCTCGATACCCTCAATCGAGCAACCAGCCAAAACACTGAGGTCCTGAAACCAGCAGAGAAGCAGCTGCAGGAGTGGGAGACAGAGCCTGGCTTCTACTCTGTTCTATTGGTAAAAACTAAAATTATCATTTTTTACATTACACATTGTATATTTTATCATATAAATTATTCTTCCTTCTTCCCAGCTGGTTCTATAATTATGCTGGGTCATACATCTAAGTAGTATTCTAATTATGCATTAAAATGTGTTACAGCCTTACTTTTAAACTTTTATATAATAATACTAGTAGTTTCGGAGGAATCGTGATGAGTCAGTAAGTGAATGGACTGCTCTTGTATTAATAGAATAGTAAGATGGTTAAGAGGTTGGGCTGCATAATTTAAAATGAATTTATCTTTCAGAATGTTTTATCAAATCATTCAATTGATAGTAATGTACGTTGGCTGGCTGTAATGTGCTTTAAAAACGGTGTAGACCGTTATTGGAGAAGAAATGCTCCTAATGCAATCACTGATGAAGAAAAAGAGAAATTACGACAAGGGCTACTAACCACCAACGTGTTTAGCGAGCCAGTAACTCAGATTGCTACACAGGAAGCGGTGTTAATCTCTAAAATAGCTAGGTAAGTGATCTTAAAACTAGCACTCTCTTGGTGAATTTTCTTAGTGATAGCAACAATGTGGATTAAGTAAGTAGGACATCTCAGTCTTAGTAGTCTGCTTTGTCTGACTGAACCAAAATTCAATCACGCATATGAGACCTATTTTTTACAAGCATCTTGCAAAACCCCTGAAACCCATGCCGGTGAAGCCCTAGGAGAGCTTCAAAAGTTTTAAGAGGAGATAAGATAAAATAAATCACAGATTCCACACTTAATGAATAACTGAGGCTTTCAGTTTAAATAAAGAAAAAGTAGGAACTAGATTCTAAAGTCATTTCTACTTTATCTGAGAGTTATACCATAGTAATTTGTAATTTATCATGTACAATTTAATCATGCTATTATGGAGGTAAACAAAACTGGACATCAACGGTTAGTATCATTACGCAAGTACATTAAAACTTACTGATGAAAAGCACTAAGGCCGGCCACTCTGCGTTTCAAATTTATAACTTCCATAATCTCTGTAGTTAGTTTAAGAGCCTCATTCTTCCTTATCAAATCCAGACGTCGTCGGTTAATAATGGCACATGACACTATGGTCTCCGGGTCCACCATGACTGCAGTAAAATAACAGTTTTACAATTAAAAATAAAAAGCCGACCAATCCGCGCGACGTTTTTTTTAAAGTGAACAGTTTCATAAGTGTAACTTTTTTAATGATAAAGTTGGTACAGTTGGCAAATTAATTTCAAGCACCAAATTGTAGAAAAATAAAAAGTCCCATGGCTGTAATCTCTATATACGTTATGCCTCATATCTATTGGTAGTTTCTAGCGATTCTTTTATTATGTCTGAGGGGGCAGTCAGAGGAAAAACCTAGTATTTACTATTAAATTACCATATGATCGTATTTTCTTGTATTAGAGAGAGAACAACATTTATTTAGAGGACATGCCTGTAACTTAATGTAATTATCTATTGCTAAATTATAACACGCCTATAGTATAAATAAGGCAAAGTAAAGGAAGAGTAAAGGTTTTCGAATGGCGATCACGAACTGGATAACGAAGCGTAAGCCGTCCTCCTACCCGATAAACTGACGACATTATTGGATGGATGGAAAAGGCTCAGAATACTACGAGTCTACAAGTAGTGCTAATATCAACTTGGCCTCTTTTCATCTTCATCAGATTTGATTGTCCAACAAGCTGGGCTAGTTTGGTCCCTGAACTGATGGGCGCTTTGAAAGCACCGCAGCCATTGGTCCAGCACCGATCTCTGCTGATCTTCCATCATGTCGTCAAAGCACTGGCTTCTAAGCGACTTACGGGAGACAGGAAGACATTTCAGGTAGGTTTTGATTACTAATTGATAGTCTCTCTGATTTGTATTTTTTTGTAGGTATATAGGATAAATGTTTGATTTTAGTATGAAAGTCTGATTTAAGTATTAATGTCCGATTTTATTGTATCTGGGTGGCACGTTAGAACACAACGGAGAGTTTTACGTGGCCTAACTAATTTGATAGAAAAGGCCAATTACTAGACCGTGCGAATTATAAAACTACTGTGCAGGAAATATTATTTATTTGCTAAACCTATACTATAAATATTTGATTTTAGTATGAAAGTCCGATTTAAGTATTAATGTCCGATTTAATTGCATCTGGGTGGCTTGCTAGAACACAACGGAGACTTATGGCCTAGCTGATTAGTTAGAAAAGGCCACTGACTAGACCGTACGAATTATAAAACTACTGTACAGGAAATATTATTTATTTGCTAAACCTCCAAAGTTTTCCTTTGATACAACTTCAAATAAAGAAACTTTGTAATTATAACATTTACTTGGGTTCCTACCCCAACGTGATGTTTGGAAACAGTATTGTAATAAGAAGCCTTTTAATTACAATTGAGAAAGTTTGTCAAGCTTTGTATTGGTTGTATGTTCCGCGCTCTTGTATGCGTTGAGTAGTCTAAAGACTTTGGCTACCTTTCGGTCTAAAGGTTGTAGGTTCAAGTCCGTTCGAGCTTCTATGCTTTTTAACGCGAAACCAGAAAACTGTATGTTGCTATACCTGTGCTCTTAAACGGTGATAGAAAACGCTGAAACCTCTTATGAGCTGTTTCTTTATTCTCAAATTATCCATTTAATCAGACTGTAGCTTCTCAGATAATCTGTCATCTCATGTGACAATAGAGAGAATGAGATGAGAGATTATCATTCGTAGTGCTATCTAAAATATTTTGTTAGAATATAGGAACACCGCTGTTAGTAATTTCCATCACACTCTATTTCCTGTAAAATAAGGTCTACTAGGGTGAGAGGATGTGGCTAGGCAAGTACATAGTGGATTTGTGCTTTGGACGTACCTCTGACACAGCCTCAGATATCTATGGGGGTCTTGGTGCTTATAACAGTCGTAATTGCAACAATAACAGTTGTGATTTAATTAATTTAAATTTAATTCTTTTGTTTCCTAATTTAATTTTGTGTTTGACATTTTATTGTATTTTTTTTTTTGACATTTCCAAGTGTATCTTAAATGTTATTTTCATCATCATCATCAGCCTATAGAAGTCCACTGCTGGACATAGGCCTCCCCCACACGTTTCCAGGAAGAACGATTCTGAGCCCTTTCCATCCATCGACTTCCCGCGGTCCTAACAATGTCGTCAGGCCATCGGGTAGGAGGACGTCCTACGCTTCGTCTTCCGGTTCGTGGTCGCCATTCAAGAACCTTTATTCCCCAACGGTTGTCGGTTCTACGAGCTATATGGCCTGCCCACTGCCACTTCAACTTGCTGATTCTGAGAGCTATGTCGGTGACCTTGGTTCTTCTACGGATTTCCTCATCAAAAATGAGGAAAATCAAAGGATTTTTCAAATGTTATCTTACTGGAATAAAAATAAATGAAATGAAATGAAATGTAATTATTTTTATTCTTGCAGGAATTAACAAACTCAGTTTACTCTTTTATACTTCAACTCTGGCACGAGAATACCGAAGCGTTCCTGCGTCAGATCCAAATCGGAGCGGCCACAGAGCTGATCACTGAACCCTTAGAGAAAGCACTCCTGTGTCTAAGGATATTGAGGAAACTGACGGTATTTGGATTCAAGAAAGCACACGACAGTCAAGAGTTTACCGCTTTCTTGAATATCGTTTTCGATCGCGCTAAGATGAGCGTGGAATGCAGTTAGTATCTTGTCTTACTTTATTATCATTGACGACCGATGTGGCGCGGCGGACGAATGTCCGCCTGCGATGCAGGGGTTGCGGGTTCGATTCCCGCCTTGGGATAAATGTTTGTATGATCTGCAAATATTTATTCCGGGTGTTCTGGGTATTTTCTATGTATAATAAAAAATATCTATGTATGTAATATAGTATTGTATTAAGTATATCAGTCATCTAGTACCCATAACACAAGCTCTGCTTAGCTTGGGGCTAGATGATGCTGTGTGGATTGTCCAGCATTATTTATTTATTATTTTTATTATTTGTTATTCGAAGTACTCGCCCACCTGATGTTATGTGGTTACCATCGCCTATAACAAAGTATTGCTTCGTAGGTCACACTCGTTAAGAACGATTCCTACGATGCACTCCTCAGTGTGTCAACCTGGTATACAGGTGTTAAGCCTCATGTGTTATCTATAATAAAAACGGCAAAAAACACGTTTGCTGTATGAAAGCCCCCTTAAATATTTATTTTATTCAATTTTTTAGTGTTTATTGTTATAGTGGCAACAGAAATACATCATCTGTGAAAATTTCAACTCTAACTATCACAGCTCATGAGATACAGCCTGGTGATAGACGGACATACAGACAACGGAGTCTTAGTAATACGATCTCGTTTTACCCTTTGGGTACGGAACCCTAAAAACATCAGGTTGATGATAAAAGGATGTATGTTTCTTTCAGGAAAACTCTTGAAAGGCAGAGGCATCTACCCCCTTGAACTGTGTGAAAAGTTCATTATCCACCTCACAAAAGTGGCACTGGGGGTGTTAAACCTCGATCCCACATCGTTCGCACCACACATTAAGCCTGCCTTGCAGTTTTCACTGTACTACTGTTTCACTAAAGTTGGTATGGCTATGGCTTATGAGAGGTTTACGATACAGTGTCTCAATATTATTAAGGTATTACGTTAGTTTTTATTGCACTACATGCGGTATCGTGCCCTACTGCACGCCTTTAGGGGTATAATTTCAAGAATTTCTTATTTACATGCCCCAAGACAAATGTACTCTGAAAATTTCAGTCTAGTGGGAGTGATCTAGCCTTCTGAATATTATAATCTATACCAATAGTAAGAATCTTTGTCCTGACTGGCTGATTGAGGTATAGACAACGTACCTACTGCTTAAACCACTGGTTGTAGACTTGACATTTTCAGGGTTATTTGTCTTGGTAAGTATAGGTTTACTAAGAAAGAAATTTTCGAAGTTCAACCCTGAAAGAAGGGTAGAAGTTTGCATGAAAATATAGCTAAGTCGCGCGCGTTCCGCTCGTAGGCTTATAGGGCTTATTTAGGGTAATAATAAGTATGTAAAATCATGAGATTGATAAATATGTGATTTCCAGGGTATACTACAGTGCGTGGACTATAAGATGACAATTTCACGAACGGTGATGGACAAATGTCTCCAAAACGAGTCTGCGGTGCGTGCATCTCGCAACGGTACGTGATAATTACTTAAAACTTAGTTAGTTCATTGATTCAGGCGTTACTTTTCGGAAGTTCATTGTAAAAGTATAAAATAAACGATTACATTATACATAGTAGTTCTATTTCCACACTTTATTGTCCAAAATTTCAAAATAATGTTTTTTTTTTATTGTTGTTGTTACTTTATTGCAGGTGTTGCAGTAGTTGCATATATACGTTTAGAATTTGATGTTAAGTGGTCACCAATACCTATAACATAGCCATAAGCAGTGCTTTGCAGGTCACGAACGTGCCCTACGACGCATTGCTCGGCGTCTATCAAGCTAATGCATGCGGGTGTTGAGCCCCATGTACCTATAATTTCTTTAGTATGGCGTCGTATCGAATATATGTCAATACTTATTAGTTACATGATTATTTCATGAGTATTACATCAGCCTAAAATACTATTGACAACCATCACCAAGAGTAGATTTGCTGTCTGTATTAGCCCTGCCTTCTGTGCTGTAGGTGGTGGGTTCGATTCCCACCGAGAACAAACATTTGTGGGATGAACATAGATGTTTGCTCTGTGTTTGGGCGTCATATATTCTAAGTAAGTATTTACAAAAAAAATATGTATTCTATCAGTTTTCTGGTTCCCATAGTACGAGCTATGCTTAGTTTGGGGCTAGTTCATGTGTAAAAATGTCCAGAACTATTTATTATTTCAGTGACATCAATAGCATATGAAGCAAAGATGCAAGTACTGACACCTGAGACGTTAATTCTGATGATCAACACACTTGTCACGCATTACTTCAAGCTTAGTGCTGACGACCTTTCACTGTGGGATGCGGAACCTGAGACATTCGCCACGGACGAGGCGGGGGAATCTTGGAAATATAGTCTGCGGGTAAGATCTATTGAACTGGAGCGATATGATCGAAGATTTTATCTGTGGCAATTTGGGAGATTTTGAAAGAGAGTATTGCATAGAATTAGTCCATATTCTTTGGAGTATTGTTACATTGTCTCTGATTTGTTGGTGTGCTGTTTGTCTATACCAGAGGTTCCCAGACTTTTTTTCTCATAGACCACTTTCAAAATTTACTTCCAAAACTCGAAAAAAATGTGAAGATTACATCTAGTTATGGAAATTTGCGTTGCACAGAGTTCCACAGAACCACGTGTTTTCGAAACAAAAAGTGTGAATTGATTTGCTGAGTAGCTACACTATCCCCGGGTGACATAAGCTATTTTATATTATTAATAAAATTTGGGATCTTTACTAAAACCCGTGCGAAGCCGGAACGAACCGCTAGTTATTTATAAAACCAAAATTACCTGTGTTCACAGCCCTGTACCGAGGCGTTGTTCAGCGAACTTTTCCCATTCCGGGATGTCGTGGGTCCGGAATTGGTCCGGCTACTCAGCACGATACAAGAACAGATAGATCCGAATGACCTGCCCGCGATATTGCACAAGGACGCCATCTATAACGCGGTTGGGCTGGCGGCATTTGACCTTTATGATGATGTAAGTAGAGTTCATAATAATGTTTCAGGCTACGTATAGCTTGATCTGGGGGCACGGCCGTACCATCCTTTTCTCGAAGCAGTTCAGGCTATTTTCGACCCCCTATAACTTCGGTTTGGTTTTATTTTTTTTAAATCTCTTTTTTTTTTAAATCAAGCAATCTGCCCATGCAAGAATTGCGGGCATTGAGGCGGGCATTGCGGGCATTGAGTTTGGTCGGTTTTTGTTGGAGCAGCTGCATAAATGGAAAACGCCCAATAGTGTTTCCATCCTGTTTTGTTCCGTCTAATCCGCATGTGGTGATGATGATGATGAATCCACATGCTGTGCTAGGAGATCTTGCGGAGCTCGCCTCTTAATTCTCATGAATGGCGTGGGTCGACTCATGAGGTGTTTGGCTAGTTCGTTCGGGTGAAGATTCAAACGCTTTGCATCAGAGTTTATTTTGCATGTTATTTCCTGTTGGACTGTTGGGACTTCCAAGTCATGGTGGAGTTGGCGGTTTGTGATGTACCACGGGGCATTCGCTATCATGCGTAGGACTTTGCTTTGAAAGCGTTGGATTATTTCCAGATTCGAGTTGGCCGCTGTTCCCCACAGTTCAGCTCCGTAAGTCCATACTGGCTTCAAGATGCATTTATACAGAAGAAGCTTGTTATCCAGGGATAGGCTTGATCCTCTAGCCAAAAGCCAGTAAAGTTTTCTGAGTTGCAGGCCAAGTGCCTTTCTTTTAGTAAATATGTGCTTTCTCCATGTAAGTCTTCTGTCTAAATAAATCCCCAGATAGCGCACATCTTCGCACTGAGGTATTGGTACTCCATTCAGCTCAACTGGTGGACACGATCCATGTCTGAGCGCAAAGATGACATGCGCCGATTTGGTTTCATTTGCACTGATGCGCCAGTCTTTCAACCACGTTGAGACGTTTTGGATAAAACTAAAAGGCTCAATTTTCATTTAACAAGCAGGCATTGTTTAAGCATAGTATATTTCAAATTTAATTCAATTTGAACCAGTACTTTAAGAATTATAACTAGTCAAAAGTTTCTTAACTTGTTAATTTTGTACTCACTGACTGACTGACCGATCATCAAAACTCTAAGGCACTTCTAGCAGACATAAAAGCTTCACATTTTGAATACAATAAGTGTTTAGTGTTTGCCCAAAACTAAAATGATGATTTTCAGGTGGATTTCGACGAATGGTTTACAAAAGTACTCAGTCAAGAGTTGAAGATCAAAGACAACAATTATAGAATAATACGGAGGAGGGTCTGCCAACTGATTGGTGAGTTTACTCATTGAATTTAAAAATAATAAAATGAAAATGTTTATTTAATCAAATAAAATACAGCTTTTTTAATTCGCAACTAGGTAGGTTGGCTTAGGTGACTCTTTTACGACAAAAACGACGCTATTCTATATAATATAAGGTTTATATTGTGTTACTTTCACTATCCGCCACCCAAGAGCGTCGCCAGCCCATGGCGAAGGGGGGGTAAGTTAATATTTTGGAGAAATTGTTCATTGAAGTTGTATTGTACTATACCTACTTATAACCAATATATTTGAGTTTTGACGTGCGGGGTTTTGCGGCAAAGCAAGACAATTGTGCGGCCTTAGGACTTTGCTTTCTTTGCAGTTGGCTACATTTTTTTAATCTCTAGGGGGGTGGCTGCCTATCCCTGCCCCCCCTTGGCGACGCCTTTGACGCCACCGCCACACGTCCTCGCCCCGTCTCTTCTGTACAAACCGCGCCTTATCTGTCTGTTTCTGTTATAGGGCAATGGTGTGGAGTTCGTGCTTCTCAACCAATCCGGCCGGCGATCTACGCAGCGCTGCTCGAGCCGCTCACAAGTCCCAACGAGGACGCAGCAGTGAAGCTGGCGGCCGCCGAAGCGTTGCGAAGCACGATAGACGACTTCAACTTCGACGTGGAACAGTTTACGCCGTTCGCGCCGCACGCTATTGGAGCTCTCTACGAGTTGTTGGTATGTTATGCTGCGTACAGATATACGCAACGTTACATGAAATGAAAGTATCAAATAGATTTAACTTGTGCAACTCCTGCAGCACCTGCAATAAAGTTAATATCTTAATTAAAGCCTGCAAACGTAATAGTACAACCACAGTCCACAAATGTTTGTTCTCGTTGGTGATAATAATAATAATAATGCTGTACAATCCACACAGCACCATCTAGTCCCAAGCTAAGCAGAGCTTGTGTTATGGGTACTAGATGACTGGATATACTTAATACAATACATTACATACATACATATTTTTAATTATGTATAGAAAATACCCAGAACACCCGGAATAAATATGTGCAGATCGTACAAATATTTATCCCAAGGCGGGAATCGAACCTGCAACCTCCTGCGTCGCAAGCGGACATTCGCCCGCCACGCCACATCGGTCGTCAAGATCGAACCCACCACCTACAGCGCAGTAGGCAGGGCTACTACAAACTGTGGCGGCTGTCGATACATACATAGATGGCGGTTTACATAATAGGTAAAGTAAAATAAAAAGAATACTTATTAAATCACTGTCTTGTTCTTCAACAGGTGGAATCTGAAGAGTGTGATACAAAGATGCACGTCCTCCACGTGGTATCCTACGTGATGGAGAGAGTAGGTCCGAGGGTAGCTCGCGGCGGTGGCACCACAGCACTGTTCTCGTACCTGCCACAATTGTGGCATCATGCCGCTCACCACAATATGCTGCGGGCCGCTGCTCTCTCCGCTCTTGTGCACTTGCTAAAGGTAGGTGAGAACAACTTTCAGATCATAAAAAAATTGGCTGTCTGTAAAGTCGGCTTACGGACGATAGTTTAACGTGACATCATAATAAGACATGATCGGCGTAGGCCAAATGAGTGGAAGAGAGATAGACTGATGCAGCGCAAGCCGAACGCTCAAGCCGATCGTGCCTTTCGCTCGCTCGTGAAACAGGTTACCTATTTATCTTTGTTTAAAGTTATAGAAGGTGTTCACAACACTGTCTCTAAAACGTTTTTAAGATTTTTGTCATGTTTTAGTCCAACCAACTATTGCAAAATGTGGGTATTTACCAAATGTAATACCTGGACGTGCCACTGACTCCATTTAGACGTTCTCGAAGAGACTCCACGAGGTTATTGGTTCGTACTACAGATTTGAGGGGATATCTACCGTACTTGGGGATTAAGTCGTGATGCTATTTCTTTCTTGTCTTATTTTAGTCCAAATAAAATTAAAATGATTATTTTGTTAGACATCGAGTCACACACAGTTACATGCAATTCTACCTTCATCTTATGGTTGTATTGTCTAATAAAAATGAACCTTATTTCCACAGGCGTTAGGTGAATGTGCGCCCAGCATCAGACCCTGGGTCCTCAGCGTAGTGAACGAGTCCACGAAGCTATCTGAACCAGCACACGTCTACTTATTAGAAGATGCGTTGGAACTGTGGTTGACTATATTAGAGTGCACTCAAACTGCTGACCCTGAAACCTTGCAGTTAGCTGAAAATCTATATCCAATATTAGGTAATCTATTTTGAAGTAATACTTCTAATGCGACTTCCAACAAGGTGCGTTAAACGTTTAACGCTATCATAGAGGGGGTATGAAAGCACTGTTCTTTCTCTCTTTCTCTCATAGCCAGTTACGTTTCGTATATTAAAGAAGTTTTACTTCAGTCGTGTGGTCTAAAGCACACTCGTTTTTTTTATACTTATTATGTAACGTGGGGATTTTCCCCCTAAATTTGGGCATAAGTTAGATGAATAGGAATATTTTTAGGGGCCATATTTTTTAGGGGTACAATTTTATACACATTTTTCAGGATTTTTTTATTATTAGAACCTTAAATGACAACCTGGTTGTCTATCTGGTAATGCGATAAAAAATAAGAGTGTTAGAGGTAACCGCACAACATCAGCTGAGCGATCAGCATGTTTCATCACTTTCTCATGAAAATATCTTTCTTCCAGAACAATCATCAGAACACCTAAGGATAGTAGTGTACATAATGCAAGCATATACTCTTCTGTGTCCCGAGGAGTTCCTCTCCGGGTCAGGTGGGAAATGTATGGCGTTACTGGATGACATGCTGAGTGACATGCGCACTGAGGGCGTGGTGACCGTACTCAAAATGGCAGAAATATGCATCAGTGTGAACTACCCTGAGAGAAATGCGTTTTTAGGGGTGAAAGTTATATGGCCTACTATTATAAGAGTTATTCAGTAAGTACCATAGTTTATTTAATATTAACGAGCGGCGCGTCCCGGCTTATTAAAATATAATATGGCCTATGTCATCCGGGGATAGAGTAGCATTTCCACAATGAAAGAATTTTTTAAATCGGTCCAGTAGTTTCGGAGCCTAGTCAATCCAAACAAACAAACAAATAATCAAATATTTATAAATAGTTTTTTTGTAAATATACACTTTGGAATGGAAGAAAAGAACATGTTGCATCGACCCCACATGAAGTAAAATAAAGGTTGTGCCTTTATTTTAGATGATACTTAGAATACAATATAACATCTATGTTCATTACACAAATGTTTGTTCATGGTGGGGATTGAACCTACAACTTTTGACGCAAAGTTACTACCAACTGTATGGCACCAGATGTGCAGCGGCATCTCTTGACTATTTATCACACAGATAAGTACACACAGTTCTCGGTAGGGATCGAACCTATAACCTACAGTGCAGAAAGCAGAGCAACTGAGGTATGAGAACTAATAATATGAATAATGCTGGACAATCCACACAACATCATCTAGCCCCAAGCTAAGCAGAGCCTGTGTTATGGGTACTAGATGACTGATATACTTAATACATTGCATACATAGATATTTTTTATTATATAGAAAATACCCAGAACACCCGGAATAAATAATGTACGATCTGCAACAAGTATTTATCCCAAGGAGGGAATCGAACCTGCAACCTCCTACGTCGCAGGCGGATATTCGCCCGCTGCACCACATCGGTCGTCAATGAGTCAAGAACTGTTAATCATTAAGTATTCATTGTTCCAGCGCCGTTTTGGAAACAGATGATCTTCCAATGGTGCTCTCAGTCCAGCTATGCCTGGTCTCCCGAGTAATCCTCCTCTCCACGGATCTGTTCTACAAAGCTATCCAGGAGGCGTCCAGTGGTGTTCCAGACTGTGACTCTGACCCTGGCAAGGTTCTGAGTAAATTCCTTCACGTATGGACAGAGAAGATGAATCTGGTGACTCAGGTTGAACGATGGAAGGTTGTCGGTGAGTACTTAAATGATTTCTTACAGCTGTTGACAAAAAACACTGTATTCATGATATAGCTAGTAGGCAAACCAAAATGTATGAGATTGACATAAGTTACAGAATGGAGCTGTTATAAAGTGTCAGAGTCTTTAAAATTTATTATATTCTCCAGGTCTGGGCTTAGCAGCATTACTGACAACACAGAACGCGACAGTTCTGCAAAAGTTTCCGGCTATACTTCTCAATTTAACTGAAGTACTCAATGACGTTATGAAACAGGACGACAGTGGGAACTCTGTCGAGTGAGTATCGAAAAGAATACAAAACGACCGAAAATTACTATTTCAAATAATCATAAATCATTTATTGTCTGTGTATCTAGGTATGACAATCAGATGTTAAGGTGTATCTTATAACTTTAAAAGTCATTTATAAACTAGGAATGAAAAGAGTCCCAATATCGAACCCTGTGGTACTCCCATTTCACTAAATGACCCGGAAGATCTCTCACCTCTAACATTAACTTTTCGGATTCAATTGGTTAGTTAAGACAGTATGAGATCAAATGTCCGGTGAAGGATACCATAATTTTAAGTTGATATTAAGGTGGCGTGATTCACACAGTCAAAGGCTTTGGACAGATCAGAGAAAACCTTGTTGCGTCTTGTGAGCTTTCCCAGGCATATCTTGAGTATCCAGACTTGATCATTATTTTAAGTCGAGAAAATACATCTGTCTTAATTGCGCGCGTGGTTTGATGATTGTTGTGTTTTTTTTTTCAGTGGACTATTAGCTCCACCCGGGTCTCGGCCCGCATCCCCGCTGGAGGGGCGAGGCGGGGCGGCGCGGTGGGGCGAGGGGGTAGCGGCGGGCGACACGCCGCACGAGCTGCGTCGCCGCGCGCTCACGCACTCGCATCCCGCGCACTCGATAGATCTGCGCGCCGTCACACACTTGCAGGTAACTAGTAACTCTGCCCGGGTCGCGGCCCGAGTCACCGCCGGCGGGGCAAGGGGGTCGCGGCTGGCGACACCTGTCGGTGTTTACAGCGTCTATAAGCTGTTTTCGAGAGTAGTTCGTTACCAATCGTTTCGCTCATAGGCTCGACGACTTTCAGCCTCCCGAACAAGACTTTACCACCATAGACCACATCACACGCTCCGGCAGGTTATACAGAAAACCGAAGAGTATTCCAACATTTTGTTTAGCGTTTGTGGACTATGAAAAAGCCTTTAATTCAGTCGAAACCTGAGCAGTGTTGCAGTCGCTCCAGCAGTACAAAATCGACTATCAGTATCATCGAAGTGTTGAATGGCCTGTTTAGTAATGCCACCGTGTCTATTCGATCCGATCAAATCGAGCACAAATCCAATCAAACTGCAAAAGGGGGTGAGGCAGGGAGATGGAACTTCTTCGAAACTGTTCACCTCTGCGCTGGAGGATATTTTTATGCGCGTGTCCTTGAACAGCACTGGCATTAACATCAAGTTAGTAAACTTATCCAATTTAAATTTTCAGCTGGAGACACTAAAGAGCCAGGTCGGACCCGAGACATTCGAGCAACTCGTTCAGTCCACAGACAAGGAAACTCTAAAACAGATTAGAGAATATATACCTATTTGAATCATTGCTTTGTAATCGAAATTTAATTATATCGACTTGCTTGTAAATCATAGCATAGACGAGAATGTACGAATCCCACCTGACGCAGTGCGAAACGTATTTTATAATCTACTAGCGGTCCCGTCTTGGCTTCGCATGAGTTTTAGTAGGGGTCCCTAATTTTTTTAATATGTAATATAGCCTATGTTACATGACGCTAAAAAATTGTATAATTTTGAAAAAGAACTGCCTCGAATGTATACTACAGTGAAAATAAACATACACTATGTTAACATGAAATAAAAGTGTATAAGAAAGTATAGCAGTTTTATTCAGTAACTTTATGCGTCATTTTATATTGAAACTTTTATAGCAAAGATCCGTAACATCATTATATCAAGATTTATTGTCCCCGTTGAGTAAATTTTAGTACAAAACATCTCCTAAAACTAAAAAATTTTGAGTGTTATATTTGAGCATACTTATCTTGTACTGTCTATTATTATTTTTATTTCTGTATGTTAATATTACATGTAAATATGAATTTTATGTATAGTACTCGTGAAATTTTGTATATTATAAAATGCGTTTCGGCATTGCGTTTTGTGCTATTAATAAGTAGCCTGATATTCGAATTGGATGGATATTAAGCAATTTAGAAAATAAACTGCCTGCGTATCAAATAGCTTGCTTAAAGTGACATAAAATAAGAACGAAGGTTTAATTATATATTGTAGATTTCACTAGCATTTTGTTTAAAATAAAAAGTTACAAATAAACCCGTTATCAGCCTTCAATGCCGTGTTTGGAAGTTTCTAGAACAATCTGATATTTTGTTTATACTACTTATAAGAAATAAAAAAACACGAACCAATGGTTGCTTACTGTTTACCAACCAATACAGTCAAGACACACTAGTGTTTTTAATTACTACAAAAATCTACGTAAACTATTGCCAACTCTTACCAATAGGTAATGATAAACAGAGACATCCAATTTTTTGCAACATTGTATGTACTGTTCTACTTAATACAATCTGTGGTTGGACCAGTAGTTCCTACATTTCCCACGTCTTACAAAAGTCTACTATAAGTCCTACAAGGCTTACTCAAATTAAAAACATTTGTAGCTTGACGGTACAGGGTTCACTGAACGCAGTAAAACGATCATCCTAAAATGAATTTTACCTATGCAAGGGTTTTCATTACTAACTACAAAAACTGATAGGGCATAATTGTAGCTCATAAATATTCATAAGTGGACAAAGGCTTGCAACCTGTCACGTATAGAATAGAAACTTCTGCAAAATGTGGTAATTTCATAGAATAAAAGTGATCACTAACTGCCGAATACTCAAACGCAACTTAAATTTAATGACGTCTCAAGTGACGAATTTTTGACAGACTTTCATTGCAAACTGTCAAGAAATCGCGACTTGAGTAGTGATTAAATCTGAATTAGAGTCTCCCTTCTTACCGTACTCAGATCTCCGCCTTTTTGTTCTAAGATTAGTAAACACTTGACGTTGGCAAATTCGTGGCAACCCTCAACCGCTGAAAAGCCATATAATAAAAGAAGAAGAAGAAGAAGATTAAATCTGAGTTGTGTTTCGGTTGTTGTGTATTCGGGCGTTTGTTTTATAACTTCAAAACTTTCGTGCATAATTTTTTTTTATATTATGTGTAGAACATGTTTGTTGAATATAGTTAGAAATGAAATACCCTGTATATTGGTAACATCACCACATACTGTATATTGGTAACATCAGTAACAAACATGTTAATTTAAAGTATCTATAAGAAAATTATTATTAGCTTTTGCTAGCATCGTAATCCCATCGCGTCTCAACATCGAGTGATGTTTTTTGTATATTTTATAGTTTTTTTAAAAAATAAAAAATCTTTGTTACTTTATTACTTAGTTTTGTAAAAGCGTCGTTGAAAAATCGCCAGTGGTATTTATGATTGGCATTTTATTAAAAAGTACGATCTATGCTGTATATTATTAAAACTCGTAATATTGCCAAAATATGAATTAACATTGTTGTGAACATTTTCATTAAAACGGGATATCTACCTTATTTTTTTTTTATTTAATTGCCGTTAAAACAAACAAATGCACCATTTGCTTTGGGGCTTTACTTAGTTTGTGTTGTATAAAATATCCATATTTTTTTTAAATTTAAACTCTGTATGTACGGTTTTACAGAATGAACTAATCCGTATCAAAAACACAAATGATGGTAAATATCCCATTTTCAGTGAAATTAGTTTAAAAGAAATGCAAAGTTGTGTAAAATTGAGCCTTATTTACTGAAATAAATGTGTTGTATGAGAGAAAATGTGATATACTTGCAATTTCCTATATGTAGGTTAAGTATACGAACTTTGGTTTTTTATTGTCATTTTAAGATTGTTTTATTCAAGGGCAGAACTTAAAAAGTTGATTACATTATTACAAAATTCCTTTTAAAAAAAAGAATCGTCCCGGCTTCAGTCCCGGTTTTAGTAAGAATCCCTAATTTTTTTGAAAATATAATATAGCCTATGTCACCCGTGGATAGAAGCAGAATATTTTAAGCGATTTTTATTATTCCTTGGAATACATGTCTTTTGAATCTTGAACATGAAGCTCCAGTGTGGTGCGAATCTAATAGTGCAATATAGAAATATGTAAAACACACTCCGATAATAAAATTAGATTGTGTATTTTGAGTCAGTTTGAAGCCTTTTTTCACTGTTCAACAAGGCTATATGGGTTACCAGGCGCCGTCTTTGAAGCGACCATAAACACTTTGTGTAGGTCTTGAATAAAGATTTGAGTAGCCTGTATTAAAACATTAGTAGTAGTAAAGCTCTTAGTGAAAGGCTCGACCGGGGAATTACTACCACCATGACTATTTCGGCCGCCAAGCAGTTGGCTGTGTTGCGGTTTGAAGGGTGTGGGTGCCGGCGAAATTACAGGCACTTGAGGCTTAACACTTGTATGCCTCAGGTTGGTAAACGCCGAGCAGTGTACTGTAGAGCACGTAACTAACGAACGTGACCTACAAGGTAAAGCTTTATGTTAGGCTATGGTAACCACTTAGCATCTAGACAGACATATTATGCTTGTTCCATCAGACACTTGTATAAAAAAAATATATTATGTACCTTAATAACAGTTTCGTTTTCCGGTTCGTGATCGTCTTTCAAGAATATTTTAGTATCTTCACGCCACTTCCCTCAGTTAAAATACATCTTAAAACGACAATCAGAATACCAGAGTATTAGAGGACAGCACTTTTAATATTAATAAGTCTCTATGTATAATAACTAATTACAATTGTTTGCCTGTTTGTAAGCATGCATTCACATACCTACATTTTGTAAAATAATATACTTTATGTACAATATAACCGTAGTTTTATTTATTTATTTAAAAGTCTAAAATAGACGAGTACCTACATTATACACTATTCCGCCACGTTTACAATTGATACAGCACCTGCAATAAAGTTAATATATTAGTTTATGTACAGGCTGTACCGAAGGCATTTTAAAACATGCTCTTGTGGATGTGGCGCCTGGATTCGCCTTTTAATGTTCTTTCAAATAATAATTTTAATATTATACATAGAAAATACCCGCAGAACACCCGGAATAAATATTTGCAAATCGTACAAGCATTTATTCCAAAGCGGGAATCGAACCCGCAACCTCCTGCGTCACTAAACTAGAAATAATAAAAAACAAAGAAAAAGCATCCCCAATTTTAATCCTCAAGAATGAGAGATATCCTCCGATCTCTTAGACCCTACCAAGTACCGACTCGTGATTCTTCGAGGATGTCTAAGGGGTATGTCCAGATAGTACAGTCAGCTGCACTAGAATGTATACAATTCGTAACTTTCAAATTGGTTTTACAGCAGTGCTAAAAATAGTTCCATGTTAGTTATTAAAAAAATAAGTGAGGGTCAGCAACTAATTTCATTACTTTGTAGTTTTTGAGATGTAAGAGCTCATTGTTATGCTGCAATACCGTTGTGCAAGTTACGAATTGTATACATTCTAGTGCAGCTGACTGTACATTTGGTAGGCGTTGTCCTAATAGAACGCGAATGCGCGATGCGAGCGATGCGACCATCGCGTGTTCGCGCGACGTCAAAAACTGGGTGTCCTAATAGAACGCGAATAGGCAATTACGCGAATCTCGCGGGCGCGGTACCACGCCGACGTTTTCGCACGAATTTCAATTAGGACACCTATTCATTCCAATTCAATATGTTTGATCGCGCGTTCGTACGAACTAAGTGCGCGCGAATATAGTTTCAAACATTTGAGTCGCGTGACCGCGTTGTGCGAATGTCAGTTAGGACACCTATTAGAGTTCAATATGTTTGATCGCGCGTTCGTACGAGTAAAATTCGCGCGAACTTACGATGATCGCGCATTCGCGTTCTATTAGGACAACGCCGTACATACCCACATTTTGCAGTAGTTAGTATTCCATACGCGACAGGTTGTAAACCCATCGCCGTTGCTAGAATACTAACTGGTACTTTTCCTTACGATGTATTCCTTCTCCGTTTGAGAGCACGGTATTGCGCACATAAATTTTTTGA
Organism: Electrophaes corylata; assembly: GCA_947095575.1. Lineage (NCBI taxonomy): Eukaryota > Metazoa > Arthropoda > Insecta > Lepidoptera > Geometridae > Electrophaes > Electrophaes corylata. Next base: position 9,846,733 of record OX352715.1, on the reverse strand, counting down.
ACGGAAAAATCCATTGGTGCACGACCGTATTTGAACCCACAACCTTAGGATCAGAAGGCGGGGTCACTCCCACTAGACCACCGGTGCTCTAAAAATCAAAGAACTTGTGTGTCAAAATCGGTTGTGAAAAATATGACCTGTAAGCAAGAATAGACAGACAAGAGACACGTACCTAGGTACAAAAGCATTTTTTGGCCAATCTCGAGAGAAACGCTTTTCTCGTTCGGTCAATAATATTTTTTTTTCCCTAGCCTATTCCGTCCCACTGCTGAGCAAAGGCCTCCCCCAAAGACTTCCAGTTTTCTCTGTTCCGAGCTTTCTCCCACCACAAATAATGATAATAATATTACAAACGCAAAAACACCTTGAAAGATTTCGAGAAAACTAGCTTAGTTTATACGGTGGCGTGATTCGAAGTTTTCGAGGGCACGTCTTGGGTCTAATAGGACTGCATTTTAGATCCAGATCTAGACTTGGAAGCTAGCCAAGTGATACCTAGGTAACCTAGGTGCCTCTCAACCGCCAGCAATCACGTTACCGACAAAAATTGATGTGAAGTTGCGGAGTCCAAGTTGAACGTATTGGTATATAAAAATCGGTTTTTATTTAAATTGTAGATTCTAGTGAACGTAGAAGTTTTGGAAGTCTTGGCCAAGAAACGTTAGTTTGAGTAGGCCTGAGGTTTAAACAAACATCGGAGTACAGAGTACATTTGGAAAAGGTAGCATTTTTTTTTTGTGGCATCTGTCCGTCTTGCGGACAATTTTGCCAATGTCAAGTGGGTTGAATAAATTCTTTTTAGTCAAGTCGAGTCGGTAAAAAAAGTAAAGTCAGCCGTCATCGGTTTTGAAGAAAAAGATGGCGTTTGTCTTCAAAACCAAAGGGAAACATTTTCGTTCAAATCAGGATGCCTCATAACTTTCATTTCAATTGTTCACACTTGTGCTAAGACCTAAAGTAATGATGGTTAAAATACCACCAAAATTACCCATCAGAACTTAAAATAACACTAGAAAAACAATAAAATTCAATTCAATCAATCATTAAATTTTCATTATATTTTTTGTTTTTTCTGTCATCTTTATGACAGAAAACGAATCTTGCAGTTACAGTTGTGCCTTCAGTCAATTTCAGGCAAGGTTACATAATGACTGAACTGGCATGTCAAAGGTAGGCACTAGGCACTACCTTATGAATCGATCCCACCTACCCATTTTAGTTATACGACATACTGAATCCGCATTTAAAATAACACACACAGTATTAGTATCTAATACCTAAACAAAGTTCTAGCCAAGTTGTAACAAGTTTTGAGATAGCTTCTGAAAATACTGTTATTAGGGCTGTTAACCCATTGCCGGGAAAGAAGCGACACGTGGGTACAGTGTAGATTCCTTACCAATAAAAAAACCTAGGTACTTAGGTACTTTATCACTTAGGTACGACTACTTAGGTTTATCACTACTTTTTGCTTACGTAGTTTTAAGTAGTCTTTAGCGCTGAGGATTGTGGGTACGACAAACATTTGTGTACTGATCATAAAATAAAACCTGCCTCTATATTGATTATGAATGTGCTTAATTTGAAATAAATGAATTTGATTTGATTTGACTTTATCTATCCTACCTACATGCTTTGCAGTTATACTCTACAAAAACGCTTTGTTAAATGTCCGTTAATATTTATTTATTTACTATTTGCATTGCCAACCATAACTATCTCTCCACTAGGTAGTTTATCGCAGCGGCAAGAATTACCTATGAAAGTGAAAACGTGCTCACTAACTTGTTTCTCTAACTCTAACTTGTCTCCACTCATTTTTGTTAATCGTCGGTGGTGGAACAACTTCCTATTATGTATGGGTAGGTACCTACTACCTATTTCCGCATATTATGCTTACGTGTTCAAAATCAAGTTTGCAAGATAAAGGTCCCAAAACTTACCTCCTTGTATGTTCTGAATTCCGGGCCGCAATCAAATCCTCATCAGATGAGAGTTGGGGCTCCCCCTTATCACAGCTGGGCGTAAGCCAACTTGCATGTCCTATCTTAAGTTGTAAAATATGTTTGTAAAGTGACCCACAAGAATGTTGGCAGTAGATAGTTTGTAAATGTGGTATGAGCTATTGACGTAGGTTTCTTGTAAGAGAACAAATTGGAAGCTTAGAATTCAGAAAAAATGCATAAAACGGGCTAGGGATGAGTGGTTACCTCTATATTAATTAGTGGTTCTATAACTATGGTAGACCTCATGAGGCCTTATAACCATGCAATAACCGACACTGTCCCCTTTCCCAAAATTAAAATCCATTTAGAATGCTACATCAACCTTCAACCCTTCCACTTCCCTTTTTGGATTTTTGTTCGCAACGTATGTGTATAGAATGAAGTATACTTAGTGTTACTCTCCGATTTGAAAATTAATAAATAACGCTACAGCAAACTTTCCCCCTTTCCTCCCTTTTTTCTCCCCAATAAAAAATCGCGATTGACTAAAAAGCTTAAATAAATCAGCAGACAGACGGACCAAATCATCTCTCGGGATAGACAGACAGACGGACCTGTTTTGGTCCGTCTGTCTCGAAACTAAGACACTTCGCTCGCTCGGTCAATAAAACTGCATTATCTAAAAAAACACGTCACTTCATACTGCGAAGAAGAAAACACGAGAAAGTTCCATTAGAATTACGTAGAGATCCTTAAATAAGCCTTAGTCTGAAAAAAGAAAATAAAAACCTCTCAACTCGTTACCGTAAAGTACCAGGCGAACATAAATTAAGAGGATACCCAATGTCCTTCTAATAACAATGGTCGAGAACGAGTTCGAATACGTTTACCCCCATTCATCGAACCACGATAGTGTCGGTCACTCGCCATTCACCTCACATAACGATACAACGGTACGAAGGGATAAATCGACAGCCGTGACGAGAATAAACCAGGAGTGTAGAATATATGAGGAAGTGTTAAAACTACTAAAGAAGGCAACTATTGAACGTTTGTCGCTTTGTTCGTTCTACTATTTCTGAAACAAAGAGAAAACGCTAGGGTCATACGCCTCAGAAATATAACGAAATTATTAAAAATAAATATGTATTAAAAGTAAAAATAAAGACATTACCTAGTGCCATTTATTTTTGAAGTGAAAACTTCTCTTTTTGGGTGAACAAAAATCATGGAATTCGCATTATTGTCACTGAACGCTTTCCATGAGTTATATTATAGTGTGTTGTGTACTTTTTGGCCTAGTTTTCACTTCTATCGGTAGTTCTCAAAGACTGCCTACTCTTTTTTTTAATATGACATTCTTTCTGAATGAAATGTAAATGCTCCATAGTTGGATCCAGTTGTCTCTTCATTATGCGAAATATTGCAGGACGCGTAAAACACTGCTACACAAAATTACCAGATCCAGTTTGCTCTGAATCTCGAATAGAATATCTAAGGGGTATAAAAGTTTTAAGGGTAAGGGGTAACTAGCCCCTTACGTGATGAGTATTGTGAGGGCTAAATAAATATAGTCGTCAGGTTTATTAGGTGTAGGCTAGGCTAGTATTATGTAGAGGTACAATACAATCTTTGAATTAATAAGTAGACTGGTTGATGAATAGCATTAGATGTTTGTACTGTGGTATCTATATGATTGAAGTCGTAGAATAATTAGAAATATACTTTGTTTTTAACACAAATCATCACATATAATATTAAAAACAACCAACCAAAATATATTATCTTATCATCTGCTTGAAATACGTTTTCAGGAAAACGGTTTTCATTATTGTCACAGAACATCATGTTCATAATTTATTAGATTTTATATTGCTTACATGCACTTCAGGAAAAAAACTGATAGATGTTTTTATATAATCCCAAAAGGTATGCCCAGGAGTGGGTATGACCCTCCTCTTGATACAGGAATGCACTAGCTAACTGCGGTCGATTGGATTCTCAGTAGCGCAATTAGCATGGAGGGCATAACTTTTAGGATACTAAAATATCTATAGTAAAAACGGCAAAAAAAAACATTTTGTACTATTTGTTGTTATAACGGCAACAGAAATACATAATCTGTGAAAATGACAACTTTCTATCACGGTTCTTGAGATACAGCCTGGTGACAGACGGACAGACAGCGGAGTCACCGTTTTACCCGTTTTACTCTTTGAGTACGGAACCCTAAAAATCACCATGCATATAAGTAGGTACTAAATAGTCTAATTCAGAAAAGGTTTCAAAAATTTTGTCATGTATTTTGGTTTCGACCTTGAAAACGGGTGTACAATAGAAAAATCCAAAATTAAGTGATAAAAGTTATTCTCTTAAAACAGCTTTACTAGGTAGTTTTTGTTCAATTTAAACAATTTGTGCTCCCGTCTTTTTACAAAGCGAAAGTGATCAAATTCTTGCAAACTCATCTCCACGCCAATTTGAAGTTAGCCGTGCAAAAAGCGAGCTAGCTTCTATCAACTTAGCTCACTTTTTGCGGTGTAAAAACTTAAGTCCAACTACGTAGGACCGTGATGGACGAAGCAACTTTAAACAGGTTAAACTGGAGAAGTTCTGGAGCAATTTACGTAAAATAGTTACATAGCTTTTACACCCTCATTTTGTAGAGGTGTATTTCTGTTTGTACATACCTCCTTGTAAAAATGGCCTCCTCTTTATATAGGCAATCCCCAAAAGTATACAAATAGGTGTGTATGTTTTATCCACTGTTTTCATTTATTATTTATACCTAAAACAAATCGTGAGAATAGTTACACATACACTTAAAAAACTTTCAGAAAACTTGCCCAAAAACACCTTTGTGAACAAACGAGTACAACTCATGTTTTTGATACGACTGATGAAATAAGCAGATGGCCCACTTGATGTTAAGAAGTTACCATCACCAATAACAGAGCATTGCCTCACAGGGTACGCTCATTATAAACGTACCCTTGATGCACTACTCTGCGTCCATAAACCTGAGGCATACTGGTGTTAAGCCTCATGTGCGTGTGAATGAGGAAATTAGTAAAAGAATCAAGGTTACCAATACAGTTATCAGAATCAGCAAGTTCAAGTGGCAATGGGCAGGCCATATAGCTCGTAGAATCGATAACCTAATGAGAAAAAAGGTTCTCAAATGGTGACCACAAACCGGAAGACACTCTCTTACCCGATGAATTGATGACAGCTAGGATCGTGGGAAGGTAGTGGATGGAAAAGGTTCAAAATCATTCTTCCTGAAGGCCTTTGCTCAGCAGTAGACTTTTACAGGCTGCTGATGATGATTATGAATAATAATAATAATTAGTTAATAGCAATAACCTTTACATTTCAATAAGTAGTACTTTTACCACGGAATTCATGATACTTTTATCAGCTTAAGCTTCAGAAAGAAAAAGTAATCCAAAAAGAAGCCGCAAAGCTCTTCCTAATAATAACGTCGCATCTCAAACATTTCTCACAATTTCACGTTGGGGTGACTTAAAAAACAAACGACTCCCAAGACGACACTTATGCGCATTTACATAGAAACAAGGTTGACAGCTTTGACTTCCCGTTGGTCCCCACTACGGACGGAGCGTTGGAACGAGCAGGAATAACAAAAGAGTTATTCTCGTTAGTCCCCATAACTCATCGTGTGCGCTTACTGAGGCCCAACTCTCGTATTTTTTCGAACTGAAACGAGATTTAAATTAGAATTTGAATGCCTGAAGTGGGCCTGTCTGAAATGTCATCTTCAAATAATACCATTTGGTGGTTATCGAAACTTGCATCTAATGATATTTGGCGACCGATGTGGCGCGGCGGGCAAATGTCCGCCTGCGACGCTGAAGGTTGCGGGTTCGATTCGCGCCTTGGGATAAATGTTTGTACCCTAGAGGGTATGTTGTAATGTGTAACCCTAGAGGGCTGGTAAGCATTTGGCTCACCGCATCAGCATTGTCATTACACAGTTTTCGGTGCTCTTACGCAAGTGTCTGAAAAGGTCAAAGATCATTGAATGATTTGAATAAACTACCTCATCGCGAACACAAAGCTACACGATGCTCTTCTCAATGGCAAGCACAGCTACAGATTATAAAACAATTCCGCTTCTTCTACCTATTCTATATTCTATATATTGTAGAATCAAATATTTCTACTTGCAAAGTTCAAATGATTTGATAGTCGCAATTTCTCGACTGGATAAACTTACATTTGCAATACCGAACAGGTAAGCAGGCAGCCAGGTAACCTGCTTTCTATGTGGTTGCTGGACACTTGCAGCTGGGTTTAGTTATCAGTAGAATTGCTTCGTCTAGTAAGATAATAGGCGTTTGTTTTAAGATTAAATAGCTCTCGGACCTCAGAGGACAGACTTTGTGGTAGAGTTGGTAAAATTAACGAGCTGAAGAGTTTTTAAGGAAATGTACCTTTTTTTTACCATTGAATTTTGTTGATGGAACAAGCAAATGGCCCAACTGATGATAAGTAGTAAACATTATTTATTTATTTTAGGAAGACCAACAGCTTACTAAAGAATTATGCTAAGTAGTTTAGCTAACAGCTAATCTATTCTAGATTATCTATGACAAAACATGCTTCGCAAATTATGTACCTTAGGAACGTGCCTTACGATGCACTGCGTTCATCAACCTGAGGCATAAAGATGTTAAGCCTCATGTACCTGTAATTTCATCAGCACCCACACCGTTCAAACCGGAACACAGTAAGCTGCGTGGCAGTTGAAATAGACATGGCAGTAGTACTTCCCGGGACGAGCCCTTCACAAAGAGCTCTACTACTTTTGCATAGTCAGTCGAATAAACTTGCGTGGAATAAGGGAGCTTTAGGCAGGGCCCTAACAAGATTGGAGTCGCACATCTAGCTTGCTGCGCAATCAAAAGACGGACATAAATAACACCTTTATCAAATAACCGCATCACATAGTTTTAATAACAGTTTCCCAGCACAAGAATACGCAACAGTAATCTTATATTCGACGTCACTAGGTATTCGATACAGTTTTGATATAGCTAATGTAAGAATTTGCTGTTAATAAATAATTTTCATAGTCAAGTTCCTTATTTTATTTTTGTTGTTATAAGTGTCTAAATTAGTTTAGTAGGTAATAAGAGCTCTACTACTAGCTCTTATTTAAGAGCTGATCCGAGGAAGTACTACCAACATGCCTATTTCTGCCGCCAAGGAACTTGTTGTGATCCGGTTTAAAGGGCGTGGGGGCCAGTGTAATTTCAGGCACATGCATACCTCAGGTTGATGGACGCAGAGCAATACATTGTAGGGCACGTTTCTACAAACGTGATCTACGAAGCAATGTTTTGCTATAGGTGACGGTGATCACTTAAGATCAGGTGGGCCATATGCTTGTTTCATCAGTAAATCAAATAAAAAACGAAGTTTACAGGCAGAACCACAGTTGTACCTAATGACCCGCGTGGACTCGCGTATAAAATGTATGTATGGAATCTATAAGCTTCTGACACGACACAACACGCGGCGCGGGTCTATTTCGAGGTAGTGAAAAGTCGTGCGTAAAGTCTCTTGCCAATGCTTTTTCGAAAAATCACACAAAAACCCGCACACAAAACTTAGTTTTGCAGTACATTTTGGCTGTCGAAACATTGTTTTGAAAACACAAACGACGAGACATTTGTGAAAAATATTTAATGTTTTGTGTTGATGTTTTGCCTTAGTGTTTTGGAAAAACAAAGGTAAAATGGACTATTGCGCAAGGATAAACTTTTGTGTATGGACCTGCAGTTAGGAGACGGAATTTTTCATTTTATCACAATCAGATCTACACAAAAGGCGATTAAATCTGGAATTCGTTGCCTGCGTAAACAAATGGGTTTTCGAGAAATATATTTTTGAAAATCATGTTTCCCTTACAAAATTCCAGATCCGACTCAGATAAGTTCGGTTAGAACATAAATAGGTACGTGCAAGATAAACGAGCAAAGCGAGCGTACCACGAAAGTGCTACAAAATATTTTTTTAAATATTAACAAGTCTCCGAGTTCTTCCCCTTTTTGTGGAAGGGTTTCCTTCCTACCCTTCCCCCTCCGCAACGTCTATATTGGAATGGTGTGTGTGCGGTGTGCTGTGTGTACCTGCGTACACAACGGTTACTAAACGTGTTTAGCGAGCCCCTAACTGCTTTTAGGAAGCTAATTTTCCTTGAACAAGATTTTAAACGAATCTTTTTCAAGGAAAATTAAGTTGCTATTACGTTCACTTACGCTAAACATGTTTATCTTGGTAAACGTGATTAGCTAAACAAAATTAAACCATATTTATGTGCAAGCAGGCCTAAATATAAAAAATTGGCTGTCATAATAGTGGTGGTTGCGAGTGGCCCGTATAGCCTTAAAGGAATTACATAGAATAAACAGCAGTTAGTACCACCCAGTATTCCGGTTCATTAGGTAATTTATTCTCGAGAAAGGCGGGTTCGAGTTTACAAGAAACGAAACTAATGGTGGTTGGTGGCAACAGGAGACACTACGCGATGGTGCAAATGAGATAATTAAGCGTCTTCTCTGAGGAAAATATCTTTAGTATGAATAATAATCAGGATACACTACGGGTACCTTGGTACATGCTAACATAAACCCTATATGTCTCTTTCTGTTGTACTTGAAAACATATCACCATTAACCTGAAAAAGTCAACTACTGGAAGTAATCTCTCTACAAGTTTCCAGCAAGATTGGTTTCGAGATTTCTCCATCCACTGGTTTCCCGTGATCTCCATAAAGTGTCACTGATGGAACAAGCGGATTGCCCACCGGACGTTAAATTACCTGTACCAAACATGAGTATATATACCCTGGTCCTGTGAGAAAAGTAGACCTCGCTTACCTATGCAGACTTTTGAGGAAAATTGGGGTATATATTTAAGCAATTACTTGCATTCCCTTGGTCCTAGAAAGTTGAATCTGATGTCTACGGGTTTGTCTCGTGAAGACGGAAGAACGTATATTAAATAGATAATTTCCGAAAAAAATTATTGAGATCACGGCTGAAGTCAGTTAGGACAAAGATAATAATAGGATATAATTGGTATAGATTCAGTTGTTCCACTAGTTTTTAACCGCCATCTCCTAAAACTTGTCCAATATAATAATTTATGAGCTGAAACCCACTCTAAGACGCCATTACAACGGGATAGCTATCCCGTAACGAACGCGTCAAATAAATATCATTTCCTGATTAATTTTGATTAATATGCCATTGTTTACACTGTTTTTGATTAACATGAAATCATTTTACACTAGGAGACCACCGGTGGTCTAGTGGGAGTGACTCCGCCTTCTGATCCTAAAGTCGAGGGTTCAAATCCGGTCGTGCACCAATAAATAGAATAGATTTTCGAAAAAATTATGTGTGCAATGCCAGTGCTCTCAAACGGTGAAGGAAAACATCGTGAGGAAACCCAGAAGCGATGGGATTGCAACCTGTCACATATAGAATATTAACTACTGCAAAATGTGGGTTTGCACCGAATGTAAAACTATCTGGACATACAGTAGCGGCGTTAGGGTATGGCGCGGTTGGGCGACCGCCTAGGGCGCCGGATATGAAGGGGCGCCGCAGGCGCCCCTTCATATCCTCTTACTCTTTGAGCGAGGCCTATTTACCCTAATACCACAGTTTGCTAAAAGTTTACTTTACAAAAGTTTCATGATTTTTTCGTCAAATGTCCTTACAAGGGGCGCCTGCGGCGCCCCTTCATATCCTCTTACTCTTTGAGCGAGGCCTACTTACCCTAATACCACAGTTTGCTAAAAGTTTACTTTACAAAAGTTTCATGATTTTTTCGTCAAATGTCCTTACATCGGGTTTTTCCGTTTTCGACGACAATTTCGTATACAACTTGCTATACAATCGAAATTGAATACCTTAATTAGAATGCAAATTCACTTCAAAAATTAACTAAAAAAAGTTGTAAATTTTCAGGCAAATTTTCATGTCAATTTATTGTTAACTAGCCCGCAACTTCGTCCGCGCGGGATTTGACAAAAAAGGCATTTAGTTTTTTTTTTCGTTTTGCCTTATATTTTAATTATTACTTATTTTTAGTTCTTCGCATTTGTTTTATTGAAAAATAAACCAACGGAAATAAAAGCGATGGGAGGCGCCCGACAACGTGACGGCGCAGTGGTGGCATGCGCGTGGACCTAAGTTACTCCTTATTACATCAGCTATCTGCCAGTGAAAGTTCCGTCAAAATTGGTCCAGCCGTTCCAGAGATTAGACGGAACAAACAGACGGACAGACAGACAGACAGATAGACAGACAGACAGCCGAGCATTTAAGAGATTTCAGCTTCATAGTTTCATTGGTTGTTTGGTATGACGTACTTTTTCAAATTAATGTCGTTAGTAAATCTCTACAATCAACAGACATGGATCTCAGTAAATGCACGGAAATGTTGAAACAATGCTGCACTTTCTTAGAAGAATATAGAAATACAGGCTTTAAAAGCGCTATTTTAACAGCAAAAGAATTGGTTGAAGAACTAAAAATTGAACCTGTGAACAACAAGAATTCGATTTATTAAACGTCAAGCTAGTGAAACTGCCCGTGATGAGACTATAACTTCTCCAGAAAAAAAAAATTTAGGTTGAATTTTTCAACTGTCTTTTAGACTACATTAATTTCAGTCAATGAAAGATTTGAACAGTTAAATGAGTACTCAGAATCTTGGTCTTTCTTGTACGATATAAAACAAATTCCGGATAAACCTGATCTGTGGTGATCTCCAATTAAAATTAACTGTAGACTCTAAATCAGATATAGATGGGTGCATGTTATATGATGAACTCGTAAGTCTAAAATATTTTTTGTCTGATTAGAATGTGGCTTCTCCTGTATTTGTTTTAAATTTTATCAAAGATCGCAACTTACTAGAACTGTATCCAAATGTATGGATAGCATTGCGAATATTATTAACTATACCTGTAACGGTTGCTAGTGGGGAGAGGAGTTTTTCTAAGCTTAAGCTGATTAAAACCTATCTGCGATCGACAATATCCCAATTTATATTGACAAACTTGGCAACTTTGTCAATCGAAAATGAAATTGCTGAAAACATCGACTTTGATAACCTAATAAAAGAGTTTGCTGATAGAAAAGCTAGAAAAGGACTCGTTTTCTTTGGAAGCAACATTGTATTTTCATTTTAATTGTTTTTCTAGTGTTATTTTAAGTTCTGATGGGTAATTTTGGTGGTATTTTAACCATCATTACTTGAGGTCTTAGCACAAGTGCGAACAATTGAAATGAAAATGTGTTATGAGGCATCCTGATTTGAACGAAAATGTTTCCCTTTGGTTTTGAAGAAAAACGCCATCTTTTTCTTCAAAACCGATGACGGCTGACTTTACTTTTTTTACCGACTCGACTTGACTAAAAAGAATTTATTCAATCCACTTGACATTGGCAAAATTGTCCGCAAGACGGAAAGATGCCACAAAAAAAAAGGCTAGAAAAGTAGTTTTTTTTTAGTTTTTTTAATAAATGGTTATTTTATTTAATGAATGGTTAGGGGTTAGGGGGCGCCGCAGAAATCTCGCCCAGGGCGCTGGTAGTGCTAAAACCGGCCCTGTGGACATACTTACCTCTGACAACCCCCCTTAGAATCTTGAACAATCTTGTGTAGGTACTTGGTGCTAAGAGATCGGAGGGGATATCTGCCGTGCTTTCTTTTCTTTATTTTATTTCATTTTACACTGTTCTTAAATAAAATATTAACATCATGAATGGATGGATGGATGAATGTTTGTTACTCTTTCACGCTCTAACCAGTGGACCGATTTGGATGAAATTTGGAATAAATACAGATTATAACCTGGATTAACATATAGGCTACTTTTTATCCTGAAAAAATAACGGGAGCAGGAAAAAACTGCTACGCGGGCGAAGCTGCGAGCGGCTGCTAGTACAGAATAATACAGAAAAAACTAACATTTTATCTCTGATTGTCTCTACTAGCGTCGGACAGTAGGTGGCACTATAGAGTAATTACATTTGACACAAAAGTTTAGTTGCAATTACGAAAGAACGCCGGAAGCTGGTAGCTCGTTTGCCACTTCCTTCCAGCGCTCCACAGATAATAAAACCAATGTTACAGTTAGTGGGTAGTTGAAAATATTATTACAGTAGAAATTTATAGAATATAAAAGTTTTGGAGATGGTTTTGATTATTGAAGTAATACTTCTAATTCGACTTCCAACAAGGTTGCGCCTACCATGGAGGGGGTATGAAAGCATTGTTCTTTCTCTCTTTCTCTCATCGCCAGTTACGTTTCGTATATTAAAGAAGTTTTACGTCAGTCGTGTGGTCTTAAGCACACTCGTTTTTTTTAAACTCATTTTACCTTTGAAACTATTATCTACGTTAGATAGTTTTTATTTATGTCTACTTTTATACATGGTTTTACCAGCAGGTCTACTCTTCAAAACGATAAACGAAGTTTCTTATCATCGTTTTGAGATACACTGCGGGGACTCGGTAACAGCTGTCTGACATGCCGCGCAGTGTAACTTAAAACGACAATACGAAACATCGTTTATCGGTTTCAAGAGTAAACCCTCAGAATTGGAGCTGTTTACACAAGCATAAAACTAGAATCAACACAAGCTCAAAGTCGCACACGCAAGATATGCTAGGGGTTTCCGTACGTGGCAGAGTCAAAGATGAAGAAATCTGTAGTCAAAGTCAAAGTCAAAAATCATTTATTCAGTAATATCCGCAGGGATTATCTTGAAACGTCTTAAATCTAGGTTAATCTAAGCGCCAGTTCCTCGCGACCAAGCCTAGAAGAAGAACCCAGTTCACTGTTATAGCTCTAAGAATCAGCTACTTGAAGTGGCTAGGCTATGGCTCGTAGAAGCAACAACCGCAAGGGAGAAGGTTCTCGAATGACGACCACGAAGCAAAGAAAATATTTATTATGTGCGTTTATTGTGACATTGTGAAAATTACGAGAAAGTCGAACTCAGTCGCGTGACTGATGAGTCGCAGCTGTTTCAGCGCTAAGTCACTAAGGTCAATGACATCTACAACTTCATGGTCACTGTGTATGTTTTCCGTCCTCTCGATCCTTCTTGGTCACTAGTAATCATTTTGCAAGTTTTAAAAATCAATAAAAAATAATTGGCGCTACAAAACGATAAATATTTTTTAAATATTTGAATAAATATGATCTATAAATTTGTGTAGCTAGTAATAAGTAGTCTGACTACATTTTTTTTAATAAGTCTCTTCTCTCCTTGCTGTAAGCCCAAATCGTGCTGCCTAAATTTTTTTCCCTTATAAAATAAAAATTAATCTCCAATTTTTCTCAACTTATACCGTTGACCTTACCAACTATCAACGTACTATAACTAAATCCGGGACATTTTGTGGTAAATTTCAAACTGCACCGCGGTGTTTGGCAGTAAAGTTTTAGCTCCACAAATACCTGCACGTGTTACAGAGAGCAGATTTTGTCGACAGAAGACAAACATTCAGGCATACTCGGTAATTTGGAATGCGGGCGACACATGGCGGCCATGACTATTTGCAAGACACCCTATATCAGATGCTCCCTTTTGTAGTCAAAGGTGATCTTTATTCTCAATTTATTTCAGATTATTGTACAAATCTCTTTGATCTATTGATTCTGTTTAGTGCCTATTCTTCCTTTGAGGTTACTTAAAGGCTTTCTGTCTCTTCCTTACCTGTTACAAAAACCTTGTAGACTAAACTAGCACACATACTAGGTACTATACTGAAACATCTACTCTAAAATGCAAAATGGGCACCCGTTAAGATGGTACGAAACTCAATAAAAACTCCTTGAAACAAGTAAAATAAGTTTCCGCAACTTTTTAGCAACTTACGATAGAACTAATTTTGCAACAAACTCTGTAGTGTGAACGTGTTCTAACATGACTTGCCTTTATAAAGTTCAGTTCGATTCAAGTTGTTCTAAACGGGCAATTCTTACAACTGTTGCTTATTATCTTTTAAAATTGAGTGCCTAATAACTGTAGGATTACTGCCTCTCTTAAACTTAAGTTCGTTTTAGTCTTTTCTCATGTAAGTGAATTTATTCATGTTAGGAGTTATAAATATTCTAAACCGGAATTGTGCGTAAGGATCAAATGCAATATCTTAATGTAACCGTAATTACCCCCTTAATTCTTACAACTGTTGCCAAATCAAGTAGGTAATTGTGGGTAAGTATGTCTAAATGTCATATTTGGACGTAACTCTGACTACCCCCTTAGATATCCTCGAAGAATCTCGATTAGGTACTTGATACTAAGAGATCTGAGGGGATAATACCACTAATGGTACCTGAGATAATCTGAGGATGTCTCATGGGGGTAGTCAGAGGTATGTCTAAATATTACATTTGGTACATAATACCCACATTTGTTTAGTATTTCATACGTGATACAAGCCCATCGCCGCTACTAGAGTACTAACTGGCTTACTCGTGTTTTGTCGTTTTTAAATAAGATAAATAATTAGGTAATACTTATATTTATTTTACGATGTATTGTTGGTATTGATGCCAAAAACACGAAAAAAACTGTCAAAAACTCGTTTTTTTTTGTGTTCTTTTATTTTTTTGCAGTCGGAATCATGGTCTGAGTGGGTGGTTTCTGTTTTCGAAAGTGGTGGTTATATTGTTCTAGAATTATAATTATAAGACTAAAGTATTTATTGGTAAGGTTAGGTTATGAGTTTAAAATTGCCAGATATTGCTCATGAGTTGCTCGTGTGAGTATTGAAAGTAGCGGGGTGATTAAGTGACTTGCATCGGAGTCTTGAAACTGATTTTGCGAAGCACTCGCTTGTCAAATTGTTTGCGATCGCTCCTCCAAGCTACATTGTACTTCTTGAAGCGGAATGAGGCATTACTATTGGTTGGCTGGTTTACCCGCGACTTCATCCGTGTCGTGTTATATGTATCCACACCGTCACCGTCACTGTAGCCAGCCGTCACAGCTCAGTTTGTAGTAGCCCTGCTTTCTGCGCTATAGGTCGTGGTTTCGATTCCCACCGAAAACAAACATTTATGTGATGAACATTGGTGTTTGTTCTGTGTCTGGGTGTCTTACACGTGTCATAAGTATAAAAAAACGTATATAAGTATTCTATCAGTCATTTGGTTCACATAGTACGAGTTATGTTTAGTTTGGGGCTAGATGATGGTGTGTGAAAACGTCCACAAATTATTTATTTATTAACTCCTCTTATTCCTTTTATTCTTTCGTTACAGCAATTTGCTTTCAGGAATTCCTTTTCTAGTACAACCCTACGCATCTAGATGCATTATAATTTGAGTAGTAGTAGAGCTCTTAGTGAAACGCTCGTCCTGGGAAGTACTACCACCATATCTATTTCTATCGCCAAGCAGTTTCTCAGGTTCTAAATCAATAATAATTTAAAATTGGATGTAAGGTGTTAAAAGATTTGTTTAAGTACTGTTTACGTGTTAAAAGCATGGAGAAACATTCTAAAAATCACGTAAAAGAGATTTTTCAGAGTGTTTTCATATCCTTGAACTGTTTTCAATCAGGTTAACGGTGGCAGTGGAATTCAGCGCGCGATACGCGTAAATTGCGCCTTATTTCGTCCTCGCCTCGCGTAATGGCGGCGGAGTGTAGGCAAATACATGAGCGCGGGGACGCACTTAAGAACACGAGAAAGGGGGGCATAAATAAACAATAGATTTTTCATTGACATCCGTTACAGCCCAGTTCGTAGTAGCAATACCTTCTGCGCTGTAGGTGGTGGGTTCAATCTCCACATTTGTGTGATGAACGTAGATGTTTGTTCTTGTTTAAAAAAAGTATCTATGTATTTTATCAGCTATCTGGTTCCTATAGTAAAAGGTTTGCTTATTTTGGGGCGCTGTGTGAATGTGTGCCAATATTTATGTTTTAGCTCAAAAGAAATGAATACAAATAATAAAACTGGCCCAGTATCGAAACGATTCTCTATTAAACAATAGCAATTTTGTTTTGTTTGAAAATGTTTTTAAATAGACAATTTGACGACCGATAGGGCACGGCGAGCGTATTTCCGCCTGCGACGCAGGAGGTTGCGGGTTCTATTCCCGCCTTGGAATTAATGTTTGTACGATCTGCAAATATTTATTCCGGGTGTTCTGCAATGGGTATTTCCTATGAATAATAAAAAATATATGTGTATGTAGTGTATTGTATTAAGTATATCAGTCATCTAGTACCCATAACACAAGCTCTGCTTAGCTTGGGACTAGATGATGTTGTGTGGATTGTCCAGCATTATTATTATTATTATTTCTGAGGGAGGAAGGTTCGCCGCTTAGTGCATCTACTTTGCGTAGGTACAATATAGAAATAAATCATTTAAGGGAGTTTTTTTTGGAAATAACATGTTCGCCACCGTTCTGAATACAGAACTGACCTAAAACTAGAGTAATCATTTTTGATTTTTGATAAAATAGTTCTAAAAAAATTTTGAGTGTTCTAAAGAGCTCCCCCTTTACATCCTTGAGTGCGGCCCATGAATCACGCGGTAAATATCTGAGCTTTTAACGTATTTGAATAAGTCCTCCTTGGTACTCCATGGTGGAGCTCCCAATAGTTTCTTTGATCCTCGTTTATCGAGATTTACGGATCCGATCGTGCTGGGATTATGGCTTAGTTTGAGCATTGAAAGCTCGATAATTTATGGATAACTTAAATTCTTTTCTGAACATAAACGAAATGTGTCAAAAGTTTTGACATATTTTGTTTATGCATTGAAAGTCGTGTGCATTCCTCTAGTTTTGAGTCAGAATTTTCATTGCACATACTCGTCTAAGACATACCCCCGCAGAGGAGGTATGTGCATGGAAAATTGCTTTGCACGTTTAGAGGCTGAATATGAGGAATTCGTTAATTAGATTAGCACCACTGAAGCTTCATTGTTAGGGTTCCGTATCCAAAGGGTAAAAAAAACGGTTTTTTTTTGTTTTTACTTTTCATAAATTATGCGCAAAAGTTGCAAAGCGCAGTTGCAAACATTATGGCAAGAATTGTTTTTGTAACCATAAACATTTTTTTTTAGGTTAAAGCATTTAGTTACTCTTAAGAATTAACAAATTCACTTACAGAGAAAATACACTTCATCTTTAAATTAAGTTAATGTAGGGAGGAAACACAAAATCCAAAAATACCCTGAGAGCTTTCGTAAAGATAAAACTTTTTGTCTTTCTAAATTTTATATGAAGTCGAGTAGTAACTAAATTAAAAATAACTTTACCAAACCTGAGATTTTCTTTCATGTCTGAGTTGACCTGCGGTCTACTCTCAGACATGAAAACGAAGTTTCATAGTGTCGTTTTGTAGTACATCATCATCATCATCAACAGCCTGTAGAAGTCCACTGCTGCATAGGCCACACGTTTTCAGGAAGAACGATTCTGAGGTTTTCCATCCATCGACTTCCCACGGTCCTGACAATGTCGTCAGTCCATCGGGTACGAAGTCGTCCTACGTTTCGTCTTCCGGTTCGTGGTCGCCATTGGAGAACTTTTACTCCCCAGCGGTTGTCGGTTCTACGAGCTATATGGCCTGCCCATTGCCACTTCAACTTGTTGATTCTGAAAGTTATGTACACTACGGGGTAACTCGGTAACCGTTCCACAGTCATGTTTCTCGTTGCTTGGCATGCCGTGTAATGTAAGTCAAAACGACAGTACGAAAAATCGTTTATAGTTTCTAAGAGTAAACCTGAGCTATCTGTATAACTGTTACAAATGGATGCTCAAGTTACATTGCAATACGAATATTTAGCCTTACATCACACTGGTTTTTTCACTGTGAGAAAACATAAGCAAGTTTTATTTGACAGATTTATTATTGAAGTTATATACTATTTAATCATCGTATCGTGTTCTGTATCCAATCGTAGAACTTCGAAACCTTTGTGTAGACCGCTGCAGAAGGGTACTGACCTTCAGTACATGTTTCTGCAAATTGCGTCATACCTATAAGGAAGTGCGCGCAGTCTGTTCGACCTGTGGTCAACTCGAGAAGAGGCCCACCGGAATCTCCCTGTGGATTGAAACGATGCTTTGGAAACCCCTACTATAGATGTCGTAAAAGGCGACTACGGGAACGTGAATGCTACTGCCTACCAGAAGATCAGTAGCAAAATCTCCTGAGAACTAAATACTTACCAATCCACCTGCCGAGCGTGGTCGAGCGGTAGTCCTCACCAATATTGGCGAGACCAAATCCAACAGTGGACTTTTCTAAGATGCTGTGTATAACAACGACATTTGGTCTTATATGTATACCTATACTAATTATAAGAATCTTTATCCTGACTGACTGATTTACTGACTGACTGACATATGAACAACGCACAGCCTAAAGTTTCAAGTCGCAGAGACCTGATGCTTTCAGGGTATATTCGTCTTGGTGCGTAGAGGTGTACTAAGAAAGGAATTCCCGAAATTCAAATCAAAAATCAAATTTAACCCCTAAAAAGGTATAACGAGCATTAAATTCAAGTTTCGATCATGTCAATTCCGAAATGGTTCTAAACTGGCATTTCAAATAGGACCAATTTTGACACAATCACATAAATTTATCAAATTAAGATTGAAACTAGTCAATCTTGCCTCGGCTCCAAAAATATATACGTAACTTACAATATTTGCGTAACTTATTGTAGGCGTATACTCGTATTATATATTACGTATATTATAATAATATACGTATATAGTACACTAACCCACGAATGAGTCCTAATAAATAAATAAAAATAAATATTTTTGGACATTTTTTACACAGCATCATCTAACCCCTAAACTAAGCTTAGCTTGTACTATGGGAACCAGATTACTAATAGAATACGTATGTTTTTTTTTGTGAATACTGCCTTAGAATACAATATAACACCCAGACAGAGAACTAAACACCTATATTCATCACATAAAGGTTTGTTATCGGTGGGGATCAAACCCACCACCTATAGCACAGAAAGCAGACTATATACAAACCTGGCAAGCGTTACCTCCACTCTTCGATCCAGCACATATCTGATGATCTTGTATGCCTTGAAAATTTGTATTGTTCAGGTCATCGCATTTTGAATTTTCTAACACTTCGACCAGAGTAGCCCTTAAATATTCTGAAGTTTCGTTAACTGTATAAATAAGAAGAAAAATTGTGACATGACACACTATCGACCCCTCAGGTAAAATTCATTATTAGCTCACAGATATTGCGAGATTTCAGTGGGTTCTCAGTTAATTTTAGTGGGATCTTAGCGGTAGTTAAATTCAGTGGGATCTCAGTGGTAGTTAATTTCAAAGGGGTCTCAGTGGTAGTTAATTTCAGTGAGATCTCAGTGGTAGTTAATTTCAGTGGGGTTTTAGTGGTAGTTTATTTCAGTAGGATCTCAGAGGTAGTTGAGTCCAGTGGGATCTTAGTGGTACTTAATTTTAGTGGGATTTCTGTGGAAGTTAATTTCAGTGGGATCTCAGTCGGATCACAGTGGTAGCTAATTTTATTTAGAAAATAGGAACTGCATAGTTACTCTCTGACTGGCCCCATCCTGCTACAACATATTTCGCTCCAGTTCTCACATCGTCAATTTTCTTCAAGCACGCGGGAGATATAAAGACCATATTGCAATACACACTTTTGTAAAATGATAAAAGAGCGATATCGAAGTATTGTATGGGAGATTTGTAAGACGGATGTGATATAAACTTTGATATCATGACATCTATACTCTCGGGAGACTATTCTGAAATAAATTATTATCTTTACCAAATATAAAAAATACTTGTAAACGTTTTCACACAACATTATGAATCGTGTGTTATGAGGCGAAATAGATCCTACAGTTATGGCTCGCTTATGATTCCTAGATGAGTAAACATAAAAAAAGACTTACAAGCTGCTTCACAAAAGACTGCGCTACAAGTCCTGCATGGTAGAATTATTTCAAAGAAAAGGTTTAGGGTTATGCCAAAAAACGAGGTTTAGGGTTATGGCAGAATCAATGCAACAGAATTTTTTGAATAATGGTAATCGCTAAGTCTATAATAAGTTTTTTCTCTCTATCTCTCTGGCGTCTGTCGTCTACAGTTGCATTTATATTTACCTGCCTTCTCTACTATAAGTGGAAACTTAATTGGCCTTTCGCGTAAAATATGCTTTGCATGTATGATAAAATGAAAAATATAATTGTACATAGCTGTAAGTTTTCCAAAAATAAATAAAATAACTAAGCACAGAACCAGATAACTGATGGTATACTTCAATACTGATGACTCAATGATTCAATGAGGACCGATGTGGCGCGCACATGATTGTTTTCGGTAGAGATTGAACATACTTCTAACGCAGGCGGGCTACTACGAACTGAGCTGTGAAGCCTGCCGAAGTAAAAAGCTATAAATATAAACAAAATGAGAACACAATCTCTATCTACTTACACTGTACTCCAACTGATGAGTCCCAAACCTGGCCATCTTCGGTGAAAGATCGGTATCGGTCGGGCTGAGTGGAGGCTTTTCAGAGCAGTGCGCGGCTGTCAGAGCGTATTTGGGATGAATGAGATTGCAAGCACAGTGGAATTGCCATGTTCCTTCTGTATTATTCCAGCCTACGGCGCCCTGGGACAACATGCAGAGAGTTTACCAATGCCATTGGAATAACTTTGTTAGTTAGTAGGTAGACTTTGCCACATCGTCTCACACATACTCTCTTACTTACTTACTATTTTACTATTTAAGCAATCATCATCATCATCATCATCAGCGTACATTAGTCCATGCTGGACATAGGTATCTCCGAAGATGCGCCACTGAACCCGGTCTCCAGCCCTTCTCATCCAGTATTGCCGACTACATGTCGCAGATCATCATAATAATAAATAAAACGAGTGTGCCACACGAACACACACAGTGTGTATGACTGAAGTAAAACTTCTTTAATATACGAAACCGCTATGAGAGAAAGAGAACAAGAACAGTGATTTCATACCCCCTCCACGGTAGTGTTAAAAGTTTAACGCAACCTTGTTGGAAGTTGTATAAGAAGTATTACTTCAAAAATCTACTCTCATAGCTAGTACATAGCCTAAACTGCTGGTCGTACAGACATGTAATTTTCAAGATACATTCGTCTTTGTGTGTAAAGTTGTATTAAAGAATTGTCGGAGTTCAATCCCTAATAGGCAGGGGATGAAGTTTGCAAAAAATGACTTCACGTGGACAATGTCGCGAGTGTGTCTTTTATATTTATACCAATTATAAGAATCGCCCTGACCGAATGACTGAAATATGCTTTTTAACTTTGACTTTATCTCAAGAAAATGGAGAAAAAGCTGACAGAAAATGCTATCGAGCATTAAGTAATTAAGTATTAAATAAATAAAAATAAGATAACACCTTACCGTGCTAGGAAATTCTGTGATACCTACAGCTTGGCCCTCCTTTATTCGTGTGTTAGATTTAATTTTGTCGTTATATCGATTGTCCTCCGGAGTATTATGTTTTATCTTAACTGTATTTGGAAAATAATTTATAGTTTAGCATCTTACTAATTTGAAAAAAAAACGGCATGATTCTGGACTGTATTGCCCTTGTAGGCTTTTAGTATTTTTTTGTTAAATAATTATGGACAATCCACACAGCATCATATAGCCCCAACCCAAGCGGAACTTGTGTTATGGGTATATACTAGATGACTGATATACTTAATACAATACATTACATACATGCATATTTTTTATTATGCATTAAAAATACCCAAAACACCCGAATTAAATGTTAAACGAACTAACATTTATATCAAGGCGGGAACCAAACCCGCAACCTCCTGCGTCGCAGGCGGACAGTTACTCGCCGCGCCACATCGGTCGTCAATTGTTATTGCTTTATATCTCTAAACAAATATTCAAGGTCCAGAGAATTAGGAAATTAATTGGTACCTATAGAAAATCTAGAAAAAAGCCTCATGACTTTTACCCCCAGGTACGGTAAATATCCTTTAAAAGTTTTAGTACGAAGTAGATACAAGAAACTTGTGTTAATACAAGAAACTTTGAGGACGTAGGGGTAGTCAGAGGTACTTTCAAATATTACATCTTGTACTTACCATTTCCTTAAGGGACATTGATTACAAGGCCATTACCGCAGCTTGAATACTAACTAGTTTTCTCACGATATGTTCCTACACTGTGTTTGACAGCACCTGACAATTCCTAGTGGAAGCGTCTCTTATTATTATCTATAGAGAGTTTAGATAAGATGGGCTTTCGTTAGAAAGCGTTAATAGAAACGGCTTGGACAATATAAATAAAACTTGTAGAAAAACTTCGATCAATGATACTC
The DNA here is from genome assembly GCA_947095575.1 of Electrophaes corylata. NCBI lineage: Eukaryota > Metazoa > Arthropoda > Insecta > Lepidoptera > Geometridae > Electrophaes > Electrophaes corylata. The sequence continues at coordinate 9,824,353 of OX352715.1, read as the reverse complement.
CTAGATGACGGGTCACTGTCTGCGTGAATTAATACTTATTAATTCACGGAGACAGTGACCCGTCATCTAGGACAGTGATAGACAGTGATCGTCATCGTCTTATGTCAAATGTAGCTGTCTACTTAGACAGCTACATTTGTCTACTTAGACAGCTACATTTGTTTAATTACAAAGTGAGCAAAGATTCGTTTTCTGTCATCTTTGGAAGCAACATTGTATTTTCATTTTAATTGTTTTTCTAGTGTTATTCTAAGTTCTGATGAGTAATTTTGGTGGTATTTTAACCATCATTACTTGAGGTCTTAGCACAAGTGTGAACAATTGAAATGAAAGTGTGTTATGAGGCATCCTGATTTGAACGAAAATGTTTCCCTTTGGTTTTGAAGAAAAACGCCATCTTTTTCTTCAAAACCCATGACGGCTGACTTTACTTTTTTACCGACTCGACTTGACTAAAAAGAATTTATTCAATCCACACTTGACATTGGCAAAATTGTCCGCAAGACGGACAGATGCCACAAAAAAAAAAAAAAAGTGAGCATAAAATTATAAACAGTTTTAAGTTCAACCTAATTACAACCATGCCACCTGAGTAAATAATGTTACTAATTGTTAAAACAAAATAAGAGAACACTTGAAAAGTGAGCTCTTATTTACCGAGACTGATGTTTACCGACCCTATAGGTATCTAGGGTTATCATTGATCGAAGTAGAAAAACAATAAAATTACAGTTTTTCCCAAATTCAAAGACAGTTTTTGTTTATTATTTAAATTTGATGGCACCTACCGTTTATTTCGAATTTAATAAAAGGATTGGTCAAATTAACTTGCTTTATCAGAGACAAAACAAACAAAAATCCTATAAACTTCATTTACTTGTCTAAACTGAAAGCTGTACAATACTTATTTATGCGTAGTTTATACGAGTAGTATATTTTATCTTCATATTTCATGGCTCGTAGCAAAAGTTGATTGAAATAAACTGTAGGTATTATGTATTTTTTTTAGGAATGAGCATTTAAATCTGCATATGAAATAGGTACACTAACGTTTACATTTGCGAAAAACGAAATCTAGTAAACAGAAACTGCATTCACAGTTTTAAAAAAAGTAAAATAAAAATGATAAATAAATAACATCGACTTTAATCCTGAGGCGTGGTAATCCATCTCTTAGTATAAAGTTGGCCTTATTATCTCTTAGTAAACGTAAAGAAACAATGATAAAATAAAATCTTACAACTAACCATAGTAAATCGTCTGTGTAAATAAAAAAATACGCATAAGAATAATAAAAATAATGCATATAAAAATTAAAATAACGTATTTCTCTTAAGGTTAGTTACTTGATCAATTTACCTAACATTATCACATGCTATGCTACTCGTTTGTTCTTTGAATAATTTCGCAAGCTGTTCATCCGTTTCCTGTGCAACGGAGAGTTCTGAACAATCTATGTTTGTAGGGCACGAGATTGATTCCATCCATCGACTTCTCGCGGTCCTAACAATGTCGTCAGTCCATCGGGTAGGAGGACGTCCTACGCTTGGTCTTCCGGTTCGTGGTCGCCATTCGAGAACCTTTACTCCCCAGCGGTTGTCGGTTCTACGAGCTATATGGCCTGCCCATTGCCACTTCAACTTGCTGATTCTGAAAGCTATGTACACTGCGGGGTAACTCGGTAACCGTTCCACAGTCATGTTTCTCGTTGCTTGGCATGCCGTGTAATGTAAGTCAAAACGACAGTACGAAACAAAGTTTATCGTTTCTAAGAGTAAACCTGAGCTATCTGTATAACTTGGAAGCTCAAGTTACATTGCAATACGCATATTTAGCCTTACGCACTGTTTTTTTCACTGTGAGAAAACATAAGCAAGTTTTATTCGACAGATTTATATATTTTGAATCATCGTATCGTGCTCTGTATCCAATCGTAGAACTTCGAAACCTTTGTGTAGACCGCTGCAGAAGGGTATTGACCTCCAGTACATGTTTCTCCAAATTCCGTTATACCTATAAGGAAGTGCACGCAGTCTGATCGACCTGGGGCCAACTCGAGAAGAGGCCCACCGGAATCTCCCTGTGGATTAAAACGATACTTTGGAAACCCCTACTATAGATGTCTTAAAAGGCGACTACGTGTGTGACTATAGATGTCTTAAGGAACGTGGTTGCTACTGTCTACCAGAAGATCAGTAGCAAAATCTCCTGAGAACTAAATACTTACCAATCCACCTGCCGAGCGTGGTCGAGCGGTAGTCCTCTCCAAATATGGGGGAGACCAAATCCAACAGTGGACTTTTCTAAGATGCTGTGTATAACAACGACATTTGGTCTTATATGTATACCTATACTAATTATAAGAATCTTTATCCTGACTGACTGATTTACTGACTGACTGACATATGAACAACGCACAGCCTAAAGTTTCAAGTCGCAGAGACCTGATGCTTTCAGGGTATATTCGTCTTGGTGCGTAGAGGTGTACTGGTGAGAGAAAGGAATTCCCGAATATATAGAATACGTATGTTTTTTTTGTGAATACTGCCTTAGAATACAATACAACACCCAGACACAGAACCAAACACCTATATTCATCACATAAAGGTTTGTTATCGGTGGGGATCAAACCCACCACCTATAGCACAGAAAGCAGACTATATACAAACCTGGCAAGCGTTACCTCCACTCTTCGATCCAGCACATATCTGATGATCTTTTATTCCTTGAAAATTTCTATTGTTCAGGTCATCGCATTTTGAATTTGCTAACACTTCGACCGTAATAGCCTTTAAATGTTCTGAAGTTTCTTTAACTGTATAAATAAGAAGTAAAATTGTGACATGACACACTATCGACCCCTCAGGTAAGATTCATTATTAGCTCACAGATATTGCGAGATTTCAGTGGGTTCTCAGTTAATTTTAGTGGGATCTTAGCGGTAGTTAAATTCAGTGGGATCTCAGTGGTAGTTAATTTCAGTGGGGTTTTAGTGGTAGTTTATTTCAGTAGGATCTCAGTGGTAGTTGAGTTCAGTGGGATCTTAGTGGTACTTAATTTTAGTGGGATTTCTGTGGAAGTTAATTTCAGTGGGATCTCAGTCGGATCACAGTGGTAGCTAATTTTATTTAGACAATAGGAACTGCATAGTTACTCTCTGAATGGCCCCATCCTGCTACAACATATTTCGCTCCAATTCTCACATCGTCTTTTTTCTTCAAGCAAGCGGGAATTATAGGGACCATATTGTAAACTACTCTTTGTTTAAATAATAAAAGAGCGATATCGAAGTATTGTATGGGAGATTTGTAAGATGGATGCGAAATAAACTTTGATATCATCACATCTATACGTGGGTGACTATTCTGAAATAAATTATTATCTTTACCAAACATAAAACATCTAATAAAAAAATACTTGTAAACGTTTTCACACAACATTATGAAGGGCGTATCGTGTGTTATGAGGCGAAACAAGTCCTACAGTTATGGCTATACATACAAGCTGCTTCACAAAAGACTGCGCTATAAGTCCTGCATGGTAGAATTATTTCACATCAGCTAGTTGTGTATCTATATGTATGTAGCTATATGTATGTAAGTACCTGAAGAAAAACGAGGTTTAGGGTTATGGCAGAATCAATGCAACAGAATTTTTTGAATAATGGTAATCGCTAAGTCTATAATAAGTTTTTCTCTCTCTATCTCTCTGGCATCTGTCATCTACAGTTGCATTTATATTTACCTACCTTCTCTGGAAACTTAATTGGCCTCCGCGTAAAAATATGCTTTGCATGTATGATAAAATGAAAAATATAATTGTATATAGCTGTAAGTTTTCCAAAAATAAATAAAATAACTAAGCACAGTTTGTACTATGGAAACCAGATAACTGATGGTATACTTCAATACCGATGACTCAATTATTCAATGACGACCGATGTGCCGCGGCGAGTGAATGTCCGCCTGCGACGCAGAGGTTGCAGTTTCGATTCCTGCCTTGGGATAAATGTTTGTACGATCTGCAAATATTTATTCCGGACGTTCTGGGTGTTTTCTATGTTTAATAAAAAATATGTATGCGTGTGATGTATTGTATTAAGTATATCAGTCATCTAGTACCCATAACACAAGCTATCTGCTTAGCTTGGGGCTAGATGATGTGCAATCCACACAAGTGGATTGTCCACCAATTTTATTATCGTTATCGTTGTCGTTGTCGTTGTCGTTGTCGTTGTCGTTGTCGTTGTCGTTGTCGTTGTCGTTGTCGTTGTCGTTGTCGTTGTCGTTGTCGTTGTCGTTGTCGTTGTCGTTGTCGTTGTCGTTGTTGTTGTCGTTGTCATTATCTACTTACACCGTCCTTCAAGTGATGAGTCCCAAACCTGGCCATCTTCGGTGAAAGATCGGTATCGTTTGGGCTGAGTGGAATCCTTGCAGAGCAGTGCGCGGCTGTCAGGGCATATTGGGGATGAATGAGATTGCAGACACACTGGAATTGCCATCTCTCACCTCCTTTATTATTCCAGCCTACGGCGCCCTGGGACAACATAATGCAGGAAGTTTACCAATGCTATCGGAATAACTGCGTTGGTTAGCAGAGCACAAATGCAGCGTCTCACACAAACTTTCTTACTTACTATATATATAATAAACAATTTTTATCATCATCATCATCATCATCATCAGCCTACATTAGTCCACTGCTGGACATAGGTCCACTGAACCCAGTCTCTAGCCCTTCTCATCCAGTGTTTGCCAGCTATTATGTCACAGATCATCATAAAAAATCTACTGTCGCATGTGCTGCAAACAGTACACAGCTTAAACTGCTGGTCGTAGAGACATGACGTTTTCAAGATATATTCGTCTTTGTGTGTAGAGTTGTATTAAAGAATTCTCGAAGTTCAACCCCTGAATAGGTACCTACAGTAGGGGTTAAAGTTTGCATAAAATAACTTCACGCGGACAAAGTCGCGAGTGTTTCTTTTCTATATCTATAATATCTATACCAATTATAAGAATCGTTGTCCTGACTGACTGACTGAAATATGCTCTTAACTTTGTCTCAAGATTAACACTTACCGTGCTAGGACATTCTGTAATATCTATAGGGTTACCGAACTTTATTCGTGTGATTTGGTCGTTATATCGATTGTCCTTCGGAATATGTTCTATCTTAGCTGTATTTAAAAAATAATGTATGGTTTAGCATCTTATTTAATTTTTATCTTATCTTATTTTTTTAATAACAGACTGAGAAAAAATAACAACAGTTTTAAATTCAATCAAATTCAACCATATCACCATACCAAAGTAAATAATGTAATAATAATAATAATATTAATGTCACTAATTGTTAAAACAAAATAAGAGAACTATATGAGCTCTTATGTAGGTACCAAAACGGATTTTTTGCGCCGACCCATAGGTGTCTAAGGTTATCATTGATCAAAGTAGAAAAACAATGAAATTTCCCAAATTCAAAGCCAGTTTTTATTTATGATTTAAATTTGATGGTACTTACCGCTTATTTTGATTTTAATAAAAGGATTGGTCAAATTAACTCGGTTTATCAAAGACAAAACAAACAAAAATCCTATAAACTTCATTTACTTGTCGAAACTGAAAGCCGTACAATACTTATTTATTCGTAGGTTATGGTATATTTTATCTTCATATTTCATGGCTCGCAGCGAAAAACTGATTGACTGTACAATGCATTTAAATTTTTTTAGGAAAGAGGCGTAAAATCTGCATGAAATAGGCACATAAAAAAAATCTAGTAATCTGAATGATCTTTATAAAGATAGATAGATAGATAGATAACACTTTATTGTACACAAGGAAAATTTGTTAAAAACAGACAAGGTTTACAAAGTACAATGGCCCATAAGCGATAAGGATCGCTGAGGGATGCTGAAAGATAATGCTTTGACAGTCAAATAAAAAAGAAAAATAAATAACATCACGGCTTTTATCCCCAGGCACGGTAGATATCCCGTCAGATCTCTTAGTATAAAGTACCCACTCGTGATTCTTCGAGGATATCTAAAGGTGTAGTCAGACGTCCAAATATTACATTTGATACATACCCACATTGTGCAGTAGTTGGTATTCCATACATGTCACGTATGGTAGGTACTGCCAAGAAATACCAAATATAACATTTGGCATATACGTGCCTCTGAATACCCCTTTACATGAAGAATCTTAAGTTGATAAAATAAGATAAGATAATGTTTATTTTCAACAAAAATATAGCCATAAGTACAAATATTATTTTACAAAAACAATTGGACTCTTGAATTAAAAGTAACTGGCTTACACACTGGTTTAAAAACTTTACCTTCCGTGCTAGTTAAAATTGTTCGGTTTCCTTGTTGACAGCTTGTCCATAAATTCGAAGAGACTTTTTGAATTTATCAACTTAGCGTTTGAATAAGTTCCATGCTACCAATCTTGATAAATTTCGATAAAACGAGGTTTTATCGAGAATTTATGTCAAATTTTATCGATCAATACATCCGTGTTTGGGCACCAGTACCAGTATCCTGAAGGTATTCACCTGTATAGTCCAAGAAGTTCCATTGTGACGCTGAGTGTGCTGCTTACAATGATCGTGGCTGCCACGTGGATGAACTGCGGTTTTGGGAACATTGTTATGGTATAGCAATAAAAATACAGAGAGACCGACTGCAGGTCCCCATTTTTGTTTAGGTTTAAGCATTTATTTACTTTTAAGAATTAACAAATTAACTTACAGAGAAAATACAGTTTCAACTTTAAATTAAGTTAATGTAGGGAGGAAACACAAAATCCAAAAATATCCTAAGAGCTTTCGTAAAGATAAAACTATGACAGGTTTTTTTGTCTTTCTAAATTTTTTATGAAGTCGAGTATAAATTAGAAATAACTTTACCAAACCAGCAGGTCTACTCTCAGACATGAAAACGAAGTTTCATAGTGTCGTTTTGTAGTACATCATCATCATCATCAACAGCCTGTAGAAGTCCACTACTGGACATAGGCCACACGTTTTCAGGAAGAACGATTCTGAGGTTTTTCCATCCATCGACTTCCCGCGGTCCTAACAATGTCGTCAGTCCATCGGGTACGAGGTCGTCCTACGTTTCGTCTTCCGGTTTGTGGTCGCCATTGGAGAACTTTTACTCCCCAGCGGTTGTCGGGTCTACGAGCTATATGGCCTGCCCATTGCCACTTCAACTTGCTGATTCTGAAAGCTATGTACACTGCGGGGTAACTCGGTAACCGTTCCCCAGTCCTGTTTCTCGTTGCTTGGCATGCCGCGTAATGTAAGTCAAAACGACAGTACAAAACATCGTTTATAGTTTCTAAGAGTAAACCTGAGCTATCTGTATAACTGTTACAAATGGATGATCAAGTTACATTGCAATACGAGTATTTAGCCTTACATCACACTGGTTTTTTCACTGTGAGAAAACATAAGCAAGTTTTATTTGACAGATTTATTATTGAAGTTATATATTTTGAATCATCGTATCGTGCTCTGTATCCAATCGTAGAACTTCGAAACTTTTGTGTAGACCGCTGCAGAATCGTAGTGAGTTCCAATACATATTTTTCCAAATTGCGTCATACCTATAAGGAAGTGCACGCAGTCTGTTCGACCTGTGGCCAACTCGAGAAAAGGCCCACCGGAATCTCCCTGTGGATTGAAACGATGCTTTGGAAACCCCTACCATAGATGTCGTAAAAGGCGACTACGGGAACGTGGATGTTACTGCCTACCAGAAGATCAGGAGCAAAATCTCCTGAGAACTAAATACCAATCCACCTGCCGAGCGTGGTCGAGCGGTAGTCCTCACCAAATATGGGGGAGACCAAATCCAACAGTGGACTTTTCTAAGATGCTGTGTATAACGACATTTGGTCTTATATGTATACCTATACTAATTTTAAGAATCTTTATCCTGACTGACTGACTGACTGACTGACTGACTGACTGACTGACTGACTGACTGACTGACTGACTGACTGACTGACTGACCGACTGACTGACTGACTGGCATATGAACAACGCACAGCCTGTACCACGGGTCGCAGAGACTTGAAACTTTCCGGATATATTTGTCTTGGTGCGTAGAGGTGTACTAAGAAAGGAATTCCCGAAATTCAACACCTAAAGGGGTACAGCGAACATTAAATTAAAGTTTCGATCGTGTCAATCTCCAAATGGTTCTACACTAACATTTCAAACAGGACCAACTTTGACACGATTATTTAAATTAATCAAATTCTAATTACAATCTTGCTTCAGCTCCAAAAAAATACGTAAATTTGGCTTCCAAGCCCTACAGTATGCTAACCCACGAATGAGTCCTAATAAATAGACGACCAATGTGGCGCGGTGGGCGAATGTCCGCCTTCGATGTAGGAGGTTGCGGCTTCGATTCCCGCCTTGGGTTAAAACTTTGTACGATCTGCAAATATTGATTCCGGGCGTTCTGGGTATTTTCTATGTATAATAAAAAATATATATGTATGCAATGTATTGTAAGTATTAAGTACTTATATCAAAAATCTAGTACCCACAAGCTCTGCTCTGCTCTGCTTAGCTTGGGGCTAGATGATGATGTGCGAATTGTCCAGCATTATTATTATTATTAAACAAATAAAAACACATTTATTGTGGACATTTTTTACACAACATTATTTAACCTCTAACTAAGCATAGCTTGTACTATGGGAACCAGATGACTGAAAGAATTCGTATATTTCTTTTGTGAATATACATCTATGTTCATCACCCAAATGTTTGTTCTCGGTGGGGATCGAACCCACCACCTACAGCGCAGAAGACTAAATACAAACCTGGCAAGTGTCTTCTCCACACATCGATCCAGCACACATCTGATGATCTTTTATGCCTTCAAAGTTTCTATTGTTCAGGTCATCGCATACTGAATTTTCTAACACATCGACCGAAGTAGCCTTTAAATATTCTGAAGTTTCTTTAACTGTATAAATAAGAAAAAAATTGAGCACCAGTGGTCTAGTGGGAGTGACCCCGCTTTCTGATCCTAAAGTCGTGGGTTCGAATTTGGTCGTGTATCAATGGATTTTTCTATCGAATAATTTATGTTCGCAATGTCAGTGCTCTCAAACGGTGAAGAAAAACATCGTGAGGAAACCAGCTAGTATACTAGTAGTGGCGATGGACTTGCAATCTGTCACGTATGGAATACTAACTACTGCAAAACGTAGGTATATACCAAATTTAATATTTGGACATACCTCCATTTAGAGATCTTCAAAGAATCTCGAGTGAGATATCTACCGAAGAGATTGAAGGATATCCACCGCGCCTGGGGATATGCAGTCATGAATCTATTTATTATTATTTTTTTATAGAATAAATTCACTATGATGGCTTACGATTATCTATGGCAAATATGGAAATCCATTTAAAAGACTCCCAACCAAGATACAACGATAACAAGTTAAGAACGAAGTTAAGAAGCTCTTATAGCACAATTGCAAAGTATCAAAAGCGACGCCAAAATTACCTTAAAAGAGAATAATTTTGTAACATGAGCTATTTGGTGGTTCACGGTAAGGATAATGACATGACAAACTATCATTATTAGCTTACAGATATTGTGAGATTTCAGTGGGTTCTCAGTTAATTTTAGTGGGATCTTAGTGGTAGTTGATTCCAGTGGGATCTTAGTGGTACTCAATTTTAGTGGGATTTCTGTGGAAGCTAATTTCAGTTGGATCTCAGTCGGATCTCAGTGGTAGTTAATTTTATTTGGATAACAGGAACTGCATAGTTACTTTCTGACTGGCCCCATCCTGCTATAATATATCGCGCTCCAACTTTCACATCGTCATTTTTCTTCAAGCACGCGGGAATTATAGTGACCATATCGTAAACTACTCTTTGTTTAAATGATAAAATAGCAATATCGAAGTATTTTTTGGGAGGTTTGTAAGACGGATGCTTAATAAACTTTGATATCATCACATCTACTCGTGGGTGATTGTTCTGAAATAAATGATTATCTTTACCAAACATTAAAATATTCAATAAAAAAAGTACTTATGATAAGTTTTTTCTCTCTCACTCTCCCTCTCTGGCAACTTTCGTCTACAGTTGCATTTATATTTACCTACCTTCTTTACTATAAATGGAAACGTAATTAGCCTTCCACGTGAAATATGCTTCGCATGTGATAAAATTAAAAATATAATGGTACAGTACATAGCTGTAAGTTTTCCTAAAATAAATAAAGTAACTAAGCACAGCTTGTATTATGGGTACCAGATAACTGATGGAATACTTCACTAGGTACTTGTAAATACATAGAATACAATATAACACCTCAATATAACAATCTACACATGATTGTTCTCGGTGGGGATTGAACCTACTTCTAACGCAGTTGCAGCTTCAGAACTGAGCTGTGAAGCCTGCCAAAATAAAAAACTACAAGAAGGAAGAAAATGAGAACACAATCTCTATCTACTTACACTGTCTTTCAAGTGATGAGTCCCAAACCTTACCATCTTCGGTAAAAGATCGGTATCGGTCGGGCTGAGTGGAGGCCTTTCAGAGCAGTGCGCGGCTGTCAGGGCATATTGGGGATGAATGAGATTGCAGGCACACTGGAATTGCCATCTCTCACCTCCTTTATTATTCCAGCCTACGGCGCCCTGGGACAACATAATGCAGGGAGTTTACCAATGCTATCGGAATAACTTCGTTGGTTAGCAGAACACACATGCAGCGTCTCACACAAACTTTCTTACTTACTATCTATATAATAAACAATTATCATCATCAGCCTACATTAGTCCACTGCTGGACATAGTTTCACTGAACCCAGTCTCTAGCCCTTCTCATCCAGTGTTTGCCAGCTATTATGTCGCAGATCATCATAAAAAATCTACTGTCGCATGTGCTGCAAACAGTACACAGCTTAAACTGCTGGTTGTAGAGACATGACGTTTTCAAGATATATTTGTCTTTGTGTGTAGAGTTGTATTAAAGAATTCTCGAAGTTCAACCCCTAAATAGGTACCTACAGTAGGGGTTGAAGTTTGCATTAAATAACTTCACGCGAACAAAGACGCGAGTGTTTCTTTTCTATATCTACAATATTTATACCAATTATAAGAATCTTTGTCCTGACTGACTGACTGAAATCGGTCCTCTTTGACTTTGTTTCAAGATTAACACTTACCGTGCTAGGACATTGTGTTATATCTATAGGTTTGCCGAACTTTATTCGTGTGACTTGGTCGTTATATCGATTGTCCTTCGGAATATGTTCTATCTTAGCTGTATTTAAAAAATAATGTATAGTTTAGCATCTTATTTTATTTTTATCTTATCTTATTTTTTTAATAACAGACTGAGAAAAAATTAAAAAGAGTTTTAAGTTTTTTTTTTTTTTTTTTTTTTTTTTTTATGCCATAGCAGGCAGACGAGCAGACGGGCCACCTGATGGAAAGTGGTCACCGTCGCCCATGGACACCTGCAACACCAGAGGCGATGCCGATGCGCTGCCGACCTTTAAGGAGAAGATTAACCCGTTTCTTAAAGAATTTCATGTTGTAGCTCTGCGGGAAGACCGAAGATGGAAGGTCATTCCACAACTTACTCGTGCGCGGTAAAAAAGACCGTAAAAAACGAGTAGTTGTGGAAAACCAGCCATCCAGGTGGTGCGGATGGAACTTGATTTTGCGGCGCGTAGTGCGATTGTGGAATTCGGCCGCGGGCACCAAATTAAACAACTCCTCGGAACACTCCCCATTGTATAAGTTAATAAATAATAATAAATAATGCTGGACAAACCACACAGCATCATCTAGCCCCAAGCTAAGCAGAGCTTGTGTTATGGGTACTAGATGACTGATATACTTAATACAATACATTACATACATATATATTTTTTATTATATATAGAAAATACCCAGAACACCCGGAATAAATATTTGCAGATCGTACAAACATTTATTCCAAGGCGGGAATCGAACCCGCAACCTCCTGCGTCGCAGGCGGACATTCGCCCGTCGCGCCACATCGGTCGTCAGAATTAGAAAGAAGAAGTTCAATCAAATTCAACCATATCACCATACCACAAGTAAATAATGTAATAATAATAATGTCACTAATTGTTAAAACAAAATAAGAGAACTATCCCAAAATGAGCTCTTATGTAGGTAGGTACCTACCAAAACGGATTTTTTGCGCCGACCCATAGGTGTCTAAGGTTATCATTGATCAAAGTAGAAAAACAATGAAATTTCCCAAATTCAAAGCCAGTTTTTATTAATGATTTAAATCTGATGGTACTTACCGCTTATTTTGAATTTAATAAAAGGATTTGTCAATTTAACCCGGTTTATCAAAGACAAAACCAACAAAAATCCTATAAGCTTCATTTACTTGTCGAAACTGAAAGCCGTACAATACTTATTTATTCGTAGGTTATGGTATATTTTATCTTCATATTTCATGGCTCGCAGCGAAAAATTGATTGACTGTACAATGCATTTAAATTTTTTTAGGAAAGAGGCGTAAAATCTGCATGAAATAGGCACATAAAAAAAATCTAGTAATCTGAATGATCTTTATAAAGAAACTGCTTTGATAGTCAAATATAAAAAAAAACACGGCTACCAGGCACGGTAGATATCCCTTCAGATCTCTTAGTATAAAGTATCCACTCGTGATTCTTCGAGGATATCTACAGACGTCCAAATAAAATCATAAAATTAATAGTAATAAATAAGTAATTACCTAGTATCTAAACATTGGCATTTTAATAGTAATAAATAAGTAATTACCTAGTATCTAAACATTGGCAAAAAAAAAAAAAAAAAAAAAAAAAATGCCAATGTTTAGATACTAGGTAATTACTTATTTATTACTATTAATTTTATGATTTTATTTGGACGTCTGTAGATATCCTCGAAGAATCACGAGTGGATACTTTATACTAAGAGATCTGAAGGGATATCTACCGTGCCTGGTAGCCGTGTTTTTTTTTATAACATTAGCACGATTGAAGTTATCGTTTATATCGTTATCAGAGAATTAGTTTAGCTATCCAAAGAGGTAACGTTGCCAGCCTTTTGGGCACACTTCCTGCGGTCAGTGACTTAAATTCTGTTTTCTACCTATAGTGAAGACCCGCACTTTACTATAGGTAGAAAAAGTAATGATAAAATATGTAGATATAAGATAGATAGTTTAAATATTAGATGTAAAATATTTGTATATACTAAATTACTTTGTATTAAGTATATCAGTCATCTAGTACCCATAACACAAGCTCTGCTTAGCTTGGGGCTAGATGATGCTGTGTGGATTGTCCAGCATTATTATTATTATTATAATTTCGAGTAGGTACTCGGAGATCGGAGGGAATATCTAATATAAGGATTAAAGTCGTGTTGCTATTTTTTCTTTTTCTTTTATACAGCAGTTAGAGTGTATTTAAGCCACAAACATCCAAATATCTAAGCATTCGCATTTATAATATTAGTAGGATTGAAGTTATCGTTTATGACAAACCTACATCACAACAAAACTAAGAATTTCCGACTGCCGCCGACGCGAAGATTTCAACTCGGGATTCAAGACGAAACTTGACGTCTTTTGTGTAAGTTGGTCTCAAGCTATCTAGTTAGGCCTTGAACAATTCAGACTTTGGATGCAAAAATGTATTTACATCAACATTTATGGTATCCAGCACCGCTATTTTAAAACGTTCAATATGCCATTTCAGTTCGGTATCGGTAGCTTCCGACGTTTATCTCCATCATCTTCATCATCTTCCTGCCCTTATCCCACTTTATATGAGGTTAGCCTCGTCATATTATATCAAATTGTTCGGATTCCTTGTTGACAGCTTGACGATAAATTCGAAGAGACTTCTTGAATTTATCGATCTCTAAGTTTCATGCAACCAATCTTAATAAATTTCGATAAAACCCCGTTTTATCGAGAATTGATGTCAAATTTTATCGATCAATACATCCGTGTTTGGGCACCAGTACCAGTATCCTGAAGTTGTATTGTCCAAGAAGTTCCATTGTGACGCTGAGTGTGCTGCTTACAATGATCGTGGCTGCCAAGTGGATGAACTGCGGTTTTGGGAACATTGCTATGGTATATTGCTATACAATAAATATACAGAGAGATCGACTGCAGGGCCCCAGCGATTCAAGCCAGGGTGCCCCTAGCGTCTAGCTTTTTTATGCAACTTACGATGAAACAAACAGATGCAGAGGCGTACCTATTTCTGCCGCCAAGCAGTGATGCTCGCATATCTGTGTTCCAGTTTGAAGGTGTGGAAGCCGGTGAAATTACAGGCATTGCTAAGCCTCATTAGCAATAATATGCCTCAGGTTGATGAACGCACAATATAAATAGTGCTCTGTAGGGCATGTAGCACGTAAGTTCAAGGCAATGCTATATGTTGTAGGTGAAGGTTCCCGCTTAAACCAGCAGTAGAAGGGTTCCGTACCATTATCTATAGTAAAAACGGCAAAAAAATCACGTTTGTTGTATGAGAGCCCACTTATATTTATTTAGTTTTTTAGTATTTGTTGCTATAGTGGCCACAGAACAGAATACATTTATAACCGGACCCGAAACCCATATTTTAGTAGATCGATGGACTTTGTAGCTAGTTTCAATGGGGCGTAAGTGCGGAGGTCCTTCTTCAAACTTCTAAGGAATAATGGGAACGAATAATTGAATTTCGACCAGAAACTAGTTTCATAGGACGGTACATTAACAGGCTGTGGAACTGCAGGTTCTATATAAAATAAGCTTTACCTTACTGGACTTAAGACTCTTTATCCAAAAATCACGGCACTCAAGTAAATATTGCGACAATTTTTGGTTTATTGTCATAATCCCCACTAAGTGGTCCCCACCAGAGATTATGACAAACTTTAAAAAATTGTTGGCGTTTTCCCCACTATCATGTTTAATCCTAGCTGGTGGGGATAGGTAAGTCCGTGAGTAAGCCACGGGTTTCCTCGCGATGTTTTCCTTCACCGTTTAAGAGTACCTACTATCATTGCACACATACATGTTTCGTGCGTGATGTAGCGTGATGAATAAAAAGTATAAACGCAGATTTTTTACTAAATGGTATCATGAATGTGAGATCATTATTCTTCGTGACACCTGAAGCAGTAGGCGGGAACTAGTCAAAAACGTATTTTCTTTTTAATATTCTTTTCTAATTCCACCTTGATCCTGGCATCATTTATCACTTTTAAAAATAACTTTATCGTGTTATGACGGCGGCCATTTTTCTCCGCTCTCCCTGATTGGCTGGTTGGCTGTTGGCAGGTAACGTCACAATTTTGGCGGGAGTCGTTTATTTTAGATGCGTTTGAACTTGAATTTTGACTTAGATTTGTTTTCTTTCATATTTGGAAGCAAAATAGATCTTTCATTTTTATTGTTATTTTGGGTAACCAGACACGTCGGTCTTTACTCGCTTATCCCTTAAGTTGACCTGCATAATCGCAGGGTAGTGCGTCGTAGAAAAAGTCACAGCTAACCTATAGCGAAAGTAGGTGCGTGTTCTATGAGGTAATAGTACATAGAATACAATATAACACCAAGCCAGATCAGTGGGGATCGAACCCACCACCTACAGAGCAGAAGGCACAAACTGAACTGTGACGGCTGTCAAAGCTAAACTGAAGGTTACTCTTCTACTCAACATCAGATAGGCTGTTTGTTCCGTCGACAAGTGGTATAAAAGAGTAATATGAGTGAAAAAAGGAGATAAAATATGACAGTATGAATCACCTAACAACAAAAACAATACCCGAATTATGCCTCAATGTGCAATAACGTACAGAGGGTGATTATCCCGGGCGTCAAGTGACGTAATATTTCATTTTTTCTCGCTTGGCTCATTAATTCTCCCTCGCGCAAAATGAGGCTATTGGATCCTCTGAAGCATATTACTTAGGTAGGTACCTATATACTGGAGGTTGTAGACGAGCGATATATAAAAATTTCGTCTGCTTCGTCTATTTCGTCCGCGTGAAGTTATTTTCATGCAAACTTGAACGGGATCGTTTATGGGTTGAACTCTCTGCAAACGAATACAAATCATCATCATCATCATCAGCCTGTAGAAGTCCACTGCTGGACATAGACCTCCTCCATACGTTTCCAGGAAGAGCGATTCTGAGCCCTTTCTATCCATCGACTTCCCGCGGTCCCAACAATGTCGTCAGTCCATCGGGTAGGAGGACGTCCTACGCTTCAAATACAATCTGCACATGTCTCATATTATGTCAGTCAGTCGGGTCAAATATTCTTATAATATTAGTGAAAATTTGCACAACCCCTGTTGTCTATAAATCTAAAGTATACAGAGCCTCATAGGTATGCCTGTAATTTCACTACCGGTACCCACATCCATCAAACAAGAACACAGCAACTCTGCTTCGCGGCTGAAACAGGCATAGTAGTAATCCTTTTTCAGACAAGCCCTACAATTACTGAAAGCTAGTTCCGGGAAGCTTTTGGAAAATAAAGATCCATCATAAAAACATACTTAGAAAATCCTAAAAAGTGGAAGAGAAGAAGAATAGAGGAGAATAGAACGATAATTAATATGTTTCAGTAATGGACGAGGCTCTGCGTTAATCCGTACTGATGAACACATTTTTAGGCGTTGAACAGGCGAGCAGTTATAGTAACTGACAGTATAGACTTTCTTGTGCCAGTTTTCACGACGAGAGTTACTATACTATCGAAGTTTGTTAAAGTTATTCAAAAACTGTCATAAATAACTATAGTTGCAAGTAGTTGCTGTAACACTATACCGTACTTGAGATTACAGTTCATAGAATATTTTATTTGTATTTTTTGAAACTGAGTGAATTTATTTCTTTTATTAATGGTGAAGTTGTGTCTGAATCAATAAATGAATTTAATTTATTTTAATTTAACTTCAAAGATTGCCTGGCAACAAATATCTGTTCAAAAGTTGCTCGTGCACCCACTTTATAAATGGATGTATCAAATGCTAAATTACTTACAGTGACTAGCGAAAGATGAGATGTTGAGATAGCTCGTTGGGTAATTAGGCTCTTTTTAGTAAATATTGGTATTACTTGTTAATATAGGTAACCGTAAATATTAATATTTAGCGAGCAAAGCAAGTGAATATTTCTCTAACATCTTTGATGAAGAGATTGAGCCGATTTGCTGTTGCACACAAATTTAATTGTTATATTGTTGCGTATTCGTATTTTTTGTTTTGTATCTCTTACTACCTAGCCTTAGAAATGACTCAGCTGAACATAAACCAAGCTTTTACAGGAAAAACATGCAATATTTCAAAGCAAAAGTTATACTAATTTACATCCAAAAGTTTTCAATGAAAAGTTGAACAATAATTTTGGGAAGTTTTCTTTCGGATTTTGTACGTTTAAAAAAAATTGGTGCGTTTTTATTGGAATTAGGTAAATTGTTTTGTGTCATGACTATAAATAAATAAATATCTGTGGACACTTTTACACAAAATCTTCTAGCCCCAAAAATATAATAAAGTCGTAACACGCAGTCACAAAATGTTTGTTCTCGGTAGGGATCGAACTCACCACCTGCAGCGCAGAAGGCAGTGCTACTACGAACTGAGCTGTGATCATGCAGTGTAAGTTTTTAGGGGGATTAACGTACAAATAATAACAATATGAACCACATTATCTGTACAGCTAACACTGCAACATGAAAAAAAAATTTTTCATTTAGGTACAGATGTCATCTCCTCTAGAGCTTAGATATTTACTTCTTTGAGGACGAGCGTTCCGAAGAAGTCTACGAGGTGCAGTTTGAGGTACACGACTAGACGAATTTGGCACACTTTACCAAATGGGTAAAGTGTATTTATTTCAGGTCACTAAAAGCGATTCAGTGTAATTTATTGCTAAAAGAAATCCCTTCAGAGCGATAAAGCTATCCATTGTGCTGTTAAACTCTATAACTGTATAATTTCTTTATTGTTTTTTGTGTGCATTTACAATTGGTGTACCTATTTACAATGGTGTTTGTTTTGATTCAACATTGTGTTTTATATTCCCACACTTTGACTTCGAATTTGGGGCTACCCCGAGCTAGATTAAAAATTTAGGTTGTTAGTTTAGGGTTTGTTTTAGTTTTTTTGATTATTGTTTCGATAGCCGGTCTATAAAATTCTTATTGGTCCGCACTCTACCATTGGCGTTTATGATACATGTTAAAATTTGCAACGGATCCAATTTTTTAAGGTTAAAAATTAAAAAAATTAAGCCATCTTAAATTTTTACTAAGATGAAATTATGTTTGGTGATTTATTCCAGTTATTATGATTTAAAAACCAAACTACTGAACTGATTCTATTGAAACTTTTAAGTAATCTGAAACTCCCCGTTTTTTTAAAGTTATTTGAAAAGTTTACATCATCCAAATAACAGCATTTTGGTTGAGGCCTTACATCATCTTATACCATTCAAAAACTCCAAAACTTCCAGATGGTCCCACTTAATCCACTCGACACCTGGGATCGATAATTCAAACAGCCAATAAAGGAAAAACTTACCCCCATTTCCCCATTATGGGTATTGATAACGTCTATAGCGCAAAGTGATGGTATATTTCGAATACCTGTCTTTTATTAGGGCACGCGTGAATGGGCAAAGTGTAATTAGTTTATCAGTAGTAGGTAATAGGTATTCCCTTACCAAGGGAATATGCTCCCGGTAAAGTAAAGATTTATGGGGAGTTACGTAAATCGTTTATCATTCTCACACTTGAGAGATAAGGGATTATTATGCTTACTATAAAATCGGTGATCGTAGAAACGTGACATTATAAGACAAGATATAATTTCACAGCTTTCATTGTCTCAGTTGGTTGTGAGTTCGATCCCTCCCGAGGACAAAAATTTAGCCGATAGATCAATGGCATGGAAGTCGGTAGATGATAAAGACTCAGAATAGTTCTAACAAGAAACCATTTCTAAATGAGGATGGCGATGGCTGTGGGCTTCTAAAAAATGAACGAGTTTATTAGGTGGTGAGATTTAAGCCCACATTGTCGCCTAGCTATCCTTTGACTAGCTGCAACCTGTCGTTGGAAATATGTTTTGTAAATATTATCAGAGCAAATACACGGGTCTGGGACGGTTGGCTCAAATTTTTTAGGGTCACAATTCTACTTCCTACTTTTTATATTTATTTTTGTAATAGAGTTAGTGAAAGGCTCGTCTGGGGAAGTACTAACACCATGCTGTGTTTCGGTTTAAAGGGTGTGGGTGTGTGCCGTTGAAATAACAGGCTACCGGTTCCTGCGAAATAACGCTTTGTCATGGTGACCGCTTAACATCGGGTGTGTCGTCTGTTCATTTCATCAATGAGTTTGGATGAAAAGAGACGTAGAATCGCAATTCATTGTTTTTTATTATACTGATAAATATTATAATGATAAATTCAAAACTATTGTGCACTGTTTTGGTCTACAAGTACCAGGCGATCAGAATAATATAGGAAGTGACCTCTCCACGCAATTACTTGTTCAGCCGACATGGCGCGAACAGTATGAATGAATGGCTCGCGCAATACTGGCGGGATTGCGTGACCGGTGACAAGGGTCGACGTACCCGCTGTTAATTTCGCTTGTCCGCCTAACAACGAGAGATGAACTCAAGCGATTATCTGACAGGCTGACCTCGACTGCTGGGAGAGGCTGGGAGTGTACTTCTGTGACAGAAAAGCTGCTATGTGATGTTTGAATACCAATGAAGGTTCTACGAGCTTATGGACTTACAAATGTTATGTTTACAGGCGCGTATAGGATGATAAAATGACTAGCTCACAGGAGGAAATTTCAAAGAAAATACTTAATGCTTATAAAAATCTGTCACAAGATAAACAATGTTTAAACTATTGCTATTGAGTTATTGAGTGATGACAAAAAGGGCAGGACACATTTTAGGCAATAGTTAATTTAAAATAACTTTTTAAGTACAGGGGTAAATGAATTACTAACTATTATGATTATGATATTACATAATTATAAATTCAAAATTATCTAAAGGATTATTAAGTACTAAGGTTTTTATGCACATTATGCTGTAACAACTGTTTTGCCAAACAAAAACAAAATATGTCTCAGTCTCGCTCGATTGAGAGACCAAGGGATATCGTATTGACATTTGTTTTTACATTGCGCGGCATTCATAACTGCGGAGGTTTGCTTAGTTACCGCGCAGTGTACATCAGTTGATACGATAAGTTTACGCCTCAGATGTCAAAATTATTCGTAATTATTCTCTCTGTGAAAGCAATATAAAATACAGATTAAACAAGATTTCAATTAACACTGTTGTGATGAATGTGAACTAAGTAATGTACTATGTATCAGAGAAAGGTGGCAAAAGTTCATGATTTGCTTTCTCATTTGATAACCTACATGAATCATTGATATAGATAACCCAATCTGTAACTTATAAGGAGCCTACACTGACCCCTACATCCAGCATAAACAGACCTTCCTCAATCCCCGTTGTTAAAGAATTTCGGAGATTAGCGGGCCAGAAAGTGCTAATTATAGAGGTCAGTGTACAGTGGGTGGTTCGACCACAGTTTCTCTCGATTGGGTCCTAATGGTGTGGAATGGAAGATTAAAGTTTCTGACGGGTTTTGGATTGCTTTCTTAAGGCATATGACTTAAGTTCAAAATATGGTGGTACTGGTTGTAGATTTCTGAAAAAGATTTGTACACTTGTTTATTAAAATAATATTAATTGTTGGGAAATACAATAAACTTGGGGCGATAATGGCGGCGCGGTGGTGGGCCAACAATAGAATGGATTTTTTGTTCAATATTTTTAAAATGTCCGTGACCTTGTTTACCTTGCTAGTCGATTTTTTTACCCTTGTTATCTACTACTTGAATGTCATAAGTCTTAATAAATCCACTGCTGAGGAATTTAATTTAATTTAATTTCATTTCACCGTGTCGTGGATAGGAATGACAAATATGGCATAAGGTTTTGTCAAATTCCACTCCTCTGTCCGCGTTTGGATTTGCAATAGCGAATAACCCCTCTGGTTTTTTTTTATACAATTCGCTGATGGAACAAGCATATGGTCCTACTGATGTTAAGTGGTTACCATCACCTATAACAAAACATTGCCTTGTAGGTCACGTTAGTTAGGGATCATAGACCTCCCCCCATAAATGTGGCGTTTACCACCTCGCTTGGCAGGCGGATTGGTGACTGCAGTGCCGACACTCAGGCGATGCTGCTGCCCTATTCTGGAGCATCGCTTAGTTGCCTCTTACGGAATCCATGGAGGGTAATGGAGCGGTCCTATTATAAGACAAGACTCGAATTGTTAAATAAAATTAAAAAAAACCACCCATTTCTATGACAGACACAATTATCTCAGGTGGTACAATACAAGTCCAACTCTTACTTGACCGTTTTTAGCCAGTATTTCAAGAAAATTTATTACATTCAGACTGTCTTTGTACCAGGAGATTATAACTCCTAGGAGCGTAATTAACCCAGAGACATTAAACTAGTTTCTCGCTAAGGATGCTATTTCAGTGTGGCGATGCAGCCAACTTTTGTATGCAAAGCTTTTAGAAGGTGTGGTATAATGTTGGCAAAATATGAGGGCGTACCTTTTAAGACACACGAGCTAAAAATATGCAAAACAGAGGGTAATAATACAGTACTCAAAAGTAACAAAATAGGCGACTTTACGAAAAACCAGTATACCTCAGGTTGGTGAACGCAGGGTAGTGCATCGTAGAAAATACCTGACGTGTGTGACCTACAAGGCAATACTTTTGATTATTACCACCACAGTTACCACTTAGCATCAGCCATTGTTTGTTCCACCAGCAGTACCTAGCATAAAAAATATAATAGTATATTCAAAATTATTAGAACTCCAAAGTACAAGCCCTCAACTCTCAAGATCCAAACCAGTGTAAATCGGAAGCGTCCTCAAAACACAGGCTGCAGTGCCACGCTAATGGCAATACTAACGTATTATGCTGTAATTTTCTTTATAAATAAATGTACATGTACGTACTATCACAATGAATGGACATGTCATTTATTGTAAAGTACTTTGTGTCAGATTCGATAAGGCAGTGTGTCGCATGCACTAAAGCAATATGTCTTGATAAGTGCAGAGAGCAAAGTTTGTGTCGCGGTGTTGCATCATTCCATGTACCTACACATTTTATGAGCAACTCACCTCCTCGCATGTTCTGTTGCCTTGGTACTTGCATAGTTTGTGGGCTACATTGTTGTAAGAAATGTACTAAGAATATTGGAATATACTTTATGAATTTGGTTCTATGTGGCTTCATAAAATCGTCGTACTACTTATCTTTGTAGAATTTCAAAATTGTCCTACTGTGTAAAAATGTCTATGAATTTTATCATAGTCAGAGTCAGGAAGGATGAAAAAAAATGGTTTGGTACGAAACGATGAAAAAAATACAAGTTTTCATGAAACTAGCATGAACTCTCTGAAAAATTAAGCTTACAGCAGCAACGAACTAAAAAATCTTCATTTGAGACAGTAATTAGCGACTTCAATATTTTCACAGAGGTTCCTTGGAGTTTCCTAACGATTTCCTTACTTGCTGTAAAGTAAAATGGGACATAAATTTATTTCTTTTTACTGAAAATACCGTCTTGATCAAGCGAATGAGGAAAGAGAATATTTCAAAGAGCTCATTAGTGTCCTATAGCTTTTGTTTCATGTAAAGTACTAGCGGAACGCGCGTGACTTCGCCTGCGTTATTTTCATGCGAAATTCAACCCTCGCTGTACCTGTTGAATTTTGGGCTTAATACATAAAATAAACATCTTTGTTCATCTCACAAATGTTTGTTCTCTGTGGGAATCACCTTAAGGGGCTCTCATACAACAAACGTGATTGTTTTGCCGTTCTTATCATAGATAATGGTACGGAACCCTTCGTGCGCGAGTCCGATTCGCACTTGGCCGGTTTTTTTTAATACTATTGCTGATGGAAAATCAGATGGTCTACCTAATATTAAGTGGTAACCATTACCTATAACAAAGTATTGCCTTGTAGGTCTCGTTCGTTAGGAACGTGCCCTACGATGTTCTGCTCTGCGCGCATGTTAATGGTTGCCTCGCGGTGTTTTTTAAAGTGTAAGACTGTGTAAGACTTAGCTTCACGTCACTCAAATATTTATAACGGCAAGATCACAGAATATTGCAGCTCGTAGAAATAGCGACAGCCATTTTGCTATCTACCGGTAATTCTACAAAATGTACCTTCATAAAACGAATTACCATAGATTATAATCCACTCGGCCGCGCTGTTACTAGAGAATTTCAGATAACTGTTTGATGGCGGTCACGAAATTTCTTTGGGCCATTTATTCAGTTGGTTTAATTGTACCGTTCGATAAATTGTGGAATTCCATCATAAAACTTTTGTACGTTCTGTTTGTTCGTACTAAGGCACTGTTCAAGTTGGACTACCTAGCTAGATCATTGTGTTGAATGGTTTTTTATGGTTGCAACAAAAATATAAAAATGTAAATTCAAATTCATCCTATACAGAAGAGTCATCTCAGAAAAAGGGCATAAGCGCGCGCGTAGACAGTTTGATAATTTCGTCGGTATTGTTATCGGGGATATAGCTCAGTGGTAGAGCAACCGACTGCAGATCGGTAGGTCCCCGGTTCAAACCCGGGTGTCCCCTAATTGAATATACGTTTTGTATTATTATTTTTTACATTATTTTGTGTATTGACTTTAGCGTGTATCTAACGAAATATAATATGCTCATTTCAGCTATATTTTTTTAATTTTATTTGACTTATTTTTTTTAATTACAATTACCAAAATATACACATACATATACAGTTCAGCTATCTGCAAATGATCTATAAAATAGATAGTTAAATAATTCATAAATTAATTCTAAAATATTCTTTAGATTAGCAAAAACAACCTGTACAGGTATTATAAAGATAAATAAACTTGGCTCAGAATTTGTGTTCTTTATTTCTTTGTTTCCCTGTAATTTACAAACTTACCAATGCAAAACTAACTCAAGCAGAAATATAAACCTGATTACACTTACAGTCCAGCAGTTCGAACTTTTAAAAACAAACAGCTTCTTCCGCGGGTTTAACTCCGCAATACCTTGTCGGCACTTACTCCGACTTGTCAGGCTCCATCAAGTATTTAACGAGTTACAGCGAAGAATGGCCAGAGGGCAACAGGTGCCACAAGGGACGCGAACTATAGAAAATGAAAGGTAACTTCTACACTTATGCTGCCCTGGTACTTTGACCTACATTTTTATGTTGATTTACATCGCGTTGACTGACTGAGTTACTTAATGTCCGGTTACATTTTACAAGCGTCCACGTATCTAATAAACTTCGCGTAACGTAGAATTAGTTACATCGTATAAGTTTCAAATCAGAAAAACCGGTCAAGTGCGAGTCGGACTCGCGCACGAAGGGTTCCGTATCATACGTAGTATCTATAATAAAAACCGCAAAATCACGTTTGTTGTATGAGAGCCCCCTCAAATATTTATTTTATTCTGATTTTAGTATTTGTTGTTATAGCGGCAACAGAAATACACCATGAGAAAATTTCAACTCTCTAACTACCACGGCTCGTGAGATACATACTGGTGACAGACGGACATGCAGACAGCGGAGTCTTAGTAATAGGGTCCCATTTTACTCTTTGGGTACGTAAACCTAAAAATAACTTGTGTGATTTCTGTGTTCTGAAACCTCTTGAAATAATCTAACTTATAAAGTCCCTGTCTAAAACAGCGAGTATAAACATAACAAAGTATCACAGAAGCCGATAACCGAACCGATAACATCAAGTGGTGCTCATACTATAACTTTTCCTTATAAAAAGATGACAACCCTAATTGTTGCCACTGCAGTAAAGTTTCCATTATATCTTCCACAAAAGCACATTCTTTTAGTAAGATAAATGTATTTTCTTAAAATAAAGCTGGTAATAAAGTGTGCGTCACGTAACCGGGAACGCGTTTCTCCATCCGGGCAAATTGTGGACTACGTGCCCTGTGCCTGACAAAGCTCGATCTACAGACTCCCGACAGTAGTTTTTTTATGTGACTTTCACCAAGCTGTTCCCGCTAACCATGCTAAATGTGTGAACTGTTTCCGACCGTTGCACCGGGAACACAATTTAAATGTTTTTTTATGCTTGTTCTACCTTTTTGAAACGTCACAGAATATAAGCATCTTTGTAAAACGAACAGCGTTTTCTATTTTTTAAACCCAGGAGCTTTATATCATCATATCGTCATACATTAAAAGCGCCAGGGACTAAACACCAAGCAGATGGCATGATGTTAAGTTGTTACCATTACTTATAACAAAGCATTGTAACAGGTGACGACCGATGTGGCGCAGCGGGTGAATACCGCCTGTGACGCAGGAGGTTGCGGGTTCGATTCCCGTCTTGGGATCTACGCGCAAACTGTCTACGCGCGCGCTAAGGCCCTTATACCTTAGCTGACTTTTCTGTATAGGATGACTTTGAATTTACATTTTTATATGTTTGTTGCAACCATTAAAAATCATTCAACACAATGATGTAAGATCTGCAAATATTTATTCTGGGTGTTCTGGGTATTTTCTATGTATGTTTAATATAAAATATCTATGCATGTAATGTATTATTGTAATAAGTATATCAGTCATCTGTGACAGGTTGCAAAGCCAGCGCCGCTGCCAGAATACTAACTGGTTTCCTCGCGATGTTTTCCTTCATCAATTGAGAGCATCTCTCACTCTAGTATTTATCCCAAGTACAAGCGTGACGACGCATAAATTACTCACTTTAATAATCCGAGCTTAGGATTGTTTCATTTGCCAACACTGCAAATCTAATTAGTGCTTAAGTTCTGTTATGTTGGCAGTGCTTGAATATGTTATGAACTGGGTTGTGGGTTCGCTCTGAAATGTGCAACGGAGTTTTTCATGTTGTTCGTACTTGCTCTAAGCAGAACCTCTAACGCGTTATGACTATGTTTTTGAAGTAATACTTCTTATGCGACTTCCAACCAGGTTGCGTTAAACACTACCATGGAGGGGGTATGAAAGTACTGTTCTTTCTCTCTTTTTCTCATAGCCAGTTACGTTTTACTTCAGTGGTGTGGTCTAAAGCACACTCGTTTTTTTTCTACAATAGTCTAAATGAAACCGACTCACTATCGTATTTGAAGGGTTATATAAAAATAAATATAAACAAAGGTATGTGGATATTTTTTTACACAACATCATCTAGCCCCAAACTAAGCATAGCTTGTACCTACTATAAGAACCAGAGGCTAGATACTTATACCGGGTGTAAAACTAATCCTCCCATAAACTGAAAGTGCGCATTCAAACCATGATTCTGATTACAAAAAAATAAAACAAGGACAGTTTTGGTCTGGTTTGGGCACGTTCCTAACTAACGTGACTTACAAGGCAATGCTTTGTTATAGGCTATGGTAACCACTTAACATCAGGTGGGCATATGCTTGTTCCATCAGCAATTTGTATAAAAAAATGTCGTACAAGAGACTGAGGTCAATGGAGCCGATGGAGCGAAAATAGAGAAAAATGCATCAAAATACCAGGTTCCCGATCGCCCCCAAATTTTGTCCCCAAGTGCGTTAGTCCCTATTTTTTATTCCCATTCGTCCCTGATGGGGACCAGCGAAGAATAGGAGAAGAATAAAAATTTATGGTCTATTTTGTATGATATTTCTTGAAGCGCCCCAAGATTTGTTATCAAACTGTGAAAGTTTGAAAACATTAGTTCGTCCATTTTTTCACATGAGCGGTAATGATGACGATAGAGAGATCCTTAATGCTTCCCTTTTATTCCCTTGTGCAAACTGAGGGGTGGTATACGCTTATCTATGTGTGACATCGAAGGTTCCAAACCACATCCCAAACGGATGAACTGATTATGACTTGAATTTTTTTTATTTAGTGTTGTAAGCTATAATAATTTATGTGATGTCTGGTTTTTTTATTTATAATAATAATAATGCTGGACAATCGACACAGCATCATCTAGCCCCAAGCTAAGTAGGGCTCATGTGCTTGTAATTTCATCGGCACACGCACCCTTCTAACCAGTTACTCACTATCGAGCAGGCTAGTCAGCACATCTTTTTTATTAAGTCTAGGTTTTACTGAATCACCTTTTTGGCCTAGTTTTATATGTCAAAAAGACTGTTCGACCTAAAAAGTAGCTCTTAGTAAAGGACTCGTCCGGGTAGTAGGTACTACCACCATGCCTATTTCTACCGCCAAGCAGCTTGCTGTGTTCCGGTTTGAAAGTTGTGGGTGCCGGTGTAATTACAGGCACATGAGGCTAACACCTGTATGCCTTAGGTTGGACGCAGAGCAGTCTATTGTAGGACACGTTTCTTACTAACGTAACCTGCAAGGCAATGTTTTGTTTATAGGCGATGGTAACCACTTAACATCAGGTGGGCTGGGACATCATAATGCTTGTTCCATCAGCAAATTGTATATAAAAAAAAGTCCAGCCAAATCGATTGTCTTTCAATCGAAAGCTGAAACTCCCAATATAAAGCCACATTCAGGTTGTCAAACTGTTTGAAATTGAAAATTCCGGATTCAATCTCATGCACTCCCACGGTTTTATTTGTCAAGTGCATTTCCATTGTCGTGCGGCAAAAAGGTATTAATTTTCGCGGTGGGAAAACAAACTACTCCAGTTGTGTGGTCCAAAGCACAAGAGCAACCGCCAGAAAAAGAAAACCGGCCAAGTGTGAGTCGTACTCGCGCACGAAGGGTTCCGTACCATCTATATAAAAAACGGCAAATTAATCCCATTTGTTGTATGAGAGCTTAAATATTTATTATTTAGTAAAAACGCTAACACATTTTTAGCCAAGATAAGGAATCTAGTTCATCGGCATTAACTAGGAGCTCAAACAAATATAAAAATTCAGCTAACAAATAATTTCAGTATACCTTCTGTTGCTTATAACAAGTATACTGAAACTATTTGTCAGTAGTCAGTATTCATTGTTCTAAATTTAAAATAGAATGCTAATGATTTGTATAGTCGCTTACTCTTACACCTTGACCAAGCAGCACGCTCTTTCCTTGTCCCGCCACAATAAAGGACCTTGTGTTATTGGTTATTGGCCCGATGTCGTTCGAAAGTGACAGCCAATCAATGGCCTCGAAATATGTGCGGAATATGTACCTTTTTGTTTTATTGCTATGATCCGGTTTCTAAAAAGATTATTATACTGTCAGTTCTGTCAGTAATGTCATTGACAGTACTGACAGACTAACAGTTTTTTATTAGATGGCCAGTTTCACACTAACTTCCTATTAAAGAAAAACTGGCCAAGTGCGAGTTGGACTCGCGCACGAAGGGTTTCGTACCTATAATAAAAACGGCAAAAATAGTTTGTTGTATGAGAGCCCCTTAAATATTTATTTTATTCTATTTTTTAGTATTTGTTGTTACAAGCGGCAAAAGAAATATATTATCTACCAGTTTCATACAGAACGCGTCTAGGGTTATTTGACCAATGCGGGGTCAGTGACCATACATTTTACGACTTACCTCTCGGGGTAATTAGCTTCAGCGGCTTGGGGCAGGTACTATCACGTTTCTTCTCACTTTTGTGTATATTATGCTGATGATAATGTTTACAAAACATTGAAAGAGTTGTTAAATATGAATGTACTATGGTAAAAGTAAAAGTGGTAATAGATATAGATACACAAAAGTAGATTCTCCTTTTTCTCCTAGCATTGCTGCAGTATAAGTCTTTTCAACTTTAAGTCCTATATAAGATAAAAATTAAGTAAAATGTAAAGTAAAAAAAATGGTGTAAAATACTTTATCAAGTTCAATACTGTTCAACGTTTTATAGGTACTTTAAGCGACACCTAGTGTAATAAAGAGTTTGTAACGAGCTACGTTACTAAGTCGGCATCGATTAACTTACTAATAAATGGCTAACCTAACTTCCAATTAAGGCAGTCTGCATGGTGAACGGACCTTTAGCACGAGTTTTAACACGAGTTTATTTTGATCTAGCGTCTCGTGGGGGTGTATGCTAAAAAGAAATTCCCAAAATTTTCAGTAGTAGTAATCCCAAATTGGTAGTAGTAGAGTTCTTAGAGAACCTAGGGCACGTCCGAGGAAGTACCACCTCCATGCTTATTTCTGTCGCCAAGCAACTGGCTGTGTTCCGGTTTGAAGGGTGTGGGTGCCGGTGAAATAACAGGCACATGAGGCTTAACACCTGTATGCCTCAGATTGATGGACGCAGAGTAGTGCAACGAGGGCACGTTTATAATGAGCGTGACCTGCAAAGCAATGCTCTGCAGGTCTACTCTTAGAAACAATAAACGAAGTATCGTATTGTCGTTTTGAGTTACACTACGCGGCATGTCAGGCAGCGACAACTTGACGTTTGACGGCTACCAAGTTGCCCCGCAGTTTACAAAACGACAATACGAAATTTTGTTTATCGTTTTCAAGAGTAGACCAGCCCGGCTAAGATGTGCAACGCGACAAAATTTTGTCTACTCGTTATATCGTGCAAAATAGAGATATCTCTTTATATCTTCCTGTGCTAGCATGCCAGTGCCAAAAATCTAATGTTTAGATTATCTTTGGGTCTTTTATCCATAATTTCTAAAATGTCCATCAATAGAAAAAGTATCTCGTGTCAAGCGCGACATATCTCGCGTTGCACATCTTAACCCGGCTGCTGTTCTAAGTGAGTTTACAGTACAGATAATTAGGCAAACAATTTATCAAGCTCTCGGGTACACCTCTGCTCTATTCTATTTTGATTTGTTGTTTTGAAACCGCATAGGATTTAGTCGACGTTTGTAAATGAGGCTGGTTAAATAATATGTGCTCTGAAGTATTTTTCCTACGCGGTTTGACCCTCGCTGTAATTTATGAGTATCATAAAAGGTCCAAGCGTCCCTATAATTTGCATTATTTTCTTTTAAAACACTGCTGTTTTCATAATCCTTGAAACTTTTTTTTTCAACTCTGGTATTTTGAAAAAGGATATTCTGCCATGTTGTTGGTTGCTACGCTACATTTTTATAAGTGTACTAGCTTTTACCCGCGGCTTCGCTCGCATTGAATCTTTCGTAAAAATATATTTTTGTTTATAATAAGTATCTTACATTACTTTTAATACCTTCAAGAATAGGTGTACAAAGTTTCATGATGATCGGTAAAGTAGTTTTCGCGTGAAAGCGTAACAAACAAACTTACGTTCACATTTATAATATTTTGAGTATGACAATAAATTTCATATTACCTATTATGTTATTTAAAACCCTTTTCTCCAGCAATTGACAACCGTCACAGCTCAGTTGTGGGTTCGATCCCCACCGATAACAAACATTTGTGAGATGAACATAGATGTTGGTTTTGTGTGTGTGTGTTATATAATTGTATCCTATTCAATATTAATTAATGCTGCGTATTCTATGAATTTTAAAAATAAAAAGTACTTATGTATTCTATAAGTTATCTGGTTTCCAAAGCAAGCTTTGCTTAGTTTGGGGCTATCAAGCGTTGTGTCAATCAGTTTTTATTGTTTAATTTATTATCAGATTATTTATCATGACTGACGGTTCTACGACCTAGTCATTTTATATAACTTAAGTTTGAATTTCAGGGATAAATTATTTGTTTGTAATAAAGTTGAAAATCGTTTGCAATTTCCCCACATACGCTCGTAAAGGACAAGATATGAAAAACTAATGCTTATTCTGTCTGCCCGTGAACGCGATAAAATGTCAATGAAACGGCTAACAAACAAATTTTTGCCTTTCACGTCCCATAACTCCTGTCTATAAGCTTTTGATGGGTTGAGCTGAATTATGGCTACAAAAATTGCTGATGTTTGGCGTCACCATAATATTACATAGTCACCCTAAGGGCAGTCACGGACTAGGCAACCTGGGTACGGCATCCAGTGAATGGTCAATCGTGTATCGATAGTCGCAGTAATATTTTTAGAACAAGAAATACGTGTGGCTTCTACGGTAATTGCGTGGAGAATAAATAAATAAAAATCGTTTATTTCAAGCAATTTACATGGTCATATTAGGTACATTAAAACATTATTAATATAATGTATCTACACATTAAAAAAATCATTATTTAAAACACATCAAATCATTATTATAAACTAAACTAATTGACTAAGTATAAACTAAAAATAACGAAAGAAAGCGTACATTAGCTTTGTCCTGTAGGTCTACTCTTAGAAACGATAAATGAAGTTTCGTATTGTCGTTTTGAGTTACACTACGCGGCATGTCAGGCAGCGACAACTTGACTTTTGTCGGCTACCAAGTTGCCCCGCAGTATATTACAAAACGACAATACGAAACTACGTTTATTGTTTCTAAGAGTCTCCTGCTCTGGCTATAGCAGCCGATGCCGTGCAATCATGCGCGTTTTAATGGCTGCAACAGCAAACTGCTCGGCGGCAGAAATAGGCATGGTGGTAATACTCCCCCGGACGAGCCCTTGACTAATACTACTACGCGGTATGTATATCGCTATTTTATTGTTTATTTCCGAGTATTTCGACGCAAAACATTAATTTTGTGGCTTGTATCAGGGGTAACAACTTAGCGGCGTCATCTGATCCATTACTTTTTTATTTGTCATAAATTTTTGGTTTGTGTTACGATATCATAATTTGTCGTATCACCTATCTGATGTTAAATGGTCACACGCGTTAGGAACGTGCCCTACGATGCACTGCTCTGCGTCCATCAACCTGAGGCATACATGTGTTAAGCCTCATGTGCCTGTAATTTCACCGGCACCCTTCAAACCGAAACACAGTAAACTTGGTTGTAGTACTGCCCCGGACAAGCCCTTCACTAAGAGCTCTACTACTACAAAAAAAATTAACATTGAAAGTGACTTAATTCGTCTGATCCACACCCACATTTTTAAGTTTAACTATTATTTATCGTGTTGCCTGATAAAACTAAAGCCCGTCATTTTAAAAACTGGCTTACTATCAAGTTGAGTTATGTCTAGTACATAACTCAACTTGCAAACAAGGCAGTTTAAAAATGTCGGGCTTCACCGAGAGTCAAGCTCATCGCTCATGTGGCTTCTAAAATCTGAGCACGCAGCGTTTCAGTATAAACAGTGGATCCAGCATACACTTCCAATGGGTTACGTCTCAAATGGGCTCGGATCAGGCTACACTCGAGCTCCATACCAGGCTATCTGTCTGGTAGACAAATCGCCCCCTCAAATGGAAGATTACGGTAAAGCCGGCGAGCGTTCACACCGGCACGTAACATGGAAATGAACAAACTTGAGCGGTTTTTACTCCTTCGTTTTGGAAACGTGAGTGCGCACTATACTTTTAAATTTATGAAGAAAGACCAGCCGCGCTAAGATGTACAACGAGAGAAATCTCACGCTTAACATTTTTTAGAGTTCCGTACCCAAAGGGTAAAACGGGACCCTATTACTAACTGTCTGTTCGTCTGTCACCGGGCTGTGTCTCATGAACCGTGATAGATGATGTATTTCTGTTGCCGCTATAACAAAAAATACTAAAAACAGAGCAAAATAAGTATGTAAATGGGCTCTCATACAACAAACGTGATTTTTTTACAGCTTTTACTATAAATAATGGCACAGAACCCTTCGTGCGCGAGTTCAACTCGCACTTAAATAAATTTAATGAAATACTATACATTTAACACACAATTATGGTACACACAGAACAAAGAAACGATAGCAGTTAAAAATTAAAACTAAGAAGTTATATATTATAGTAACCACTTAAAATCAGGTGGGTCAATCTTAAAATCAAATCACTTAATCCATTAGCAAGTCAAAGTAAAAACAAATTTTTTAGTTCTTTTTCTTTCAATTTGTAACGCTTTATAGATGTTTGTTTAGGAAGTTGCCTTAAAACTAATTGGTTTTAACTTGGTGTGATAGACAACCACCTTAAGCCTCCGTCTTCAGA
This sequence comes from Electrophaes corylata, assembly GCA_947095575.1. Taxonomy (NCBI): domain Eukaryota; kingdom Metazoa; phylum Arthropoda; class Insecta; order Lepidoptera; family Geometridae; genus Electrophaes; species Electrophaes corylata. The sequence goes on along the minus strand of OX352715.1, from coordinate 9,791,234 downwards.
TATCTTCTGCAAGACTGAGGCTAGTTTTATTGTTTGTAGTTTCATTTTATGAGGAATTCATGAGTAATTTGTCTTGGATTACTGAAAAACGAGCTGCTGAATACTTAATGATCATGCTACACTCTCAATTGTATATTTTTTGTGAAATTCTATTTTTTTACGTCTTTTTTTGAAGATACTACTGAATAATCCCAATTCTTTAATAATCTATACCTACCAATCATATGAATATAGTGGGTAGAAGTGTACTAAGAAAGGAATTCCCAAAATTTAATTTAACTACATACCTGAGTATGGAAACCGACAGCTAAAGTAAATTAACTCTAGAAAGCCAATAACAGTATTAATTTTTTTTTTTCAATAATTATATTACCATAATCAGTCTTCGTTATTTAGTCAATCGTACATAAGTTTAAAGTTTGAAATACAATATAACTTTCCTTTTGTAAATTACCTACTTGGGTAAACTTTTTCAATGTAGCCCAATACATAAATAAATATTAACATACATTCAATCTACCCACTCTAGCCCCAAACTAAGCAATGCTTGTACTGTTGGAAACAGACAACTGACTTTTTTTGTAAATACACACAACACCCAGACACAGAACAAACATATTCGTTCTTCACACCAATATTTGTTCTGGGTGGGGATTGAACCCACCACCTACAGCACAGAAAGCAGGGCTACTACAAACTGAACTGTGACGGCTGTCAATAAGTATTACCACAGATAATATAATGTATTACTAAATGCCAATGTTCAAGTGGAATTCTGGATCGATAATGCTTATAACCAAACGGTCATAGAGAGTATACTTAGGAAACTGCCATGAATTGCTATAAACCAACAGAATGTTCACCGCCAAACATTGTTCTCTATCCAGTCCACAAAGCTGGATACTCTAGTATACACTCCAGGCATGTTCGGGAGAGCGCACTCGATTCCAAATGACGTCACACCGATGACGTAATACATCGCACCTTGTGATGTGATGGGCAGAGGTATTTGTACTTGGAGAGGACCACCGGAATCACCCTGGATTAAAAATAGTCAGATGTCAGTAGAAATAGACGTTCAGGAACCAGAAGAGAGGCAAAATCTAAATGGTACCCTGGAACCACGTATAAAGTGGATATATACCGGGAGTAATAAGCAGCTTGCTGTGTTCTGGTTTGAAGGGTGTGGGTGCCGGTGTGTTATAATCTTTAGCGGATATTTTGGAGCCAAATAAAATACGTAAATGTGATAAAAGTTAATTATAAAGGTACTGATACACATGCTCTAAAATAGCATGCTAAAAAGCGTGCTATTGAGTATGCTCAATATGAGCATGCTGATGAGTAGTTTACATTTGCTAGCAATTAGCATGCTAATTTTAAGTATGCTCCTGAATAAGCATGCTCAAAGCAAACACTCCAATTACACATGCCATTTTATACCATGCTCTCTGTCTCAGTTCAAACAAAGCCATGGACAATCAAACAGCTATCCGTATGGAGCTGAATAAGATCATCCTTTCGCTGGTGATGCAATGCATCCAGAAGCTTATATCAGCTCGGCAAAAAATGAAAAACACAAAAAAACTACACTGTTGTCAGTTTCTTCAGTGTTTTCAGCACCAATATCGACAATGCATCAAAAAATTAACATAAGTACCTATTTATAAAAATGCTTTAACATGACAAAATTCTAAAAACAGTCGTATCAGTTATGGACTTATTTAGGTTGAAGACGAAACTATTTCGTCTCGTACCTGACAAGCGTCCACACCACCAGCTAGTTTTCCAGCACATATCTGCGTCTCCTGGATCCCGCACCAGTTTCGGTTGCAGGTCGGCCTTAGCAGACCATCGCATTGTTTGTTATCCATAACGTCTAGTTCAGCTGCTTGAAGCTCTGGAGACATTTTACGAGAACCTGAAAGTAAGGAGTCATGAACTATGGGCCAGCTATAGTCAAACACCATTTCTGGTGTTGGTAAACTTTCCAACATAGCTATACCTAAAACGTTAAGAAAAAGCAGTTCTTCATGCATTTCAAGTGTTTTTTCAGATCTCTAGGGACTCTAAGACTCCGAATGGACGAGTTAAGGCAGATGTAACTTTTCCATGGTGTAAAAGTGCACTGTAAAATACCAATACACATCAATTTGGTGTTTGTCGAACTACGCGAGCTCAATGGTAGTATAACTCTTTGTGAGAGATTTCATCCGAGGAAGAACTAACGCCGCCGTACCCAGTTCTTACCATCAAGCAGTGATGCTTGCATTGGAGTGTTCAAATTTAAAAAGTATGAGCGGCAGTAAAGATGCACAAAACCCAGCGGTTGTACTTTCTTAAGTTCTTAAATTCTTTATTGTACACAAAAATATTTACAAAGCAGTAATTACAAAAGATATGTACAAAGGCGAGCTTAACCCTAAAAAGAGTTTTCTTCCAGCAAACCTTTATGAAAAACTATGCCTATTTTACTGCAACTAGCTGTATAACTTTTTAATGGTTTTGATCAATATTTTGGATAGAAACGGGATATTTACCATGATTTTTGAGTTTGATTGTTTCCCAATATTTCGGCACAGTTGCATGCGCCATGATCACGGGTCGAACTCTACTTTGTTCCGACTAGAACCGACTCCGACCGGAAGAACTAGCTGTGTTCCGGTTTGTAAGATGTTTGCACGTTTTTAATAAACGTGATCAGACCAGGGGGCCAGTTCATATAAGAAACAGGTTGTGCAATTATTATCAGACGGGGGCCAGTTCATATAAGAAACAGTTTGTTCAATTGTTAAAGGCAGTGGTAATTGCTGTCACTTTCATCCTACTAATATTATAGGCGCGAAAGTTTGTAAGATAGATAAATGGATGTATGGATGAATGTATGTTACTCTTTCACGCTCTAACCAGTAGACCGATTTGGATGAAATTTGGAATCAACATAGATTATAACTTGGATTAATATATAGGCTACTTTTTATCCTGAAAAAATAATGGGAACGGGAAAAAAACTGCCACGCGGGTGAAGCTGCGAGCGGCAGCTAGTCTTCCATAAAAAAATACCTGATTCGACAACGCCCCACCCTGTGACAATAGCTTTACTTCCAAGTCGGCTGGTATCAAAATATCCCCACAAGCAAGCCGGTTGGATATACTTCGTAAATATAACTTCCTTCTCCAGTTCCATCAAAGCTATGTCGAAATACTTCTTCGGAGACGTGTACTTTGGATGGACTATGATTTTGGTGATCTTTTCGTCTGTGGGCTGAATGCCATTGGCAAACTGTAACAGACAAAAGGTTTTATTTTAAATTTATGTTTGTATAGCTATGATTTTTGTTGTTTGCAGGCCAATAAAAGGCTTCCAAAATAATCAATGTCATTTAACGAGAAAAGTGTATTACGAGTAGAGGCAGGCCAAAGAAAAGATGAATAAATTGTGTGAGAGATGATATGGGTAACCATTTTATTCATCTTTTCTTCATTCTTACGAATGGAGTGACTTCAGAGATGACGGATGATGGTAAACCAACTAACCAGTTTTCTTCTGAAACCTTGGTATATATTACAATAAAAAGGTGTTTTTTTTTACAACATTCACTCAGAGAAAGTAGTTTTTTGTACCTAGTTACTTTTATCTATTCATTGTATGTCATATTTTTTTCTACTTATTTTTTACTTCCAATTCTTTGAGCTCTCTCTTACCGTATCAAGAATGTTCTTGTCTCCAAGCCGGACAATCTTTGGTATAGGGTCAGCTAAAGAAGTGTCTCGGGATGAGGCGCTGGTGCAATGCGCAGCTGTCAGCACAAACTTGGGACTGATGAGGGAACTGCCGCATTTGAAGACCCACGTGCCTACAGCTGCTTGCCAGCCTATGGCGCCCTGGTAGAAATAGTTGAGAAAAAAAGTTATTAACAAAAAATTCCAATAATAATAATGATAATAATGCTGGACAGTCCACACAGCATCAACTAGCCCCAAGCTAAACAGGAGCTTGTGTTATGGGTACTAGATGACTGAATTGATATACTTACTTAATACAATACATTACATATATAGATATTTTTTATTATACATAGAAAACACCCAGAACACCCGGAATAAATATTTGCAGAACGTACAAACATTTATCTCAAGGCGGGAATCGAACCCGCAACCTCTTGCGTCGCAAGCGGACGTTCGTCCGCCGCGTCATCTATTTTTTGGGAACAGATAACACTTTGTTCTCAATACAGCTGTAATGTCTCGTATCAAATCTATTTAAATTATACATAATATATTTTTATGCAAATATAATTCTAATATGTTTTACTATTAGTAAAGGTCCTAGTGAAGGGCTCATCGGGTAAATACTACCACCATTATTTCTGCCGCTAAGCAGTTTATTGTGAACGGAGCAATTTGAAGGACATGATAATAACGTCGTGATGCTACTTCTCTATCTTTTTAATTTCCCACATAGCAACTTTAATCGTGCTACGCTTTATTACAATCGTCATTATCAGCTACCGCCTTTAAGAAACAAGAACTTTCAAGAACCTTGACATTTTTGTACAATAATAATTCGACGGCCCCACCGAATAAACGTGTAAAGTGAAAATCGCAACTTTACAGGAAAAATAAAAAACGTAAAAAAAAATATAGCTCATTATTGGTTAGATGTACGTCAACACAATGTATAGCCAAATTAAAGGAAAAAAAATTATCTATATATCGTTAAAAAAACGAATAAGCTAATATTAATGATTAACGATATATTAATAAAAAACCCTTTTAAATGTTTATTCTAGTAACAAAACTTTGGCGGCTGTGTGTATGCTATGTTTACATTATTATTCGTGGGAAAATATGTTATTACCAAAAAGTGTAACATATTAATGCCCTTTTGTACTATGGACTTTTAGGATTTGTCAATGTTAGTATTAGGTAGTTACACGGTTGTTCTTGTAACTATTGGAACATTTCGGAAGTGCAATAGTGTATTACAATATTGTTCGATCAACTTTTTATTTTATTATGTTTTGTAAGGCATGCTTACCGAAAATAAATAATTGAGATTAATTACAACCCATGAGGGCAACAAAAATAACTAACCTACTAACTAATACAATACCTAATTAAATATCATTTAGTTAATATTTAGAGGTACCTACGAGTACCTACCTACACAAAATGCATTAAATAGAACAAAAAAAAATTTTGTCGATAGAGTCTCATTGATTATCTGCTAAAAACATTAAAATTTACTAAATAGATGATAAATCAGCAATATTTCTTAAAAAACAAACAATTAATCTCGATATTGTTTTGCTTAGTAATAATCAACGTTCTCATAACCATCATCATCATCATCATCATCATCTTCCTGCTCTTAACCCACTTTATGTGGGATCGGCACAACATTTTCTTTTCTTCCACTGCCCTGCATCAGCCGTCATATCTATAAGTACTCACTCCTTTCTTATACATGTCATATTTCACATAGATGACCAATTTATTCTTTAGTCTACCTCGACCAACATATCCATCTATATTCATATTTAACACTCTCCAGGTAACATGACTTTACAATTAGATTAGTAAAAGAGGATGAACTAAGAACTGCTGTGCAGGGTATGGAAAGTGGAAAAGAAATGTTATACCAACAGAAGTGTGAAAGTTAATAAAAGCGGATGGATGGAAGTGGTTGGCTATATTCTTCAAGGACGAATGGTGTAACAGTTCATTGGTTCAATATCTTCAAGAACAAGGGTGATGTACAACTTGCATACTATGGTTTCCGTGGATCTTGATAAAGCGTACGATCATAGGAGGTTCTATGGTGGGCATTGAATAAGAAGAAAACTCTTGGAAAGCATGAGCAGCTGGTTCGACCTATGTATAGTCGAGCCAGCACACACGTTCAGTCGGAAGGTGCCATCAAGTTCAGTGTGGCTATAAGCTTGCACCGGGCAGTAAGCCCCTATTTATTTATTCTGTTTATGAATGACACTAACATTGGGCATACAGGAAGGAGCACCCTGGTGTATGCTGTTCGCCGATGACATTGTTCTTGTTGGTGAAGATGCACTTGAACTTCAAAACAGGCTGGAAAAATGGTAATAGGAGAAATTTGAGTGTCGGGTTGAAGATCAGCAGAATAAAAACGAAACGCTTGTTCTGCGACTATGGTGGTCCCTCCAGTTTCACCCCTATTGCCATAGATGATGTCTCCCTATCAGCCTACTCCGATTTTCGGTACCTCGGTTCAATAATCCAAAACGACGGTGAAATTGACCGGGATAAAATGGTGACAGGTCTCAGGTACAACATGTGATCGGCGTATGCTCTTTAAAATTAAGGCAAGAGTGTACAAGACGATCATAAAGCCTGTCGTACCGTATGAATCTGAGTGTTGGGTAACGAAAGCGACGCATGCACTGCTTGACTAGTTTGATCCTGTGACACTTCTCGCGCTCTTCTATAAGTTGCACTCATCGTTTACGGAATAAAAACAGTTTTTCACTTAGTATTTTTTATTTTTTAAACTTTCGCGATCGGAACACATATTGAAGACTTATATTACACGGGTATTTATCGCGTATTACCTTTTTTATTTATTTTCCCGACGTTTCGACTATGTTGCAATAGCCGTGGTCGCGGGCAGACTGGAGCATTGAACTTCACTTGATAAACTGGTAAACTTACTACGAAAAAATTTGTGTAACATAAAGTTACACATTTTGAACCTAATTTTTAAATAGTAAATGAACAATACATATTTTGGTATAAATTCAATGTTGTACTAAAGATCTTTACAAATACGAGGATTCATTAGAACCAAAGAATAAAATCATAAATTTAGTTACATACCTGAGACAACATTTAAAATTCGGCAAAACTCTTTACAGTTACAGTATTTTGTTTAATTTCCGACGAATAATATTCCAAAGTAAGTTTGCATTAAATGTGTAAGAGTAGCCGGTGTGCAAGGCGCATTCGTGCAATATTCGTGTGAGTTTAGTGTTTTTATTTTCCGTAGAATAAACATTCGAAGTGCGTTTTTTTTGCAATTTATTGGAAAATAAATCTGAAAAAAATTTAGAAGGTGTATTTTAAGCAGACACACCGAAAAATAAAAAAAAAAAAAATTACGGTAAGAGCTCTTACACGTTTATTCGGTGGGGCCGTCGAATTATTGGTAATACGTTCACAAACGTATTACCAACTAGCGGCCGCTTGCAGCTTCGCCTGCGTGGCAGTTTTTTCCCGTTCCCGTAATTAATAGTAGCATAGTAGCTTTATGCATGCAAAGTCTCAGCCCGATCGGTTTAAAAATGACAAAGTTTCATACAAACTTTCATCCTTTGGGGGTAGAATTAATCAAAATCCTTTCTTAGCGGAATCCTACGTCATAACATCTACCTGCATGCCAAATATTCAGCCCGATCCGTCCAGTGGTTTGGGCTGTGCGTTGATAGATCACTATGTCAGTCATCAGTCAGTCAGTCACCTTTGAGTTATATATATTTATAGATTATTGAAATACAAGTAGGTGGTTGTTGACTCACCATATGAGGGAACTCCCCCGGCTCGGTGTTCCGACCTCCGATAGCGAAATGAGGTTCGAACCCAGTGCGGTGTTTCATTTTATACTGTTTACCTATATTAATAAAGTTTATTTTCAAAAAACTTGTTTTTGTACCATACAGTGTGTTAGGAGTATACCGGGTGTAATAAGACTACTACTTCTGAAAACTGAAACTGCGCATACAGATAAAGATTCTTATTACAAAAAAAATACGAAAAAATATCGGCGCTTTTTGTCGGTTTTTCCGTGTTTTCGGCATCAATATCGACAATACATCGTAAAATTACCATAAGTAAAAGCGACAAAATACCAAAAACAGCAATCTAAATGAAATCACGATCATTTGATCGGTGCGTTGCCCTCGCGGCGATTAACAACCAAGCGGCGGTGTAGCACTGTATGGCATACATTACTGGTTGATAAATATTAATTTAAGCAAAATAATCATATTAACACATTGAATATATTTGACTGTCAGCCAAGTGGTATTTTATATTACCTTGTTGTAGGTAACTTCACACGTTCCAGGAGTATTTGGAAGTGGTCTTTTTACACCCGGTATACATGTAATACTTATACAAGGATTACACGCAAAATTGTGAAGCGTTCCACATTTTTATGATCATTCGACTGTCTTAAATTAAAAAGATGCTTATTTCACTAGTAGCAGCTTAAAATAAAAATATCAAAAAAAGGGACTAGGGTATGGGGCAGAAGCATCCATTAAGTGAACACCAATTTTTTTCAATTTTACTTTGAGCAAAATGTAGGAATGCTACAATTTACTCTTCTATCGGTACTTACATTCAGCAGTTCTTTTGTCCATTTCATCTCTGTGTTTTATCTCCCAAATGTATTCAAGGCATTCTGAAAAAAAAAAAACGCCAGTTAAATATTTTACTCGATAAAGTGTGTGAGTTGAGAGAGTATTTATATACCATTTATAGGAATCTTTGTCTTGAAAGACTGACTGATGGTAGGGAAGCGAAACACGTGTCGATATCTTATTGAGATTAAATTTTGTACATTATAATTGTCATCATCTTCAGTCTGTAGAAGTCCACAGCTGGACAAAGGCCTCCCCCATTAGTATCCAGGAAGAACGATTCTGAGCCCTTTCCATCCATCATCTTTCGGTTCGTAGTCGCCATTCGAGAACCTTTATTCCCCAGCGGTTGTCGGTTCTACGAGCTATATGGCCTGCTTACTGGCACTTCAACTTGCTGATTCTGAGAGCTATGTTGGTTACCTTATGGATTTCCGCATTTCATTATCATTGTACTCTCATGTAAATACGCTTTCATGTTTTAGTATCATATTAATGTATACATTAAATCGTCTTATATATACTTTCTCCTTCAAAAACTTTTTATTTCAGTTTTTTTTCCCGAAGACATTGTGGTGTTTGTGGTAAAATGTTAACTGGAAGACTCGATATCGTTCTTTTAAAAAATGTGTGAGTTAAACAAACTCGACACATACCTGATGTTGATTTGTACTCACTAGTTTCACTGATTCGCCTGCCCAGTGTGTTAAATGCAGGCTTAGGAGAAAAGGTTGTATTTAAGCATGGGTTAGCATTATCCTCTTGTTTTATTGGGGGGTTTGGTGTTGTTGGTTTGCTCTGAAACAAAAAAACTTAATTCAAGTAATAGCCTCTTATCAAAAGGCTCGTCTGGGGCAGTACTACAACCAAGCCTATTTCTGCCGCCAAGCAGCTTACTGTGTTCCGGTTTGAAGGGTGTGGGTGCCGGTGTAATTACAGGCACACAAGGCTTAGCATTTATGTTTTAGATTGATGTAAAGCATTTATGTATTGTATTAAGTATATCTATCAGTCATCAAGAACCCATAACACAAGCTCTGCCTAGCTTGGGGCTAGATGATGCTGTGGATTGTCCAGCATTATTATTATTATTATGTACGCAGGGCAGTCGTTTGGCACGTTTTTAATGATCATACACTCTTACTATTCAATTATTATTTCGATATTTCTTAAAAGTAAATAAAATAAATAATAGTAGAAATAGATTACTTATGTCCCTGTCTGTACCTAGGTAGTTCAGTTGAGTCACATCTATTGTTATGCATGGGGTAATTACTTATGAGGAAATATGTTTGAAATTAATGGTTAATCAATTATTGTCACGCAACAGATATAAAAGCGCATTGTTATTATTGTTGGAAACATAAAATAGCATTATAATGCATATTTACGAGAAAATAATGATTTTCAGATATTACCTACCCAACAATTAATAGCTAAACAATTAATAGTAGTTATATATACATACCCGTTTAGTCCTTACGACACTTCTTGGGTTGTTAAAGTTAGCGCCAAGTACATCTGAAGAGAATTAATAATATAACTTTTTAAACTATCATGGTTTTGATCAATATTTTGGATAGAAACGGGATATTTACCATGATTTTTGAGTTTGATATCCCGTTTCTATCCAAAATATAGAATTAATAATAATAATAATAATAATAATAATGCTGGACGATCCACACAGCATCATCTAGCCCCAAGCTAAGCAGAGCTTGTGTTATGAGTACTAGATGACCGATATACTTAATACAATACATTACGTATATAGATACTTTTTATTATACATAGAAAATACCCAGAACACCCGGAATAAATATTTGCAGATCGTACAAACATTTATCCCAAGGCGGGAATCGAACCCGCAACCTTCTGTGTCGCAGGCGGACATTCGCCCGCCGCGCCACATCGGTCGTCGAAAATTGTCTTGAAGAACCTGTAATATATCTATTCATTAGTAGTAGTCGAGCTCTTGCGAAAGGGCTTTTCAGGGCAAGTACCTACTACCACCGTATCTATCTCTGCCAACAAGCAGGCATTGCTGTGTTCCGGTTTGAAGGGTGTGGGTGCTGGTGAAATTACTTGGACGCCAAACAGTGCATTGCATTGCATTGCTGATGGAACAAGCATAAAGCCCACCTGATGTTAAATGGCTACCATCACAAAATAAAGCATTGCTTTGTCGGTCACGGACGTTATGTACGTGCCCTATGATGCACTACCCTGCGTCCACTAACCTGAGGCGTACTGGTGTTAAGCCTCATGTGCCTATAATTTGTGATTCCTGTTTTCTAATCCTAAGGTCGTGGGTTCGAATCTGGTCATGCTCCAATGGATTTTTCGGTTTAAAAAGATTATGTGCGCAATGTCAGTGCTCTCAAACAATGAAGGAAAACATTTTTTTGGCCCACCTGATGTTAAGTGGTTACCATCACCTATAACAAAGCATTGCCTCGTAGGTCACGCTCGTTAGGAACGTCACCGACGATGCTCTACTCAGCGTCCATCAACCTGAGGCATACAGGTGTTAAGCCTCATGTGCCTGTAAACACATGAGGAAACAAGTTTTAGTAAGTATTCTAGCAGCGATGATGGAACCTGTCACGTACGGAATGCAAAATGTGGGTATACCAAATGTAATATTTGGATGTACTTCTGCCTGCCCCCTTAGACGAGTAAGTACTTGGTACTAAGAGATTTGAGAGGATGTCTACCGTACTTGAGGGTTATAGTCGGGATGCTCTTTAGCTACAATGCTTTGTTATAGGTAATGGTAACCACTTAACATCAGGTGGGCCATCTGCTTGTTCCATCAACAAGTTGTATAAAAAAAATAGCTGTTTTTTTTATAAGTATTCACAAAAAAAATTCTCTTACTTACCTATGCACCAAACAGCTAAAATAAAAATATGAATCCTCATTTTGTATATAACTGTCACTTCTTCGACTTTTTTCTATAATCGGCTGGTTATACTCAATTGTCGGATTTCAGTAGTTAGATACAAGTTAAAATTACTTTTAAATTAAATTTAATACAAAATTTTTGCTCACATTGAAACAAATCATGTGTTATTGTAACACGCTTAACTGAAGTAACAAACTTTCTGAAAATAAATATGGTATTCACCCACGTTGCTTATAAGCGGCCTTTGTACCCATTTAGGGAAGTCCCACAGTTTAAAGATCTATTTACAACGCCACGGATACACGTGCAAGTAGAAATTGACCAAGCTGACAACAGTTCTTAGTAATCTAATGGACGCTTATAAAATATTTATTAGAGCTAAAGATAATTTGTTATCATACTAACGGCCGCTCGCAGCTTCGCCCGCGTGGCAGTTTTTTCCCGTTCTCGTAATTTTTTCGGGATAAAAAGATGTTAATCCAGGTTGCAACCTATAATTATTTCAAATTTCATCCAAATCGGTCCACTGGTTTAGAGCGTGAAAGAGTAACAAACATCCATCCATACTTACAAACTTTCGCGTTTTTAATATTAGTAAGATTTTAAGTATATTTACTTACATAACTTGAGAAACTTTTAAGTTTTATCCCATTAAAAATGTAATCACAGTGAGTTACACTTTGGCTATTCTATTCACGTGTCGCTCCCGTCCCGTCGTGACTCAAAAGTTTTGATGAATCGTTACGGAAGTTAAAATTTCTAAGAATAAGGTAAAGTCCTGTTAGTTTTACGATTTGCGTAATCTATACCAATTATAACCGTCCCTGACTAGTGACTGAGTTAGCCCTGACTGACTGACTGATATTTTTTTTTTTTATCATTTATAGACATTCTTTTGGCTTCAATTTCACTTAGTGGTAAGTGACGATAAACCCGACGATGAAGCAGGACAGTCTAGAAGACACCTATTCACTTCAGATTATAGTGTTCAGGGAAAACAACAACACACAGCCTAAACCACTGGATGTAGAGACTATATTTTCTAAGTATATTGGTTTTGGTACGTAGAGGTGTACTAAGAAAGGAGTTCTCGAAATTCAACCCCTGGACGGGTACAGCGGGGCTTAAAGTTAGTAAAACTTTACACTGACGACTAGTACTAGTAGCTTAGCTAGTAATATAAATATGTGTGTCTACGCAGCTGGACGCGAGATGGCGCGGCATCAGCGCCAATATAAGGACGGACACGCACCATGCGGCCTCGTAGTAGCCCGGTAACGCTGTCGGAAATCGCTAGGCGATTATACCAGCATTTTAGTCCGTTCGAAAAAAAAATGCGACCTCGTATTCGGCATTCCGCCTTCAGCCTTAGCTCGCGCGCATTATTCGCAGCTACATACATATAATTTTTACATACTATTTTTTTGTTAATAAACCATTCTTGCACAATCAATATTTTCACTAATAAGCTAGATCAGCACAGATACGTAGAACCAGCAAATACCTATACCTACAAGTAGGCAGGCAGGTAGCAAAAGCCACAGCCACAAACAATGTGTGACCGGTTAAATTTTAAAAAACTAATAAACTTGTATCAGCATAATTTGTCCACAAAATGCATTTTGCATGTAATACATTTTTGAAGCGTGAGAGGTAGAGGATTATCAGTGGCAACATTTTTTGGCTCGAGACCGTTATTTTAATGTTATTTCCTTCGTTTCTCGAGTTTGTTTATATCTCGTAAATTATATTAACTACGAGTAGATCTTACCCATCGTGCGTAAATTTAACCTAAGTTTTTACGGTGTTGTGAAAAAAGGTATTGCAATTTTATTGAATAAAAAAAATCATATTATTATACACCGGGTGTAGAAAGACCGCTCTTGAAAACTTCGGGTATTGAAGTACCCTTCTATACCAAATTTATACAAAAGTTTTATAGCTATTTGGTTAAAATGTATGGAGAAGCAGATTTTTTTTCATGCTGACATTGTTATTCCCATAAAATTGTACTTTAACCCCTCAATGATTTTTGGAGTGGTTTTGACATCCTGTATACTCCTGTCCTGTCCTGTCCTGTAACTTAGCATTAAGATACAGTAGTAGTAAGAGTACAGTATAGCAGTAGTAGAGCTTAATTGTAGTGAAGGGCTCGTCCGCGGAAGTACTACCACCATGCTTATTCCTACTGCCAAGAATCGCAGCGTGTTCTAGTTTGAAAGGTGTGGGTGCTAGTGAAATTGCAGGTACATTAAGTTTACCACCTGTATATCTTCGGTTAATAGACGCAGAGCAGTGCATCGTCGGGCACGTTCTTAATGAACGTGAATGCTTTGATATAGGTAAGGGTTACCACTTAATATCAGGTGGGCCGCCTGGTTGTTCCATCAGCAAGTAGTATACAATAAAAAACAAAATATATTACATTTAAACGTGAAGATCTTGTGACAAACTAAAGGAAAACATTGTAAGGAAATTAAGTATTCTAGCAGCGGTGATAGACATGGAGCGTGGCTTGAAATAGATAGATATATAGTTAGAAATAGCTACGATAACAAAATATGGGCATAATGCCAAATGATGTTAAAACGTTTCTCAGATATTCATGTAGAATTTGAAGATCTAAGGGAATATCTACCGTGACTGAGACCTGCAGTCGTGAAGTCACCAATTCGTCTGCCAACCACACCCATATGTAAAAAATATCTTAAAAGGCATGAAAAAACTTTGTGTTTATTTATTATATGAGTTATTTAAAATATCAGTATATTGTAGAAAAAAATATGCACCTAGCTATTAGGAAATGAACCTAACCATTAAAAATAATTATAATCTATGTTATATATAACTTTTAGGAATAAAAAAACGGAATACGGTAAGTATATATTTTTATATCAGCATGGAATCCTTAAAATGAACGAACAGAGAATTTTCTAAATATATTATTTCCAAACAACCTCTTCAATCCAATCTATGAAGCTAGATACTCTAGTGTAGATCCCGGGTTGGTTCGGCAAAGCACACCCAACGCCGAATGACGTCACTCCGATGACGTAGTAAAGCTTGTTCTGGCCAGAACTGTACAGTGGCTTCCTAAACTGGAGAGGGCCTCCAGAATCTCCCTGAAAAAAAAAAAACAAATCAGGGGTGCGATCATGAAACTTCGGTCGAAGCTTATCGTTTCGACACACTGATTTTATCTTTTGACTTTTATCTACACCTAGCACAGGACTAGCCCACATATATTTTATCGAGTGGTTTCCCTATTTGACAGGTTGGCGACCGATAAATTTCGATAATCGTTTTATCGACAATCTATGTAAAATTTTATCTATCGATACATCCATGCTTGAACACCAGCATAATTAAGGTAAAGGTTTTGAAGAGGCTTGCACATGGAATGAATGTCGTCTAAAAGAAATAGAGTTGAAAAAAAATACTGGAGATAGTGACAGGAGCCTAATTCACTGTGGAAACTTTCCTCTACACACTAAGACGAATATACCCTGAATAAGTCTCAATGATTCAGGCCGTGTGTTGCCTATATATCAGTCAATCTATCAGTCAGTCAGGACAAAGATTCTTATGTAGAGAACAGCAAAAACGGATGCAGTAAATTTGTAATTTCGTTTCCAACATCTACGAATTTTCATCATATTTAATAGCATAACTCTACACATGAAGGTTTCCTACTTTTATTTACGAAGTATAAAATTGTTTATCAAACAGAATATATTTCACTAAGCTAGCGTTTATAGTTTCCGAGGTATTCAAGTTTTAAATGATTCAAAATTTTTGCTTTCGATTGTAGTTGTTTGAACTCAGGTCCAAACCTGGCAAACATGTCTATGGAGGGTAGCTAGAGGTACATCCAAATGTTTTGTTTGGTACATGCCAACATTCAATTTTAGTGTAGGTTCTGCAAATCACAAATCTTGTAATTGTCAAGCTATTATAAACATAGTATAGTATTTAGGCTAAACTTACATCTAAAACAGATCATCTTATAGAACAGCTCATTTTTAAAATTCATGTTTAAAACTTGTTTCATCTTATCTAAATGTACTAATTGTCCTGGTTTTGAAATAAATCATGATAATAATAATAATTATTATTATTTTGCAGTAGATGGTATTCCATTCGTGACAAGTTGCAAGCCCATCGCCGCTGCTAGAATACTAAATCTGTTATATAACTATCAGTCTGCTTTGTCCAAACCTGGCAAGCATCCACGCCTCCCTCCAGCCTGCCAGCACAGAGCTGGTTCTCCGTTAGTCCTTGCCAGTGCCGATTGCGAACTCCTTCGAGCAGGTTGTCGCATTGCGCAGAGTCTATCATCTCCACGTTTGCAGCTTGGAGGTTTGGTGATATTTCAAAACTGCCTGTGGAATAGGAATTTAAATTTCTTAACATCAACAGTTAGACAGTCGTTACACCTCGGTCGGTAGTAAATTTGCCTTCTGCGTGCTGGTTGTGAGTTAAAATCCCTTAGAAAGCAACTTAGTTCTGTGTCTGGGCTATATATTGTATTCTATGTAAGTTTTTAGAAATAAAAAGTATTAAAGTATTCTATCAGTCATCGTACAAACATTTACAAAAGGCGGGAATCGAACCCGCAACCTCCTGCGTCGCAAGCGGACATTCACCCGCCGCGCCACATTGGTCGTCAACGTTTTAATTTAGGACATGTCTAATTGGCTAAAAACTAAAGAGTTTTGTTCATAAACAACAGAATTTTAAATTAGGTTTTAGTTTTTGCTTACCTTGTGCCAAGACGCCCCAGCCAGTAAGTGAAACCTCATTCCCAAAGTTTCCCGTATCTGGTCTGTTCCACAAGCATGCTGGCTTCAGTCTATAAGTGAAGTGTACTTCACTAGCCAACTCCATTAGAGCTATATCATAGTACTTCTTTGGAGGGCTGTAGTTAGGGTGAACTATGATCCTGGATATATTCTGGTCTTTCGATGATGAGAGGAAACTACCGTCCTGAGGATAAAGGTTTTGGGATTAAAAGACCATGCAATGCTCGTTTAAAGTTTATATCTTGATACGAGAATCACTGCGAAAAACTTGTTTTTTGTGAAAGTTTTGTAATGCAGCACTTTTAGTATTAGATAGATAACCGTGAACTTGAATGTTTGTTTGCCTAATTATCAGTACCGTAAGCTCAGTCCAAAAGACCGGAATAATGAAAAGGAGGTAATCTTAGTACAAATCCGGAACCCGTACAAAAAAATGGAAAACATCTGTCACACACGATCGCAAGGGCAATTTGGGTGTCATTTAACAGTGAAACCCTACTATAAGAGCTCACGTTATAAGTTATCAGGCAGATTAAAATTAAATTACTTACAGGATTTGTAAACAAATTCTGGTCATTGAGTCGGACGATCTTTGGTTCCGGATCGTCAATTGAGCTGTCTGGCGGAGCTCTGATGCAGTGTCCGGCTGTCATCACAAATTTGGAGCTGATCAAGGTACTGCCGCATTTGAAAATGTAGGCACCTGTTACCGATATCCAGCCTATAGCGCCCTGGAAAAAATAACTTTGGATTTAGGGTTATTCTTGCCTATTATTTATAGACCTTAAAGTGAGTTTAATACAATACAAACACATAAAAAAAACCTGATGATAAAGGATTTTTGGGAAACCCTTTCTTATGAAAGCCCATGCCTCAAGATGATCTGCTTTCCATTTTTCTAGGATATATCTGTCAGTAAATAATAAGAAATAAAATATTGTCTATAGCAACTGTACAACAAAACTACACCTGTTCCCTTCTTACTCTAAAATTCCCGGTAAAGGACGAGTGCTTCCCCGTTCAACCCACAATTTTTCTTCCCAATATTATTTTTAACCGTTCAACCCAAAACATATGCTCCGTTCTACCCAATCCAAAAATCTAAGTCACAGTGTACAGTAGTAGTCTAAGTCTAAACAGAGGACTAAATTAAAAAATGGTGCTGGTTAGATAATGCACAATTTATGCTCTTTACTCTCATCTAAATTTGAGTTCTGTTAATTTTGTGAATATAATAATACAAAATGTTCTAAAATTTTGATTTCTTGATGTTTTTACCATATGAGGGAATTCACCAGGCATGACGGGTCGGCCGCCCACTACACTAAGTGGTGGAGCCGTTACATTAGGGTCGTTTGCTTGACCTGTAAAAACAACAAAAATTACCATGTGAGGAAATTCTCCTGGTAAAGCGTTGCGGCCGCCGACGGCTGCAGCAATTACTGAGGTACTGTTCTTACGTTTCAAGGCAGAACCTGTAAAAAAGCATTACATAGGTTTTTTACCTTCATGACTTGTTATATCCTCCAGTTGATATCACGGTAGATATTTCCTCAGGTCTTTTGGTCCATAGTGCTTTGAGCTTTTTGAGACTAATAGTGAGTATATCTCAGTTATATAATGATATTTAGGATTATATTAATATTCGTGCAAAACTGTCTTAAAGTCATATCTCAGGTACTGAGTAAAAAGATACTTATAATATATGAGTTAAAAGCTCGTAAGTCAAAGTCAAATAGCATTTATATATTGGAATTCTCAAATAAAAATGCTCCGGTGATAGTTCTACGTGACCATGCCGAGAAGAACAGGCTAAAAATTTAGCGCTCAGTTCCTACGGTTTTTTGTATGGTCCTGTAGGTCTACTCTCAGAAACGATGAATGAAGTTTCGTATTGTCGTTTTGAAATACACTGCGGGGCAACTCAGTCAAGGTTCCTCAGTCAAGTTGACGCTGTCTGCCATGCCACGTAATATAACTCAAAACAACAATACGAAACTTCGTTTATCGTTTCTAAGAGTAGACCTACTGTTTACAAATTAAGGTTGCGCTGATGCCATATAAATAACTAGCGGCCGCTCGCAGCTTCACCCACGTAGCAGTTTTTTCCCGTTCCCGTTATTTTTTCGGGATAAAAAGTATATATCAGCCTATATGTTAACCCAGATTACACTCTATATCTACTCTAAATTTCATTCAAATCGGTCCACTGGTAAGAGCGTGAAAGAGTAACAATCATCCATTCATCCATCCATCCATACTTACAAACTTTCGCGTTTATAATATTAGTAGGATTTAAAATATGCAGAGGCCTGAGGCCCAATTAACGTTACGAAATAACGAAATATCGTCAAATTTAAGTTTCAATCGTGTCAATCTCTAAATGGTATTCTATGAAACTGATATTTCAGACAGACCCAATTTTGACAATAAAATTCTTGTTTCAATCTCGTCTTAAAAAAATTACGAAGATTGGGCCCCTATAAACGGTATAGAAAGCTTTAAAACTAGAGGCCCCAGAATAACCTTGTGATTTAGTTGTACCTACCTATCGTCATATTTTGACTTTGGCTTTGACCTGCGTGGATCAAAAAAGAAACACGTCAAAGCCTTAAATTCCTAACAACATCCACTGTCCACTGCTCCGTGGACCAAATATACTTAAGTCGTTTTTGGATAATATTACCTACCAGTTTTTTGAAGTGCTATTGATTACAACAGCGTTGTAATCAATAGCAATATGTAATCAAGAAAACGTAAAAATTAACCAGTATTTTGAAGGCTAAATCTCCAGGGAAAATATTTTAAGACCTGCCTCTTTGTGCATAATTTAGACTAGTTCCTAAAAAAATTTATGCATACATTTGGTGGTATGTGTTGTCGAGAAACAAAAATATTACTCATTTAGGTCATTAGGTTAGATTAGATTGTTTATGTTTTGGCCTAGAACAGGACCCCTCCGTCACATTCCATGAATGTTGTAAGGGGCTACAAAGGGAACAAGCCAGGAAAGGGCAGTAGTATTTTTGAAAACTGTTAACCAATACTACAATCACCGATCTACTTGGAGGGTTATTCACTATTGCAAATCAAGACAGCGGGGTGAAATCTGACAAAACCATATTTCCTATGCCATATTTGTCATTCCCAATCACGACACACCGCGATTGGGGCACGGTTCGAGCTGGCAAATAAACGCGTTCACTCCTAGCGCGTTCAAGCACACAGATTAGTATGTTCCTGCAATAGTTACTACGGCTCGTTTGTTTTGAGCATCTTTTGAGGTTATGTTTTGGAATCGCGTTTGCGTTTAGAACTCGTGACGTCACACGATTTGGTCAAAGAATCTCCTGTGTCATAGAGAATAATGGCCCTGCGTGGTGATGCAATCTCCCCAAAATATGACAGGCTTATATCTAGCTGTTGGCTTATTTAATTTGATGAGGACCTAATTACTTACATTCTGTGCTTCTTTTGACTTGTTCTTCGATCACTTTTGTATCGTAAATATATTCTTCGCACTCTGAAAAAGCAAACATTTTAATAATATGTTAGGATTAGTTGAAGATAACAGGCAACTTTATCGGCCTAATACTCAAACGCAATTTAGATTTAATCACGTCTCAAGTGACAAATTTTTGACGTGATTAAATAAAAGTTTAAGTATTCGGGCGTAAGTCATACGTTTTTAAGTTAAGATTGGCTAACAAATAGGCAAAATTCTGTAAAATAGGGTAATAGATTGCTGTAATTCAGCCACAGATTCTTTCTGCACTTAAATTGTAGGATCGATCCCTAATAAGGACAAACATTTGTGCCATGTTCGATCTGTGT
This sequence comes from Electrophaes corylata, assembly GCA_947095575.1. Taxonomy (NCBI): domain Eukaryota; kingdom Metazoa; phylum Arthropoda; class Insecta; order Lepidoptera; family Geometridae; genus Electrophaes; species Electrophaes corylata. Next base: position 9,771,291 of record OX352715.1, on the reverse strand, counting down.
CTGGGTGTTATATTGTATTTGATGTATGTATTTACATTAAAGAAGACTTACTTTCTTCATTAATCCGTCTTCCTGGAGCTTTGAAGCTTGGCTTCGGTGGATTGTAGGGCACACAGGGATCATATTCAGAAGACTCTGTTGTACTTACGAGATTTTCACTTTTATCCTTCTTCTGAAAATTATGTTTTAGTGCATTTTCAGTACTTAACTAATATAAAACAAAGCAGTTGTGTATACTGGGTGTAATAAGTCTGCTTCTCAATACTCCAAGGACGTGTAAAGTTACCGACACTAGCGGTCGAATACTCAAAATTTAATCACATCTCAAGCGACGAACTTTTGACAGGCTTTCATTGCAAACTGTCAAAAAATCGCAACTTGATTAAATTTAAGTTGCGTTTGAGTATTCGCGTACGTCTTATAGGATATTATAGAATAGAATATTATTATAGAATATTTCCTGAAAAAAACATTTTTTTTTGCAAAACCAATGACAGCCGACTTTACTTTTTTTTGCTGACTCGATTTGATTAAAAAGTATTTATGTTCTCAATTAACTTGACATTCGCGAAATTTTCTGCCGAATAACACACAGATGCCATTACAAAAAAAAAGAAGAAGAACTTACTGTAATTGTTTCATCGACATATCCCCAAGACCATCTGTCTTCAACCTGAAATCGTTATTTATTGTTAAACGAAGTCGTTATTTTCTTTGGTAATTAGCGGTGGAAGCACTTATTTATACCAAACTGTAAAATTAAAATTGTAAGGATTGGACAAATGAGACAGTTCTTCTGGTTCACGGTGTACTTATACACAAAAACTGCTACTTTGTCTACGAAAAGTAATTTTTATACATACATAAATCCCTGTTGTAGGGGTGGAATTTCGGAAATATCTTTCTTAGTACACCTCTGCCCACTAAGATAATTATACACTAACATTTCAAGCTTCTACGACCAGCGGCTTAGGCTCTGAGTTGTATATATCACAATCAGTCAGTCACAACAAAGATTCTTGTAATTAACTTTTTTGTTTAATTAAATTCAATGAGCGCCGGAGGTCTAGTGGGAGTTACCTCACTTTCTGATTCTAAGATTGCGGGATCGAATCCTGTCGTGCATCAATGGATTGTTCTATCTAAAAATTAATGTACGCAGTGCCAGCGCACTCAAACGGTGAAGAAAAACATCGTGAGGATACCATTTAGTATTCTAGCAGCAGCAATGGCCTTGCAACCTGTCACGTATGAAATACTAACTACTGCAAAATGTGAAACCTTGGACATTAATTTAGCAAATACATTAATAATTTCTGAAGTACTAAAAAAAGTTTTAAAAAGTTACAGTAACTATTAATATGAACTTACATCTTCTTTGTAGTGTACGCTTTGTGCCGACAACACTGAAAATAATTCACAATATTAGTAACCTACTTGCTGGCGGAATATGCAGACAACCCACCTGATGTTAAGACGCTAAAAACACGTAACATACTAAAATTTTAGGTCATCCATCCACAAACAGATAATAATAATAATAATTATCATAATAATTCTGGACAATCCACACAGCATCATCTAGCCCCAAGCTAAGCAGAGCTTGTGTTATGGGTACTAGATGACTGATATACATAATACAATACATTACATACATAGATATTTTTATTATACATAGAAAATACCCAGAACACCCGAAATAAATATTTGCAGATCGTACAAACATTTATTCCAAGGCGGGAATCGAACCCGCAACCTTCTGCGTCGTAGGCGGACATTCGCCCGCCGCGCCACATCGGTCATCACATTAAGGATTGGCTCTGATCAGTCAGGATGATATACTGCCCTGGGTCATTTAGCTTAGAGTGTACAGGTGTTGAGTACTGAGTAGTGAGGTATACACCGGCACCCTTCATCTTTTACATCGGAACACAGAAAAGCTGCTTACTGCAGAAATAGTCATGTAGTAGTGTACTTCCCCGGGCGAGCCCTTCACTGAGAACCCAGCTACTAATCAAACTTCTTTTTTTATTTGACTTTTTAATGGAACAAGCAGATGGCCCCCTGATGTTACGTGGTTACCATTACCTACAACAGAGCATGGCCTCGCAGGTCACGCTCATTATTAACGTGCCCTTACGATGCACTACTCTGCGTCCATCAACCTGAAGCATACAGGTGTTAAGCCTTATGTGCCTGTAATTACACCGGCACCCACACCCTTCAAACCGGATTACAGCAAGCTGCTTGGCGGCAGAAATAAGCATGGTGGTAGTACTTCCCCGGACGAGCCCTTCACTGTTACTATCTTAAAACTAGTGTCAATATAAAGACTAATGATAAACGAATTCATAATGCTGAAAAGTAACCAATTTCTGATGCTAACTGTACTTGATGGATAGATTAATAATGAGTTTAATAATGGTAAAGAAAAAAAAATAAACTAAAATTAATAAACAATTAACTAACTAGGCTCAGACTCAATAGGCTACCTAAACAAGTAAAAAAAGCGACTTCACTCAATATATTAAAAAAAAAACTATTTCAACATGTTTACGCTGAAGAAGGTTCTCATTAATTTTTAACTTGGACCACCGCCTTAGGAATGCATTGAACTCGCTTTTTTTAACTTGATGGCCGATTGTTGTGTGTGACATATTCCTATCTACCCGCACCGAACTAGCATTATATCTTTATTTATTCTTTCTCATGTATGTGACAATTTGTCTTAGTGAGAATAAAGTTCTTTAAACCAAACTATTTAAACTATCATAGTTTTGATCAATATTTTGGATAGAAACGGGATATTTACTAGACTTCAGTTCGACCCGTGATCATGGCGCATGCAACTGTGCCGAAATATCAGGAAACAATCACTCAAAAATAAAAAATCATGGTAAATATGCCGTTTCTATCCAAAAAAATAAACAATTAACTTTAGAAAAACCCAGGGTACACGACCGGATTCAACCCATGACCTTGGAATCAGTATTATCACTGCTCTATGTTCGTAAATAATAAAAAGTATATAAATATACGTTTTGTAAGCACATACTTAGAATATAAACAGAGATTTCTCCAACATACTATTTACCTGCACTAAGAATAAACAAAATCACAATTTTGCACTTCATTATCCGAACTGCAGGTCACTATTTAAATGTATTTATGCAACCGGTCTTATAAATGCGCTATACTAAAGAGAATCTTGTACTCAAGTGAGTTCATTTTATTATGAAGTTGAGTTACACGACTGTATGAGGTCATCAAGCTTAAAACTAGTTTCCCACAATGTTTGTTTGTACTCTCGAAGGTACTATCTAGTTTGGGGCCTTTGCTATGGCATTTTATGCAGATTTATTTATTTATTTATTTTATTAAGGATTGCCAAGAAATAATACACAAAACTTAGACTAAACTTAAACGAAAACAATGTCCTGCCCTGTGCTTATCCACTTAAGGCAACCACAGCTAACACAGGTAAATAGTAAACGCTTAAAATAATATAACAGAAATAATAATAGTATATATTCATAGATTAATGTTAGGTAGGTAAATAATAAAATTAGACTAAAATTCATAGAGTAATGAATGTCAGGATGGTAAATAATACAGTTAAGGTAAATTACAAATTTAAAATTCAAAATTACTTAAAAATTCAAAGAAAAACAAAGAAAATCTCAAAATCCTTGAAACAACACTACATTAAAACACGTTAGAACACAAAAAAAAACCGAAAAATCACAAAATAATAGAAAAAAAAAAGAAGAAAAGCGTCAACATGCAAGAGTTCAAATAATAATCACAGGCAATAATTTCTATCTATATAATATTAACCACCAATTAACCGATTAACGACCGATGTGCTGCGGCGGGCGAATGTCCGCCTGCGACGCAGGAAGTTGTTCGATTCTGGGGGAATAAATGTTTTTTACGATCTGCAAATATTTATTCCGGGTGTTCTGGGTATTTTAGATGCATAACAAAAAATATCTATGTATTTAATGTATTGTATTAAGTATATTAGTCATCTAGCACCCATAACACAAGCTCTGCTTAGCTTGGGGCTAGAGGATGCTTTGTGGATTGTATAGCATTATTAGTGTTAGTATTAGTAATGATACAAGTATTACTAGTGGGTTTGTGAGAACAATAGACCTCGCAAGCCAAACACTACCCCTTTGTCCAAAATTTGCCCACATAGATATAACGCTAAAGCAAACTTTCCCTCCTTTCCTACCTTCACTCTCCTATTATAGATTTTTTTCGCAACATCTTGTGTAGAATAAAGTCATAAGTGTGCCTTTCCCTTTTCCCCGTTATTGTTCTCCTAATCAAAAATCACTAAAAAAGTTTTTTTTTTTTTTTTTTGGCATCTGTCCGTCTTGGACACAATTTTGCCAATGTCAAGTGGGTGGGTTGAATATATTGTTTTTAGTCAAGTCGAGTCGGTAAAAAAAGTAAAGTCAGCCGTCATCGGTTTTGAAGAAAAAGATGGCGTTTTTCTTCAAAACCAAAGGGAAACATTTTCGTTCAAATCACTAAAAAAGTTAAAAGGTAGCCAAAAGTACGTCCAAGTATATATAACATTATCACTGACAGCTGGCATGAAGTGCGCCGTAGTAAAAGCCGTTGACTGTTCTCCCTTATGAGAAAATAATTGGCCAATACGTGCAAAAAGGTTTTGAGCGGTTACGATTTTAAGCGTCAGTGGTTCCTTTACAAGGTCAAAGTCAAAGTCAAAAGGCATTTATTTAGTAATATCCGCAGGGATCATATTGAAACATGAATCAATCTAAGTGAATCTAAGCGCCAGTTCCTCGCGACCAAGCCTAGAACAATCGGCAAGAAGCATCGGAAGAAGGGCTGTGTTCCTACGGTTTTTTGTATGATCCTTTTACAAAGTAATAATAATGTAATAATCATTATTGACATTGTATTATGTTGCGTATATTTCTACTCGATGTCAGTGCTCGCGGTGAAAGACGGACGGACGGACGGTGAAGGAAAACATCGTCACGAAACCAGTTAGTATTCTAGCAGTGGCATTGGGCTTGCAACCTGTAACGTATGGAATAGAAATGTACTGCAAAATGTGTATTATGTAATATTAAGACATATCTCTGACTACCCCCCTTAAACCTTGAAGAATCTTGAGTAGGTACTTGGTACTAAGAGGTCTCAGGGGGTATCTACCGTGCTCGGAGATGAAAGTCATGATGATGCTATATTTTTCCTGGCGTATTACGTTCTAAAGTAGTACTGAGTAGAGCTCTTAGTGAAAGGCCATTTCGGGGAAATACCAGGCCTATTTCTACCACCGCCGCCTGTTGCGTTCCGGTTTGAAGTGTGTGGGTGTCGGTGCAATTACAGGCGCATAAATCTGAACCAACACCTATATACCTCAGGTTGGTAAACGCTAGGTAGTGCATTACAGGGCACGTACCTAACGTGCGCGACCTACAAGGAAATACTTTATCAGGTCCACTTGATGCTAAGTAGTAACCATCATCTATGATAAATCACCTATGATTTACTTTGGTCCACTATATGCTTGTAACACCAGCAGTAGCTAAAAAATAAAACCTAACGCTGAATACTGAATACTAAATAAATAAATAATGCTGGACAATCCACACAGCATCACCTAGCCCCAAGCTAAGCAGAGCTTGTGTTATGGGTACTAGATGACTGATATACTTAATACAATACATTACATGCATACATTTTTTTATTATACATAGAAAATACCCAGAACACCCGGAATAAATATTTGCAGATCGTACAAACATTTACTCCAAAGCGGGAATCGAACCCGCAACCTCCTGCGTCGCAGGCGGTCAATCGCCCGCCGCGCCACATCGGTCGTCAATGTGATGGAATGATCGGAAGGAACTTATCTAGGCTGACGATGATGATAATGATCATTCTTAAAAAAATACTCACAGCTCAGTAAGTAGTAGGCAAGCATTTCGGTTTCACCTTCATCATGCGAACCGCTAAGGAGTGGAATTAATTGCCTGGGTCTGTTTTTCCTGAACACTATAATCTGAATCGCTTTAAGGCAAGAATGAATAGGTGTCTTCTAGACCGTCTTGCTTCATCGTCGGCTTCATCGTCACTTACCATCAGGTGAGATTGAAGCCAAAGGATAGTCTATCAATGATAAAAAAAGGCATAGAATGCCTTTTTTTGTAGGTTGGTTGTGGATTTTCGGTAGAGATCAACCCGCTGTAGGTTGTGGGTTTGATCTCTACCGAGGATCCCACGTATCCAGGAATTAAAGACATGAAACTTATGGCTCTGCAATACTGTTAAAATAACGTCCTTAACACACAGGTGCTTACAAACAATGTAATAAAAAAAAAATCAAAAACTTATCGATAATTTAATAGTGGTTATTTTAATTCCAAACAACCTCTTCAATCCAATCAATGAAGCTAGATACTCTAGTGTAGATCCCGGGTTGGTTCGGCAAAGCACATCCAACGCCGAATGACGTCACTCCGATGACGTAGTAAATTTTACCCTTTCTGTAATGTGAAGAGTATATAGGTTTCCTAAACTGGAGAGGGCCTCCAGAAGCTCCCTGTGAAAGAAAAAAAAACAGCATAAGGTTACCTATCCAATAATCGTTGCCCTGACTGACTGACATATAGACAAAACGCACATCCTAAACCGTCAAAGAGACTTACAATTTTTGGATTATATTTTACAGCGGTTACAGTGGAATACAGCGGGGGTTGAAGTTGCAACATCTTCAAGCCGACGAAGTCACGCGTGTATCCGCTAGTGTAAAACAAATTGGTAGATGGTGGTAAAAACATGCGAAGATCTGTCGTAAATGCTTAGCCAGCATATGCAGGCAGTAAATCCCATAAGTTTTTTAACATTTAAAAAAAAAAGGTGAGAATGGACATGCGCTAAAATTTCAGACTTCAATGTGTAGAGGGTTACGTAAAAAAATTGTGAGAAACAACTCTTTGAGGACTGTATATTCTCCCATTTTTCTATCTGCGTCTGTGCTGTCCAAACCTGGCAAGCATCCACGCCTCCCTCCAGCCTGCCAGCACAGAGCTGGTCCTCAGCTAGTCCTTGCCAGTGCCGATTGTGGTATTCCTCTAGCAGGTTTTCACATTGCACAGAATCTATCATGTCCACGTCTGCAACTTGGAGGTGTGGTGTTTCAAAACTCTCTGTAAAATAGATAAAAATAAGATAATCACACCACCTAATTAGTAATTGAAATGAGTAGTAGAGTTTTTAGGGAAGGGCTCGTCCAGGAAAGTAGCACCACCATCCCTTTTTCTACTGCCAAGCATCATGCTGTGCTGGGTTAAAGGGTGTAAGTCTTTACTCGTCTAAGGTGTAAGTGCCACTATTTTTCCACAAGTTGATCGACGCAGAGCAATGTATACGCTCAATGTACAGGATACGTTCTGACGAACGTGACTTATGAGGCAATGCTTTTATAGGTGATGGCAACTACTTGATATCAGATGGGCAATCTGCTAGTTCGAACAAAAAGTCGTATAAGAAAATGCAAGACGAAAAAAAAACATTAAAGATAATATCCATGTCTAACAGGAGGTACTTAACTCAAGCATATAAAAATAATGATTTTATAAGAATAGATAAATTTAAATAAACTTATTTCATAACAAACAAAATAAAAAATGGAGAAACAACAAAAAATTTTGTTTGGCTATAGCTTTTAAATTATAGTTACTACTACTACTACTACTACTACTACTACTACTACTACTACTACTACTACTACTACTACTACTACTACTACTACTACTACTACTACTACTACTACTACTACTACTACTACTACTACTACTACTACTACTACTACTACTACTACTACTACTACTACTACTACTACTACTACTACTACTACTACTACTACTACTACTACTACTACTACTACTACTACTACTACTACTACTACTACTACTACTACTACTACTACTACTACTACTACTACTACTACTACTACTACTAGTGTACTATTTATATATAGTTTTTTTAGCTTTTATATTTTGTTTTTTTTTGGTAGTTTAAATTTATGCTTAAAATGATGGAGAATGTTTTACCTGGAGCAAATACCACCCAGCCAGTCAGTGAAAGCTTATTCCCAAAGCTACCCGTATCTGGCCTGTTCCACAAGCATGCTGGCTTCAAATTGGGCGTGAAGTAGACTTCACGTGCTAACTCTATTAGTGCTATGTCGTAGTACTTCTTTGGAGAATTGTAGTTAGGGTGAGTAATGATTCTGGCTATACTCTGATCTCTTGATGATACTGTACTGCCATTCTGAGGATAAGAATTTTGGCTTCAAGAGATGGTACGGTAAGCTTTATTATTTCCGCTAAGTACCACTGAGATTGATGCAGGAACGCACGTCACTTCAACAGCTTATGCTAGTGGTAGACCTCGCGAGCAAACTTTCCTCTCTTTTTTCTTTTCCAAAAACTTGTGGGCAACATTTTGTGTAGAATTAAATCCTCAGTGTGTCTCTTAAATTTCATTAAAGTACTACTACCATGCTTACTTCTACCGCCAAGCAGCTTGCTGTGTTCCGGTTTGTGGGTAGTGGGTACCGGTAAAATTACAGGCACATTAGGTTTAACACCTGTAGATCTCAGGTTGATGGACGCAGAGCAGTGCATCGTAGGACACGTTCCTAATGTGACCGGTGAGGCAATACTTTGTTGTAGGTGATGATTACCACTTAACATTTTAAATAAGTAAATAAATAATGCTGGACAATCCACACAGCATCATCTAGCCCCAAGCTAAGCAGAGCTTGTGTTATGGGTACTAGATGACTGATATACTTAATACAATACTATATTACATACATAGTTATTTTTTATTATACATAGTAAATACCCAGAACACCCAGAATAAATATTTGCAGATCGTACAAACATTTATCCCAAGGCGGGAATCGAACCCGCAACCTCCTGCGTCGCAGGCGGACATTCGCCCGCCGCGCCACATCGGTCGTCAAGTTCACATCGGTCAGACTTTATGCCATCCGATGTTGATAGTGTAACTATACACTTACAGGATTTGTGATTATATTATAGTCATTAAGACGGACAATCTTCGGGTCCAGGTCTTCGATTGAGGTATCTGGTGGAGCACTGGTGCAGTGTCCAGCCGTCATCACAAACTTTGAACTGATTAGGGTACTGCCGCATTTGAAGGCGTATGCGCCTGTCACCGTTTTCCAGCCTAAGGTACCCTGGTACAAGAAAAAACAACATTAAATCCAAGATAATACGTGCCGACAATAGATTCTGAGGGAAAACTTTCAGTTTACCTTCAGCATACTTACGTTTTGCATGTATTTATTTAAATTTGTCATTTGTTCTGTTTATTTAGTAGTAGTAGAACTCTTAATGAAGGGCTCGTCCGGGGAAGTTCTACCAGCATGCTTATTTTTGCCGCCAAGCAGCTTGATATGTTTCGGTTTGAAGGGTGTGCGTGCCGGTAAAGTTACAGGCACATGAAGCTTAACGCTTGCATGCCTCAGGTTGATGCAGAGCAGTGCATTGTAAGGCACGATCGTGACCTGCAAGGTAATGCTTTCATATAGGTGATGGTAACCATTTAACATCAGGTGGGCCATCAATGGGTGTATCGAGGGTTGAAGTTTGTATTGTTGCTTTTCCGTGTTGATTTTTTAGCGGTTTTACCATGTAAGGGAATTCACCAGGCAAGGCGGGGCGTCCTCCAATGATACTAAGATAAGTAGACTCATAATCATTTGGTCGACCTGAAATATACAATAAATATCCATATGAGAACATTCTTCAGGAAAAATAGGAAAATCGTGATTAGTTTCCTAACCTGTATAAATAGTTAAAAAACTTTAACTCTGAATTTAGGAAGGTTAGTAAAAAGTTTTTTTTTGCTTTTTTCTGGTGGAACTTGCAGATGCCCCACTGGATGTTAAGTGGTTACCATTACCCATATCAAAACATTGTCTTGCAGATCACGCTCTTTAGAAACGTGCCCCCGAATGCACGGCCATGCCCTGCGTCCAGCAGTGAGTTTTATCTATCCACTAGCGGTCCGTCCCGGCTTTGCACGGGTTTTAGTAATAGTGAAAATATAATATAACCTATGTCACCCGGTGTAGCTTCCCAACGGTGAAAGAATTTTTTAAATCGGTTCCTTAGTTTTGGAGCCTATTCAATGCAAACAAACAAACAATCAAATCTTTCCTTTTTATAATATTAGGAAAGAAGTATAATTACAGCAACTGAAATAATATGTTAACTTACATTCTTTGGCTCTTCTTTTTCTTTCATCAGTTAGTTTTAAATCGTAGATATATTCTTCACATTCTGAAAAAAAAATTCAACTTACTAAGAGAAAACCTTCTCTCTTCTATATTTGAAGGAATTCCTGAAATTCAACGCTGCAAATAACTGCATGAGGGCGGAGTCGCGCGCGTTTCGCTAGTATTAAACAATACTACAACTCATTTATTTCCTTTTACAAAGTTGGTACCTAGATAGGTATGATGTAAATACAGAGTGTAGGACTTAACTGACAAAAGAAACAACATACAACGTACCCACTTTGCAAGGGACTGGAGCTTGAAAGGGGTTTGTTAAAACCTGTAATACAAGTCTCCAGGTCCTCCCAATAATAATCCCAAAAATAAAATAAACGTTAAATAAATAATAAATATATATATTTTTTTTACCTATTGTGTCCCACTGCTGGGCAAAGGTCTCAATAAATAAATATGATTAAATACATTATTATTATTATTAATATACATTCACATAACGCCCTCTACCCAACTAAGTAAAACTTGTACTATGGGAATAAGATAGCTGATAGAATACCTATATATTTTTTTGTGAATTCTTGGTATCAAGCAAAGATGATCTTGAACCCTCTCCATTCATTCTTTTTCTTTCATCTTCATATTGTTACAGATGAATTTTACTTACTTTCTTCATTAATCCGTCTGCCTGGAGCTTTGAAGTTTGGTTTCGGCGGATTGTACGGTACACAGGGATCATATCCAGGAAATTCTGTGGTCGAACCTCTATAATATTGATCTTGTTGCTATAAACAGAATAGACGATTAAAATTATAAAAAAGCTCCTGGAAGGTTGTATTTTGTTACTAGCAAATTTTGAACATGTTCTTACCTAAACGTACTATATGTATAAGTTAATATAGTTATTTCTATATTAGAAATAACTATATTAACTACATAGTTGAGTCTATATTTTAGTGCATGCTGTGGCATCCTATAATTGAAGGGACACATAGTTTTAAGACCTTTTGTGTAACATTTTCATTTTTATTTTTTGTGTTTCCTTTGTTAGATGTCCTACAATAAATAAATAAATATAGTTCTTTTTTACATAATGTGTTAGTTTTAAGTAAACTAGTAAAGTAACTAGTTTCAAATAAACACTTTGATTTGGTTTGATTTGTATGAACAATTTGAACTTACTTCAGTAGTTTCATCTACATATCCCCAAGACCATCTCTCTTCCACCTGAAATTTAAAAATTACGGTGTTTAGTAAACGAGGCCTGGCGTTAGTTTAAATATAGCGGTGAATGTGATTTTTGGTCATAGAAACAAAGACCAATTAATTACCTATACAAAATGCTATAATCTTACTAATATTAGAAACCGTAATATTAGGTTCCGTACCATTATCTATAGTAAAAACGGCAAAAAAACAGTATTTGTTGTTATAGCGGCAACAAAAATACATCATCTGTGAAAATTTCAACTTTCTAACTATCACGATTCATGAGATATAGCCTAATGATAGACGGACAGACAGACAGCGGAGTCTTAGTAATAGGGTCCCGTTTTACCCTTGGAGTACGGAACCCTAATAATGACAAATTTTTGCTCTTATATCAATCATGCCGTGCAGATTGAACAAATTTAAATACTGCAATTTCCGCAGCTTGAGACTTTTTTCGCCAATTAGCAGGATCAAAAGATTTGAAGAACAACCAAGCGTAGAGAAAAAGCACTACAAACATTTATGTTTATTTTTTAATGCGATTGCTGATGAAACAAGAACATAACAATCACCTAAAATAAAACATTGCCTTGTAAGTCACGTTCGTATGGAACGTGCCCTACAATGCATTATTCTGCGAACATCAACCATAAGACATGCAGGTGTTAAGCCTTAGAGCCTAAGCACACGAACGCGTCACGAACGCGCGTTTACGACGCCGTAGATACCCAGACAGTAGATTGTTGTATTTGTATCGATTACGTGTGCATAGGTTACAAGGCTGTGACTGAATCTCGTTTGAATTGCGTTAGCGCACGTCATCTGCGCGTCTACGCGCATTAAAAACCCCATGTGTTTATGCTCATAAGGCATGTAATTTTACCGTCACCCATACTTACATCTGCATTGCTGCCCATGCTCTGAGCTGTGAAGACTGAAAGTAATAAATAAATATAAATAACCCTATATTTTTGTGGCCATTTTTACATAACACAATGTGGCCTTGAACTAAGCATAGCTTGTAGGTATGTACTATGGAAATCAGATGATTGATATAATACTTAAGCATATGATTTTTTTGAGAATACATACTTAGAATAAAATATAATACTTAGATAGTGGATAAGCGTCTATGTTTATCACACAAATGTTTGTCCTCGGTATCCAAACCACAACCCACAGTACAGTACTGGCTCCTGAAACACAGTTTTTTACTAGTATTACCTATTATTAATAATAGGGCCCCGCTTTACCCTTTGGGTACGAAACCCTAAAAAGGCTATGCCCAGAAGTGGAGAAGTAGACTTCTACTCGCTGATGATAAATTTACTTTATAAGCAAATTATACTTAGGCCCTAAAAGTTCATCACAATAGGTACTTACCAGCACAATGAATAAAAAAAATCACAATTCTCCACTTCATATTATACAACCAGCATATTCTATCGCAGAACTCGTTTTAAATACGTGATATTGAGATGTAACTCGTTTTTGAAATATTCATTAAGACGGTGGTATATCCTTGAGTTTATCATGTCAAAACTAGTTTAACATTAGTCAGTGCAGTAGTGTTGCCTATTGAAAAAACTCATGATAAATACTTTAATAATATTATAATAACCTGTAAAAAAAAGCGAAAGCTTTTAAGTATGGATGGATGGTTTGTTACTCTTTCACGCTCTAACCAGTGGACCGATTTAGATAAAATTTGAAATAATTATATATTGCAACTTGGATTAACATATAGGCTACTTTTTATCCCGAAAAAATAACGGGAATGCAAAAAAACTGACACGCGGGCGAAGTTGCGAGCGGAGTTGCTGCTAGTCCTACCTAAGCAATGATAAAAATTTTGACAAGCGTTGTGGCGCGGCGGGCGAATGTCCGCCTGCGATGCAGGTTGCGCGTTCGATTCCTGCCTTAGGATAAATATTTGTACGATCTGCAAATATTTATTCCGGGTGTTTTGGGTATTTTCTATGCATAATAAAAAATATCTATGTATGTAATGTATTGTATTAAGTATATCAGTCATCTAGTATCCATAACGCATCTCTGCTTTGCTCGAGGCTAGATGATGCTGTGTGGATTGTCCACCATTATTATTATTATAAAACTACAAGAATATTTTTAAAATGTTTTATTTCTAAATTTGTTTTCTTTCTTTTATTTCCAAACAATCTCTTCAATCCAATCAATGAAGCTAGATACTCTAGTGTAGATCCCGGGATGGTTTGGCATAGCACAACCAATGCCGAATGACGTCACTCCGATGACGTAGTAAACTGTACCCTGTCGAGCAGCAGACGAGTATATAGGCTTCCTGAACTGGAGAGGGCCTCCAGAGTCTCCCTGTAAAGAATAAACCGTATTAAAAACAATGTCGTCACGACTTTTTAAGGTAAGCGTCCACAGGCCCGCATTGCACGTATCGGACGCATCGCACGTAACGGATTTTAGTTTGCCTTGTATAAAGAACTCATACAACAGCGTCACTGATCCGCACGGTACGGACCGCTCATCGACAATGCCTACATGCGATGCGTACCGATGACGTCATACGGAATGCCAATCAGTGGACGCGCCCCACGCGCTCGCTCCTCATCGTCAGCCATTTGCAATTGACGATCGTCCTGTCAACACGCGTTGTGTTTGCAGCATGGACGCGTCACTACTAATTAAATCCGAATGAAGGTGGCATCGGCAATCCGATTGCTGATACTTGCGTCGGCAATCCGATCTCTGCCGATACAGTGGACGCAGTCTAATTAATCCGTTTGATGCGATGCGTCCGATACGTGCGATGCGGGCCTGTGGACGCTCACCTTTAATCCCCAAGCACGTTAGATAGCCTCTTAGATCTGTAAGTACCAAATACCTACTCGTGATCCTGTAAGGATGTCTAATAAAGGTAGTCAGAGTACGTCCAAATATTACATTCGATACATACTCATATTTTTAATTCCATACGTGACAGTTGCAAGCTCAACACCGCTCCTGGAATAATCGATTTCTACACGATGTTTTCCTTCACCGTTTGTGAGCACTGGCATTGCGTGCATACATTTTTCGAAGAAAAATCCATTGGTACACGACCGGATTTAAGCCCGCGACCTCAGGATCAGAAGGCGGGGTCATTTCTACCAGACCACCGGTGAAGTGAAATCTCTTTTTTGACGACCGATGTGGCGCGGCGGGCGAATGTCTGCTTCGATTCCCGCCTTGGGATAAATGTTTGTAAAATCTACAAATAATTATTCTTGCTATTCTCGGTATTTTCTATGTATAATAAAAATATTTATGTATGTAATGTATTGTATTAAGTATATCAGTCATCTAGTACCCATAACACAAGCTCTGCTTAGCTCGGGGTTAGATGATGCTGTGTGGATTGTAGGTACAGATTTATTATATTATTCTTATAATATCTATGTCTGCTTTGTCCAAACCTTGCAAGCATCCACGCCTCCCTCCAGTCTGCCAGCACAGAGCTGGTTCTCCGTTAGTCCTAGCCAGTGTCGATTGCGATATTCTTCAAGCAGGTGGTCGCATTGCGCTGACTCTATCACCTCTACGTTTGCAGCTTGGAGGTATGGTGATATTTCAAAAGCGTCTGTCGAGAAGCAGATTAAAAATTTTAAGTATCTATACTATCTAAGTAAGTAAGTAGTTTAAGTATCTTTCAACTCTCTAACTATCACGGTTCATGAGATACAGCCTGGTGACAGATGGTTCCTTACCCAAAGGATAAAACGGGGCCCTATTACTAAGACTCCGCTGTCTATCTATCCGTCTGTCACCAGGCCAGGTCAGGTGAGGCAGGTCTGTCTCATGAACGTTGAAATTTTCACAGATGATGTATTTCTGTTGCCGCTATAACAACAAACACTAAAAACAGAGTATAATACGACAGCCATCACAGCTCAGTTTGTAGTAGCCCTGCTTTCTGTGCTGTAGGTGGTGGGTTCGATCCCCACCGAGAACAAACATTTGTGTGATGAACAGAAATGTTTGTTTTATGTCTAGGTGTTGTATTGGTATTCTATGTATGTATTTACAAAAAAAAAGTATATAAGTATTCTATCAGTCATCTGGTTCCCATAGTACAAGCTATACTTAGTTTTGGGCTAGATGATGTTGTGTAAAAATGTCCTGACATTAAGAGGGTTCTGATAACAAACGTGTTTTTTTTGCCGTTTTTATTATAGACGGTAGGGAACCCTTCATGAGCGAGTCCGACTCGCACTTGGCTGGTTTTGATTTCTTAATAGCATCTGTCTAACAGACAATTCACGAAGCATGTTTACCTGGAGCCAAAACTCCCCAGCCAGTCAGCGATACCTTGTTCCCGAAATCACCCATGTCAAGTCTGTGCCACAAGCACGCTGGTTGCATGCTATGCATGAAGTGGACTTTACTAGCCAACTCTATTAGGGCTATGTCGTAGTACTTCTTTGGAGGCTCGTATTTAGGGTGGATTATTATCCTGGATATGTTCCGGTCACTTGTTGATGAGAGGTAACTGCCATGCTGAGAATAAAGATATTGGGGTTGTTCAGAAAGAAAAAAAGAAAGTTTCACGAAGATTTCTACATTATCCCAAAAAAAAATTATAGTGCAAAAAAAAATTAAAAATTTATTTTATGTAAAATTTATTTTTTGTGTAATATAAAGTTTCACGACTTAAATCCCCAGGGCGACTTTACGTATTTACCCACATTGTTGCAGTAGTTGGTATACCACACAACATATTGCAAGTCCATTGCTGCTACTGGAATACTAACTGGTTTTCTCGCTATGTTTTCCCTTACCGCACTTAAATTTTTTGATAAAAAAATACATTAGTACACGACCGGCTTTGAACCTATGACCTTAGGGTCAGAAGGCAGGGTCTCTCTCACTAGGCCACCGGGCACCTTACCAGGTTTTTAATCGCCTAGCTGATATTAATGCGGTAACGCACAGATGCAAAGCAATATGTGAGGGTATGAGAGGTAATCTATATTACCAAAGTGTGGGGATTTGTTAGTTTTATAGTGCTTACCTTAAAGATTTTTATATTATCCCAAAAAATATTTTCCTCGACTGGGATTTGAACCCGCGACCTTCGTCGAAGTATGTCTAGGATTCCTACGCTTTGGGGGTATTATAGGGTTTACTAGATTATAATTATTATATTAATTTAGTACTTACAGAATTCCTAAATAAATCCTGTTCATTGAGCCGGACGATCTTCGGATCCAGGTCTTCAAGAGAGCTGTCGGGTGGAGATCTGATACAGTGTCCGGCCGTCATCACAAATTTCGTGCTGATTAGAGTACTGCCACATTTGAAGATGTATGCGCCTGTTACCGATATCCAGCCGAGGGCACCCTGGGTACAGGAAAAAAACGCAGAAACAATAAATAATGCTGGACAATCCACACAGCATCATCTAGCCCCAAGCTAAGCAGAGCTTGTGTTATGGGTACTAGATGACTGATATACTTAATACAATACTATATTACATAGATAGTTTTTTTTTATTATACATAGAAAACACCCAGAACACCCGGAATAAATATTTGCAGATCGTACAAACATTTATCCCAAGGCGGGAATCGAACCCGCAACCTCCTGCGTCGCAGACGGACAATCGCCCACCGCGCCACATTGGTCGAATAAACTTACTTTCATTATTAATTAGTTTCAAGATTAGTTAAAAATAAACATTTTTCAACTGATTTTGACTTAACCCATTAGTGGCCAAATAAAAACCAGAAGTAATTTTACCACAAATACTTTAATTCTATATCACAATAGGGCCAAACATAACAATTCTTACAGAAAAAAAAATTTTTGACAACTTTTCAGGGAGTGAGGGGGGTGTACTCATTTGGGTACAACGGCCACTTATAGGTGAAATTTTTCAAGCACGGCTTTTCAGTGCAAATCGTTTTAAGAAATATTTCGCACTGCCAGCGAACTCTAGCATAGCACATAACACATTGCAGTGGTTTCTCCAGTTTTCTTGGATAGTGTCCTGACCCATCTTGAGGCAAACCTGGCACCAGGTTTGAAGAAGCTCTTGTCTTTTTCTGGATCTCTTGACGTAGATAGAACCTACCGACGCTACATCGAAACATCAGTTGATCCATTCCCTCTCTGCTTAGAACATGTAAACACCAATCGTTTGCAATAGCCATGTCCACCATGTAAATGAAAAGAACTCACCACCACTTTTTGCATGAATCGCAATTCTATCGAGCGAATTCGACTGGTCAAGTCTGGAATAAATGCGAAATGTAAACATCAGTCCTCTCTCGTTTTTTGGGCACCGTCGTGTTACCACCCTCATCGGCTCAATGGAATCAAAATTTGTAACCATGGTGCACACGCTGTTCTTTCCACTTCTCCACTCCAGCAACATTTCGTTATTTATATCAAACTTGTGGTCGAATGGGGCACGAGTTTCTTCTTCTTTTCTAAATATTGGCAATGGGGTGAGTTTCTTGAGCTATTGCTGCATTTAGCTTGTCTTGTACTTCAGTAGTACCTTAAAAATTCCAGCTGTACCTACATCGGAGAATATTTACGCCACACCGGAGTTTGCTGTTGCGATAGAAAGCAAACGCGCTTTGCAGCCAACGATTCATCATCACTGCTAGCATGGTCACTTTTGTCGTTCGTAAATACTTCCACACTACCTGGAACATCTCGGGGCATAGGTCTGGCAGTAATAACCTGGTCACCAGCATCTTCTTCTTTCGTGACTACGTCAGTATCAGGAGGTATTATGGCTAAGTCATACTCGGCATCATCATTACTATCCTGCATAACAGCATCTAGGCCATCTTAAAGTCCTTTGTAGTCGTTTGCAATTATACTAAAGCGATTTCCACTCATAATTAGGAATCTGAAAAACATGGAAATTTTATACAGGGATATGGCCACTGTACCTGATTGGGTACGGTATCATTTACAACGTAATAATTCAGTCATAACAAGTAATAGCAGTCAAATTTATTACACAATATCACCGTAAAACTGTATTCTAACTATTTTATTACTAAATATGCCATTTACTTTCATTGAAAATTAAATATTTAGTTGAAAATGCACTCACCTCTGCACACCTTCCGTAGTCAAACTTCTGATAACAAAAAGTGGATAAAAAAATATGTCTACTCTCAATTTTTTTTTCTTTTTGTATGGCAATTGTTGCTATGTTTTATAATGTAACGAAAAATATCTGCTGAAAGTAACTATTTTCTATTAAAAAAATAACAATCAGGTGTACCCGCTCAGGTACAGCGACAGCTAATGGGTTAAGCCGGTTTTTCAATCATACATTAAGAACTTCATTCTCCACAAGATGCTGCCAAAAATCCAAAAGGAGGGAGTGGAAGGGGAAGAGATTGCGGTAGTGTTATACTGGTTTTCTACAGAATTCTATGCCGATTATCCATTCAAAAAGATACGTACAAACGTACAACACCGATTAATCCAAGTTATTTGAGGAACAGAGTATTTCGTAATTTTACCATATGAGGGAATTCACCAGGTAATGCACTCCGGCCGCCAATGGCGTTGGAAGGCAAACGTATACCATTCTTTTCCGAACCTGGAAAATAAAATACATGTAAGGAAATTTTCCGGCAAAGAATTGTGTTCAACACTGTGGGTTAAAAAAGAAGTAATGTTATCATGAAAAAACTCTAAAACACAGATAAAAATCGGCCAATTGCGATCCGCAACTCGCGCAGAAAGGGTCCGGTACTAAAAAACGGCAAAAAAATAACGTTTTTGTTCATACAATAACTCCTATGAGCCTTAAATAATTATTTTATTCTGTTTTTTGTTGTTATAGCGGCAACGGAAATCCATCATCTGTGAAAATTTCAACTCTCTAACGATCACGGTTCATGAGATACAGCCTGGTGACAAACGGACAGACAGCGGAGTCTTAGTAAAGATGTCTAAGAGGGTAGTCAGTCAAAAACAAACTAGATTACTGGATGCAAACCAATAAATCAGTGCTCAAAAAAATTAACCGCACCTTATAAAATTTTTTACTGTTACACGTCTACATTCCAGCATTTATATATTTGTGTACGTACACAAACATGCAAAAAGTCAGGGTCAAAAAAAATCGCTTTCAAAAAAAATTATGACATACTGATTATGATACCATGCTTTCAGTTATGTTCGATACTATGTCGTGGATATACCTTCTAGAGACGGCTGGCTGAATAAGCTACTACTCCGTGAGGCAGGATACCTAAACCGGTTCACAGATGGTTAGGACTAAATAGGACTAGCCGTAGGCAGAGTCTATGTGGAGCGATACAAATAATAATAATAATGCTTGACAATCCACACAGCATCTAGCCCCTAGCTAAGCAGAGCTTGTGTTAAGGGTACTACATGACCGATATACGTAATACAATACATTACATACATAGATATTTTTTTATTATGCATAGAAAATACCCAGAACATCCGGAATAAATATTTTCAGATCGTACAAACATTTATCCCAAGGCGGGAATCGAACCCGCAACCTCCAAGTTTAGCATAACTTGGCAAGTTACGTCAGCCAGGCGGCATTTCTTGCACTGGATTGCAAGATTACCACGTCCACGTTGAAGACTATCTACATCTTAGTGTAGGTACTTACATTCTTCGGCATATAATATTTGTTTTTCGCGTAGTTTTATATTGTAAACATATTCTTCACATTCTGAAAAAATCAATTTATTTATGAAGACTACTCCTTCTCTGTTTTTACTTAAGTATAAGAATTCATGTATTTGTAATCATATCTATTTGCTGAACATAAAACTCTCTTACACATTTTCAGAAAAAACAGTTTTGAGCCTTTTCCACACACCGAATTCCTGCAATCTTTACGGCGCGTTTAGACGGCGCGAAAGCTTTCGCGCGGCGGCCGCGCGGCGGCCGCGCGGCGGCCGCGCGGTTGGCCGCTTGACAGGAATTTGAACGTTGCTTTCTAGAATATAAAGACGGTATTCGATATTGATGTTGTCAACCGCGCGGCGGCCGCGCGGCGGCCGCGCGGCCGCCGCGCGGTTGGCTCGATATCAGGGAATTTCAACGTTTTCGTCTAGTAAATTGAGTTGAAATCACGGTGGCCGCAAGCATAGAAAAATTTTACCCGAACAAATGAACAATGATTTCATGGGTGATTTCAAAAAAGATCGTAATACATTTTTTTTATGCGAGATTTTAATGCAGAATAACATCCAGTTTGATGGTTTAAATATCCGGCACTGAAATTTTATTTTTATTTTATTTAATGATTTATTTTATGTTTTAATTATACGGTTTGAGTGTAAGGGCCTTGCCTTTGATACCCCTCTATGTACCAAGACAAATATACCCTGAAAATGTTAAGTTTCTACGACCAGTTTACATTACGGTTTAGGCTGTGCGTTGTCTATTAGGTCAAGACAAAAATTCTTATATTTGGTAAAGATTATCCACATATACCGTTGATAAAGCTGCCGTCTGTGGACTAGATCCGTGTTGAATTCTTTTTCTAGTATTTCAACCCAAACTGCATTTTTGATATTTTTTGTGCTGTCTTATTTCTGCCTCTTACGGCTGATAGAGGGGAGCCACACTCATACAACCACTCTAAAAATACCATTGGCGAGCTTACTAATGTATGGTTTCTTGTCGTCAACCTCGCAGATTTTTTACTTAGCTAACATAAAAATAAGGACCTAAAATCGAACGTACTTAAATTAGCTCGAATGGCGTAACAACAGCTGATCACCACTTTATATCTTCTTTTGCAAGTCAATCTCAGTTTTTTGAGGTTCAAAATATATTAAACAGCTGATCACCACTTTATTTCTTCTTTTGCAAATGAATCTCAGTTTTTGAGGTTTAAAATATTTTATAAATATAATATGATTTGAAAGAATAGCTTGGCTGAATATATCTCCCTTTTGTCAAGCATTTCACACTATAGGTTACCAAACCACAGGCAGTATTGTGATTGAGATACACTCAACCTGAAAACCGTGGATAATTTGATCTATCTCTCTTATAATAGAAGCTCAGCTCCATAAAATGTGAACTATTGAAATATCACTCACTTAGAAAAGAAAGTTATGTTATGATAATATATGTAAATTTTCCTACGCGATGGAATCAAGAATTATGAAATCCGTAGAAGAACCAAATCACCAACATAGCTTTCAGAATCAGCAAGTTAAAGTAGCAATGGGTATTTATCTCGTAGAACCACAGAGCAATAAATGATTCTCAAATGGCGACCATGAACTGAAAGATAATGCACAAAATCCAGTGGGCCAACGACATTGGGGTTGCGGGAAGTTGGCGCAAAAGTTAAATTAGTTCTTCCTGAAAGCGTAATAGTAAAGACCTACGTGGGCCAGATAAGCAGTGGTGATGATGATGATGTTGGGTTCTATAAAGTTTGAAAAAAGCAGATATGATCTTATTTAATATTACCCACAGTATCATTCACTGACAGCATCATTTTGATGATTTTGACTTACTTAACCTTTAATAATTTGCTGGTCCCAGGGACCCCAAGGTTAAAAAAAAATATTTTTTTTGTCCTACGTTGCGATAGTTTGTTATTAATTGTACTTTTTAACATTAAAGTTTTTTGTCAGTTATCTTCTAGTAAGAACTTGATTATCAAAGAGTTGATTAGCCTCGACATCATTATGGTGATGAAGATTCCGTATATTGTTTAGTGGCATCATGGACAAACTCTCTATGTTAATGTCCCGAATCCCTATAGAGATCGTTATTTTGTACATAGCCTTCCACAGTAATCCTCTTGCATCTTAGTTGCAACTCAATGATCAGGTCATAGTCTACCTTCTTATACTGTAAAGTTGAGCCTTTCTTTTTATATTTAAGAAAGAAATAGTTTTATGACTTTATTCCCCAAGCACGGTAGATATCCCCTCCAATCTCTTAGTACCAAGTACCTACTCAAGATTCTTCGAGGAAGTCTAAAAGGGTAGTCAGAAGTATGTCCAGATAGTACATTTGGTACATATCCACATTTTGCAGTATTCTATTACAATTTAATCCATTATATTTATTTTAACTTGATCGTAATTCATTGAAAACGATTCAAACACTGCATACTAAAGTTCAAGTTGATCCCTAGCAAAGAGTGTAGGGGATACTCAAGTTATGGTTAAAATCATGTTCCGAGAATTTTATAGTCAAACTAAGATCATTTTTATTATTTTCAAAATTGGACCCCGTGGACCCCTAACTTGAAAAAAGGGGTTAAAATGTCTTCATTTTACTTGTGTCAACCGCGTAGTGACCGCGCGGTTGGCTGCTTGACAGGAATTTGAACGTTATTGTTTAGAACATAGAGACGATATTCGGTATAGATCTCTGCGCGATATCATTCGCATCGTATGAACGACCTGTTCATACGATGCGAATGATATCGCGCAAAGAATAAGGGCGGGTTTATACCGCGCGAAAGCTTTCACGCCGTAGGAATTTGAACGTTATTATTTAGAACATAGAGACGATTTTCGGTAAATATCTTTCAACCGCGCGGCGGCCGCGCGGCCGCCGCGCGAAAGCTTTCGCGCCGTATAAACCCGCCCTTATTCTTTGCGCGATATCATTCGCATCGTATGAACAGGTCGTTCATACGATGCGAATGATATCGCGCAAAGACCGCGCGTTTGTGAAAATCGGGGGTAACATTCTCAGATTGCAAAGATTTTGGCATAATAGAGATTATGTCAAAGATAATGTTTTTTGACTTCAGACGTCCCACAAAGATCTTCATTATGTATTATTTAGCCATTGGTACGAACAAGTTGGTCAGTCGCACACATTATTTAGGCGTTTTTGCCAGTTTTATTTGCCAAATTTATTCATCGTTTTCCATATTTTTTCGACCTAGGTCGAATTCAACTTAGATAGGCCTCCTGTACCAAGTATCCACCAAGTGTCGTTACTACACGGTCACTACGCGGTTGGCCACTTGAAATTGAACAAACATTTTGAACGTGTTACCTAAAATATAGATTTCACTCTGTACTGACTTTCTCAACCGCGCGGCCGCGCGGTCACTGTGCGAAATCTTTCACGCCGTATAAACGCGCCCTCACTATGTCGCCGGTTCGACGCTTGTCTACCAGTTTGTGGTCGCTATTGAGAACCTTTAGGCTCCTGGGCGGTTGGTTATTTTCTCTATAACTTGCCATTTTTATCTGTAAACTTTAAATAATAAGGTAAAAAAAAATCTATACATATAAGAGTTTCCTTACTTTCTTCACTAATCCGTCTGCCTGGAGCCTTGAAGCTTGGTGTCGTTGGATTGGATGCACACGGATCTATAGGATACTCTGTGGTTGTACTTTTCAGATTCGCACTAACAACTTTCTGTTCTTTCTGCTGTTGCTTTTCCTTTAAATAAATAAATAAATAATAGTTAGTGTTTGTAGATATTGCACACAACGCCATCTAGTTTTAAACTAAGCAAAGCTTGTACAAAGCTGGTTCCTATTATCCCATTGCTCACACAAATGTTTGTCTTCGGTTGGAAACGAACCCACAAAATACAGCGCAGAAGGAAAAGACGTGAAGACACAAATACACGAATACAGAAATACTGCTGTTTTCCTGGTATTTTTGAGGTTTGTTTTAGTTTTACTAAAACAAACCTCAAAAACTGTTAACTGTTTAAGTTTTGTGTTGTAATATTAGAACTTACTGTAGTAGGTTCGTTTAAGTATCCCCAATTTCTTCTGCTGTCTATCTGAAATTACAAAATTGATTTTCAGATTACTCTAATCAGATCTAAATTTACCACTAAAAGGAATAATCAAACACTATAAAACTTCGTTTATTAATTAATAAAGTAGTATTGCGGATATATTATTATATTCCATAGAATTATTATAAAACGTAATTTCTTCCTTCTTCCATATAATTTATAACAACTATAAGAATCTTTGTCATGACTGACTGACATATAGACAGCGCAAGTCAAAACAAGTGTTGTCAGTCAGAACAAAGATTCTTTTAAATGTAAACTATGGCGTATAGGTGGACCTTAACTTACTGTAGTAGTTTCATTGACATATTCCCAAGACCATGATTTACCCTGAAATTATAAAATTATAGTTCTTAGTAAAGCCAATATTGCCGGTTGTATAAGCAATTCAACAAATCAAATTTAAATAATAATTCTATTCATTTGGTATCTGGAAGTACCTCTGACTACCCCCTTAGACATCCTCAAAGAATCTCGAGTAGGTACTTACTACTAAGAGATCGGAGAGGATATCTACCGTGCTTGGGGATGCTATTTAGATAATTAAAAAAGAAATAACTTTATGGCTTTATTCCTCAGGCGTGCCTGTCACGTATGGAATGCTAGCTACTGTAAAATGTGCGTATGTACCAAATGTGTCACGTATGGAATGCTAGCTACTGCAAAATGTGCGTATGTACCAAATGTGTCACGTATGAAATGCTAGCTACTGCAAAATGTGCGTATGTACCAAATGTGTCACGTATGGAATGCTAGCTACTGCAAAATGTGCGTATGTACCAGCTAGCATTCCATACGTAACAGGTTGCAAGCCCATCGCTGTTGCTAGAATACTAAATGAGGTCCTCACGATGTTTTCCTTCTCCGTTTAAGTTGTTATTATTGTCTAATTTGTTTAGTAGTGCTAAGTAATACAATTAAAAATAAACTTACTTTTTCATTGTTGTGTGTACTTGGTGCTGACAAAACTGAAAGTAATTTATTTCTGTTTTATATTAGCAGTTGTAACATAAATAAGTAATAATAATCCACAAAACACTATTTTCTATGTATTATAAAAAATATCTGGGAGATTCTGAGAGGATATCCAATAGGGGTAGACAGCGGTACGTCCAAGTAATACATCTAGTACATACCGAAATTTTGCAGTAATTAATAATAATAATAATGCTGGACAGTCCACACAGCATTATCTAGCCCCCAAGCTAAGCAGAGCTTGTGTTATGGGTACTAGATGACTGATATACCTACTTAATATAATACATTACATATATAGATATTTTTTATTTTTTAATTGGTATTCTATACGTGATAATTCCATCGCGGTTGCTAGAATACTAACTAGTTTCCTCACAATGTTTCTTTGACTGTTTGAGAGCATTGATATGGGCACTGATATGAGTAAGAAAGGAGTGAACTGAGATGGCGGCTGATAGAAGAGAGTGGAAGAAAAAAACCTGTTGGGCCGACCCCCAACAGATGGATGGGATAAGGGCAGGAAGATTATGATGATGATGATGTTTGAAAGCACTAGCGTTTAGTAAAACTCTTTTTACTCTTACCTGCACAAAAACTAAACCAAATTACAATAATGCACTTCATAATCACAAAACTGGCAGTGAATAATTTATATTAATACAGCTTACATCTTTAAAGCATGTTGTTAATCAAATACTGTTTTCGAAGTGAGTTTTATTTTTATACTTTATAAGGTACCTACTATATGAGGTCACACTATCAAATGAAGTTTATCACCACGTTGGTAGGTACATTTATTTGCAAGTAATATAGTTTCTGGCCATTGCTGTGGCAACGTACTTTTTGAAATTCTGCTGGGTATGTAACAGATATTTGGATATACCTTTGACAAGATATCTAATGGGGGGGGGGGTACCCATTATTATCCTTACTGAATCTCAGGTAGGTACTTGGTACCTGAGGTACTTGGTAGGTGCTTGAGAAGTAAAGACGTGATGCAATTTTGATTGTTTCTTTTTTTCTATACTACCTACAGGATAATATAAAATGCATTCATAGGTCCTAGTGTAAACAATAGTATGTTAAAACATCAGGCATAACGTGTGCCATAGTAATAGCCGGTGACTGTTGATAGCTGTTATTAAAAGGCTTTTTCGGCGAAATCACCTCGGCAGGTTGGGTAACGAGGATTCAACCATTATAAAAAAATGTGTATTCAATTAAATCAATCATTTGTTAATAATTTATTAGTTCTTATAAAAGTTTTGCTTAGTTTGGGATTTTACCACTGTGTAAAGTGTTCATCAATATTAATAAAAATGCATCGCAGAAATGTATGTATGCATATTAACAATATTAATATTATTTTTTGTGTTTGTTATTATCAGGACAAGAATTGTATAAAAGAAAATTGAAAATAAAAAACCAGTCAAGTGTGAGTCGGACTCGCGCACGTAGGGTTCCGTACCATTATTTATACTAATATTATAAAGAGGAAAGATTCGATTGTTTGCTTGTATTGAATAGGCTCTGAAACTACTGGAAATATTTGAAACACTCTTTCACCGTTGGGAAGCTACACTAGCCCTGGCTGATATAGGCTATACTATATTTTCAAATAAAATAGGGATCCTTACTAAAACCCGAACGAAGCCAGGACGCATCGCTAGTCTATTATAAAAACAGCAAAATTATTTTCCTACAAACTTTAACGACTACTGCACTCGGTTAAGGGTTAAATTTTAGAATGCTTTTCTTAGTATACCTCTACGCATCAAGACAAATATAAAGTCAAAGTCAAAGTCAAAAATCATTTATTCAGTAATATCCGCAGGGATCATTTTGAAATCTAGGTGAATCTAAGCGCTAGTTCCTCGTGACCAAGCCTAGAAGAACCGGCAAGAAACTTACGGCTTGGTTCCTACCGTTTTTTTGTGTGATCCTTTTACAAAGTAATAATAATGTGAATAATGAAACTCCATAAGTTTCAAGTCTCTACGACTTAGTCCTTTGTCTATTTGTCAGTTAGCCGGTCAATCAATCAGTCAGTCATTAAAAAGATTCTTATAATTGATTGCGCGGTTCCACTAGTATTATAAGTATCTTGATACTGAGAAATTTTAGGAGATTGACCGTGGTTGAGGATAAAGGTAAAATAATTATTTTTCAATATTTTATCTTAATCTCACTAGTGAAATCCCACACGACTTCGTTCGCGTTTCACAGAGTTTTCAACAACCGTGGCAGTCCATCTGAGAAATCCTTTTTTATTGTATCATCATCATCAATAACTTTCAATACTCAATATATTTATTGTCATCACATGGTGGGTTAGGGTGTACAAAATTCACTTATATATAGTGCTAGAATCACATGTGAGCCCCATTAGGGCACTACAATAGTATGTTGGCAAACCGAGGTTTTTCGTTTTTTAGCGACAGTATCTTGTTCGTTTATTATTATTTATTGTTCATTGATAAAGTCTGCAAGTGCATAATAGCATTTTTTAATTAGAACTAACTTAAATTTTTTAACAAATATCGAGTCTGTATGCGATGACTTTGATGACTATCAAAGCTTTTCTTATGGATAGAAGCTGGTTGATGAACGCAGAGCACGCATTATAGGGCACGTCTCTAACGAACGTGACCTACGAGACAATGCTTTGTTATAGGCGATGGTAACCACATAGGATCAGGTGGGACATCTAAATGTTCCATCAGCAACTCAAATGAATAACAAAAAAAAACGTCAATGCTTTTTTTTTTTTTTTGTGGAATTATTTATTTTATTATAACGGAAGTAATTTAGTATATACAAATATTTTACATCTAATATTTAACCTATCTACCTTATATCTACATATTTTGTCATAACTTTTTCTACCTATAGTAAAGTGCGGGTCTTTACTATAGGTAGAAAACAGAATTTAAGTCACTGACCGCAGGAAGTGTGCCCAAAAGGCTGGCAACGTTACCTCTTTGAATAGCTAAACTAATTCTCTGTCCAAGATAAGCGCCAGCCCTTTGATCGTGAGTCACATCCACCAGTCTCTTGGATAACTCTTTAAATAGAAGCCACGCTTCTGGACCCCATGGACCTAACGTTTCTACCCCAAAAGGCAGAAATATGTATCCATTACCGAGAGATGCATATTTCCGTCTTTTAAGGGCTTCTGCTGCTGTAGCCGCCGCTCCCGCTGTTTTTGATGTTGACAAAACATGTGAAGCGGCCAGCGTGTCTACACAAGTAGCGTTCCACACCAAAGGCCTACCTCGACTCCAAGGTATCAACGACATGCCGTCGGGTCTCTTTCCATCGTCACGTGCGATACCGTTCGGCTCAAGGATGGCCGGCACGTTGACAGTGGCGAGAGCCCGACGAATTATGTCGTTGAGGCTAGCATGGCGAGATTGGCGACCTGCACTGCGGCGACAGGACAGACCATGGTGACCTTGATGGTCGACAGAGCTACCACAGCGACACTGGTGAGGTTCATTGGTAGTGGCTCCTATTCGAATACTGACTGCTAAAGAAAAAGTAGTGTTATCCAAGAGAGTCCCTATATTTGTTGAAGGTAGTGCATGAAGCCAGAAACCAGATTCTCGAGTACCTGATGCAATGAGCCGAGCCTTTTCTGCTGAAGTTGAAGCTGATTCAACTAGCACTTCCTGCACCTTCCTGCATAAAGGCTCATCCCATTGTCTCTGAAGGTGCGGTTTCTCGGGAGTGGTTTCTGCCGGGCACATCAAAGTCCAGGCATTTTTAGCCTCCTCCATAGAGTCACATTTAATGTTGCCTAAAGATGAAAAAATAATTTTTGAAAATAATTTAGCTGTACTATGAACTGAGGATAAAAACGCCGGGAGAGAAACGCATGAAATTTTTCTAATTCCCAGACCACCAAACCTTATTGGAAGGGTAGCCTGGTTCCAGGAAACATCAGACATGGGACAATTTAGAATTTTAACCAGAACCCTTTGTAATGCAGTGTCTAGGCTTGTTAGATCATTTTTTAATATCCAAAGGGGGCTACATCGAAGGGTGTATGTCAGTTGTGGTATGAAAAGGCAAAAGCGAATGATATGAAAGGCCATGTGGCAGTGAATTTTTGATAGTCTTTCAGTGTACTCTTCGAACTTTGTATGTTGCTCTGTAATGAAAGATGGAAATGAATCGCTTAAAATGGGAGCGCCTAGGAGACGCAGTGATGTTTTTGTTAAAATTTTTATGTTAGGTGCCAAAATATTAAAATTGCTAATGATTTCATTTTTCCGACTTGTTGGTACCGAATCTGCAATGAATAATTCACATTTTGAAAAATTTAAAGTCAAACCAATACATAAAAACTTGTCAATTAGAATTTTTAAATCTGCCAAAACCGTTTCTGCATCGCCCCCTAGTGTGCCATCGTCTAAATACCAAATATTCAATTTAGATTGTAATGATGAAATAATGGGATGTATAGCAAGACTGAATATGGCAGGACCTAGAGGGTCTCCCTGCTGGCAACCAGTAGCAGAACTTATGTGGTGAGATTTGTAAGTAAGCGTGGAGTCAGAACCATAACATTGAAAAATGTAATCAAAAATTTCAGGACAACAATTTTGAATTTCGTTTAGAATTTCGATTCTATTAACTGAGTTGAAAGCATTTTTCACATCCACTTTCAGCAGTACCTCACCGGCGTCTCTGTTTAGGTATGTCCTTAAAGCGTGGACTGCGGCTTCAGAACCACCCCTGCTTCCAAAGCCTAATTGAATGGGTTGAAATTTTTCAGTAAGTGTAGGTATAATTTTTTTGCAACAGACCTTGGAAGCAATACGGCGAAAAGTGTATCCTACCGCAATTGGTCGGATTCCGCCATCTTTTTTTTTAAGAGCGCATAGGTTAGCTCCATATAACATGTGTGTGACGGAACTACAAACTTTTCCTGCTAGCATTAAATTTATCAAAGCAGTCATGTCTTTTAAAAGTGTTCCGCCAACGTCTCCTGGTACAGCAATAAGGTCTTTTAGATGTTGTGGTGTTAGGCCGTCGGGGCCACCTGCAGAACCATTTTTAAAAGACATAACTGCTTGAAGAATGTCACTGGTTGTTGCATGTATTGGCTGTTGTTGACTTTGACCCAATAGCGGCAGCGTGATTGGTACTGTAGAAGGTGGATGTTTATCTAAAAGTGCGGCAAGAGTTTCTGGAGTATCAGGAGCTAGAACGTCATTGCTGAATAATAATTTTGAGGCGCCTTTCAAATCACCGTCGCTTACTTTTGACTCAATTTTTTGAATTAAATTATGCGTAGAATGTAAAACCTGCTGCCGAGTACCACAGGGAGCAGCATCTGTGTCCATGTCATGATTACAATTGCTTTTTATAGATGATGTCAGCGAAATGTTGTTTGTTCTTTCTGAGTGAAGTATTTCAAACGAAAATGAAAATAAATTCTCCCATGACTGAATTGAGTTTTCATTAATGACATGTTTTATTCTAGACGATAAATTTAGAGCTACTAAATGGCGAGCACCTTTTGGAATACGCTTAACCAAAGGAACTGATGTTTTTAAAAATGCTAGTTTTTGCCAAAAAGGTTGGGCAGGAGAATTTTGATTATTGTTTATAGTTTTAAATGTATGAATAGGAACATTTGATGAATTGATGTTATGCCTTACTGATGTGTTTTTATTGTGAACTTTTCCAACATGAATATTTAAACCTTTGGTACCTTTAAAAAATTTTGGTTGTGAACATTGAGAGCACTGTATCAAGTTCGAAGAGTGTTGAGATGGCAAGGCTTGGGAGGGTACGGCTACTGATGGATCTGCGGTCTGTGACATAGAGTTACAGAAAAGAAACAACTTACAAACTATAAAACTTATGAAACCTAGACACAAAATAAAAATAAACATGCACAAAAACACAAACTAAAACACTAAATTGTCAAAACACAAATGTCAATAATCAGAGCTCGTGTTGCTCTGTTGGGGACTGCGCTGCGTACGTCAGGGCTCCACTTCGCTGCCATGGAAACGCTCGCTCGTCGCTAGGGTCCCAAAATATACAAATAATTAAACTGTAAAACCTGTGTGTCTGTTTAAAATGTGCAGAATTTTGTTTTAGGAAAAAAAAATATGTATTTCTTCAACAGCGCAGCGTGATCAAAAGTACGCTTTTAGGTACAGTAGGTCGGGTTGCTTATCGCGGCCTGTAGAAACTGTGTAATTTATGTTTACTACATATTTTTATAATTTATTTTATTTTTGTAAA
Organism: Electrophaes corylata; assembly: GCA_947095575.1. Taxonomy (NCBI): domain Eukaryota; kingdom Metazoa; phylum Arthropoda; class Insecta; order Lepidoptera; family Geometridae; genus Electrophaes; species Electrophaes corylata. Next base: position 9,739,717 of record OX352715.1, on the reverse strand, counting down.
TTTCTGACATATCCGTTCATTCTGGTTTTTTTTTTTTTTTATATATTATATATAATATATATTCGACAGCCATCACAGCTCAGTTTGTAGTAGCCCTGCCTTCTGTGCTGTAGGTGGTGGGTTCGATCCCCACCGAGAACAAACATTTGTGTGATGAACATAGATGTTTGTTCTGTGTCTGGGTGTTATATTGTATTCTATGTATGTATTTACAAAAAAAAAGTATATAAGTATTCTTACAGTCATCTGGTTTCCATAGTACAAGCTATACCTAGTTTGGGGCTAGATGATGTTGTGTAAAAAATGTCCTGACATATTTATTTATTCATCATCATCATCTTCCTGCCCTTATCCCACACTAAGTGGGGTCGGCACAACAGGTTTTTTCCTTCCACTCTCATCTATCATTCGTCATCTCAGTGTTCACTCCTTTCTTACTCATATCATCTTTCACGCAATCCATCCATCTTTTCTTTGGTCTTCCCCTGCTTTTATAACCTTTCATATCTAACACTCTATATATTTATATATATACTCTATATATATTTATTTATTATTATTATAAATCCACGAATTAATCCATCCACAAACCCTCGGATATAATAATTACGTTGCTGAGCTCACTTTACATACACAATGAAATGTTGTTAATAAATGATGACACTACCAGGCGCACATAGTACAGAAGAAGGTCGAGCAGGTGTGTTCAATTATGGAAAGCACTTGTTGCGCGCCCATGAAACTGAGTGGACGGAGCTAAGTGCGGAACTTGGCTTGTAAACCCTTCATAATGCACCCGATGTTGGAGTTAGCTCTTTGAGTACATACCGCCCTGGTACGTGTCGAGCTCAATCAATATTATTGAGCTTGATTGGATTTTAAATTTTAAGCCAAGTTGAGCTTCAAACTTGCATAGAATTTACTGGGATGTGTGAAACTTAGCCAGTGTACTCAACTATTTTGACAGTAACATCTCTTGTCGATTCAACTGACGACCGATGTGGCGCGGCGGGCGAATGTCCGCCTGCGACGCAGAGGTTGCGGGTTCGATTCCCGCCTTGGGATAAATGTTTGTACGATCTGCAAATATTTATTCCGGGTGTTCTGGGTGTTTTCTATGTATAATAAAAAATATCTATGTATGTAATGTATTGTATTAAGTATATCAGTCATCTAGTACCCATAACACAAGATCTGCTTAGCTTGGGGCTAGATGGTGCTGTGTGGATTGTCCAGCATTATTATTATTAATATAAAGCACCCTCAAGGGATTGCCCCTGGTTACCCTGATTGGGGACTTTCCCGGACAAACTCTACTATCAGAAACCCATCTACCTGCTAAGTGTGGTTACTACAGCAACCTCCACCAAGTTATAATCTCCCGCTATGTCCCGCAATGTACTACAGGACGCAATGTAAATAAAGTAAACCTATTATTTACATCAGCACATTGTGTTTGTTCATTAAAAGTCCGTCGGCTACCAATCACGTACAATTTATTGAACTCCGTAATGACAATTTCGATATTGGAAAATGTTCATTCCGTTTTACTTAATTTACATAGTTTTTTAATTGAATCGCAAATAACATTTTCTTTTGTTTACCTTCTGGTTTATACAGAATGTTGGAATAATTCTCGAGTAAAAATATGTTCAGAAACCTTCGATAAAATGTAACTTTTGAGGCCTACTTATCATTTTTACCGGTAGTGTCGATTCGGCAATTCGTCCCTGTGTAACTAGTTTTTTGTAACGTCATTTGCTTTGACAGCGATTGCGTGTCAAAATAAAAAGAAAAAACTTCAGAAATGTCCAGAAAGTCTACTCCAGAAAGAAAACGATAAACAAAGTTTCGTATTGTCGTTTGGAGTTACACTGTAGGGCCTCTGTAACCCATTTCACAGTCAAATTGTCAGCCTAACATGCCCCACCTATCCTTATCCCACTTTATGTGAAGTCGGAACAACATGGTATTTTCTTCCACTCCCTTCTGTTAACCGTCATCCACACTCACTCCTTTCTATACATAACATCTTTGACACAGTTCATCCATATCCATTGTCATCTGGTTCCCATAGTTCAAGCGATGCTTAGTTTGGGGTTAGATGATGTTGTGTAAAATGTCCACAAATATATTCTTTGGTCTTCTACCCACATCACCATCATCGCAGTCCACTGTTAGATATGTCTCTCCCATGGCGCGCCAACTGAGCCCGATCTTCGGCTCTTCCTACCAGTTACTGCCCGCCACCCTGCGCAAGTCGTCCATCCATCTAGTCTGAGGGCGTCTTATACTACGCTTGCCTAAGCCTGGTCTCTACTCCAGAACTCGTTTACTCCAACCAACGGTTGTCGAATCTTCAGCAGACATGACCGGCCCACTGGCATTTCAGCTTGCTTGTTTTTTGACACATACCTACCCCATTTCTCCATGTCCATCTACATTCTTCACTCTCCTGGTAACATGACTTTCATCCTTTCTCACACTAGCTTATTGCTCTTCAGTCTTGCCGTCACTGGATATGTGTCAAATGTGAAAATACCTAACAGATTTTAGTTGTATTTCAAATAGTAAGTAGGTCACCTTGTGCTTGAATGAAGATAGCTGATGGAACTGACTTCCAAATACCTACCAACTGTCTTGTATTCAAAGAACATGAACCCATTTTTCGGATGCGGTATCTATTTTTATGTATAAATCTTTATGATCTCATGTGACCTAGCGATAAAAAAATCTATTTAGCTTTTTCCACTGCAGTCTTGCGAGTTTGTCTTTTGTCTTACTCATGTAGCCTTCTTTATTCTTTTTTTCTTTCTATGAATCTGATGAAGATATCTATGAATCACCAAACCTTTTTTTTTTAAACCGTTTCAACATAATAATCAGCGTAAGTTTTTTATAGAAATTATCCGATTGAAATTAAAAAAAACATTATATTGAAGAAATAAATCGAAGCTGCAAAGTTTCCCTGTGATTTTTGCTTTCCGATTTCTGTGGGTGAATATAAAAATACATTTAGGCCATAGCATAAATTAATGAGCTATGTGAAAGATAATATTGGTAAGAAAAGGGTGACTCTTGTATTGCTAGAGAAGTGATAAAACCTGTAGTTGCTGGTTGCAACTTCACACAAAAGGGCGATAATTTTTGTTTATTAATATTTGTGAACATTTTTACGCAACATCATCTAGCCCCAAACTAAGCACTAAATTACTAATAGAATAGTTGATGATGTTGAGGCCAGTTAATATTCAAATGTTAAACGACCGATGTGGAGCGGCGGGCGAATGTCCGCTTGCGACGCAGGAGGTTGCGGGTTCGATTCCCGCCTTGGGATAAATGTTTGTATCTGCAAATATTTATTCCGGGTGTTCTGGGTATTTTTTATGCATAATACCTATACATGTAATTATATTGTATTAAGTATATCAGTTATCTAGTACCCATAACACAAGCTCTGCTTAGCTTGGGGCTAGATGATGCTGTGTGGATTGTCCAGCATTATTATATTGTATAGTAGCGAATCAGAACACATGTAGTACCCATAACACAAGCTCTGCTTAGCTTGGCGCTAGATGATGCTGTGTGGATTGTCCAGCATTATTATATTGTATAGTAGCGAATCAGAACACATGTAGTACCCATAACACAAGCTCTGCTTAGCTTGGCGCTAGATGATGCTGTGTGGATTGTCCAGCATTATTATATTGTATAGTAGCGAATCAGAACACATGTAGTACCCATAACACAAGCTCTGCTTAGCTTGGCACTAGATGATGCTGTGTGGATTGCCCAGCATTATTATATCAGAATACCTTATCGTTTTATTTTCGTTATTTCACGTTCTACGCTCGTTAAGTTTCGGATATTATAACGCCTAAATTCACAACAGGCGATTACTAAGTTTGACGTGAACTCAACTATGAGGAGTCTAACAACTAGCAAGCACAATAAATTGTTGTCATAAAACACGAACTTACCAACTATCGACTGAATACTTAATAGCTGGGCTCGTAGTTGCGACAACTTTGAGCCGAGGGCGATGTGAATATTATTATGTTCGATGGCTCACAGATATATAGGTACTATAGTATTTAGGTAGTTATTGCTTGAATCTGAAATTACTACTGATTCATTAAACCATTTGCTGCCTGACAGGTTGTCTGGAAGAGATGGCTTTTAGCAATAATACCGCCCATTGTACCTATAGTTTTTAAGTTGTCATTTTACTTACTTTCCACTACTTGAATGGTGTACAATAAAGATATAATCTATCTATCTATCTGAAGAAATCTACAAAATCAGATAGGCTTTTCCAATCTTTAAACTAATTTTTATCCATCCCGCCACCGTCAGAGTGTTATTGATTCATCAGAATAATATAATAATGGCTATAGAACTTCATATTTAGGAAATCCGCCATGTTGTAGCTATTTTTTTTTCTCCCTTATACAGTATGACATCTGTTTCGTTCAACGCTTTGTTTATTTTTAAATCTAATTTATTTCTATCAACATTCAGTAAAGGACTCGTCCTGGAGTACGGCCAACATACCTATTTCTGCCGCCAATTAGTTATCTGTTTCGGTTTGTAGGGTGTGGGTGCCAGTGAAATTATAGGCACATGAGGCTTAACACCTATATGTCTTAGGTTGATGAACGTAGAGCACGTTTATAACGAGCGTGACCTGCGCGGCAATGCTTTGGTACAAATAGGTAATGGTAACATCTTAACATTAGGTGGGCCATCTGCTTGTTCCATCAGCTAGTCATATTTATTTATTTTTAAGAAAACCAACAGCTTAAGTAAATTTACTTAAATTCTAGTAATAACTCCAGAAAGCCAATAACAGATTCTCACTGATAGAAAATAACTGATATAAAAACTTTACTACCCTAAAAAAGATTACCGAAAGATCCAAGTTGGATTCGTCGGTTGTCAGTAAGCTTTTATCTTGTATCTATTCCGTACCGTTAACAAAGACCGACCAAGTATAATTCATCTCGCTATCAAAGTTTTTAAACGAATTTTAGGAAAAATGGAAAGACTTTATTAAATGTTATGTTTACGAGTTTTTGTTTTTCCATTTGCTTTAATAGTCATTGTATCGAAACCGTTTTATAAACGTTTCAATTCAATTTTCCAAGTTACCCATACAGTATCTAAGAAGGCAGTTTAAAACTTTTCTTGTTAAGACTATACAGTGCATGGGTAGACAGGAGACTTTTAACAGGAGCTCGCTTAAACTCATAACAACCTCTTATATTTAAACGGTATTAAATATACGAAGTAAAATGATTTTAAAAGTTCATTTTTAAGGTTCCGTACCTTGGGTGAAGATTAAAACGGTACTAAGAACTGGCTGTCTGTCTGTATGTCCGTCTGTCACCTGGGTACGGAACCCTAAAAAACGTGAGTCAAATAATAAGTTTTTTCTTGAGGGTGTGTAGGGTTTTCTAAGAAAGGTATCGCTGAAATTTAACCCCTAAAGAGCACCTCTTTAGCGAGGGTTAAAACTTGTACGAAAATAGCTTTGCGCAGACAAAGACGCACGCTTCGCTAATTTTGAATTTGAATATCAAAATATAAACTCAACCATATACAAACTCAAAAGTATTTGTACGCTTTTTGGAACGAAGTTCCTTATCGCGCGTTGTGAAAGGGGGCTAGACGGAAAAAATTCTTACGAAAAGTTGTCACGACACTTTTTGCTATAGTAAGGTAAGCTATTGTAAGCTGTGCGGCGTCGCATGTTTCTCTGTCTGTCTCTCTCTCTCTTATAGAAAGCAAGCCAGATATTTTCATTTCTATTTCGGATTGAACTTCGTTCCATCCGGGTGTCCCTTGACACCTCTCAAGTTTTTTCTTTTCCATACGAAGTCACGGGCATTTTTCTAGTACAAATATAGCGTAGTGGCGTCAGACGCAATCCGAAGCGATTACCGCCACCGCACTGGACGGAAATCTCGACAAAAACCAGGGCGAGTTATCTTGCCCGATCTTAGTGCAGGCGCCAGGAAATCTTTATTTCTTTACTAGCGGCCGGTCGCAGCTTTGCCCGCGTCGCAGTTTTTTTCCCGTTCCCGTTATTTTTTCGGGATAAAAAGTAGCCGATATGTTAATCCAAGTTATAATCTATGTTTACTTCAAATTTCATACAAATCGGTCAACTGGTTAGAGCGTGAAAGAGGAACAAACCTCCATCCATTAGTAGGATTACTTGCTTCTACTTACAGTTTTGTTCGTATTTTCTCTTTTTATGAATATTTCCTGACTTTAGAGCAGCTGTATAAAACATATTTATTAGTTTTTTGTCTTGACGGAATAAGCAGATGGTCCACCTCACGTTGAGTGGTGGTGGTCACATGTTTTTTACCTCGGAACACCGTTGTTTATAAGCCCATTTAAAAAATATTGTAAGAATATACTTTCAGATTTTATAAGAGAAATTTAATCAAAATCAATTCAGTATTTCCTTTATCTTGGCATAATAAATATTTGCATATCGTACAAATATTTATCCCGAGGCGGGAATCGAACCCGCAACCTCTTGCGTCGCAGGCGGACATTCACCCACCGCGCCACACCGGTCACTCATCTGTCGGTCGGTATCATCCACTTGACACTGATCGAATGACGGACAAGAGTCATACAGAGACTTGAAGGCAGGATTAGGCCCCACTAAGGGTCCACTAGTAGTGTTCTCATTCTTGGCTCCTGCTCTATAGCAGATGCTTTTTTCTCCCGCAGATTATCTCAGCCGTTGTTGTTTATTATTTATTTCGCTTTTGACCGCACTCTTAAGATTACCTTCTTTTATTCACGATATCAATTTTACAAGAGGTTTTTTCTGAAAAGTCTGGGTTGAGCGTTTGTTAACAGATGATAAGGACTTAATTAGCTGCTGTGCCTTTGTTTTTAATCGTTCTAATTATTCATTTAATTTAATTTTCTGTGTAGACACGCTGGCGGCTTCACATGTATTGTCTACATCAAAAACAGCGGGAGCGGCGGCTACAGCAGCAGAAGCTCTTAAAAGACAGAAATATGCATTTCTTGGTAATGAATATATATTTCTGCCTTTTGAAGTAAAACCGTTAGGTCCATGGGGCCCAGAAGCGTGGCTTCTATTCAAAGAGTTATCCAAGAGACTGGTGGATGTAACTAACGATCAAAGGGCTAGCGTTTATCTTGGACAGAGAATTAGTTTAGCTATCCAAAGAGGTAACGTTGCCAGCCTTTTGGGTACACTTCTTGCGGTCAGTGATTTAAATTCTGTTTTCTACCTATAGTAAAGATCCGTAGTTAGAAAACAGAGTTACTATAAAATATATAGATATAAGGTACATAGGTTAAATATTAGATGTAAAATATTTGTATATATACTAAATTATATATATTGTTCTATGACAAGGGAAAAACATTTTACTTTTGATCTTACGGCTAGATAGAAAGAAAATTCTAAGCCTAATTTCTAAGTGGGGTTAATCTACCACCTCGGCTAATTGATTATTAATTTTTTCTATACAATTTGCTAGTGTTGTAAGTAAATGGGCCACCTGATGTTAAGTGATTGCTAACAAAGCATTTCCTCGCATTTAACAATTAGCTGTGGAGTCAAAAATGTTTGGAGACCGACTCATCGACATGTGTATTCTTCCTGTCCTAACCTACGGTGACCAGTCTCGGTCACTGACAGAGTCACACAAGCCCAAGCTTGGGGTCAAGCTCATAGCGATGGAGTGCTGAAGACAATCAACAAGGTCCGCAATACCTGGCTGCGTTCAAACACCGGTATCGCTGACGTAGACATCAAAACTGCCAAGTTAAGTGGAACTGGGCAGGTCACACCGTCCGCTTGCAACCTGTGGGCCAAGATTAGCACCGAATGGATCCCCGTAGAGGGAAGTCACCGCTAGGGCAGAGCGAAGAAGCATAGGTAAGGTTACCTGGCCGTTTTCTGCGAACATTAGTCGAATTTGGCTTGGGAACGAGGTGAGTGGGAGGAAGAGGGGAAGGCCTTTGCCCTGAAGTAGAATTCAATGCGCTAATAAAAAAAAACATTTTGAAGTCATTAATATTCCATACATGACAGCATGCAAACCTATCGCTGCTGCTAGAATAATTAGTCAGAACCAAACACAATACTGACCACAAAATCATTAACAGGAACAGCTAATGACTACCCTAATTATTAGGTCTAACGTTAGTTCTTCTAACACCATACTTGCACCGATAAATGATCATCCGTTAAAAATAGTGTTATAGTTATGAACAACATTTGGACTGAAATTTTTGGGGACTTAAATGTCATCGTTATTGCATCTTCTGCAGACTTGAAGACATTTGATAAGTATTAAGTATTCAACTTATCATTACTAATTCCTGTCATAAATTCTTATCAACCTTCTGATAGAAGGATTACAATATCGGCTTAGTGATAAGCATAAAGGTGCACAGACGTGCTCAAAAAAAGCTTGCTGATAAGCTTGCTTAAAATTAGCATGCTCTGCAAACTGTTCACATTTGCCAGAAATGAGCATGCTTGTTTTAAAGCATACTCCTAAATAGGCATGCTCAAAGCATAAGCAAACATGTTCAGACGTGCTCGTATCACGCCCCCCCCTACCCGCGCCTCAAGTAGCATGCTCGAAAATCAAACGTCGTTTGATTTTTGAGCACGCTCTAAATAAGCATGCTCATTACATTACACACGTGCTACTAATGAGCACTTGCTCAATAAAAGCATGCTTTCGTGCTAGTAATGAGCACGTCTGTCAGTACCTTGGCGATAACTACCGTCAAACGCTACATCTTCTAGAAATTCACGCTTCTAACGGATATGTCATAAGCTCTGTGGTATCAGAAATTTACTTTTTATCATATATATACTTACAGTACCTACTTGTGACCACTTATCAAACTCAGACATAGCCACTAACTATTGGCTTCATACCTGATAGAATTTATATACAAATTAGATAGAATATAAGTATAATATTACCTATATATTATACTTATATTCTTTATATAAAATGTTCATCACAGAAATGTTTGTTCTAAGGATTGAACTTGAACCTACAGTGCAGAAACTAAAAAGCTTTATGAGTGGAACTATGTAGCTTATTCTAGATTAAGCTAAGTGCAAGTGGTCCTTCCAAACGTTGATACAAAAGCTTTTCAAAGTTAAGATTAATTTTCTTAAGCTAACAATGGATTTGGGTCTAATAGTAAACTCCATTAGGACCGGCCAGACTTGTTATAACTGATTTTAATTGACTTTTAATGGCAGTCTAACTTACGATGTACAGGGTGTTAAAAGTCTGAATAGGTCCTCGTATCTATTCTGTGAGAATAGTAGACTTCACGAACCCTTATAATCATGCAATAACCGTCACGTTACCCTTTCGGAGGAAATGGCGCTTAGATTCACCTAGATTTAAGACGTTTTTGTAATAAAACTGTACTTCTGGTAATAATCACTTTTTATTCTAGTTTCACATCAAACACTCCTTACAACTGACTTCTTGATGACAACTGAACTTACCTGCCTGAAGGCTCAAACCGAACTGCTGCACGACTTGCCGACTTACTTATCGTTACCTTCAGTCATGACAAAATGGCAGCCTCATTCTATAAAAAATCATTTCCAGCGGCTAATAAATTGAGCAACTTAGAACGGTAGCCATCAAGTCAAATGATCTCTTTTATCTTTTAAAATTACAAATAGACATAAATTAAAATCCGAAAATATATACAAAAATTATTTAAGATTTATAAAATCATGATATTTTAAGATGATCTCTGCGGATTTTACTGAGTAGGTAAATGATTAATTTTGGTCTTTCCCGAAAATTTCGTCGCGTTGCACATCTTAGCCGGGCAGGAATGGCTTTCATATTATTAATGATTATTTAGAGGCAAGTCCAAGCTACAATTTATCAAGTTATGTTATGTTATGTTAAAATATGAATGAGAGGTCCACGAACCCTAATATTGTTATTTCATTACAATCTATGCCGCGTAGGTCGCAATATCGATAAATACGTACCTACAGGCTGTTTCATAAAGAATGTTGCAAAGTTTATTCTAGGTTTAGGTCAGTTATGTATTCAGACCGGAGGGTAAAATCAAGTTTTGAGTACCTCACTCTAACTAAGCCATAGGCTTGTATGAAGAAGCGAGAGGGTTGCTATTTTAGCTGAGTATAAAAGTAACTCATGTTTTGCAAAAGCATATATATAATAAAAAATATTAAATTGTTTTATGTATGTACGTATGTTTTTTGACACTAGTATAAAAGAGCACTCACTATTAATGTTATAATTAGTATATCTAGACAAATAAATAAAATTGAAGTGTCTGTTTGTAATATTAAAATAACCGCTTTTTACTACATGCATAAGAGTGTATATACGATACATATACCAAAATAGCATTTTTTTTTATTTTTGTCTGCCTGTCTGGTATCTATGTAAAAGTTAATAAACTTATTACACGTCATAAGCGCAAATCACCCTGTATAGTCTTTGCAAACAAGACCAAACCAACCCTCGGGGTGAACGCTGACAAAATGACAGATACTCAGAAGCTACTAATGAACCACGATGTAGGAAATGTGGCTCAATAACCTCAAGCGAGAATTCCCTCAGATGTTCGGAGTTTTCTTACTGATTGAATAAATAATATTACTATGTTGACGATATATAAAAAAGTAGGGGTTCCTGAAATGTGGTGACAGCTGATCGCAGGTTGAGAAGAAAACACACTCGCTTTCTTTTTGCAAGAAAGTAATACAACTTGAAATAGCTTGGTAGCGAGGAACTGGCGCTTAGATTCACTTAGATTTTAGACGTTTTAGATGATCCCTGCGGGTATTACTGAATAAATGCTTTTTGATTTTGACTTTGAACTTGATGTTAAGCAGTTTACCTCTGCTTATAAAAGTGGCATTAACGACAAGCATATGGATCAAACATATTACAACATTGCACTGTGTCTCTGAAACTTGAAGGTGGTAAATCTTGTTATAAATCCTTATAAGTTCCCTGCAGGACACATTTCGAGGGGCTTGCAGTAGTCAGTACGCTTGGCAAGCGTGATCATAGTGTCAGTGTTTAATAAGTATAATAATATAAAGAGGTAGAATTTTTGAGTTTGTGAGGTTGTAAAGGGTAATCTCTAGATCTACTGAACTAATTTTGTAAATTCATTTACCAATAGAAAGCCATGTTATTTGTGAGTAACATAGGCTATAGATTAACCCGAGAAATTAAAAGACTTATTCATGGTAGTCGGATTTGCAAAGTCAGAGAAAAAACTTTACAACTTTACAAAATATATTATTTAAAGTTATCCGTCCTTTGCATCGATTGTAGAAAATTTATAAAGCGTCAGAGGGACATTTTTAATCGTGCTTCTATTTACGGGACACTAGTGCCTCGAATAGGGTTTTAGATGGAGTAGGCTGGCCCAAAATCTATTCTATTCTCACATCTAACGGTCGAATACTCAAATGCAACTTAAATTTAATCACGTGTCTAGTGACGAATTTTTGACAGAATTTCATTGCAAACTGTCAAAAAATCGCGACTAAATAAATGACGCAGAATGGTAACAGTCAGAAATCAGTAACCTAACAATTTTCAGGGACATTGTGTAATAAAGTTGCTCACTAAAATATACGTTTCCAAGTTACGTCACACGACATAAATTCCCGAATTCCCGCCAAAACCGGTAAACGAACCGTAATAATACGAAACAACATGGCGGCAAAACACTACAAAGAGAAGGGTATAAAAAACCTCCTTAAAGAATCGACAAAGCGAAATCGGGATATAATGAGAAATGTGAAGTAGTCTCCATACATGTCATTACTTATATCCTGAGGGAATATCGCTTAACTCTACGTTGGTAATATAAAACCCTCTCTTTTTTGTGGAGTACATTTTCGTAAAAAATCAAGAAAATGCTTTCAAATCAAACCCCATCTTTATATTAGGTCACACAAGTGTATAAAGATCGTGTTACAATTAATTAAGCAGACCTTTCTATGAGGAACATGAGACATAATACCTGTATGACTGATGCTCGAATACTCAAACGCAACTTAAATTTAATCACGTTTCGAGTGACGAATTTTTGACAGACTTTCATTGCAAACTGTCAAAAAATCGTGACTTGAGACGACGTGATTAAATCTAAGTTGCGTTTGAGTATTCGAGCGTAACGCCCAACAGAACAGTGTATTGTAGGGCACTTTCCTACCGAACATGACCACGAGGTAATGCTTTGTTATAGATGATGATAACCATTTAACATTCCTTAGTACCACGTAGCACTTTTCACATTATAATAGATCTATACTTAATAATATAAAGAGGAAAGATTTGATTGTTTGTTTGCATTGAATAGGCTCCAAAGCCGATTTGAAAAATTCTCTCACTAACTGGGAAGCTACATTATCCCCGGGTGACATAGATTATTTATATTTTCAAAAAAGTTAGGGATACTTACTAAAACCCGTGCCAAGCCAGGACGGACCGCTAGTATAATATATTATTATCGCAAGAAAAGAAGTCCTACGGAATAATAGTTAGGACTTGTTGTAAAAACAGGTTGTATACCTTCAATGGCGCAATAAAATGTACTTTGAAAACTGACAAACCTTTTCTCTCCCAAATTAAATACTATACCAATACCGGCTACCCCAAATAAACCAAACAAAACGGTTACAATCTGATTAAATGTACCGAGAGTAGAACAACGGCCGAGGTAAATTATTGTCCATTGGACTGTTTGCACAGGACAGCTCATTGTCTCATTCAAATCAAATTCGTTTCCGTCCGGACCTGAACGAAATTAACGTGAAGACGCATAAATTAAGACAAACTTCCCGCAAAACTTTCATTCAAAGAGGTGAGGAGAAACCTCTTCAAGTTTCTATTGAACCTTGGGAAGTTTATCAAGTTTTTAAATATTCTATCTCATTGGTAGTAAAGGTTAGATTTGCGTGGCAAAGTGTTTGAGCACGTCAGAGTAAGTTTGTGTCTCCGTATGCTAATGTGGGACTCCCATCGGAAAGATTCGGTAGTCGTTCGAATTGGATGGCAAATCATTGGAATATTTATTAGTCTTGGGATTTGCTTCGTAACTGAGATCTCGTCAACATGACCTCAAATTCAACCTGACACTTGGTATTTAGGTCGGTTCATTTCAATGAATTGGTTTTGGTGCTTCTGATTTACGGCAGTCATATCTCAATGTAATCAAATATACTGAAAATCGACAGTCTGCTTCGTGCTATACTAAGCTCTGCAAAAAGTGAACAAAACGTTTTCGAAATCGAAACCTAAGGGATTTAGATTAAGTAACAATGAGCATGCAACTTACGTATGTAACACTGATTACTGCTAAATGAGGCCAAATATTTAGACGTGCCTCAAACTATCCCAATAAGACATCTAGAAAGAATCTTGAGTCGGTATGCTTGGGACTTAAAGATCTGAAGGGATATCCACTGTGACCAACAACAGGGGTTAAAGCAGGTTGGAAACAGTCGTTTTAAGGAGGTGTCTTTCAATAATAAAAAGAGCTTAGTGTCTTCCACATAGAGGCTTTTGAAGAACTATCACCTCGGAAAATAAAAGTCAAGAAACAAAGAGTCTTGAGACTCCTAAATTGTTTTTTACCTTGAGGTAAAGACACAAAGCTAAAACAATCACGAAAAAGTCAAAAGCTCGCATCACGAATAGCTCTTTATTCCAGAAATTTCGTCTAAACCATGGCCCTTTGCAACAATATTTCAAACGGGCCAAGTTGCCTTGCGAGTGCACAGTACAATTAAACAGTAAAATCACTCTTACTATTCTATGACTATACAGGGCAATTTCTTGAGAAGGGCAGTGATGGACAAGTCCGAAACCAAGCGAGTTAAAGTAAAGTCGTGAAAGAAGTCAAGCTGAGACGAAATTTAAACTAAAATTTGATGGTCAACATTTTGCCTGTCAGAAATGTCATTTTCGAGAATACCATTTGGAGAACGACTCAATCGAAACTTGAATTTGATGATATTTCGTTGGTTGGCTATTGGGTTGGTGTGTTTCATTAGCCGTCTCTAACGACAACCATGGAAGGTACTTAAAAGGTTCTATTCTAAGACGGAACCGTTACAATTACGGGTGAGTATATTTACTGGTAGCAAATATACGGTGATGACTATTTTCTTTGACGTAAACTCACGACGAATTTTCAGCGTGCTCAGAATTTTAGAGGAAATTATGTTGAAATAGTTCCTTTAAGCGACTATTATCAACATCGTGCGGTTCTGAACACGCGATAAGCCTGAATAGGGTCGCTCTAGATTTTAATTTGTAGTCAGATAGAATCTTTTTGATGAATTTGCATTTTAATTACTAGGGTTCGTCTTGAATTTATATGGGTTCGTATTTCGAGTCAGAAATGTCGAGTGACGTGATTTAGAATTTTGAGAAAATCCTAAAATACTATATTAAAAAAAAAAACAGAATCCAGGCACGTGAAATATGCTGTCAGATGTACCAAGTATTTTTTGATGATGTTTAATGGGGTAAACAGAGGTACATCTAACTATACTATACATTTGGTACTACTCATATTTTGCAGTAGTTGGTATTCTATACGTGACAGGTTACAAGCTCATTGCCGCAGCCAGTATACAAATTGGTTTCTTCACGGTGCTTTTCGTGTGCGTCCACCTTGCAAGTCATATTTGCAAGAACGTGCCCCAAAGACTTTTTATTAATATTTTTTTTAAGCTTTTTTCAACCCAAATCTAGTTTTAAATAAATCCCCACGTACACAGCTAAATCGTGAACAATAATGATATCAAAACCACAAAAGGTTCATACGTTGTCGTCTGCGCTGATAGGCGGATAATCGGGCTGCTATCACTCACGCGCGGTGAGACGCGAATACAGGGGTTAATTGGGTTTAAACACTGCTATTGTCGGAAGTTGAGTGTTCTGTACATTTTGTGGTATATTATTTTGCTTTACAACTTTTACACAGAAAAAGTGTTACGACTTTAAATTAAATAGCAGAGTATATAAATACTAACGTAGGCACCTATATTTAACACAACGCCAAACTAAGCAAAACTGGGAACCGGGCTGATAATAGAATACTTAAATAGTTTTTTTATAAATACATACATAATATTAATATTTCTCCTTTATATAGATTAATTCTAAACATATTTATCTTGGTAAACGTGATTAGCTAAATAAAGTTTGTACGATCTGCAAATATTTATTCCGGGTGTTTCTGGGTATTTTCTATGTATAATGAAAAATATCTATGTATGTAATATAATATAGTATTAAGGTATAATATAGTAAAATATAGTATAATATAGTATAAAGGTCTTATTTTGGGTCATTGGTTTCAACCAATGGATAGGTAAAAAAGTTTGCCTTGTTTAATGTAGTACTTAATTATTATCTATTGTAACACTACCAACCTAATGATAATCTACCATAGTTTTAAGCTCATATTAAGTGAACTGTAAAGTTCTTATGAGTGATTAATAAAGTTCTTTAAACCGAATTAAATCAGATGGTTGTGCAAGCGGGCCTAAATCTCAAAGCACATCTATCCGTCTCAAACAAATAAAAAAAAAATATAAATACTACGTAAATTGCATGGAAACAGTTTTCAAAAGTACCAGGAGTACATAACATGACAGCGGGTGCATTATCGCAGCGAGCGATAAACGCGAACTCACAAACTTAGCCTGACAGACTGGTATAATCTGTGGAGTTACTTCAACGCCTTCCGAGTTCTCGAGGCGGGAAATTGTCACAACTTGCAGCTCGTGACAAATATTTAGATTTAGGGATTATACACCAGCTCATTATAAAGTTTCTGTTACATTTAACAGCTGAAATAACACGACGAGAGGTAGATTACTATACTATATAAGTTAAAAAGTGTAGAATTTTATATATCCTCTAGAGTTCAACCTTTAAATAAATATTAGCATGCAATGATTATTTACTTTACAATTTTTGAAAAATACCATGAAAAATTGCAAATTTTACGATCATTTCAATTTCTGCTGCCAAACAACTTGCTGTGTTTTGGTTTGAAGGGTGTAAGTCCGGTGCAAATACAGGCACATAAGGCTAGGCATGGCAGTGCATTGTAGTGCCTGTTTCTAACGTACCTATGTGTTCTGCAAGGAAATACATTGATAAAATTGTAAAAAAATATTCTATTCTATTCTTTTATTATTCACTTTTGATAACAATTAGGTTTGTATTAATCACTTACAATTTCTACAAACAGTCTGTTCAATAGACTGTTTGTAGAAATTGTAACTTATTTTATTTTATTCAGGATCGGTGGTCTAGTGGAAGCAACCCCGCCTTTTGATTATAAGGTTGTGGGTTCGAATCCGGTCATGCACCAGTGATTTGGGTTTGTACCAATTGTAATATCAAAGTCAAAGTCAAAAGTCAAAGTCAAAAGGCATTTATTCAGTAATATCCGCAGGGATCATCTTGAAACTATCTGGATATACGTCTGACTACTCCTCTTAGATATCCTCGAAGAATTGCGAGTGGATGTTTTGTACTTAGAGATGAAGGGATATCTACCGTGCCTGCTAATCATGATTATTTTTTAAAGAGTATTTTTAAACTTTCGCAATCGGAACACATTGTACACTTGTATTACACGGGTATTTATCGTGTATTACCTTTTTCATTTATTTTCCCGACGTTTCGGCTATGTTGCAATAGTCGTGGTCACGGCCAATACGCGATAAATTCCCGTGTAATATAAAAGTCGTGATGCTATTTCTTTTCTTTTTATTTTATTTATTGACTGTTTCTCTTGAAGAAACAGTATAGACTATAGTGTTCTGCCCTCTGACAATGGAAACAGCAAGACAGCATCTTTGCAGATTGTAGAACTATTTGCTTTGAGATTCGATCTTGAATTTTACGTCTCAGCTGGTTGATCACAAAACTCGGGAGCATAAAACAATGAAGTTTAGTCTAAAGGTATGCACCAAGCATGAGGTAATTACAAAGAAAATATATTATGTGTGTGTATGTTCTTATAAAATGTATTATCCTGATCTAAATGAAAATGTATTGTAACTTTTTTTCTTTAACGTTGCCAGCTTTTGGGCACACTTCCTAGTGATTTAAATTCTGATTTATATACATATAATAAAAACCTGTTGATAGAAACCCGAGTTATTTTATAATGTGTTGGTAGGTATGTAAAATATCTGTGTAAAACAATGAGCGTAGATGTTGAAAATATATGAAATAAAATTTTTGCCTCTAGATTTTAACACAAAATCTTTTTCTTCAAAGCAACTACCTATATTAACCTCTTGATTTTGGATAAAGATTATCCAATTACGAACAAGTTATTGTAAATTGGGTGTGACGCCCAATTCTCACAACAAAATATCGTCGAATTCAAGTTTTGTTTCAAATTCAAGTTTCAAAGAATACCATTTGAAACTGATCCAATTTTGGCAATCAATTTCTTGTCTCAATCCTCAATCTCAGCTCTAAAATATCACGAGATTATGTTACGAGTTTCTGATAGTCCTAGTTTATTGATAAATAAATCATTCTATATTGTTTATGGGCAGTTTATCGCAGATGGTGAATAATCCTATAGCCAGTTTAACTTGAAATTGAATTGCAGATGTGAATGCAATGTTTGCCACACGAATTATTTTGTTTTTTTTTTATGTGACCTGCTGATGAAACAGACAGATGGCGCACCTGATGTTAAGTGGTCATCATTACCTATAACAAAGCATTGCCTTGCAGGTCACGCTCGTTAACGTGCCCTACGATGCACTACTCTGCGTCCATCAATCTGAAACATACAGTTGTTAAGCCTCGTATGCCTGTTATTACACCGGCAGCCACACCCTTCAAACCGGAACACAGCAAGCTGCTTGGCGGCACAAATAGGCATGGTGGTCGTACTTCCCCGGACGAGCCCTTCGCTAAGAACTCTACTACTACTAAAATCAGTGAAGTAATAACATTTATAATTTGCGAAGTAAACCTACTTTGATTTTCCAAACTTCGTGATTGTGACGTCGTGTCACAGTCAAACTTCACGCAAAGATAAAAGTTTGAAGATGATCACGACTCTAGAAACTAGTGGAAGATCTGCACCAGAATACCAAGATCCCTGCGCACTTATAACGGTACTTCATAGCTTGGAAGATGTAGGGATTATAGTAAAATTGGAGGTTCAAGATACGCTGGTTGTACGAGATGTTTATTAGCGTCAACTGCCCTGGCAGCTAATTCTCGCCAGAACTGACAAATTTAATAACAGATATTTAGATCCATTTATACTCCAAAGTACTATCCGGGATAAGACGGGGACGGGACGGGATATATACCGTACAAGAAAATTGCACACGAGCATAAATAGTATAGTATAGCACAGTAAGAGTACCAGTGTTCTAGTTGGAGTAACCCCACCCTCTGATCCTAAGGTAACAGGTTTGAATCTGATCATGCACCAATGAACTTTTATGTTCAAAAATGTGTGTGCACAATGCAGTGCTCTACAACGGTGAAGAAAAACATCGTGAAGAAACTAGATACTATTCTAGTAGCGGCGATAAGTTTGCAACCTGTCACGGAATACTATCTATATCTGAACGTACCTCTGATAACCCCCCTGGTCATCTAGAAGAGTCTCGAGTTGGTACTTAGCACTTAGGGGAAATAAATATCTAAGGGGATATCTATCCCCTATCTAGATATCCCCTTAGATATTTTCAAGTAGTGATGCTATTTTTTTCTTTATTTGTGAGCACTAGTGGTCTAATGGGTCTGGCACCAATGGATCTAATTATTCGAAAAAATATGTGTGCATTTCCCATAAACAGTGAAAATTACACCACACATTAAATTGATTCATGCTAGACGCACAGGAATATGATATTCGCGTATCTAATAGACTTATGTACGCCACAAATGTCAAACTCATTCGTATCATTCGTAGCTAGGCTAACATCATGAAAATACAGGCGACTGTCGTGTCCGTTCCGTTGACTGATAAACAGGCTTTTATGGAGTAACAGATAATTGCAGCTCTGCGTCTGGTGTCCTTAGATTAAGGCCTCATGTATTTAGCGAGAGATGTCTAGTATTGCTTAATTATACTATATAACGTACCTACAGTTGCTAACGTCAACTTTTTTGCAAAACAGTTTGCAAGAAATACCTGACCTAACATCTCACACACCATAATTTAGTTTCTGGTTGGCAAAACCACAACCTACAGCGCAGAAGACAGAGTTACTATCAACTGAGATTATGACAACAACAGTTTTAAAAACGAGTTATTTTCTCACTTTACGCGATACAGCCAGGAACACGTTGTATAGTAATGTATTTTCGCATGTAAGTGATACTCTTTATTTTTATCCGTCCAAAAAGCTACTTCGCTCAGTTCAAACAGTCGTCGCGTTGGGTCCATTAATATCCGAAACGCGTGTGTAGAATCCTAAGTAGGGAGTAAGTAGGTGTTGTAAATGAGCTCATGTCGGTTGGTGAACTCAGGCAACTTATTACCTTACGAAGTTTACACGGAGATTGACTGTAAGAAATACTTCTAAATACCATCTACCAATACCTTATGACGCCTGACACGATTTAGTGATAGGTGACGTATACAACCTTGACGGTGTCGTGGCTGAGGATTGGAAAGAGTAGCGTCAGACGTCCATTGGCGTCGATTGGTCAGCAAATGGGCATTGTCAGCGTTATAGGCCGTAGATGAATGAGGGTAGCTCTAGATTATGTGGAAGGCAGAAGCAATGAGAGGCATATATGTCGATGGTGATGATTTATTGGTCCTGGGTCTCCGAGACAAAAGTCGCTTGGTAGATCCTCCGTCTTCGTTGAAGGACATACATTCCAACCTTGTGCTCCACAAGCCTAAACGGAACGACGACGACGCGGCGCCATGGGTCTACCAAAGAAGTTTTTATTTCAGGAAATAAAACTACTTTGGCGTCGTTAGCGAAGGTTCATTAGTTCGTATGTGATAAAGGTATCGTTAAAACGAAACTCATGTTTCTTAAAACAGAAAATGTTGTCTAAAAAGTGGTGTAACACAGATGTAGAAAACTTCAAATATCTTTCATTGTTGAACATCATCATCCAGGAAAAGTCAATTTTGATTCTTTTCCTTTCACCAACTTCCCGCGATCCTAGCAACGTCGTTGACCCAATTATAATAGTTTTGTTATTTATGTTGGCTAACTCGAGTAAACAGTTAGAGTTATGTTGGTTCCGGCTTAGAAATATAGACGGCTTATAGATGTTAAAAAGGTGACAGGGATTGTACCAGGCAGCTAGTAGATGGGCAGTAGAATCTGCTGAGCACATAACACCGATACTTACTGTGGTCACCAATCCTCCTGCCAAGCGTGGTAGGTACGGCAAATCCTCCTAAATTATGGGAGGCCTATGTCAAACAGTCGACTTCAGTCAATCAGTTAGACTGATGACGAGTGTGAAAAAACTGGTGACTAGCATAAGGTGGCTTGAAGCTATCACCAGATTATGCTACTAGGCCACATGAACTCATAGCATTCTCGTTAAAAAAGCATTCTGTGCAACGTATGAGTGACAAAAACGACGGAAGTTTCCCGCAACCATTTGGAATGCCGCCAGTTTCGTGTAACGGGTTCGAATCTCGGCTTTTTAATCACCCCTGCTTGTGACATGTGATTTGATGGCGTTTTATTATATTATCCAATCCAAAGAACTGAATTCACACCGTTCCAGTTACGGAATTCTATTTTTCTTCGACTTGCTGATGGAGGAAGCATATGGCATTGATGTTAGTTGTTACCATCACCTATTATCATTATGCGCTGTTTTGCGTTCATCAACCTGAGGCATACAGGTGTTAAGCCTCATGTGTTTGTAATTTCACTGGTACCCACATCCTTCATACCCGAACTCAAACAGCTCAGATGGTAGAAATAGGTATGGTGCCCAACGTAGCACACGATGGGTTCCCTGGATTGATGTAGGTACCAGTGCTCTTAAATAGTCAGGCTTTTTATTTCTTGCAGTGTGAACACTTAATTAACAGGAATAAGTAAATCTAATGCTTAAATTTAAATAATAATGTAAAATTTTAGATAAATAAAGTAGAAAAGAATTAAAGTAAGAAAAAAGTAGATTTAATAAAGTTGTTTTTTTTTTTATTCTTTTTTATTTGCAAGAACCCTTTCACAGGTGAAGGCCTCCTCCAAAGATAGCCATCTGTCTCTATTTCTTGCTGTATGGAGCCATTGTGGGCCCGCCGTCTTCCTTATGTCGTCTTCCCAGCGTGTATATGATCTGCAAAATATAGGTATGTACCAAATGTAATATTTGGACGTAGCTCTGATCTCATAAACTCTGAGGAGATATCTTCCGTACCTGGCTAGAAATCCCCAGTCAAGTCGTGGAGTTATTTATTTTCGTTTTTAGTATAAACCCCTTTTTCAGAAACCCTTATACTTTGTGTACCTACGTTGCTTTGACAATGTTTACGTAAGACTTCAATTACAAATTACCATTTAATATCATCCCGAAGTCTTAAAAATGCAAATGCAAAACTCTGAAGCACTTTGAGATGATTTAAGGTTCTTTTTTAAACTGCAGCTAATTGAATTGCTAAATCAGTTTGAAAATCCACCGTTCGGCGATCGGTCAGCTTGCTATGAATTATTCAAGACGAATACAGCCCGGGGAAGTGCAAGCTGGTTCACTCTTATTTCTCGTACTCGTTGCTATGCTGTTTTGCTGTGGAAGTTCGTGAAGGCGAGTAAGGAACCCGTACTAGGGGATAGCATCTCCTGAGTACCTACATAACACTCCTCACACCTATACATAACACTCAAACTGTAGTGGTCACCATTCCATCTACCAAGTCTAGTGGCTACATGACGACTGGTGACAGCTCGTTATTTGAAATGATTTTAAAGTTATTTAAAATACTACAAAGTTTAAAGCTTAGGTTGAGTTTTGAAGTATCGACCACAAAGGAAGAAGATTATACATCGATGTCCAAAGAGCCTAAATCCAAACACTCTCGTGCTTGGATGGAACTGTCCTTTTAGAGTACCATCGCGAACTTCACTCCTTAGCTCCAAAGTGCGTTATTTGAAAGCAACTACAAATTACAACTAAAAAAACATGTTTGCATGAAGTGACCCAGCCATTCTTAAAAACAGACTATTTCCGCTGTCTTGGATAATATTGATAGCGTGGATAAACTTACCTATATAAAGTCAGGTGTGTTTTAGTGATTTTTATAGTTCATTGAGCTTTGAATCTACAATGTTGGAAACTGTTAGTACTGTGGTTTAGTTTATGTTATTGTCTAGCAGCTGCTGGGGCACTTTGCTCGTGCGATGGCGGTAATTTTGCTAACGCAAAATATTTAGCCACTTTTCCTCCAGGGTTTGTTAGGGATTTTTCGTTTGGTTACTGTGATTATTGAAAAAAAACCGAACGTTCATTCAAATATAAAGTAGGTATGTTTATTTCAAATTTTATTAAAATTGGTTAAGCGGTTACGGCGTGTTTCTACCACAAACATTTAAACTATGAACTTAGGTGTTCAATTACCAAAAAAAATTTTTAACACGTCCTAAATCAAATATGCCCTGACAATTTTAAAGTACAATTAGTGGTTTAAGTTGTGCGTTATCAGTCATGATAAAAGGTTTTGAAATTTTTTTAATTTTAAAACGTTCATTAATATCCTTTAAAAACTATATCGTCATAGCCACATAGCTGTACCCTTTTAAACTAATACTTTCAGGTATTGAATAAAATGCATTTTTCTATTATTAAACTTTTATTTGAAACACTGATTAATAAATTACTGTTATAAGCGTTTAAAACTATTTTAACTTACTTTTATGAATTCTAAAAACACTACAAATATTTAAAACTTAAAACTTACTTATTATTAATGTAAAGTAGCTACTCGTTATAAATACGATGAACTAGCACAGCCATATTTTGTGGATTCAATTAAGTAATAAACCTACCTATTCATAGTAGAGTGTAAGAATGAAAACTTAGACGTGTGAGATTACAATTATACGAATAAATAGCACAAAATAGCAGAATAGCCATATTTAGCCATTAAAACAACTAATTGTTCTTTAATATTAGCTAAATAATAATTAAAAGTACTTTGAATCATATCTAAGATTTTATGCAGCTACCTACTTATAACAACAAACTTTATCTGAATAATTTCATCCAACAAGAAGCTACAACGCCACAGACAGGTACATAAATACCCTATGTTTACGTCGGGGGTTGAAAAATATTTCAACAACCAATGTAGTTAATAATTCACAAATGAATAAATATTTTGTGGACTTTTTTTACTCAACAACTTCTAACCCCAAACTCAGCATAGCATTAATTAAAGGTAAGTATATAGTAATTAAAATTTACAAATCCTATGAACTAATTTGAGTAGAGCATTTTTAAGAAGTGTTCTACAAATTTAGTGGTACACTGAGTTTTTCGTCACTTAAAAACGGCACCCACGTATTTCATTTATTTATTTATTTTTATTTATTTATTTATTTAATAATTAGCACGGGTAAATCCAATTACACTAATTATTTCACAATGTCAATATATAAATTAAAAATAATGAGGTTAAATATTTCGCATGTCAAAAAAATATATAAAACAGAAAAAAACATATCCATATCCTTATAAAAAATAAAAAAATAATTAAAATGGGATAGACCAAACTGTTTAAATAAAATGCTGGATAGGTACGTAAAGCACACGCTCAGTGCTTAAATCACCGTTGCAAGGTCATTGGCCACACATTTCACGACATGCCACCCAGAACTACTACCAAATGGCTTAAGACGCGCGCTATCAAGTGGTCTGCTCATTTTAGTACATTTATGATGGTGGTGATGGTAACAGCTTTAAACAAACGACTAATTGTATTTGAAAACTATAGCAAAAATACTAGCGCTCTATAGTAGAAAGTGACGTGAGTAACGATTTTAAAATGACCCGAAGTACTTCGTGTTCAAGTAGTTGAAAAATGACATATAAATCTCCAATCATGCCCCACACTAAACTTACGAATTTAAATACTTACATTATTTATTCTATAAGTTCTACAAGTTTATTCGACAGTCAGTGCATTTGATTCATTATTTATTTGATTTGTAAATTGATTTTTCAAAGTCTATCATAAAACTGTTATTTCGTTAAATAAGGGTCTGCACAAACTGGAGTATTTTGCAGCTAAGTATTATAAGTTTATCAATGTAATTATTTACCCTAGCTAGACATAGAATATTGTAAAACTTTGCTTGATAATATGACCTATGGTATGCTTTTGGTAAGACGACGCGTGCGAGGATAATTTATATGCCATTGTAATATACTACAGTTACTTATGATAGATAATACATTGATAAATTGAAAATAATTTGCTCTGACGTGTGCTGGTGGTTAGTGAAATATATTTAAATTAAAAACATTTTGATAAAAATCCCATTGAGTTTTAGAATATCGGTCTCTAAATCAATTTATTGTTACTTAATGCACCAACTGCACATACTTCTATATCTACGCCTAATATAAGAGTCAAAGTCACAGCCCTTAATCTTGGCTTTATTTACTACTTGAGTACCAATTTTACTTAGATAACACTTTATCATTAATGTTCTTTTGTTTTTTAAAGCCTACAAACACGACGTTGCAAACGCGCTGTAAACGAGCGTTTTGTAGCGTGATATATAGCAGTTGTGTAGCTGAATCTGTAGATAAGGTAGCAAGATATTTCGTTGCATTGTATTTATTCTATTTGTGCTAAGGCGTTCTTCAAACGGAGCAGTTGACGCAACTATAATTTTTTTTTTTCATAAAAAGTTGATAAGTAAGTGACGCACGCCTAGCAAATGTGCTAAAAAAACTCTATAAAAACATATTTGACTGCTCAGTTGGTAGGTATGTACTTAGATATTGTGTTTTTAATTGCAAGTGTACCGCAGTGTGCACGCCCTACCGTTGATGAGTGTAATTTGTGTAATTTGGGGATAAATAACATATTTTCTCTCTCGTACTTGCTACATGCAAAAATTACTCCGACGGTAAGTATACACAAAAACAGTGTGGAACTGACTTGGTTTCAGGTTTTTAGGAACAACAAGAGTTATAGCAACTCGTCTCCACAGTTTCCTAAAACTACGCAAAAATCAACAAAAAGGCTAGTTTCGGGTTGCTGCAACACGTTGCTTCGTCTGCGGAGCGCCTAAGCGCGTGTGGCACGCGCGTAGATAAGTCTTCGTGTGCAGGTTCTTAGTTTTATTAATTACTTCGTTGAAATAATCGGTTCGCTTAGAAGTTTAACTAAATAATGGAAGCCATTTTTATATTTTAAGTTTTTGGAACAAGCCAGATCGCCCATCTGATGTTATGTGGTTACCTGTGCTTAAAACTATTGTCTAACTTTATAGTACGCGGGAACTCTCTTTGTAGAACCATAAAGTTGGAACAACTTTTTTTTATGCTCGACAATAACATTGACCTACAAACTACAATTTTCCATTTTTATTTTCAACTTGAGGTTTCCATAAAGTTCTTCAGCCCACTTTCACTAGAAAAAGAGGAGTGTGAGAAATTAACGATGAGAGTGATTCTGATAATGTTTTTCGTCAAACAGTACTTGTGGAGTAAAACATGAGTTTTTCTATACAAAAACAATCTCAAAAGAGAAATTGAGACAGCCCAATTGCTAGTTTTTCCATTAACCACCTCTATTTTTACGGAAAGTGGGAGCATAAGCTTCTACCATTTAATTCATAGGAGTATCAGGAAACGGGTTCGGTCCACCACTATCAACAGGCAGGAACTGCTGCTGGGCAACTGAAGACAGCATCATGTCGATTGGCTTAGTGTCGTCATACAGGGATGGTGCTTCACAGAGAATGGCGAAGGTACCGACTATGGATGCAATGGTGAAGATCCAGAGGAACAGCCGATCCAGCACCATGGCTACAAAGCCCCAGTCTTGGTCCTCCTGTAGGAGGAAATTAGGTCATGTTTATAAAGATACTTACGTATGCTTTTATTTCACTTAAAATTAAGTTTTTGAAAAAATCACCCCTTTATGTATTTTTATGTAGCATTTTTCTCTATAGACGAATAAATTACGATTTTACAATAAAAAATTATTGCTTTACAGCTCCCTCTTCCGTGTTTGATCTCAGTGGGGATCAAACCCACTACCTACAGCGCAGAAGGCAGAGCTACTGCAATGTAACGGATGTCAAAGTAAAAATTATAGTCAGTAAGTAAACTCAATTAAGTAGATACCAAAAGTGAGTACCAAAAGTAAGTACCAAAAATAAGTGCCAAAAGAAATTATCAAAAGTAAGTAAGTTTTACCGCATTAAACTCGTCCTGCCGTTGAATGTGATGCTGTATGAATTTGACGTTGTGGATAGCTTTTTCCAGCTGGAAAGGGTACTTCTTTCGTGGAGCCACGTCACTGAGCGAGTCGTCCAGCCCTGACATCACTGAGGGGAGGCCGTTGTATCCCGCACCCAGTGTTGCTACTAAACCGCTGAACCTGGTTTACAAATAACCCTTCTTGAATCAATGTAGTTACTAGTTTTGACCTAAACAGAACTTGCATGTGGTGACCTGGTCTGATGGTTATTTTTAAACAATTTGCTGATGGAACAAGCAAATGGCCCACCTGATATTTAGTGGTTACCATCGTCTATAACAAAGTTTTGCCTCGTAGGTCGCGTTTGGTAGGAACGTGATTTACGATGCACTGCTCAGCGTGCGGTGCATCACAGGATTCGAACCCGTTCGACAACATTAGGACCAGAATGCAGAAACGTCTAATGGGAGTAACCTTAACAAGGTTCAGTGTTCTTGTCAAGCTACTTATAACTTTAGGAGAAAAAAAAATGTGGAAGAGTGAAGATAAAAATGAAGCTAACCTATTTGTTGCCGTAGTTGAGTGAAGTCCATTGCAACCATCAGGTAGATGATGACGAAAGGAGTCCGGACTTGAAGCGTTTGAATTCGTCTGCTCAGCCGAAGTTAATGCATCCTGGAACTTGTTCTTCTTCGCGTTCCTTCCAGCTATCTTCTTTGCAGCCAAGTCCCTTAACAAATCTTTGGGTACCCGCATCAAAAGCAACTTGGGTAGTTTTGTGATAAAGAACTTTCTCACCCACCCTTTCATCTTATGAGTACTTGGCTTGCGGTAGTGGACGTTGAGGATAACAATGGTTATCACAACGGACAAACCGACCAGCAACATAGTAAATAGCAAGTACTTTCCTAATAGAGGCAACGCTAAAGATGTTGAAGGTATAATTTCGGATATCAGCAAGAAAAACATAGTTTGTGATAGCAGTATTGAAATACTCAAGGCTATTTTCTCTCCTGAATCAGCAGGTAAGTAAAATACAAGTACTGAAAGGTATGATATACCTACACACGGAACGATAAGGTTGACGGTGTAGAACAAAGTTTTTCGCCTCAGGGTAATGTTGAAAAAAATATCTGAAACAAAAATTCGGGTCAAAAGTTTGTAAGGGGTAATTGAAAATAAGGGATACAAAGTTTTACAATTAAAAATATAAGATGGTTATACAGGACTTAAAAGGGCGTGATGGATAGTCCAAAGTTTATGAAGGTTCTGTATTGGTTACGTAGCTAAAATTAGTATTCTGATTTACTAGAAAACTGTTCTCAAAAGAGGACAATTTATTTCCAAGAGATTCTTAATCTGATTGTGTAGCGGCCAAGTACGGGGACATCAAGCGAGAAATTGGTTGCAAACGGAATAAAAATGCCTATTATACTATAGTTCAAAGAGAATATTTTTGGCGATGGAATAAAAAACTTATTTCTTTGTGTTAAAGGCGAAAATAAGGAAATAAGCAAAGGCCCTAATATTCTTTGTCAAGAATTTCCAAGTATTGTTTTGGTTGTGCGATGTTTCCGGTCGCTTACTTTGGAATAAAGAAAATGAGTTTTAAAGAATGCGCTGAAAAGTTATCGTTTTTGAAAGCTCGAATGCTGAAAGTCACTGTTCTTTGTAAAGCCGAGAAAAGTTTATTGCGCTCTTTGCGTAAAGCGTAAAGTCGATACTTTGTACAAAAAAAGATATCACACTTCGTTAAAAGATTAGAAAGGTCAGATTAAATAAAAAGCCTAATCTTGTTATTAATCAAAATGCTTTAACTCTTTCAATTTTATGTAAAACTTCCTGTTAATGCAAAAAACAAGACACAATTCAACTATGGTGGTTCCAGTTTAAAATAGGACCCTTCCATCACATCCCGTCGCAG
Organism: Electrophaes corylata; assembly: GCA_947095575.1. Taxonomy (NCBI): domain Eukaryota; kingdom Metazoa; phylum Arthropoda; class Insecta; order Lepidoptera; family Geometridae; genus Electrophaes; species Electrophaes corylata. The sequence continues at coordinate 9,711,303 of OX352715.1, read as the reverse complement.
GAATTAGGAAAGACCGGGAGATAACCAGCAGCATCTGATGGGTTATTATAACTGGCGGTCACTAACATACCCGCAAAGCGTTTCAGCAAACTTTCCAAATACGAGGAAGGTAAATGTTCAACAAAAAATTCCTCTATGCTGACGCTGGTAAAGGTTAAACGATGTGAAACGACCACAACTATTGCAACATAACCAAAACGTCAGAAAAATAAATAAAATTGGTAATACGCGATAAATACCCGTGTAATATAAGTGTACATACAATAGTGTTCCGACTGCGAAAGTTTAAAGAATTCTGATATTTTTTTCTTGGAAATAATAAACAAAACGATATTCTACTTTCCAAATCAACGCAGTACATAACAGTAAATACTGAGTGCTACTTATTCTAATTCAAAAACAAGCTCATTTGCAGTCGAGAGTACGCAAGTGTAACTTGTCGAAACCACAGTCACAACTTACAAATTGCGTAGGGATCGTATCTACAAACACTCCAGTCACAGTCTAAAAATTAACAGCAAGTCAAGTTAAAACACTTTTTATGTAGGAATTTACGATGCAAATTTTTGATAGAATTTTTTTTTACAAACTTTAGGTAGCCTTACTCGCTACCAGTTTCTTCTTGGTGCACAACAAGTCTTGTTGTGTGCAAAATAATAAATGCAACAAATTCATTTGACTTTACAAATCTTTCAGATAAATTAAAATGCTAGAAATTATAATCGACTAACAATTGTCAGATAAATCGAAGTAATATTTATTTTACAAGTTAGATACGTACTAATTATATAAAACTAGCTAACTTACACTAACAGCTACTAACTTTAGGTAATGATTTTTACTTGTGATGAAATCGAAAACGTTAATCGGGTAATATAGCCTATGACACTCACAAATAACGTGGCTTTCTATTAGAAAAAGAATTTTTAAAATCTGTTAAGTCGATTCAGAGATTACCCCCTACAATCTCACAAACTTTACCTTTTTATTATATTAGTATATGTTTAGTTTTACGCCTAAATAAATTCAAGATTAGCTGCATGAACTTCTTGTATAACAAAGTTGTCAGATTTTTATAAATAACAATCTGTAATGTTCTGGCTGATAGTATTTTACCTGTGACCAGAGTGCCAGGCGCAAATTGAGAGCAATTGGAGTCTACTGGCGATAGGACTAATTGGTATTTAAGCAAAGGTTCCGTGTAAAGGACTGCGGTTTGCTTTGCTGCTTTATCAATTTGTTGAACTCTGAATTAGTGTGTTATTTTATTGGCTGAATATGATGAACTATAATTAGCTATATAGCATACAAAATAAGCTTGTTTTGCTGAACATTCAACTTTCACAATATAACAACCATATAACTTGCCTCACAGCTTAGTTTAGGTGTCATCATCATCATCAGCCTGTAGAAGTCCACTGCTGGACATAGGCCTCCCCCACACGTTCCAGGAAGAACGATTCTGAGCCCTTTCCATCCATCTACTTCCCACGGTCCTAACAATGTCGTCAGTCCATCGGGTAGGAGGACGTCCTACGCTTCGTCTTCCGGTTCGTGGTCGCCATTCGAGAACCTTTATTCCCCAACGACGATTTATTTTAGTTTAGCTGTATTAAATACATAATCAGATGTTTGTTCTATGTTTGGTCGATGTTTTATTAAATAAAAAATATATAGATGTCTTATTTTCAAAAAAGCTGGACATTTAGTTAGCATTTGTGAGGGAAATTTTATAAAGACTAAAACATAAATAGGTTTCATCATACTTGTATAAGCTGTAGTTACTGTATTTACAAATGCATACACATTATACATTTATAGTACAATTATAGCTTTTCTTAGTTTGGGACCAGACGGCGCTGTTTGAAATATCCGTCAATATTTTATATTAGTTCATCAGCTGTTTCACTGATATGATTTATATTCATCCACCTTACATTTCACATTGGTAATTATAAGTACATATTCGTAAGTGTCGATTAAAATCTCAATAGGCTTTTTGTAAAAAATTTCACCCTTATTCATGTACACACGGGCCGCTCCGGAAGCAAACGATTTTCGCCAGAGTAAAAAATCTAATTTACTAGCAGTATACCCTCTCTGAGGGCGAAGAGGTTTCAGAGAGTAATTACGAGAGGTCCTCGAGATACTTCAAGCAAATTGCTTAAATTTCACGATTACTGAAGATGACATAATTATGAATTAAATTGACACAAATTTTCATTATTTTGGCTTCTTTATTGCATTTGCTTTTTGGTGAGTTGGTTTGTGGGACTGCTTTTGGTTTTTTACTGAGTCAATTGGTTTTATTATATTATAAAGCTTTTAAAAACTTTATAATTGCTCCTCAAATTATATCGAATCCATCTTAAAATATAATTTAGTAGATAATCTTAAGTAAGGTTTGAAAATTGTTTAACAAGGCGGAATAATCTTAATAACCCCTTAAAATAAATGCCAAAACAACAAACAAAATACTCATAAATTAGAAAAGTAAAAAACCGTAAAAATGTTTCAGCAGAAAATCTCACGAGAGCCGTTCTACAAAATGAAAAGGGTGTTATTATGAACTCAAAATGTGTTTATCTAAACGTAAATTATACGGCTGTTTGTGAAATGGCACGTTCGTAAGCAGCAGAAAATTGTGTATGCCACGTGTAAAAAACATGCTATGGATGAGGAGTGTGAGGAAAAAAGTAAACGTATGAAGGAAAATTCGACAAAGCTTAGTTAATCAAAAGAATCTTGTTACTGAAGAAAAGTGATTATGTCTCCCTCATGTTTGTGATGAAAGTGCCAATATTTAAAGCGTATTTGGCACTCATTCTTTTCCGGGTCCCTATCGCTGACGCGAAGTTTCAGGGAGCGATGCTTTGCGTGTCCAAAAAAGATAGCTTTGATTTTAGAATAGAATATATTTGTTCCAAAATTAGGAGGATTCTCTAAAGGATTCTGTTCCCTCGGATGTAGTTTTGACTACTTTTGAATCATAGATTTAATGCTTCTTGCATGAAGCGCAAAATAGCAAGTACCGATTTATCGATTACCACGTTTTGGAATAAAACACTTGGGTCGAAATAATACATATCCAGACATTTATGTAGGTAGAGGTAGACTAAAGAAAAGATAGATAAACTGTGTGAAAAATAACATTGATAATAAAAAGTGAGTACAGAGATGACGCCTGACAAACTGAAATAGAATGGAAGAAGAGAACATGTTGTGGCGACCCCACATGAAGATGCAGGAAGATAATAAAAATAAAATAATAAAAAAAAATAGAAATAACATCACGACTATAATCCCCAATTACGATAGATATCCCCTCCAATCTCTTAGTAATAAATATCACCTTTAGACAGTTTCAAGATTACCCAAAAAATGCTAACTAGCAAAAGAAAATTTTTCAATTACCTGACTTGCAAACTATATAAACAAAATTAGATTTTAGCTTAGCTAAAGCAAGATCGAAAAACTGCACTTTGAAATTTGATACAAGAATATGTACTCACGTATGGAGTTGTTTGGGGTTGAATATTACAACACACATATTATTTACAATAATGACCAGTTAATAACTTATGATGGGTTAAAATAAATTATGTAATAAAGAAATAGACAAAATCTCGGGACAGAAATCACTCTCGAAAAAACCCTTAACCAGCAGTAAAGTATATTGTTTTAGCTTTTAGTGCAGGGCTCGTCCGGGGAAGCACTGCTACTATGTCTATTTCTGCCACCAAGTGTCCTGCTGTGTTCTAGCTTGAAGGGTACCGGTGAAATTACAGGCACATGAGGCTTAACATCCGCGTGCCTAAGATTGATAGACACAGAACAGTGCATCGTACGTAGCGCACGTTCCTAACAGACGTGACCTGCGAGGCACTGCTTTGTTATGGGTAATAGTTACCACTTAAAATCAGGTAGACCATCTACTTGTTATATCAGCAAACGGTATAAAAAAACCGTCACACTTTTTACTTCTTTAAACAAAGGCCACAAAAGAAAATATAAGTACCCCTCTCTGCTTTACTTTTAAGCAAACACATCTCGTAAATAAAAGAGATACATCAGTACACCACACGACCGTAATCTCAACTCGTCGGTTGTAAATTACACTGAAGCGTTGAAGAAGCTTATCTATGCTAAATTACTGCGTTTTACTACCAGTTTCAACCTGTCTCCGAGCACAACTTTCAGCTGGTATTCTTAAATGAAGAAATGTCTTTGAAAAATTTTGTTTACTCAATCAATAAGAAAAAAATATTGACATATCTCTTACAGCATTTGTGTGATGAACAAAAATAGTTTGTTTTATATTGTATTTACAAAAAAAATGTATATAAGTATGACGACAAATGATGGTAAAATTAATTATAACGACTTAAAAACAATTGAATTTAACTACTTATTTACTTATAATTAAAATTTTCATAATTCTGACCCTTATTTTTTACATAACTTTTCCCTGTTACAATTCATTTAAATTGTATGTTTTAAAAGCGTAAGGGCGAGTTTATACCGTGCGAAAAAATTTACGCGGGCGCCGGATTTTCAATTGAAAAAAACATTTGCATATGTCTATCACAACGAATTCACGTTTGAATTTCTACTAAAAAGAGCATGTCAATTTTCTTTTAGCCTAGTGCTATTAGTGCTAGCAGTTAGGTGCCAGGTTAACGTACTTCCGCTAATGCTTGCCAAGTGGCAGTTAGAATGCTGATTGAGGCGATACCTCGAGTAATTATTTGAGTCATTTATCACTGAGCTCGAGAGAAGTGGTTCCGTGACGCGGTAAGAGATTACCGAGAACTCTCAAATATTGAATGTGGGTGAAAAATACGGAAGTGACTTAAATTACAAGTATTCGTATTTCTTCGAAGTCAATAAAGTTTTATTTAATAAAAACCACAAGGAAAAATATGTTAAAATAAACGAGGCAATAATTTGTTTTTGTGTTCTATGATTTGAGCATAGTTCTGTGTGTTCTGGGTGTTATGTTGTATTATAAGTATGTATTTACAAAAAAAATGAATATTATAAGTATCAGGTTCCTCGGACCTAGTTGATGTTGCATAAAAACGTTCACAAATGTTATTAAAATAGTAGTGGCAGTTTAAAATTATACCAATGCTCGCAAATAAACCCTAAAATGAAGTCCTAACGAAGCTTTACATAAATTGAAAGCATAATTGCTTAGCTTGGGGCTAGATGATGCTGTGTGGATTGTCCAGCATATTATTATTATTATTATATCTCACTTTAGAACAAATTTTATCAAAGCTTATGAATATTTCCTCTGCAATAAGAAGCTCATATAATCTTGAAAGAAGATCATCAAAACCTAATAAATCCACTAATGCACAAAATGCCTTTCTCATATTTGGGGTTGCCATATTTACCACGCTTAATAGACGAATTGGTTATAATATCGGTATTATTCACTCGAGGGATGTTGCCTTAAGTCACCTCACGACATACACGGGTGATTGAAAGGTCATATTTTATGTCAGAACTACCACCGCCAAGAAAGTCCGATAGCACAATCAGAAGTAATTTATTTTTAAGGGATGTAACAAAAAACAAGAGGGCCTTGTGGTTACAGCAGATAAAATAATAATAATAATAATGCTGGACAATACACACAGCATCATCTAGCCCCAAGCTAAGCAGAGCTTGTGTTATGGGTACTAGATGACTGATATACTTAATACAATCCATTACATACATAGATATTTTTTATTATGCATAGAAAATACCCAGAACACCCGGAATAAATATATACAGATCGTACAAACATTTATCCAGGGGCGGGAATCGAACCCGCAACCTTCTGCGTCGCAGGCGGACATTCGCCCTCCACGCCACATCGGTCGTCAAATATATTCTAACAGTATCAGCAACCAGCTTACCAGGATAAGGCTCTTGGCAGCATGGGTAGTATCTCTCATGTCTTTCAGCTGGTACACCCAGGATGTCCCACTCGACTGAAGGGTAGTACTCGCGAAGGTCAATGCCAACCTCCACCATGTTATCACCTTTCTTCTGATTTATGTGCTTCAAGTCAATCTGAGGAAGGAAACTGTTTCAAACGAGTTTTCGATTCAAAACCGTTTAGTCTAGTTTTTAATTAGAAAATTTTACAAGACTGCTTCCATGGTACAGCGGCTAACTAAATGAAACACAGAAAGAGCAAATTTGATTCTAGTGAAATAATAAAATTATAAAACAAGAAATTTTAATTATCTTAGATAGTTAGAAACATTTACTAACTATTATTATCTTAATTTTCAGCAGGACTACCCTTGAAAACGACAAACGAAGTTTCGTTTAGTCGTTTTAAGTTACACTGCTGGGCTTCCATAATTTATTTCACAGTCATTTTGTGACTGCCGAGTATGACGCGCAGTGTAATTAAAAAAGACAATAAGAAACTTCGTTTATCGTTTTTAAGAGTAGACCAGTGTAGTTTTAACGAATGGTATGTCAGAAACCTGTATTTTATCTACGTTTTTGAAAGAGGGTTAGAGCTAATGGTTTGGTCTCGATATTAAATTATTATATGATTTGAAAATATTACATTCCAAGCCTATAAACAAGTGTTTGCGTCTATTGTAGATGGCGTATAAAACGGCAACTTTTTCAAACGTTCTATTATTAACGGGACGCTAAAGTGCTTAGGACAGAGTTTTAGATAGTGTAGTGTTGTCCGCTGCGACGCAGAAGGTTGCGGGTTCGATTCCCGCCTTGGGATAAATGTTTGTACGATCTGCAAATATTTATTCCGGGTGTTCTGGGTGTTTCTATGTATAAAAAAAATTATCTATATATGTAATGTATTGTATTAAGTAAATCAGTCATCTAGTACCCATAACACAAGCTCTGCTTAGCTTGGGACTAGATGATGCTGTGTGGATTGTCCAGCATTATTATTATTATTATTATTATGGCAATAGGTACTTAAGAGTTTGTACATGGACCGATTTATATCATGGTTTTACCTGATCTCCATCGTAGCTCCACGAACCGAACTTCAAAAAGCAGGTCTGTTGATCAAAGGGAAAGTAGCGCACGTCAATCTCGCATGATGACTTGAAGATAGCTGGTGGGGTCCACATGACCTTCCCGGTATGATGGAGTACGGCCTTGGTCATAGTTGTCACTACATACTCACCGTCCGCGCTGATAACAGAAAAACACGTATTAATAATAAATAAATAATGCCGGACGATCCACACAGCATCATCTAGCCCCAAGCTACGCAGAGCTTGTGTTATGGGTACTAGATGACTGATATACTTAATACAATATTATATTACATGCATAGATATTTTTTATTATACATAGAAAATACCCAGAACACCCGGAATAAATATTTGCAGATCGTACAAACATTTAGTCCAAGGCGGGAATCGAACCCGCAACCTCTGCGTCGCAGGCGGACATTGTTTTTTTATTTTTAATTAATTGCTAAATTAATAGTGTAATACAAAAACAATTGTCGGCGAGACGATTTTGATGGTCAAGAAATGGATTTGTGGGAAATATCCAAAGATCGAGAAGATTATGGGGAAGACCTTTGCCCGGAGTGGGACACTATAGATTGAAAAACAAAACTACTTAGCCCTTACAAATTAATTCTATTAGTATTTTCATACATCAGTTAAATTACGAGCTATTTAGGGAGAATCGGTGATGTAAAAAAAAACTAAATAACAGTACTCATCGTAATATTTGAAAACAGTCAAGTAAATACTTAAAAATACAGCAAAAACTTAATTCATAAATAAAAGTAACTTAATAGTTATAAACTGTGAAGCCGTCCTACAATTTTCAGCATCAGGTTGAATGGAGTTACACAAAATATATACACAAATACATTAAAGTTGATTTTCCACAAGTAGCATTTTGGCGCTTTAGCATTTTTTCCTTTCCACTGACGATACGTGTAACATGCAGCTTAAATTGATATTGATGAGTTAGTATGTAAAGCTGTGAGATATTGAAAAAATTAAAACAAAACACACATTGAAAATATACAAAAATTATGAGATTTAAAACATAAACAAAATAATTACATGTAAATATAATAATTTTTCAATTTCTATGTGCGTATTTGTAGAATTTAACGAGTTTTGTCCCCAAAGCAGTATTGTAGGTGTTAATGACCATCCAAAAGTTATTTTTTACACATCATAAACTCCAAATCACCGTCATCACGGTACATCGTAAATTACGGAACATTTACTCACATACATAATCAGATTATAACAATATTATACGGCTGTGAGCCCCGCCAATGTTCCTGGTTTATGACAGCACCATAAACCTATCAGGAGACAGATTCGTGAGGGTAAGATGTGGTCGAACATCGAATCCTAGGATCGAAGCGGTTTTGAGACAAACTGATAATAGTTTTTAAGCTTTAGAAATCGGGATAATGGACTAAATGCTATAACGGGGAAAAATGGGAATTAGACCCTACTGGTCTACTATGAAAGATACTCACCCGAAGTTTAATATTGACTTAATACTGTAACGATCCACAATCGTCACAATTCACAATTATTATGTTTTAAATAATTCATTAAATTAAAACTTAGAGAGACAATAAAATATCGGATAAATAGTAAAACAGATGGGAGTTGGGAAATTACAAGTTTTAAGAAATTGCCAAATGTGAGCAATAATGCTTTGTAAGAATTAAGAATAGTTCTTTTCATAATGTTAAAGAAATTTAGTTTTATGGCTTAAACAAACGGGAAGAGCATTAAGCATAGTTAAGCCAGATGTTAGAGAAATCGTGTATTCAAAAATAAATTGTTTAATATTTATTACGCCGCTAACCCAAACGCAATTCAAAGGAACGGTTAAAAACAATAAACAAAGAAGGAACCGATTTACGATCTAGCAAAAAATAGAGAAAGCTATGAGAACGTGGACCGGGGTCGCGAAGGATCTGTAATAGGAAGGTAGAGGGGTAAGGGAAAAGAGATAAAAGCCAGATTTTTGCTAGGACAGGGGTTAGTCGAGATTTGTGGGGGAAGTTGGTTAGTAAATGTATGTTGGGACAGTGAGTGTTATTCGGGGAGCGGAATGTTAGTTGGGCTATTGGAGGGAGTCGGGAGCATGAAGCTGGTCGGGCCAGTCGAGCGATTCGAGTTAGTTAAGGTTCGTTGGGACAGTGAAGGCTAGTCAAGTAGTGGAGGCTGGTTTAAATAGTGAATACGTAGTTAGGAGTGAAGTGTTTAATTCATGGGTAAGAGCACAAAATTTAACCTTAGCTTGAGTGCGACGGGAAAGTGAGTGAAATACAACGCTGTAAGTACCTAGATATAATTTCGTTATATTCTCAGATTTCTATTTTTAGATTGAGTTAAAAAATAAGTTATTTTAAAGTGTGTACCGTTTGGCCAGAAACCTGGTAAGGTTATTCCTATCTACGCAGCAGTTTGGGCGGACTTGATGTGGTTTTAGAATCGAACTTATTTAGTTCTTAGATTTTATAGAACAGATTGAGTCGAGTAAATTGATTAAGCGGCGAACTTAAGGATTATTATTTCTGTTTACAAAGCGGTCTTGGACAGACTTGATGATGGAGTTTAAGAGTTTGAATCGAACTCAATCGAACCTATTTAGTTCTTAGATTTTATTGAACACATAGAATTAAGTAAATTAATTAAGCGATGGGCTAAGGGGTTGTCATTCCTATTTACATTGCAGTCTTGGACAGACTTGATGATGATATTTATGAGTTGAATTATACTCAATTGAACCTATTTAGTTCTTAAATTTTATTAAATCAATTAAATTGATTAAGTGGCGGACTAAAGGATTGTTATTCCTATTTACAAAGCAGTCTTGGACAGATTTAGTGATGTTTTAGAGTTGTATCAAAACTCAATCAAACGTATTTCGTTCTTAGATTTCATACAATATACTGTATCAAATAAACTAGTTAAACAATGGACTAAAGGATGGTTATTCCTAATTGAATTATGGTCTTGGACAGACCTTACATTATTTAGAGTTTATTAAACTCTTTAGAACTTATGTAGTTCTCGGCTTTTAGGCCTGATTACTGATTGAATCAACCTATGTTCTTGAAAGAATGAATTAAAGCAAAAGCTTTCTACTTACTTTATATCCGTGTGGGTATTTATCAAGAGGTGCATTGGTCAAAACTATTGGCACAGTAGTTGCCGAGCTTATCCCAAGTTTATGGAAAAATGAGGGAGGTTCATTTCTTTAGTTACTGATCAATATACTTTAGATTTGTCTAATTAACTGAGAATGTTCTCAAAGCATTGACTTTAATCATCTGGAGAGAATGAATTTGACCGAATCAAATAGATTAAGCCTAGTTTTAATGCACTTATTGCAAGTAACTAATAGGGGCTGCCTTCACTCTTATAGTGAATGTAGTACCGCAGATAACAGGTGGTGATGGATGGAGGGGACTGAACAATCATGAGCTGACAGTCACTGTATGGTGCGGGGTGGTGCACCTTACCTAACACAACACTCTCAGTGTTAGCCATTTCACATCAATACATTACGTTTACCTAACACAACACTCTCAGTGTTAGCCATTTCACATCATTACATTACTTTACCTAACACAACACTCACAGTGTTAGCCATTTCACATCATTACAATACGATACCTATATTCCTATTATTTAATACCTAGCTAACTATTCAGAAAAGAGTTGGCATAAAGGTATTTAAATCTAATATTAATATGAGCTTATAACGAATCTAAATTTAGTAACTTATATCATCTATGTCCTGAGTTTAATCATACATATCACACGAGTATTTAACATTACATTAGGTCCATATATTCCTAAGCTGGGGTTTATTGCTGGTAACTAAATACTTATCTATCTAGGAACACTAAGATTAATAATCATGCTACCGTTACTTAAGAGTACATAGGCAAACAGGGTTATTCTCAGTAGGCAGGCACTTATTAGGGTCGTACATGATATTAGGGTTAGTGTGAGTCGTAAGTTAATATACCAAAGAAGTTAGTCTTTAATAATTAAATAGTTAAAATCTCAACATAACTCCTTAAAAGATTCTGAGTTACTATTGCGATCACAACGTAGGTTCCTAATCAACCGCTAGACATCACAAGGCCAACATATATTATCATTAGAATTATATTTAAGATTATCTTTAGGATATATAGAGTTTAGAGTTAGGTAGGTAGGTTTTTATACGGATCCCCCCACCTGCGGTAGGGGGGGCGGTTACAACTGTAACGATCCACAATCGTCACACAGTTAAGAAACATACTGTAACGATCCACAATCGTCACACAGTTAAGAAACACTTAATTTTCATTTTAAAAATAATTGTGAATTTCTTTGAGTTTGGAAAATTTACTTCGGTTTCAAAAGTTAATCACCTGCGTAAATTTTGAGGGTCGACTGTAACGATCCACAATCGTCACACAGTTAAGAAACATTTAATTTTCATTTTAAAATAATTGTGAATTTCTTTTAGTTTGGAAAATTTACTTCGGTTTCAAAAGTTAATCACCTGCGTAAATTTTGAGGGTCGACTGTAACGATCCACAATCGTCACAATTCACAATTATTATGTTTTAAATAATTCATTAAATTAAAACTTAGAGAGACAATAAAATATCGGATAAATAGTAAAACAGATGGGAGTTGGGAAATTACAAGTTTTAAGAAATTGCCAAATGTGAGCAATAATGCTTTGTAAGAATTAAGAATAGTTCTTTTCATAATGTTAAAGAAATTTAGTTTTATGGCTTAAACAAACGGGAAGAGCATTAAGCATAGTTAAGCCAGATGTTAGAGAAATCGTGTATTCAAAAATAAATTGTTTAATATTTATTACGCCGCTAACCCAAACGCAATTCAAAGGAACGGTTAAAAACAATAAACAAAGAAGGAACCGATTTACGATCTAGCAAAAAATAGAGAAAGCTATGAGAACGTGGACCGGGGTCGCGAAGGATCTGTAATAGGAAGGTAGAGGGGTAAGGGAAAAGAGATAAAAGCCAGATTTTTGCTAGGACAGGGGTTAGTCGAGATTTGTGGGGGAAGTTGGTTAGTAAATGTATGTTGGGACAGTGAGTGTTATTCGGGGAGCGGAATGTTAGTTGGGCTATTGGAGGGAGTCGGGAGCATGAAGCTGGTCGGGCCAGTCGAGCGATTCGAGTTAGTTAAGGTTCGTTGGGACAGTGAAGGCTAGTCAAGTAGTGGAGGCTGGTTTAAATAGTGAATACGTAGTTAGGAGTGAAGTGTTTAATTCATGGGTAAGAGCACAAAATTTAACCTTAGCTTGAGTGCGACGGGAAAGTGAGTGAAATACAACGCTGTAAGTACCTAGATATAATTTCGTTATATTCTCAGATTTCTATTTTTAGATTGAGTTAAATACACTGCGCGGCATACCAGCCAACGACTACTTGACTGTGGAGTTTGTTACCGAGTTGCTCCGCAGTGTATTTCAAAACTTCAGTAAGAAACTTTGTTAGTTTTTCATAGCTGGTACAAGTGACGCTTATTCAGCGTTCATGATTAATCGCCAGCAGACTGTGTTGACGCAACATGATGTATCATTTCCAAACGTTTTCTTGCCAATATACACTACAATCAATTAACTCCCTATACGAGTAAATTTGGGCAAGTAGCCGGCTGACATACAAACTCGATTCCACAACAGGACATTTTTTTGCTTGATTTTCAAATACTTGACTGACTTCACAGCTTAATAAGTAATAGGTTTGTATTCTGCGTTATTAGTTATCAGTCTAAAGTAAAAGTGAAAAAGTATTTATGTAGCAAAATACGCTAATAAACAATTTTCTTTCTTAGTACATCCCTACGCACCAAGCCAATTTTATCCTAAAAATCTTAAGCCTCTACGACTAGTGGTTTAGGTTGTGCGATGTCTATTATATCAGTCAGTCAGTCACTCACTCAATCTGTCAATCAGACAAAAACTCTATAATTGGTATAGATTTATGAGAAAACTGATTAGTTTTCAGATAAAGAAACTTTGGACTCCATAAATACATGCCACATAGATTTCTATCATCCATAAAATCTTGGCACCGCAACTTTTGGCATCATCTATGGGTGCAGGCAGCCACAAAACAAATGAGAGGGACGGGCATCAAGATCTCTTTTTGCTTCTGCATAATGCAAACTGGAATAAGAACAATTCTCTTGAAGAACACATTTTAAAAAATGTTATAAATTCCAATGTTTTATTACTTACAGCTGGTGTAACAAGCATATGGCCCATCTGATGTTAAGTGGTAACTATCACCTTATTACAAAGCACTGCCTAGTAGGTCACGCACGTTAGATACGTGCCCTATGATGTACCATCTTGTGGCCAGAAGTCATCCTGAGGTATACTGGTGTTAAACCTCATATGCCTGTAATTTAATCAGCACCCACACCCTTCAAACCGGAACACAGCAATGCGAGTAACACTGCTTGGCGGTAGAGATAAGTACGGTGGTAGTACTTCCCTGAAACGAGCTCTTGCACAAATAGTTCTACTACAGCTGAACCACGCCCACCAGCGTTCGTGTTATAAGGAGTGGGAGCGTTAGCGAGTCTCTCGAAGGTAGAACATATACATATGTGCCTTTGTATTTATTGTAGATTGGAGGTAGCCCGGTAACGCTGTCGGTAGCCCGGTAACGCTGTCGGAAATCGCCAAGCGATTATAACCAGCATTTCAGTCCGTTTGAAAAAAAAAATGTAGATTATCTAGACTAGGTCAGGAGCAATTTTTACTTATGAAACACTGTCGTGCCTGAGACAGGATTTAAAATGGAGTATCTTTGCCTAGCATCTTTTTTATCTGTCGGCTTAATATACAGGATATATATGATCAATACGTGCAGAGTTAACTGAGCATTGGCTTTCCTCACGATGTGTTTCTTCACCGTGGAAGTGCGCTACCTACCATAGATTCTTTACATAGAAAATCAATAAGTACACAACCAAATTCAAATCCGTAAACTTAAGATTAGAAGGCGGATTTTCTACTAAACCAGCACCAAAACGGTAAACGCACAGCAAATGGCCTCCATATTTAAACCCAGAACAATATTACGTCACTCCACGGTTATGAATTCCTGTTGATAAGACAAACCTTCCCATGATTAATGTAATGTCAAAAGCACCATGTATCACGGGACGAAATGGGACGAGACGAAACCAGGATGTGTGGCTGACTTGGTTAATCTGCTAGAGATCCGACTGGTAATGCTTCAGGATTGGGTTTGGATTCGGATGGAACCAATTGAACTAGTAGGTTGTAGTGTGGTTTTTTTTTATACAATTTACTGATGGAGCAAGCATGGGCCATCCACCTGATGTTACGTGGTTACCATAGCCTATAACAAAGCATTGCCTTGTAGGTCACGTTAGTTAGGAACGTGCCCTACAATAAACTGCTCTGCGTCCATCAACCTGAGGCATACAGGTGTTAAGGTTCGTGTGCCTGTAATTGCACCGGCACCCACTCCCTTCAAACCGGAACACAGCGAGCTACTTGGCGGCAGAAATAGTCATGGTGGTAGTACTTCCCCGGACGAGCCCTTCACTAAGAGCTCTACTACTACTAAAGCTCCAGTTTTACTATTAGTTCATAAAATGGGATCATCTCATCTTTTTAACTCGTGTTTTGAGAGAATACCGGTGAAGTGGGATCCTATAGTTTGAATCCAGTAGTATACTAATTAATTTTTCTATTCAACAAATAAGCGCAATGCCAGTGCTTTCAAACAGTAGGTAAAAGAAAAAATCACGAGGAAACCTTCTAATATTCTTAAAGTGGTGACATACTCTGATTATTCGATATTCCAAATAATTTTGAGAGATCTACGGGTCTGAGAATCAAAATCCGTTAATATATTTCTTTCATTCCCAATCATTTGCAATATGTCACACCAATTACATTCCGCTTACTCTATTCTGACACTTTTTATCGTAAAAAACCATCTCCTTAGTTAACAACACGATTCTATTAAAATACTTTGGTATATTAAAAATACATTTAGTTCGAAATTTGAAAATTGAACTTTTTACTTCACTAGTATATTTTCAACAACATAGTAAAACTGCAACAAGTTACAGATAGAAAACAACAATCCAAGATCGTTGCAACAAAACAATTTGCTCAACGTTGTAACATCTCAACAACATCCGATATAACTTATGCATGTAATACTCAAATTAATTTTGGTATAACGCCGCCGACGAACTTAGTTTGGGAACATTTGGACATTAGCTTGCACCAAATTGCATTGTTATAACTAGAGAGGGCTAGGGCGGTTCATCGGTATGAGTTTTTGAAAACCGAATGTTGCCTATGTTGCAATTTTTTTTTATTATCTAGCGAAAGTTGATTAGTTTTAGACATACAGCTATTGGATTGGAGTTTTAAGGTTACACTAGTCGGTACGTTGTCCATACAAACGCTGTAAGTGTTTAATGTCTACTATTTATTAACGTGCGTCCGACGTTAAGTTTGATACTGAATTATCTTGCCGTTATCTAGGTACGTTACCCTATATTCTACAGTAAAATCGGATTACCTTGAAAGTTACAAGCGTCGAAAGATTTAGTACTAAATCCTGTAACGCAGTATCAAACTTAACTTCGGACGCACGTTAATAAATAGTAGACATTAAACACTTACAGCGTTTGTATGGATAACGTACCGACTAGTGTAACCTTAAACACTTATTTCTATCTTGCATACCCTAATAAATTGGATTGGCATCACACCAGACTTTCATGAAGTTAGTTTTGTAAAAAAGATTACACAAAATAATGGTAGGAACCAAGCCGAACGTGTATTGGATGTTTTTCTAGCACTTAGAGTCAGGTGTAAGACGATCTCAGTGATTTTTGGTATTCCAATAAATGCCTTTTGAATTTTTTCTTTTATCGATATTGGCTTCTTCAGTTCAGCTCGTTGTGTTATACTTATTAACTTTAATTAATAAGTAAATAACTTTTAGTTTTTTGTGGTTTAACAAAATAGTTTTTTTAAACGCAATCTCATCTGATATTAAGTGATAATGTCGATGGCGACCGATGTGGCGCGGTGGGCGAATGTCCGCTTGTGACGCAAAAGGTTGCGGGTTCGATTCCCGCCTTGTAATAAATATTTGTACGATCTGCAAATATTTATTCCGGGTGTTCTGGGTATTTTCTATATATAATAAAAAATATCCATGTATGTAATGTATTGTATGTATTAAGTATATCAGTCATCTAGTACAAATAACACAAGCTCTACTTAGCTTAGGGCTAGATGATGCTGTGTGAATTTATTGTCCAGCATAATTATTATTATGCGGATATCAGCATAGCACGTTTATGTAGAAGATACCTTTTTAATCTTTCGTCGAAAACATCCAAACTAAACGTTATTTGTTTGAGAAATTAAAAAAAATAATTGAACCGGAATAACAGACGCCGGTAACAAATTCCTTTCACTTGTTCAAGTTTAACCAAAACACTTTCGGCGAGTTGTAACCGAAATTACATCAGTGCACACCCCTAGCTACATCGTCCAACATATTTGCGTACAGTTCACGAGTACGAATGTGATTAAAATATTTGCACGACTAATTGGATCCCTGTTATTTGTGATGTTTGGATGATGGATTACGCGAAATTCTATTTGTAAACGTATTCTGATTTGTCGTAGCAAACCAATCAATGAATAGTTCGGATATGAGTAAGGTACATATTTTACATAACTTTTGAAAAAAAAAAAGAAATTGCTTCTCGGCTTTAGAGATATCTCCTCAAAAGGTATCAAGTACCTACTTGAGATTAACTTGAGAGATACTTGAGAATACATATAAGTACCTATATTAAGTATTCTATCAGATATCTGGTTCCCATAGTACAAGCTTTGCTTAGTTTGGGGCCCAAGATAGAGAATAAACATCTATGCTTATCACGCAAACGTTTTTAGTTGGTGAGAATTGAACTCACAACCTACAGTAAAGAAGGTACTTACAGTACAGTAACATACTAATTTACTAAGCTATGATACCAGTCCAATACTACGTATATTTATCATGACTGAAACTCGGAGTGGTTTAGAAAGCGTTGAGTGAAAGTTTTTGACTCATCCCTCTTTTTGCGGGACCATAGCTGGAATGTCTGTAGGGTCTGGGATATAGTTTATATACTCACTTATTATACAGGACAATATCAGGCAGCCAGATATGCTCAGACGGTACATACAGCTCCTTCACACCGCCGTACTCCAAAGGATCCCATTTAAACTTGTGGTCCTCCCATTCCTGGTAACAATATTAATATTTAAGCGGAAACTGGTGTGGCACTGCATTTATTTATTGCCAGCTTCAGATTTGCTGTTTTCAGATATCAGACGTTATGCTTAAGGAATAGAGTTCATAGTTATCCGAAAGGGTGGGTCAAATTTTATTCCAAGACGTTTTGCAAATTGAATTTGGACACCTAACTTGAATTTGGGTACGCTTATATCAACACTTTTTATTAATCTTAAAGTTTTTGGCTTTACTTGGGTATGTGACCGGTAAATAAACTGAATTTGTAAAACTGCTTAGCTGGGGGGTCACCAAGAGGTAGGCAGCACACTAGGTTCACAAGTGTACCTAGATAATTATAAAAATGGTAGGTAATTGTATATTATACTTGATTTCTGCTACAAATAAATGAAATATTAAATTTGTTGCTATTGTTATTTAGCTATGCAAAACACTCTAAATTTACAATAAATTATTTAAATAAACTATTTTACATCCTTATTTGGCCACTAAACTTCAACCGTAAATATTACTACGAACATTTGCTTGCAAAGAAAATATCAACATTCACATATTTCTGTTCTGACCAGACGCCCAGGTAGTATTTAAAAGAAATCGGACGGTCTCATCTCGGTTCACCTGGAATTTCAACCCCAAGAGGAACAAATGTGTACTTTGTCCACATGCTTTGTTTTTTTTTTCAAAAAATGTGTGCTAAAGTAGTTGATAAATGTCTGTATATGCTATGGGATAGTTCATGATAGGATGAAGGGCTTAGAATACACCTAGCTTTGTAGAGATATAAATTGTGGGTGGTAGGCAAAACAGACCTCAAAATACAAATATGTGAGTATATATAGTTCGGTGGGTTAATGCACGAGGTTTAGGTCATAAACAAATTCATGCCATAAAGTTATTCAGGATCCTGCCATTGTCTTGAAATGAAGGAAATTTCCGCAATTTATTTTTCTTCTCTTAATTTATTAAAGCTATTAACTTACATGTTCTAGCCAGACGTTTGTTGTCAAGATTTGATCTTTCAGATTCTGGAACAAAAAAAATACGTTAGGATAATCATACTTCATTAAATCATGCCTGTTTTTCATGAGGGTAGGCAAACACCACGGATTTCCACTCGCTACGATCATGACTACCATGACTATAACATTCTTTATCTCTCATCTCATCTTTTGCTCATCGATATAAGGACCAATAAGTAAGATTGTTAATTAACAGGCGTGATTTTGCGGAAGTTCTTTGTAAAATTATAAAATAGACGAATAATATAGTACTATTCCGCCATTTCAATCCCTTTAAACTAAAAAAAAAGTTAGGCAGTCTTTGGAGACTGCTGATACAAGTGAAATCTAGGCCAAAAAGTACACATATATACACAGTATACATATCGCTCATGAAAAGCTGTTTACCCAAAAAGTTCTCAACGCGCCTAAAGAAGTTTTCACTTCAAAAATTGTAAACGTATTAATGCAACTCCTACAGCACATGCAATAAGGTATTAGTTAAGCCTGCGTGATTACGAAAAAATACAATTGTAATCCACTCATAATCTCAACCTTAAGATAGCAGGGGGTTTAGAGAAAAGCTGTCCTGACTTTTCTCTTAAGCCCTTGCTATGTGGTTGAAATACGTATGTCGAGGTCTTCTCTTTTCTCTTTTCAACAGCCTCATTAAGACAAAAGTAGAAAAAAAACCACATTCAACCAAGAAACATATTCGTCAAATTCAACGTGTATACTATATACGAATAAAATGATTTATGATTTAACTTTTTATAACCAAATTTTAGTTGTGTTTTTGGAGCCTACCTAAAAGTCATATCATTCCATACGATCCATCCGTTATCAACTCAATATTACATAGAACTAAATCACCAAATTCACACGCACCCTTAAGATAATAGAAGATATATAAGATGAGATTTATATCTCCACAGCTTGAATGTACAAGGTAATCGATGGTCGAAGTTTGGCAGTAAGCCAACAGAGCCTACTATGGTCATAGCATCATCATTATCAACCTGAAAAAGACCTTTGGTGAACATAAGTTCAACATTTGAAGGGTTTTGTCGTAGTCCACTTTTGGCATCCATATTGATTAATATTGATGATTTTATTAAAAGATAATAAATTTATATTGGTGTTTTTGGGAGATACTGCTGCCCTTTCTGGTGCGTTTCCTTTAAGAAAATTTACAGGATCAAAAGATGGATTAATAGAATATGTTGCTGCATATTCTATGCTGCGAAGACCACATCAAAAATGTCATGTATTCGTTCGGTTCGTCAATATAAACGTATCTATGGAAACGTCCTGAAAACCCTAGCTTGAATGCCGTTATTCGTGTCACTAGCCTTTAATCAGTCTCTCAAGGTTCGGTCAGTGAATTTGTCCTTTAGAAAATACGTTTAGAATTAAGAACCACCAATATCCATGAATTCTATCCATCCATGATATTTATGCTCAACCACATTTAAGCAGAATTAAATCTTCCGCCAGAAGTCCGTTACTGGATATCAGGTCAACCCTATTAATATTCAATACAAAAAGCTTGTGAATGTGTTTAGAAGTACTAGTAAAGCTATGTGAAAAGATTGTCCGGGGAAGTAGGTATGGTGGTAGGAAGTTATTTTCTGCGTTTCTGTTTCACGTAAGTTTGAGGTTAATACCTGTGTGCCTCAGGTTGATATTGACGCAGAGCATTGTTACACACGTTCTTAACTTGTGTGTCATGGGGGATAATGCTTTGTTATAAGTGATGGTTACCACTTAATGTCTGGGTTATCGGCTTGTTCCATCAGCAAGCAGTTTATAAAAGACTGTAATTGCATAACGGGCTTATATCAAGCTTGGAATATACATTGTTCCTGACCAATAAAAACATAGACAACTTTCTACCCTGGTAAGTACGATGCAAGCGGAACCGTGGGCGTAAGCTAGTCTTGGATAAGGATTATGGCAGTGAAACGGTGTCGTAATGTGATGTCGCTCATGTATGATTCCGGACATGGTTACTACGGAATATTCAGTAGGCAATTTGACTTAGGAATGCTATGAATTGGAATTTGTGTAAGCCTTCATTTGGACTGCTAAAAGGATGGCTTAGCGATGATGCTTATTTAGGAGACAGTTTTGAAGTGAGGGGGAGACCTTTAAGCGTAATCACGAGAAAATTGCTATTTTAGGGCTTTACCTAAAGTCAATATAAATTCCGATCCTAAGACTTTGATTCATTGTACATAAATAGACAAGCTACGTCAGTGACCTTAGTTCTTCTACGGATTTACATGAAGATATTTCATTATGTTCTGTACAGTATTTTATTTCAAAGTGAGCATTAAGCAAGAATTTTCACATGCCTAAATTTTAAATATAAGCAGGATTTAATGACATCATCGTTAGTATCCTCAAAAAGTCAACTACTGGACATAAACCTCTCCTTTTTGTTTCCAGGAAGAACGATTTGGAGACTTTTCAATTGACCAACTTTTTGCAATTTTAATAATGTCATCTGTTCATCGAGTAGAGGGAAAAGAGGGCGTCTTATGCTTTGCCTTCCAGTTTATGATCGTCATTCAATTTTGCCGTGTCTGAATGTAAAAGTTATAAAAGTAATAAAAAGGCATTACGTACTTTCAAATACATTCCCTTAATGTAATGTTAGCATCGTTCTATTAAACATACCCAAAAATAAACCAAGAAATGTCTCTCGATTTCATGCGTCCCACGTAAAATAGGTGTCGAAATGGCCTTTCTAAGTAAATTCCGGGATTCCGGTAAACATGAATCTCTGAAGCAAGGGTTCGGGCTCCGTTTAAACGACACTTAAAAGACCCTTTTAGGTGTCAGGTAACGTATTTTTAAACCCCGGCGCAAAAGGGGTGTTATATCATAGTTTGTCGGTGTCTATTTGTAATGGAAGTTTTTGAATAGTTAGATACTAGAGTTTTATGCTATATTATTTCGTAAAATAATCAACCAAACTAAACGGTAGGAATCAAGTCGTAAATTTGTTGGCTCTTTTTCTAGACTTTGTGGCGTGAAATAGGCTTAGAAAAGAAGCCTATTTATTGGAATAATGAGTAAATGCCTTTTGACTTTGACTTTGTTTATAGGTATCCAACCAATGCTGTTTTACTAAATATCATTGTATCCAACCTATAAATTATGATGATTTCAAATAAACCAATACAAGGTGGTGGCCACACCATAACTACTAGACTTTTGATAGTCAGTTTCTCATATTAGTAGTCCTGTCTTTTCACACTAAGTCATCTGACGAAATCTTGCGTTTTTTAAATTATTTATTGGCCATAAACACAAGCTGAAAGCTACTACAGAGAGCTGTGCTGGGAGTTTTATCACATGATAGGATGAGGTATAAAGAAATCCGTAAAAGAACAGGGAGACAAATTATGAGACGCCCGCTCATCCGATGGACCTACAACATTGTAAAGATAGCGGGTAGTTAGAAATGGAGAAGGTTTAAACTTTTAACATAGTCAAAGTCAAAGTCAAAAGGCATTTATTCAGTAATATCCGCAGGGATCATCTTGAAACGTCTTAAATCTAGGTGAATCTAAGCGCCAGTTCCTCGCGACCAAGCCTAGAAGAACCGGCAAGATCTGTGTAGGTTTTCAAGGTTTTCGTCCTGATAAAAGCATTGCTTCATGTATAGCATTTGAAAATTATGCTAAACACCATCTGAAACACCTCCTCATTCTTATCTTATCCAAATGCAGACACTGTTACAGCCACAGAAAATCTAGCAGTATCGGCGTCAATTTGCTGACAACAGCAAGTAGGTTAAATCCAGTTAGCACGACTTGTTTTAAGTAAATGAGTGTTTACTATGCATTAGTTTATTATGTAACATTCATGAAAATCCTCTATTTTAAACCAAACAAATGTAGATAAAACTATAGGTACAGGTAACAATTCTGATATACAAATTGCTGATAATATACAATGGGGGTTATTTTACTCAAAAAGCAAAAAAATTGCTTTATTTACTAATGTTCAAAGCAAATTGTGCACATTTATATCAATAAAACTAGCAAAGTATTACTTTTTGTTCAGAAAATTTTTCATAAGTAAAACAAGAATAGGTGGTGTTTGAAAAAAAATCAAATGAGTTAGCTGGTGCTATGTAAAAAAGTCGGGTCTAAGATTACCGAGCAAACTCAAGACTATGAAATCGGTGCCACTTAAACTCTTAAAACTAAGAAACGACGTCGCTGAACTTAAGATAGTATCAGAAGCTGGTGCTAGGACCGCAGTAAGCAAGTCACGTTTTGTTCGAACGACAGGCATCATCTCAGTCACCGTGAGCCATAAAACGGTTAGTTATCAGACGAATTACCCAGAGGACGTGTCCTAAGGTAACATTGTATGCTTTAGGAACTGCAAATTGTGACGATGCTGTAGAAAGAACTTCGGGGACCTAATAAAACGGAGTTGTGTAAAATTTTTATGGCAACTCAATCAACCAAAGTTCTTAAAACTACAAATACTATGGTGAATGTAACATCCGAAATTTCAATCCGGAATGGAATGGTTGGATGTTTAATTTCATAGTAGAGGCGCCTTGAAAGTTTTCGTTTTGTTTATTTTTAATTCAAATTCAGCATTTGAATTTTTTGATACATTTATAAAATGAAGGAATGTTTAATCAGATTGTTGGACAAGCAGGCCTTAAAATACAATATTAATAATTTCTGTTCATCACACAAATATTTCTTCTTGGTGGGATCAAACACTCAACCTACTATAGTTATTATAATAATCAACTTGAATTCTCTAGTCTAGTCTCTTCTCATAAACTATAACTCTAGAACAAAACATCATAAACCAAAGCACGCTAACCTGAGACTCATAAAAATGATATAAAACCGAGTAAAATCGTTCGAGAACTTTTCAAAGCCATTTTGTGATTAGCGGTGAGCTGCAATTTTATTGAAATCATTTTGACGTGTGCTTTATCACATGTACAGTCAGCTGCACTAGAATGTATACAGTTCGTAACTTTCAAAATGGTATCACAGCATTACAAAAAAATCTTACACAACAAGGACTCAAAAATCATGAAATCAATTAGTGAGTCTACTTATCTTTTGAGAATTTCCCATGTAAATATTTTCTAGAATACTATAACATGGTTTTGAAAGTTTAGATTTGTATACATTCTAGTGCAGCTGACTGTACACATGGATGCATTTGTTCAGCTTGTTCCTTTTAGGTCGAGTTTTGCTACGTTGAGGTTAACAATAAATTGGATCAATTTAATATTATGTTGTTATTTGGGTAAGCTGCAAATTGCAGATTTGGACGTGCACAACGTACGTTGAATAGCCACACAACTCAGTTAATAGTAGCTCCTTCTGTGTTGTGGGCTGTGGGTTCGATTCTCACCGAGGAGTATTCGAAAGTGGTCTTTTTACACCCGGTATTATATTCAATATGGGTAATTGTATGACTAGCGAAACCAAATGATGTTTACATGGCAACCATCATATGCACGTAGAAAAACTATACTTGCCGTTAGTATTTTTTAAACTTTCGCGATCGGAACACATATTGAAGACTTATATTACACGGGTATTTATCGCGTATTACCTTTTTTATTTATTTTCCCGACGTTTCGACTATGTTGCAATAGCCGTGGTCGCGGGCAGACTGGAGCATTGAACTTGAGATCTACCGTCACTGAGAAGCGGTGGCAGTATCAACAACTACCCTCACTTGATCTTCGGTATCCATATTGTTAGTGTTCACACTACGACACACAACACTAATAGTATCTACGCACCGTGATGGAACATCGCGACGCACACACCTATCAATGACGGGGTTCCACGAAACTGAAAGTTTGAAACTGTCTTCACGATTGAAATTAGGGTACTTCCTAATTTCAATCGCCTCCCGGATCATCCTTTTGTGGTAGTGCCGTTCATTGGCCAGTACCTTGGGATCATGAAGGGTAAAAAAGGTAATACGCGATAAATACCCGTGTAATATAAGTCTTCAATATATACTTGCCGTTATTATGACGACTGCTTGCACCTTAGCTATTTCAGTGATTCAAGCTATAATATAGTAAATCTAATACACTGCTGCATCGTTTGAGATATACTCAATCATAAAGCGCTTTAGCTGTTTCGGGAAGTGATATAAATTCACACAATTGTTGGGAAAAGATTGAGAACTTTCCAAAGTTTGTATTATGTATTTAGAGTTTTAGAGATCGGAGACCTAGGAAATGGTTTATTTATATAGAATAGAATTGAAAACTGTTATTTTGTCTGTTATGAATAACATGGATAATATCTATACCTAATGTAGCGACAAAAAAGGCCACCACTCAGCATTTGCTACAAGAGCATAATATAGTGGCTCTTACAGCCCTGGTATATTTATTAACATTTCTGAGATTATTAAATAAGCTGAAAAATTAAATTAAATTTTGTAAAAGCGATACGATCGCCCATGTCACAAAATATAGATTAGTAAAGTGAGTACTTTTAAACTTTTG
Source organism: Electrophaes corylata (assembly GCA_947095575.1). Taxonomy (NCBI): domain Eukaryota; kingdom Metazoa; phylum Arthropoda; class Insecta; order Lepidoptera; family Geometridae; genus Electrophaes; species Electrophaes corylata. Next base: position 9,686,432 of record OX352715.1, on the reverse strand, counting down.
AATTTATTGAACACTTACTTATACGTGTGTTTAACAAAGCCTACTTTAAAAAAAATAAGATTCGTCTGAATATTTAATTTACTAGTTAAGAATATTTAAGTTATCGATCAGTCGTAGAAGTCCCAGCTTATAATAGGATAATCCATTATCTTCCATAAGTATGAAGCGGCTAAGAAGACGAAAGCACATTGAGCAGAGTGTCACCATTATCATCATCAGCAGCCTGTAGAAGTCCACTAGGACATTGGCCTCCCCCACACGTTTCCAGGAAGAACGACTTTGAGCTTTTTCCATCCATTGATTTCTCGCGATCCTAACAATGTCGTCATTTCATCGGGTAGTAGGACGTAGAAGGAGCAGAGTGTTCTTTTATACAATTCTCCTTTCCATGTATGATATCAGGGATAATGAAGTAAAATTAAATGTTTTATTCAAACCAGTCCTGGATTTGTCAATAGGCCGTATGGACCGCGGCCTAGGGGTGACAGCGTCTTAGGAGCGGCAGATTTTAGAGAACAATTACACGATTTCAGAGGATAAAAGTCAAAAAAGTTCACTGGTTTACTCATGGTTTTTTATACTTATACGTTAAATCCCTATAGAAACTCATTCCTATCGAAAATTATCATTCCTAGGTACTACTACTACGGTTATTGTACCTATTTTATCTATAATACCTACTGTGTGAGTGATGGATGAGAGCGGCGGTGGTCATGGGGCGGCGGAAATAAAGTGGCCTACGCTCAAAAAACATATAAATCCAGCATTGATTTAAACTCAAATTGTAATCGGATCTTGGCTATTCACAAGAGCACCTTACTCAACCGAAAACGTACCTTCCTACGTACGTAAGCTATCCTATAGTTTGTATTTACCAGGGCTGTCAGTTCGTTAGCAGGTCAAATACAAATAATGCTAGTACAATTAACAAAGGTGTGTACGTAACTCAGGCTTTCACCCTGGTACTAACGTGGAACGCTGAAATAGTTACACCGTGTTTTGTCTTTTGCATTGACAGAGAGTTTCAAGTAAGATCGAAAGAGACAAAACATACCATTTCGAGGTAACGCCGAGTTTATTAGTAATAGGGTAAGTGTTGTAATGGAGCTCAAACAGCATACTTAATAATAAAGTAATACCATAAGCATATTTCTACCGTCAAGCAGCATTGCTGTGTTTCAGTTTGAAGGTGCCGGTGAAATTTCAGGTACATTTTTAATTAATTAGCAGTTAGGGAGTCAAATAATCTGATTTGCAGTTTATCACTCTATTATACCAATTATAAGAATATTTGTTCTAACTGTAGACAACACACTGTCGTAGAGACTTGAAATTTATAGAATATATTCGTCTTGGTGCGTCTAAGAACTACTCTCAAAAATCAACCCCGAGTACAACGGGGGTTGAACTTTGTATGGAAATAACTTTACGCGGACGGACTCAGGCGCGATTCTCTAGTAAATACATAAATACAATGCAGACCACACTAGGCATCACAATTTAAATTCCACTAAAACACCATTCACTAGATTCCGGACCACAGTCAGGCGTAGCAGGGGATGTAACAGGACGTTACAGGAATGTTAACTATGGGACAAAGGCCCAACTCAAAGTGGATATAGTTTGGAATTGTCAAAGACAGCTGAAATTGCTTAGGTTAGTTAGGCGTTATGTATGCCTAGACGATTTAAACTGCCTTTAAACCAAGCCTATACAAATAAGTTTTATATATCTAAGATAAGAATTAAACTTTTTTGTTCGTTCTGTCAGGGTGTTTTACAAAATTTTTTAGTCTACGTATTCACAAAAAGAGTTTGGTTAAGAATATTTTTTTTGAATATATAATATAGCCTATGCCACCCGGGGATAGTGTAGCTTTCCAACGGTGAAATCTTTCCACTTTATAATATTATTACTAGCGGCCGCTCGCAGCTTCGCCCGCGTGGCAGTTTTTTCCCGTTCCCGTTATTTTTTCGGGATAAAAGTAGCCTATATGTTAATCCAGGTTACAATATACATTTATTCCAAATTTTATCCAAATCGGTTCACTGGTTAGAGCGTGAAAGAGTAACAAACAAATATCCATCCATCCATCCATCCATACTTACAAACTTTCGTGTTCATAATAATAGTAAGAAAGTATAGTTGTATGAAAATACCTTAGACTTCAAAGTGGTATTTTGGCTGAAATCAAAAAGATATCCCGCCACACCTCGATCAATAAAACAGATCAGTAAATTCATTTAATAAAGCTCTAAATAATGGTAATGGGAACCACAATTTATAACCCGAATTACGTTCCTAAAATGGGTCATTAAGCTAACCCCCAGAACTGGTCAAAACATTTGAAGTCCAGGATAAACAGACCCTTCAAATACTTGTTCAACAAATCCTTGCTCAAATGTTTGAGGGCTCTTGAACCGAGGGCTTGAGGAAGTGAGATAAGACGAGTGACTCATTAGATTGTTCTTACGTGAGCTGAGTGAGAAAGAACCGGGCCAAATTGAAACCAAGTGCTCCATTAAGGTGAGGGTACACACAAGACGACTCTTAACACTCTGTGTTGGAGCTGAATGTCATAGTTTCATCTCTATATTCATATTTATAATATTTTATTCATTATGCGCTTAAAGTTATGTTTTTTTTATGTGACGCTGATGGAACACGCAGATAAACGCCCATCTGATGTTAAGTGATAACCATTACCTATAACAAAGCATTGCCTCGCACGTCACACTCGTTAACGTGCCCTACGATGCACTACTCTGCGTCCATCAACCTGAGGCACACAGGTGTTACGCCTCGTGTGTCTGTAGGTAATTACGCCGGCACCCACACCCTTCAAATCGGAACACAGCAAGCTGCTTGGCGGCAGAAATAGGCATGGTGGTAGTACTTCCCCGGACGAGCCCTTCATAGACACATCATAGACACTCAGCAGTGCATCGTAGGGCACGTTCCTAACGAGTGTGACCTACAAGGTAGTACTTTGTTATAGGCGATGGTAGCCACTTTACATCAGGGTGGACCATCTGCTTGTTCCATCCGTAAGATGTATAAAAAAAAAGGTTGACTAAGAGAAGACCAGGGAACGGGTATCAAGACCCCCGGTTCAGCGTTATAGGACCGTTAAAATAAACGTTGCAGGTAGGGGGAGAAGGCAGTAAGGTAGAGGAGAGGGAAAGGACCCCTCCAAGGAGGGAAGAGGGAGGGGGATCGAAGACGTGATATATTTTTTTCCATAGTAAGGGTATGTTTTTTTTTAAATCATTAACTCGTAAACCATTTATGTTCGTAAGGCTGCTCAAATTTTACCAGCTTGATTGGACCTAACTCTGGTAAAAATTTCAGCCACCTACCTCACGGTCTGATTAAGTAAAGTTTCTGTAGCAGCATCATCTGAATGTACCCACTGAATACAAATTCAAAAAACTCACCCTCCCCAGGGGTGACCTATAAAAGTGGAATTAATCTTTCGATGTGTGTGTGACAGAACCAGTATCTCACTTCAGTAAGGTACGTGTAGTTTTTAATTTAAAAATAATTAGAACTTACCAAGTCAATAAGCTGTGAGAGGCGAAGACCGAGTTTCACTAAGACAGTGTTATTGTTCTTGTCAACAGGTCGAATCAGTCTGTTATAGTTGCTCAACAGATCATCATACAGTCTTTTTGCATCAGGATTCCCGTAACACACGCCCAAAATAAACAAAAACACACTAAAAATCACCCGGAACCACATTTTCTACCAAAATTATCGTCACACTATACTGGTCTGATCACCAATCAAAACAGCTGAGGTTAGAGCCAAAAACAAAAGAATCTTCATTTTCCAAACTCAAATTTTGAAATAAGAATGGTCAATGATCAAAAGAGGTTGTTTACAAACACTACCATTGCGTAGAAATAGAGAAATTATTAAAAAATAATTTTGACAGCTACGCCCGAGTGACTGTGGCGATAGTGGCGCCGAAATAAAAATGGCGGACATGCTCTTCGCTACTGCGCAGAATCGTGATATTTTTTAAATTAGGTACTAAATAACATTAAAATTTATAAATGATTGAAATAAGTATGTAATATACATTATTTTTTACATATTTTTGTGTATATAAAAAAATATAATCAACAACGCAAATGCTATGTAGGAGTAAAGCTCCTACAAAGTTACAACAGATACAAAGTTCAAATAATCCTGACGTTCGAAATGCAAATAAATTTGAAGCGCTCCGACGTCAGACGTGGGATTCTGTCGAAAAATATTTGCACACGCAAAAATTTATGTCAAATACATTATTTACGCGGGTCCTACTTGGATCGATCTGGAGTACGCACGCGCTGTAGTTCATTCTACCATTCATATACCCACTTGGTGCGTGAAGCGTAAATGCGGATTGCGTTCCCGTGCATAATCAGCTTTACTTTTAGAGCTGTTTATTCCTCACCAATTATGACTACACACTGGTTTTTAGAATAAACAGTTATAGTATTTTTCAATAAGACTTATTGAAAGTCGTTTCATGATTTTATGTTAGGTACTCAAAAGGCAGTTTTCTTAAATTTTTGGACAAATATTTTTTAATACGAGATGTAATATATTTTTGGGTATGTCGTGATACAATTAAAACATAATTTTAATGTATATTAAAAAAAACTAAGTTTAGGGATACATAGTGAAATTGCTATAAAATTTCATTTAACTATGTTTATAATCTTTTTGGTCGTCGAGGATGTTTAGTGAGAATAGTCAGAGGCACGTCCAAATATGACATTTGGCACATACCCACATTTTTCAGTAGTTGGTATTCCATACTACAGCTAGAATACTAGTTGGCTTCTTCACGATGATTTTCTTCACTGCTTGACACTGCATCTGCCAGTAGCAGCATATATTTTTCATAATTATATCAAAATCCATGAGTGCACGACTGGATTCGTACCCACGACCTTAGAATCAGAAGGAACCTAGTAGCTAAGTCAAACTTTTCTTGGGGTTTTCAGTTACTACTGATAAAATTGTACTGCTTTTTTTTCTGTCAAATAAATAAAGGCGGAGTCACTCCCACTAGGCCACCGGTGCTGCATGATTTATTAAACAAAATTTTGAGACAACCCTGGTTTTTTCAGCGTAGGGGTTTACCTCTGGTATGCATAAACGAAGAAACACATGACCTCATGATATGATTATGTCTATCTGGCTTAACTAACTTCGAAAGGGTGTTTGAAAAGGCAAGGTCGGGCGCGATGAAATTCTGATTTTATAACTGTTTGGTAAATAAGAAGGGTCGGGTTAACTGGTGTTGAAAGGAAGCTATTTACATTGGCATTTTAACGGGTTTGGTATTTTGAATATATTATGGAAAAGGAATACGCAAGCCAAATATGCAAAGTTTAGTAGAAGAGCTCTTAGTGAATTACTCGTCCAGGGAAATATTACCACCATGCCTATTTCTACCACCAAGCAGGTTGCTGTGCTGGTGAAATTAGAGGCACATGAGACTTAACCTGTGTTACCTCGTAAGGCACGTTCCTAACGAGTGTGAACTACGAAGCAATACTTTGTTATAGACGATGGTAACCACTTAACATCAGGTGGCTCATCAGCTTGTTTCATCATTGACCATTTGATTTCATTCTCATGACCTTATTTAGAAATCTATGTAAAAAAAACATTAGAAGATGTTGAATTAGGTACTCCGTGAAACACAAAAACACAAATTTTTGAATCTCTAAATTATATCCTCCAAATCACTGGATTTTTTTATTCACTCAAATAGTATCAGAAACTTTTATAAGCAATTTACGTTTGAAAAATGCGAAAAGTTTTTCGTTTAAGTCCGTGTGTCCTTGCGTTTTATGGTCGAATTACGAAGTAGAGCTTGGTTTCCTAAAAAAAGCACAACGGTACCGTAGCGTTGTTATACGCTTCGAATGAATTACCTATTGAAGTAATACTTCTTGGTGGCACTTCACATGGCTATTTGTATTTGCGTATTTGGCATATTTTGCAAACAAGTACCACGTGTGGACGCTATATTTGACAAAACTTTGGCCTTATTTGCCTATTTGACAAGCTCTGCTTAGCTTGAGGCTAGATGGTGCTGTGTGGATTGTCCAGCATTTATTTTAATATAAGTTAAACAATATATACCTACGCCACGACTCTGGCTAACATATTACGGTCATAAAATGACGGCGTCTGTTTCTTAAAAAACGTGGGTTTAACCTTTTTGTTTCGATTTCATTGGGTACTTTGGAGTGCCGTTTGTTGAACTTCGAATGATCATCAATTAAGTTAGGAGGCACTTTGTAAGGTTAAACTTTGCTACTACTCATTATATGAAATCATAACTCAACATATTTTATAACAGTTGAACAAATGAAACAAAACAGTAATAATAATAATAAATATTTGTAGACATTTTTACAAGCATAGCTTATACTCCGGGAACCAGATGACTGATAGAATACGTTTTTTTTGCAAAGACATACTTAGAATACAATAAAAATAAAATAAATAAATAATGCCGGACAATCCACACAGCATCATCTAGCCCCAAGCTAAGCAGAGCTTGTGTTATGGGTACTAGATGACTGATATACTCAATACAATACATTACATGTATACATATTTTTTATTATACATAGAAAACACCCAGAACACCCGGAATAAATATTTGCAGATCATACAAACATTTATCGCGAGGCGGGAATCGAACCCGCAACCTCTGTGTCGCAGGCGGACATTCGCCCGCCGCGCCACATCGTTTGTCATAACACCCAGACACAGAACAAACATCGATGTTCATCACACAAATGTTTGTTCTCGGTGGGGATCGAAGAAGGCGCGGGCTACTACTAGCCAGCATAAAATATAGGGGCGAGAGAACGAGTATGTTAAACATTCTGTCCAAAGTGCCTGAACAAGACGGCTTTTAGTGATAATCTAGTCCTTTGTAATCCTCACGAATAACTCACAAGGCAATTTATAGAAGCAAAAAATACAATATGTAAGTAAAATGTCACAAAAACTGAAACTGGTCTAGTTTTTTTTTAGACTAGAATTTCTTGAAAGTTGTTTTACCCAATGAAAGGCAAAGCTTTGGTATAGGTGATGGTTACCACTGAATAATAATAATGCTGGATAATCCACACAGCATCATCCAGCCCCAAGCTAAGCAGAGCATGTGTTGTTGGTACTAGATGACTGATATACTTAGTACAATACATTACATAGGTACATACATATTTTTTAGAAAATACCCAGAACACTTTGAATAAATATTTGCAGATCGTACAAACATTCATTCCAAGGCGGAAATTGAACCCGCAACCTTCTTCTTAACATTAAGTGAGCCATATGCTTGTTCCACCAGCATTAGAATAAAAAAAGCTGCTTAACATCAGGTGGAACATCTACTTATTCAATATAGTCGCATTAAAATAAATTACCTAGCATACTGTAAAAGTTGTATTTTGTTATTCCCGGTTTAAGCCGAGTAATTTTGGTGTTATAACAACCGAAGCTAATCAAAGCTTTAACCATAACTTTGCTCCTTATTAAAGTCCAGCCGTAAATTTTACAACAATTTAGCTGAGTCACTACTAGGAACCAATTTATCTCAATTTGATTACTTCCCTTGCAATTACTACTCCCTAGAGTGGGCCAAATAAGGAACACGGGCCAAAAGGCATAAACGGATAATTTGAAACTAGACTAAAATGAAGTATTGCGCAGTGGTTCTATTTATGACAATTTTAGCGACCAAAACGGTAAAATATTATTAAAGTTATTTTTATAAGATTTTCGAGAATTTCTTTTGTAGTACACCTCTACGTATCAAGACGAATCTACCCTGAAAGTTTTAAGTGATCTATACTATAATAAAACTGTAGAGGTCGAAAAGTCTGTACATTAAAGATATTTCGCTGAAATCTTGCTAATAGTGCTTAAAATGAGGTAGAAAGACGGAATCGACATTTAAAAAAAAAAATGTTTGTTTGTACAATTGTTTGTACAATTGTTTGTACACGCATCACGCAAAAACTGCGCAATGAATGTTGCTGCGATTTGCAAAAGTAGTTAGCTTATAGTCCAACTTAAAACTTAGAATGGGTTTCATTGAGCTGTCATCCCTAAAGCGGGAGTAAAAAGGGGATGAAGTTTGTATGAAAAACTCTTAAAACTTGCATGTATGGGTTTGAAATTTAGCATGAAGAAATAGCATAAGAAATTATTAGATACCGGTTTTTTTGTTTTCAAAAATTCAATCATTTGGAGTAGAAAAACGGGAATTGTTTACGGGAAAAAATACAGCAAGATAGCGTTCTGTAAATTCGCTCATTTTGACATGGTTAATTTGGCCGAGTGGACAGGTCAGCGGCTGCTGTGCCTAAGGTGCCGAGTTCGTTTTTGTACGTAGTATGATGACTTTTTGTATTTTTGAATTTTTTTTGAGCATGTTTTAGTTAACCTTATTTAGAACTAGATGGCACTGAGAGGTAAATAGATATTTTAAGGTCCTATCCATTCAGAGAATTGTGTCAAGAACAGGTTCATCAGTTTAACAAATTCAAAACAGAGATGGCATTGCCTGACGTATAATGAAGTTTCGATGTATTACACTTACAATAAGCAGAGTAATAAAAAAAAGTAATGCTGGACAATCCACACGGCAATAATACATTCAATACATGCCGACGAGGCTGGCCAGTGGAAGGTTTTCCAAGTGGATTGCGAAAACATGCTCTTGGTCGGGTGTGTACAGTAAATTCGAATAATGGTGAACGTTACTGCTTTCGTTTGTTGCTGCACATAGTACGTGGCCCTACGTATTTTATATGCATACGAAGATGTCATGTACACCTACCTGAAGAACACGTGGCATGTTAGATTATGACCAACACTGGGACCAGATCTTAGAAGAAGCATATATCAGTGATAGCCCATGTCGCCTCAGGCACTTATTTGCCGTGATGTTGGTATTCTGTGGACTATCGGACTCAGCACAGTCGTAGCAAAAATACCAACTCCAATTTTCTGAGGACTTTTTAAGAGATCAAAGCACAATAGTAATGCTATTGATTGTAGTCTAAGTTCTCTTCAAGATATTATTATTTCGATTATCAATTAAATCAATATAGATTACCAGAACCAGAACCTATTCCGAATCAACCTAGAGTCAATAGAAAATATGTTGGAGAGACTGATTACAGTCTATAATGACGGAAATGACTACTTTTGCCAATGATAATATCCAGAATTTAACTCCAAAGCAAAAAGTGGTTATTGAGACTGTTGTCATGAGCGTCGCAAATAGCGAGGAAAGGTTATACTTCCTTGACGCTCTCAGTGGTACGGGAAAAACATTCGTGACCAAAGTCATTCTGGCAGAGGTAAGGAAAAATGGCAAAATAGCTTTAGCAGTAGCATTATCGAGAATTGCTGCTACTTTGCTTTCTGGTGGTATAACGGCACACAGTGCATTTAAAATACCCATCGGTTTAAACAGCAATGAAAACCCAGTGTGTGGCGTGTTGCGTAACAGCGATAAGGCAAAAGCGTTAAAAGATTGCTGTCTCATAGTCTGAGATGAATGTACTATGGCACATAAAAAACTGCCGAAGCAGTCAATCGGACTTTGAAAGATATTTGTAGAAATAATCGTAGCATGGGTGGTATCATAGTCCTGTTCAGAGGCGATTTTCACCCGTAGTGAATAGATCAACAAGAGTTGACAAAATAAATGCCATATTAAAACGATCCACTTTCTGGCCTCATAGCTGGTTCTATCCATCAATATGAAAGCATTTTTAGGTGAAAATTCTTTTGTCAAAGAGTTTTCCAACGTTCTATGTATTTCAAATTGGCGAGTGTACTATACCATAACAGAGCGGAAAGGTGATGCTTCTTCACCAATTACGTCCTGTTGTAACAACGCTAGAAGACCTGGTGAAGTGTCTGTATGGGGAGGTTGCATAAGTAGTACATCGTGAAAACTCTAGGTTATATGACAGGGCTATATGATCCAAGAAATGATCAAACGATTGCTATCAAATAATCAAATTCATTCAGAAATTTAAGGCAACGAGATGGTTTATTATCATTCTTGAGTAATTTCCCCTTTCAATTTAAGAGGGTACAATTTCTGGTAAGCTTATGCTTATGCGATGACCATCAACAAATCTTGAAGTCAAACAAACACTTAAAAGCTGCAGGTTTCGATCTTAGGACTAGCTGTTTTTCGCATGGTCAGCTTTACGTCGCATGCTCACAAGTCACTAACCCTCAAAACCTATTTATTGTAGCACCTGATGAAAATACTCAGAGCTTCGTATGTATAAATTTTGTAATATCTTTCTATCTTTAGTATTTTTCTATTTCAAAATACAACGCGGACGAAGTCGCGAGCGGGTCAGCTAGTTAGTAATATAGGCTGTGCGTTGTACCTATATATCAGTCACTTAATCAGTCAGTCAGTCAGCCAGCAAGCTAGTCAGCCATTCAGTCACTTTTGAAAAAAGTTTACATCTACTTACCAAGTTTCAACATTATAGTTCTTATAGTTTCGGAAAAAAGTAGCTGTGATATACGGACGAACAGACAGACAGACATGACGAATCTATAAGGGTTCCATTTTTTGCCATTTGGCTACGAAACCCTAAAAAGAGTTGTGTTTTTTCCTTATTATGCCAGAACTTAAGTTCCTTAAACTTTTAAGCTAGTTCTAGACTACCCTGCTTACTATGCTTTGGGAATCATCCCTTGGGAACAAGTTTAACGGTCGCCAACTGCAATGCGGGATACGCGAACCTATTGAATAACGTAAACTAGCCTAAATTATAGAAAATGTTTGGAAGAATATCCTGTTTTAGCAATGGGAGATTATAAATATTTTGCGTATTAGTGGTACTGTGTTGGTATTTGTGGTCTAGTGGTAGGAATCTTGTCTTCTTAGACTATATATTATAGTATATAATAATATATAACTCAAAGGTGACTGACTGACTAACATAGTGATCTATCAACGCACAGCCCAAATCACTGGACGGATCGGGCTGAAATTTGGCATGCCGGTTGATGTTATGACGTAGGCATCCGCTAAGAAAGGATTTTGATTAGTTCTACCCCCAGAAGATAAAATAGGGGATGAAAGTTTAACGGGAATGGGAAAAAACTGCCACTCAGGCGAAGCTGCGAGCGGCCGCTAGTTCAATCATAAGATCGCGAGATTCAATTCTTTTTTATATTCCAGGCTTTGTTTTGAAATTTATTAGAGTGAGGCAGAAGTAGTTACTTCTACCTATTAGGAAACATCATCTTCTGAGGAAACATCAGGTGTGCAATCTCTTTTTAGGTCAATTATTTTATAAAAATGTAGAAAATATTGCAACTGGTAATAAAAGTTTTCCTCGTTATTATCATCGTTATTCCTAATGTAGAATGTTCACTAAAATCCTAAGCTTTTTGTTACTTATAAAATCACGTAATTTGTTTCAATTAGAGCCTTGCTTTAAGTAGTATAGTGCTGAAAGTGTACAGAGAAACATTCAAAATGAGCCCAAAAAGCATCGTCACACACGGCAAAGATAAAACTTTCTACACAAAATGAGAAACATAAAGTAGAATTTATTATATAGCTGGTGTGCTGAAAACATGGACCAACGCAAAGTAGAAATGTATTACGGTTCTTTATGAAGAGGGAAACGATAGGCTTGCCATCCGTCATCCTGTCACGTATGGAATACCAACTACTGAAAAGTGTGGGTTTGCACCAAATGCACTATATAGATAGATGTACCTCTGATGGTAGTCAGACAGACATCCTGAAAAAACATCCCTCCCTTAGACATCTACTAGATAAAAATTAACCTCTTGTTGAGAGAAAATAAATAAACATTTGATATGATTTGATAACACAAGCTCTGCTTAGCTTGGGGCTAGATGATGCTGAGTGGATTGTCCAGCATTATTATTAACTTGGGGCTCTATCTCCAGTATTGGACTTCTACAGAATATTGATGATGATCTGTCAAAACTAAACTATTCAGCTTGGAAATCGCAATGATTCGACGACCGATGTGGCACGGCAGGCGAATGTCCGCCTGCGTCGCAGGAGGTTGCGGGTTCGATTCCCGCCTTGGGGTAAATGTTTGAACGATCTGAAAATAGTTATTCTGGGTGTTCTGGGTATTTTCTAGGTGTAGTAAATTTTTTTATCCATGTAATGTATTGTATTAAGTAGGTATATCAGTCATCTAGTACCCATAACACAAGAAGCTCTGCTTAACTTGGGGCTAGATAATGCTGTGTGGATTGTCTAACATTACTATTATTATTATTATTTTAATGATATGTGATAGCGGGGACAGTTCTGTGTTAATCATTTGAAAGCTATTATTACCACTCAGACAGTACCCACATTTCAGGGAAGCAAACTTTAAAGCACTTCCATCAGTCTCACATTTGACCTGAAGTTTAACATTTCGGTCCCTGAGCGGGTGTCAGGTCAGATTGACCTCTTAGAGAGACGCGATGCAGCAATAGTTCAGGCTAAAATTATACTCTGCTCGTTTAAATTCATCCTTGTGATTGAATAAAACATTTTGTGAATGTAGTAATAGTAATAGGGTGGTAGTAATAGTAATGATAATAGTAATGGACTGACGACATTTTCGGGACCGCGGGAAGTCGATGGATGGAAAAGGCTTAGAATCGTTCTTCCTGGAAAAGTGTGGGGGAGGCCTATGTCCAGCAATGGACTTGTGTGAATAGGGTTTTTTTTCCGTAAAGGGCGCATCCGGGAATGCCTTCTTCTACCAAGCAGCTTGTTATGTTCTGGTTTGAAAGGTAGTCAAGATCAAAGGCTCATATTCAGTACTAACGAAACGCGCGCAACTCTGTCCACGTTACGTTATTTTTATGCAAATTGCAGCCCCTGCTGTACCCGTTTAGGAGTTGAATTTCGGGAGTTCTTTTCTTATTCTTTATTGTAAACAAAAGTATTTACAAAATGGTGAACACAAAAGACACGTACAAAGGCGAGCTTTACCCTAAAAGAGTTTCCAGCAAACTTTCTTTCTTAATACACCTCTATGCACCAAGATACCAGAAAATTTGAAGTATCTACCTACTAACCTAAACTACTGGTTGTTTTTATATTTACGTCAGTCAGGACAAAGATTCTTATAATTGGTATAGGTTATCCCAGGGTTATCTTGAATCGTATCAAAGCTAAGTGAATCTAGGCGCCAGTTCCTTGCAACTCAAATAGAAGCACATTGCAAAAACTACCAATTCAAGACCTTTTTTCAGGCTCCTAATTATGATGATAAAGCTTCTACGTACTGAAGCTATACCATTTATTACAACATACTCATAACAACAAGTGATTCTGGCTTACTTTCTGACACGTTTTGACAAGGGTTTGCGTTATATTTATCATAATATCACGCAAACCTGTCAAGGTGCGTCCACAGTCAATTTATTTTACGCAGTAGACTAAATAAAAGAATATAATATTGATCAATATCTAGAACTAAGTACCCTGTAGTCTGAAAACGCATTTCGCATTGACGCAATGTTATGATCTCGACGACCGATGTGGGGCGGTGGGCGATTGTCCGCCTGTGACGCAGGTTGCGGGTTCGATTCCCGCCTTGAGATAAATGTTTGTACGATCTGCAAATATTTATTCCGGGTGTTCTGGGTATTGTCTATGTATAATAAAAAATATCTATGTATGTATGTAATGTATTCTATTATGTATATCAGTCATCTAGTACCCATAACACAAGCTCTGCTTAGCTTGGGGCTAGATGATGCTGTGTGAATTGTCCAGCATTATTATTATTATTATTCGGGTTATTTGGTTGTTCGAGCCCGTTTTGTTATGATTCTGGTTGTATGTTGTATGTTCTTAGCAGAGTCAGCACGCCTTAATTCAGTGCCAATTGTAGTGAGTGAACCGATAACCACTGGCGATAAAGGTTCTTGAATGCCATCTACTCAAAAACGAAGCGTAGGACGTCCACCCATCCGATGTTACTAAGATCCTAAGATCACGGGAAGTCGGTGGATGAAAGGTTAAAAATCGTTCTTATTGAAAACGTATAGAAGAAGCTTATGTCCAGCAATGGACAATATAGGCGTTCAACAGGGTTATGGTGGTTGTAGTAAGTGAACTTCTCGTTTATACTACTAACTGGTGGAACATGCATATAGGACCATCTTTTTCTTATGTAATTTCTGATGAAACAAGCACGTGGCCCACCTTTTAAGTGGTTACCATCACCTATAAAAAGGCATTGTCTAGCCGGCGGCAATCGTTAAGAACATGCTCTACAGTGCACTGCTCTGCGTCCGTCAATCTGAGGCATACAGGTGCTAAGCTAAGTGCCTGTAATTTCACCAGCACCTACACCCTTCAAACCGGAGCACAGGAAGCTGTTTGGTGGCAGAAATAGTCTTTCACTATTCTACTACCACTAGAATATCATCTTGAACTACCATCTAATGATTGGTAATCACAACACTTATAATAAAACGTTGTGACAAGCAGACCCGTTGTGGTCCAGTATAATTATTATAATAATAATAATGCTGGACAATCTACATAGCATCATCTAGCCTCAAGCTAAGCAGAGCTTGTGTTATGGGTTCTAGATGACTAATATACTTAATGCAATACAATATTACATACATAGATATTTTTTATTATACATAGAAAACACCCAGAACACCCGGAATAAATATTTGCAGATCGTACAAATATTTATCCCAAGGCGGAAATCGAACCCGCAACCTCCTGCGTCGCAGGCAGACATTCGCCCGCCGCGCCACATCGGTCGTCAAAGTATTGTTTGTGTTCCAGATTAATGTTATTCTTCTGATTGTGTTATTCAATGTCCTGTAATGTAAAGGCCTAAATATTAGTTTCTGGACCCCCTGTTTTATGCATGAACGAATCGGGTAATACTCTAACATCTTGCATCGATATATCGGGAACGATTTTGTATAATGTTTTCGGGTTCAGAATTGGCAATAAGATTTATGTAACGCACGGGAATGGAAAATTGTTTGGAGGATCTCAAGTGTTTAGGATGGGAGATCGGATAAAGACTGGATTTAAGGGTATTATTTATTTACAAACTGTGTTCTCAAACGGTGAAGAAAAACATCGTGAGGAAAGCAGTTGATATTCTAGCAGCGGCGATTTGCTTGCAACATGTCACGTATGAAATACTAACAACTGCAAAATGTGGGTATGTACTAAATATACTATCTGGACGTACTTCTGACTACAAACCACAGACATCCTTAAAGAATTAGGAGTCAAAGAGTTGATACCACTTAGTACTGAAAATCTGAAGGGATATCTAACGTACCTGGGTTATTTCTTTTTTTCTAAGTAGTCATTATCAAGATAAGTAAATAACTTCTTACACAAATTACAAAAACGTTCAGATATAATATTGGTAAGTATAGTAAAAGAATTTTTTAACTTATTTTGAAGTATTGTTAAAATATCTTTTTTTTACCATTTCCTTTAAATTTTTACGGTAAGACGGCGGGTTCCGTTCCGTGCTTGTAATTTGATCACGAAACTCACGAACCCACAAAAAGCTACAAACCTTCATGATTTTATGCGTAAAGTTTATTCAAAAGCGATTCTACTTTCGAACATTACACTCGCGAGCAATGAAATGTAAATTAAATCCGAATCACATTGTCGAACAGATCTGTCAGCCGCGTCTATTAGTCGCGTCTGAAGGCGCATCTGGGGGCCGATTACGCTAACGATATAAGGCCACTGTGTACTACATATTACGTAAATTACTGTGATAAACACATTCACATTATACAAAGGTTTAATGTATAATGTCACTAATCTACAAAAAGGCGGCACTAATCTAAAACATTCAGTTAGGATACCAT
Source organism: Electrophaes corylata (assembly GCA_947095575.1). NCBI lineage: Eukaryota > Metazoa > Arthropoda > Insecta > Lepidoptera > Geometridae > Electrophaes > Electrophaes corylata. The sequence continues at coordinate 9,670,496 of OX352715.1, read as the reverse complement.
GATTTTGCTTGATTATTATTACTTGTAATAAAATTATCTTTAATTACCTTTCAAAGCAAAGTGAAAATGTTTTTATTCAATAAAATCATAAAAATCACTTTAAAAATTCAAAAGTCTTACTACTGAGATAATAGTAGTACTTGGCTTTGACCCTGTTATTTGCATTATGTATATTTGAAGTTAATAGATCTATTTACAAAAAAAACATACAGTTAAAACCCATTTTTTACAATAAGTTTACATACTACAACTAGACTAGACATTGTAAGCCATTGCTCACGATCTGGATACCTTTTTATATATTTGTGAAAATAATGTATCTGTAAATATTCGCGGGCATGATCATGTACAAATCGACACCTATACCAATTATAAGAATCTTTGTCTTGACTAACTGACTGAATGACTGACTGACTGACTGATTGACATAGACAGCGCGTAGCCTCAACTACTGGTCGTAGGTACTAACTTACGTATATAGGTACTTAAATATATCCGAAGCGGCGTCGGACACGTAACATACACACTGTGCTTCAACTGTCACAGCGTGTAAGCCGCGACTTACAGAATATTCTCGGCATCATACAAAAATCCCCAGCACCTGCTCATGAATAACACACGAGTCAAAAGGTTCAGCTTCGCCTAATTACGGGAGTTCGATCTTACACTTGCAGATTCGAGTTTGCCGAAATTAGCTCGCTAAATTGGAAGAAGTTTTGCACGTCAGTCTACTTTGGGGCGTATGTACTTTCTACGGCCTTTTTGATTACAAAAAATGCAAATTTTTGATTATGTAAAAGTATCATAACTAGTAGAAATGAAGCCGAGGCTTATTCTTGTGGAACTGTGTCCTGATGTTCTGTCATAGAAAGGAAGAGTTTCACATTATTTTTTTTCTATACTTCTATTATAAAGAGGAAAGATTTGATTGTTTGTTTACATTGAATATGCTCCGAAACTACTGGACCGATTTGAAAAATTCTTTTACCGTTGGAAAGCTACACTATATGATGGATGACATAGGCTATAATTATTAATTAGGTTTATCAATTACCTATTCAGTTTACCAAAAAAACTGCTATTTATCGAAAGAAATCATTAAAAAAAACTGCGGTTTTATGCTTATTTTCGACCGGGCAGCCGTCGTAAGCGCCAAAATGCTGCGTGAGCCAATCTCAATTTTAGTAGCGCTTTGTTATGATATAAATTAGAAACCATAAGATCTGAGTCAGAAAAGCGTCTTTAGCTTTGTAGTTGTCACTCAAGAACCTTCAGCGGTTGCCAGTTTTACGATTTCTATCTGCCATCTCTAATGAGCAAATCATCACAAGAACTGGTATAGTAAAACACTTATTCCCTTAGCAATTTCAGCGTTACGTAAAATAAAACATTACAGCCATTCTAAACAAACGGAATAATAGTATGAAAACGTTGGCGTTCATAAATCAGCCGCACAATCTCTGGGTTTTAAGTACTGCGTCCCGCATTGCGGCTTTGTTGTTTAAATTGCACGTGTCACAACCACGTACCCACCAGGATGCAACTAATGGTAGACATTGACGTACCTACTTCAAACTTTACACGTTATAACTAAAATATGCTAGATTTGCTGTGAGCTGTATGCAAGAGTCCAGGGAACTACTACCGTACCTTTTTCTGCAGTGGTGTGTTCAGGTTTAAAGAGAGCCTAAATTCATTAATGGATTATTCTCTTTGATAATTTAGGTGCGCAATGCCAGTTCTCTAAAACGGTATCGGAAAACATCGTAAGGAAATCAGTTAGTATTCTAGAAGCAGCGATGGGCTTACAACCTGACACGTATGGAATACCAAATACTCATAAATATCTATGTTATTAATAAAAGACAATAAATATATTCTATTCTATTCTAGTTAATAATAATAATGCTGGACAATCCACACAGCAACATCTAGTCCCAAGCTAAGTAGAGCTTGTATTATGGGTACCAGATGACTGATAGACTTAATACAATACATTAGATTTTTTTATTATAAATATACCCAGAACACCCGTAATAAATATTTACAGGTCATAGAAACATTACTCCCAAGGCGGGAATAGAATCCGCAACCTCCTGCGTTGCAGGCCCCGCCGCGCCCTATCGGTCGTCAAAAATTCAATAATTATTTTTTTGATAAGGATAACTTGGAAAAGGAAATAAATAAGTAAATACTCTGGAGATTAATTTCGGAAGGAATCGCTTTTCAGTGGATGAATATCTAGCATGCCATTTAATAGCTTAGACTTCTCATGTGATATACAAAATGTAAAGTTTACTTACGCTTGCTTGGTCTTAGAACATTCATCACATTCGTGGCTAATGCTCGTTTACACGATGCTATTTCGACTGTCAAGAAGTTACTTACGTTCAAGTCATCAGCTAAATAAGTCTACTACTGGATATATTTGGATTTGGCTCCATATTTGGACCGCAGTCTCGAAAATTAGTACTCAGGAGATAAAATCTATACAAATAAATAAAACTGAAGTGTTTGTTTGTAATATTAAAATAACCGCTTTTTACCACATGTATATGAATGTATATACGATACATATACCAAAATAGCATTTTTTAAATTTTTTGTCAGTCTGTCTGTTTGTTCCGGCTAATCTCTGGAACGGCTAGACCGATTTTGATGAGACTTTCACTGGCAGATAGCTGATGTAATAAGGAGTAACTTAGGCTACTTTTATTTTAGAAAAATTCCAAGATGTTCAAGTACTATCCAATACCACGCGCAGCCCACGCGCATGCCACCAATGCGCCGTCATGTCAGGCACCTCCCACCGCTTCTATCCCGCGGGTTCATTTTTTAATAAAGCTAATACGAAGAACTACAAATAAAAAATATATTGCAAAAACGAAATAACTTGTTTGTTCAATTCCGCGCGGACGAAGTCGCGGGCACACCTAACCACACCAGTCGCATATAAATAACTAAATAAATTACACAATAAATCATCTTGTCCAAAACAGTCACTTAGTCAAAAAGCAAGTGTAAGTAAAAGCAGTATACTCGCTTCTCGACTAAAACACTAGCATTGCTTAAACTAGCCTTTACAAATGAACACTGCGATTTTAATACTATTTGCGGTGAATTTTGCAGAAAATGAAATTAATACGCCGACGGCTGATTTCGAAATGTGTAAGTTATGACACACTGCTGCGAGTAATGTTAATTAGTGTATGAAATTGACTGAGAGTCTCGGTTTCTTGAATTATTCTCTTTTAATTAAATTTTGACGTTCTGGCTAGAAATACACATTTTCTGGTTTCATTTGATTTATATGATATAGAAACGCGCGCAACTTCACTTGCGTAAATTCAACCCAAGTTCACAAGTTTGAACCCCCCGCTGTATAATTTTAGAGGTTGGATATCAGAAATCTCTAAAGCATCAAATATAGGGTTACCTATATTCAGTCTCTACGTCCAGCGGGTTAGATTGTGCGTTATCTATATTATGTAACCACTTAACATCAGGTGGGCCATCTGCTTTATCCATCAGCAAGTTGTAAAAAAGGCAGTTATTTAGAACTAACATTACTAGAATAATAATTGATATGTTATACTATAGTGTATATCATATTAATACGTATAGAAGAGACATAAACATACAAACATTTAAAAAAATGTAACACGAACATTACTCAGAACAGAGACAAATACGCACAAAAAGTAAGTAAGTAGGAAAGCAAATTTTAAACTGAACAACTAGGTTACATCTGAACTATGGCGTTTATAATATTAGTAGGATTGATACATATCAAATCTATGAATTATCTGTCACAGATACCAATCAATGGGCTTAGGGGATTGTTTAACATGATGTTAATCAAATGTGTCAAGTACTGCTGTCAAATTTGATTACCGGGCAGTTATATATCTTATCTATCTGTACCATATAGGTATGACACCGCGTTTTTAGGGTTCCATACTCAAAGGATAAAACGGGATCACTAAGACTCCGCTGTCTGTCTGTCTGTTTGTCTGTCACCAGGATGTATCTAATGAACCGTGATGGTTTGAGAGTTTAAATTTTCACAGATGATGTATTTTTAATGCCGCTATAACAACAATGTGATGTATTTCTGTTGCCTTTATAACAACAAATATTAAAAAACCAAATAAAATAAATATTAAAACAGGCTCTCATGCAACAAAGTTATTTTTTTTTCGTTTTTACTATAGATTATGGTACGAAACCCTTCGAGCGCGAATCCGACTTGCACTTGGCCGGTTTTTTATGCACACAGATGATGCATCAATTACGCGCGTTATCGCAATTTAAATGAGATTCATTCGCAGCCTTGTAACTTATACACACGTAATCGATACAATTGCAACAACTTCAACCCCCGTTGTGTCCATTTAGGGGTTGAGTTTCGAAAATACGTTTCTTAAGTACACCTTAACGCACCAATACAAATATACTCTGATATTTTCAAGTCTCTACGACCAGTGGTTTAGGTTGTGCGTTATCTGTTAGTCAGTCAGCCTCAGTCAGGACAAAGAGTGTTATATTCAATTTAATTCATTTATTTTTCCCCAAAAGAATAAAGAAAATACACGTAGAAAAGTCAATATATAATGAACATTTAAAGTTATGTTCCAATATTATATAACTTAAATACCTATAGGTACACAATGAAACGAATAAAATAATATATTAAGATTATGTTTGGGTTTAGTTTGGCCCATGCTTTTTATTTAAAATAAAGTCATCTATGCCGTATTTGTCATCCATCTTTTTTGTTAGTATTTTTTTTATAAACGTATGAAAAACACTTAAGTTTAATACTGAGTCAGGTAAAATATTGTAAAATCTGACACAATTCATATAAAACGATTTATTAACTTTTATAGAAGCTAAAACGAATAGGTATAGGGAATCACCAGTCCCAGATGCTGCTATTACGTGCACTACTGACTCCACAGAATGGAAACTAAGTTGAAATAGCTAGTACCAATTCTCCTTTTTGAAAGAAAGAAAAGCATTTATTTATAAAAACACGGCAAGAACTAATAAAACAGTCTATTTTAAAACGGTTTATTTAAAGTTTGCGTGAATTGAACCCTATTTTCAGACCTTAATATTACCTACTATACGGCCAAACACTTAAACGTAATTTAAATTTAATCGCGAAGAAATTCGTCAAGTGACGAATTTTTGACAGACTTTCATTTCAAACTATCAAAAAATCGCGGTGATTAAATTTATGTCGCGTTTTATATATTCGGGCGATAGATTTTAAAATTCAAAGTCTAGGGGGCAATCAGAGGTACGTCCAGATATTATATTTGGTACAAACCCACATTTTGCAGTAGTTGGTGTTCCATGCGTGACAGTTTACAAGCCCATCGCCACTGCTAAAATACTAACTGGTTTCCTCACTGTTTTCTTTCATTGTTTGAAAGCACTGGCATTGCGCACAAATTTTTCGAACTGAAAAACCCATTGGTGCACGGTCGAATTCGAAGCCACGACCTTAGGATCAGAAGACAGGGTCACTCCCGCTAGACCACCAGTGCTCATCTTGATTGTAATGTCTTGCCTGATTTACAACCCAAAAACCATAATTTTAATGAGATTAGAACAACTATTCGACTGTGCGGACACCAAACCCAAAGCTAACTCTGGAATTCTATTACAGCATTTGCAAACGCAAATACAAGATAATTATTACAGTAGTTAGGTGGTATGAAAAGGGCAATCACAGGGCTATTAGCTGGCCAGACCACCAACTAAATGGTAAGTGAGGGACTAATAAACTGTTTAGACCGAATTAATAAACCGAAGCCGAAGAATATAACTCAACCGAAGACATAAGGCCGAAGGACGTTATCACTTTGTTAGATACTACAAAAATACAAAGAAAAATTATCAAGACTTGTATGCAGGTTAGATTGAATAATAATAAAGGTTAATCAATACTTTTACTTTGATAACTAGCGGCCCGTCCTGGCTTCGCACGGGTTTCAGTAAGGTACCCTAATTTAAAAAAAAAACTTATTTTTTTAATGCAACTTGCTGTAGGAACAAGCAGATGGCCCACTTGATGTTGAGTGGTTACCATCGCCTATATCAAAGCATTGCACCGTAGGTCCCGATCGTTGCAAACGTGCCCTACGATACACTGCTCAGCGTCCATCAACCTGAGGCATACAGGTGTTAAGCCTCATGTGCCTGTAATTACACCGGCACCCACACCCTTCAAACCGGAACACAGCAAGCTGCTTGGCGGCAAAAATAGGCATGGTGGTAGTACTGCCCCGGACGAGCCCTTCACAAATAGCTCTACTACTACTACCAAATATTAAGTCGTGGTGCTATTTTTTTTTATATTTTCGTCAAACTCTTCGGCTTCACGCAATCACTAACTGTTGTATATTGATACAGTGAGTAGTAGTTAGCGCGTTTGAACGCTGTAATGGCAGCTATGAGCAATTTAATATCAAACTGCGGTTAAATACCTACATTCACATTAAATAAACCAATGCAACTGGAAAATTATGTATACTATTATAAGATTTTTTGTCCTGACTGACTGATTGACTGACTGATAGTTAATGATTCAGGCGTGACTTTGTGGAAGTCCATTGTAATAGTAAAAAAACGAGTGTGCTTTTTTTTTTTTAGACCACACGACTGAAGTAGGTAAAACTTCTTTAATATACGAAACGTAACTGGCTATGAGAGAAAGAGAGAAAGAACAGTGCTTTCATACGCCCTCCATGGTAGTGTTAAATTTATTTATTTATTTATTTTATTTATTTATTCATTTCCTTTTACAATGCCTTAACAGTTAAGAACTAAATCGACAATGCAAAACAATTAGGTACTACTAATCTAAAAAACATAAAAGCTCTTTCTGTAAATGTTTAACGCAACCTTGTTGGAAGTCGCATAAGAAGCATTTCTTCAAAAACAACTACCACAATACAAATAACGTTGTGCGCTACTGCAACAAATTACCTCCAGCTCAGCATTATACTTTAGCAACCTTAGCAGCTCAGTGCTGATATTCTGCCGAAACTGTTCAAACCTATTTGGTTATGTCTAGCAGTGGACTACAGGTTGGTTTGAAAATGATTCAACCTACCAAAAATACAGCATTTCCACTCTTAGAACATACTTTAGATTATTCTTACTTGGAACCATAAAACGACGTGACGCTGGCAGAAATGTCCAAACAAGGACAATTGCCATAAACAACAAAAAAAAAAATATGCTTAGAACCGATAAGTGAAGTTACACACTATCGTTTGAGGTACACCTTACTTTAGGTAGGAGGTAGTCCTTACTAGCGGCCGCTCGCAACTTTGCCCGCATGGCAGTTTTTTCCGTAAAAAAGTAGCCTATATGTTAATCCAGGTTACAATCTATATTTAGTCTAAATTTCATCCAAATCGGTACACTGGTTAAAGCGTGAAAGAGTAACAAACATCCATCCATCCATCCAGACTTACAAACTTTAGCGTTTATGATATTAGTAGGATTCTATGTACACTACGCGACATGTTAGGCATTGATAACTTGACTGTGAAACGGCTACCGAGTAACCCCGAAGTGTATTACAAAACGACAGTACGAAACGTTGTTTATCGTTTCTAAGAGTATACATACTGATCTATTTTAAAGCAATAAAATCGTAGGTAAGCTTTTAACTTGCCCAAAATACTTCGTGTAGAAGTTTGCTAGTTCGTAACCGAGAAGAGAATAAACTTATTTTATGTTTTCGAAAACTTGATCCCATTATAAGTTTGTATATCCGTATAGACCGCAAGCATGAGAAGCCAGGCCAAAATAGTCCTTATCGCAGGCAGTTAAGGTGGTAGTTTGTCGGAATAAATTGTGTAGTTTGTCCGATTTCGATTGCCTGAAGTCAACTTCTGATCCGTAACAAAAAGTATTATTGGGGTGACCAAGCATATTTGCTATAAATATTTATAAAATAAATAACACTAAGCACTACAAACATCCCCTCAGATTTCTCAGTACCTGCTCAATCTTTGAGGATGTCTAAGAGGGGTAGTCAAAGGTACGTCTTGATAGTACAATTGGCATTAGAGTACCCTTTTAGTAGTAGTAGAGCTCTTCGTGAAAGGCTCGTCCGGGGCAGTACTACCACCATGCCTATTTCTGCCGCCAAGCAGCTTGCTGTGTTCCGGTTTGAAGGGTGTGGGTGCCGGTGTAATTACAGGCACATGAGGCTTAACACCTGCATGCCTCAGGTTGATGAACGCTGAGTAGTGCATCGTAGGTGACGTTCCTAACGAGCGTGACCTACGAGTCAATGCTTTGTTATGGGTGATGGTAACCACTTAACATCAGGTAGGCCATCTGCTTGTTTCACCAGTAAGTTGTTAAAAAAAATAACCTTTATTTTGTAGTAGTTGGTATTCCATACGGTTGCAAGCCCATTGCCGTTACTAGAGCATTAACTAACTATTTAGAGTATTAACTAGTATTAACTATTTAGAGTATTTAATCAAAGCATTGCCTTGTAGGTCACGAAAGTAAGGTGCGTGCCCTACGATGCACTAACCTGGGTCCACCAACCTCAGGAAAACTGGTGTTAAACCTTATGCGCCTGTAAATTCACCGGCACCTATACCCTTGAAACTGGAACACAGCAATGCAAGCATCACTGTTTGGCGGCAGAAACGGTGGTAGTACTTCCCCTGGCGAGCCCTTTCACAAAAAGCTCTACACAGATGTAAAAATACAAGCGAAAATCATAAACATAACCAAAATATGTAGGCAATTTCTTTTATTTCCCGTGTAACACCGCTAGGGGCATATGAAATTTCCATAAAAACCCTACACCTGTTAGGTATAATAGACTATCCTCATAAACAAGTATCAGTGGTCACAGTCTACATAACACCGCGAGAACAGCCATCCAAGACTCCAAGTGTGTTCCAAACCTTCATACATAATACATGTGAGACTTCAAGTCCAATAATATTGTGTGCTAGCTGCCTCGCACGCGACTTCGTCTGCGTGTTAGAAATATTCTTATACATCTTAATTTTATTGTACACAAATAATAATAATAAATAATAAAATTGTGTTTATTGACATAAAGTTTTTTGTAACAGATTCCTATGAAGTCCCTGACTACTGAGCTAGGTACAATGACCTGTGTTACATTAATAATACAAATAGAGGACATGTACAAAGACGAAGTAAATCGTATAAAGAGTTTCCTTGCAGCATACCTTGCAGGCTAGAGAGAGATGACTATAAAGGTTAGGTTCGTGTAAATTCAAAACTATAAATAGAACTTATTATTACTAAGCTATATATAAATAAATTGAATACCTTACTAAGCTTTTAAAATCACATAATAAATACCTACCTATATCGGTGCCATGAAAAATAAGCACTACATAAACCAAGTCTCTATTACATTTATTGTGCTACATTTTGGTTCGATTAATAAATAAAATGGTAAAAATGAAAATATGACTTTTTAAGTTTTAAATACATATCACCCTTTACAATTTTTCAATGTTTTAACTCCCTCTCTTTCCTGTCTGTATCCATATGATTAAAATCCATATTTTTTTCTAAAAACCCACAGTGACAGTTTGTTATTACTTTTATTTTTTATTATTTATTTTTTATTTTAAGTTTTCACGTTTTTTTGTTGTGAACGGCTGTCTCTTCTCTGCTGAAGGTTGGGTACTGGAAGCTGCGACACAGTGTTAACTTTATGTAGTTTCCAGTGTTCACTTTTTGTTATCACTCATATGTACTATGTTCACTATATATAAATAAATAAAAATAAAAGTGACTGTACTGAAAAGACATCACACTATCTTAATATATTGAATTTTTGGCTATTGTGTATTCTTTGATAGAAACACTGTATACCTAAGAATATGGATTTTATGCTGTATACAGAGAAATTATGATAATAGAACTTGGAGAAAATAGGCTGTATGAAAAGCAGGTTTTGTAGAAAGTTTATATAAACACTAACGCGCGTGACTTCGTCCGCGTGAAGCTATTTTCATACAAACTTCAACTCCCGCTGTACACGTTTAAGAGGTTGAATTTCGGGAATTCCTTTCTTAGTATACCTCTACCAGTGGATTAGCCTACGCAGGCGGTCTTTCGCCCGCCGCGTCACATCGGTCGTCTAGAACGGTGTACTAAGTATGCAATTTCGAAGTTAATTCCTTAAACGGGCACAACGGGAAGCTTGTATGTAAAACAACTACAAGCGGACAAAATCGCATCCGTTTTAAATTTGTGAATTATTGTAAATAAATACAAAGTACATACCGGAACTTCTTGCAATCTTCTTACATGCAACTTCGAAAACTCCATAAAAAACCTGAGACGAAGATCTCGGCTCATCTGTTATAAAATAAAAAGTTTGGCCGTACCGTATTAATTTAAAAGCAAATCAGATTCATACCCCTGAGGCTGAGCCACATCTGGCCAGTTAAAAGTTGCCAGTGGACTGGCATGAATACACCACGTAACTTTGTTAATATCACGGCTCAAGTTATAGGAGGCAGACGTGGAAGTAGGTACTAAAAGTAATAGTAGGTGGAACTACAATAAAACCGCCTTTTATTTTTAAACGTGTCGTATTGAATGACTGAACACTAGATAAACAAATGAGTTTTTTTTTTGTTGCATGAGTCCCTCTTGCGGACAATTTTGCCAATGTCAAGTGGGTTGAATAAAATACTTCTTAGTCAAGTCGAGTCGGTAAAAAAAGTAAAGTCGGCTGTCATTGGGCTTGAAGAAAAAGATGGCGCTTTTCTTCAAAACCAAAGGGAAACATTTTCGTTCAAATCAGGATGCCACATAACATACTTTCATTTCAATTGTTCACACTTGTGCTAAGACCTCAAGTAATGATGGTTAAAATACCACCAAAATTACCCATCAGAACTTCAAATAACACTAGAAAAAAATATAAATGAAAATACAATGAGTTTGAATTTATTTCTGACTAGCTGACCCTAAGAATATGGACTAAAGCAGAGCTGACCCATAGCTGACCCGACAGACGTTGTCAAATTGAATTCTTTATCAATTCTATGTTAAACGTCATAATATCGGGAATCAATCAAATTAAAGAATCATGGTAAACATTCCGTTTCTATCCATAATATAGTATTTATATTTTTACCGCTTAAGTCTTTAAATTACACCGAACAAAAACGTATATCCCAAGTCTAAGACTTCGTACTTTGTACTCGTGGCATCATTTCATGTTGTTAGTGCTCTAGGAAATATTAAAATATCGTTTTATTACGAGTTCTAACTTAGTTTCATGTTAAATTTTGTTTTGGACATTTGTTACACCAGTTTAAATAAATAAATACTGATATACACTTCATGCAACGCCATCTAGCTTCTAATTAAGCAAAACTATTATGGGAACCAGATAACTGATACTTTTCCAAGTATACATAGCTTATAATATAACACCCAGATACAGAACAAACGCCGACCGCTGTGGCGCGGCGGGCGAATGTCCGCCTGAGACGCAAGAGGATGCGAGTTCGATTCCCGCCTTGGGATAAATGTTTGTACCATCTAATTATCTGTACTACCTGGATTTACAAACAATAAATGATTTTTAATTTGTTATTTATTCTTATCTATTCAGCTTTGTGTTTTTCTGTATTATTTTATGTGGTGTCAATAAATATGTTCTATTCTATTCTAAATCTATAGCACATAAGGAAGAAACAGTTGGGAATAACCCGAGAGAGTCAGGTAACTTTTTAACAATCTACTAAAGCAAACATGCCTACCTAATTCTAATTATTAGAAGTAATTTAAGTTGTTCAGAAGAAAATTACACGGCAAGCGATACTTACACCAGACACGCATTTAAAGTCTTTAAACGTCAAACGACACTTCATCGCATGCTTAAGCATTGCGCACATGAATAAAAAAAACTTGTTTCACTTGGTACTGCATAATTTTTCAGTGCGTTTCAGTAGAGTTTTTTATGAAGGGCTTCTCCGGGGAAGTAATACCTACTTGTCAAAATCAGGTAGGTCTTATAAATAAGAGGTAAGCACATAAAAACTTAGCATAATAATAATAATAATTCTGGACAATCCACATAGCATCATCTAGCCCCAAGCTAAGCAGAGCTTGGTTTATGGGTACTAGATGACTAATATACTTAATACAATACATTATATACACAGATATGTTTTATTATACATAGAATATACCCAGAATACCCGGGTTAAATATTTGCAGGTTGTACAAACATTTATCCGAAAGCAGTAATCGAACCCGCGGCATTCGCTCGCCGTGCCACATCGTTTGTCCAAAATAAAAGTGCTGAAGAGCGCAATGCTGTACAGTTTGCCCCTAATTCCTCTCATAAGACATGATATGATAATTAGACAAAACTTTAGAATGTTCATCGAAAATGTTCACATTCAGAATGTAAAGCTCGTAACGCCACAGCTAATTCCTATGTAAGGGTGGGTTTGCTTACAAAAAGCTACCCCATTAATTTTATGAGTTGAATTACTGTAATGACGAGAACCAGTGGTTTAATTGGAGTGAACCCGCCTTCTGATCCTAAGGTTGTGGGTTTGAATCCGGTCGTACACCAATGAATTTTATGCTAAAGTTTACAAAGTTAATAAGTCTATTTATATGACCCAGATTCTATTTATACCAGTTTCGATAAGTTTATTAATTAAAGCGTGTTTAAACGCCGTTAAAGATTTCGCGTCGCGCGTCAATCGCGTAGTAGGTACTCACGCGGTGGCCGGGCAGTTGCCGCGCGGTTGGCTCGATAACAGAGGCCCAATTCTCGTGACAAAATATCGTCAAATTCAAGTTTCGATCGTTGATGAACGCAGATCAGTCTTTAAATTTGTCATTTCAAGCAGGCCCAATTTTGACAGTCGGGTTCTTAGTTCTATCTTGTCTCAGCACAAACAAATTACAATTGAACCTTAGGAATTTGAACGTTGTTACCCAAAATTTATAGACAATACTAGGATACTGGTAGGCTACACTTTTACCACGAAATCTATAGCATTACTTAGTACACTGTTTTAATACGTTTTTTAAATTATTCGTATTAAATCGTATATGACGGAGACGCTGCTCCAGTATGGTCCAGCTGGTCGTCCGCGATATCTGCACTGATGACGTCACAGCTGTCTTCATTATGGTGATGACTCATGACCGTCGGCAAAACATAAACCGAGTCAAAGAAACATTAAATAAGTCAAAGAAACACCAAGAACGTTGTCACTGTCGTTTATTCCGCACCAAACAAATCTGGTTTTTACAGTAGGTCCGAACGGTGCGGCGGCTCGAGCCAGACTGACTGCCGTAGAGCGCGCCGCCCGTATTTATGCTAAACACAGCCGCGCGCAAGCTACCTCGCCATTAAGAGTGTTTTGCTTTTACGCGTCTTGTTGTTTTTACAATCAATTAATTAATGACCTTGTTGACCTTAGAATAATGAATCAACGCCTAATTAACTAATAATTCACTTAAAACTGAAACAAAACATTGTGATTTCAAGTAGCCCCGGCGTCTTGCTGACACCAATGTCGCCATTGCGCCGATACGGCCATTCTGACAGGCGGTGCGCGCTCTGCACCAGCCTCTGTTGTGCGTGATGTTTTAGTTCGTAGATTACTCGAAGATTACTCGAAGATTGCTCGAAGATTGCTCGAAGATTACTCGAAGATTACTCGAAGATTACTCGAAGATTACTCGAAGATTACTCGAAGATTACTCGAAGATTACTCGAAGATTACTCGAAGATTACTTGAAGATTACTCGAAGATTACTTGAAGATTACTCGAAGATTACTCGTGGATTACTCGTGGATTACTCGTGGATTACTCGTAGATTACTCGTGGATTACTCGTAGATTACTCGTGGAAGAGGAAAGGCCTGATGCTGTGCTCTGGGTGGTCCTGTTCGCAGTGGTACACAGAGGATCTAAAAAAAGAAAGGTTTTGTACTCGTGGATTACTCTTAGATTACTCGTGGATTACTCGTGGATTACTCGTGGATTACTCGTGGATTACTCGTGGATTACTCGTAGATTACTCGTGGATTACTCGTGGATTACTCGTAGATTACTCGTGGATTACTCGTGGATTACTCGTGGATTACTCGTAGAAGAGGAAAGGTCTGATGCTGTGCTCTGGGCGGTCCTGTTCGCCGTGGTACACAGGGGATTTGGGAAATATGACTAGGTTGATGCTGTGTGTTCACAGAGGCTCTAAAAAGGAAAGGATTTGTACTCGTAGATTACTCGTGGATTACTCGTGGATTACTCGTAGAAGAGGAAAGGTCTGATGCTGTGCTCTGGGCGGTCCTGTTCGCCGTGGTACACAGGGGATTTGGGAAATATGACTAGGTTGATGCTGTGTGTTCACAGAGGCTCTAAAAAGGAAAGGATTTGTACTCGTGGATTACTCGTAGAAGAGGAAAGGTCTGATGCTGTGCTCTGGGCGGTCCTGTTCGCCGTGGTACACAGAGGCTCTAATAGGATTAGCACTAGGATGATGCTGTGTTAGACACAGGGGTTCTAAAAGGTAGGAATAATTTTATGTTATTATTTTGTGACTTGGTATGCGAGCTGATGAGGAGGTGGTTTGGATTGGAGTTGTGTCCAATCCCACTTCTGATGACGGAGACGCTGCTCCAGTATGGTCCAGCTGGTCGTCCGCGATATCTGCACTGATGACGTCACAGCTGTCTTCATTATGGTGATGACTCATGACCGTCGGCAAAACATAAACCGAGTCAAAGAAACATTAAATAAGTCAAAGAAACACCAAGAACGTTGTCACTGTCGTTTATTCCGCACCAAACAAATCTGGTTTTTACAGTAGGTCCGAACGGTGCGGCGGCTCGAGCCAGACTGACTGCCGTAGAGCGCGCCGCCCGTATTTATGCTAAACACAGCCGCGCGCAAGCTACCTCGCCATTAAGAGTGTTTTGCTTTTACGCGTCTTGTTGTTTTTACAATCAATTAATTAATGACCTTGTTGACCTTAGAATAATGAATCAACGCCTAATTAACTAATAATTCACTTAAAACTGAAACAAAACATTGTGATTTCAAGTAGCCCCGGCGTCTTGCTGACACCAATGTCGCCATTGCGCCGATATATACATCTTAGGAAAAGTCATTGATTTTTTTAGGCGGCTGATGAATGCTGTAACAAATTATCGTATTTTTCAAAACACGAATACGCAACTCACGAGATTAACAAAATGGATCGCATGAAAAACTTCCACCAATAAATTTAGGTAACGTCACAAAACTCGGTAACGACACGTTAAATTTTATTACTTACTGCCTCGAGCTTACTGCGTACTGCTATTAAACTTGGAATATTATTGAAATGATCTCAGACAAAGGTTATATGAAATATGCGAAGTTTCAAACTTATTGCTGTGACGATAATGTGTGGGAATTGTTTTGAGTTTGAAATCTATACTCATTATAAGAATCTTTGTCCTGACTGACTGATTGACTGACTGACGTATAGATAACGCACAGCCTAAGCCACGAAAACCTTTTTTTTAGTAGTAGTAGAGCTCTTAGTGAAGGGCTCGTCCGGGAAAGTACTACCACCATGCCTGTTTCTGCCGCTAAGCAGCGTTGCGTGTTCCGGTTTGAAGAGTGTGGGTGCCGGTGTAATTACAGGCACATGAGGCTTAACACCTGGCTCAGGTTGATGGACGCAGAGTAGTGCATCGTAGGACTCGTTCATAACGAGTGTGACTTGTGAGGCGATGCTTTGCTATTATAGGTAATGGTAACCACTTAACATCTGCTCAAACCATCAACCAGTTAACCATAAAAAAACCTAAATGCACCTTTATCATAATGCACTGTCTGACATGACATTAGACAACGCACAACCTAAACAAAAATTAAAAAGTAAAATTTCCGAAATTTAGCCCCTAAACAGATACAGCAGGGGTGAAGTTTGTATGAAAATAGCCTACGCGATTTGCTAGCTTGGAATAAAAGTCACATTGTCTCTCAGAGTTCCTATTGCACGCTATCTGGCTTTAGATAAACTAATTACCAACGCGACGCGATATCATTTGATTACCATTATAGGGAGCGCAAGATGCTAAGGGGTGTATTATGAAAGGAATTATATACGACAACCCATGTGGCGCGGTGGGCTAATGTCCGTCTGCGAGGCAGGAGATTGCGGGTTCAATTCCCACCTTGGGATAAATGTTTGTACGATTTGCAAATATTTATTCCAGGGTGTTCTAGGTATTTTCTATGTATAACAAAAAATGTCTATGTACATCTAGTACCCCTAACACAAACTCTGCTTAGCTTGGGGCTAGATGATGCTGTGGTCCGGCATTATAATTATTATTAATTTTAAAATTCACCATGCCTATTTCTGCCGCCAAGCAACTTGCTGTGTTCTAGTTTGAAGGGTATGCAGCCGATGAAATAACAGGCAAAGCAGTGCATTGTAGGGCACGTGCCTAACGAACGTGACCTACAAGGCAATGCTTTGTTATAAGTGTTACCACTTAACATCAAATTAGTCGTTTTCTAAATCCATCAGCAATAGTAAAAGAAAACAAATGCAAAAAAAAAAGGAGGTTATCAATTCATTGATAACCTCCTTTTTTTTTTAAGTTGGTTGAAAGTAGACTTTACATTTTAGGACAGCCTTCAGTACTATTTCTCCGAAAATTGTCATCGTGATTCCTGAAAATTCAATTGAAAAGTCGAGGCTAGCCGGGCTTGGCCCACAGTAATTGATGCTGGTCCGAGCCTGTTCCCCTTATTTACTAAGAAGTTATACTAAAATCATGACATTGTATCATCGTGATTTCTATAATCTTTTGCTACAATCAAAGAAAATCTATAACAAGAAAAGGTATTCTATTAGCTACTTGGTTCCTATAGTTGCTTTCTCGAGGGTTTTTTTTATACAACTTGCTGATGGAACAAGCAGATGACCCACCTGACGTTAAGTGGTTACCATCACCTATACCAAAGCATTGCCTCGTAGGCCACGCTCGTTAGGAACGTCACTGACGATGCAATACTCAGCGACTATCAACCTGAAGCATACAGGTGTCATGTGCCTTATTATACCGGCAGCTTTCTTGCTTGCTTATTTTGCTTAGTCCAGAACTTTACTATAGTGTGATATTAAAACGTCTATCTCACGGTTTCTTAGTGAATAAGGGGTCCAGTTTCGGCCCGCAGTAATTGATGCAGGTCTTATGCAGCCGCATTCAAAAACCGTTCGAGACTCGGTAATACCCATCGGTCCAAGATGAGCTTGCGAATGGAGATGCCTTCTTATCTAAAACCTTTTCTGGTCTAAGAGCACCGGTGGCCTAGAAGAAGTGGCCCACCTTCTGATCCTAAGGTAATAAGGCTTTTTCTGAAAACTGAAACCGCGCATTCAGACCATGATCTGATTACAAATAAAACGCGAAAAAAAACAATACTTCGGTAATGTGAAAAGAACAAATCTTTCCAAATACATTACTGGTTCTGTGCGAAGAATATTTTTTTTCCATGTACATTGCTGGTAATGTAACTCGGTTATGTACGAGTGACAAGGAACTTTTTGACCGTTTTTTTCCGTGTAATGTATCTATATATTTTATTTAAAAAGCCAAACAATCGTATATTAGTTTTGGTGCATGAAGGTATTTAAGAGTTCCCGAAATTCAAGTTGAAGTTGGTATAAACGATGGTAAATAATCTTTATGAAAAGTCTTTTAGTATAGCTTATCCATTTTTTTTTTAGTCTGCTGTAACATCGCCCAATTGTTTTGCAATTGAGTTCCACTGTGTTTGAAATACTAGTTTTTTAGGAAGAATCTACATTTAAGACCTTGCAAAGTCCAAGTCAAAAAGCATTTATAGTAATACCCGCAGGGATCTTTTGGAAACGCCTTAAATCTAAGTAAATCTAAGCTTAAATCTAGTTCCTCGTGACCAAGCTTGGAAAATGCATCAGATATCCTCGGTAAGTTTTACCTAGAGTGGTATTTAGCAGCAGTAGTAGTAGCGTGACGAGAGCGTTACGAAAAATGTGATCGGGCGAGGCGAACGAAAATTGAGAGGGAGATATAAGTTAGTGAAGATAGAAAAAGAGAGAGTTACGTTTCGTATATTACTGTAAGGGTAAAGAGAGGGTGCGAAAACACATTTTCTCTCTCTCTTTCTCCCATAGTCAGTTAAGGTTTACTCCAGTCGTGTGGTCTAAAGCACACTCGTTTTTTTTTTACTAAAAGTTCTACTACTACTAGAATTACTTTGATAATGTTCTTATATCCTGCAGTCAGTTGGTGGACTATAGACGGATAGGTTGGTTAGTGTAACAGTGCAGAGCTGAGGTGTGCGTTTATATGTGGTTTTAGCTTTAAGCCCTCGCTTCGTGACAGGTCGATAACTGATTTGGAACGGTTTTTTCTTTTGATATTTTGTCTGATTGGGTTTTTAGGGAAGCACTTTGCATGACTGTTTGTCATACAAAGTTCTTGCATGTAATTTGTATAGCTAAAAACACTTGTTAAAATAAAATACAAGATTACTTATAGTAGTAAAGTAATTATTGTAAACTAGCAAAAACGCCCGCGACTTCGTCTGTATGATCATACAAAAAAACGGTAGGAACCAAGCCGTAAGTTTCTTGCCGGTTCTTCTAGGCTTGATCGCGAAAAACTGGCGCTTAGATTCACCTAAATTTAAGACGTTTCAAGATGATCCCTGCGGATATTACTGAATAAATGCTTCTTGACTTTGACTTTGACTTTGAAGGTATTTTCATACAAACTTCAAGTCTTATGTGCTTGTCATCTGACTAGCATCTTACAAACGATAAACGAAGTTTCGTATTGTCTTCTCCTTGTATTGTTTCTTGTAAGCAGAGCTTATGTTATGGGTAGGTAGTAGATGCCTGATATACTTAATACAATACATAATATACATAGATATTTTTTATTATGCATAGTAAATACCCAGAACACGCGGAATAAATATTTACAGATCGTACAATGACATACTCAAGGCGGAAATCCAACCCGCAACCTCCTGCATCGGTCGTCGTCTATATGTCAGTCAGTCAGCCAGGACAAAGATTCTTATAATTGATTTTGTGAAGAAGCCAACAGATATTTTATGTATGTATGTATCTTTATAAAGCTGCAGATCAGCATCCTCATTGAATCGATCCGTTTAATTAGATAAGCGGGAGATAAAACCCATCGTTATTCCAGCCGTCAAGTACCGCTAGCACTAGTTACTGACGTTACCAAGTAGACGCGAGTCTGCTACTTACTACTATTACTTATTACTAATTTTGTCATGATATTTTTATACTAGTATTATTTAAAATTACAGGCTTAATATCTGTATGCCTCAAGTTGATGGACGCTCTGCTGGTAGTGCATTTAAGGCACGTTCTTAACGAGCGTGACCTACGAAGCAATACTTTATCATGAACGATGGTAATCACTTAACATCAGGTGAGCCAAATGCTTGTTCCATCAGCAAATTCTATAAAAAGAAAAAAAAATTATACCATTAAAATAACAATAAATAGAAATGAAATCACAACTTATAATCTATTTTATTCTATACCAATTACTAATTATAATTATGGTTTATTTTTGGATCCTAATAAAAATTACAAACTCGCTAGTAATTTCAAATAACCGCAAACTGCTGCTTATAATACCGTTCAGTTCTGCACATGGCCGGACCCATGTTTTGCAAGGCGTAGGTATGACTAGTGTTGTTACTCGATTATGATTTTGTCCGGCTACTTTTGTCCGGATATATCCGTTTTTAATTTTGCCAGATAAAATAGAAATAGATAAAATAGAATAATACGAGAGATTGACAATTACCGTTTTTCAACTTATAACGAATACCAGTATTGTATTTGGACTCAGTCTAAACAAAAGCAAAACTAAAAAAGTTACTAGTTGGTTTAGAAAAAAAAACTTTTTCCAACATCATTTTCGTTCCAATCAAGTTATCTACGCTCTGCGCTATCTTAAATTATGTTTCTTTTTTTATAAATCGTTTATGGAAGTAGATGGCCTACCTGATGTTAAAGGTTACCATTACCTATACCAAAGCGTTGCCTTACAGGTAACGTTCGTCAGCAACGTGCCCTACGATGCACTACTCTGCGTTCATCAACCTGAGGCGTATAAGTGATAAAACTCATGTGTCTGTAATATCACCGGCACCCATACCCTTCAAACTTGCAACACAGCATACTGTTGTCAACAGAAATAGGCATGATACTAATTAACCAGATGATCCTTCAAAGCTCTATTTCTACAAAATTTAGACGCCAAACTCACGCAACAGAGTTATATTGTAAAAAACCACAAAAAAAAACAATTTATAGTAAAACTATCTTCCAAAGGTGACAAAAAATAAATCCTGTATAAAATAAATAAATAAATAAATATTTGTGGACATTTTTACACAGCACCATCTAGCCCCAAACTAAACATAGCTAGTATTATGAGAACCAGATGACTGAAAGAATACTTAATATACTTTTTTTTGTAAATACATACTTAGAATACAATATAACACCCAGACACAGAACAAACATCTATGTTCATCACACAAATGTTTGTTCTCGGTGGGAATCGAACCCACCACCTACAGCGCAGAAGGCAGGGCTACTACGAACTGAGCTCTGACGGCTGTCAATGATTTCGTGAAGTCCGGCTTTTGGCTGTAAGCTTTTTGACAGCACTACATAAACCCATAATGTACGCTGCACGGTGAGCGTTAACGATTGGTGCGTGACGACCACTTCGAAAGGAGATATTGCATAAAATTGCGAAGAAGATCGATTGCCAGCCAATGATGACTTTGAGGTAAAGAACAAAGAGGTAAAGAAGAAACAGGTAGAGAGAATGAAAGTAGGTAGGAAATAATGGGCCTCGAATGATGTACACGAACTTGAAGACAAAGCGTAGGATGACTGTCCATCTACGAAAATAATAATAATGCTGGACAATCCACACAGCATCATCTAGCCCCAAGCTAAGCAGAGCTTGTGTTATGATTACTAGATGATTGATAGACTTAATATAATGCATTATATACATAGATATTTTTTATTATACATAGAAAATACCCAAAACACCCGGAATAAATATTTGCAAATAATACAAACATTTATTCCAAGGCGGGAATCGAACCCGGAATCTCCTGCGTCGCAGGTGGACATTCGCCCACCGCGCCACATCGGTCGTCTGTAACAATACGTCTGTACAGCTGCTTGGCGGCAGAAATAGGCATGGTGGTAGTACTGCCCTGGACGAGCCCTCCACTAAGAGATCTACTACTACTAAAAAGCTGTGATGGTATTTCTTTTATTATTGATAAATCATACCACCTCCGTTTTTTAAAGTGAAAACAGCAACTACAGTACAATAACGCAAAACTTGCAGTCAGTGCTTTTATATAAAAAATCGCGAATTCATTGACATTTAAATGAAGCAGACACGCTTATTTTATTATTAACAGAGCTGCTTGTAAACGTAACAAGAAAATAAGACTCTTCAGAGGTGTTTCACCCTTTTACTGAACTACAGGCCACTATCCACTGAAGTATCAAAAAATTAAGCATAAAGTATATAAACATTTAAGATTCCTGCAAATAATAATCCCAACACCCACCCAATAGCTTATAGAACAGGTAGATGGTAAGTGACTACCAACAATTTATAACAAAGCATTGATTGCCTTGCAGATACCGTTTGTAAGGAACGCTTCCTATGATTTATCAATTTAATTTCTATTATACATTTAATTAAAACGGTAAGTCACCAATTATATTAACGATGCAATGCTCTGCGTCCATCAACCAGAACCGTACAGGTGTTAAGTCTTGTGTAATTTCATCAAAACGCGCATCCTTCAAACCGGAACACAACAAGTTGCTTGGCGGCAGAAATAGACACAGAGAGTAATACTTTCCCGGCGTTAGTGCTAAAATAATATTTTTAGTAGTGGTTAGTAACAGTGGCAAAGCTTTATAGAACAGTGGCCTTAATGGAGCTTAGCTTTAAGTGTATTGGGTCTCGCTAGATTTAAAAAAAAAGGCACGTCGTGTCTGGATGAGTAAAACTAGAATTACGTTGCATAAATATAAATTATTCAAGAAATTTAAAAAAATGGTTTTCTACGGTTTACAATTTTCAGTTAGTATAAAAATAACTACTGAAATCTTTAAAAGTCAACGTAAAAATTTCTTGCCTGATAATGAGTTTGACTCAATAAATATTAAGTCGCTTTTTAAAGCCAAAAATCTATAAAAGTCCTGTTTAGGCATT
Source organism: Electrophaes corylata (assembly GCA_947095575.1). Classification (NCBI taxonomy): domain Eukaryota; kingdom Metazoa; phylum Arthropoda; class Insecta; order Lepidoptera; family Geometridae; genus Electrophaes; species Electrophaes corylata. The sequence goes on along the minus strand of OX352715.1, from coordinate 9,648,113 downwards.
TGTCCATTAGGCAAATCATAAAGAGTTAACAAAAAAACTTATTTAATGGTATTTATTCAAACTATCTAGCATCTTGAAAAAAAATAACATATAAATATTTTACATCTAATATTTAACCTATCTACCTTATATCTACATATTTTATCATAACTTTTTCTACCTATAGTAAAAAGCGGGTCTTTACTATAGGTAGAAAACAGAATTCAAGTCACTGACCGAATAAAATAAAATAAAAAAAAATACAAATAAAATAAATAATTAAATAATTTACATATAAATTACTTGAGATATAAACTTTCGTCGCCCAGTTTTCAAATTTTGAGCGACAACTACTATAATTTTGACTGTGACTGAAAACACCTTGAAAAAACTAGTTAGTATTCTAGCAGCGGCAATGGGCTTGCGACGTATGGAATATCAACTGCTGCAAAATGTGGGTTTGCACCGAATGTAATATTGAAATTGGCATGGAAATTGTAATATAGACGTACCTCTGACTACCCCTAGGACGTCCTCAAAGAATCCTGAATTGATATTACTTGGTTTAGATATTTATCGGATTTTTTTTAAGATATTCATTGGACGAAAATCCTTGAGGCAATTTCTGTTCTTTTTTCTACTAACTCAAACACGAAAATCAGAGCTACTTTTTAGAATGTTTATATTGATCTCTTGGTAGGTACCCAAGTGTTATAATTCAAATAAAACTCTAAGGTATTTCTATGAGACTCCTTTAACACAAGCAATAATACACCCTATCTTGAAAATAATAAGGGCAATAAATGTAAGATAAAACTTTTCCTTGTAATCCAGGGAGTCTTATTTTGTCAACACGAGCATGACGGGTGTTATACCTACTTTAATATTATATAAAATACCGGTTGTTTTCGTATTCATTTTAGGAAAACACAATTTAATGCTTCTAAAGGAATTTGAGTCAACAAGCATTCAAACATCTTAATTTGTGCGATATTTATGTGAAAGCTGAGTTATTTTTCAAGCTATCCCAATCCAGGTTCAATCAGGTTCAATTTCAACTCTCTAGTTAGAGAGTTGAAATTTCCACAGATTATTTATTTCTGTTGTATACGCTGTAACAACGCAAGTACTAAAAACAGAATAAAATAAATGTTTGATGAGGCTCTCATACAACCAACGTGGTTTTTTGTCGTTTTTATTATAGATAATGGTACGGTACCCTTAGTGTGCGAGGCTGACTCGCTCTTGGCCGGTTTTTTTTTCACTAACAAAAAAAAAACTGGCTTGTAAATTGACTCTGGAGTAAATATAAGAGCTTGCGATTTTAAAACTATTTAACTCAGGCACCCGTAAGCACATCGGACTACCCAAACTCCTGTGACGCTTGCCAAAGAAGATGACATAGTACAATACCATATACAGTTATTTTACTCCATGTTTTTTATATAGGCATGCACAACTTGATTTATCCACAGAAATACACAAAAACAAGAAGACTTTTTAAAAAAACATGAAAAATTATGGTATTACAAATACACTTTGTGATTACGTACCCAAAGCGTAAAACGGGACCGTATTGCAAAGACTCCGCTGTCTATCTGTCTGTCCGTCTATCACCAAGCTGTATCTCATGAACCGTGATAGTTAGAGAGTTGAAATTTACACAGATGATGTATTTCTGTTGCCGCTATAACAATAAATACTAAATCACAGAATAAAAAAAATATTTAAGGGGGCTTTCATACAACAAACGTGATTTTTTTGACGTTTTTACTATAGGTACGGAATCCCTCGTGCGCGAGTTCGATTCGCACTTGGCCGGTTTTACATGAACACTTCTGGCTTCCAGCTTACCAATTTTCATAGTACAAGTTATGCTTATTTTGGTTTTTGTTACACTACGGGGCAACTTGACAACGTATATACGCTGTATATATTTGTTTGGAGCTTGGACTCCAGTTTTCAAATGACAAAAACAACTAAGTTGCGCTACTGTTCGTTTTACTGCCTCAACGTCTTCAACTTTGGACTGCATCCAATATTACTATCCGCGAACCACGATATATTTTTGCGCCTAAATTTTAAACATTTCAAACAAAATAAAGGCGGAGATACTGACTTGTTTGTGAGACTTGTTAAATCAAGTTGCATGTTAAACAATACTCAATACTCAATACCTTGTGACGACCGATGTGGCGCGGCGGGCAAATGTCCACCTGCGACACAGGAGGTTGCGGGTTCGATTCCCGCCTTGGGATAAACGTTTGTACGATCTGCAAATATTCCGGGTGTTCTGGGTATTTCTATGTATAATAAAAAATATCAACGTATGTAATGTATTGTATTAAGTATATCAGTCATCTAGTACCCATAACACAAGCTCTGCTTAGCTTGGGGCTAGATGATGCTGTGTGGATTGTCCAACATTACTATATTATTATTTTCATTAATAGTGTACAACCCTAGCAACAGCTGACCCGTATCTCGACTTAGAGATACATTCTATGCATAATTCATGAGTTGGATCGACTAGCAGCCATTACCGAAATTTGGTGCACATTAAAATTTTAAAACAGATATATGTTTCACTGGTTTACTTATTGCTGTATTTCTTTACTGATCGCTGAAGATATAAATACGGGTCAAAAATTAATCTCATAGAGTTTAACACATTAAAGAGTCAAAAAAGAGAAGAGTTTATAGTCCTTAGGGCTCGTCTGGGGAAGTATTATCACCACATCTATTTTTGCTGTCAAGCAGTTTTCTGTGTTTCGGTTTGAAGGGTGTGGATGCCGGTGAAATTACAGGCGTATGAAGCTTAACACCGTTGTACCTCAGGTTGATGGACTCTAAGCAGTGCATTGTAGGGTACGTTTCTAACCAGCGTGACCTACGACGCAATGCTTTGTAAAAGGTAATGGTGACCACTTAACATCAGGTGGGCAATCTTGTTCCATCAGCAATTTGTACTAAAGAAAAAACTAAAGAACCTAACTAGCAATACTTCTTTAGTCACGCACGTCAAGAACATGCCCTACTTTGCTATGCTGCGATCAACATGAGGTATACAGCATTTATCAGTTTGTTCCCCAGCGGCTTTCGGTTCCACAAGCTGCATTTTAACTGTATACTGTAGCACTATTCTGAAAGTCAAGAACTGTTAACATTCTAATGCAGCTGACTGTACGAGATCCTGTCAAAAACTGTCTGTGTCTGACAAAATGTCAGCTTTAACAACAAAGTTCTTTAGTTGAAGTTTCAAAGTTTATGTACATTAAAACTTCACGACCTATAAAAATGTCTTCTGTCAATTTGCCTCAAACTGAGAAAATCGTGTAGCATGCTTGTAAGTTCCCGATAAAGGCCACATTTGTACTTAAAGCAGGGTGCTTACTCTAGCAAGCGATTAACAATTGAAGTAACCCTACAGTCATGTTGTTGCTGTCATTGGGCATGCTGTGTAGTGTTTTTTTTAATAGTTCTTGCTATTGGTACCAGCAGATGATCCACCAGATGTTGAGTTGTTACCATCATCCCTGGCATGCTGTGCAGTGTAACTTTTTTTCTTTGTACTACTTACTCATGGAACATGCAGACGGCCTACCGCAGATAGCCCACCTCATTTTAAGCAGGTACCAACAATGTACTAAACAAAATATTTGGCTCAACGACCATCAACCTGAGTCATACATGTGATTTGCCTCATAACACTCAATCACCAAACTGGCCTCCATACGTGTCAAAAGATAAACATGCAGCTTTCATTGCAAATGCGCCCTAAACTTACCGATAAACTGTTTAGCAACAGCAAGTATGGAAAATTGTGTTAGCGCCTTGAGAGTAAACAGATTGTCACGTTGGTAATTTTAAAGTGTTTAGTTTTCATAGTTGAGTATCTTGACGCTTGCATTTCACGCGTTAATTACCTCTGTAAAATAATAATAATAATAACAATAATAATGCTGGACAATCCATACAGCATCATCTAGCCCCAAGCTAAGCAGAACTTGTGTTATGGGTACTAAATGACTAATATACTTAATACATTACATTACATGCTACTTTTTATCCCGAAAAAATAACGGAAACGGGAAAAAAACTGGCACGCGGGCGAAGCTGCGAGCGACCGCTAGTACTTAATAAATGCTTTTCGACTTTGACTTTGACTATAAATGATAGTAACCACTTAACATCAGGTGACTAAAATTCTGTAAGCCAAATACACTGAGGTCCTTTTTGAGAAGGTACTACTTGCATTTCGTCTCTATCGCACACGACGCCTATATCTCTATTATATAGTATATTGAAGGGACAAAGAAATAATGGCGGGACATCTTAATTTTGCTCACGATATAACAGCCTTCAGGCTAGTTTTCTAAAAACCAATAAATAAAATAGCATTGGATACCCAGCGAAATGAAAAGGAATCGAACCAGTCTATTCGGGGATAGAATAACAAAATTTTCATTTGATACTTAGATAGAGACAGCGAGAGATATTCTCTTGATATCCTTTTCATTGACGACCCATGTGGCGCGGCGGGCGAATGTCCGCTTGCGACACAAGAGGTTGCGGGTTCGATTCCCGCCTTGAGATAAATGTTTGTACGATCTGCAAATATTTATTTTGGGTGTTCTGGGTGTTTTCTATGTAAAATAAAAAATATCTATATATGTAATGTATTGTATTAAGTATATCAGTCATCTAGTACCCATAACACAAGATCTGCTTAGCTTGGGGCTAGATGACGCTGTGTGGATTGTCCAGCATTATTATTATTATTTACTTAAAAAGACAACTAAATTTAGATACTCAGACAGAGTGCAGTAGCGTACGCTATTATACGCTGGTATAGTTTCTTTACGATGTTTTTCTTCACCATTTGAGATCAAGGACAAACTAGAAATGATAGAAATTTTCTATTCTCTGTGTCTCTATCTAATATTTTGTATTGGACTTTCATTTTGTGGCGACGGGTCTCTTGAGTTTTATTGAACTTGTTTAACTTTTTTCGTTTTTCATTACAGCAGCTAGCATGGCGTAGTTGGCCTAATTGCTGCTTGGCGGCATAAATAAACATTGTGGTAGTACTTCCCTGAATGAGCCCTTCACTAAGAGCTCTACTACTACTAAAATTGTTTTTGATTGATTGATTCTACTTAAAGTACAGGCTTACAACTTCGACTGTTTTGATAATTTCCATTTAATAATATAATTTAGTAAGGAGGCAAGTCATAGCGATGGGTGACCCGAGGGCTGGTGAGTATCTGGCTCAGCATCAGCATTGCCATTTAGCGTGGCAATGTAGTCAGTGCGTGGCAGTGCCTGGAACAGATCGCTAAGCGATAAAGTCGCCCATTGTGCTTGCATTGTAAATTGCATTCAGTTGCATCGACGAGAGATGTCATCGTGATTAATTTCGAAGGAATAATTTTTAGGATAATATAAAGTCTTTTTCATTTTTTAAGTGCAAGTAAGGACTAAAACTAACAAATTATGAAATTGAACATCTTTATTTATAAGGCTCGCTGACGTAAAATTTTACAAATTAGCCTATTTACCAGATGCTTTAAGTGCTGTCTCTGTTAGCCCACTTACCTTTGACAGAGAGGTCAACACTTTGTATTATTATCTGGGCTAAAGTTATTTATGACAATTGGGCATAGACTTTCCAAGCTAATGCACTGTTGGTGTTGTGTTTCTGTTTTTACTGCTACAGATACTACGAAGTGAAACTCACCAACGAAGAAATAATGGACATAGAAATTCCGCTCCAACCACATAAAAACTTGCAGTTATTAACTGTTATATCAGGCAATGTTAACGCTTAAATTTATTAGCAAAAAGTTCAATTTTATTTGGCAAAAGTTAGCGTAGAGCAGCACAATGCAACATTTTTTAGTTCTTCGATAAATTGCTGTTTAGAATCTTAAACAAGAGCAGTAAAGTTCATTTTGCAATAATAATTTTTGGCTGGTTTCGATACTATACTAGAAGTGAGAAATGAAGTGAATACTAATCCGTTGGAACTGGTTTGCAGGCACGAACTTGTCTAAAACATCTTTTATTTTTGTCTGCACCAAAAGTGTGAATACAATAACCGACTCTATGCATTTTTTTTATATACAGAGTAATTCAATATACCTGGATTCAATGGTCTAAATGGTAGATAATTTCCACCTTAATATTACACACAAGCAGGCACACAAGCAGTGCATTGTAGGGCACGTTCATAAGTAACGTAAGACTCGCAAGGCAATGCTTTATTAGAAGTGGTAACCACTTAACATCAGGTAGGCCTTCCTTATTCCATCAGGCATCATAAAATCTCGTTGTCAAGTTAACTCGGAACACAGCTAGCTACTTTAGAGTCTGATTGTTTTTGTAAATTAATATTTGTACTTATGGCTATATTTTTGTTGGAAATATACATTATCTTATCTATCTTATATCTTATCTTTATTATTTGTAACCTGTTAGTTTACATATGTTTTTTGGCAAATAAATATCTTTATTTTTATCTTTAGTCTACTAGTACTAGCCTACCAAGTACCAGTTGAGTGAACCTTTTACGATTTCCAAAGCCACTTACCAATACATCTAAGAAGAGTACAAAAGCTCATCACAAGCTTAGTTCAAAGAGGATCCCTGTCACTCTGAGCGAGCCACCTGGGACGCAGCCTCCGTATCCAGGGTTATTTGATTTGCGGAATCAATTCGTTCGCCTGCAAGCGGTAACCTAATATTTCCATTACCGCTGGTACTTCTTATAATATCTTTTAATGTTGCGGTTTTTGTAGACTTTTATTTCGAAATGAGAAACAAGTTTTGGTAAAAAGGTTAAATAACCTATACCTCAATTGTCTAATACTAAACATGCAGGCTAGTAAATCAGACTCCAATAAACCTACATAATAGAATACTCGCTTATTTTAATTACAAACCTATAAGAATCTTTGTCTTGCCTGACTGACTGGCTGACTGTCATATAGACAACGCAAAGCCTATTGATCGTAGACTTGAAATTTTGAGTGTATATTTGTCTGGATACGGAAAGGTGTAGTAACAAAGGAATTCCAGAAATTCAACCCCTATTCAGGTACAGCGAAGGTTGAATTTTGTATGAAAATAACTAGACGCAGGCAAAGTCGTGCGTGGTTTGCTAGTAAATGAATAAAGAAACACTTTATCATACAAACACCAGTCACAAGTATCAAGAAAAAAATTAAAGAAATAGCATCACGACTTTAATCCCCAAGCACGGTAGATATCCCCTCTGATTTCTAAGCACCAAGTACCTACTCGAGATTCTTTGAGAATGTCTAATGGGGGTAGTCAGAGGTACGTCCAGATAGTCCATTTAGTATATACCAACATTTTGCAGTAGTTGGTGCAAAGTAGTTAGTAGTAGTTCCATACGTGCCAGGTTGCAAGCCCATCGCTGCTGTTAGAATAGTAATTGGTTTTCTCATGATGTTTTCCTTAACCGTTTGAGAAAAACACAATAAGAGATACTAAAAAACAATACTTATATCTATAGCATTAAAAGTTGGCTGTACTTTAAATTGGTTCCAAATCTTACCCTTGTAAAACTTACCACAAAGCCTTTTTCGGTTCTTGAAATAGCGTATCAAATTGAAACAAAATAACCCGCCTCAGCAAAGCCCTTTTTAATCTTATCTGTATCCTTTTGGGCCCCGGAGGATAGCTATCATCTGTCAACGTTGGCGATGTCACCAGATCGCTTCTGAATGCTCGGACGGGTCAGCTTCAAGGTACCAAGCTACCGAAATGGTTTAAGTATATTAATTTTGTGCAAAAGATTTATGAAAAAAAGAGAGAGAGGAGGAGATAACTTGAGGCCCAATTCCGAGGGCCGAATATCATCAAATTCAAGTTTTGATCGTGTCAGTCTTTAAATAGTATTTTTTGAAACTGACATTACAGACAGGCCCGATTTGTCAGTCAAGTTCTAGTTTTGATTTCGTCTCAGCTTCGAAAATATGTAGGTTGGGTTTTTGATGTGTAGTGGTTTAAGGTTCCGTACCCGAAGGGTAAAACGGGACTATATTACAAAGACTTCGCTGTTTGTCTGTCTATCCGTCTGTCACCAGGCTGTATCTTATGAATCGTGATAATTAAAGAGAGAAATTTTCACAGTGATGTATTTCCATTGCCGCTATAACAACAAATACTAAAAAAACAGAATAAAATAAATAATGGTACGGAACCTTTCGTATACAAGTCCGACTCGCACTTGGACAGTTTTTTTATATTGTTTAGTGATGGTATAAGTAGATGGCCTACCTGAGGTTAAGTGGTTACTGTAACCTATAACAAAGCATTGATTGCCTCGCAGGTCACGTTTGTTGATAACGTGCCCTACAATGCACTGCTCTGTGTCCATCAATGCATTTGTTAAACTTGTAGTGGTTGAAATTGCTTGGTCGCAATTATAGTCACAATTTGATAGGGAAAAACGTACCTGTGTAGCCTATGATCTACGCCGTAGCAGTGTTGTAGCACCTCTACGAAATATTTTATGTTAGGTTTTAATAGTCACATAATCATTCAAAATGCAAAGAAATATTGGCTCATGATGATGAATAAACCAAAATTTAATACATAGATGATATTTTACACACAGGTACATCATTACTATAGATGTAAACTAAGAAAACCTTTTTATATAAATTTCAATGAGATAACTTTTGTTTTAAATCATGTCACTATTTACGGGATGCTGTACCTGGACCCTGGACCGAGAACCTGGGATAAGATTTAAGATGATCGGTTTTCAGATGTATTCAAAACACTTATGAAATAACATTCAAATCTGATGGTATTCTATTGCTTTTCAAACAGGACGCATCTGCAACACTAACAAATCCGTCAATACCAGCTTCATGAATAAATACACAACTCAAACGCGATGAAAAATTGTTTTCGTTCAGCGACTAAACGTTTTCAGTAAATGATTTTGAAATGTAATATTTTCAAGTGTATTTATCCGTATCTATGAATACTTACTAAACTAGTTTTCCTATGCTACTGCCTTAGAAAAAGACTTCTCTAATACTTTCTTTTTAGTAGTAGTAGAGCTCTTAGTGAAAGGCTCGTCCGTGCCAGTACTACCACCATGCCTATTTCTGCCACTAAACAGCTTGCTGTGATCCGGGTTGAAGGATGTGGGTGCCGGTGTAATTACGTACTAACATTTATCCCAAGGCGGGAATCGAACCCGCAACCTCCTGCGTCGCAGGCGGACATTCGCCCGTCGCGCCACATCAGTCGCCATGGTGATGATGTATAGTATATAGCAGGGTATATAGATAATCATAGAAACACGGGGAAGCAAGAAAATAACCAGAGATTCGAGAACCCACCTTAAGGCTACACTAGTCGGTACGTTGTCCATACAAACGCTGTAAGTGTTTAATGTCTACTATTTATTAACGTGCGTCCGAAGTTAAGTTTGATACTGAATTATCTTGCCGTTATCTAGGTACGTTACCCTATATGCTACAGTAAAATCAGATTACCTTGAAAGTTACAAGCGTCGAAAGATTTAGTACTAAATCCTGTAACGCTTGTAACTTTCAAGGTAATCCGATTTTACTGTAGCATATAGGGTAACGTACATAGATAACGGCAAGATAATTCAGTATCAAACTTAACTTCGGACGCACGTTAATAAATAGTAGACATTAAACACTTACAGCGTTTGTATGGACAACGTACCGACTAGTGTAGCCTTAAAATAGAAATTCAACAAGTCTTGGAAAGTTTTGAAAACAAACTCCTAATGTAATTTAATCAATAACTTGAAACAAGAGTATCGATGCTCTTGCGTTTAGGGTTGCGCAACGACGTGTAGAGTTCCTTAATTAAGACCGCTGCTGGATATTGACGACTGATGTAGCGCGAAAGGTTGCGGGTTCGATTCTCAGCTTGGTATAAATGTCTGTACAATCTGCAAATATTTATTCCGGGTGTTCCGAGTATTTTCTATATTTAATAAGAATATAATATGTACGTAATGTATTGTATTAAGTATATCAGTCATCTAGTACCCATATCACAAGCTCTGCTTAGCTTGGGGCTGTGTGGATTGTCCAGCAGTATTGTAATTAGCATTCCATATAGTGTTGTTTTTAATTGAGACAGCCCTGTAAAAGCAATTTACTTATTTCTTCTAAGCAACGATTTATCTCAAGTGGTTCATCTCATTGAGTTTGATTCCCAATTAAGCTGGAATTGAGAATATAACGTTGACCCTTTATAGCAGTATGCTTTCCTGGTTTGTAAGCCCTATCCGGTCTATATTTGACAACCAATGTGGCGCGGCGGACGAATGTCTGTCTGCGATGCAGGAAGTTACGGGTTCGATATTGTTATGATCGCTGGAAGTCTATGGATGGAAAGGGCTCAAAATCGTTTTTCTTGGAAACGTATGGGAGAAGTTTTTGTCCAGCATTGGACTTCTACAGGTGTGTAATGATGGTATTGATGATAAACGAAAAGGATACCTTTTGCTAAAAAAATATTGAATGTTAAAAACAACAGATTTTTTTAACGATTCTTTGGAACTTCACTCGATGATAATGATGCGAAGTTATGATAATCTTATCATCACTTTGCATCATCGATGATGAATCTGGACAGTCTAGAAAACACCACTTTACTTTTGTCTTAAAGAAATTCAGATTGTAGTAGACAGATAGCCAAGCACAAACAAATTTGACATTTGTAATGTAAACGTATCCTACCGAAATCCGAGGTACATTGCGCAGCATTCAAGCGACAGTCCGCTTTTGAAGTATCCGCGCCGTGCAATGTAATTCAAACGTAGAAACGTCCAGTAGCGCCCTCACCTTTTATTTCACTTGAACTAATCTTAACCGGAAAAAGGCCGCAATGGGATGTTTTTGATAACAAGTATAAACGACTGAAGAATGCTCTAACATGGAGTCAAAACATTACTTAAATCGAAGAATAATCGAACAATAGGAACCTGTCTCGAAATTAATATAAGATTTCGCGAAATTGGCTAAACTCAATTTGAATAAAATTAAAGAAATAGTTTTAGCACTTTTGTTGATTGTATCTGCTTGTAGCTGTGATTGGGTAGTGAATTGGAGCCATTTAATTTAAAATGGTTTTTAAAGTAGTTACTTTGAGGGAATAAACTAAACACATAGTTTTTTCATAGTAGTAGTAGAGCTCTTAGTAAAGGGCTCGTCCGGGGAAGTACTACCACCATACCTATTTCTGCCGCCAAGCAGCTTGCCATGTTCCGGTTTGAAGGGTGTGGGTGCCGGTGTAATTACAGGCACATGAGGCTTAACACCTGCCTCAGGTTGTTGGACGTAGAGCAGTGTATTGTAGAGCACGTTCCTACATAACGTGACCTGCAAGGCAATGTTTTGTTATAGGCGATGGAAACCACTTAACATCAGGTGGGCCATATGCTTGTTCCATCAGCAAATAGTATTAAAAAAAACATGCTGATCCCGGTGTAAAACTCTGTAGAATACGATTCATCACTTCCTATGGATGATGTAAGAAGCACGAATCAGGAGATCAGTTGCAGCATCTTGGGCATAACAGTCATCAAAATTAAATAAAAACCGGCCAAGTGCGTGTCGGACTGGCACACAAGGTACCATTATTTATACCAATTATAAGAATCTTTGTACTGACTGACTGACTGGGATATAAGCAACGCACAGTCTAAACCACTGGTCATATAGACTTGAAATGTTCTGAGTATATTTATCTTGGTGTGTAAAAGTATACTAAGATATCCTAAACTCAACCCCTTAAAGGGTACAGCGGGGTTGAAGTTTGTATAAAAATAACTTCATGCAGACAAAGCCACGTACGTTTCCACTAGTTTTAGCAAAATCACTTACAAAACTTTCAATGTACTTTAATTAAAATGATTTCTTACACTAAAATAATGTTAATCGAACTTTCTCAGTCTTGCAAAATGAAACAAAGTAACAATTATTCACTGTTGGAGTTTCAAAGAAATTGTGCTTTTCAATTTACAACCAGAATACAAAGAGGAATAAGAATCACTATAGATTATGCTTAGAAATATGAACTTAACATCACTGATTTGACCAGTGATTTTATATTTTTCCTTTGCCGTTCGATTACAAGCAAAAGTTCAAAAATCTAGTAGTGCATGAACGGATTCTAACTTACGATCTTAGGATCTAAAGGTTTTTTTAATGTTGGGCAATCCACACAGCATCATCTAATCAATCCACAAAGCAGAGCTTGTGTTATGGGTACTAGATGACTGATATACTTAATACAATACATTACATACATAGATATATTTTATTATACATAGAAAACACCTAGAATACCCGAAATAAATATTTGCAGATCGTACAAACATTTTATCCAAGGTGGGAATCGAGCACGCAACCCCTGCGTCGCAGGTGGACAGTCGCCCGCCGCGCCACATCGGTCGTCGTCATCGGTACACACAGAGTGTAGTCGCTACCTAGACCGGGATGCATCTTCTCATTACATACACTAGCTGTCACTAACCCACCTGCTAAGCCTGATGATGGAGAGGCCTTTCAGTAGTAGACTTCTATAAGTTGTTTTAGTAGTAGAGCTCAGGCTCAGGCTCAGAATCGTTCTTTTTGGAAACGTATGGGGGAGGCCTATGTCCAGCAGTGGACTTCTTAGAAGTCCACAAGGCCGGATTTAAGCTTAATGCCGCTGGGCACCGGAAAAAAATCCGCCCCAATACTGAAATTTTACTGAAACTTAGTTTATAGGTATATTTTATTTTTCTAATTTTTTTTTACCAAAAGTGCCAAAGTTATAATTCACAAATAATGGATGAATTGATTTTTTTGAATTATCAATTAAACAGAAAAAAATTATTACTTTATTATTTTTTTAACTCTCAAAATTTTGCCGCCCTACAAAAATTGCCACCCTGGGCACTAGCCCCGACTGCCCCTAGTGTAAATCTACGCTCTACAGGCTGATGATGATGATGATGAATTAACTTATTCAGGCTGACGATGTGTGATTTAATATGAAAATACGTGCGCCATGAGCTTATCCTCTGCAACGTTACCCAACAACTACCAGCAAATTACTCCACAAAGTAATAACCGTACGTAAACGAGCGACTAACTACCTAACCACTCAATTTAACTATTATTACGCTACGATGTAGGTATGTGATTTATATTTGCGCTTTGACTAAAAAAATAAGCTTCACGACTTTAATCCCGATGTGGCCGATGTGGCGCGGTGGGCGAATGTCCGTCTGCGACTCAGGAGGTTGCAGATTCGATTCCCGCCTTGGGATAAATGTTTGCACAAGCTGCAAATATTTATTCCTGGTTCTCTAGGTATTTTCTATGTACAATAAAAAAATATCTATGTTGTTGTATTAAGTATATAAGTCATCTAGTACCCATAACACAAGCTCAGCTTAGCTTGGGGTTAGATGATGCTGTGTGGATTGTCCAGCATTATTATTATTATCCTCAGGCACGGTAGATATCCCTACAGATATCTTACTATCAAGTACTTACTTAAGATTCTTTGAGGTACGTCTAACTACAATTACATTTGGCACATTCCGACGTTTTGTAGATGTTGGTATTTCATACATGACAGGTAGCAAACTCATTGCTGCTGATGACATAATATTTAGTTTACCTTAATCTGGATGCACATTGATTTTTTTGTTCGAAAAATCAGTCACGCTTTAGTCAACTACTGAGTCGTTTTGGTTATAGCTTGGAATAAACCTTTAACCTGGATAAAAGTTAACCACCAAGTGAAAAATATCAAAAAGCTCTGAAAGATTAAATTTTATTATAGCAAAACGCCTTACTATCAAAATTATCTTCACCGCGCGGTTGAAGCCGTAGACTGCTGCTCAGATTAAATAACAAAGCTTTTTTTTTCGAACAGACTATAATGCTAGTATAATTGCCTGGCGATTTCCGACAGCGTTACCGGTCTACAGCGCTACCGGGCTATAGCGTTACCGGGCTTAAAAAACAAAGCAAAACCTCGTTGATCATGCACGTTGGGAAAGTGCCCTACAATAAACTACCTGCGTCCAACAATCTAACGCACAAAGGTGATAAGCCTCATGTGCCTGTAATTTAACTTATTATAATAATTATAACTTATTATTCCTCTTTTCACCTCTAAATTTAAATTAAGGTACACAGAGTAAAACACGTCTCAATTTCATTATACGTAATAACTAATGTAGATCTTAAACTTAATAGTAATTGTAATTATAAAATCTATAGTAATACGTCTCATTAGAACCAAATGTCTAAGAAATTAAACTGAGAGAAAAGGGTTAACCCGCACTACAAATACCCATTCACCTTTAGATAACCGTTTGTTCAAATAAAAATATTTTTCTTTTGAGTATGTATTCACTGATGAATATTCGTGATTTTGGTTGTTGCGTTCAAATGCTATTTAAAACAAAGTTTTAAAAACATGTCTAAAAGGTGGTTGAAGAATATTTTATATAGAGTCGGAACCTAAGGTGTTGAAATACTGGAGGCAATCATAATTTTACTGAGAAAAGTTTTCTCTATAACCTTTTAAGTTGAGAACCACAAACGGGTAAAAATGGAATAATTATTAAGTTTCAAAGGTTTTTCAGTGTAAATCATGTATCTAATGTTTATGTTTGGTAAGTTTCAAGCTATTATGGGAAAAATCGTAATGATTTGAAAGTGTCTATAGTACGTATTAAATTTCAGTAAAATAATGTGTAAAGTATGATTCCTGCAGAGTCGTTTGCATATAAAATGAAATAGTCGAGTTATCGTTAATTAAATGTAATTATTATAGGTTAGTGTCTTTGTTCGGCAAGTGGAGACAGCCTTATCGACTGGGCGGCGCCATCGCGCTCTGTCGGGCGGTTGTCTCACTCCCTCACACTCGGCATCTTTCGGTCACTCTCGGCAGCTTTCGCCCCACTCGCACACTTACTACAAATTTAAGGGCAGCGTTACGGTATCCCGCCAGGCGCGCTGCGTCTACAGAACGAACCATGGCACCCGCACGGGGTTACATAACCCTTCGACCCGACACATGACCAAAAACAATGCAAATTTATTATAAAAAATCTTCAATAAAAAAGCGGTTCGCAAGAACCGGCCGGTCAAAGTGAAAGCGACGTTTTAAACGCGGCCAATTGTCGTCACGACAAAAAGACGATAGTAGCAATTTCCCTTTGCCCACAACCCTTTGCGAGGCGAGAGGCCGAGCGCGCTCCGCTCCTCGCGCTCCGGGCACATGGCGGGTTGGGGGGTAGGGGGTGGGGGGTGCGACGGCGGCGGCAGGCACGAGGGGGCTGCGGGTCGCGCGGGGAGGCTCTCCCGGGCCGCCCCGCCTCAGTGGCGGCCTGCAGTGGCACCGACGCGCGTGTCGCTACAGACACTTCCGGCCCGCGCACCTAATCCGCTCATTTAGCTTGCAAACGCCGCATACGGTGTGGTGGCGGTGGCAGGCTTGCGGCGAGCCCCGGGGCCAGCCACGCGGCCGGGCCCCCGCCCGACTGCTTCGATCCAAGTAGCCGGCATGTGTCACGCCGCGCTATGACGCGACATCATTGTGTGTTCGATTGTTTACGTTAACGATACTTGGTAACCGGAAGGTCGACGCTGGTATGCTAATGTGAGTACCCGAACCCACCAGCCGGCCAAGCCTCGTGCGTTCAGAGCGTAGCCCGAGGACGCGCTCGCACGTCTACGCTCCTGCAATGCGACAGCCTACCGAGAAAGTTTTTCATGCATTATTTAAGTTTAATTCTAAATGAGACGGTAAAATAAATACTTGTCACAATCTTATTAGTCGTCGTAGTTACTGGAGTTGTTTCCGAGAGAGTGCGCGCGAGCGGTCCCCAATCGTATTCAATTACGTTTTCCTGAAAGAAAACAAGTGAAATCTGATATGGAACCCCTGTAGAACATTCATAATCAACTTGATACTATTAAAATTGATCATAAAATCTAGTTTTTAAGTAAAACTTCGTTCTTAGCAATAAAATACTAGCAAGCAAGGTACATGCTTACATTTTAACAAAAACAGTCACTAAGTGAAAAAAGAGTAAACGTAGTCTTTATATTTAGTAGAACTATAAAAACACCAACAGTGTAACTTGATAGGGCCCAGCTAAGTAGTGGAAAACGCTGTCAACAGTTGGACCGCTCCGCGTGGCCGCCTGGCCAAGATGAGTTTGGTTCAAATTATTATTTATAGTTTAGAAATTTATCAAGTATCTTATGAATTATGTAAAGTACATTAATAGTAAGCTTTACTCTTAAATATTATTCAGCAACAAATTGCAATTATTACGTAAGCTAAACATTTCAGAAGTCACATAATTAGAAATTTGATAAAGTGATTTCATTTAAAATCTCGTTTCTTTCATAAAACCGTAGTTATTTGGTTCATTGACTCTTGTGAAATCTTTATCCCGTTAATTGATACACAATGCACTGAGTAAATTACATGTCAACTGCCACAAAAAATGTAAAATATTAGTATATATTAGTAAAACTTGGCTTTATCAGTAAAGATTTGTACATTTGCTTAGTTGTTGTAGATTCAACTATGTAAACATTGTAAAATAGACAAAAACTATGTTAACATGACAAAAAAAAGAGTTTAAACATTTGTTGACATATATTGTATTTACAAAATATTTTTATTATACAACACAAGTCTTAGTACAAATATAAGTACTATAACAATGTAAAAGTTAGTTCAAATTCCCTAACTTCAAACATTTCCGTTAATTTTGTTCGCTGTAATATATCTATGTGAGTTCAGTGACTAATATAACTCTGGTTCAGTTGTAGAAATAGCGTTGTGTCCATTTGAAACAGCTAAACGCTGTATCCATTTGTCTGCTGACCGATTTCTGTTGTGGGAAAATGTGGTTGAAATTCCAGTCTTCCTTAAATACAACATAACTTGGAGTAGAGCTTACTGAATTTCACGCTCGGTACTAAAGACATTGGTTCGGAATATAGACATAGACATAGACATACATTTATTTGCTACAAAAACACACATACACATACAAATTAGATCAAAAGTAGAAAAAAAAAAAAAGTCAAAAAGAAAGACATAAGCAGTAGGTGCCTGTGTGCTACAGCAGCAAAAGGGTCTCGACTCAGCGTATGCCTCACCACTATTTTTGTCTAGTGGTTAGGCGCTGGCATTCTGTCGAGACCAATAGACCAATAGGCCTTGTGAAAAACACAAAAACAGATAAAGTTGTAGAAGTTGCGTGTTCTTATAATAATAATAAAAAGTCAAATGAAAATTTACTTTACTAATTGAATTTACTAAATTTTGCTCGATTTCGATTAAAATGATCGAGCGTTTTCTTGCCATAACTTGTTATTTTTCGCGTACAGCAAATGAGTACCTTATGTCAAAATAATAACTTGTCGAGATTCAGTAAGACACTCACTTATTGGAAGAAAAAACTCGACTTAAAAGTATTTAATTTTGTTGAGACTGGGTATAATGAAAGTTTCAAAAAATACCGTATTTAGTTGATTTAAATTGTCTATTTGTTCGATTTTGTATACAGCAAAAGAGTATTATACTGACAAAGCAATACATTTTACTGAAATTTTAATATGAGTGGCTGTAGAAGCTAAATAAATATATCCAAATTCACATTAAACCCACAACTTTATTTAATAGAATAAGATCACTTTGAATCGTTTTATAAACAAAGTAAATATTGGGCTACTGGGACTATTTTTCTATTACCAGATGTTATAAGTAAGTCAAATTTTCTAAGGTAAGAGTATGCTAGTTTCACTTGACTAAAAGGTCAAGCCTTTTCAAGAAGGGATAAATTTTATTTTTATTTTCAGTAAACTTACTTTGATTGATGCAGTAACAAAAACATATAAAACACATTTTAATTTTAAAGAGCATTTTATAGGCAATATTAACCTGAAATATGAAAAGCAGAAATGTTTACCGCTCAACGAAGTGGATACAGGTCAGCTAGTTGTAAAAACGCTTCCGTTTTCTTGTTCTCTGCATGATTCTTCTCACAAGATAATCATGATGATTGGGGCTAGATGATGCTGTGTGGATTGTCCAGCATTATTATAATGATAAAACTAGCTTAACTTAAACTAGACTTAAATTGTTAATAGAGTATTTTGCTATTACGTTCACATACGTTAGGAGTTCCTGGTTTCATTTTAAACTGCACGGCTTGGTTTATAATCTAGCACGTTCAAATACAATTAAGTACATAATTAGCCTCAGAGTATAGTTGGTACTCTGCCTTTAGCGCTGTAAGTTATGCGGTTGATCTAAGAGAAACATTTGTGTGTCGAACATAAATAATTTTAATGTGTATGGCATAATTTTATTTTTATGAAAGGTTTTTTAATAACAAGCTACAGTATTTAATTACATTTTGTGTGATAAGTGGGACTTGTATTGTAAATCAATGCAATGTATGGAACGTTTTTGATAATAATAATTCTGGACAATCCACTCAGCATCATCTAGCCCCAAGCTAAGCAGAGCTTGTGTTATGGATACTAGATGACTGATATACTTAATACAATACGTTACATTCATAGATATTTTTTATAATACATAGAAAATACCCAGAACACCCGGAATAAATATGCACAAACATTTATCCCAAGGCGGGAATCGAACACGTAAACTCCTGCGTCGCCAGCCGCGCCACATCGGTCGTCAATAAGCATGTGTCCAATTTAGTGTTGACTTGTCCTTGATTACCGTTTGCCTTTTGAACTAAGAGTCTATACATCAAAGATATTCACGCGGACAGCTTTGATTTTGTATCATTGATCGAAGGCTGTGACGACTGTCAAATACAAGGTGTTTACAATAGTGTTTTTGTTGTCAACAGTCGGACTGTTCAGCGTGGCGTTACGTGGTCTGTTGTGTCGGCGCGTGCGCGTGTCAGTGCGGTCGGGGTAGTGTCGTGTGCGGCATGCATGTACCGCATGCCGCGATGCGGTAACGCGGCGCGGCCGAGCGGCGGGCGGGCACTCGCTCTCGGCTATGTGCCCCCCTTGCGCTACATTGTAAGTACCTAGTGTTATATATTTTTAATTTTCA
Source organism: Electrophaes corylata (assembly GCA_947095575.1). Lineage (NCBI taxonomy): Eukaryota > Metazoa > Arthropoda > Insecta > Lepidoptera > Geometridae > Electrophaes > Electrophaes corylata. Next base: position 9,628,973 of record OX352715.1, on the reverse strand, counting down.
TCATCAATCATACATATTTTTTTATCCTACTAATATTATAAACACGAAAGTTAGTAAGTATGGATGGATGGATGGATGGATGGATGGATGGATGGATGGATGAATGGATGGATGGATGGATTGATGTTTGTTACTCTTTCACGCTCTAACCAGTAAACCGATTTGGATGAAATTTGGAGTAAACATAGATTATAACTGTGATTAACATATAGGCTACTTTTTAACCCGAAAAAATAACAGGAACGGGAAAAAACAGCCACGCGAGCAATGCTGCGAGCGGCCGCTAGTCTTCAATAAAAAAAACCTTTTTTTACAGTTACCTTTTTTCCTGTGTTTTGTTTTACTTTCGAGTGTTTTTTAGCAAGGATGACTACTTAATACAACAATTTTACAAGTTAGCTGCTAAAACCGACTATTGAACATAGGTTTTCCTTGTATTTTACTATATATTTAACACAAAAGAAAAAGATAAAGTATGTTACTTTATCTTGCAGCAGAGTGCAAGCATGCCTATTTCTGCCGCCAAGCAGCTTGCTGTGTTCCGATTTGAAAGGTGTGTGTGCCGGTGTACTTACAGGCACATGAAGCTTAACACCTATATGCCTCAAGGTCAATGGACGCTGTTTAGTGCATCGTAGGGCACGTTTTAAGGCGACGGTAACCATTAAACATCAGGTGGACCATCCGCTTATTTCATCCGCAAGTTGGATAATAAAAATATACCTAAATCATCTGGTCATCAAGACCAGACGTTTATATTTGATGTTATGTTTTTTTTGTGTATGTATCGCTCCATACATTAGACGTTTTGTGATACATTTGACGATAAGTCATCATGCAAGCGGCATACATTCCCAACTCCAGATCAAATTATTCATATTGCAATTAATGTTGAACTCAATGATGTCCATCATTAATTATAATAGTGTCTGATAATTTTATGAACAAAATTAAATACTCACACTTAATTAAAATGAAACATGTATATATTAAATTATGGTATTTGGTTGATGTGTACACATTCATTATGAATGGTTTAATCTTAATTTTTGTGAACTTTTTAAAATAAGCTTTATTTTGTACCTGAAAAACTTTTTCTGCATAACTAATTCTGCAAATCGCATCAGTATTAATTCAGTAATTTTTGCGTAATGCGTGTACAAACAGTTGAAGCCGATCCTGTCTTATTGCCTTTTTTGCCTTTTTTAAGTACTTTTTTAGCAATATTTCAGAAAAATGTTTTTTATGATAGTACTAGCAAAACGCGCGCGACTTCGTCCGTGTGTAGCTTTTCATACAAACTTTAACCCTTACTGTACATGTTTAAGGGTTGAATTTTGTGAATTACTTAGTACACCTCTACGCCCCAAGACGAATATACCCTGAAAGTTTCAAGTCTCTACGACCAGTGGTTTAGGCTGTACGTTGTCTATATGTCAGTCTGTCAGTCAGTCAATCAATCAAGACAATTGGTATAGATAGATAAAAGATACATCTCATTTCCGAAACAAACGCCACAAGCATGAGCATACCTAAATGTAATTTAACCGTGTTGTAATGTAGGCACCTACCGACATATTACTGCGATCATATTCACTCGCCTGACGTTGATAGATCACGCAAAAGGGTCAGGGGGTTGACGCGATCACGCAAAATGGGACCGAATTTCCGAACTAGGTGATGGGGTCAAAAGTTTAGAAAATACACGCGTGCTTTGTTTTTTGATGATTGTAATTATTCACAGACTGTCCAAGTATTTTTTCTGCATTGATAAATCTATACCAGTTATAAGAATTACTTATAAGACTTACTGTCTGACATAACAGCTTCAACCAATGGTTGTGAAGACTGAAAAATTTTAGCTTATATCAATTGTCTTGGTCCATAGAGGTGTGCTTGTATTTTTGTATGTATTTTTAAGTGTAGGCACCTGCTGTGATGGCTTTGTGTGTGTTGTGTTGAATAAATATTTATTCTATTCTATTTTATTCTACTAAGAAAGTAAATCTCGAAATTCAATCCTTAAATTTCAAGTACAACGGCGGTTAAAGTTTGTACGAAAATAACATCACGCAGACAAAATCACCCATGTTCGTTATTTAGGTAAACTTTTAAACAGACATGGTTTGAAACTATATTAAACTCATAATCGTTAACACAATCAAAAATAGGAAGGATCGCTTTCAAACCACCGTTTTCTTGTAGTTTTCGCAATGAAAAAGCAACGGAACGACTATTTCTACCTATAAACTACTATAAAATGTGCAACTAATATATCTACATCCTACTATAATATTTCATGAAAGCATTAATAAGCATAAACATGAAGTATAAAAAAAAATCTCAACCTCTGCAATAATCACATCTATTATACACTGATCAAACAACTAATCTATTTTTCTACTGTACATATTTATATCCTTTTGCTGACATAAATGTACTACTTTTAACTATGGGAGAAGCCACTGGCTCCTGAAACACAGTTTTTTACTAGTTGGGGAGCCTCTGGATTCAAAACTTTATCTTGTAAAACTTTATGTCAATGTCAATAAAACACATTATTATTAAATACATCTACATCCTACTATAACATTTCATAAAAGCATTAATAAGCATGAAAATGAAGTATAAAAAAAAATCTCAACCTCTGCAATAATCACATCTATTATACACTGATTAAACTTCCACTTACGAGATATCTCATGGTAAATTTAATAGGCTTTGAGAGTAGAATTCAATTTCGACTACCAGCTTAGACAATAAAGCTGCTGGATCGTTCAAACTCCTTATTCCAATACACTCTAAGCCCGCATTTAAGACTCCAATTGCACTTCGCCGCTATATTAAAACTTAAAGCAAGAGCGATATCAAGCCAATCAAAGCGTCATTTGAATTCAATATGCTGGACTGAAGTACCCTTTTGTTTGTGCTTAGGTACTGAGCGTATTGCCTTCAATTTTTATCCGCGACGAAGCGACCAAATGGAATACGGTTTTACGTAAATATTCAGATAAATTTTGTTTTCTTTAGACGAATAAAAATATATGATTAAATTTGTGTATTTTACAAATTTTAGTTAAAAAATGAACTAAAAAAATATCCGTAACTTATTTAAGTTAAAGTTAAACGTAAATAAGTTACGGATGTTTTTTTTATATACGACTAGCTGACCCGGCAAACTTCGTAGCGCCAATAAAAGTTGTTTTTTTTTTAATATTTTCTCACCTTTTAAACCATTCTTGGCCTTTTACAAATATTTAAAAACCAAAATTAGGCAAATCGGTTCAGTCAAGTCAAATACTCTGTCATTACATTAAGTAAACTTTAGTAGGTACTATAATCTAAAATAAATGTTTTTTTATTGTTATCCATTTTATTTTTTAACCTTTTTGGCATTTTATCGAGTGTACTTGTATAATACCATCCATTTTACCCTTACATATAAATACAGGGTGTGAAAATCTACTTAAAATATTAACGTCACCCGTAAAGTGTCACCGTCAATAATAGCATTAGCAAAATTGACATCACTGAGGTAGGAAGCTAACTGGTTTATTGCATATTGCGCCCACCCATTACTACCCACCTATTCTGTGTCTACCGCAAATACCACCACCATGCCAGTTCGCCTAACATAAAAAACGAAAAACAGTCTCGGATCGACGTTTAGTGTTACGCAGCGGAGAAACTTGGTAGCCGTTCTACGGTCGAGCTGTATCAGCCTTACATGCCGCGCAGTGTAAATCGAAACGATATTATAGAACATTGTTCATTGCTTTTTATGGTAGGTCAGCAAGCTGTTTGCCTATTTATTTTTAACACAAAAATAAATTCACTGGTCACGCTTTTTAGACCGTGACCTACTTACTGTGCACCGTGTATCACCTGAGGCATAAAGGTTCGGGAGGTATTTTGTTACACCCTGTATGTAGGGAACCCTCGTTACATTTGCAAGAGGCTTCTGCTCGAGTCAGCGTTCTAGTTGCCGTGAAACGAAGCTACTTACAACCGTTAGTTTACTTTATGACATGTTTTGCAGTTTTACGATGTTTGCTTTAAAATGTCTGTTTATCTTTTTTATTTGCATCACAGGTCACATTCGTTGAGAACGTGCCCTACAATGCACTGCTTTGCGTCTATCGACTTAACTTGAAGCCTACCGTAACGAAATATCTTCTATTCAAGTTTCCGTTGCATCAAATTCCAAATGGTATTTTTCAAAACTGTCATTTTAAACAGACTCAAAAAAGAATTGGGCCTCAGGTGTCTGTAATGTCAATGGTTCCCACACTCTTCAAACCGGAACACAGAAAGCTGCTTGACGGTAGAAATAGGCATGGTGGTAGTAATTTTCCGGATGAGCCCTCCACTAAAAGCTCTTCTACTAGATCTATTTAGTTCCAACATTTACCCGGTAACCTTTTGCGACATTATTGGAATTGCTAAAAGTCTGTCGACAAAAATGACTTTGATTGGTGCTTTCTGGAAACTTGGACAGCAGTGGACTTTTTAAAGCTGATGATGATGATGAATCTTGTAACTCAAAGTAAAAACTTGAACTTTTTTAACTTTATATTATTTTTCATTCGAAAAATACTTAACATAATACTTAAATTAACTGCGTAGCACTTGTCTACGAAAATGCTACGCAGACATAGCATTAAAATCATATTGAAAAATGGCCTTAATAAAAGTTCTGAGTACGAGTTTTTATAAAAATAAATCAAAGCAAAACTATTCTTACCAATTAGACTCTATTAGTCTAATTGGCTAGATTGTAATTTCATTAGAATACCTACTGTATTTAGTTAGTAAAGTAATAAAGAAAAAAAAAGAAAAATTATTCGCTCGAGTGGGAATAATTTTTAAAATAATATAAAAATCTTAGTTGTTACCTTAAGTGTAGGTAAGCACTGTAAAAACTAACAAATTATGTTTAAGATATTCTACACCACTACCGTGAAAAAATGCTCGTGAAAAGTTTTAAAAACATAGCTATAAAACATGCTGTATTTGTAAAGAGCTACGAAAGTCCTACGTAGGGGTCAATGTGCTACGCGGTCTACGTTAATCTTCGTAGCGTAGTTATTAATTTTTACTTTTACCATGACAGTAGTGTCTGACTGACATTTACACAAGGGACCTTTACGTGAAGTATGACTGTGAATATACTAGGTATATTGTATTGTTGAGTATTATTTAAATGGAACCATTTGAACCATTAGAATGACGACCGATGTGGCGTGGCGAATGTCCGCCTGTGACGCAGGAGGTTGAGGGTTCGATACCCACCTTGGGATAAATGTTTGTACGATCTGAAAATAATTCTGAGTTTTGAGTATTTTCTTTGTATAATAAAAAATATCTATGCATGTAATGTATTGTATTAAGTATATCAGTCATCTAGTACCCATAACACAAGCTCTGCTTAGCTCAGGTGGGCCATCCGCTGGTTCGATCAGCAATGACATAAAAAAGGGTCTTATCCTAAGTTGGGCTCATCACAGCTATAATTGACTAGTGCTCATTGTAAAGTACACATCAATGGTAGAAGTACTAACATGCCTTACTTTTATCGGCAGTGTTACTGTGTATTGGTTTGAAGAGTGTGAGTGCCAGTAAAATACAAACACATAGGCTTAAAACTTGTAAAAGCCTCTGGGCGCGCAAATTATTGCTTAAGAAACGTTTCTAACATACGTGGCCTGCGATACAATGTTTCGTTATAGATTACCACTTACCATCAGGTATCAGGGCTTCTGCCATCAGTAAATGATAAAAAAAGGTTTACCTACCACAAAAGTAATTCTGCTTACATCGTTCAAATAATTCTAGCACACAAAACCCATATTTCGAAGTAGCGTAAAATTTATCACGCACTATAAAATGTGGGAAAGTGTGGGAACCGCGGTCTAGTGTCAAATATGAGGTTCTTTGAGGGGCCCTTATCTGACGGTATATTGTTTAGTCAGCGTTTGCTGGGGCTTATTGTGCTCGTAAAATGGACCGCTGGGTACCTCTGCAGCTCCGTGAGCCATGCTAAGTAGCGTTTATGGGGGGAAAATAGTTTCTGCTTAGAGTTTTCTGTTTTTAAGGTTCGGTACTCAAAGGGTAAAACGGGACCCTATTACTAAAACTCCGCTATCTGTCTGCCTGTCACCAGGCTGTATCTCATGAACCATGATAGAGAGTTGAAATTTTCAAAGATTATGCATTTCTGTTGCCACTATAACAACAAATACTTAAAAATAGAATAAAATAAATATTTAAGGCTCTCATACAAAAAACATGATTTTTTGCCGTTTTTATTATAGATAACGGCACGGAACCCTTCGTGTGCGAGTCTGACTCGCACTGGGCCGGTTTTTTATTTTAGTAGTAGAACTGTTAGTTAAGGGCTCGTCTGGAGAAGCAATACCACCATACCTATTTCTATAAGCTGTAGATGCTTTAGTTTTGCCTTAGTCCTAACTTCTGCGCTGTATTTTGTGGTATCATAAATAAATATAAAAAAATTATTACCGCTACCTGTATTTGTTACGGCTGTATTGTTAGGCTTAACATCTGTATACCTCAGGGTGATGGACTCTGAGCAGAAAATCGAAGGGCACGTTTTTAACAAACGTGACCTGCGAGACACAAAAAATGATTAATGTAACGGTAACGGTAATAATTTTTTTTTTAATTTATTTATCATACCAAAAAATACATATGATTAATTAAAAATAGCACTAAAAAACCAGGCTTATTTAACATCAGATGGGCTCTCTGATTGTTCCATCAAGTAAGACAAAAAATGACAGACTTTTTTTTTAAGGCTTATAGAAATAGGTAAATATTCCATTTCTATCCAAAATATCCCTTGTTTCAGGTTTCCAAAACAATAAGTACTTGGCAAAACCATTTCAAAAAGAGAACACTGAAAATTTCAGCATAAAAACATTATTATAAAACCAACATCGACAGTACGTCAATCTACACCTAATTCCTGAAATACCTTTCATCAAAACCCAGTAATTTCTAAAAACCACCTTATTGTGAATACAATAGAGATACTTTTCACCAAGCATCGTGTTTGGAGCACGCGGTCAAAGCCGACCTCTTCCTTTATTTGAATATTTATTAAATCATCCCCCTCCCCAAACCCCTCTTAGTGCTGTGACAACGAGTTTTCCTCTGAGTTTCATTTGCCTTATCGTTTGATATGAATACATATGGATATATCATAGCCATAGTATCTAATCCACTTTTTTGGTACATGTACCCTTGCCATATCTTATTTTGTGAATTATTTTATTTTGTTTCACACTATTTTGTATTGCATTTCAAACATTTTTATGATTAAAAGTAGCTGAAGCGAATGAACCATCTGATGTTAAGCGGTAACTGCATAGAGCATCTGTACTAAAATCTTGTGGTATTGATATATTGCCAAAGGTACTTACTGAGTACCAATGCCTCTTACGGCAATCTTGCGGAGTAACAAGGTACGTAAGTAGGTAGGTACTTCGTTTATGTAACGTAATTTTATGTTTACGAATGTAAGTAGGTAGGTGAACGATCACTATTGATAATATGACTGTTTGGGTCAATAAAAACCTTATCTTTCTTTTTTTTTTCTATCTAACAAACATATACCTTCATCACACAATTATTTATCCTCGTTGAGGATCAAACTCACAACCAACAGCCTAGAAAGCACAGCTGGTAGTTACTACTAACTCAGCTGTGTCATAAGGTAGTTTAAGTATCCATTTTCACACGTTGAAGTCTTCTTGTTTATCGACCGCTTAAACTCCCAGACTTAAAATAGTTGGGGGCTTTGGCAGTACAGGCTTATAATACATAAGCAGACTTGACTGGTTTGGTCAACTTATGCCCTAGTTAAGTCTGATGCCTCGCCAGTGTGGAAACTAATTTTGCAGTTTAACGTATCGTGTTCACTACTTAACTAGTTTCCTGTCACGTTTACGTTTTAGACAAGTTATGAATACTTACTTAAGACTTAATTGATGTTTAGAATAAGAAAAAATTAGACAATTTTTCTTTCATAGAAAATTTAAGTTAATTTAAGTCATTGCGTGATTTTATACAAGCTTTAAGCCCCATCACACAGGTGAAATTCAGTAATTTCTTCTTGAAAATACCACACGCACCAATATAAATATACCCTAAAAATGTATCTACCACCAGCGATAAAGATGTGGGTTCTTTATATGTCAGTCAGTCAGTCAGAACGAAATTTCTTATCTTACCGAATGTCTTACCCAAAACTACTATAAGCTACCTTTTTGACCTTAATAAAGTATGAAAGCGGAATCAATTCCTTTTTTTTTACAATACACAACATCATAAAAATCCTAAACTCTGAAATAAATAGAGAATACTGATTTACTTTTTTTTTTGTAAATACATTACTTAGAATTATACAACAAATCACTTTGACAGAGAACCAACATCTATGTTCATCACATAAATAATAATAATAATATTATAATAATGCTGGACACTCCACACAGCATCATTTAGCCCCAAGCTAAGCAGAGCTTGTGTTATGGGTACTAGATGACTGATATATTTAATACAATACACTACATGCATAGGTATTTTTTGATTATACATAGAAAATACCCAGAACACCCGGAATAAATATTTGCAGATCGTACAAACATTTATTCCAAGGCGGGAATCGAACCCGCAACCTCCTGCGTTACAGGCGGACATTCGCCCGCCGCGCCACATCGGTCGTCGTTTGTCTTCGGTGGGGATCGAACCCATAACTTAAAATACATAAGGCTAAGCTGTTAGGCTAGTTTCACACAAGATTAGAGTTAACAAGAACTTCATCACTGTAACCGGTTACGTAATACATTCAAATGAAAACCGGATAAGTCGTTCCTGATCCCGGATACGAATCGGAAGCGCCAGGATATCGGGAACCTTTGACGGAAGTTTCGTTCGCTCGCGACTGAACTCCAATTAGAGATCGATTGATTGGACGCTTTAAGTGAATGAGAAATGCAATAGCTAGGGAGAAAGCGATATAAATTGACGAGCAAAAATATTGCGGGTTGAATTTATGAGAGTAGAAATGTCTGTAGCTAACCCAATAGACCAACGGTACAAGAATGTTAGTTTGGAGAAAGAAAATATATTTAGACAATAGTCACTCTGTCGTTTTGATTTCGTATCAGTTATATTATATTATTGTACTTTTGACCAAAAAGCAATTTGTTTTTTTTTGTAGACAGGAATTGCAAGATTTTTTAAATTAATTTTGTCTTTTTAATTATTTTATTAATATAATAACAATGAAATTAGAAATCAACCTAACCTGTGTTTGCCTTTTGTATATAAACTCGCACGCCTGTAAAGCCAGGTTTTAGTTATATGTACCTAAATATCTTATGAATATATAAATATTGACACACATACACTCAACGCCTTCTAGCCCCAAACTAAGCAAAGCTTAGTGTATGGGAACCAGATTGCTGATGTAGAAGTACTCTCCCGGACAAACTCTTTACTAAGAACTGCTTAAAAAACATCGTTGCTCTCTCGATCAATCAGAAGACAGCGTTGTTGGTAAATTGTAAGTAGAAGCGATGTGATTGGTCGTTTAATCAATGTCCGTGCCAGCACTAATGACACGCCAATCAGCTGTTATTCAGGTATTCAATAACATCATTGACAAGTTAGACACGTGTTCAACCAATGTCATTAGATTCCATGTCGAGGTTAATACCTGAGGTGTTTGAATGTTTGCTGTAGTTCACAAAGCTATTTTAGAGTAGTACTTTTTGAAGTAATACTTCTAATGGGACTGCCAACAAGGTTGCGTTAAACGTTTAACACTACCATGGAGGGGGTATGAAAGCACCGTTCTTTCTCTCTTTCTCTCATAGCCAGTTACGTTTAGTATATTAAAGAAGTTTTACTTCAGTCGTGTGGTCTAAAGCACACTCATTTTTTTTGTGAAAAGGCTTCTCCGAGGAAGTACTACTACCGTACCTATTCCTAGCAATGATGCTAGCATTGCTGTGTTCCGGTTTGAAGAAATTACAGGCACATGAAGTTTAACACCAGTATGCTTTAGGTTGGTGGACGCAGGGCAATGCATCGTAGGGCACGTACTAGCGTGTTTGACCTATAAAAAAATGCTATGCTATAACAAAACTGATGATTACCACTTAACACCAGGTGGGCCAACAGCACTAGCATAAATTAAAAGGCTTAAGCAGTACCACATTACAAAAACCATTACATTAACATTACAACAGAAAAGTACTGTTAAACCAAATAAAATATGAATACAGGAAATTCATTTTAATTACTCGTCCGGGGAAGTACTACCATGATGTCTATTTCTGCCACCAGCGTTGCTGTGTTCCGGTTCCGAGGTAGTAATTGTCCAGAGATTTAACCCCAAACTAAGCATAGCTTGTACTATAGGAACCAGAAGACTGATTTAATACTTATATAACGTTTTTTATGTAAATACATACTTAGAATACAATATAAGATGTTTTAATAGTTTAACGATCGATGTCCGCCTGCGACGCAGGAAGTTGGGGGTTCCATTCCCGCCTTGTTAATGTTTGTACGATCTGCAAATATTTATTCCGGGTGTAATGGGTGTTTTCTACGTATAATAAAAAAATATCTATGTATGTAATACTGTGTAATAATAGTGTTTAAACAACAACTACCACAGCAGTATGTCCGTTCAAAAATTGTACATAATTATCATTGAGGAATCAGTATATAATAAAATTAATTAGCTTAGTAGAGTATCATTTAGATATAATATTGTATTAAATTAAATTAAATTATATTACATTTTATTAAACTAAAATAAAAAAAAAACATTATTGTCGTTTTGTAATATACTGCGGGGCAACACAGGAGCTGTCAAAAGTCGAGCTGACACTGCCTGACATGCCGCGTAGTGTAACTCAAAACGACAATACGAAACTTCGTGTATCGTTTCTAAGAGTAGACCAACTATCTCAGTTTACTTACAATAGAAAAACTAGCAAAAAGTGCGCGACAAATTTCAACCCCCTACTCATACATTTAGGGGTTGAATTTCGGAAAAAAAGAAGAAATAACTTTACACAAGGTAAGATAGATATTATTCCTTCAAATCTATTGATACTATCTTCTCGAGCTTAGAATGTCTTATAGGGTAGTCAGAGACACGTTCAAATGTTACAATGTTTTCATTGGCTATTTCAGATCACTGACATTGCACATCGTTTTTTTCGAATAGAGAAATTCATTGGTGCAAGACCGGAATATAACCTTTAGATTAGAACGCGGGGTCGCTCCCACTAAACCATTGGTGTTTTTGGTAGTTCCTCATCACAAAACCTTTTAGGCTTGGTCGTGAATAGCGCTTAGATTCACCTAGATTTAAGACGATTCAAGATGATTCCTGCGGATATTACTGAATTAATGCTTTTTGACTTTTTGACAAAAAACTATAGGTTCGCTCTAAGGAACTATGCTATTTATTCTATGAATATCAGCGCAGTTCTTCAACAGTTTGTGCAAGATAGTTTGATGGACTTATTAAGTTTGCCCGAGTTTGACTTGATGCTAAACTAAGCTAAGTTTGACGACCGTAAGAATTTGTTTGCGTTTCTAACCGGCCCGTTTATTGTCATACCTTATTTGTGGTCAAGTTTATAAAAAACTGTCAGCTAGAAAACAGACATTGTTAACCACTTAACATCAGGTGTCAAGGTAGGTGTCAGGGTAGGTCACTTAAAAAAACTCGTCATAATGAATCAAAATACACACTTCAGTGTAAATGTGTAAACTTTATTTTAAAACCAACGGCACTGAAAACCTGTTACAATGATTGATTCCTGAGGTAGATACAAAATCAACAAACGTTTCCAATTATCCCAATTGACAATACGCGTATGAATTATCCAATTTATTTCAGGGGTTTTTGATTTTATTTCATGGAAAATGAAAATTCACCGGTTGTACATTCTCGTAGAGTTTTATATGCATTAGTTATAGCATTTAGTGATCTTTGCAATGTCGTCACTCTATCGGCGGGGCTATCAGCTAAAATTTGCGATCCGCAAAAATAAATAAATAAATAAATAATGCCGGACGATCCACACAGCATCATCTAGCCCCAAGCTAAGCAGAGCTTGTGTTATGGGTACTAGATGACTGATATACTTAATACAATATTATATTACATACATAGATATTTTTTATTATACATAGAAAATACCCAGAACACCCGGAATAAATATTTGCAGATCGTACAAACATTTATCCCAAGGCGGGAATCGAACCCGCAACCTCTGCGTCGCAGGCGGACATTCGCCCGCCGCGCCACATCGGTCGTCGATGTCGAAAATTGTACAATAATCGCGCTGCTAACGTGCCATCGTTTGCTAGACGCAAAAATAAATGGTATTACGGGTAGGGAGCATCTTACGCATAGATTTTGACACAATAGTCATATTAGTTTATAGCCTGAGGGCTAGTGAGTGTCTGGTTGAACGCTTTGCCATTCAATGTGGCAATACAGCCAGCGTTGATTGGTATTGATTTTGACCCATTGAGCTCAATTGAGTTCAAATTCAAATCGTTTGCAAAGGTTTGTAGATAGCTCTAATAATTTATTATATTTTGTAAATTCTGGACTTTATAGTAATAGTAGAGCTTTTAGTTAAGGGCTCGTTCGGGGATGTCTCTTATTATTTTCTTATACAGTATATCTTATTAATATTATAAACGCGAAAGTTTGTATGTATGGATAGATGTTTGTTACTCTTTCACGCTCTAACCAGTAAACCGATTTGGATGGCATTTAAACTAAACATAGATTATAACTTGGATTAACATATAGGCTACTTTTTCTCGCAAAAAAATAACGGAAACGGGAAAAAACAGCCACGAGGGCGAAGCTGCAAGCGGCCACTAGTAAATAATATAAGCCGTATTATTCATTTTACATGAAAATATACAAACATTTTTTCGAATTCACACTCAGCAAATCAAAGAGCGTCACAAAGCCGATTACTGTCGACTTCCTTTCAATCTCCAGAGTAATGAGATGACTAAGAGCCTCATTAATTCATCGTATTTTGACTATACATAGCTACTTAATTTGTAAGTAAAACCCAGGGAAATGTTCAATTATTCTGATTTTTAAAGGCTTTGTTGTAGGCTACAGAGTGATCTCCGCATAGTATATTATTAATAATAATGCTGGACAATCCACACAGCATCAAGCAGATCACTAAGCAGAGCTTATGTTATGGGTACTAGATGACTGATATACTTAATACATTAGGTACATAGATAGATATTTTTTATTATGCATAGAAAATACCCAGAACACCCGCAATAAATATAAACAGATCGTACAAGCCTTTATCCCAAGGCGGGATCGAACCCACAACTTCCTGCGTCCCAGGCGTAAGCTGAAACTACTGGACCGATTTGAAAAATTCTGTCACCGTTGCGAAATTACACTATCCCTGGGTGACATGGGCTATATTTTATTTTCAAAAAAATTAGGGATACTTACTAAAACCCGTGCAAAGTCGGGACGAGCCGCTAGTATGATATAAAGCTCCAATGTGGTGCTAATCCAACTTAGTGAGGTTGTATATTTAAACCTTTTAATTAGTAAGTAGGTAAAAATAGCATCAAACGAATAATGTTTTAAAACAGATGTTGTATGTACATTGTAGAAAATAAATTAAAACGCCCCACAAACCGTTCTTCCCTACCACGATACCTAATTAAACCCGGGAATTTGAATAGCCGTAAGGAAAATATGTTCGCAAAACCTAAAGCGGTGTTCTTTTCCACGTTTAAAACCAGTCGCTGAATTTTCAGTCGTTATTTATACTTTTTATCCTAATATGTACTGACACGAAGGATTATTTTAACCATTGAAGGCTGCTGGGAACAAAAGACAAAATATAATTGGATAAAAATCAGCCAGATTTTATTTTTATTTTAATTTGACTAGCTGATGGAAGAAGCAGATGGCCTATCTGATGTTAAGTGATAGATAGATAGATAGAAACATTTATTCAGACCACCACAAAACAGTAAACATAACAGTAACACTAAAAGATAACACAAAAGTAACACAACATAACATAACTACACAATTAACATGATTAACATACATAATGATGTGGTGGCGAAAAGGTCCTCAGCTCAGCTTAATGCCACAGCATGTTGCCACACTGCAGCGCTGGTTTTCTGCTGAGGCAAGTGGTCACCGTTACCTATAACAAAGTATTGCCTTGCAGGTTACGTCCATCAACCTGAGACATATTGGTTAAGCCTCATGTGCCTGTAACTACACCGGCACCTACACCCTTCAAACCGAAACACAGTAAGCTGCTTGGCGGCAGAAATAGAAACGGTGATAGTACTTCCCCGAACAAACCCTTTCACAAAGACCTCTACTACTACTACAGGTATTTTTCATCAGAATCATAGGCATCGTACTAACTCTTTGATGGGTATACAACTCCTTCCTCAGACTCCATTCATGACAGTTTTGGGCCTTTTGTATCCAAGTCTCCTCCTATACAGCAATGACGTCATCCACTCCCCCGGCTGTTGGTCTGCCAAGACCTCTCTTGTGACCTCCAGGTCACCACTATGCCAGATATCGTTTGGTATCAAAAATCAAATTGTCAAAAAGCCATGAATAAAGCTTGTAGCCCGTTGTACCAATCGCGCGGTTCCAAAAGTTTTTTTTTTCGATTAAGATTTTTACAATATAACACTGACTACCTTTCCATTCGGTAGGTATACTCTTCCGCGTCCACGATCCATGATGCATTACGTTAATTAAATTTTCCTTGACATATGGAAACAAAATATTAATACCAATAATGGTTGATTAATAGCTTAAATAAACGTTACTGTGAGATTCCAGGGGACTACTCCGCAAAACGATAAACGAAGGTTTGTGACGATATTTCCAGTTACATAAAGCGTATACCACAATACGCAAAATATAAAAGTAGTGGTTCAGTGACAACAGTATATCTCGCAATCCTTTATAATCATGCAGTAACCGACACATTTCTTTATCCTTGGGTTAGCAAAACCATTTTAGGGTTTTTAAACTTACCTATAAATCCGTCCTTAGATAACGCTTCAGCATCTTATCCCTCCACTCACCCTTTTTGGATATTTTTCGCAACATCTTGTGTATAATGAAGTCCTTAGTGTGCCTCTCAGATTTGATTGAAATCTGTCAATGAATAACGCTATAGAAAACTTCGCCGCTTTTCCCCCCAATCAAAAAAGAAAACGGCAAAAAATTTAAAACAAATCAAGGAACTTGTCACTCGTCAAAATCGGTTGAAAATGCGACTTGTAGTCGAGACCAAACAGACGGACAAAGCATTTTTTGGCCAATCTCGAAACTGAGTCGCTTTGCTTGCTCGGTCAATGAATAAACCTTCGTTTATCGTCTTGTGGAGTAAGCCCCTTGTATCGATCCGTTGCAATCAATCTCTTACCATTAAATCCGACATTAGCGGCTGTCATAATATTGATTTATTGGCCCAATATCATATGTAACATTTGGTTAGATTTATTGGACGAAACTCATACTAGGAGGGCAAACGCTTTAGTATAAAAGTGATGTATCAGCTTGTAATCAGCTTGACGTTAAGCTTTGAACTGTAACCTCTTTGCATTAAAGCTAAAACTTGCATGCTTCAAATTAGCTACGTTGAAATTTCGTTATAGTCCTATATACGTTACTAGCGGCCGCTCGCAGCTTCGCCTGCGCGGCAGTTTTTTCCCGTTCCCGTTATTTTTTCGGGATATAATCATAGTAGCTCTATGCATGCAAAGTCTCAGCCCGATCGGTTTAAAATTGACAAAGTTTCATCCCCTATTTTATCCCCTTGGAGATAGAATTAATCAAAATCCTTTCTTAGCGGATGCCTAAGTCATAATATCTACCTGCACGCCAAATTTCAGCCGGATCCGTCCAGTGGTTTGGGCTGTGCGTTGATAGATCACTATGTCAGTCAGTCAGTTAGTCACCTTTGAGTTATATATATGTATTTAGATAGATATTAAAAAAAAACTAAAAATGGTATATATATTTCAAAAAGACCGTAATATAATAATCAAACACCACTAAAAACTTTAGTGAGAGCATTATTCAGGTCAGAGGTCACAAGTACACAATAACACGGAATTTTCCACAGCTACAAACATGCCCAAATCATCTATTTGTCAACTACACAAAGCCACTAGGGCCCCGTCCTGCTATCAAACAGGTAGTTCAATGACCTACCGTATATCTATTCAAACTTAAGTGTAGATTTGTCGTGCTGATACTTAATGGTTTGTGTGCGAGTTGGAAATAAAACGAGAGATGGAAATTGTTACGAACGTTTGACCGAAAACTCACCTGAGCCCTGAGTCTTTATAGTTTTTAATTTGTATTATGCTAGTAAGTATTTTGCTCTGTTTTTCTACGCTGTATTTACTGGAAGTAGTAGATCAATTTACCAATATTTTTAATTGATCTACAGGTTTTTTACATAAACTGCTGATGAAACTGATGTTACAAGCAGATTAGTAGTATTATGTTAGTTTTTATAGTGCTTACCTGCACTTAAGGTTAAATCTTTGAGATTAGTACTAGTTCTTTAGTGAGGGCTAATCTGAGGAACAACTACCACTATGCTTGTTTCTACTGTCAAGTACTGTGTTCCGGTTTAAAAGTTGTGGGTGACAGTGAAGTTACAGGCATATGAGGCTTAACACTTGTATGCCTCAGGTTGATGGAAACAAGGTAGTATATCGCTTATTGCAGCAGATAAGTGGTTATTATTTCCTGTAACAAAGTTCGTCTCACAGATCATGCACATTAGGAACCTGCTTATGATACACTGCTCTACGCCTCATGTGCCTGTAATTTCACCGGCACCCACACTCTTCAAACTGAAATATAGCAACGCTGCTTGGCGGCCGAAATAGGCACGATTGCTGTAGATATGCTTTGAGTTTGAGATATTTTTACATTGTATCATATGAAAACCTCTCACAACCACTTCGCCAGGTATCATGTGTTTTATTTAATCTTCTTACAATAACGGTGACATTTTGAAACGCCGCAGAGTGCAGAGGCTGGTAATCCCAAAAATAATCTTTGGGTCATGCTACATACCAGCATTGCTTTATACACTTTTATCTACATCTACACTAACGAAAAGAAATAACTAAGAGAACTAAGAGAAAAGAAATGAGTATATTAGAGGTAGTTTGAAAGTAGCGCCTGTGACGGATAAGTTGAGGAGTAATAGGTTAGCGTGGTATGGGCATGTCATGCGGAGGGAAGAAAGTCATATAACAAGAAGAGTGTTAGATATGGATGTGAAAGGTTATAAAAGCAGAGGAAGACCAAAGAAAAGATGGATGGATTGCGTGAAAGATGATATGAGTAAGAAAGGAGTGAACACTGAGATGACGTCTGATAGAAGAGAGTGGAAGGAAAAAACTTGTTGTGCCGACCCCACTTAGTGTGGGATTAAGGGCAGGAAGATGATGATCTACATCTACACTAACGTATTGTAATGAAAAAAATGTAAGATTTTTGGTTTTTAATGGATAAACTTGAAAAACTTCGTTTATCTATAATAAGCTACTTTTTTATAGGTATACCACTTAGCATCAAGTGGATCACTGGCTTGTTCTATAAGCAAAACGTGTAAAAAATTATTGAGATAGTAATAGCACCGTTTTAAGAACCAAATAATTTTAAATAGCATGGCTAAAGCTAATTACCACTACACTCCCACACCCGATACACATAGTGTGTAGGTAATTTATGTAGTTTAAGTACATTTGGTTACAAATACATTTTTAAAAATTGTATTTGATTTTGAAATTGGAATAGGTTAGCAAAAAAAGAAAAACAAAGTCATCAACAAAAAGTTTCCTATCCATACGTCCATTACAATTGAAATGAAACAATGTGCTGAAGGTAACATTATGCTTAGTTTAACCCTTAAACATAGGTCGTATCGTAAAAACAAATGTGGTGTTGCCCTTGCAAAATATTCTGTTTTTACCCTCAAAAATTAACATAAACTGAATGGGGATTCACTGAGCATTTAAGATTAAATATTATTTAAACAGGCGATAGTGCTACGTTGGCAATATCAAAAAGGATTATCTTTTAGTAACATTTTTCAGTAGTTGGCGTTCTATACGTGTCAAGTTGCAAGCCCATCGCCGCTGCTAGAATACTTACTGGTTTCTTCACGATGTTTTTCTCCACCGCTGCGCCGTTTGAGAGCATTTGAATTTGGATTTGGATGGTTTGAGGTACGTTTGAGTCAATAAAAGCTTTTCTTTCTATCTTTCTTTCATTTTCACATCTGTTTGTCTAAGGTTTATGATCGTAGAGCATAAATATACAATTTTAGTATAAGATATCGATGTAACATTAACTAATGAGATGAAAGCTTATCCGAATCTTTCATTATTTACATTATTATTATTTTGTAACAGGATCATACATAAAAAACGGTAAGAACCAAGCCGGGAGTTCTTGCCGGTTCTTCTAGGCTTGGTCGCGAGGAATTTAGATTCACTTAGATTTAAGACGTTTCAAGATGATCCCTGCGGATTTTACTGAATAAATACTTTTTGACTTTGACTTTGACATACTAACAATACTAATGTTACTAATACAGTATGATATTGGAACTGTGGGCATACTAATAGTTAGTTAATGGTTAAAGTTCTCTCAGATCTTTCCCACTGGGTCACTGAAACCCCTAGTAATGTAAATAGGGTAGTCAGAGGTATCATGTAAAAACTTATAAAGTGCTTTTTGCATCGTGGCGTTTATTTTTCTTATTGTCCTAAAAGACATTTGGTAAATACACAAACAACATACCCTAATGTAAGCTCAACTTACAAACATATAAACATGAATACTTTATTGTGTGTGAAAAACTTGAGGCCGATCGCAAAACAGGGAAATGTACGCGAATAAACACAGGCTAAGCCGGTTTTTACGTGGAAACCAGGTTGACAGCTGTTTACCAGCGTTCTGGTGTTTTATTTCTTCTTCTTCTTCATAGTGCCATCTGTCTGATGTTTGACACACAATTTCTTCAATGTCAAGTGAATGAGTTTTTAGTCAAGTAGTCAATAAAAAAAAGAAAAGTCAGGTGTCATTCGTTTCTGATCAAAACCTTAGGTAAGATTCGTTTTCTGTCATCTTTGGAAGCAACATTGTATTTTCATTTTAATTGTTTTTCTTGTGTTTTTTTAAGTTGTGATGGGTAATTATGGTGGTATTTTAACCATCATTACTTGAGGTCTTAGCACAAGTGCGAACAATTGAAATGAAAGTGTGTTTTGTGGCATCCTGATTTGAACGAAAATGTTTCCCATTGGTTTTGAAGAAAATCTTTTTCTTCAAAACCAATGACAGCCGACTTTACTTTTTTTACCGACTCGACTTGACTAATTTTATTCAACCCACCCACTTGACATTGGCAAAATTGTCCGCAAGACGGACACAGGCCACAAAAAAAAAAAAAAAAAACCTTAGGTAAATATGTTCGTTCAAATATTAAAAAATTATTACTTTCATTTCGACTGTTAAAATTTCAAATAATTTATAGTTAAAATACCACCTAAACTACACATCAGAACCTGAGATAATACTAGAAAAACTTAGCGTGATTTGAATGTTTTATCTACGAACTTGTACAACTCATTATTATTGAATTCCGTTACAACCACATACTCATAGCATCTATTACCGACCGATGTGGCACAGCGGGCGATTGTCCGCTTGCGACGCAGGAGGTTGCGGGTTTGATTCCCGCCTTGGGATAAATGTTTGTACGATCTGCAAATATTTATTCCGGGTGTTCTGGGTGTTTTCTATGTATAATAAAAAATATCTATGTATGTAATGTATTGTATTAAAGTGTATCAGTCATCAGTACCCATAACACAAGCTCTGCTTAGCTTGGGGCTAGATTATGCTGTGTGGACTGTCCAGCATTATTATTATTATTATTATTATTATTATTACTTAAGCACCGCGAACAAGAAAGAATCAATGGCATGAAAAACAAACCATTGCAAAACAATATTCTATAACCAGTTTTATATATGACTGCGCCCTTTCACGAAAAATACACAAAAATAAACATTAATAATTTAGGAACGTATCAAATATATCGAGGCTTGGACCTCGTGCGTTTGTGTTATACTTGTCGGACTAAAATGCAAGATGAAGCGATTGTAATATGAAACTAGCACCTGTGACTACGTCAGTGTGGCTTTTTTTATACACACTTTAACCCTGGCTGTACCCGGCTAGAGGTAAAATTTCGGGAATATCTTTCTTAGTACACCTCTGTGCACTAAGACAAATATACCCTGAAAAATTCATGAAAAAAATGATCGTATAGATGTAATTTTTTTAAGTTGTGCCTTATCTATTTGTCAGTCAGTCAGGACAAAGATTTTTATAATTGGTATAGATTTGTAAAATAAAAAAAAACTTTCCAGCTTTAATCCCCAGTCACGTTAAAGAGAGATTTACCAGCAACAAAAACAGTTTAGCAATTTCCAAATATATGTTTTCCAATCTGCAAATATTTATAAAATATCTATGTATGTAGTGTATTGTATTAAGTATATCAGTCATCTATTACCCATAACACAAGCTCTGCTTAGCTTGGGACTAGATGATGCTGTGTGGAGTGTTATTATTATTATTATTTCTGACAAAAATAAGTTGGAAAAGTTAACTTATATAATATGTTTTTTCTATAAATTCATCCTTAAAAAGTACAAATACGTTGTAAGCCGTACCTACACAATTTTCAAAACAAGTTCGGATTATCAGTTACTTTGATCCTTTGCGAAAGTAAACAGCTGGTATGTTTTTCATATCATGACAAGATAGGACCTTTACTTTGTCAAAGTACGAGTACAATAGACAAGAAAAGATTTATTCTGTGATAAGTTTTCTATTCATCTAATGCTAAGTAGTTGGATTAGGCTGTTATGATATAAAAATAAACACATTTTTATCGTCATGGGTTTATAAAAATGCTAGAAAAATCGCACGCGAATTTTCCACTGGGGGAAGGGTGAGAGGAGGGTGAAGTTAGTATAACACTCCAATCTTTGTTCTGGATAACTGACATCTAGACAACACACAGCCTAAACCGCTGGTTGTAAAGGCTTTAAATGTAATGGGTATATTCGTCTAGGTGCGTGAAAGTGTACTAAGAAAGATATTCACAAATATTAACTCCAAAGCGAGTATAGTAGGGATTCATTAGAAATATTCGTGCTGTACTAAATTGAAATTAAATTGAATTGAAAACGCGCGCGTTTTTGTAATATAAGTGTAAAAAATAATAAGTAGATACTGAGTCAGGGACCTAATTGACCAGGTACCAACGCCTATCTTTCATGTAATACCTATTTACGTAAGTCCATACAATGTAAATTGATAAGTAGACGAACGTTAATAATAATATGTACCTGCTTATGGCTAAAAAAAAATAAAAATTATCAAATTTTATGTGTAAAAATTATCTCTTATGCCTTGCACCACACAGTCGTAGTCACGAACCGAACCCCTCCCACTACAATGGGTGCCAGAAAGCAACAATAAACTGGGCAAGGATAAATTTGTCTTACGGTTTCTTACTTTTAAGGATACTGACGTCAGTAATAAAGTACTAGGGAATGTTTTGGGAGAATTTACTGAAGCCACAGCGTTTTAAAGTAATTAAACTAGCATAGTTTATTTGTTTTTATAGTGCTTACCTGCACTTAAGGAAATCACAAAGATTTTTTTTTTTTTTTTTTTTTTTATATTATCCCAAAAATTATTTTCCTCGAGTGGGATTTGAACCCACGACCTTCCCCTTGATACGGGGATGCGATACCAACTTCGCTACCGAGGATTCAAATGCCTACGACGAAAATAAGATTTGGAATGTTTCTAATACGGTGCTATCGCTACCGTGGCTCCATCTACATGCTTGACGTAATACTATCAAAGCGTGCTCGATAACCGAAATTGCATTCAAGTTGAATCGACAAGAGATGTCGCCGTGCATCATTTCATAGTTTATTTGTTTTTATAGTGCTTACCTGCACTTAAGGAAATCACAAAGATTTTTTTTTTTTATATTATCCCAAAAATTATTTTCCTCGAGTGGGATTTGAACCCACGACCTTCCCCTTGATACGGGGATCCAGTTTCTTCTACTCAAACTTATAGTAATAATAATAATAATAATGCTGGACAATCCACACAGCATCATCTAGCCCCAAGCTAAGCAGAGCTTGTGTTATGGGTACTAGATGACTGATATACTTAATACAATTTATTACATGCATACATATTTTTTATTATACATAGAAAACACCCAGAACACCCGGAATAAATATTTGCAGATCGTACAAACATTTATCCCAAGGCGGGAATCGAACCCGCGACCTCCTATGTCGCAGGTGGACATTTGCCCGCCGCGCCACATCGGTCGTCAACTATATTCACACATAGTTAATTATATTCTACAAATAAAATGAAAAACTATTTGCTATTGAACTTTTTTGTATGACCCGCCTATGGAACAAGTAGATAATCCACCTATTGAACACTTATATTACACGGGTATCAGACAGACTTTTCGATGTAACAAAGTATTCTGTGAGACAGACTCAGTCTGCCCGCGACCACTACTATTGCAACATAGCTGAAACGTCGGGAAAATAAATAAACAAAGTAATACGCGATAAAACTCATGTAATATAAGTGTTCAATAAGTGCCCCGATCGAGAAAGTTTAAAAAATACGATAGTCCACCGGATATCAAGGAGCTACTATCTAGCAGGTCCTCTTAAAAATTATAAATATATTTATATAAGAGAAACATATTAAAATACATTTTTTTATAGTTCATTTTGAACTGTATTACAAATTTTATGAAATAAACATTTTGGTCTGAGTTATTATGCGTTCTCTTAATTTAGATCCCAAGCGGATCCTTACAAATCCTATAACCAGATTTCATCCTTATTCCCTGGGAATAAAGTCCAAAACCCACAGCTAACATATATTTCAGCTGGATGAAAAGTGGTGCTTAATGGCGTCAGAAGTTTTGGGTTCTGAATGTAAAAGTTTATCTTTAGGTACTCGAGTAATATTGTTCTGGGTTATTTTTAGCTAAATTAGAAAATGAGTTTTCAGCTAAAAATATAAATTTAATCACGTTTGTTAGTGTAAGAAAATAGTCAAAGTCAAAGTGTAATAGGCTTTTAGACATGTCGTAAGGTCACTTTAAAATTTTTGCGTGAAACGTGCGTCTGAAATAAATATATATTTAAATTTACGCTTCATCTTCCGGTTCGTGGTCACCATTTTCTCCAGCGGTTGTCGGTTGTTGATAATGTGCTGATAATTTTGCTTACTATCCATTTAAATATGGTATAGGTAATTGTATACATTAGTATAAAAAATACAATATTTCAGAACTGCCTACTGATCCAATAAAACTATTTCATAATGGTACACTCTGTGGAGTAAAAAAATAGAAGGAAATATACGGACGTTCATTTATTTACGAGAAAGCCTTTGGTTTGCCTCTATGTCACAGCTGAAAGTAAACAGCGGGTATGCTCGTAAAACTTCTAATTATCATAATTAATGTACTTTTACCATACTTTTTTTGTGCGACAAGCGGTCACCTAATTGACTTGACTTCACTGACCCTGTTTTAATTTAATGAGAATAATATTGATGTTGTGTGGTTACCATCACCTATAACAAAGTATTGCATCGCAGGTCACAAACGTTTCACAAATCCCCTACGAATTACGATGCACTGACGTGCGTCCACCAACCTGAAGCATACTGGTGCTAAGCCTCAAATGCCTGTAATTTCACTAGCACCCAGACCTTTCTTATTAAAACAGCAACACTGCTTGGTGGTAGAAATTAGCATGGTATTCACCTAGATTTAAGACGTTTCAAGATGATCCCTGCGGATATTACTGAATAAATAATTTTACTTTTACTTTGACTTACTTTTGAGACAAATTTTTCACAACGAGCAATACTACTACTATTTAATTGATTACCGATAGATAAAATGTGTCACCTCCACTAAAACTGAAAGCTGTGGGTTTGATCCCTACTTATAAGACACATTTGCTTGTACATAGAAGTTTGTTCTCTATCTGGGTGCTTAGTTCTCATGGTGAAAGCTTTGCTTAGTTTGGACCTAGATGGCGTCAATTTTAATCCGGTTAAAAACCTAAAATTATGCATAGTGTTCATTAAATGCAGTTTAGATTCAATTTTACATACTTTCTTTTAACTAGGCTTTCTTTCTGACTCGTGAAGTAATTTTCGATGGCTTTATCAAAAAATATACAATGTAATGACCTATTTGTTCTTTCTGCACTATGACTAGGCCATTAGCAGGACTACACCCATCCTTTTCTCTCTAGCTCGTGTTGTATTAAGCCATCTCTTACAGATTTCCGGCTGCATTACTCTTTGGCGGAACACTTAAACTTTGAACTGGATGTGGAACGTGTTTCTTTCAACTCCCAAAATGGGTCGCACATACTTCACAGAATATCTCACTCTTTTTATCTATACGAGACTAGAAAATAAGAGATAGATAAGTACATTGAAATTTTCAATGCGTATATCTCTTAGTATCATCAATATTTTTCTAGAATACTCGTATTTCTAACCATGGTCTATTAGGTACCGCGAAAGAGAAAGAGTTTTTTTTTTATTTTAAAAATTACGAAGCTAAAAACTGATTAATCTATCTTCTGCAACCCTGCACTGCACTGCACTGCAATAAGTACCTACATAAAACTACTATACAGGTATTGTAGTAGATTACTACAACACAAGTAAAATCGATTGGAACGTGGAGCTATTTTTAACTACCTTAGATTCCTACTGTACTCTGTTAGGGTTGAATTTAAGAAATTCCTTTCTTGGTGCACTCCTATTTCTTCCACATACACACAAACATACCATTCCGTTAGTCTGATTTTTCTGTGTATGTAACTTATACTCGTATTTGAATATACCAGCTGCGTCATGTCCGTGTTTCACTAACGCACTAACGCACCAACTCGCATGGCGCAGCCGGTAGGATGCAGACTGATTTATTCAATACGTCACACACATATCTATCTATCTATCTATATCTAGTTCAAAGAAAATATCTATTAAGTCAATTGTTATCGTATGAGTAATAAAGTGCTTTGTGCGCGTTTTGATAATAATATTATCATAACGTACATGAAGCGTATAATTCACGATAGTCAAACATTCATTTTTCATGATCTGAAAAGTGACTCAGGAGGGTGTAAATATTATAAATCACTTGCGTCTATAAGACTAGACAATCGTTAAAGCTTTGAATTTCCGAAGAGCAGTTGCCGCTATATGTTGGCCGTAACACTATATTTCATTGGTCTGTGCTTACAAATCACAGCTACGCATAAAAATATTTCAATGAAGCAGGTTTTAGACCAAGCATATAACCAAAACCAATCAATAAGTAATAGTGTTTTCCAAGGTAAAAATGCCTCGGATAAAATCCGAAGCATTTTAACCATTTATAACCATTTTTTTATAGTAGGGATTTTTTTCAGTCACATGATTTGTCATTCGACGCACGGCTTGTTTTTAAACTATATACTTACTAACAAAATTATCCAGATAAAATGGCAATGGATAGGCCATATAGCCTGTAAAATCAACAGCCACTGGATAATATTAAGAATATAGAAAGGAAACCGCAAATTTAAAGCGTATGTAGCGTAAAACGCCCTCTACCTACCCATTTATTGGGCCGATTATAATAATAATTAACGTTCGTTTTCTTACGTTCCTTATTTCATAGAAAAAGAAGGCTCAAGAATGTAAAAACACCCCCGAAAAGTATTATAGGAGAGGTCAGATCAAGGGATTTCGATGAAAAGAATATATCTAAGTTTTATCGAGATAAAAAGGGCGAGCGAGAAATGTTGTTAAAGGGAGAAGCGATAGCGGTTTAGATTTTTTTAAATTACAAAACAAAATAACAAGCACTTTGCATATATTTGTGTTGAGAGGCTACCACTAACCATAACAGTAACACTGGTGATGAAATAGTGGTTTGGTCACGGTTACTAGTTTTTATTTAAAGCAAAGCTTTATTTTCTTGGACCATCGGCTTATCTGCTTCGCGGTTTTTCCTTACGTCAGTTGCGACCGCCCCAAGGCCCGCGGGGATATACGGATAAAATAAATCTTTACCCAAAAACTCTATAACCTATGTTATTATATATAATAAAGTACCTTAAACTCTTTTGAGTCAAATAATATATCTATAGAAACAATAAAAGTTGGTTATTTTTTTTCAAGCCATTTCTTATAGAGCAATCTAATCCCAAACTGAGATTTTTTTTTAAAAGATATGTTAAGTCATTTTCATCAATACATTACCAAGCAATTAATGATTTGACTTATAAATCTGTTAAAATGTAAACGATATTAAATGACATAAAACAACTAACAGAGTAAACGGCTAGTTGTACAGACTTATTTTCTGAGTAAATTTATTTCAGTGTACAAATTGATACAAAGAGGTGCAAAGGAGTCCAAAGATGTGCAACAGGGGTCCAAAGAGATGGTTTAAAACTTGTATGAAAATAGCATTGTACAAATGAAGTCGCGGGGATTTTACTAGTTCTAGATGAACAAGGCAGGTATTAAATATTCACGGGATACATGGCAGCATTTATAATTACCAAAGAACAGAGGACCGGGTAAAGAACCCCAAAGTACCGATTCTGCGGTGACCCGGGACGAAGAACCACTCCCTGAGGGAACAGACAAGCACGCAACGCGTAGGAAGGGATGCCAGAAGGAACAATAGGAAAGTCGGAGAAATTAAAAAAAATGACGCACAAAAAAGTCGGAATAAAATATTGTAAAAAATTTAATTCTTTCCGGCTTTTTTTTATGTATTAGGCTACTTTACATAAAGCAGTATTTTATTAATCTTTTATCATGAAGTCGTTATTCGAACACTGGTGTGTATTAATAAATACCAAAATTTCAAGGGATAACTTGTTCTTAGAAATACGTTCGCCAGACAAGCGTATATAGTTACGTATATTTTGATGCCACGTAAGAAATGACATAATACTCTATACGTACTTACTAAAATATTATTTAAAGGAGCATTTAAAAAACTTATTTTCCAAAATGAATAAATTTTATAAATGTAAAGAAAACCACTAAATGTTCATTGTGAAATGAAATATACAAATATTAAACAACATGCAGTTTATAGCGTAGATACAAATAAAAAATACAAAAAAAGACGGAAAAAAACGTGACCGGTTATTTATGCGCAAGCTTAGAACAAAGTTCGCGAGGTTAGTACCTATGCAGTTTTATTACGGACTCGTGACGCTTGAAATGTACAAAGTTTTAGTATATACGAATTTGATGGCACGTTAACTTCAATTACGTCTAATATTGTTGGTTTCGCTTGGAGTACATTTATTGGTACGTAAACTACTTAGGTACTTTAGGTAACGTTATTTAAATTTAAACATTGCTTTAAATATATTGTCACTGTTTGTCATTATCCGTTGAAAAGAGATGGCAATAATTTAAAAAGTGTTTTAGCACAAAGTGTGAGCAATTAGAATGAAAATGTGTAAGTGCTTTTTAAACAAAACATTAGTAAAACAGAAAAAATATAAATTGGGAAGTAAACCACTTATCTACTGCCTTCATAGTGGCAACATTGAACTAGCTTGCTACCCTTTTAATTATTTAGTTCTATGCAAATGCACACTCAGTCACAGAAACTGAATTGTAATGTTATCTGAGCATTCTGCGGTAAATTTTGAGTGATCGAGTCACGCGGAGGATGCGAAACTTTGATAAGATCTAATGAATTTAGATGTAAGATTTAATTGAATTCAAAATGAGATACTTTGATGAGAAATGAAAGCTTTGTTTTAATAATCGATTTGGTTTCTATCGTAGCCTTAAGGTTTTATATTAATTCGTCTTTCGTTCCATTTTTTAGTTAAAAGCGTTACTCTTAACTCAAAAATTGCACCATTCTTCATGTCTGATTTTATTGGTTTTAGAGAAACCTTTAAAAGCCGTTTTAACCTAGAACTTGACATTATTTACGCAGTAGTCTTAATAAATACACTTAAACGTTATTGACCTAATAGCTCAGTTGATAGTAGCCTGTACTATTATTATTATTATATATTTTCATAGTTATCTTTTAATTTATTTTAATTATCATAAAATTTCCTGTAGTTTAATGAGTCATTTACGCAGCCTTCTTTAAGTTTTAATAAAAATAATGTGTTCAAACATATGTTTTTTGTTTTACCTGCACTTTCCAAAGCTCGATAAAATATCTATAAAAAAGATAAAATAGTCCGATGGCAAATGCCAAAATAAAATCCATGCTACGACAATCAATAAAATTTGATAAATTTGGTAAAATTCAGTTTATTGTTTTTATTTAAGTTTATTTTATGCCAAATATTTGGACGTACCTTTTACTACCTTTTTGTTTTTGGTTCTAACCGGGGATTCAAATTATAAGATTATTAATTCATTACAATTGTTCTATGGTTGATGTTTTCTTTTGACCCTTTATTTGACAATATACGCATTCATTCATGAGGAATATAAAGCTAAAACCCAAACAAAGCCCAGTTATACAACAATCCTGACTCACCTGGCTGAAATGAATATGGACCATCGCACAAAAAAGCTAAATTTAGCCCAAAACGAAGCTAAATTTAAGCTGTATCATATTAATTCCGCCCCTTTACTAGGGTTGCCAAGAATTTTATGACCGTTTTGCTGCAAAATTGGCCGACTACCTTACTACCGACTTATTCTGCGTATGAGAAGAACCATGCGGAACTTCCCTGATCTAATACCTGTCCTTTTTTGAATTTTCACAAAAAACATAAGTTTGCACAATTTCAATAATGAAGTTATTTACATGAAAAATCAAAGAGAGGAAAACATACTTCGTTTTTGCTAAAACTCGGTTAAAAACAATTGAGAACCATATTTTTTTAAGCCGTTTTTTTTAAGTGCTCTGCCTCTCACCATCCAGTCATAAAAAATTCAAGACTCTGGGACGGATAGTATATAAAAGCCAACTTGTACAGTCATTTTAGATACTATGAAAATAAATTATCCTTTTCGTTACTTACGTGAATAATTTTTACCTAAAATGTATTCTAAACTTATGATTTAGTTAAAATAAAATTATCAACTAAAAATAACTAACTAGTGGTAGTGCATCTAGAAGTAATGACTACAATGAATGAATTGAACCACAGGAACTTGAGCTATTTTATCCGGCTTTTTATTTCAAGCAAAAATATCCGGCTATCTGTTAATTTACTTGAAAACCCTATTCCGGTCTCGACAGTCTCGGCGCCACAAAGCAATTTTGAATCCTTGCCAAAGACAAGCATGGGGGTAGCATGGGGGTGGCTGATCGATGTATTGTTAACCTTTGTTGCAATTGCGCTGTGACTACAGTTTACAGGGCAGTAGCTTTTTTATATAAAGAAGTTTGACCTAGTTTATAAGTACTATGTTTATTATGCAGCACAAGCTAGTAATACTAAGTAGAATAGTTTTACAAGATGAAACTTGAGGTTATAAAATAATTAGTGTAGTACCTACTTGGGTTAGTTCTTTGTGACTATATAGGTACGCTTGTGTGCCTGGAAAAATATATAACAATAATAATAATAATGTTGCACAATAATTATCTAGCAACTTAAAAAAAAACACAATATTGACTTAAGAAAAAACTTTCAATTTGAAAAAAAAAAAAAACATTTTAAGCTACTACTACTATGTATATTATACTATCAGAAAAGAGTAAATTATGAAATGAAAGCGACCGACCGACATGAAAGCCGATGAACATAAAACTAATCGGATTTTGAACTTTATTTCAATAGAGTTAGCGATGGAGTGTCTTAATACTCGGACACGGTAGATATCTCAGTGGGGTGGTCGAAGTCAAAGTCAAAGTCAAAAAGCATTTATTCAGTAATATCCGCAGGGATCATCTTGAAACGTCATAAATCTAGGTGAATCTAAGCGCCAGTTCCTCGCGACCAATCCTAGAAGAACCGGTGTAAGTTTTGTTGAAACGATAGTGAATCCACATGAATCCAGAATCCATGACCTTTCAATCAAACGATGGAAACGAAGGAAAACGAAAACTTGGGTTTTTAGTATTTTTACCTTTTGCCATTCGCAAAACTCCTGAGACAGCCCTATTTATGATAATCAAATGGATATTACTCACGTTTAGTGAAAGTCATTGCTTCCTTGAATCACGATGCGATTTATTTTTATGTATACCTACCTACATTACCTATACGGAACTCTGTAAATGCTTTACTCAATACAACGGGAAGCATTTTGGCTCTAATGTATACATGCCCCTTTTCTCGCACTTCAAGCATTCCTGCTCCACATTTTTACCCTACGAAGGAAAACGGCATTTTATTTTTACGGTCGTGTCTTTCGAATATTTCCCAACGCCTCCCTAACGCAATTCGGAATTCTCGAATACTTGCCAATGTCTACGTAACTGCGAGAAATAATTAAAAGGAATGGTGAGAAAAACTTTTATTGGAGAAGTTTCGGCCAATCACAAGTTCATGCTGACATTTGATGTCTCGAGAATGCTAGACAACGTACACCGGTTCGATGTCATGTCAGGATCAATATTCTTCATCATAATCTTCAGATGTTCCTTCAGTTCGTTCGTACAAAGTATCGCTTCATACGATATTGATCTCTTCACTCTCAGTAATTCAGGAAGAATATTCTCTGGACGTTTCTTCGTGTTTAAAAACAATGGCTCACTGGATATTTTCGTAAGTTGGGCTAGACTTGCCGTGTAAGATAGTAAAGCTCTTATTCCATAAAGCACTATGACGAGAAAAAGCGAAAACCCAGCGATGATATAGTTCTTCTCAATGCGACTCAGCAGTGTTAGTTTCTCGTAAGCAGCTAGATCGTTACTGAAGATGAGAATTTGGATGTTTTGAAGCGGAATGAACATGCCCAGGTAGATGACGAAGCTGAAATACGCCCCGATGAGTATAAAATAGGCTCGTTTGAATCTCTTTGTGGCGAAGTTAATGACTTTGGTGAGCTTACGGACATCATAGACAGGGTTTAGCATGATCAGAACCATGATCATTTGCACAAGGAGAAGGCATGTGAGGATGATGCAACTGCTGTCCATTTTCGTGGTGTTTGAATCACTGGGTTTCACTATGGCATTTTTGGATGGTTTATCAAAGGACTAGTTTTATTTTTTCAGAAGCATTATTCTGACGCCTTTCATTGCTTGCCAGCTTCTGACAGGTATGACAACTGACAAGCGTTCGTTTTGTGAATTTCAAGTTTATTCTTTTGTGGCGTTATCGTGTCATTTGACAGAGCTATTGGGACTTTTTGTTGCTTTTTCTTTGTAACGACTGGCAAGGGACCGGAAACGGACCGGATCCGTTTATTGGAAATGTTGAATTCGTAAAGTTTTTAGCACAACTGACTACTATATATGTATAAGTATCTAACGCGCAATAATGTTAATTTAAAATTTATAGCTAAATCATACTATTACTCGGTTGTGTTTGGTTGTAGGTTCGATTTCAACCGAGAATAAAACAACTCGTTCGATAAGTACGGTACACAATGTAATCAAAAAAAAAAAAATTTACAAACATTCCCAAACTAAACAAAGCTTGCATTATGGGAACCTGATATCTGATATAACAAATGTATACTTTTATTTAGTAAATGCATTTCGAAGAAAAATATGATGTTTCTATTCATAACCTAAGAGCAATATTTTCGTTCAAATCAGGATGCCACATATTACACTTTCATTCAACCAATTCATGCACTGATCTGGATCAGTTGAGTTACCTTTAGATAGTTTGCAACGGTCTGTAGATAGCTCAACTGTTCCATATTTATTTTGTACTTTACTAATTCATTTGTGCTAAATCCTTAAGTAATATTCGTTAAAATGCCACCGAAATTACTCAGCAGTATTTAACTACACTACACAGCAAAACACTTTACTACAAAAACAAACACACTAGACACTACAAAAACAATTAAAATGAAAAAAAAAAACATGTTGCTTTCAAAGATGAAAGAAAACGTGGGCCATGGGGTTGCCCGGGTAGATCTCGGGGGTAAGAAATTTACCCGGACTACCCGGGTCGCACACTAGTACAGTATGTGTGGAGTGACTCAAGATGCATAGTAGGTTTTAAGTTCTTCTTCTTTTATTTATGACTTTTCAGAGGTCTTACGTTGTTGCTGCTCTAAAATAATCAACATAAAGTTTCATATTTATGCAGTTTAATAAAAACATATCTACCTATAGTTGTAGTAGTAGTTAGTAGAAATATGTACCTGGATTCAGTTAATAGCTGTGCTTTCCATGGTGTAGGTTTAATTCTTACCCAAGACAAATATTTATGTTGTATCAAAACTATGCATTGTTTAAGGTTAGGTGGGTTGTCTAAAATTTCCACTGATATTTTATTCTTGTAAGCAAAGAAAAAAACATTGTTTAAATTGTATTATGCATTTTATCTATGAGTCAGTTATATAGTAGGTAACCAATGAATTTTTTCGGTCAAGATCTTCCAAGGTCATTCTTCTGGCAGAGTTAAAGCGGTTAGTGATATTATTTTGCAGAGCTAAAACAACTGTCGTGTTAGAAACCTGGGTACTATGGTCTTTTGTCAATACAGCATGTCGACACATCAGCTCAAACTCTAACAAACGAGCAATTCTTATAAGAAATTGAGCTACACGTTCTATTAGCAACAGTAAAAATAGCGCTGTACAAAAGCATGTGTAACACATAGATATTTTACTCAAATAAAACTCCCAAACCAAGCCGGGATCGTTCACTTCCCGCAAAAGTTTTCTGTAATATCCATTTTCCCACGCAATCTCCAGAAATGTATTCATGCAAAGCGAGAAGAAAACAACTCCGACTATTTTAGATGGATTGTTGAAATTTTCGATAGTTTTACACCAGAAATCTCTTATCAAATACGGTTCTTTGAAGGGCTTTAGAAGTGCGACCACAAACACCAGTTCTGCAAAGAGCAGAGTCCCGATCAAAGCGCTGAATATGTTAATCATTTTTGATGTTGTTTTGCTTACTTCCTTTGTCTTTTTCTTTTTTCGGTTTAATGGTATCCTCTTGGTTTTCTTTAGTTTCGGGTTTAGGTGTATTTTCCTTGGACGAACTCGGAGACATACCTTTCATAGGCGTTTCCCTAATAAACGTTTCTAATTTTGTTTGCTCGGTTTTGTTCAAGTGAGCAATTGAAGGCCAATGGGAAGAATCCTCTTCCTCAATGGCTTCGTCTATAACATAAGCTTTTTCAGTATTCTCTAGTTCGACCTCCTTGAACGTTATATCGACCAAATCGTAATTTCCCATCAAATTGGAAAATTCATGAAGTTTAGCTGAAAATTTTATGTAATCGAATAGCCTCCAAGCAACTAGAATGTAAAATAGGGACAGACCGCCGAGCAGGTAGTTTCTTGTAGCGTTTGTAGAATCAATAACACGTATCAACTTTTCACGGGGAGTTTCGTTTACTCTCGTACTCTTTAGACTATTCAGTGTTTTTATAGGGCCTATAATACCATAGCCTGTGGTTAAAACAATGTACATTACAATAGATAAACTGTAAAACGGGCTGTTTTGCACATTTTCGATGTAAATTTTGATATTTCTCGAGAGTGTAATAATATCGACTACGGGAAGTAATACGAGTATAATTGTTACCATTTGACTAATGTTGAGTGACAGCAGAAAAATTGCGGGTAAATCAAACGTATACATTATAGTGCTACAAAGATATAAGTAAGACTTTACTAAAATTTCTGTTTATTTATATTTTGTAGAAATGTTTGTGTCAAAGGTTTGTTTGTGTCAAATTTGTGAGTGACATTGAGTTTCCAGAGACAACATATTTTTTCTAGAACAGATAAAGCACGTACCGTTGATACACTGTTTGGTAACGGCTTTACGACCGACCGCATGAACGTGAAAATCCGATGGAAAATACGAAAATACGTACCAACGAGGTACCGACCTTGTTCCAACCTGCGGCCTACGTTCCAACTGATTGAATACTTTATCATCATTGCACAGCTACACATTTAAGGGTAGGTTTTGGTTGACGCGCCTGTGATTTTTGATGTGAAAGTGCACTGCGTTTATCACTCAGTGAAATATACCGTAGGATTTTAAGTCTTATGTACTTGTAATTACAATACCTTGTAATTTTTTTTACAATGCTTGTGATTGAATACTGCAATGCGAACATCATTGCTTGGTGGCAGAAATGGGTGAGGTTGTATGTTTCTTGACAAGCTCTTTCAAGAGTCCATCTACTTATGCCATATGCATTCTACATACTTCCGAGTCCTAGTTTCTCCTGTTTCTCCTAGTGATCTGGTCCACAGATAAAGGTTTGTGCTGACCATAGAATAAGGAGTTGTCCATAGAATCCTAACTCTATGGAGTTGTCCTTATTGTGGTGCTGACGCTTACACTGTAATACACGTCAATTAATATCAATATCTAAGAATATGGACTACAATATAAACCTAAGAATATGAACTAAAACCATAGAATAAGTAGTCCATATTCTTAGATATAAACTTTCGTCACCTATGCAAATTGTATTTAGAATACATAAAAGTCTCGGTCGCCTGTCGAAGTCGCGCACACATGCGATAAAACCTGTAAAAACTGAACCAGCATTTTTGCCTTGGGTGTTCCGGATACACCCTCGTCATTAGAGTGAGACCGCAGCTGTCGTACTCAGTCTTCCACGTGGTACCCTTTGACAGGTAAGTCGCCACCTTACCATTACCTATGTCGATTCAATTATGTTGAACCGTTGACTTTGCGGACAATGATACTAGATCTTGATAATAAAACGTAACACCGCGCCGGTGCGGGGTATTGTGTTCCGTTTTGGAATACAGAGGGCTTATTGAAGACGGTTTAAGGTAGTCCCCTGAGTATTGATAGCGGATATTAATGGAATTTCGGATCTCTGTGGTGAAATGAGATAACTAAGGCTTGAAAACGCGAGACAAAAGCTTATAAAACTGTATTTGATGGTAAGTATAGCTATTGAATTGTATGGATTCAGTGTATCGCAAAGGCGTTACACTTGTGATGGGGTGATGATAACCAATTACCATCAGGTTGCTTGTGTCATTAAACCAGTATCGAGTGCGCGAACTATTTCATTTTCAGCAATTTGACAGCGCGCCCCAATATGGACTATATTCTATGGCACGCCTATTATTGGTATCTGTAATTCGCACACATGCATGCAGATTAGCAACCAGTACAGAGTAATGATGATACAGAGGCATTTTACCTTATGAATTTTATATAAAAAAGCCTTGGAAAATATATAGGTATATCCTAAATGTATGTTTTTTAATAATACTATAAATATTTCCTTGATCTTATAAAAAAAGTAAAAGGTTTTATAACACCGTGGTAAGTAATTCGTTTAGCACCGAGCTTAAAACAAACATTATTTGCGTTAATCAGGCGTCTAGATGCCTTTATGTTAATTTAGTTAACCTTTCTCTTCAATGAGTCAGCTCTTACTAATTCAACAAGGTCGACGCTTGCGAATTGCTACCCTAATTCTTATGAGTTACCCTTCAAAGTTACCCTTAAATAGTTGTTCCAAAAACTATTCGGCTACGGGACGGAAAATTAACACAGTACGTAGCTTAAAAGGTCGAACTCGTTATTTCAATGTAATTAAATTGTCCTCGAAATTTAAAATTAATAAAAAGATTAGATGAAATGAAATACATCAGTCTATAGCCTTACTTATAAAAATATAAGCTGCCCGTCCCGGCTTTGCACGAGTTTTAGCAAGGATCTGCGAGTAGATGTTAGAGCGATGGGTCATGGACCAGGCCCTTACCTGCAGTTCCTAGGCAAGAACGAGAGAGCTGTAAATGACCGGATTAATTGATTGATTGTTGTCAATCAATCCGGTAATTTTTTTTATGTATATTTTGTTCTCATTGCAACAAAATATGCATAAATAAATGATCACCATGCTGGTAAGTGCCGATGAAGAAGGGCGGTAGCAGACACCTATTCATTCTTTCATTTTAGTAGTACCACGCTGGTAAGTGGCAATAAAGTACGACGGTCTAGCAACCCATTCACTCTTTCATATTAGTTGGATTTAGTAGGGTCTAAAGTTAAATGTTCTTTGGAACCCCAAATAGTTCACGAGCTCGGTCCAACCCGGATGTAGGCACCTGAATGGAATCACATTACGGCATAGCATTATCGATATTGTGGCGAATGTCATTTACATTCAGGGAATGCGATGATTTATAGGTTTTAGTATAATCAATGTTTACGTGATTACGTCATTTATAGCCAAGTAACTTGAAACCTGATAAGGTTGCTTGTATGAAGATCTATATGATTTGTTAAAGAAACAAGCAGATAGCCCACCTGCAGATAATTAGTTACCTCATCACCTATAACAAAGCATTTGACGACCGATGTGAGGAGGTTGCGGGTTCGATTCCCACCTTGGGATTAATGTTTGTACGATCTGCAAATATTTATTCCGGGTGTTCTGGGTATTTTCTATGTATAATAAAAAATATCTATGTACTTATGTAACATAATATTGTATTAAGTATATCAGTCATCTAGTACCCATAACACAAGCTCTGCTTAGCTTGGGGCTAGATGATGCTGTGTAGATTGTCCAGCCTTATTATTATTATTATAAGATAAAAATGAATGAATATTTTGATAGATTGTTATAAGCCACAAAAAGCAAACAACACATCTTATAAATCCTTATTTCATCATAGATAAGAAATATATAATATACGTATATATATTATTTAAATATATAGCACACTGTACATGCTTACGCTGTAACGCACCTAATTTTCCCTAGCCGTTGGAAACAGAAAATACATTTATTTTAGTAGGTAGCTAGGGTGAAGTGACATTGTAAACTAAATTTAGTAACTCAACTGTGTGAGATGCATAGATTATCGTGTATATGATCTCACAGTTAATTTAGTAGTAGCTCTGCTTTCTGTGCGGTCATGGGTTCAATCCCCACCAAGGACAGACATTTGTGTGATGAACATAGATGTTAGACTCTTATAATTCGCATAGATTCAGCTTGTAACCTATAATCTTTTTAACCTCTAGAATTACCGCCTATGAAATATGAAACTCCTTTGGTTTTCCGCAAACTGTACAAAAAAAAAAAAAAAAAAATGGCGGCTGAGGACATATGTTCACTAAATTGATTACCACGCAAAAACTATGGCACCAATTAGAAAACTGTTTGTATTACAAGAATTTAGATGAAATTTCCAACAAGACTCTTTTTATTTCAACAGGCAAATCTAACTGGAATTGATGACGTTATGTGTGGAAAAATGGCGATGGTAAAAAAACAGAGAGAGTTCAGAAAATTTTATGTTTTAGTTATTTACACACGCTTTATAAAGAAATAATAAATGCTATTATGTTTCTCAATAATGCTTTGATAATGTTATCATGTAGTTTTATTTACTCCCCATACAAAAATAATAAATTATTGGATCACGAATGTTCTGGTAAGGTCAATGACTTTTTCGGTTGCAAAATTATGTAATTTATAAAATAACACGATAGCTGTTACACTGTAGTTCTTACGTTATAAGTATGAAAATGTATCATAGTATATATTTCAATACACCATACCTTCCAGTCCTGACGAATATTGTAAAAAACAGCAAACACAAGACATCACACAAAAAAGCCCTTGGCAACGGCATGCCCACTTCAAATGCTCATAACACTTAAATTTTATCACTCCACTTTAAGATAACGATCACTAGGCGTTGTTTACATATCCAATAACAAATTACAACACTTTATTACTACTCTTTGCACATAAAATAAACAAATAAATCGTAACGCGAACTTTGTTTACATTTCATACAGAGTACAAAGCGACACTGACGTCACTCACTACTTTACCACAGAAATAAAAATAATTTTTCTACTGTACCCGTAAAGTATAGCCTATCAATCGACAGGTAATTTCATTTCTGAACTATCCTTACCCGCACTTGCAACGTATTCTGGCTATCAACACCACAAACTTGAAAAAATAAATGCAACTCGCGCGAGGACGCATATGGCCGCCCGCGAATTGACAGTATGTCGCAGTATGTCGTATTACGGACGCATACGCCCGTACCGTATTTTAGAGGATTTATTTACTTTTGAAACTCATAAGTTTTACAAAAGCCAAATGGAAGAAACCAAAAACCCCTAGAGCAATGTGCCTTAGTAAATTTTATCATAACAACGCACCTAAATGTTATCAAAATTTCCCCCACTGTTGGAGATCTTTAGGCCAGATCTTTTGGGGCTGTGAGGTGCTGTGATTGAAAACGCCGTGAAAAACTGTATTGCGAGTTTATTATTTTGGGTTTTATACACTGTACACCTTTTTAATGTAATATTTATGAATTATGTTTTTGAGAGCCCTAGTGGCCTGTTTGCCGGCAAGATGGAAGAGAAAGAGCGAGACAGAGAGGGAGACAAAGACAACAATATTGGCATTGGCCATAACTTGACAGTGACATTAGATTTAGAATGACAATACTAAACACCCACCATGCAGATGAACTAATAGGCGGCTGCTAGAAGTTGAACTAACTGTAAATTGAAATACTGTTTTTTTTTACTACTTTTGCCGACCTGAATAATACAAATTGCGGTTCTGCGTCTCTACTACCGTAGAGCAAGGTAGCTCACGTATCTGTAATGACGTCACGTGGGGGGCGCAAATTCGACGCACATGTGTTCGAAAGTGGAGTATAGTAGCACCCCAGCCACTCGCATTATGACTATGAATATTACACGCACTGTGATTATAATAATTAGCTTTTGCTTATAACTTTATAATATTTAATCTATGTATTTACAAGTATTATAAATTGATGTATGGGTGAAAAAATTTTCCCTGACGCTGTACAAATCATCTAAAATAGATTCAAAGGTCTGCTTTTTAGGGTTCCGTACCCAAAGGGTAAAACGGGACATGGTTGTATTACTTCCCTAGACGAGCCCTTCACTAAGAGCCCTAATTTCTGTCCCAGATACTACCAGCATCCCCTAAGTAGGTATGGGAATAATAGTAAATTAAATTCAGGGTACACAGTAAAGTACTCAAGTACAAATATAGGGTCCATTGTATAAAGGGTATAATGGGCCCATTGTACATTGTGCCCTGTAATAATACATATGGTTATTCATTACTTACTACACAAACTAATAGGGCCTAATTTATAGGTCATAAATGTATTAGGTGGGAAAATTTCTTTGGCATATTTTTTCATATTTCTTGTACTGTAGTTTGCGGGTTCGATTCCTATCGTGGACAAACAATTATGTAATAAGCACATGTATGTTCTATGTCTGGGTTCTATATCTTATGCTAACACCTTATAAGTTGGATAATAACTAATATGGTTGACTAGCTTTACAGCTCAGTTAGTAGACCCCTGCTTACTTTGCTGTAGGTCGTGGGTTCGATCCTCACCGAGGATAAATATTTGCGTGGTGAGCATAGATGTTTGTTCTCTGCCTAGGTGCTATATTGTACCTATTCTACAAAAGTATGTAGTACCTATGTATTTACAAAAATAGTATTTAAGTCTATCAATTATCTTGATTCCCATAGTACAAGAATACAAAAATACAAAATAAACTAATGATACATTTTTTAGTAATATAAACTGTTCAGACTTCTTAAGTTTTTGTAGATACCAAACAGTTGATTTTTCCTATTACAAAAACCACGAAAATAGAACATACCAGCTTTTTCATATTCAAATACACACAAAGCAAGCAATCAAAATAACCCTTCAACATCCTAGAACCCCAGAGCAATTTGCGAAACATAACATAATTCCGACTCAAACCTTTACCCAAATCCATGGCCAACAAAAGGAAATCCACAACTTTCGATAATCACAAACTGAAAAAGTTTTCGTATAAAATCAGAATATACTTCCAACTTTGGCAGAATGCCTTTTCACATTACAATAGTTGCTGTCTAAACAAGAAATCTATATTGACGACCGATGTGGTGCGGCGTGCGAATGTCCGCCTGCGACGCAGAGGTTGCGGGTTCTATTCCCGCCTTGGGATAAATTTTTGTACGATCTGCAAATATTTATTCCGGGTGTTCTGGGTATTTTCTATGTATAATAAAAAATATCTATGTATGTAATATAATATTGTATTAAGTATATCAGTCATCTAGTACCCATAACGTAAGCTCTGCTTAGCTTGGGGCTAGATGATGCTGTGTGGATCGTCTGGCATTATTTATTATTATTTATATTTTTTGTGTTCTTTTTTATAACGCCCAGTTTAAGTTATAAGTTTTAGCCATTGTCGTTCGAAAACAATGAGATAGGGTCTCTCTCTATTATGTTTGTACAAAACACGGCTGTATGTTTGTGAAAAGGTCAAAAGCCAAAGAGTATGTAATCTAAATCTAATGACGTTTGACACAGAGTCTTTTATTTATTTTTTCTCGACAAAGAGGCTAAAGTATAGAAATGGACTTATGGTATAAAAAGGTATCAATAGTAAAATATATCAATTGACATTGTTCGCGATTACGCTGGACAGTTGGAGAGGACAGTTCTCGTTGCCATCAGCTTATAGGACGAGCCCCGCGTGACGTGATAGTTGGGCTCGAGCTGCTATTGGCTAAAATATTATTGTTCCTTTCCCTCTGTCCACGACTCATGTAATGGCTGAAATATACGCTAATGTCAGTAACCGTACACGCATCTCCTTTTTTATTTAAAACCCTGAAAAACGCATAGAACCCAGTAATAGGCACTCACGGCAAGTCTGAAGTAGGTACTAACCACGCCAAATCAATACAGACATCTTACATCTTACACACGCGGTATATAGCGTAAAGTAATTGCCGATCCAGCTATCGTACTATTATCGTTGACAACTGCTTATTTTTACATACAGATACATTATCTTCATCATTTACAGCCAATAGAAGTCCTAAGCTGAACATAGTCTTCCTCCATACATTTCCAGGAAAAACGATTTTCAGCCGTTTCCATCCACCGGCTTCCCGCAAACCAAAAAAAGTTGTCAGCCTTTCAAATGAGAAGGCGTCCAACGTCTTCCGGTTCGTGGTCGCGATGCAGAAACACAGTTCCATAAGTTGTGACTGGTAACACACACTGATTATAACTTTCGTCTTGAGACTTTGTGGTATCTACGACAAGATGTGTTGTAATTTCGTGTAATTTCGTGTTGGATTCGTCGGCAAGATACATAAAAATGAAAAATTGTTTCTCAGCAGAACAAACCAAATAAAAACCCTTGCAAACTCTTTGTGCAATTAATGAAATATCTGGGGATTATAAGGTTTGTAAAACTCCGAGCTGAAACAGCGATCCGCAAATAACTTTGAAAAAGTTTTATAATGCCACAAACTGTATTGAGATTGTGTCTGCCTGTTGAGTTTTCCAGTTTGAAAATGGAACGTAGGTTTATTTTTTAATAAAAACAGCAATGGTTTTACAATTCCCTTCTCCAAAATGTCCGTTTAAATTTAAATACACAAGACTAGACGCACACTTAGACGCACGTAGATATGTTTTTTATTTATAAAGCGCGTATACAAAAATAGAGTTAAGTTTTATTAAAAACTAGCGAAACGCCCGTGACTTCGCCCACGTGAAGCTATTTTC
Organism: Electrophaes corylata; assembly: GCA_947095575.1. NCBI lineage: Eukaryota > Metazoa > Arthropoda > Insecta > Lepidoptera > Geometridae > Electrophaes > Electrophaes corylata. The sequence goes on along the minus strand of OX352715.1, from coordinate 9,586,960 downwards.
ATACAAACTTCAACCCACGTACACGTTTAGAGGTTGAATTTCGGGAATTCCTATCTTAGTACACCTCCACGCACCAAGATGAAAATACTAAACTACGTTTTTTACTTTATTTATCGAGGAGAAATTTTAAGACCTTTTCATCACATACACACACATATGACACAGGCACATGAGGATTAACACTGTAATTGTATGCCTCAGGTTAATGGCCTCATAGTAATCCATCGAAGGGAACGTTTCTAACCTAAAATAACCTAATCTAAAATGATGGTAATCACTTTAACATCAGGTGGGCTATTTGCTTGTTCAATCAGCAACTCGTGTATAAAAACGACCCATTTTCAACGATCTTTACAATATTAGGTGATGCCTTCCACCTGATGTAGTAAAGATCGCAGGAAATCGCTATCAAAACATATTACAAAATAGACCATTTAAAAAGTGTAAAATCACAGCCCCAGTCGCGGGTGTAAGCTTGTTAATAAACCGGCAAGTACAAACCTACGCGGCGCTCCCGTGTTATTTTTTAATTAAATTTTTCATCTTTTCATTTATGAAAATGGAAGTACTGATATTTGGTAACAGCAATTTAATGTAACACGCTACTTTATGAGTTTATGTTTTTGTTGGAGAATGGCCTTATTATTATATCAGAGTACCCTTAGCACGCAGTCAAAATAAATTGAAAACAATAAACAAATATTGATCTAGAACCATCTAGCCCAAACTAACTAAAGCTTAGACGACCGATGTGGCGCGGCGGGCGAATGTCCGCCTGCGACGCGGGAGGTTGCGGGTTCGATTCCCGCCTTGGGGTAAATGTTTGTACGATCTGCAAGTATTTATTCCGAGTGTTCTATGTATTTATTTTATATTTATTTATTATTTTTATTTTTTTTTATTTTCTATGTATAATAAAAAATATGTATGTATGTAATATATTGTATTGAGTATATCAGTCATTTAGTACCCATAACACAAGCTCTGCTTAGCTTGGGGCTAGGTGCTGTGTGGATTGTCCAACATTATTATTATCATAATTTACTAAAGCTTATACTACGGGAACCAATAACACTGTATTTTTTTGTAAGTCAAGTAAGTTTATTTGTAAGTTTTAATGTATGTCAAGTTTCTTCTAACATAAAGATATTAGCGACTTCTATGATCCCCAGTTCGAACGAGCTCCATGATACTATTGTACGGACCGAGTTATGGGGCTCGTATGAATGAGAATGAGAATATTTTATTTGTAACTCAAACAACGAAAAAAATTATGTAAGTATTAAAAATAATATAATATGCGTATATATGTATGAGTATATCTATCTATCAGTTATCTGGTTCCTAATTTACAAGCTTTGCTTAGTGGCTAGATAGTGTGTTCAAATGTATAATTAGTAATAATTTGAACCCACGATCACAGAACGGAAGGCAATATTACCACCACTAAAGACTACTAGTGTTCGTAATAAACTACACAATAAAAGCGTGAAAATAAAGAAAAAGGTCACTTATCTATACAAGGGAAAAAAAACATTGTCCCGGAAAAACTACAGTAAGTGAGTCAACATCTTCGCTGCGGCACTATAATTAGCTGCTTGTAACCGGACAATGGATATCTTGTGACAAAGGACCCATGTACAGTCAGCAACAACATAAGATTAACATTTGGGGTTCATACTTTATATATACCTGTATACTATTTATAAAAATGCTGACTGACTGACATAAACACTCAGCCTAAATAACTGCTCGTATAAGTAAAAATTTCAGCGTATATTTTAATTATTGACGACCGATGTGGCGCGGTGGGCGAATGTCCGCCTGCGACGCAGGAGGTTGCGGGTTTGATTCTCGCCTTGGGATAAATGTTTGTAAAATCTGCAAATATTTATTCTGGCTGTTCTGGGTATTTTTTATGTATAAAAAACATCGATATAATGTAATGTATTGTATTAAATATATAAGTCATTTAGTACTCATAATACAAGTTCTGCTTAGCTTGGGGCTACTGTGGATTGTACAGCATTATCATTAGTATATTAATATATTGTATAAAAAAAGAGGATTTATGTACAATCTATACCAATTTTAGGAAACTTTGTCCTGACTTACTGACCTATAGACAACTCACAGAGACTTGAAGTTTCAGTCTTGAAGTAAAAGTGGGCTATGAAAGGAATTCTCAAAACTCAATACCCGAGGGGCTAAAAATCCACTAGGCCCCAACAGGTTGAAAATCCAACAAAACGAAGACCAAAAGGGGTGCGAGTCACTAAAGCAGAATAGTTTTTCTAAGCCAATGAATATATTTTCCTATGTGAATGTGAGGGTATTTTAGACAGCTAAGGAACTAAACAAATCCTAAATAATTACCAACGAGGTTTCTTTATCCTACTAATATTATAAACGCGAAAGTTTGTAAGTATGGATGGATGGATGTTTGTTACTCTTTCACACTCTAACCAGTGGACCGATTTGGATGAAATTTGGAATAAATATTGATTGTAACCTGGATTAATATATAGGCTACTTTTTATCCCGAAAAAATAACGGGAATGGGAAACAACTGCCACGCAGGCGAAGCTGCGAGAGGCCGCTAGTTGAATATATTTATTCAACTGACAGCTCAGTTTGTTGTAGCCCTGCTTTCAGAGGTTATAGGTTTGATCCGATTATTCTAGGCTTTCCGGTTCTTCTAGGCTTGGTCGCGAGGAACTGGCGCTTAGATTCACCTAGATTTAAGACGTTTCAAGATGATCCCTGCGGATATTACTGAATAAATGATTTTTGACTTTGACTTTGATCCACACCGAGAACAAACATTAATGTAATTAATATAGATGTTTGTTATGTTTCTTGGTGTTACATTGTATTCTGTGTATGTATATAAAATAAACATATAGGATAAGTATTCTATTAGTCGTTTTTTTTTTTTTTTTTTTTTTTTTTTTTTTTAGTTTTTTTTGGTTTCCGTAGTATAAGCTTAGTTAGAGGCTAGTTGATGTTGTGTAAAAATGTCCACAAATATTTAAATTTGCCTTTTTAAGCGTTAAGCCTCATGTGCTGGTAATTTTACCGGCACCCACACCCTTCAAACCGGAACACAGCAAGCTGCTTGGCGGTAGAAACAGGCATGGTGGTAGTACTAACTTGGACTAACCCTTTACAAAAAACTACTACTACCACCATAATACCAAAGATATTTTACAGATCTATTAGTAATTATCAAACACAAGCACATTGTATCACTTTTTAAAAGCATCTTTATAAATAAGGCTCTATCCAGACACAATCTACTTTAATGAAAGGCATCAAGCAGTTACGTCGTTAATGTATGCAAAGAGCCTAATTTTGAGGTGACGTTCTTACCTTGTGATGAATAACATAGTACTTGACTTAAAACGGTAATGGAATTACTACGTTTGATTATACTTTTGTGTTTTAGGGTAATTTGATGGAAATTATAGTAAGAAGATTAAATAAAAATAATAACAATAGTAATAATAATGCTGGACAATCCACACAGCATCATCTAGCCCCCAGGTAAGCAGAGCTTGTGGTATGGGTACTAGATGACTGATATACTTAATACAATACATTACATACATACATATTTTTTATCATACATAGAAAACACCTTGGACACTCGGAATAAATATTTGCAGATCATACAAACATTTATCTCAAGACGGGAATCGAATCCACAACTTCCTGCGTCGCAGATGGACATTCGCCCGCCGCGCCACATCGGTCGTCAATTAAATTTATTAAAACAAATTTAAGAATTCTTGTCCCGACTAGCTGACTGACATATATATAACGCTCAGGCTAAGCCTGGCTGTAGAGACTTTTTAGGATACCTATTGTCTTGACGCGAAGAGATGTACAAAGAAAATAATTCTCGGAATTCAACCCCTAAACGGGTACAGCCATTTGTATTAAATTAAGTTTAAGAATTTTAATTATTTACTATGTGGAACACAGAACTTTAAAACCCAGAAAGTCTCAGCATTATTACTAATTATTTTTTTATTTTACGAACACCAAATAATTCACACTATTGCCAGTTAACATTTTTCGTACACTATCAACCATATCACCACTTTAGATAAGTTTACGGTTAAACGTTTATCAACGAATCGTAAAAAAACTGTTATAACTTTTTCCACTCGACAAAACCATTTATAAAATCACGGAAATCCACATTTCCGACCGAAAAATCAACGTCACGAAGAGAGGAACAAAAAACGCAGGCAACCGCACAAAACAGTACATCAGCTATCATTTATCAGAATATAACTAGTGGGGCGTAGGGGATATATTGGGTCCGACATTTTGTTTTACTTTTTGTCACGTTTTTTGTCTCTTTTTGTTCGTTTCCACATGTGTACTTCTATATTTTGGATCAACGTTGTTGATTTTTGGGCGGCTTAGTTGAATATTTTGCTTTGTCCGCTGATCAAAGTGCGAATTTGTTTAGATAGGTTTTTATTGCTTTTACAAACCACAGCTTTAATACAAATGTTTTTCGTCTACAGACTGCGTCGTTCATCATCAGACTAACTTTTCTTGACTTTAACAATGTCGGTCTACGTCCAATACTTCCTTTTCTGAAACAATTTTATTAAAACTTTTTATTGGATTTGAAAAAATACATTTTGTTGGATAAACCATGACATAGAACTCGTGGTTTAAAATTTTTAAGGTCCGTATCTATAAATCCATAAATTTATTAAATCAAATGCGAAAGTGTGTTATTCAGTCGGTTACGCTTTCAGGGCAAAGCAATCTCAATTAAATTTTCAGAATAATAGCTTCCGCTTCAATGACGATAGTATAATACCTTATTTTATAAAAAAAATCTTAGTTTTTCCAGAAACTTATAAATACAATTTAAGATATTGTTTTACCTACAAAGCAACATAACTTTTATAATATCTTTCTTTTAAATAATTCAGTGTACAAACGTTCCTCTGTATCGCAGTCTAGATGCCAGACATAAATCTCGAAGCAAGTGGCACCTCTGTTATTCCTTTAATCTGTTTCTTGGACGGTTCTCTGTCGATAAATATTGGATGTGTTGTGTGAAGGATTTGCTGAGCGCCGTGTTATTGGCTGGTAAAATGTGTTAAGAACTCAGTCTTTGTTTACAAACGCAAGATAAAGAATGTTCAATAAAATATTGAAAAAGAAAAGAAATAACTTCACAACTTTAGTTCCTAGATACGGTATCCGCTAAGATATCTCAGCCCCAATGTCTATAGAAGGTAGTCAGAGGAAGATACATTGTGACTAGAATATTAACTGTTTTTAGAACGGAAGACAGAAACGCTGCTTCGTAGGAGAAATAGGCATAGTTCGAATGTCAATGCCAAACCGCCTTCCGTGAAATTACAGGCACGTGGGTCTTAACACACTCGAGGCAATGCTTAGTTATAGGTGATGGTTACCACTTAACATCATCCATCAGGATGGTAGGCCATCCTGCTTGGTCCATCAGCTTCAGTCAAACACGTTATGTTTTGCACAAAATAGTCATGTTGCGGTTCTGATCGCAATTCAAACTCTCTGAGTCGTAGGTAGCTTTTCATAATACATTTTGTGACACACAGACCTTGCTTAATGGTATATTACTTATCACTTTCCCTTTAAACTCACGACACACTGCCGTAAAACTTCGCGAGCACTCCGCAAATTCTATTTCACACTTTGCATCTAAAGAAAAACTTGAATAATGCAGTAAGGACTGTTTGAAGAGTAAATTTGCGATTCAAAGTTCTGCCGTCATATAATTTTATACCTTTCTTTATGGAGCTGGTTTTAACCGGTGTTTTTATGCGGCGCCACGGTCGGCGCGTTTTACTGGAAGCGACGTTTTTTATTCTGCGGTGACAGTTAAAATGAATACCTGAGTGCGTAATTTTTATGAAAAAGTATAAAGGGGTAGGGAAACATCAAAAATGACGTTGCATATGTCAATTGATTAGCCACACGCCAATGGAACTTTGGCGTTACAGGTTGCAAGTTAGTGGTAGTTTTAGTAGTAGTAAAGCTCTTTGTGAAGGGCTCATCCGGGGCAGTACTACCACCATGCCTATTTCTGCCGCCAAGCAGCTTGCTGTGTTCCGGTTTGAAGGGTGTGGGTGCCGATGTAATTACAGGTACATGAGGCTTAACACCTGTATGCCTTAGATTGATGGACGCTGAGTAGTGCAACAAGATGTATAAAAAAAAATCCAAAAAAAGTTTAATCTTCAAAGGTCATATTTATTCTGTATTTTGTTTTAATAAATATTGACACAGCGTCCACAAACCCCAAACTAGACAAAAGCTTGTACTATGGGAACCAGATAGCTCATGGAATACTTATGTATATTTTTTTGTAAATATATACTTAGAATTCAATATAAAATCTATGTTCATCACACAAATATTTGTCTACGGTGGGGATCGAACCCACGGCCTACAGCACTTCTGTGCAAAGAGTGTAGAAGAGTAGTAGGTTTACCAGAAGGCAGGCCAGAGTAACTAGTAATAATGTAGGATTTATTTCTAAGCTAGTTTTCTCTAATACTAAAGGCATCGTGAGGAAACTAGTCTGACTATCCCCTTAGACATCCTCAATGAGCCTTTGAGTAGGTAAGTACTACTTGGCACTAAAAGGTCTGAGGGGGTGCCTTAGGATTTAAGTCGAGAGGCTGGTTTATTCCTGCATGTGGGTTTTGTATTTATTCATCTGGTCTAAAGTTCTGGTATAATCACCTAACCATACGCCATAATATAAAAAAGGTTTTGTTGGCAACAAGCGCAAGGGCACCACTTAGGTACAGACCCCGGCTTGGGCTGTTGCCAGAAAAGAAAGCTACAGAGAGACTCTTCACCCTAAAGAGGCGTTAACGGGGAGGCGTCTTTAACCCCACCAGGTCAGTGTGAATGTTTCCTGTGTCCGGATCCGATTAGGCAACTTCTTTCGCATTAGCAGCGATGATCAGTTCATCTGAGCCACATAAAACGTTTCTAAGTTTACGAAAGGAAATATGTGAGACTAACTCTGGGGATTCAATTTTCTACTTTTACACCCGAGTCAAGCCGAGTATACAAGTTGTTTTCATACAAACTTCAATCCCCGCAGTATTCGTTTAGGGGTTGAACTTCTTGAGTTTCTTTCTTCTACGCACCAAGACAAATACACCCTGACAATTTTAAGTTTGTACTACCAGTGTATACTGTGCGCTGTCTGTATATATGTCAGTCAGTTAGTCAGGACAAAGAATCTTATAATTGGTATAGATATATATAATGAATAAAATTAGCTGTCACCTACCCAAATTGTGAGCATGAAACAAAAATTCATTTTTCAAACTGACGTCAATCAACTAATACACCATAAGTAAATATGTACGCCATAAATTGATTTACAAACCGTAACAGCACTACGGGCTTAACCCTAAATAATGCTACAAATATTATACAACATTTCCCGAAGCTATCCCACATACTCCCTCTAAGCTCCCGCACAAAATACACGCATCGATAATTCCACGAATTCGCCACTATCAATCATTCAGTCATTAAAATCAGCCAATCGACCGCGCTGTGTGTCACGCACATTTGAATCTCCATCAATTAAAAGGCGAACTTGTCAATTAATACCCGTCAGGTCCCGTCAGGTCCCGTCACAGGGAACAAAAGGCATTGTAATGGCGCATGTGAGGTCCTCGCCTTAATGGGACTTGAGATCACGGCGATGGATGGTCAGATGAAAGGCCAATATTAGTAAATTTTAACGCCAATATTTTACATTCGTTGCTTTGTATATGGTGGAACTTTTGTGGTATATTATGTTCTGGGTATGATTGCCTTAACATTTTTTTGTCTTGCTTTACTTTATTAAGTAAGATTGACACCACACTGAAGTTCAAAGGATCATCTAAGCTTTGCGCTCAGATATATTTAGCTTTAAGATGTTTTAAGATGATCCCTGCGGATATTGCTGAATTAATGCTTTTTGACTATGGCTGTAAGCTTTTTACGCTCGCTAGGTAGCCTGGTTATGGAAATCGTGGTTATGAACCAACTAAAATGTAGTATCGTATAATCGCCTAGGATTATACGATACTACATTTTAGTTGGTTGGAAAATCTACCTGTGGATATTGCAAGAAACAACTAAAGGAACTCACTTAGATTGAACATCTCCTTAGAATATATACCTTTTTCTGTGCTTAGTTTCTGAACACACTTTTAATAACATAAAAAAATAAACGACTTTGACATTGACAGCTTAGTACAATTTCATAAAATTCGAAAACCAACCGGCGCTGGCGATGTTCAAGGTAAATAAACTTTATTTTTACTGTTATACGTAATGTATTTGAATGAGTATTTTGCTTGATAAACTGTATTTTCTGTATGTGTATTTTACACTATACATTGCTCCATCGTCGTAAAACTAGTATCGTTTGCTATGTATATTATACACTGCTATGTATGAGGTTTTTTTCTTTTTTTTGCCAGCGTGGTTTTTACTTTGCTGTAGAAATATACTTGTAGGCTTAAACTCACAGGAAATGTTGTCTCTGTTCCTGAGATAACGCGAATTCTAATGCAAGCGGTGGAAAGAGTGGTAAAGATGAAAGTGAAAATGATTTATTTCTGTAGCCAAACAGTACACAAATTTACAGTGTGGAGGCTTTTTTAATACATGAAATCTGTTAATCTTTTGGGACCTTCTCAGCACCATTAGATTCATTATATGAGCGGTTTAACTTACCTAAGAGTTTGGGTCCAGCAACTAGTAATTACAAAGAACTAAACACGTCTTCAGCTGATTAAAGAAATGTCGATATTCCATTTATACATATTTTTGAAGAGGTATTTTTGAGTTCATCACACTGAAGCGCCTTTTTGCAAAAATTGCAAACGCAATTTAAAATTCAAAGTAGCTTGTTATTGGAAATAAATTGCATTGCAAGACAAAATAGTGGATTTCTTGGCTATCAACCTTCATATAAGTATTCTTGTCTACTTTCAGTTGCCATACCCTTGTACGAGTACAAGGGTTATTGGAAAACCAATTTTGTTATGCTCAAGTGGCAAACATTATGCCACTGAAGAGGTTCCAACTTTTGCCACCAACAGCCAAACATCACACAATGATGACCGATACTATAAATTGCACCGTGTAATAGACTGAATAAAAACCTAATGCTTATTAGTCGAAGAAGAAAATTAGCATTAGTATTGATGAAATTGTCGTACTTACCTAAAAAAACAGGCAGATGAAGGCAATATAATCCCAACAAACCACGGAAATGGGGCTTTAAGATTTGGTGAAATTGAAAGTATGCTGAGGATGTAACAAGAAGCTGGGAGCTAAGATTGTGCTGGCGTAAATCGGCGTAATGCAAGTCAACCCACCTGCAACTGTTGTTTATTTCAACTATGTTTCGTCGCTGGAGTTGGCGTATTTGCTGTAAGTGAACTATGGCGTATTTACCTTGGGAACAATTTGCTCATAACTGCAACGAGCAGACACGATGTTAGCTGCAGTTAAAGTGCTTGAAAAATAAAGAACAGGCTACAAACTAAGCGTGGTAACATGGTTGGACAACATAAAGTATCTCCATCAGCTATATTGTTACACTTATTGTCACCAAACGATACAGAAATGAGAGGAAGCAATATATCAAAGAGTAGTGTCCCAAAATGGTGAAACATTAATAGACACATATGGGCAAGGTTGATTTGGCCGATTGCTCGTTTCATTTACCCACTCAGGGATCTCCCAACTACTACACATGAGCGTAAACAATGCATGGCACGCCAAAGGCACTATAAAATTTAAAATATACAGGAAATGTCTCTACAGATCAAATATATCCGGTGCCAAATTTGATTCAGAGATGCCAAAAAAATCCAGTGTCTTTCTAAAACAAAGAATCGTTGAAAGTAGTAAAGAAAAGTTGTAGCCGAAAAGAAAAACAACTGAAATCGGTTTCGGAAATACCTACTGATAACACCAAGATGGTCAAATTGATCACTGGCCCCAAATTGCATCATACCAGCGATACAAGTTCTGCGAAGGTGGACAGGCAACCACAATTAGTACCAAGAGCAATGTGCAATTGTGTTACGTCAAGGACAGAAACTGTTTCTTGTTTTATCACATAAAGAACTGATTCTGATCCTCAACGTAGCACATTTGCTTCTACACGCTACTCACTAAAACCATCTAGAATTAAAACTATGAATGTGACAAAGAACAGTATACTAAGCATACCAACTTTCTTAAGTATGATTATGGCGATGTATAGTATTTCAAACGTGCTGTTTTCAAAAACTATAAAACTGAGATTTTTTGAATTTGTTTTTCCGTCTTTAACAAAAAAAAATTAGCTTTTCTATATTTTCGTTTTATTTTGCACTAGCTGAATAGTATCCACTTTGTTGGGCGGTATGCATTTTTTCTTTTTATATTTTTGGTCCTTATGACACTCAAAAATAACGTGGCTATCTATTGGTAAAAGAATTTTCAAATTCAAACCCCTACAACCTCACAAATTTTACCTCTTTATAGTACTAGTAAGCATATTTTTAATGTTGCGCTAATGTAACTTTAAAAAATGACAAAATTGAATCCAAAAATCAATCAATGTTTTAATATTGCTACAAGTTAATATTTAAAACCATAGAAATGGGCTGTAGAGTTATTTTGCAAGGTTTTTAAACGTCAAATGAATTTGTTAGAATCGACTCGTAAACCGCGGCTGAGGTTTTAAAGAAGTATTTCGTTGTAAGTCCCTTTTTAATGTTTCAGTGGGAGTTTTATGATTTTAAATCTGGGTTAATGGTTGATAAGCTACCAACTGAAAATAAGGGAATGAATGGTACAGAACATTTTGATGGACATTTTGTAAAATAAACTAAACGATCTTTTTATTACTTAGACTGATTTCACAGTCATTTGGTAGTAACTCTGACTTCTGTGCTGTGATGCACAGAAGCTGTGACAGGCACTCACAAGAAATGATTTTTGAAAAGTCGCACCCTAAGTCGTTGAAAAAAAAAAGAAATAGCATCATGATTTTAATTCCCAACGGTAAATAGGTATAACGGTAGGTTCGATCTCTTAGTACCAAATACTAAGAGAATAATAATTCTAGTTTGATAAAAAGTGTATGAATGAAATATTTATTATTTATTATTTTTATGCGTTTTTTCATACGATCTTAGGGAACAAGTTGGTGGTCCAATTGATATTGGATGGTAACTTTAAGGTATGATGGTAGGACGAGTCTCTCATGAAGACCATTTACTTACTACTACTACTACTGTTTCTTGTCTGTTCTTCTAGGCTTGGTCTCGAGGCACCTAGATAATAATAATAATAATAATGCTGGACAACCCAACAGTATCATCTAGCCCCAAGCTATGCAGAGCTTGTGTCATGGGTACTAGATGACTTATAATACTTAACACAAAACATTACATACGTACATATTTTTATTATACACAGAAAATATCCAGAACACCCAGAATAAACATTTGCATATCGTACAAAAAAATTATCCCAAGGCGGGAATCGAACCCGCAACCTCCTGCGTCGCAGGCGAACATTTGCCCACCGCACCACATAGATCCACCTAGTTATAAGACTATTGTAAGTGATCACTTTGATTCCATAGAATAAATGCTTATTTACTTTGACTTTGACTATTTACGCAAAATAATTGGGAGATTTGTCTAGTCTATGTTATATTTCATAAGCACCATCCGCAAGCTCTGTCCGATACGCAGTCTGACGTCAGTACCGCTCTCCGATATTGCTTAACTTGTACAAATCTCAAATCAAGCCACTAGAACACGCGCCGTCGCCCACAGGCTAAATCGATTGTAGCGACCCATTCAAAGTTACCCTGAGGGCTTTCTGGCATGAACGTAGCGACAAGCAAAGCGTTTGCATTGAAGTACGCGTTGAAGTAAATACAAATCATTTTAGTAATATAATAGTAGAGCTGTAAGGATCATCCGGGGAAGTACCGTACCTATTTTACTGTCAAGCAGCTTGCTGTGTTTCGGTGTAATAGATGTGAGTGGAAAAGATTAGCTTAAAACCCTGCAGTTCATAATAAATCACTAGCAACGGGACGCAAAAATATTATATTTTATAAATAATGTAATAAAATAATTTTATCAATATTAATTAGTACTAAAGTAAAATTATGTAATGTCTAAAATTTTATTTTTATAATGCATTACGAAGTAAACTATTATTTTTATATCAGTTTGAAAACAACTCGCTCCTCCGAATGCTACTCTCCTGGTTACAAGCAATACCTCAGTCTATACAAGGATGAGACTTTGTACGTAAATCTCCTCCTGAATCCACATGTTTTCTCTCGTTCCAACTACATTGCAAATGTATCTCTGTCGCACTTGTTTTTGCAGCTTCACGTGGGTTGAAACGTGTGTATTTAAAACTAGCGGTTTTGATTCGTTTGTAATTTGTGACTTTATTTTTAAAAATAGAATTAAAACCAGCGGTTTTGATTCGTTGAGTAATTTGAGACTTTATTTTAAAAAATCGAAGTGATTTGAATTAAAAAACAAAATTGAATTTTTAGTCTGTGGAATACCTGTAATGCGGTTTTACTACGTAATTATCATTGCTGCAATATAGTGTAATTTGTACCTAATGAGGTAAAATTTGTTGCGGTGAGATGTGAGGTAAATTAATTGGGTTTTCATTGTATATGAGACTTTTAAAGCACCGTTTACATAAACAGCTAGTCTCCTTAAAGATACAGTCAGTAAATAAAATTTAAAAAGTTTTTTTATATCCTTATTGGTGGTCTAGTGAAAATGACCCAACTTCTAATCCTAAAGTCCATAGGTCGGTCAAGGACTAATTATTTTTTTATTGAAAAATTTATGTGCACAATTGCCATTGCTTACAAACGATGAAGAAAAACATGATGAGGAAACTAGTTAGTATTCTAGCAGCGGTGATGGATTGGATGATTGCAACTTGTCACGTATGGAATATCAACTAAATACTGCAAAATGTGGGTATAAAATGTACCAAATTAATATTTGAACGTACCTCTGACTACCCCGGGGGTGATCTCATACAAAAAACGTGATTTTTTGCCGTTTTTACTATAGATAATGGTACGGAACCCTTCGTGCGCGAGTCTGACTTTCACTTGGTCGGTGTTTTCGTTTGTTCGCAGGGAACTGGCACCTAGGTTCACCTAGCTTTAACACAATTCCAGACGATCCCTGGATAATACTGAATAAATGCTTTTTTGACTTTGAGAAACTAGTTTCCAATTCTGTACTTATATTAACACTGTACTTATATTAGTAGTAGTAGAGCTCTTTGTGAAGGTTTTCCGGGGCAGTAATACTACCATGCTTATTTCTGCCGCCAAGCAGCTTGCTGTGTTCCAGTTTGAAGGGTGTGGGTGCCGGTGAAATTACAGGCACATGAGGCTTAACACCTGTATGCCTCAGGTTGATGGACGCTGAGTAATGCATTGTAGGTGACGTTCCTAACGAGCTTGACCTACGAAGCAATGCTTTGTTATATTTGGTGATGGTAACCACTTAAAATCAGGTGGACCATCTGCTTGTTCCATCAACAAGTAGTATAAAAAAAATATATTCAAAAATAGCTTGTATAGTTAGAGAAATAATGATGGTCCAGAAAAGGCTGCAGCACCCGGGCCGCCTCTCGACCGCGATAAGCATAACTCGAGGGTCGCGAAAGGCCCACGAGAACCGTTTAGTATTTCAATAACAACAAGTAGGGCAAGGACAAAGCTATTTTGCAATCTAGGGTTTGTGACGTAATTCAATTACGTTTGTGATTAGCGAAGGTAGGCCAGAGGGGCTAGTCAATGTTATTTCGCTACGAAGCGAACTTATCTATCGCTTTATTTTAAATCTATACTAATTATAAGAATCTATGTCCTAACTGACTGACATATAGACATTATCATATCGTATAGCATTAACCACTGGTCGTAGAGACTTGATAATTTCAGGGTTTATTCATCTTGGCGCGTTAAGATGTACTATGAAAAACATTATTGAAGTAAGTTTATCTTCTACATTTGTAATAATTGGATAATACAATTCTTGAAACTGAAATTTATTTATTTGCATATTTGGATTCAATTTAAAATAACTGCTAGCCTAATATATGTGAAAATGATAATAAATACAGTTCATAACCTGGATAACAGCTACTTTTTTATCCTTAAAATTGTACATAAACTGTGTTAGACCTAATAAGCCCTGGAAGAAGAATTTCTTTTATTTTAATGATAACAAAATTATTGCCTCTATACGTGGAATACCGCAAGGTATACTTTAGAAATAGATTTGCTTTAAAGCGAATAAACATTGTCTAAACCCCTAGTTTAGTTCTGAAATACGGGGCCAGTTTCTCTAACTTTGCTGTATAGACTTGGAATAGCATAAACAGTGACAAGGAAAACCCAAGTCATGTATAATGCATAAAAACTTTCGCCATAATTCACAAGATTCAACATCAAACGGGAAATTGGATTATGCCAAATCCTTACAAAATATTATGTGGCAACATTCGAGCCATGCAGAACTTGTGTTTGGTATAAGAGTATTTTACTTATTTTCTTTATCATCATCATACTTAAGAAGTCTACTCCTGAAGTGTCCTTTAGATGTCAGGGTGGAGTACCATAGTCATTACACTACCACGCGATTAGTTGTTTGAATTCAGGTAAGCCTACTGCCCATTCAAAGTAATAACAATAATAATAATGCTGGACAATCCACACAGCATTATCTAGTCCCAAGCTAAGCAGAGCTTGTGTTATGGGTACTAGATGACTGATATACTTAATACAATATATTACATACATAGACATTTTTTATTATACATAGATAATACCCAGAACACCCGGAATAAATGTTTGCAGATCGTACAAACATTCATCCCAAGGCAGGAATCGAATGATGATAAAGTATAAAGATGATGAAAAAAATGTGAGATGATGAAAAGGATGATGATAAAGTAGAAACTAAAACATGAGTTTATTTGTATACCTTTATAGTTTTCTTTATATTCTGATCTTTCTGAGAATCTGTCCCATTTTTGCACGATTGAACATGAAATACCCTGTTATTGAATATACAGGGAAATAAAAATACACGCATCATAATGATGCGTGTATTGAATATTATTCAAGGAGTGGTTTTTATAAGCCACATAAAAAAATATTTTGATGTTAAATTTTAGTTTGTTTTCGATGTTAAATGTATTTTTTTTTAATAAAGATGTTTTGTTTTCACATAAAGTTGAGTATTGAGCTCAAAAAAAGTTTTTTCTCAAAAAATCTATGTGAAATAGCCTTTTTTTGAGCTATTTTTATTAGACCAATTACAGGATGTACCAATTTTTATTTAATAGTATTATTAAACACTTCTAAAGTTTTTATTCTCAATGATGACAAGCCTTATACATGGTTGTCCAATCTTATTTTATGTAGCACGGAGACTATTCTTCAGGGCTCGTGCTCACTACCATCTAGCATACGGTGTGTTCTTATGGGATATTTACCATGCTTACCTACTATTATTTTTCTCTTAAGCTGGTTTGCGTGAAACTAGTGCCTAGATTAATTCTTAAGACGTTTAAAAATCTACAAATTCTTTAGTACAGAACTTATTACCATCAATCCTGATCAGTACCATACCAACCCACAAAACATTGATCCAAATACGTACATTTGTATAGGTCAATATGACGTGTCTGTCAAATGCTGCTTTGCTCACGTCAAAAGTCAAAAAGTCAAAAGTCAAAAAGCATTTATTCAGTAAAGTCCGCAGGGATCATCTTAAAACGTCTTAAAATGACACGTGGCAGCAATGGTGATTACAAGGTGTCAGTATTTACTTATATTTAAGGCCTTTCCTTTTCTGAACTTTATCGTACTCTCTATGTTCCTGTTAATTTTTTAGGATAAAAATAAAGATAACGATCATTATTTACTGATTGATTTGGATCAAAAACTTTCCAGAATCCAAATATCCAAAACATCTAAAATCCAACATTTATGGTTAATATTTATGGTAGGAAGTGGAATAGTATTTTCCCAAGTTATTCTAGAACCTTGAAAACATCTTAAAAAGAGGTATGTGTGACAATAGCTGCCCATGAAAAAAGTTACGTACAATTCGATTATTTGTAAGATAAAGTTACATAAACATCAGTGTAACAGCGCCCTTAGATATATTTAGGCCACACGTTGAAAGTTTATGGGCAATATCGTTATTTCTTGTGATTGCGAATGGAATTGCCTATTTTTGGGATACGGTTAGTTTCCAACCTTTTCCCTTCCAATTATTCTGAGCGTTCATGGAAATAACTTAGAAAGTGCTGCTTCATAAAAACTAGTGGTCATTGACGACCACAAAATATTTAAAATAAATAAATAAATAATTAAATTTAATACCACCTAAATACTTCTTCTTCTTTCGAGTCATTGGTTAAAACAGAATTAATCTTTAAACAGGACTTCATTTTCTGTCATCTTTGGAAAAAACTTGACTTTTAATTTTCATTGTTTTCCTAGTGTTATTTTTCACGAAAAGAGTAACTTAAATGTAAGGAAAGAGAAAAGGAAAAAACAAAAAATACCTATTGTATTGGTATAGATTAATTTAATTTGCTAATCTTTTGACGATTGATGTGGCGCGGTGGGCGAATGTCCCCCTGCGACGCAGGAGGTTGCGGGTTCGATTCCCGCCTTGGGATAAATGTTTTTATGATCTGTAAATATTTATTCCGGGTGTTCTGGAAAAATATTTATGTTTGTAATATATTGTAATAAGAGTATCAGTTATCTAGTACCCATACCACAAGCTCTGCTTAGCTTGGGGCTAGATGATGCTGTGTGGATTGTCTAGCGTTATTATTATTATAATTTTATTTCCAATTGTAGGTATGTAAAGCGAGCGATGTAACTGATGCTACTGACAGTACCACGTGTAAAGCTAGATAACCGCAAATCTGAATAACTAATGAAATATTTTGTTGGCGGTCTGTGTGGTTATTGACTATTGGGATTTCCAATTGTAGGTATTAGTATTGGTATTTTACTTACGTCATCGCCGTAACGTCAGCTTCACAGAGTACTTTTTTATAGACTGAAAGTCAGCTTATATAGATAGATAGACTAAAAGGTCTATCATATAATGGTTGATAAATCTGTTGACATCTCTATTTATTGATATGAATATGACAGTGACAGTATGATTTAACAGACCCGTAATAAGTGTCAGGGAATAACAAACAGATCGTATAGCTTTATTATACACGATTAAAACACAAGAGTAGATTAATTAAATTCAACATAAAATGAGATACACTGGGCCATCTTATCACTGAAAACAATCTTTGCCAGATAATCTTTGGATGGACAGAATTGTATAGGCGAGCAAGCTGTGTGGCGGTGGAAAAAGAATATGGTGGTAGTACTTCCTCGGACGAGCCGTTCACTAAAAGCTCTACTACTACTTAAACTACTAAGTCGTAGTTGTTTTAAAAGAAAGAAAGAAAAAAAAAACTTTTATTTGTGACGGAAACACAACACACACAATTCAAAACACACTTAATAATTAAACAAAAATAAAAACAAACAAAATAAGAAAAAAAAAACACGGACGAAAACGGTAGGTAACGGTAAGTACTCAACATAAGGTAGATATGTTTATTCCGTCGCTTATCTCATAAAAAAGAAAGAGATGCAAAACAACAAAAAAACTAAGATTATTCTACACAGCATCTGAACCAGAATGAATACCTATCAATGTAATCTCTAGGAACAATATAAGCCTCTTAAATCATTTTCAAAGCCTACTCAATCTTAAAAAGTTGGAAAGTTTGTGAATGAAAAAGAAAAGCAGTCAAGCGCGAGTTGATCTCTTGCTTAGGGTTTTGTAGCTTTAAATTAATTAAAACAGTATTTTGTAAGAAAATTAAAACAACAAGCTGGAATTACCCTTTTCCTCTTTTGTTTTATTATTGTTTTGAAATTATATTAACAGAATAAGTATTTTGTTTTATAATTAATAAAAAACAATTTAGAGTTTGTTTTTAAGAAGCACGTTCTTCTAAGTATGGTTTTGGTAGGCTTGGCATGTTTATCTTTGCTATTTTAGTAAAACTACTAACAAAACTAAGTAATTAATAGGTTACCTAAAAAAAAAACTCTGATAAAACGATAAGGCCACTTAATGTGATTTATTAGTTTACGCTTTGGCTTATAATAAAACGTGTTGTATATCTACAAAGTGTTGTATAAGTGTTGTTTTAGTAGTAGTAGAGATCTTTGTGTAAGGTCTTGTCCGTGGAAGTACTTCTACCGTACCTATTTCTGCCTCCAAGCAGTGATGCTTGTATTGCTGTGTTCTGATTTAAATGCAGGTAAAATTACAGGCACATGAGGCTTAACACCAGTATGCCTCAGGTTGGTAAACAAGGACATGTACCAAAGTCAAAAGTCAAAGTCAAAAACCAATTATTCAGTAATATCCGCAGGGATCATCTTGAAACGTCTTAAATCTAGGTGAATCTAAGCGCCAGTTCGCGGCCAAGCCTAGAGGCCTAACATGCGTGATTCACAAGGCAATGCTTTATTGTAGGTAACCACAACGTGGTGGGTTTAAAAAAACCTCGCTGGAATCGACAAAATGTTTAACGGTAGCCTTAGCTAGGGATCCCAAAAAAAATGCTGTTCCGCGGATCAAGTTTGAAACTTTGTTTTGATGTAGCGAACTGTTGTTTTGTCGAGTTTGAGTGCCGTAATGGATGGCATGTCAATCAGCCACTTTGTGTGACAAAACATTGTTCTAAAATGTACAGATTCACGAACACAATATATACACACAATATACTAGTCGATGACTACTCTATTGTATTAGGTCTAAACCTGTAATAATAGGTGTAATGTTTGTAAATAAATAAATAAATATTCACTAGCTTCTCCAGCTCAGTTGTCAGTAGCTCAGCCTTCTATAACAATTATTAATGCTGGACAATCCACACAAAATCATCTAGCCCCAAGCTAAGCAGAGCTTGTGTTGTGGGTACTAGATAACTGATATACTTAATACAATACATTACATACATAGATATTTTATAAGATACGCAGAACAACCGGAATAAATATATGTAGATCGTACAAATATTTATCCAAGACGGGAATCGAACCCGCAACCTTCTGCTTCGCAGGCGGACATTCGCCCGCAATTAGTTAGTAAGATAAAATTGCTTGCTATAGTTACAGGTTCTTAGGCACGCTTGCACAGTGATCTAATTTTATTTTATTTAGCTAATCACGTTTACCAAGATGTTTAGCGAAAATGTATTAGCAACGTAGGTAAATGCATTTAAGGGTTTTAAATGGTAAGTGGCGATGAAGCAGACGGTGAAGCAGGACGGTCTAGAATAGTACTACTAAATTCAGGGTACCGAAGCGAAATTTATGGAACCATTTGATATTCTAATGTGGCTCTTATTTATTTACAGGTAAGTCTCGATTTGTCGATGACGCAGCCAAGGAGGACCCATGTCTTACTGGTAGGCTTATTTTATTTATTGTCTTATAATAAATAATGTGTTGCTGTTAATTGTAACGTTTTATTTAATTTCTCGTATCTCTAAGAAAACTAATAAGAACTAGCATCACCACTTTATTTCACAAGCACGGTAGATATCCCCTCCGATTGTTTAGTTCCAAGTACCCACTGGAGATTCTTCGAGGATGTTTAATGAGGGTAGTCAGAGATATGTCCTGATAGTAAATTAGGTACGTAATAAGCCTGACAATATTTATAGCTATATTCAAACAATGGCTGTTTCATTTTTAATAAGTACCGTTTTCCTCAACGAACGGTACTCAAATGCTAAAAAAGTGTATCAGTTATAAATCACTTCTGCGTAAGACTCGTCTTACAAGGTACAAGCTAATTACGCCAGCTCCGAGCGGGCCTTTAATAAGTAATACGAGTAACGCCCACGGCTTTAAGGCACCTTTACACCGGGGTCTGGCTTTAGCTGAAAGAAAAAGTGGCCTTATATAGCTGTAACTATCTTATTTGATGCTTGCAAATCTTATTTTTTATTTTAGCACCGTTCCGTTTTGTGCGAGTATTCTAGTTTAACATCACACACGTACAATATACTGTTGCAAGATTGAATATTTAACGTTGATACAGACAAAGAAAAGAATTGACGGACCCAACTCGGATCAACCACATTTTGAAAACTACGCCTGATCTTCCCGTCACAAACATGTACAAAATACATGTTAGCTATCCATAAACCGTTGCAAACGATCTAGAGATGTCTCCACTTATCCAAAAAAATACTAATAAGTTAACAGATCAGTTTTGTAGCTAAGCCATAAAATTAAAACAAACAGATTGTCATGTTTTCGCATTTATATATTAGTATTTATATTTTTAATTCATAAAAATTTCTTTAACTTTTAGGGGGTTTTGTGTCTTCAATTCTCGGGAGATGATATTGCCGATCTTTTTTGGCGTGTTCCCTTATTCGCGTCTGTCATCCCGGGAAGTAATGGAGAGGTTATATTCAATACCGGGATCATCACAACTTATTTGACTTATGTATAGAAATTAGGATGTGTAGACATCCTAATTTCTAAACATGGGTTGATACTCAAAGCTGTCATCAAGTAACAAGCCTTTCAACCCTAATTGAGTTACGACAGCAAAATTGAAACGCAAAAAAAAAACACCGTCATTGCGATAAAAATATTAATTATCCTCCGTCACTTCTCGACCACATTGACTACGCGGTACAATAGATAAATTGCAGTCATTTATCAAAGCCAAATAACCTAAAAAGGCGAAAAACAATAGGCCCCCATCAGCTTGGATGAATTAATCAGCCAGTCACGATTCCAAATAACGATCGCACGAACCGAAGTATAACTTGGCCGAAAGAAGTTTGTCAGAAAGTTTTGGGAGAGTCGGCTAAATGATACTGGAATATCGATGTTTTATACAACTTTTTATATACGCTGTAGAGTGGGTACAGTCGTGATTGGATTTGTTTTAGTGGATGGCCGAAGT
The DNA here is from genome assembly GCA_947095575.1 of Electrophaes corylata. Lineage (NCBI taxonomy): Eukaryota > Metazoa > Arthropoda > Insecta > Lepidoptera > Geometridae > Electrophaes > Electrophaes corylata. The sequence continues at coordinate 9,565,805 of OX352715.1, read as the reverse complement.
TTCGCCTATTTAGATGGATCATAATATTATCGACAGTCTTTTGACTTTTTATGTGAGAAATTGCTTAAGATATATTTCGTCTGGTTGCTGTACCACGTTGTCGGACATCGATGTTACGTCGTCAGCATTAATATTGTTGGTCCATTGTGGGCCTCCCCAAATTGGGGTGCCCCCCATGCCGTAGTCACTACGCTTGGCAGATTGGTTGGTAGTACTTAGGATAAGTATATCTCCTGTTGCATTCTCTTACTCCTCGTTCAAGACATAGTAGTAGTAGAATTCTTTGTGAAGGGCTAATCTACCATGTCTATTTATGCCGCCAAGTAGCTTATTGTGTTCTGGTTTGAAGGGTGTGGGTACCGATGAAATTACACCACGTTCCTAACGAGTATGACCTACGGAGTAATACTCTGTCTGTTATAGGCAAGGGTGAGACATCTGCTTCTTCCATCAGCAAGTTACATAATAAATAAAATGGGCATCCTTTTAAGAAGGTTATGAAAAGGTCGTATGCTACACTGTGAACACCAGGGCTATTGAGACCTCTAGATATTTTACTACGCTGTTTTGGCACCAATCTGTCAACTGGTTCCCATAGTACAAGCTATGCTTATTTTAGGGCTCGGTAATAAACAAATAAGTATTTGTGGATATTTTTACACAACATTATCTAGAGCTAAAGTGAGCATAGTTTGGACTATGGGAAACAGATGCCTGATAGAATACTTATATACTTTTTTTTAACACATACTGAGAATATAAAATACGTACGTTAAGGTCTTCCCTTTTTAACAGTCCCATTCTCTCTACATGCCCAAACCATCTTAGCATCTCTTTCTCTACTTTCCCATTCACACTCGCCTGATCCATCAGTTTCGTCAGTTTTCTTTTATCCATCCTCTCTACATGCCTAAACCGTCTTAGCATCTCTTTCTCTACTTTCCCATTCACACTCGCCTGATGCATCAGTTTAGTCAGTTTTGTTTCATCCATCCGCTCTTCATGCTTAAACCGCCTTAGCATCTCTTTCTCTACTCTCCTATTTACACTCGTCTGATGTATCAGTTTCGTCAGTTTTCTTTCATCTATCCTCTCTACATGCCCAAACCGTCTTAGCATCTCTTTCTCTACTCTCCCATTCACACTCGCCTGATGCATCTGTTTCGTCAATCTTCTTCATTTATCCTCTCTACATGCCCAAACCATTAGCATCATTTTCTCGACTCTCATTGCTATGTTTTTTTTTCACTTCGCATTTCTCTCTTATAACACTGTCCCTAGCTCTATCACTTAAATTCATTTTATAAATCAAATCAGTAGAAATGCTGCGCATAAAACAACGTTTTTTAAATTCCAAGGCCGCTCTAGGCCCCGTTAGATTAAAAGATGTTTATCTAGATGCTATAATTAATTTTTCTCTTCGGACTCCTTTGAGGATTACGTGAATATTTTATCTATGTTACTGGGAGAGGTACCCGTTTATTCTTGTTTAATTTAGATGTTTCGTATAAACTAAGGGAAGGGATTTTGATGGAAAAAGTTTGTTTAAAATATTTTCATTGGTTCTTGTACTAGATTTGTTAGATTCAGTTTATTTTTATTTATTTGTCAAATCATTTAGTAACAAGAAACTTTACAAATAATAATAATAATGAACGTAACTTGGAAAACATTGATTAGTTGTAGGTGATAGTGACTGTTTAACATCGGGTAGGCCGTTCGCTTGTTCCATCAGTAAATCGTATAAAAAAACCACTCTTAGCATCTCTTTATTTAGTAGTAAATGAAAGTAGTTACAAAAACTAACATAAAATAGTTATATTACTACACGTTGTAACGTGTAATTTATTTTGTGGTTCAGCAAATAAGAGCCAAATTGGCTTGGCCGAAGATTATTGGCAGCCGCACAGAGTTCGTGTAATTATTTTATTATCTCAATTTACTATTATAGTCTAAATTAATTAATGTGGCCGGTTAGTTGTTTAAAATGCTGAGCAGGTTTTGAGAGTTATTGCACTATGGAGGTTTGACCGCTAATTTTGTTTTGAATTATATAATCATGTTATTTAAATGTAATTATTTAACGAAGTTTTACTTGTGCTGATTAAACTTATAATTTAATCAGAATTGGTTTTGCTGTTACAGCAACAAGGGCGTATATTAGTATTTTCAACAAATTACAGACACATGAGGCTTAACACCTGTATGCTTGAGGTTAACGACGAAGAGTGCATCGTAGAGCACGTTCCTAATGAGTGTAACCTACGAGGTAATACTTATAGGCTATGGTAACCACTTAACATCAGGTGGGTCATTTGTTTGTCCATCAGCAAATTGTTTAACAATTTTATATAATGCTACGATCGCAAGGAAAGCGCTACGTAGTCGTAGATAGTGCTACGAATTCGTAGATACTGCTACGTCTTACGTCATAAAGTCTACATTTTTATTTTAGCTTCATAACTTTTTGAGTAGAAACAATTAAGTATTGAATATCTACGCAGTATTGCTAACCTGACAACCGCGAATCAGTCCGGGAGCAACGACCTCGTAAATTTCTGTCTATTGTCTGTTCTACGTGATTGTGGTTGAACTGATAGATAAAGACTAAAGTTAGTCTAAACTTTGCTTTATATCGACTAAACTTATTCTACGTGGGTTGTATTTTCTGTAGAAAAGTCTTGGAATAAGCAATTTACCCACCTGGTATTGAGCCGTTTTCTTCTTTACCTATAATAAGAAAATAGAAACACATCACGACTTTAATTCCCAGGCACGGTAAATATCCCTGCAGATATTTTAAAGCGTATCAAGAAGTAAAAACTCAATTTTTTTTGAGAATAGGTATTATAGGGTCGTCCATAAATTACATTTAGAAGAAGGAAAGAAAGAAAATACATTTATTTGACATACGTTTTGCACATAGAACGGACAAAAAACTACCTACGTACATGTTATAAAGAAAAAGAAAAAATAACAACAGAAAGTAGGTTAGCGTTATCGATGGGTCTCAACTAGTCCGGTCTAGTGCCGAATGTGTCACATTTGTGTCTGGGTGTTATATTGTATTCTATGTATGTATTACACAATAATTTGTAATAAAAAAATCTGGTTCCCATAGTACAAGCTATGCTTGGCTTGAAACTGGATGAACTTGTGTAAAAATCTCTACAAATCTATATTTAATATCATAAATAAATTTATAAAATTTCAGTCACTTTATAAAGTGTCAGGTTGCAAACCTACTACCGCTGTTAGAATACTAACTGGTTTCCTCACGATGTTTTTTTCCACCGTTTGAGAGCATCTTAAATCCAATAAGTACTCATTTAAAACTACCAGTTTTATTCTTTCTGAAGACAATGAGAAACTTATGTGGATTAAAGTTGATCATGATGTCAATGAACTCCAATATTCGTGTGCCGAAAACGTGTTACGCGAAAAGTGTGTGCAGAAATTATAAATTCAAAGCACGCTTTGAGCGGTATGGTGTTGCCACCTTACATTTCTATTTTCCCGAAACTTGTCAGTACTTTTATACATCCGTTCCTGCCACATCAATTTGTAGTGATGGATAGGTTAGGTGACGTTTTTCCAAATACTGTTTTTTAGTTACGTTGAGAGTAAGTGGATGTGATTTGGAAGATTCTTTTTTTAGTTTTTTGAATAGAGTTTCGCTTGTTTGTTTTGTTCCTAGGTTTTTTATACACTGTAAAAAAATCCAATTTACCAAAGCACTAGTGGATTTGTGGGAGTGACTCCTTCTCATTCTAGAGGTTTTTTATACAAAAGAGTGGTAATGCAGTGAGTATTTGGGGACACATCCAATTGGTACTGATTTGGATCAGTTGAGCTATCTTAAGATCATTTGCAACGGTCTGTAGATAGCTCAACTGTTTTGTATGTATTTATAAGTTATAAATACTTGTGTTAGCTATAATTTTTTTTGTAATTCTTCAACAAAAACTACTTCTTCTTTGAAATAATACGCATGTACACACTACACATGATACAGTTGAGATAAATCAGTAAATTATAGCAAACAATCTAGAGATAATTTTTATTAATAAAGTAGACATTATTTTGAATTAATTCAACCAACGACAAGTTTTGACTGTATAGTTTTTTAAAAGTATCAGTTTTTAATAATATTTTTTTATAACTACACTATTTATTATTGTACTTATTATTAAACACCCAATAAAGGAAACACAAGAAATACAAATGAAAATGTTACAAAAGGTCTTAAAACTATGTGTCCCTTTCATTATAGGATACAACAGCATGCCAGTCAGTCAGGACAAAGGTTCCTATAGTTGGTATAGATTACCTCAACAAAAAAACGTAAACATCATACATTAATGATACGTCGTTCAATACAATCAAACGGCCACCGCTCTCTCATATAAAAGTTTATAGGCTACAAATAACTTCGTATACTAGTCTTCGTATAATTTCATGTTGTATTTTTATGTGGAGTGTTTTGAATTTATTGCCCAATAATTTTGAATGTGCATCACATCTAGGTCTTAAGCTATTATGAGTCAACTCTGGTTTTTGTGGTGACAACGACGATAGATTTTTTCAGAGCAACAGAGTACTCTTCACAGCACTTGTGCTGCAAGAGTCAAAACTCTCTAACTATCACGGTTCATGAGACACAGCCTGGTGACAGACGGAGAGACAGATAGACAGACAGCGGAGTCTTAGCAAAAGGGTCCTGTTTTATTCTTTGGGTACGGAACTCTAAAAAGGAACTTTATAAAGAAAAAAAGGCCTTACTTATTTGTTCACTTACTCTGCTATGCGTACATAAACCTTTTGCTTAAAAGAATCCATTGGTGCACGAAAAAATTTCAAACCACGACCTTAGTACCAGAAAGCGAGCCACTACACCACCAGTACTTTCCACTCCACTCCACCAATAAAAATCCTTTCAGCAACACGTAAGCGCCAACGGAAATCTCGTTCTATTTGCGACCTGTCTATCAGAAAAAAAAACCTTTTTCAGTAAAACCTTTAGCTTCACCGACACGAGAAATACTATGGTAACGTTTGTTATTCCACACACGTCGGCGGAATAAAAGCTGGTCCATTGGACCGTGCGATAGAATTGGCCGAAGATAACGCACCGGTGGACTTTAGCTTCAGCCATCGGATGATGTAATTAGGTACGTCAGTTTGGCTCCAAATAAGTCTCTATAGATGATGGATGTGAATGATGAGATGAATGAAGCTTTTAGGTGAACTGAATTTGGGAAAAACTGTTTCTTAACCAATTTCTAAAAAAAAAAAATATTTGGTCGTGTTTTAGGGTTTTACCCAAAAGGTGAAAACTCTCTATCACGGTTCATAAGATTCAGCTTAGAGATGGACAGACAGACAGACAGCGGAGTCTAAGTAACAGGGTTGTTACTTAGACTCCGCTATCTGTCTGTCTATCAATCACCAAGCTGAATCTTATGAACCGTGATAGAGAGTTGAAATTGGCTTTTATAGTTTACGATTTACATTTGGTCTTGCTGAAAAAAAATGCTAGAAAGGAATAATATTTTGGCTAATAAATAAAAAAAAAATATTTATATTGAAACTATCGTATCGTCATATGTGTCAACGAATATAAATGATAGATATAGAAATGGAATCGCTTTGAAGAGAATGCAAATTGTATATGACCTAAGGTGTAATTTTTACCTACTGTATATCCTTTAGAATCCAATCGAATTTGATTCAGCCCGATGGAGGCAAAGTGACTATTAGAGTAACATAATTTCCAAAGCTATCAAAATATAAAAGAGTGAAATCTACACCGCAATTTGTTTACTCTTTTAAAATAATTGACTTGAAATAAAACAGATTTAAACTGAATACAAAAAGATGAAACGATTAGCGCAAGCCGTATAATGGTTTTGTTTTTAAATTATTAAATCTTTGTTTTGATAATGGAAAATTAAGTGAATTAGGCGCTTGGGAGCAGGATTAAAATGTACAGGGGTGTCTTAAAATGAATATAAATTGAATAACCCCCATACTTATAGAAAGAAAACAGAAATAGCATAAATACATGACTTGTATGATTGCCTTAACATGTTTTCTGTCTTGCAATCACCTTATTAAGTTAGATTGGTACCACACTGGAGCTTCATTATTTACATTATTATTACTTTGTAAAAGGATCATACAAAAAAACGGTAGGAACCAAGCCGTAAGTTTCTTGCCGGTTCTTCTAGGCTTAGTCGCGAGGAACTGGCGCTTAGATTCACCTAGATTTAAGACGTTTCAAGATTGATCCCTGCGGATATTACTGAATATATGCTTTTTGACTTTGATTTTGACTTAATCACAAAGCACAGTAGATATCTCATCCGATCTCTTAGTACCAAGTACTTGCTTGAGATTCTTCAAAGAATGTCTAAGGGGGTAGTCAGAGGTACGTCTAGATAGTAGGTACATTTGGTGCATATAAATGTTTTTTTATGTGACTTGTTAATGGAACCAGCAGATGGCCCACCTGATGTTAAGTGGTTACCATTACCTATAACAGAGCATTACCTCGCAGGACATGCTTATTATAAACGTGCTCCTACGATAAATTACTCTACGTCCATCAACTTGAGACATACAGGTGTTAAGCCTCATGTGCCTGTAATTACACCGGCACCTACATCCTTCAAACCGGAACACAGCAAGCTGCTTAGTGATAAAAATAGACATGGTGGTAGTACTTCCCCGGACGAGCCTAAGGTACAGTCAGCTGCACTAGAATGTAGGTATACAATTCGTTACTTTCGAAACGGTATCAAAACCTTAACGTAAACTCTTAAACAGTAAAAACACAACAATCGTAAAATTTGTTGATAAGCTCATTTGTTTTTTGAGTTTTTCCCCTGTATATATTAATTGTAACGCTGTTAAGCCATTTTTTTTTTTCATTATATTTTTGCGACTTTGGTATCACTGCGGCCATATGGCCTATTGTGATCGCCACTTGTTAAGGTATCACCCCTCATTAGGGCGTTCATAGTTCACCACTAAACCCTGCAGCTGTTAGAAACTGGAGGATTTCCTTGGGGGTGAGTTCTTGTAGCTCATCCGGGCACAGGGTATGTTTTCCCAGATGGATGCTACGCTTGCTGTGAAGCCATTCTATAAGTTACAAATTGTATACATTCTAGTGCAGCTGACTGTACATAAAATGTATGTCAGGACAAAAATCCTCATAATAAAGATGGATGTAATATTAGAAAAGCCGATAAGATACGCCCCAAATACAAAATACACTGAAAACTTACTCGATCCTATAAATCCAAGTTATCTTTATTGACGTTTTTATAAGTACCGAAAGGTCTAATGAAACTTAACTCGAAGCTGGAAACTTTCTTATTCGCTCGTACTTCATGATTAGGACGAGACATCGGGGTCTACGCTAGTGCTGTCACAATAACGATAAGATTTCATCAATTGCGGGAAAATGGGGATTATCCCCTTTCTTCGGAGAATTTTTGGGAGTTCGGAAAAATCCTTTACAAGATTTTTTGGCTTTTGAAAGGTATTTATTGTAAAGTGTGGTTGGTATTCTCAATTGCGACCGATGTGGCGTTGCGGGCGAATGTCCGCCTGCGACGCAGGAGGTTGCGGGTACGATTCCCGCCTTGGGATAAATGTTTGTACGATCTGCAAATATTTATCCCGGGTGTTCTGGGTATTTTCTATTTATAATAAAAAATATCTATGTATGTAATGTATTGTAATCAGTCATCTATAGTACCCATAACACAAGCTCTGCTTAGCTTGGGGCTAGATGATGATGTGTGGATTGTCCAGCATTATTTATTTTTATTTTATTTTAAATTGAAGTAAATTTAGATGGAAACCATAAAAATACGGTGTAATAGAAATTAATAAAACTACCTTTGATTCTAAGTGAAGAAGGTTTTAAATAAATCTTAAACTAAAAAAATACACTTGCATTTTTTGTTTTATAACTTTTCAATTGTGGCACTTTTGGAGACTGAACAGGATAAAACAAATAAATATTAATCTAGCCTTAAACTAAGCAAAGCTTTTGTACTATGGGAACCAGATAGCTTATAAAATACTTTTAATTTATAATACAAATAGCTTACCCGTGCCCATTGGGCGGTAAACATTTTTACTTACAAATCTTAACTGAAATAGAACTCGATGTCGCCAACAGATGGCGTTAATACGGCATAAAATAGCGGCCGATCGCAGTTTCGCCCGCGTGGCAGTTTTTTCCCGTTCCCGTATAAATGTAGCCTTAGTTACTCCTTGTTATATCAGCTATCTGCCAGTGAAAGTCTCGTCGAAATTGGTCCAGCCGTTCCAGAGATTACCCGGAACAAACAGACAGACAGACAGACAAACATTTAAAAAAATGCTATTTTGGTATATGTGTCGCATATACATTTATATGCATATAGTAAAAAGCAGTTATTTTATTGTATTTAATATTACAAACAGACGCTTCAATTTTATTTATTTGTATAGATATTAAATCCAGGCACAAAACATACATTTTATTCTAGGTGGTGATCGAACCCACCACCTAAAGCGTATAGGCAGGGCTACTACGAACTGAGCTCCGACCGCTGTCAAAGATAACTTAACGGTACCATAGCTGCCAGCCCAGACGAATTATTTTAAATCTTAATGAAACAGAACGCCCAATCATTCCCAACCGGAACACGAGGCTTCAAGTCGACCCCCATATTTTACTTTTATAGGAAGGAAAGGCTATGTTTGTCAAGGTTTCTTCCCAGTCTCTAATCCCTTCGGAGGGACTGACCTAAAATTGAAATCAGCCCTTTCTAAGTGGCAATGTTTCACGGCCATTAAAGTTTAAATGATTACGGTATGCGAGAATTTTCTCTCTCTATCTGCGAGTTACTTAAGTGCGGCCAATTTGTATGAAAGTATGTGTCTGAAGTTAAGATGTGTGGGTAGGGAATTTTTTTTTTAATCTTGACAATGTGATTTATAATTTTTTTTATGATTTATTCTAGCCCTTGATTAGTTTTGTTACCTGTGTGCATTTTGTCAATAAACTTGTTTACTTTCATTAGCCGCAAAACACCTACTTAAAGATATAACAGTGCCTCAACTTTCTATATATATATATAGTTATATAGTAATAAGTAGGTATAAGACTAAAAAAAAACTATGTTATCTTTAGTTTTTTGATTTACAAAGTAAATTAGTACGTGTTGTTTAAAATCTTATAAACGAAATATAGCAAACAGTGATAGAACTAATTTTAATTACATTACATAGACGGGCCTTGACCGAGCAATTACTGTAGCGCCGTTGCAGTATACTCGCCTAAGCAAAAATAATATTGTAACTAGACTACAATCATGTTCAATTTTGACGACCTGGATTTAGCGGCTATTGCAATCTGGACGGTGAAAGATCAGACAAATCTTCAACTACAAGGATATGGAGTGTGCATCCACTTTGGGCCGTGACTGAGCCGAGAAGGGAACGAGTAGTTTCCCAGCGTTGTTCGTTGCTAGGCCGTCACTCGGTTGCCGCTCGGTATAGCGAGACTGTCCATACAAAATATTTGCAATATTATTTGATTGTGCTACGGCCTACACTTGGCTCGGACCCGAGACGGCGTGAGTCATCCTTTACTATGACCTATTGAGCCGAATTTTTGACTGAATGGCCAAACAGCCACCATTGGAAGACAAAACGTAAGACGCTATCCTATCTTCTGGACTGAGGACATTGCTAGAATTGTGGGAAGTTGGTGGAAAAGGCTTAAAATAGTTTTTCCTAGATAGTAGATAGTAATTCCTATGTCCAGCAGTGAACTTCTTTAGCCTTAAGATGATTTTTTGTTCGCTAAATTGTTAGCCATTTGTCCCGGCTTTGCATGGGTTTTAGTAAGAATCCCTAATTTTTATGAAAATATAATATATCCTATGTCACCCGGGAATAATATACACTATAAACTACACTATAGTTTATCAACGGTGAAAGAATTTTTTTAAATCGGCTCAGTAGTTTCGGAGCCTATTCAACAATTAACAAACAAACAAGAGAACAATCAAATCTTTCCTCTTCATAATATTAGTATAGATTAGTATTGAACTTCTCATAAAGTCATGACACATAGGCCTCCCCCATACTTGGGGGGGGGGGGTTAATCGTAGTCACCATGTTGAAAAGGTAGATTAGTCACTGCAGTAACAGTGCTTAGTACTCAGGAGATTCTATTGCCTGTAATAAGTCACTGACAGTAACCTTTCTGAAATCCATGAGAGGTTTCTACTCTACACATACCCACACATATACACACTTTCTCCACAGAAGCAAAACATATTAAAAAATGTTATCAAATGTTTTAGGGCTAACGCCGTCGTAAATAAGTTGTTAAAATTAGACATTGGCAAGTGCGAGATCTCTTATGACAAGTATTTGTTTTACTTAAAAAGAGATTTCATCGTATTTTATAATTAATGTATCATTTGGAAACGCAATAAAACATTCTGTATTTGTATTTGTTTCGAAGGGAATCTAAGCTGGAATCACCACGAATGTCGATAGTAAACAGATTTTATTCACTAGATAATGGTTTATAGAAGAAAAACAGATAATATAAAAGTTATCCTCCATTAAAAACTATTTCTTGAATCGTGAAAATCAGACCGTTTACGACGACCCGGCGAGTTAGCAAGTCATAAAGACTACATTTAATTGAATGTAATTTATTTCGATTCCATTGTTTGGGCCGTCCGTTTTACTACTCATAAAGTTTTCAGTCTCAATTTTTATGCGATTTCAGTTTAGTTTCATTGAAGTCTTAGTTTTTCTAGTTTATGTGTTCATTCTTTGGAACTTTAAGCCCCATTTTGCTTATTTTATAGGATTTAGTCGTTTATTGTTCGAACGTATCTCTCACTATTCCTATAATTGTCAATAATCTTCTTAATTCTTAATTCTTTATTGCACACATAAAATTACATAGGAAAAAATCCATTGGCGCATGATTGGATTTGAACCCACGACTTTGGGATCAGAAGGCGGGTTCACTCCAACTAGACCAATGGTTAGGTTGAAAACCGTTGATTACTAATGACCATATCTCAAACTTTTTGGTGACTCACAAGAACATTTTAAGGAGAAAACATAACTGCAACACTTTTAGCAAGATAATAACGTTACTTTCTAAGCCTTTCATATAGCTTGACACTTATACAAGAGGGCGTGCCAACTTTACACGTATTCGAGCAGCATTGGAAATGACAGCTTTGGTGAGCGTCCGCGACAAATGTCAACTTTTACATCGGTGGTTATTTTGGCAGATGCACTCTCGGTCGGTGCTTTTAGCTGGTAATGGTCACAGTGCATCGCGAAGTATTTTTAGTTTGTAGTAAAGATGACATTTCGATATCTTTTCATTTTCTACGCTAGGAATGGCTTTTATGTTGGCTATTTGAAAATATTGCGGTAGGTGCTAAGTTCAGTGTTTATTTTTTTCCCGTTTGTTTTATTCTACAAAAATGTAATAAAAGTCAAAAATGTAATACAATCATAATCTAACCAAATAATAATAATAATAATGCTAAACAATCCACATAGCATCATCTAGCCCCAAGCTAGTGTACATTACATACAATAGATATTTTTATTATGCATAGAAAATTTCTAGAACACCCGGAATAAGTACCTATTTGCAGATCGTACAAACAGTTATCCCAAGGCGGGAATCGAACCCGATCGAATTACTTTTCACATACAAACATATTTCAAAGATATACATTCCAGTAATGTTATAAGTTATTTTCCTTAAAAATACATAGATGAGATTGAGTGGTAAATAGCTCAAAGACATTTTTTGCGTATGAACGCCAACTATACTAAGTACCACAGAGTTACCCCAAAAAGTTATTCCGTAGCTTATATGAGATACAATGTAAGCAAAATACGCAGTTTTTGCAATTAATTTAGATGAGTTACTTAAATAGAAAGAAAAGAAAGAAAGAAAGAAAATTCATTTATTTGGCTCTAAAAGAAAATACAAATAAACAAAAGAAAAAGTAAAATAAAATTAAAACATCTAGGTACTTATAAACTACAAAAAAATGAGATTAAACAATCATGAATCAAAACAATCACAAACTTTACGAAAAACTTTAGCTATATATTTTCCCTAGACACTTATCCAATCAAAACCCCAATTCAACATATACCGAACACCATGAACCCATAACACAATCCATAGAAATTGCTTCTAAAAGTTGACCTCAAAATTTGAGTCACAAAATATGACTTATGCCTTGACTCAGAGAGCGCAACGTAATGAAGTTTTATAGGTGCAAAATGGACTTTATTGTAATGAAATAAGAGCTCTAGCAATTGACGGAGTGGTTGTAATAATTGAGTTTTCTCATCAAGAATTGGAGACCTTTTTAAATGAGTTTCAAAAGTGCTTTGTTTATTGCGCCCTGCAGACTTATGAAACTAGACTCTAGATCATTTTCAGTGTCTAAATGGCATCTGGCAACTATAATTTAGTACGCTCTAGACACTAGTCTAATAATTGTAATCACTTTTACAAATTAAATTAATTTATGTAGTACCAGCTGTTGCCCGTGTCTTCGTCTGGTTCGTTTTTTCCGAGTTACTTAGCACTTATTGTTATATTTTGGACAATTTACACAATATCTTTATAAATAATAAATTGTGTTATTCTGATATTATAAGCTATTATACTGTTAAGTTTCATGAAAATCCATTAGTAGTTTTTGCGTGAAAGAGTAACAAACATACATACTTACAAACTTTCACATTTTTTTTATTTTTTCTTAAATGTGTCTTGCTGATGGAACAAGCAGATTTTATTCTTTAGTGTTTGTTGTTGTAGCGGCAACAAAAGTACATCATCTGTAAAAATTTCATTTCTCTAACTATTACTGTTCGGACAGATAGATAGACAGCGAAGCCTTAATAATAGGGTCCCATTTTCCCTTTTGGGTAAGGAACCCTAAAAACAGACTATTCTATTGAGAAATTATCTACTAGAAGTCAGCGATATTTGGTCTTAAGAGACCATAGCTATAAAAAACCTTTTGGTCATAAACTGTTGATAGACAGCAATAACAAAATATTTGTATACAATATTTTTACTACCTATACAAAAGCTAAAAGCAGGCGTCCATAAACAAATATTATTGTGACCTCTTCGACAATGTCACAAGAAACAAACAGATGACATAAATATTGTAGAACTAGCGGCCGCTCGCAGCTTCGCCCGCGTGGCAGCTTTTTTCCCGTTTCCGTTATTTATTCGGGATAAAAAGTAGCCTATATGTTAATCCAAGTTATAATCTTTTTATATTTCAAATTTCATCCAAATCGGTCAACTGGTTAGAGCTTGAAAGAGTAACAAACATCCATCCATCCATCCATACTTACAAGCTTTCGCGCTTACAATATTAAGTAGGATTATTACATATCTTATACATCAGCACGATGTATAAGATATGTAAAACGATACGGTGACGATGAAGGATTTTTTTTTATAGCAGCGGCTTGCAATTTGTCACGTATGAAATACTTACTACTTAAAAAATGTGGGTATGTACCAAATGTACCGCTGACTAGAAACCTTCGAATAATCTTAAGTAGGTACTTGGTACTAAGAGATCGGAGGGGATATCTACCGTGATTTGAGATTAAAGTCGGGATGCTACTTTCTTTCTTCTACAGGCTATTAATGATAATGTTGATGGCTCCGTCTATAATCGTAGCATAACCAATCTTTGAACAACACAATTCAAGACCAAAAAAATTCACAAATCAAAATTGCTCAGTTTTCTTGATTACAAGCAATTTGTTTGATTTGTCCAACAAATAAGTCTTTCAGCAGAAAAACAAGGTCAATAAATGAAATGTCACCTTCAATAATTCTACACTGCCGAGTCGGTCACATGTGCCTGTCGTAAAATCCACTCGCGTCTTATTGGTTCCACTGAGAACGAATTTTATGGAGATAATTGGTTTCGGAAGCCATTTCTACTATCCAGTATTTATTGCAAAAATGTTTCGATAAAAACATTTTAAACAATGAGTGTATTAATATTTTGGATAGAAACGAAATATTTACCTTTTAAATATTTTAATTTATTTTTGAGTTTGACCCGTGATCATGGCGCATGCAACTGTGCCGAAATATCGGGAAACAATCAAACTCAAAAATCATGGTAAATATCCCGTTTCTATCCAAAATATTGATCAAAACCATGATAGTTTAAAAAGTTATAATGAGTGTATTTATGTGGAGACTATGTTTAGGTAAGCGTAGTGTAGGATGCCCTCCAGCAAGATGGAGCGACGTTCTGCAACATGTAGCTGGTAAACAATGGATGAGAAGAATGGGCTTAGTTGCGTGTCTTGGGAAAGACTTACGTCCAGCAGTGGAAAAGCAGAAATCAGAAATTTATTTGCTTGAACAAAGGTACAAATACAATATTCTTGGTGTTGGGGTTTACATAAGATATCCCATTATGTCCTACTAACACTATGTTAGTTGGAAGTAGTGTATGTTATCCAACTCCGTCTCATGTCTATACTATAATATTATAAAGAAGAAAGATTTGATTGTTTGCATTGAATAGGCTCCGAAAGTACTGAACCGATTTAAAAAATTCTTTCACCGTTGGGAAGCTACACTATCTCCGGGTAACATAAGCTATATTATATCGACGTCAATGGCAACGACCAATGTGGTGCGCCTTGGCATAAATATTTGTACGATCTGTAAATATTTATTTCGGGTTATCTGGGTATTTTCTATGTATAATAAAAAATATCTATGTATGTAATGTATTGTATTAAGTATCTATATCAGGTATCAGTTATCTAATACCCAAGACACAAGCTCTGCTCAGCTAGGGGCTAAATGATGCTTTGTGGATGATCCAGCATTATTATTATTATTAGTTACCTGTTGATTGAGTCGTTGACCTCGGTTCTAAAACTGAACTTTAATGAAAATCAACATCCAATATCGCTATGTAGACATAAAGACATCGTTTCAGCTAAATTATATCAGTTAATACTGTAAGAAGGCGTAAGAACGCCGGGGGTCGTACTTAACGGCACTAACGGTCAATAACGCCCGTAAATAACGACGCGTGGCCGGACCGGGCTTAGTCCGGCACTACTGGCGATATTGGTAAGGCTTATTGTAAGCTATTCCTTGCATTGTGGGTGTTTTGTCTGATGTTTGTTAAAAACAAATCGTGATTGAATTATTAGGTAGGTAGTAGTTTTTTTTAAACATCATCTAGCCCCAAACTAAGCATAGTTTGTACTATGGGAATCAAATGACTAATAGAGTACTTTTATACTTTTTTTTATAAATACATACCTTAGCATATAATATAGCACCCAGATATAGGTACATAGAACAAACATCTATGTTCATCACACAAATATTTGTTCTCAGTGGGGATCGAACCCACCTCAGCGCAGAAGACAGGACTCCTACTAACTGAGCTGTGACGACTATCATTTTTTTAAATTACTTTAACTAATTTAAACTGTCTGTTTCTTTTAGATATAATTTTACATTCAGAGTTTGCGTTAGTGGCAACTTCTTACTTACGACCTCATTTTCATAATGGACATGCTTTATTTTATATCACACTAGCTGACCCGCTCGCGACTTCGTCCGCGTTGTATTTTGAAATAGAAAAATACTAAAGATAGAAAGATATTACAAAATTTATACATACGAAGCTCTGAGTATTTTCATCAGGTGCTACAATAAATAGGTTTTGAGGGTTAGTGACTTGTGAGCATGCGACGTAAAGCTGATCATGCGAAAAACAGCTAGTCCTAAGATCGAAACCTGCAGCTTTTAAGTGTTTGTTTGACTTCAAGATTTGTTGATGGTCATCGCATAAGCATAAGCTTACCAGAAATTGTACCCTCTTAAATTGAAAGGGGAAATTACTCAAGAATGATAATAAACCATCTCGTTGCCTCAAATTTCTGAATGAATTTGATTATTTGATAGCAATCGTTTGATCATTTCTTGGATCATATAGCCCTGTCATATAACCTAGAGTTTTCACGATGTACTACTTATGCAACCTCCCCATACAGACACTTCACCAGGTCTTCTAGCGTTGTTACAACAGGACGTAATTGGTGAAGAAGCATCACCTTTCCGCTCTGTTATGGTATAGTACACTCGCCAATTTGAAATACATAGAACGTTGGAAAACTCTTTGACAAAAGGATTTTCACCTAAAAATGCTTTCATATTGATGGATAGAAGCAGCTATGAGGCCAGAAAGTGGATCGTTTTAATATGGCATTTATTTTGTCAACTCTTGTTGATCTATTCACTACGGGTGAAAATCGCCTCTGAACAGGACTATGATACCACCCATGCTACGATTATTTCTAAAAATATCTTTCAAAGTCCGATTGACTGCTTCGGCAGTTTTTTATGTGCCATAGTACATTCATCTCAGACTATGAGACACCAATCTTTTAACGCTTTTGCCTTATCGCTGTTACGCAACACGCCACACACTGGGTTTTCATTGCTGTTTAAACCGATGGGTATTTTAAATGCACTGTGTGCCGTTATAACACCAGAAAGCAAAGTAGCAGCGATTCTCGATAATGCTACTGCTAAAGCTATTTTGCCATTTTTCCTTACCTCTGCCAGAATGACTTTGGTCACGAATGTTTTTCCCGTACCACTGAGAGCGTCAAGGAAGTATAACCTTTCCTCGCTATTTGCGACGCTCATGACAACAGTCTCAATAACCACTTTTTGCTTTGGAGTTAAATTCGGGATATTATCATTGGCAAAAGTAGTCATTTCCGTCATTATAGACTGTAATCAGTCTCTCCAACATATTTTCTATTGACTCTAGGTTGATTCGGAATAGGTTCTGGTTCTGGTAATCTATATTGATTTAATTGATAATCGAAATAATAATATCTTGAAGAGAACTTAGACTACAATCAATAGCATTACTATTGTGCTTTGATCTCTTAAAAAGTCCTCAGAAAATTGGAGTTGGTATTTTTGCTACGACTGTGCTGAGTCCGATAGTCCACAGAATACCAACATCACGGCAAATAACTGCCTGAGGCGACATGGGCTATCACTGATATATGCTTCTTCTAAGATCTGGTCCCAGTGTTGGTCATAATCTAACATGCCACGTGTTCTTCAGGTAGGTGTACATGACATCTTCGTATGCATATAAAATACGTAGGGCCACGTACTATGTGCAGCAACAAACGAAAGCAGTAACGTTCACCATTATTCGAATTTACTGTACACACCCGACCAAGAGCATGTTTTCGCAATCCACTTGGAAAACCTTCCACTGGCCAGCCTCGTCGGCATGTATTGAATGTATTATTGCCGTGTGGATTGTCCAGCATTACTTTTTTTTATTACTCTGCTTATTGTAAGTGTAATACATCGGAACTTCATTATACGTCAGGCAATGCCATCTCTGTTTTGAATTTGTTAAACTGATGAACCTGTTTTTGACACAATTCTCTGAATGGATAGGACCTTAAAATATCTATTTACCTCTCAGTGCCATCTAGTTCTAAATAAGGTTAACTAAAACATGCTCAAAAAAAGTTCAAAAATACAAAAAGTCATAATACTACGTACAAAAACGAACTCGGCACCTTAGGCACAGCAGCCGCTGACCTGTCCACTCGGCCAAATCGATCATGTTAAAATGAGCGAATTTACAGAACGCTATCTTGCTGTAACTTTTCCCGTAAACAATTCCCGTTTTTCTACTCCAAATGATTGAATTTTTGAAAACAAAAAAACCGGTATCTAATTATTTCTTATGTTATTTCTTCATGCTAAATTTCAAACCCATACATGCAAGTTTTAAGAGTTTTTCATACAAACTTCATCCCCTTTTTACTCCCGCTTTAGGGATGACAGCTCAATGAAACCCATTCTAAGTTTTAAGTTGGACTATAAGCTAACTACTTTTGCAAATCGCAGCAACATTCATTGCGCAGTTTTTGCGTGATGCGTGTACAAACAATTGTACAAACAATTGTACAAACAAACATTTTTTTTTTTAAATGTCGATTCCGTCTTTCTACCTCATTTTAAGCACTATTAGCAAGGTTTCAGCTAAATATCTTTAATGTACAGACTTTTCGACCTCTACAGTTTTATTATAGTATAGATTACAAATTATTTCAGCAAAAAACTCAAAGTGAATCTTTCATGACTCTTATGATTTCGCTGACTAATCTGCGAAAATCACAGACGAAATCAGAATTTATTCTGATTTCAAAATGTTCTTTTTAGCTCGTAAAAATCTTGCAACCTCGTTTTATTACATTAGTAACATGTGTTAGAGCCATAAGCTGAGGTTAGGTCATATCTTGAGTCTTGACCAAAAAAGTTTAGAACTGGACCTTGTATTTGTATAATAATAATAATAATAATAATGCTGGACAGTCCACACAGCATCATCTAGCCCCAAGCTAAGCAGAGCTTGTGTTATGGGTACTAGATGACTGATATACTTAATACAATATATTACGTACATAGATATTTTTTATTATACATAGAAAATACCCAGAACACCCGAAATAAATATTTGCAGATCGTACAAACATTTATCCCGAGGCGGGAATCGAACCCGCAACCTCCTGCGTCGCAGGCGGACATTCGCCCGCCGCGCCACATCGGTCGTCGATGTGGATGTATGAAAACTCTTCAACCGAATTTGTAAAACGGAACTAAAATGTCTGGGTTAAATTCTAAAGATTTACGGAAAACGCTCCAAGAGCCAATTTTAGCTTAAAATGAGCTAAGCGTAACATGTGCTGCAGTCATCGTTGGAAAGCCGTGGATTGTGCTCTGATAAATGTTACTAAAGGTCACCGCAGACTAGGCAAAGGACGAAATTTAACAATCTATACTGAAAATGTCGTGCAACTCAAATAAATGAATGTTGAGTTTTCGATTCGAAAAAAAGAAGAATAGATAATTGAAAATTAGTAATTTACTTTTGATTGTACGATGGTAGTCTGCCGCATTTTGTCAGTGGACCTGGTCAATGTTAATTCACAGCAGCAAATTCGTTAGTGTACTGTCAATAAATGACTGTCCATATCTACTATAACTTTTTTTTTTTAATATTTACAACATTTTACACAAAAATTTAATATCCCACTCTAGTAACTGTAGGTTCTTTTTATACGTAAAAAAAATTAAATTACCTGTAACTCCATATTTAATGTGGTCACGTGACTTAGTGATAGTTTTATGTCAATCCCATACTTTTTGATATTTTCTACTAGCGGTGTCGATTATAGAATGAACTTTGTCTACAGCGTCTAGTGTTTATCGTTCCATCTTTCTAACCCTCAGACTAGCGTAAAAAAACAGTCATAAATAATGTTATCTATATTAATATTATAGCGAGGAAAATTTTTATTATTTGTTTGGTTGCATTAAATAGACTCAGAAAACACTGGACCGATTTGAAAAATTCTTTCACTAGGAAGCTACACTATCCCCGGGTGACATAGGCTAAATGATATTTTCAAAAAATAAGTAATCCTTACCAAAACCCATGCAAAGCCGGGATGGGCCGCTAGTCTGTATAATTTTACTCGAGTAGTCTGCGCTGACCCTTGTTTAGGTTGAAACATAGCTTACTTAGCTTACAGCAGGAGCGTGTATTGATCCACTATAGTTGTTATAGCTATAGATAGAAGTTTGCTGTTAGTCGGGTTGATTCGGGTTTTGACAGCTCAGTTCCTAGTAGCATTGCCTTCTGGGGGTGGTGGGTTTGATTCCTACTGATAACATTATATTTGTGTTATGAATATTTGCGGTCTGGGTGTTTGACGTATTTACAAAAAAAAAATTAGCTATCTGGTTTCCGCAGTTGTATTTTTGCTTACTTTGGGACTAGAGAGCTTTGTGTGAATGTTTTTCAATATTTTATCCAACACCAACCGTTATTTTATGAAACTAATTCTTTAGTTCAATTGGTAACAGCTTTGCCTTTTTCAATGTAGGTTGTATGTCTGGTCCCATCTGAACCAACATCTATGTTCATTACACAAATGTTCTCTTATCTGTTTGTAATTATCTGCTATCTGGTTTTCATTGTAAGCTTTGCTTAGTTTGAGACTGACTGACTTATAGACAACCCACAGCCTAAACCGCTGGTCGTAGCATAGAATATACTTTAGTCCTAACCATATTCTTAGGTCCTAAGTCTCGATTAGTCGAGTTTTGAGATCTGTTTAATGTTAATTGTATTTTATATTTATTTCTTTCACCAAATTAATCCAAAGTAAGAAGTTGGTATGTACATTTTGTTATAAGGTTTACCAAAACTAGAACTAGATATTGCCCTTAAAAAAGTATCCGATCCTAGATAGTTATCGGTGTGTTTTGAGTTTTTTATGGAGTTCGGCGTATTGAAGAAATAGGTTCTTGCTTCAAAGAGAGATATGGAATCGTTTTATTTACACTACCTACCTACCTAACCTACCTACGGTTCAGGTAGGTAGGTATATATACGTAGGAGATCATACACATCATATTGTCTAGATGCGTATTAAGAGAAAAAATTGAAAATTAATTAATATAAAAAATATTTTTTTCAATTTATAACAGCCTTTAGAGATCTGTTTTGGAATATTTCTGTATCTTTTCGTGGAAATTTTCAAAGATAAAAGATCAACCAAATATTACAAACAATTCTAAGATCTCATTTCCGGGGCGGAAAAGTTTTGGAATAAGCGAATCTGGCAAAGAGTAAACAAATAAATTAGCGAAGACACTCGATAAAGGCCAGATCTGACAAAAATCCAATTCTTGTTCTGGTTGTCATCGTATACATCCGAAATGAGGAAAACCGTAGAAAAACGAAGGTCACGCGAAGAATTATCAAGAGTTACCAAATCGTATTTATAGAAAATATAATTTAGAATCGAATAGAATAGAATAGAAAATGATTTATTTGAGACATTAACACTGGATACACAACACAGATACACCAAAAATAGAAAAATAAAGAAATAAGACTAGACAGATGGGCACAGTAAGTATAACACATAAACGTAAAAAGAACAAATACAAATACATACAATAACAAGTTACCTAATTAAGTAGGTACCTACTTACCTACCTACCCAATTTAAAAAAACTGTACCTAGACGTTGTGGATGCCAACCAACATTAATGAGTCAAAAAGGTTTACGATTTACCTCGCAACCTAGTTGGTTTTTCTCCCTTCTATGGTGTAAGTTGATAGTTCGGACAAATGTTTTTGAAGATAAAACTTCTTTAGTAGTAATAGAGCTCTTAGTGAAGGGCTCGTCCGGGGAAATACTACCACCATACCTATTTCTGCCGCCAAGCAGCTTGCTGTGTTCTAGTTTGAAGGGCGTGGGCGTCGGTGTATTTTTTTTTTTTGACAATCCTGTATGCCTCAGGATGGATGCAGAGCAGTGTAATTGTAGGTTACGTTCCTAACAAACGTGACCTACAAGGCAATGCTTTATTATAGGCGATGGTAGCCACTTGACATCAGGTGGGCCATATGCTTTTTCCATCATGAATTGTATAAAAAAAAAGTTGCATTGAACACTTTTTGGGTGAACAAAGATCATCGAAGTAGCGCCATCGGCACTGAACGCTTTCCATGAGCTATATGTATAGGTACTGTGTATATATGTGTACTTCTATTGGTAGTCCCCAAAGACTGTCCAAAGTCCACTGACCCCAAATACAAACATTTGTGGGATGTACGATAGATATTTGCCGTCTGTTTCATAATGGTTTCTAAAGTCTCCTTTAGCTAACATAGTTGAAAAGTCTGTTGCCATCTCTATTTGTTGACATGAAAGAGACAGTGACAATATGATTTTATAGACCCGTTAGAAAGTACCTATCAGGGATTATGAAACTGGGCATTTTTCTATATCCTAGATATATGAAAAAGCAATGAATGTTATAGTGTATAGTGTTATAGTGTACCCCAATTGCTGTACCCTAATTAGTTGTCGTATATCCCAGTCAGTCAGTCAGGATAAAGATTCTTATAATTGGTATAGATATGTATTTACAAACAAAAGTTTACAAGAATACTATCAGTTCTCTGGTTCCCATACTAAAATGTTTGCTTTGTTTGAGGCTAGATAGAACAGTGTGAATGTATACAAATATTTAAAAGATGTTTAATTCGACTCGATAAAATTGTTAATGACGTAAGCATAAAGTCGAAGACAAGATAAAAGAAAATATTGTAAACGAAAGCTGCGAAAAAGCGGGTCGCAAACTCTTTGAAGTGTCTTCGAGGCTCATCACATAACTTTGTAAGATTCGTGAAGCTTTGAGAGTCGCTTTTGTCATTCACTAGACGTTCGTAGGCAGAACTATCGCACGAGCACACTTGGTATGTTTTATGAATGTATGGCATTAACTTTGAAAACTTTCAGAAAGGTTGTATAGACTTTTTGTACTGTTGTATACCTACTTATTTTATACTAGCAGCCGCTTGCAGCTTCGCCCGGGTGGCAGTTTTTTCCCGTTTCCGTTATTTTTTCGAGAAAAAAAGTAGCCTATATGTTAAACCAGGTTACAATCTATATTAATTCCAAATGTCATCCAAATCGGTCCTCTGGTTAGAGCGTGAAAGAGTAACAAACATCCATCCATCCATTCATTCTTACAAACTTTCGCGTTTATAATATTAGTATAGGATATAAGCAGGTAAGTCATCTGCTTGCTGATGTTAAATGGTTACCATCGCCTAGAACAAATTATTGCACCGTAGGTCACGTTCGTTAGAACGTGCCCTACAATACACTGCTCAGCGTCTATCGACCTGAGGCATACAAGTGTTAAGCCTCAAATGCCTGTAATTTCACCGGCACCCACACCCTTCAAAACGGAACACAGCAAACTGCTTGGCAGCAGATATAGGCATGTTGGCACTACTACCCCGGACGAATCTTTCACAAAGACCTTTACTACTCCTAAAAATAAATATGTTTATGGCATATATGGTATGGTATTTATATGTGTTATATGGTATTGGGATGTATGTAGCGGGTCCTTTTTTCCGGGTTTTGGTCGCTATTTGGGAACCTTGATTATCTAGCGGTTGTCGGTTATTGAACTATATGGCTTCCTTATTGCACTCCAAATTGATAACTCTTAAAGTAACTTCAGCAACTTTGGTTCCATTACAGATAACCTCGTTTCCAGTTTTAACACGTAGCAAAACTTCCAACTAAGGTTCTTCCATTATGATTATGAAGATGTGATAGAAATTTACAGAATCTGAAATATTATTTATTCGTAATCCATAACTCAAATATTTTACGAAAGGTCGTCTTAAATTTTAATTATTTGAGGAAGACGGCAAAGAGCTCGCTCTCGGGGCGAAAATCGCGGAGCGGGAAGATCCCTCGGGG
This sequence comes from Electrophaes corylata, assembly GCA_947095575.1. Classification (NCBI taxonomy): domain Eukaryota; kingdom Metazoa; phylum Arthropoda; class Insecta; order Lepidoptera; family Geometridae; genus Electrophaes; species Electrophaes corylata. The sequence goes on along the minus strand of OX352715.1, from coordinate 9,542,309 downwards.
CAAAAAAATGTTACAATCGAACCTTTTCTGAATGAACAATTTCATGTATAATTCCAAACGGTAAGCTTCAAAGTATAATTTCTCCAATTCCTTTTATACAATTAATGATAAATGGATCTGTTGTATACTATCTATATTAATAATATAATGAGGAAAGATTTGACTGTTTGATTGTTTGCATCGAATAGGCTCCAAAACTACTGGACCGATTTGAAAAACGCTTTCACCGTTGGGAAGCTACACTATACCCGGGTGACATAGGCTAAACTAAAACTAAAACCCGTGCGAAGCCAGGACGGAATGCTAGTATTTTATATTCAGTGAAAAATAGGATTTCAAAAACTTTTGAACTTTGCACAACCAACAGGGCGTTGGGCTTAAAGTATTTTTTTCCCAACGCTCTTAAGAAATCCAAAAATTTACTGCATGATCCAAATCCTTTAAAACATATGTAGTTAATACTGTAAGTATACTATTAATTGATTTTAGCATTAATATGAAATTCTAAAATGGCAGTTAATAATGTTAAAATCATTATTGTGAAAATTTAATAAAAAAAATTGTTATTAAGTTATAAACATTAGTACTGAAAACACCTAGCTACCGTATTGAACTATATAACTGACCCATAAAGAACGGATCTAACAGTACATGTAAAAAGTACAAACAAACAAACACACCCAACTCAAGCATATTTGCCTAAAACTTTAATCCCTATTTCCATTTGTTTCGAAAACCATAGTCTTTTTGCTTAAACAAAACAAAAACAAATTCACTCGGAGTTCAGAGATTTTCGGAAACAAAAATTACAGCACATAATATGAAACTATATTGTGTTCACACCTCGGCGCTTGGCAGCCCTTGACAACGGTTTGGACGAAAACTAATATTGTGTTAGCAAGTAGGTATAGAGGAAAAGTAACAATGCTTTATTGGATACGGCACAAACGAGTATACATTATAAGAAGGATGTATTGAGAAAACTGTCACTCTGTACCTATATATTTTTTTACAGTTTTATAGGCAACAGTTTGACTGCAATCTCACCTTTAGTGGAATGATCGTGTATGTTTTGTTGCAATCAAATTGACCTTTGAAACTGGATTTTGATTACAATAAAAGTACTTAATAACCCATCTAAAGCCCAATTGGGGTTTTGAAAAAAAAAAAAAGTTTTTTTTTATGTATTTTAAAACATTGTTATTAATAATATTGATATTTAATGCAAAAAACTTAAAAAAAATATTTTTCAATTAATAATAAACAATAAAAAATTAATAAAATTTAGAAAAAAATCACGTGACTATAAACGCGCCATGACTGATCACTATAGTTGTGACGTCATAATATTATAGCTATTTAATCGATTACGGCTATTGCAATGAGTGAAAACTAACATTATGACGTCACACGCGCTCGAGTTTGTTCGGGAGCTGTCGGTGTGTTTTCGGTACTGGATTCAAAAATTTATTTTTATTTTGAAATAACCTTTGAATTATTGCCAAACAAAAATTAAAAAAATAGTTTGTCATATATAATTATGTCGGAGCGTTGTCAAGGCGGAGTCGTTCTGTTTTCTCGTTTTAGTTTAGCGCCATCTATCGGCTATAGATTTGACACGGAAACGTCAAGTGACTAGTCACTTGGGTGAAGTCGATACAGAGTGAGTACTGTTTTGGATTGATAAGTTCGTTCGTTCAGAACGGAACGGATGAGGGGGTAGCTTCACTTTCACTCTGACATTTGAGCGAAGCGGTCGTGAAACCCACTTTGTATCGAACTCATCGCGTTTCCAGAATTCAATCTAAAGTTATCTGCGTCATCCTATTCTAATTTTGCAAAACCATAATTGTTATTGTAAAATAAAGGTCTAAGCTGTACTGTAAAGCTTGAATTTAGCATTTTCGCCATGCCTGAACCTCGTGAAGACCCACACTTTAATCAAGACTCGTTATATATATATTCGTTTATATATTTTACGTTACCTATAGGTATATGTTTATTGCCGACGCGCAATAGAATTATTATAAGGCAAGCTAAAGTTTTTGAGCTTAGAACATTACACAATTTTCTTGGTCCGCTCAAAGCAAAATACATTCTAATATCTTATTCATAAGTTTCAGTTTGGAATGTTGCCGAGACTTAAAGTCGTTCAAATACTGCCAGACGGCGCTGATTTAACGTGTACAATAATATTAAAAACTGTGAATAATAGAGCATCGGCGGTTTAGTGGGAGTGACCTCGACTTCGAAAATGTTCGAAAATGTTCGAATCTGGTCGTACACCAATGGATTTTTCTGTTCGAAAAATGTATGTGCGCAATGCCAGTGCTCGAAAATGGTGAAGAAAAACATCGTGAGGAAACCAGTTAGTATTCTAGCAGCGGCGATGAGCTTGTAACCTATGAGTTCGTACCAAATGTAATAGACATTATTGAAGAATCTCGCAGGAGGTTGTATGTTCGATTCCTGCCTTGGGATAAATGTTTGTACGATCTGTAAATATTTATTCCAGATGTTCTGGGTATTTTATATGTATAATAAAAATATCTATGTAAGTAATGTATTGCATTAAGTATATCAGTCATCTAGTACCCATTACACAAGCTCTGCTTAGCTTGGGGCTTGATGCCGTGTGGGTTGTCCAGCATATTATTATTATAAGACTAATTTTCTTTTTTAGTTCAGTGTTTTTGGCTATTTTACTTACCATTGAATGTTTTTTTTGTTTCAGGTAAGTCCTAAAAATATTCGTAAGTCACACAAAAACCTTTTAAAAATGAAAATAAATGTATTCGTAAAAAGCTTTAGCGCCATGATTTACTCATAATAGTCTCACACTGAATCTGGCATACGACACATCAGCCCCAGCATTGGTCATAACGCACCAACAAACCTAGACCCCTCAATCGTTTTCAACCTCCTTAAACATGCAAAACCCAACAGCTCTTCATAACTGGTCGCTTTATAAAACAACCAGTTTAAGTTGATCCCCGAAATGAAAGAATTTTGAAGTTATTGCGGCTCTTACTTACTGGTCAGAAAGGAGGCTTGTCGTCATATATTTCCGGTATAAGTCATTTGGCTGTGAACCACTTTACTGTGGGTCTTATTTATTGGGACATATAAAGGGTTTAGTATTAATATACATTTAGATTCTTCGATGACAAAAATAAACAATTTTGATCAAGTTATTTGTTCTTGTAACTTGATAAAGTAGCTGAACTTGATTCTATTTGTTACTTTGCTGGTGAAATTAGTTATTTCATGTTTGTAACTCAATTACTCGAAACCTAAAGTTAAGTCTTCTAATTCTATACCTTTTATTTTTAAAATCCATACCCGAATTATTTTCTTCTCAGGAGAAACCATTATTCAACAGTGTTATTTCAAAATAAACTTTTGTGTGTGTCTGCTGTTACCGAGCTTTTCCTAGTTTTTGTCACAAAATTTAATCAAATTCAAGTTTTTATTTTTTAAATTTTCAATTGGTATTCACTGATACATAAAATAATCAAACTCTAGCGCATCCCTGTATCAAGGGTATAGAGGGTTCAAATCCAACTCGGGTTAAAAACTTAGACTTTTTTAACTTACTGATGGAACAAGCAGATGGTCCACCGGATGTTAAGTGGTTACCATTGCCTATAATTAAGTATTGCCTGCTCAGCGTCCATCAACCTGAGGCATACAGGTATTAAGCCTCATTTGCCTGTACTTTCATAATGTAATTTAACAGCACTGTAAAACGAATAAATTATAGAAATCAGTAAACTTCATTTATAGTCTATTTCAAGTTTGTGATATTTCTTCAAGTTTCTTGTTACAAAAATGACAGACATTTCTTCCTTCGGTATCTCGCAGCATCTTTTATTATTTTTGCCGACATTTTCCGCATACTAAAAGAAATAACGACATGTTATGCTTGTAAATATGTTAGTTGGGGGAATTCTAAGCCAAATGTAAATAATAAATCGTGAGCTCACTGTAACCCTTTGGGCAAGTCAAATCATTAAATCTTTGGCGGAGACTATTCATTTAAAACGTGACAGGTGCGAGTTCTATTCCTCTGGTGGGACAAATGCTTGCATGAGTATTGTAGTGAACATGTTTTATGTGAGTGGCTCGTCTCACAATTAACTCTCGAATACTAATTACTGCAAAATGACTCTCTTAGACATCCTTGAATAATCTCTTGATACTAAGAGATTGGAGGGGATATCTACCGTGCTTAGAGATGACAGTCATGATGCTATTTTTTTCTCCTCAGTTTGTAATAGCCATGCCTTTTGCGCTGTAGGTGGTGGGTTCGATCCCCACTGATAGCGAACATTTATGTGTGTGTTTATTCTGAGTCAAGGTATTATAATGTATTCTAAGTATGTATTTACTCCATAAAGTAAATAAGTATTCTATCAGTCATCTGGTTCCCATAGTACAAGCTATGCTTAGTTTGGGGCTAAAATCTTGCCGCTGGATGATGTGTAAAAATGTCTACATATATTTATTTATTAAAAGTACCTATAGCATAATACTTTTTCCCTAGTAATCAACTAATGTGTTTTACATTACCTTAGTGATAATTATGACATATTGTATTCTAATCACAAAAAAGTTCCATGCAGCCTAAAGCTTTATAAAATGCCATTACAAAGCTTTATAAAATAGGGATAGTAATAGGGGACAAAAATGGGACAACATATTAGTTTTATACGTGTTCCATTCCTGCGTGGCTGATATTTACGCGATATCACCAAAACGGGCCTGAATGAGATCGCTACTGGTTTCAAATGCTATAGCTTTTATTTATTATATGTAAATAGTTATATGTGGCAATCATAGCGTGCCTTTTATTATTCCTATTCCGTATGTGGGACAAGGCCGAATTGATGTTTTTGTGTTAGTTTTATACAGAATGGGTCTATGTGGTTTTAAAGTTGTTCAAAAATTCCACAATTTTAATTTAAAATGAAAAAAATCATCATGACTTTAATCCACAAGCACGGTAGGTATTTTATCACCACTATGCCACAGGGTAGTGCATCGTAGGGCACGTACAGACAGCTGCAATAGAATATATACAATTTGTAACTTACAGAATGGTTTTACAACGTTACAATTAATGTTTAACAGGGCAAAAACTCAAAAATAATTGAACTTATTAGCGAATTTTACATTTTTGAGGTTTTACTGTTTAAGAGTTTACTATAAGATTTTGATACAATTTTGAAAGTTACGAATTGAATACATTCCAGTGCAGCTGACTGTACATGCGTGACCTACAAGGCAATGCTTTGAGATAATGGTTACCACTTAACATCAGGTGGGCTATATGTTTGTACCACCAGCAATAGCATAAAAAATTGAAAACCAGTGTTCCTTTAGCCTGACTAACTCATAAAAATATAGACCGCATTTTAACATGATTGCTACGTAACATGTTAAGTGACATGTCAAGAACATATTTAACCCAAACAAAACTCATTACAGTTTCACAATAAAACATTTTAAAGTTTAACTCAGTGCAAAATATTATTTTCGGCAGCAACCGACATTTCCTCTAATGTGAGTACGACATCTCAGTACAAACATAGTATGTAAAACAACAGCTGGTTTAAGATACTCACGTTCTTTCCTTGCGGAATCTATCATGAAGGATTGAACGCCAACCATGACAAAGTGGGATGGTTTAGTTAGCGGCTTATACTTTATTTCATACTCGTACCAAGACAGACAAAAAAGTTTGTCAGTGTTTTGGTAATCTTTGTTAACATTATAACAAACTAGTTACCATACACGATGCTTAAAATCAATAAATACTTGCAGATCGTACAAACATTTATCCCAAGGCAGGAATCGAACTCGCAACCTCTTGCGTCGCAGGCGGACATTCACCCGCCGTGCCACATCGGTCGTCTAATATATATAGAACAAGCATATGGCCTACCTGATTTTAAGTGGTTACCATCGCTTATAACAAAGCATTGCCTTGTAGGTCACGTTCGTTAGGAACGTAACCTACAATACACTGCTCTGCGTCCATCAACCTGAGGTATACAGGTGTTAAGCCTCACGTGCCTGTAATTTGACCGGCACCCACACCTTTAAAACCAAAACATAGCAAGCTGTTCAGGGGTTGATATTCTGCAAGGTATTCAGGTTTTATATCAACTGTTGGCTGTAGTAGTGGGCCAGCTGTACTTGTCTTAGCTGGATCCAAACGTCTCTCAGTACGTTCTACTTGAGTGATATTTCCTTATACTTTGTGCAGCTCCGTGAAAATTTCAATTTCCACAAACAATGTCGCCTCCATGTCGCTGGAGTTGTGTAACAATTTCAACTTGTATTGTGGGCCAAGTTATTATTTCTTGCGGTGCCATAAGTATTCTCTTTTTGCGTGTTTATTTGCCAAGGTATATTCTTACTAAGGTAGAAGTCAAGTCAGTGGTAGAAATTTTAGTAGTAGTAGTTATTTGTGAAGGGCTCGTCCGGGGAAGTACTACCACCATGCTTATTTCTGCCGGTAAGCAGCTTGCTGTGCTCCGGTTTGAAGGGTGTGAGGGTTGGTGAAGTTACAAATATGAGGCTTGACACCAGTATGCTTTAGGTTGATGGACTCTGAGTGGTGCTAATTTATTTACTGCAGATGACATGTCGACGATACTAGTAAAATAGAGCAAACATTATGTTTTCCACATTGTAATAATAAAATTATATTGTTACTAGCGGCCGCTCGCAGCTTCGCCTGCGTGGCAGTTTTTTCTCGTTTCCGTTTCGGGATAAAAAGTAGCCTATATGTTAATTTCAGGTTACAATCTATAATTATTCTAAATTTCATCCAAATCGGTCCACTGGTTACAGCGTGAAAGAGTATCAAACATCCATCCATCCATCCATACTTACAAACTTTCGCGTTTATAATATTAGTAGGATTATTGTCATTAAGTATATCAGTCATCTAGTACCCATAACACAAGCTCTGCTTAGCTTGGGGCTAGATGATGCTGTGTGAATTGTCCAGAATTATTATTAAAAAAACAGCCAGTTACTTGCACCAGAGATCTCTCAGCGTAAACTTGACTGTATTAAGTTTGAAAATTTTGCTACGCTTGACACGTGTAAATAGGGATTTTAAACTTTGTACGGCTTTCTGTTTGTAGGTGAGCGCATCTATTTGTTGTTTAACTTTCTAGATGAAACATGAAATAGAAGGAATGGAATAGTTTGGAAACTGGAGATGAGTTTTTGGTTTTATCAATACTACTAGGAATATAAGTCTTGCTGATGGGAGTAGCAAAAGAGAAGATGGCCCACCTGGTGTTAAGTTACGCGTTACCCACTTTTTCTTAATGCTACTGCTTGTGGAACAAGCATATGGCCCACCTGATGTTAAGTGGTAACTATCACCCATAATAAAACATTGCCTTGTAGGTCACTCACGTTATTACGCGCCCTACAATGCACTACCCTGCATCTATCAACCTGAGGCATACTGGTGTTAAGCCTCATGTGCCTGTAATTTCATCGGCATCCACACCCTTCAAACCTGAATCCCCCTGTGTTCTTTCTGTGCTAACATGGCAGTGCAAAAATCTACCTCGTTCTGTCAAAAAGACTTAATGCTAATGTTTAGCTTATCTGTGGGTATTTTATCTATAATTTCTAAAATGTCCATCAATAGAAAAAGCATCTCGTGTCAAGCGCGACATATCTCGCGTTGCACATCTTAGCCCGGCAGGTTGAATGCTTATAAGTCGAGAAAGCATCCAAAAACGGGTGTCAAAGTACGTGACGGGTTCCATTTTACTTTTTCACTGTTTAATACTTGCGCAACTGGTAATAAGAACGCAGTAAGGATTTAAATTAAAATGTTAAGAATTTATTCAGTTTGCTGAGTTTAAAGCACGATGAAAAAAGACAGGCAGTTTTGCTACAAGATTTAACCATAATTTTAAAGAAAGCTTTTTCCGTAGTTATTCTAGGATTCCAGAGCTGTTTTTGTCGGTATGCAAAACTTAAATGATAATTTAATTTCAGAGATAAAAAGTATGGCAAAGAAACGCACATAGTTATGACAAGTGCGAGTGGGACTATGTCCCTGAATGTTTCGTGCGTTTCTTTTTGCTTGCCGCCAGAACCTTTAGTCCCTAAATTATAGCACAATTGCTAGCGGTTTTTTGTGAAGTACAGACGACCCCTGTTTATACGAATTTTTAGTGTGTGAGTAAAAAAAATATAGTGTCAATATTTTTTTTATATTATCCCAAAAATTATTTCGTCAAGAAAGATTTGAACTCATGACCTTTTCCTAGATACGAAAATGCAATAGTTAACTACGCTAACGAGGATTCAAATGACCCGATGAAAATAAATTTTGGGATAGGTACCTAATTTAGAAATCTTTGTAAATTTCTTAAGTGCAGGTAAGCACTATAAAAACTAACAAAACATTAATTTATTGTAATAATATTTAGTTTTTAAAATGTGTATAATTTAAATTACTTTAAATGCTTTTTTTACTATACGAAAATTTTCATATCCTAATAAACTTTTCTGACAATAAGGATCATGTTGACAAACACACAAACTAAATGATGCGAGTCCATAAGATTTATAAGGAACCCTAAAAATGAATCTTAAAATTTTAAGTATTTTAATAACTTAATGTTCAACTTCCAACAATTCTACATTACATTACGAAGGAAAATGGCGAAAACTCGAACGGCCAACAGTTGGTCCAACAAACATTTTCCCGAGATAAATACTCGTTATTCATTTTTTTACTATTCTTTTAGTTTTTCTCACTTGTTCACACGTTATAGAATTTATGGCACAACTTTGTTTTAGTTCACATTAGATAAACGAGCGATTAGTTGCCTTTTTTACTGTTGCTCGCACTGAAACAAATCATAATAATAATGCTGGACAGTCCACACAGCATCATCTAGCCCCAAGCTAAGCAGAGCTTGTGTTATGGGTACTAGATGACTGATACACTTAATGAATTACATATATAGATATTTTTTATTATACATGGAAAATACCCAGAACACCCGGAATAAATATTTGCAGATCATACAAACATTTATCCCAAGGCAGGTATATTTTATATCTTACGTACATATTTATTACGTTTGTATTGATACTAGGTACATAAAGAGCAGCGGTGGTGGTTTAGTGGGACTCCCACTGGGAGTGACCCTGTCTTCTGATCCTAAGGTCGTGGGCTCGAATTCGGTCGTGCACCAATGAATTTTTCTGATTGAAAAATTTATATGCGCAACGCTAGTCCTCTCAAACAGTGAAGGAAAACATCGTGAAGAAACGAGTTAGTATACTAGCAGCGGCAATGGGCTTGCAACCTGTCACGTATCGAATACTTACTACTGCAAAATGTGGTTATATACAGAATATGTAAAATCAAATATCGATCTGCAAATATTTATTCCAGGTGTTCTGGGTATTTTCTATGTATAATAAAAAATATGTATACATGTAATAATTATATTGAATTAAGTATATCAGTCATCTAGTACCCATAACACAAGCTCTGCTTAGCTTGGGGCTAGATGATGCTGTGTGGATTGGCCAACATTATTATTATTATTATATGTGGTTATGTACACTCCATTAGATAACCTCGAAGAATCTCGATTAGGTTCTTAGAACTAATATATTGGAGGGAATATCTACCGTGCTTAAGGATTAAAGTCGTGATGCTATCTCTTTATGTACAACAAACTTCACAGTTCATCACAAGCTTTACAAAACTTAAAAACCACTCTACAAATTAAACACTCAGCTAACTTTTGAACATGACAACAGATACAATTTAACATTGGTTGTATCACTTCCCCACGGAGAAGTTTAACCCGAAGTGACGTCAAAGAGCTCAAAGAACCCAGTCTGGTTCACAGTGCTTTAATAGTATACTAATAAACAATAAGTTTCACTCTGGAAAGAGGTATTTTTATGGCAAGAACTTTCCATTAAGAATAAAAAAAAAACTCCAATGTAGCTAGACTACACATGACGCTTAATACGAGTAAATCTCAGGTTGATGGACGCACGTCTAACAAACAACGTGGCCTGTGAGACAATAATGACTGGCCTTTCAGCTCAGTTAGTAGTAGCTCTGCCTTCTGTGCTGTAGGCCGTGGGTTCGATCCCCACCGAGAGCAAACATTTGTGTGATGAACATAGATGTTTGTTCTCTGTCTGGGTGTAATATTGTATTCTAAGTATGTATTTACAAAAAAAAAGTATATAAGTATTCTATCAGTCATCTGGTTCCCATAGTACAAGCGATTAGCGATTATTAGCGATCTTAGTTTGGGGTTAGATGATGTTGTGTAAAATGTCCACAAATATTATTATTATTATTATAATAAAAAAAATAGGATATTTTTACACAACATCACAAACAATATACTCTAAATAAATAAGTTGTGAAATTAAAAAATCTTGTGATACTTTTACTTGAATTACGTAAAAAACGTAAAAAAACAAACTACTGTACTGAGCTTGATAAAATTTCTATGAAATTAATCTGAAAGAATATCCTTTCAAATAAAAAAAAGACTTTCAAACTAGTACCTAAATGACAGAGTTATAGTCTGAAGAAAATTTTACCGAATTGAGAACTTCCTGTTTTTTTTAAGTTGGTTGAAAACTGCTAAATTACGGGAAATATGTTTTAAACCAGTTATTGTTTGAAAACCATACATCATGGTAACCCTACCACAATTTAGTTCTGCAAATTCAAATTTAGAACTCAAGTAAAACACCCTTTTTACACGAGTCAAAATTCGGCCTCCATTGGTTGTTCCAAAAAGATCAACGCCAACCATACTGATTTGTGATTCTCGTGCCTTTTAAGCCTTAAGACTAATAAAATAAGGTTAATTTTAGATTGAGTGTGGGTTGCAGTGACTTTGCTTCTGAACCGCTAAACGCTGGCCACCGGAAAATTAAATAAAGCGGTGCATTAGAATTCCCAGTTTCGTCTCTATGGAAATGTTTGTATGGAATCACTAACCAGTTTCTGGCCAGTTGAAATGCAGCTAGGTTTTAGCTAATGAAGTTAGCTGTGGTATGCGGGCTTAAAAGATACCAGTCGGTTGCATAATATTACAGAATACGCACGCTAAAATAATGAAATATTTTTTTTACTTTCACAGTCAGTTTTTGAAGTAATACTTCTTATGCGACTTCCAACAAGGTTGCGTTAAACGTTTAACACTACCTATGAAATGGGGGTATGAAAGCACTGTTCTTTCTTTCTTTCTCTAAAAGTCAGTTACGTTTCGTATATTAAAGACGTTTTACTTACCAATAAAAAATATCTAAGTGATGCACATAGGTTTTTGTTCCCTGTATATGTGATCGTATTCTAAGTATGCAATTATATCTATTAGTATGTACCTATTCTAAGTATTCTATCAGTAATACGATTCCCATAACACAAGCTTAGTATTATGGGATCCGTATTACTGATAGAATAATTATGGGGTTGGAGCTAGATAATTACAGGCACATGAGGCTTAATACCTGTATACCTCAGGTTGATGGACGTAGAGCAGTGTATTATTGTAAGGCACGTTCCTAACTAACGTGACCTGCAAGGCAATGCTTTGTTATAGGCTATGGTAACCACTTAACACCAGGTGGGCCATATGCTTGTTCCATCAGCAAATTGTGTAAAAAAAACAAAAAAAAATAGATGAAAGTATGCCCTCTATTTTATACTTCTTTCTGCACATAGATATTTGTTCTGTAGTTGGGTGTTATATTATACCAATGAATAATGTACCAGTAAATAGTATTTTTAAGTCTTTGGCATAAGTTGTAGAGAAATCTATGTCTTAAACATTAAAGCCGGCAGCCTGGACATTTCCAATGCTATCGCTTGCCAAAGCGCTGCAGTGTCATATATTAAGCGACGACAGCTGCAACGGGCGCGCACTGTAGCAACCCGCAATGGGACTTTGTGGTATAAAAATGGCCATTACGACCTTTTTATGGTTCAGATTTACGGATTAGGATGTAATAAAAGAATGTAGTTAAAATTTGTCACTGATAAATTACACAATTGTTGTAGTTACATGAGCTAATGCAGTTATGCCGTAGTATTGGGAAAAAATTTAACTCAAGAATCATGGTAAAAACATGCCAGTTTCAAAAGTAACAAAATACACAGTTTGTTTAAGTAAATTTTAAATTACTATCTAAAATGTAATTGAAGGCCGATGTGGCGCGGCGGGCGAATGTCCGCCTGCGACGCAGGAGCTTGCGGGTTCGATTCCCGCCTTGGCATACATGTTTGTACGATCTGCAAATATTGATTCCGGGTGTTCTGGGTATTTTATATGTATAATAAAAAAGGTCTATGTATGTAATGTATTGTATTAAGTATATCAGTCATCTAGTACCCATAACACAAGCTCTGCTTAGCTTGGGGCTAGATGTTGCTGTGTGGATTGTCCAGCATTGTTATTTTTATTATTATCTTATCTTATCTTATCTAGTGCGTTTTTTAGTATCATGAAATCCGAAATAATCATGGTCTACCTAAATAGTTTGAGTAAAACATTATAAGTTAAGTTTTCTGGGTAAACTCTTTACTATGCGCTGTTTTACGGATTTTTGGCTTTGGGTAGCACCTTAAACCTGCTACACTCCTTTTTGACATCATATTTTACTGAGAAATATCTATAGCTGGACTTATATATAAATATATACAACTTTCTCTATTAAACGACTTTCAGCAACTTACACAATGTCGATCCATTTGGCGAACTACGCTCAATTTCCTATAAAATTTTTACTCACCCAAAACTAATTATAGCTTCAGATACCTTTAAGCTTTTTCGTGATAGTACAAATTCTCAATAAAATATGAAGCCATTCAAAGTTCATTAAAAATCAGTATAAAATATGCCACTCACTTAATTTCCAAAGAATGGTTCTCATTAAGCATAACGCCCTGCTAATTATACGACGTTATATAAATCGGTATTCTTGTCTCTATTAGAGATGGGGTCCTTCGAAGCCTTGAGGGAAGAAATATAAAGCTAGTTCTACACAGAGTGCGATAGAAATAAATAATATCACTAGCTAGACCAATTTTTTATGAAAACCAGTGGAACGAGCTAATTTCCCATGTGATATTGAGTGGTTACCCGTCTATAACAATTCTCTGGTTTTTATTATCATGTATTATTTCAACGGACTGCTTGAACTCTTCTTAGCGCACATCCCCGTGACAAAGGGAGGGTCGTGGAGTAAAATCCCACGCGATGAAATAACTTCTGGGTATATATAAAATCTTTGTGATTTCCTTGAGTGCAGGTAAGCACTATAAAAACTAAAAACTATTTTTTTCTGGTGGCAACACTTTGTGAAGCGATTTGTTATAATCATCTTCTTGTCTTATTATGGTTGACTGGTGGAAGTACCGGTGACTTCGTCTGCATGAAGCTATTTTCTTACAAACTTCATCCCCCTGCATGTACCTACCTCGGGAATTTCCTTCTTAGTACACCTGTCCTAACGTGCCCTGAATCATAACGTGCCTTAAACAAAATTTCAGTCTATACGACCAACAGTTTAGGCTGTGCGTTGTCTATAATGTCAGTCAGTCAGTTAATCAGGAAAAAGATTCTTATAATTGGATGGAATTTTTATAGATAAGTGTTTTTTGATTTAAGTTTTTTGTATATACACTTGGAGGGTTCGATGATATACTAGACTTTCTTCTTAATTTTAAATGGCAGAAAAGTCAAGCGTTGATTCCAGGTAAGATATTTTTTATACTTATCAACAAATTACCAATGAATAATAGATTTTACTATATTTCATAAATTCAGGAGTGTATGCGGAAATTTGTTTATTATTAAAAACATAAAATATACGACTAAATATATATATTAATGTTGCATTAATTTAAATTTTTTGAGCTTACAATTACTACAAAAATATTACAGCTACTCCAGTTATAATATTTTTGTAGTAATTGCCTTTGTTCAAAGTCAAAGTCAAAGTCAAAAATCATTTATTCAGTAATATCCGCAGGGATCATCTTGAAACGTCTTAAATCTAGGTGAATCTAAGCGCCAGTTCCTCGCGACCAAGCCTAGAAGAACCGGCAAGAAACTTACGGCTTGGTTCCTACCGTATTTTTGTATGATCCTTTTACAAAGTAATAATAATGTAAATAATGAAACTCTAGTGTGGTGCCAATCTAACTTAATAAGGTGATTGCAAGACAAAAAACATGTTCAAATTTGTTGAGTGGGTAGTTATGACCTTGTCGTCTTACATCACACAGTGTAGCACGGGTTTTAACAGGAAAAGAAAATGTACCTTTGAAGCTAATTATTACAACCATGAATTGCGATTTTCTTTTAAATTTTATCAAGTCATTTATTTTATTTCTTGGAAAAATAATAGGCAAGAGAGAGAAAGTCAAGAATCGTTAAAATTTCAGGAATCTTAAACAAAGAGTCTTATAGAATTGTGTGTAAAATTGAAATCAAATTGTGGATAAATACATTTTGATTTTATACACAAATTATTATACTATTGGTATACAGACCAACTGTGAAAATTCTTATCCCGACTGAGTGACATTAATAATAATAATAATAATAATGCTGAACAATCCACACAGCATCATCTAGACCCAAGCTAAGCAGAGCTTGTGTTATGGGTATATCAGTCATCAGATGACTGATATACTTAATACAATACATTACATATATTATTCAAGGTATTTTTTAAGCTTTGCTTAGCTTGGGGCTAGATGATGCTGTGTGGATTGTCTAGCATTATAATTATTATTTTGTGAAAAAGTATTTCTAAAAAGTTTGTTGAACTACATCAAGGTTTTTGTGAACTTATTAATCAACAAATCCAAATAATTTGCTAAAACTTCTGGGCCTCAAAAACATATTTCACCAAAATTAGGTCCTGAAATTTGTTATTATGCTGACCTGAAATCGAATCTGTGTCAAATGAATATTAACGGAGCGTTAATTTGGTTGTTTTTCATTAGTCCTATCAACACTTAATTTCCATCTAGGAGCCAGTAAAATTTAACCGCACCTTATTCTTATAGCCCAACTTGTTTTTATTGTGAAATAAAATGGAGTTACACAAATTCCGGGAACTTCTGAAGAACATTAATTTTGACTGTAAGTGATATTTCTTATTTTATGATCGCAGTTTAAAAAGTACCTATTTTATAGCTTACGATTAATGATTATAATTGTATCGACTCTTAAAATTGCTTAATTGGTATTTTAGGTGTGGAGTAAGAGTACTGTTTTAGTAGTAGTAGAGCTCTTAGTAAAGGGCTCGCCCGGGGAAGTTCTACCACTATGTCTATCTCTGCCGCCAAGCAGCTTGCTGTGTTCCGGTTTGAAGAGTGTGGGTACCGGTAAAATTATAGGCACATGAGGCTTAACACCTGCAAACCTCAGGTTGATGGATGCTGAGCAGAGCATCGTAGGGCACGTTCCTAACGAGCATGACTTAAGAGGCAATACTTTTTTATAGGTGATGGTGACCACTTAACATCAGGTGGGCCAATCTGCTTGCATAATCAGCAAGTTGTACAAAAAAAACCTAAGGTTCGAATCTGGTCGTGTACCAATAGATTTTTGGTTTGATATATTCGATTATATGATATTTCTTAATATTGATATATAATATTCCATATATTTGTTACATGGTTTTCCATTTATTCGATGTGGAATACCAACTACAGCAATATGTAATATTACATATTGATACATACCCACCCATGTATCAAAATGTAATATTTAGACGTATGACGTTTCGTCATTGAAAGACGAGCCAAAAGGCTTATAGGCGACGATGCATTAGTCGAGTCTAAGCTTCTTAGTCTTGAGCATCGTCGCAAGGTAGCCAGTCTGTCAGTATTCTACAGGATGCATTTCGGCGAGTGTGCCTTGGAGCTCCACAACCTGGTTCCCCCGTCCCCGTTCTACCATCGGACCACCAGGCGTACGGAGACGAGACACCCGTTTATGATTGATATCCCTTCCTTCCGCACCAAACGCTTTGCCTCAACCTTCATAATGCGCACAGCAAAGGAATGGAACTCGTTGCCGCCGTCTATTTTTCCGGTCACATATAATTTGGATGTTTTCAAGAGAAGAGTGAATAGGTACCTTCTAGGTAAGCGTGCTACATCGTCGACCGCATCATCACTTAACATCAGGTGAGATTGCGGTCAAACGTCTACCTATAAATAGTAAAAAAAAACCTTTTTTTGAACGTTTTTAGGGTTTTTGTTTAGTAGGTATCTTTTACACGTTCCCGGAGTATTCGGAAGTGGTCTTATTAGAGGCAGTACGAATAAGGAGATTATTAATGTATAGATATAGGATAGGTATCTACTTAAATAAAGTGGACATAAATTCACCAATACACTTAAAACTTTAGACCCAGAATGTCTTTTATGAGCGCGCACGTCAATGATCATAAATTCTCTGTGAAAACATAAAATGTCATTTGAAATGACATTTATGCAATGTTGCAGTTTGGTTAGTGACATTTTTATGACATACAAACGAACGTAAGGCTTTCTATGTTATGTAAAAGTAAGCAGGGTTTTGCATCTGTTGTAGACTAGCTGACCCGCTCGCGACTTCGTCTGCATTGTTATTGTCTGAATTATAAGCTTACTAATCCTGCAAATTGCATCAACATTCATTTTATTGGTTTTTACGTGATGCGGGTACAAACAATCGCGCGAATAAACAAAAAAGAAGCAAGCAAGTGAGATTTATAAGAATCGTTGTCCTGTCTGTCTGACTGACTCGTAGACTGGTCGTAGAGAATTAAAATTTTCAGAGTATGTTTTCGTCTTAGTGCGTAAAGGTGTACTAAGAAAATAATCTCAAAATTCAACCTCTGAACGGATATAACGAGGATTGAAATTTGTATGAAAATAACTTCACACGGACGAAGTCGCATGCATTTTGCTAGTAAACAATATTAATACTTCTACGTAAGAAAATAGGTAGGTACGCAGTCAAAGTCAAAAGGCACAGTCAAAAATCATTTATTCAGTAATATCCGCAGGGATCATCTAGAAACGTCTTAACGCAAATCACAAGAAATATAGTTATAGGGAACCGTGTTCTAAATGTTTTAGAATAAAGTGTACGAAAAGAGTGTTCAAACTTTTTATACGACAGGTCTCTTTGACATGCCGCCCAAGTTCCGAAATTCTGACATGTCTCGTACCCGACACAACCTATTTGAAACACCTTTTATGTACTTTGTGTTATTCGTGCTAAATGTATGTTCAAAGGAGCGGAGATGCTTGGAATAAAGTGTAAAGTGACAGCCTTGCTTGTGGTACAGTTTGTAATAGGTTTCTTGGGGAATTTTTCAAATTTTAACCCTAAAGCCATATAGTCAGAGGTTGAATTTCAAGATAAAAATCTTGAAATCTTTATAAACTTCTACGCTTATTAATTACCTAAAAAGAGTGTCGCACTAGTGGCAAGTCAGCAAAACCACAAAAAAACCGACAAAGTGCAAGTTGGACTCGCGAACGAAGGGTTCCGTACCATTATTCTATAGTAAAAACGGCAAAAAAATCACGTTTGTTGTATGAGAGCCCCCTTAAATATTTTTTTTTTTAAAACTCATTGTTGACGCATTGTAGGCAGGTACTCGTCGTCACAGGTGAGAAAGGTAGGACAGGGACGGATATATGGATTGCGCATTAGAATGCAAAGGATAGGGAACGTCTCTGTGTTCTAGCCTAAACACTCATTAGCGGCCTAGTTGCGGAAACAAATAAAAAGAAAAGTAATAGCATCACTACTATAGAAGAACAAATAAAAGCAATATTTTTTTTTTGTTTTTAAATAAAACTATATTAAATATTCGACCATCGAATATTTACCACCCATTAAACCGTATCGTGTGTAATAATTATATAACCCAATATCAACAGCTTTGTATTTAGCTTCTTAACAAAGTTTCGCTCTTATTGCTCGTCCCGTCCTACACAAATATAATAAAATCGTTAAGTAACGTTAACTTGCTTAGTGACCGAATATCATGAAAATATGCTAATGTAAAAAGTTGCTGGGTTGTTTTAGGTAGAGTAAATTGTATAGACCGCTCCTAGTGACTGAATAAACAGCTGGTTCACTTTAATAATAATAATGCTGGACAATCCACACAGCATCATTCATCTAGCCCCAGGCTAAGCAGAGCTTGTGTTATGGGAACTTGATGACTGATACACCTACTTAAAGAAGTTTTACTTCAGCCGTGTGGTCTAAAGCACACTCGTTTTTTGTTTTAATTTTTTCTTTTACAAATATATATACAATACCACCTGGTCCCAAGTTTAGTAAAGTTTGTGCAATGGTTTGTGCAACCACCAAGCGATGAAATATTTCTCGAAACACGTTCAATGGACTAGCTGTTTCAATTTATCTGCCGTAACTGAGCGTGTGGCAAAAACTGTAAATAAATGAACTTGTATCAGTTTAACGTGGCTTCTAAAAAAGCAATCAATTAAAGGTTTAAGTGAAGGAAGAGAGTGATAAATGGTTTTTCTGTTTCGTTTTAACTCAGCTTCTAACAAATTAATGGCGTTACTTAAAGATTTGCCAGAAAATGAACGCTTGCTATTTTAGGACTGCTAATGGTTCTGCTAGTAGTTCATAATTATCAGCCTTATAAATAAAATAAATATAACATCGGGGTTTTAAAATTCTTTCGGGGCGTTTGATTAAAGTGACCCGAGGGCTGGTGAGAATCTGGCTCAGCGGATTAGCATTACCTGTTAGAGTGGCCATGCAGCCAGTATTTTGGGAACGCTTTCAGTTGAGTTTAGATCGTTTGCAACGGTCTGTAGATAGCTCAACTGTTTCATATGTATTTTGTACATACCAACTTTAAATACTTGTATTAGCAGTTATTTTCTTTGTAAATAAATGTTTACTATTTTATTTATTTATTTATTTATTTAAAACTTCCGCACAGAACAATGATGTGCTAGGAGGACTTAATGCTAATAGCATTGTCTACCAGTCATCCTGGACGTGTAAAAAGATGGTGTGGCGTGTTGATAAAAGTAAAACTACTCGAATAAAAACTCTTACTATTAATAAAATAAAACTAAAGAAAAAGTAATAAATTATATGAGTAGTTTAAATGATATAATAAATATATATATAGTATATATATGTATATATAAATATAGAATTTAATACATACATAAAACATAGAACATATACCTAAAATCTAGATATACTATTAAATTTTTAAGTAAAATACAATACTGGAACAATGGAAATAATAAAACTAGCTTAATTGCGGTGAGTTCAAAACGCTTAACTACTTACGCGAAACGCTACTTATCGGAAGTATCAGAGATGTTAGATACAAACAATGTCACTATCCGCGATCAACTTTCATCTCGTGGTATTGTTTGGAAAATCAATCCACCTTCCGGAGCTCACTTCGGTGGCATCTTCGAGAGTGGTATAAAGTCTACTAAGTATCATCTCAAGCGTATCATAGGATCCCAAGTACTAACCTTTGAAGAACTTTATACCGTACTTACGAAAGTAGAAGCTATGTTAAACTCGAGACCTTTAGTCGCGCTCTCTTCCGATCCCCATGAAGTTGACGCTCTTACAGCTGGTCATTTTCTTATCGGCCGTCCGTTAGTATCTTTACCTGAACCAACAATCAACGAAAACTTATCTTTGCGCTCGCGCTGGCGGCTATTACAGCGATTATCGCAAGACTTCTGGCGAACTTGGTCTAGAGACTATCTACATACCTTACAACAGCGAAACAAATGGCTTAAAACCGAAAATAGTCAACCAAAATTGAACGATCTTGTAACTATTATCGAACCTAATTTGCCTGCGAATACCTGGAGAACCGGTCGTGTAGTCAAATTACATGCTGGAAAAGATAACCACATTCGTGTCGTCACTGTCAAAACAAATAAAGGCGAGCTAATCCGCCCATCTAATAAAGTTTGCCTTATCCCGACAGCTCCGGACATCATAAACAATGATGTGCAATCTTAGTCCTACCTGAGATCATTCGCAGTCATCTATTAAAATATAATTTTATATATGTATATGTTTGTATATGTGTAAATGTAACAATTATCTTAAAACTGTATAACCTTATATAATTCATGGTTTGCTTCGGATATTTCTATTCCTAAAAGGCTGTGGAACTATCCTAAGTAAATAACAATAACTTGTATCTCACACATTCCAACAAAAACTAACAATAAACTTTATCTCAAACACTTACGTATCTATATATGCATTACTCGTTGCACACCGAGCACAACATGGCCCTGCCAACACACCTTTTATACTTATTTAGTTTATTATTCATCCACGCATAATTACCTAATCTGTTATCTTCACCTAAGTTAACGACCTTGCCTATCATGTATGAATCTGCATAGCTGGTGTTGTAATTTAGGATCTCGGACCTTTGATTTATCTTATGAAATCCTCGGTTGATTTCAAGTGGGGGGATATGTTATGGCTTCAGCATTCCTACCTATCCATTTCCTACCTATCGACAACTCACGAATTCAAACTTTGGCGCCCTACCTTTCAAGGCTTAGATTCTAAATCTAGACTCGCTTTAGTCGATAGCAAAAAATTATGTACTAACTGTCTACGTACCAATCATATCAAAATAAACGTATCTTAGCTATTACTTATCTAGATAAGTAATATATATAAATAATATATAATAATATAATAATAATAATAATAATAATAATAATAATAATATAATATATATATAATATATAATATATATATATATATATAATATGTATATTTTAATAAAATAAATAAATATTTCTGGACATTTTTAAAGGATGTCACCTCGCCAAATTAAGCATAGTTTGTACTATGGGAACCAGATCACTGATAGAATACTTATATACTGTTTTTGTAAATACATACTCAGAATACAATATAACACATGGCTGTTATACAACATAGATGGGTATAGGACGTTTGTTCTTTGTATTTATATTCTTAGATGTTTGTTCTTTGTATTTATATTCCATACAAATAACAAACATCTAAGTTCATCACACAAATGTTTGTCCTCTGTAAGAATTGAACCCACAACCTACAGCTCAGAAGGCAGAGCTGCAACTGACTGAGCTGTAAAACCAGTCAATGAGTCTACTGGGACTCATACCTCTGCCGAATTTAGCAGGATTTGCCGTAGTCACCAAACATAGCGAATTGGTGACCCCAATGTTGGTTATGCAGTCAAGAAATAATGCTACCCTCCTGGAGTATTTCCTTAGTCACCTTTATGACATCCTTAGAACGTGATGGAGGAATCCTATTGTTAGTCGAAATCACCATTTTCTTTTGTTAAATACTACAGCTAAAGTATTTTTGCAGCCAAACAGCTTGCTGTGTTCTAGTTTGAAAGGTGTACCCACACCTTTGACAATGAAATTCTAGTTTTAATCTCGTCTCTTTCGAGAGGATATCTGAAACCTCATTGCAGTCAACACGAATGAACAAGCGTGGCTTATAAAATCCTCTTAGTAAAAGCAACTGTAAGTACATTACCTACATTATTTTGAATGTTATTTCCGATGAAGTGATGTATTAGGAAAATAATTCTCTTTTACGACGCAGAAGGAAATTCAGCCGCAATAATACCAAAATAACATGTCATCAAATTATAGCGATGATATCTTTATAAAATATTATATTGCTTACACAAAAATGTTATTGAGGAACTCATAAAAAAATTCCGAGCTTGAAAATATAACGTGTTTTTTTCTAGAACTATCTCAAGTTTTGAATGCCATTGCTGATGAAACAATAAGATGGCTCACCTGTTGTCAAAGTCAAAAATAATTTATTCAGTAATATCCGCAGGGATCATCTTGAAACGTCTTAAATCTAGGTGAATCTAAGCGCCAGTTCCTCGCGACCAACCATAGAAGTTGTTAAGTGATTACCATCACCTAAAGCATTGCCTCGCAGGCCACCGGCACCTACGCCCTTCAAACAGGACTGGCTGCTTGGCGGCAATAATAAACATGGTCGGTCGTGGCACGTCTTCAGGCTAAATTTAGGAAAAATCTATGTAGTACTTGTTGGTCTTTATAGGTTCATCTATTCTGGCCCTCACGATTAACGCTTTACAACTCGTTTTCATTTTAATCACCAACATAAACCTTTTTTATTGG
This sequence comes from Electrophaes corylata, assembly GCA_947095575.1. NCBI lineage: Eukaryota > Metazoa > Arthropoda > Insecta > Lepidoptera > Geometridae > Electrophaes > Electrophaes corylata. The sequence continues at coordinate 9,520,039 of OX352715.1, read as the reverse complement.
CTAGCGCTGAAACTCAAAGCGTCCCTTCGAGCCCGTTCGAATAAAAATGCAAATCTGCCTTTTGAACTGTCCTATGCCTGTGTAATTGCGGCAGCCTTCAAAAAAGGCTACATGTGGCGGCATTCTTTACTCTATCCCAGTGGTTCTTAAACCGTGGACTGTTGAACCACTTGACTGACTTGATAAGACTCACAACTCAGTTAGTAATAGCTCCATTTTCTGCGCGGTTGTAAGTTCGATCCTCACCGTAGACAAATATTTGTGTGACCACAGATGTTTGTTCTCCGTCTGGGAATTACCAAAAATTAGTATTTACAAAAAAACGTATGTAAGTATTCTATCAGTCATCTGGTTCCCATAGTACACGCTATGCTTAGTTTAGGGCTAGATGATGTTGGATAAAAATGTCTACAAATATTTATTTCTGTATATTTAGTTGTCTCTGAGAGCACTCAAAGTGGTCCGCCAAACTACTTTATCGATGCACCAGTTTTATTAGCAGTGGGTGAAAGTTTAAGAACCTCTGGTCTACCCAAACGGCGCAGTAGCAAATTTATGCGCGCAGTACGAGTATGTTACTTTGTGTCGTACACGTGAACAACAAGGGAGTTTTCGATTACTTGCTCCAGTTTTGTATAACCAGAATTTTGCATCACAAAGCTGTAATTCAATTTATTTAAAACCGTGACACAAAAGAGCTGTTATTTCACAAAATACAACACTATTTCACTAACAATCAAAAGCAACATAATCTATATCAATATTTTAAAGGTGTTTGCCTTGCTTGATTGGCATAGACAACGCATAGCCTAAACCATTGGTTATGATAGACTTAAATTTTTCGGGGTATAAGTTTTGGTATGTATAAAAATAACTTCGCTCGGGTAAACCGTCCATCAACCTGAGGCATATAGGTGTTGAGCTTCATGTGCCTGTAATTTCGCCGGCAACCATTCTTTTCAAACTGGAACACAGCAAGCTGCATGGTGGCTGAAATAGACATGGTGGTAGTTCTTCCCTTTACGAGTCCTTCACAAAGAGCTACTAATTATTTTAGGGGACTGACTCCCCAGACTAAGAATCAACTCCCTGACTAAGAATCGGACCTATACGTAAGTGTATATAATCTAATGACTACATATAACTGATGAGGTAGATTTTTACTTCATACTTATTTTGATATCTAATGGAACGCAATACTGTTCAATATATGTTGAGAGCTGATTTAAGGTACCTAAACTTTCGATCTTATTGGAAACTTCCTGTTAATGCACATTTTGCCTTTGATTTTTTTTTTTTATTTGATGTATGTAATGTATTGTATTAAGTATATCAGTCATCTAGTACCCTTAGGGAGCGTATTGGGACCGGTACTATACCTTCTGTATACAAGTGACATCCCTACGTCAGCAAATAACACCATTGCAACTTTCGCTGATGACACTGCTATAATGGCGGTCGGACGCACTCATGCAGAAGCAGCTGAAAAGGTACAAGCTGCTGTAAATGAAATCCATGATTGGACTATAAAATGGCGAATAAAACTGAATGAATCCAAGTCAGTTCATATCAACTTTACTAACAAAAAAGACCAGTATTATGCGGTAATCATCAACAACAAAATCATTCCCTACGGAAACACAGCAAAATACCTAGGTATGACACTCGACGCAAAGCTGCGCTGGAAAGCACACGTCAAGAAGAAAAAGCAGGATCTAGAGTTACGCTACAAAAGGATGCACTGGCTGATAGGAAGACAATCCGATTTGTCAGTGCATAACAAACTTTTGTTATACAAACAAGTCCTAATGCCAGTATGGACTTATGGTATACAGCTGTGGGGCTGTACCCGTAAAAGCAACATTGAAATAATACAGCGATTTCAAAATAAAGTACTAAGGGGCATTGTTAATGCACCTTGGTACGTGAGAAATGAAGATTTGCACCGGGATCTACAAATGGAATTTGTCAGTAAAATTGTTAAGAAATCTGCAGAAGCTCACGAACGAAGACTTCACCACCACGTGAACGCCGAGGCCATCCAGCTCCCCGACAACACAGACATAGTGAGAAGGCTCAAAAGAACTAAACCTTTTGAGCTAGTGTTGTGTTTAAACTAATATGGTGTAGTGTAATAATAGTTCTACTTTTAATGAACACAAGAACAAAGTGTCCTCCCCTTAAATAGAGACTGTAAGAAAAGTGTCAATGGACACATTCTTAGTATAGTATTCATATAAAAATAAGTCAAAGCAAAGTTACTCATTAGCCTAATTGGCTAGATTGTAATGTTATTAGGGTACCTACTGTATTTAGTTGGTAAACTAATTAAGAAAAAAAAAAAAAAAAATCTAGTACCCATAGCATAAGCTCTGCTTAGCTTGGGGCTAGATGATGCTGTGTGGATTGTCCAGCATTATTATAACCTTACGCTGAGTTTGTTAGTAGCGGGGTAAGAGTAGTGGCCAAACTTTTTCACCCGCTCTTTGTAATTTGCATTTCACTTTAATGAAAATGGGTTTGTGTAAATAAATTAATATTTATAGCTTATTATGTTGCTTCTGTGGGGTACAGACCCCGACGTTATTTAAAATTTTAGTAGATTAAGTTTCAAGTTTAGTTTGGATTTTAATTAACATATTGGTGCGGGTTTGTTGTTAAAGTTCAACATCTGGCTGAAAAGTAGTACTTTTCGTGAAGGGTTTGTCCGGGGAAGTACTACCACCGTGTTTCAATTTGAAGCGTACAGGTGCTGGAGGAATTATAGACACATGAGGCTTAATACCTGTATGTACAGTCAGCTGCACTAGAATGTATACAATTTGTAACTTTCACAACGGTATTACTGCAAAACAATGAACTCTTACACCTCATAAACTAAAAAGTCATGAGGTTAGTTGATGATCTTACTTATTTTTTGAATAATTGTCGGATAAATATTTTTAAAATCGCTGTGAAACCATTTTGAAAGTTACAAATTGTATACATTCTAGTGCAGCTGACTGTACATACAGGTGTCGAAAAGTAACCTGACGTGCGTGATCTGTGAAGTAAAGCTGTGTTAAAAGGTAGTGGTTACCACTTAACATCAGGGGGGTTATTCACTATTGCAAATTCAAACGCGTTACACAGTTAGGTACAAGAAAGCGGCGTGGAATCTGACAAAACATATGCCATTTTGTCATTCCAAACCGCGAGACGGTGCGATTGCGGCACGATTCGAGCTGTCAAATAAACGCGCGCACTTTTAGCGCGTTAAAGCACATAGATTAGTGTTCCTGCAATAGTTACTACGGCTCATTTCTTTTGAGCATATTTTTAGATTATGTTTCGAAATCGCGTTTGCGTTTAGAACGTGTTGTGACGTCACACGTTTTGGGCAAGGAACCTCCTATGTCATAGCGAATAATGCCCCAGGCGGGTCATTTGCTTGTTTTATGCGTAAGTTGCATACAAAAAACTGCTGCTACTGTTGGGTATGGCCTCTTTCACACATTTCCTGGAATTTCACATCCACCGGCTTCCCACGATATAATAATAAGTGAAGTATCAGGTAGTCAGGGGGTGGGTAGGTATGTCTTACACTTTTTCCAGTTAGTAATCGATATTCGAGAGCCTTTATTGTCTTGAGGTTATATTAAAATACAACATTGTTGAAAAATACTTTTAATCACATTATCACTCAGTGTCAAGCGAAGTGCACCCAGTTATCAAAACTCCTAAAATTTGCGGGATAATTCTCAAAATCTCATCTCGGGAAAGGCCTGAGCCAGGCAATACCACTCCACTTTTTGCTCTCGTCAAAAATTTTCATTTCATTTATAGCCAAGTGGATCCCGCAAATTACTGGGGATTCGCCCTTTTTTGGCTTTTTATAAAATTGCCTACGTCCACTTAAAGATATTAAAGTTGGAGACAAAGACTTGGGTGTGAGTAGCGTTGACTCCTCAAAAAACGGCCGCTGTCAAATAACGTCGGTCGTAACGCTATCCAAAACTAAAACATATTAACAGCGCTAAAACTATGATTTATTATTTATTTGCCATTCTTACAAGTATTTTTTTATTTTGACAATATAACTATACTACGAAAGTTTTTTTGTCGCTTAGTTGTTAAATGTTGAAAATGTATAAATTTAAGTTTTTTATATCATCTTATTACGAGGCAGACTACCAGCCAGATGGTCAGATGACATTTTAAAGGCAGTGGGACCTCGATAGATTCGCTTGACGTAGAACCGGAAAGAGTGGCGTGCTAAAAATCAAGCCTATACTCAGCACAATGTGGGCTGATTAGATAGATAAATATCGATTATCTTTTATCCTTTGAAATTTTAAAAGGCAAATAGGTTACTTTTTGACATATCAAATAATAACTTTTTTAAAATATGACATATTTTTTATAACTAAATCTAATTAATCAAGTACAATTTAAAAGTGAAATAAGTGCTTATTTTTATTTTAAACGTACATTGCGTAAAATCTTGCCTGTTACCGCTTTTATGGAAACCAAGGCTTTAATTACGGTGTATTATTGTTGCTATTTATTTGCGGTTTTCTTGGTTTCTTTAGCTCTTAATTATCTTTGGAGAGCTTTCAGGATCATTTTCGTGTACACAAACAAAGTAAATAGTTCTTGTTTGATGAAATTTCGTTTGCTGAGGTTTTTCTGTTTGTATTTTGGAGCGGGATAAACAAAATGCCTATTATAATAAACCATTTAAATTTAAATTGAAACATTTTTATTTTTATACAATATTTGCAGTTCGTACAATCATTTTTCCCAAGGCGAAAATCGAACCCGCAACCTCCTGCGTCACAGGCAGACATTCGCCCGCCACGCCACATCTGTCGTCAAAATAAGACAAAAGTAACTAAAAGTTAGTCCTTTAAATTTTAAAATAGGTTATGTGTGTATTTATTGCTCTTAAGTTTGTAAAATATTCGTTGTACATAAAAATAAACAAAACTGGGCCTTTAAATAAATATTTGAGATTTAGTACAATATATCAACTTGGATAAAACTGTGCCCTGCTTGACACAGAGCTTGATAGAAGCATTGAAATCAACCGTAAACATTTCATTGTAATCCGGGAATAGTTGCCAGCGCCATTCCCGGATAAAGCAGATGAACATTAGGCGCATTGCACACGGAGCGATATAACGCGAACAACCGACAAGGAACTAAAAAACAAAAGAACCGGCCACCGAAAGGTTTCGTACCTATATCTGTAATTAAAATAGCAAAAAAGACACGTTCGTTGCATGAGAGCCTCCTTAAATATTTATTTTATTCAGTAATTTAGTATTTTTTGTTAAAGCGGCAACAGAAATTACATCGTCTGTAAAAAAATCAACTCTCCTACTATCACGGTTCATGAGATACAGCCTGGTGACAGACGGACAGACAGACAGACACATAAACAGACAAACAGCGAAGCAGGTGGACAGATGTTACTGAATAAATGCTTTTTGATTTTGAATTTCTGAAATTCGAACCCGAAATACGTTGGAGTTCGTGTGAACATAGCTTGAACAGGGAAGTCACTTGGGATACCACTAAAATATTATAACACTTACACACGGGAAAAAACGGCTTTCCTGACCATTCGGCACTCTCTGCAAGGGCTTCAAAGGTTTCTTTAGCTGTCCATATTGGTCAAAGCAATTGCTAATTGAAGGTGAACTGTGAACACCTTTGGGACAAGTGTTACTAAAATCAGCCAATAGGTACGAACTTATTTTGCCAGTCCATGTCCAGTACATACTCGCTTCGTGTGCATGACGCTTTAGCACGCGCCCCTATCTGATTGGAAAATGTACAGAACCCTCGCTTGCTTTGTTCAACTTGGCAGTTCAGAAATAGCAGTGGTCTGACCTGTAATTTGAGGGATAAAATAAAATATCATCATTAAGCTTAAATAAGTTCTATGCTGGATTTTCGCTTTTCTCATATTCTTCTATGTCATTTAACGAGAAGAGTGTTAGATATGAATATGGATGAGTATACGAGTAGAGGTAGGCCAAAGAAGATAGTGTGAGAGATGATATGGGTAAGAAAGGAGTGACTACAGAGATGATGGATGATGAAGGGAAATGGAGGGAAAAACCTGTTGTGCCGACCCAACGTAAAGTGGGATATGGGCAGGAAAATTATGATTAGGAAAGAAGAATGGGTGGGAAGTTTGCTGTAGTCACTACGCTCAGTAGCCAGAATGGTGACCCCAGGATTTAGTAGCTTGTGCTCAAACGATACTGCTTCCCATTTCCTGATGCGTTGATTAAACACCTTTTACACATATAGCAAATAAAATGTATTCTTCAAAAGATTATAGCATATAGTATAGTAGAGACAAATTTAAATATACTACCTATTAATTACTATATATTAATACTTGCGGTCCGTTCCGGCTTCGCACGGGTTTTAGTAAGGATCCCAAATTTTTTTGTAAATATAATATAACCTATGTAACCTGGGGATAGTTTAGCTTCCCAGCAGTAAAAGAATTTTTCGAATCGGCCCAGTAGTTTTGACGCCTATTCAATGCAAACAATCAAATCTTTCCTCCTTATAATACTATAGTATAGACTTTTAAAATTTGAGTCTGCGAATTTAGAACGCTTCCACTAGGCCACGGGTACTCGCTCCCACTCTAAGAAAAACATTTTGTATTCTCTTGCAAGTTTACGAAGTAATGAAAATCCATAGCCCACATCTATTTCAGTCACGAATAACCTTCTTCGGTCCTACAGTTCATATTTCTTTTTTTCAACGCCTCAAATATGAACCATCCAATACAGAAATTTATGTCAGCTCATGTATTATTCAACACTTAAATACAGGGTGTGAAAATGCTACACCTAAAATAGAAGTAAGGCTCTTTGTGAAGGATTCTTCAGAGAAAGTACTACCATAATGCCTATTTCTGCCAAATACGCGTTGCTGCGTTCAAGTTTAAAAGTTGTTTTAAAGTGTGGGTAGTGAAATTATAGATACATAATAAGAATAATAATACTACATAATCCACACAGCATAATATAGCCCCAAGCTAAGCAGAGCTTGTGTTATGGGTACTAGATGACTGATATACTTAACACAATACATTACATACATAGATTTTTTTTTTATTATGCATAGAAAATACCCAGAACACCTGGAACAAATATTTGCAGATTGTACAAACATTTATTCCAAGGCGGGAATCGAACCTGCAACCTTCTGCGTCGCAGGCGGACATTCGCCCGCCGCGCCACATCGGTCGTCAATGATTATTACTTGAAGCTTTTTTGTAACATTTTCAAACGGTTTTCAAACGTCCAAGTGATCAGCATGCTGTTTGACGGCAGAAACAAGCACGGTGATAGCACATCCTCGACAAGTCGTTCACCAAAAGCTTTACTTCTACTAAAATTTGAAAAACGTTTGAATTACATTACGTGGTATCGAAGCTTCAGCTGCTACATACCTATGGTTGCCCCGCAGTGTAATCTGATGTTGGTACAATACGTTTACATAATGAATGCTAAATTTGTTTGTGCTTGGCCCGTGACTAACAATCACGTTCCGTTTGAACGTCAAAACCCGTTGAAAATAGCACAAAGTCTTCCGAACTGGGTAAAACCAGTTGAAAATAGCACGATTGGGCGACCTGAGTCTTCTAAACAGGGTAATCGTGCTTTGTACTAAAAGTTTACTCTCTCAGACTAAGGTACACTCCATTATAGTCCTTGTCGCGACCCCTTTCCGTTTATAATGGAATATTAGATTCCGTCATAAACCCGGTCACGACGAGACCATTAAATCTTGACCTCTAAAATTCCCCCCGGTGTCTTATTAATAAAACTCGGCGGGGAGCGAGCAGGGTCTTGTTACGTTGGTGGTGGCTCTATGTTTGCTGACGTAAACAACATTTGGGGGGAATCACCGAAAGATGTTTGCTTCCGAGAGTGTCTGAACGGTACAAGCGATAGTAATGAGAATATTCAATTAAACTGCTTCAGATTTCGTTTAGGATTACGATCAAGAGATTTTTTCAATGGACGTTTCCATGTATTTGCAGAGTATACTCAAAAGGTTTCGGGGAAAAGGCACATTTGCTTCCAAATTAGATCACGATTTGCTGTTTTTACTAGAGAAAGTTGAAAATTGGTTTGACGCTTTTAATTTCATCAAAGTGAACTATTATTTTTTTCTGATAATATTTCTCGAATAAATATCATTTCATTTCATTTATTTATTGCGAAAATGGGTTCATGATACAGAAGTCAAATTAAAATAATATAGATTAATAAATATTATAAATTTTAAAGTACAAAAGCACGTATTTTAAAGAAGTACCTAACTCTTACAAAAAGACTCACGCCGCGTGAATCTTTTCATATCGTACAAACAGTTATCAAGTGCCATAGCTGCGTGTGACAGATTATAGTTGAGAAAGAAAGCTTTATGTCAATGTCAAAAGTTATTATTATTATTATTATATCATGGCAACCCAAGAGCATGTTTTAGAATGAAAGCACTATAAACATCAAAATAAGTAAATAATACATATTTGTGGTAACAGTGTAAATTATAAATAACGGTTTAGTTTATAATGGCTCATGTAAATAACACTGTTACCACAAATATGTATTATTTACTTATATTGATGTTTATAGTTCTTTCATTCTAAAACATGCTCTTGGGTTGCCATGATATAATAATAATAACTTTTGACATTAACATAAAGCTTTCTTTCTCAACTATAATCTGTCAAGTGCGTGTATTGTTATTGCCACTAAAGAATTATTATTTAAGCTTAGTGCAAGAAATTTGCCGGGTGTAAATTGCGTTTGCATGGTGTACACAGTATTTAATACGCTTATGTTATTATCGCATCGTCACACCGTCCGACCGGGCTAAAATGTGTGAAGTGAAATATTTGTCTATTGGTGCTATTGATGAACCGATGGTCTGGTTGAAGTGACCCCGCCTTCTGATCATAATATTGTGGGTTCAAATCCGGTCGTGCACCGAAGGATTTTTCCGTTAAAAAAAATTATGTTTCAACGATAAAGAAAAACATCGTGAGGAAACTAGTTAGTATTCTAGCAGCGGTGATGGGCTTGCAACATGTCACGTATGGAATACTAGCTACTGCAAAATGTGGTCATGTACCAAATGTACTATCTGGACAAACCTCTGATTACCCGCCTTAGACATCCTCGAAGAATCTCTAGTAGGTACTTAGTACTAAGAAGAAATTGGAAGGGATGTCTACCGTGTTGGGAGGTATAGTCGTGCAGCTATTTCTATCTTTTTTTATGCAATAGGTAAGTACTGTATTATAAGATTTGAACTTACCACCTTAGGACCAGAAGGTCGGATTGGTTTCACTAAACTATCGGTGCTTTTTACTGCACTATTAGGTATCTGAAATAACAGCCCCATGAGGCTTAACACCTGTATGCCTCAAATCGATGGACGCAAGGCAATAATGATAGATAGATAGAAAGATTAAGTCTTTATTGTACACAAAAAATAAAAACACAATAGAGATAATTATAAGCACTGAGTACAACGGGCGGTCTTATCGCTAAAAGCGATCTCATATGCGAGCTAATATGTATCGTAGAGTACATTACTAATCCGATCTGTAAGTTAATTCTTTGTGATGATTACCACTCAACATCGCGTGGGTCATTACTCCATCAGCAAATTGTATAAAAAATTTAAACTCAAAAAACTGTTTTGTTTTGGTAATTCTCTTGCTCATTTCAAAGCTTTTCCAAAGATTGAGGCAAGGAGGTGAAGCAGGTAATACAACTCATTAATGTAAAATATGGTAAAGCTATTCAAACGAAACATTCTATCCATGGAGAAGCATCATCTAATATTCTATTATTACCTAGTAGCAGACATAATGTACGTACAGTCAGCTGCACTAGAATGTATACAGTTTGTAACTTTCAAAATTGTTTCATAGCGGTGCTCAAAATATTTACATGAAATTTTTCCAAAAATAAGTAAGGTCATCAACTAACTTCATGACTTTATAGTTTTTGTGGTATCTTCTAGGCTTGGTCGCGAGGAACTGGCGCTTAGATTCACCTAGATTTAAGACGTTTCAAGATGATCCCTGCGGATATTACTGAATAAATGATTTTTGACTTTGACTTTGACTTGTATAAAACTTCATTGTTTTGCTGTAATATCGTTGTGAAAGTTACAAGTTGTATACATTCTAGTGCAGCTGACTGTACATAGGATATTATATAGGTTTAGGTACAGAGATGCTGTTTACTCGAGTTCCCTGTCAATACAATTGCGATGTCTTGATAATGAAGCTTACATCTCTGAAATCTTATTAGGCGTAATTAAATGCTTATTAGCCCTATTTAACGAGATTTGAGATATAGGTATTTGTATGGTCGTTTGCTGGAGAAATCGACACGAACGAATATTTCTGAAGCCACATGCGCGCTTTTGTTTTTGTATGTTTGTATAATAATAGGTTAGGTTGGTGAGTATGTATATTTTTTGTATTGGTTTTGTTTGTTTGTATAATAATAAGCTAAGTTGATCAGTTGTACGAAAGTTTCTGTTTTGTATTTGTATGCTTCTATAGCAATGGGCTGGGTTGATCAGTTGTACGAAGGCTACTATTTTGTTTTTGTGTGTTTGTATAATATTGAGCTCGGTTGACAAGTTGTACGAAAGTTTTAATTAAATAAGAAGCGGATACAAAATGGTACAACAAATTATATTACAAATTGTTATTTTTGTGTACATTTTTACACAACATTATCCAGTTCCAAACTTAGCCTAACTTGTACTATGAAAACCAGAATACTGATAGAATACTTGTTTTTTGGAAAATACATACTTAGAATACAGCTGATTAATCTTAATATTAAATATACCTTATACCTAAAACTGAACATTGTATTTAATTAGTGTTACATCTAATATTGTTTAAACAATGGTTATTTAATCAACTGAAAACTACGTATATGCTCAACAAGCAGAAAATCACTATTATTCACTGATTTGGTTTGTGATGTACTGATTAGAAAATTAGTATTGTGGTAATAATTACTGTAATGTGAACGATCCGGCGTTCAATTTATGGTAATACTAGTGAAACGCGAACAATTTCGTCCGCAAAAAGTTATTTTCGTACAAACTGTACTAGTTTAAGGATTGCATTTCGGTAATCCCTTTCTTAGTACACCTCAACGTACAGTCAGGAAAAAAATCTTATAATTGGTATAGAGATTATTTTATTGCTTCCAAAAAGATAACAGCATTGTTTTGTGTTCGCTTTTAGTAGAATATTAAGGTACAGCATCGGTGGTCGTAGGTGCGAATACAATAAAAATATGTGCGCAACGTAAACTCTCAAAGGGCGAAGAAAAACATCATGAGGAAACAAAATTGAAGACCGATGTGGCGCGGTGGGCGATTGTCCGTCTGCGACGCAGGAGGTTGCGGGTTCGATTCCCGCCTTGGGATAAATGTTTGTACGATCTGCAAATATTTATTCCGGGTGTTCTGGGTGTTTTCTATGTATAATAAAAAAAATCTATGCATGTAATATAGTATTGTATTAAGTATATCAGTCATCTAGTACCTTCCGTGGAATAAAACCTTTATAATGGAGTTTTAATACAAGTAAAGCTGCTGATAATTTTTCTTCGATTAATCCAAGATCAGCGCAGAAAATGAACGGAGTCTGTGAGCTTTCAGACTGCTGACAGCCAAATTGATTATCCATTTTTATACTAACTTATTTTTCTTAGTCTTCTAGTACAATTCATCAGCGTCAATTCTATTCTCATACATATTTCAACTACTGTTATAACCATTTCAGGGTTAAGTTTTTAGAATACGTTTCTTAGTACACATCTAATTATCTAGACAAATATATCCTGAGAATGACTTGTTTCTATGCAAACTGGCTGTAATCACGTCTGGTAGCTCCGTTACTATGAAGTTGAGCATAAAAGTTTTGTTCAAGCATATAAAATACAGTTTGAGTATGATCGAGGCATAAAACTGTTGATCAAGGTAAGTGTTACTCATACTAGAGTAAAGACGGCGTTAGATTTTACATTCTGGAGATAAGCTGAATACAACATTCGTGACGTCAGCGATTTAGATTTTTTTTATGAGACTTGCTGATGGAACAAGCAGATGCTCCCCCTGATGTTAATTGCTACCATTACGTAAAACAAAGCATTGTCTCGCAGGTCGTGCACGTTAACGTGCCCTACGATGCACTACTCTGCGTCCATCAACCTGAGGCATACAGGTGGTAAGCCTCGTGTGCTTTTAATTACACCGGCACCTACACCCTTCAAACCGAAACACAGCAAGCTGCTTGGCGACAAAAATAGGCATGGTGGTAGTACTTTCCCGGACGAGCCCTTCAACTATGAGCTCTACAAATTTGCAGATCTATAGCCAAAATGATTTAGGTAAACCATTGTACTGTATTTATATCTTTCAGATACCAATTTGCCTTGCCTTGACTAATAGAATAAGTATTCTATCAGTCATGTGGTTTCCATAGTACAAGCTAAGTTAAATTTGGGGCTAGAAGGCGCTGTTTGAATGTGTCATTATTTATTTATTTCAGTATGAAACATGAAGGCTAGTACTTAGATTATTGTTTCTTTATCAATGTCTCAAGATTAATTATGCGAGTTTGTTTTTACAGCCAAAGGTTTCAGCTTAAACAGCTCAGGTTAGTAATGATGCAATTCCATAAATTAACCCAAAAGTTTTGCATCAAATTGATTCTATTAACCATGGACCCAATAATGCTGAAGGTTCCCTAAATATTCTTTTGACTAAGCTCACTTTCATTAACTTTTGCAAACAAGATAGACGCTCGGGTAGGCGGTACGAAAGAAAATACAGATATTAAAAATAGAAGCTTAGAGGGAAAGAGGAAATATTTTAAAGTATTATTTCGTTTACAGATTGAGTTTTTTTATCGCTCGAGCGATAAACTTATGAATGAGCGTAAAATTACCAGATTGCATAGTATTAAGTCAAAGTCAAAAAGCATTTATTCAGTAAAATCCGCAGGGATCATCTTGAAACGTCTTAAATCTAGGTGAATCTAAGCGCCAGTTTCTCGCGACCAAGCCTAGAAGAACCGGCAAAAAACTTACGGCTTGGTTCCTACCGTTTTTTTGTATGATCCTGTTACAAAATAATAATAATGAAGATAATGACTTAAACTAGCTGAAATTTGTGCTAGGGAAGTCCCTAGTTTCAGCTTTGTTTACAGCAAGTTTTGTAAATAGGTAACGTAAATCCTAGGCACAGAACAAACGTCATACAAATATATATATATATATATTTCAATGCTGGACAATCCACACAGCATCATCTAGCCTCAAACTAAGGATAGCTTTTTCTATGGGAACCAGATGACTATATGAATATTCTTTTTTGCAAACACATACCAACGAACACAATACTACACCCAGGTACCGAACAAACATCTATGTTCATCACACTTTTGCAAATACATACCTACTTAGAATGCAATATTACACCCAGACACATCTACGTTCATCATTCAAATGTTTGTTCCTGGTGGGGATCGAACCCACCACCTACAGCGCTTTTTACGATTGTATCTTTGCACCAATGAATTTGAGTAACTGTATTTTTTTAGAGAGAAAGAAATAGCATCAAGGCTTTTCGCAGGCACGGTAGATATCCTCTCAAATCTCTTAGTAAAAAGTACCCTAGATTCGAGGATGTCTAAGGGGGGTAGTTAGAGGTATGTCCAGATATTACATTTGGTACAAAAAACATATTTTCCAGGTTAAAAGAAAAAGAACTCATTGATGTACAAAGTAAAGATAATTTAGAACGACAACTTTGAAACTCGACGCTCAAAAAGTGCACGTAAACATTACGAATTCTGTAATGTTTGCGTACAATTTGGTCTCTACTACTCACAGCTGACTTTAAGCAAAAGTAAGCCTTATCACACAGCGTTAAAGCTCCAAATATTCTTTATTAATTTTCTTGAAAAAATACTCATACAATTTTTCTCAGCTGGAAGCTACTTTTGCAGTATACAGGTGTGACATAGTGTTTCATAAAATTATCACCGATATGAAGTTTCGTACACAGATTCGTTTTCGTGTCATCTTTGGAAGCAACACATTTTTTTTAATTTTAAATAGTTTAAGGTGTAATTTCAAGTTTTAGAGCACCTGAGGTCTAGTGGTAGTGACCTCGCCTTCTGATCCTGTCAAATCCGATGAATAGATTTTCCGTTTGAAAAATTTTGTCTGCGCAATGCCAGCGCTCTCAAACGAAAATGAAGGAAAATATTATGAGGAAACTAGTTAGTATTCCAGCAGTGGCTAAATGTTTCCCTTTGAATTTGACGAGCTGAGCCATATTTTTCTTCAAAGCCATTGATAGCCGACTACTATTTTTTACTGACTTGACTTGACTTGACTAAAAACTATTTATTCAATCCACTTGACACAAGCGAAATTGTCTATCTGTCTGTCAAATGATGGACAAATGCCATTATAAAGAAAAGAAGAAGCATTTGAAGTGGCACAAGCCCACTATCAAACATTCCGTAGCGTACCGTAAACTTTTCAATTTGCGTTTGAGTTCCCACCATCGTAGTACCCGAAACGCTAACAAAACGGGACAATACAAATAAGCAAAATTAACTACCCGTCGACAGTTCGCGGCAATTATTCTCTGTCGTGTGCAGTACTACACATAATACATCAGTGTACTACGTATAGTATATGCTATTATGCTGCGTATAGCGCATTTTTCCACTTGTAATTTGGCGGAATGATGTTTGCATTCGCATATTGCACGCGAATGGTAATTTATTGAGCCACATCTCCATTTATTGATAAATGACAATAGCGTGACATTTGCGAGTTTTGGCGGTAGATGGGCGTAGCGTGATGAAAATCAATTTCAATGTTGTAGGTGGGAACGAAACTGAATAATTATTATAATTAAACAGGACGATGGAAAATAAACATCATGAACGAACCTGTGGCTTCGTTGAATTCGTTCGTTTTACACTGAGCCTTCCAGTTTTTGATTAGTATTATGTTCATTGAGTTTTTATTCCTCAGAGGTTCTTTGTTGTGTAAGCTAAAGCTCTACCAGATACGTAAAGACTTTTTTTATGTCAGCTTGTGAGCTGTTTTTTATGACTACTCATGAAACAAGCAGATGCCCTACCTGATATTAAATGGTGACCAACGTTGGTGACCACTTGTAGTACCAGGTACTGGTAGTTTGTTATGATAATATTTTTACGCATGGCTTTTTTTTAGAATGAAGATCTCTTGGGGTATTTTTGACATCATTTTTAACCGATCAATTACAAAATGATAATAAAAGCTATATTTGAAATACATTTGAAGTTTGTGGATTTTAGTATTCAGTCATTAGCAGATTTTTTTTATTTTTTTTGTATTTTTTGATGTTAAGTAATGATGAAGTCGACGGTCAAGCACTTTTATCTAGAAAATACCTATTCACGCTTCTTCACTCACTCTTCTCTTCTAAATGAAATGTCTTTCCAACTTGTCCTGACTGATTTAATTTACATTGGAGATATGAAACCGCCAGTGCACAAATCGTCTGCACTGACCGCAAAGCTGTTCTGTCTGGGTTCTACACGGCTGTCTAATGCATACCGGTTGTGGCTGACCAAGAGGTATACACGATTGGACTGCAGCTGAGCGACTTTTCTTTGAGAGAGCCTAGGAAATGTTCAGGCCCAAGCATAGATAGTATGGATAAAAATATGTTGATATAAACTCTTGATAAATTGGGGTTTTATTGAAATTAATCGAAATCGGTATCATGAAACAATATGCCGAGGCTAGTTTTGTGCTAGCGGCTATAAATAAAACCCCTTCGGCCGTGTATGACACCAGAGTTTGGTAACCAGTATCATACGAAGAAAAAATGATCGTTGTAGGATACTGGTATCCAAGTGATAGAATTTTTTATAAACACGATAGAAAAAAGATACGAATGGTAAATTGGGTACCAATTCTGTTATTTTTTTGTTATTAGTTGTCAAAAACAGGCTTGTCTGAATTGTCAGTTTCAAAAAATATAATTTAAAAATTTAATTAATAATGATCAAACCTTGAATTTGACGATATTTCCTTAAGAAAATCAGGCCTCTGATTATTACCTACGCTATAAGTATATTATGCTATTTTAAATTCATTTGTTTTTATGTTTGACAAGATTAGTTTATATATAAGTACGATAAACTTGTTGACCGGAGTTACATGTTCGTATCACTAAATTGCGAAACTTTCCAATTGTAAGAACAAGCAGAAAATCGTTTGTTGTTTAGCCAACGTAGTTTGCTACCATTACTTTTATGATCAAGAATTGCATCCAGAAGTGGGTTCGTTCAAGACCACTAGCTTTATCCGACCGATACGTTTAGTGTTCCGATTATGGAACACCAATACAGTGGAATGAAAGCGACTGTTACTCAAATACTTGAGAACAATAGCAGTAGATTATGTTCCTTGCTGTGTAGAATGGAGTTTCAAAGCAATATCGAATATAGGTTAAACTAAACATAGGTGAGATTATAGGGTTTAATCAATAGCTTTACAAGAAACAATCGTAGTGTAGGTGGTTGTAGAAAGATTATCCGAGAAGGTTTTAGAAAATACACAAGGTAGAGAAAAATTTCAAAAACAAATCTATATACATGTATATAAAAGAAAGTTGTGTTAGTTACACCACTTATCATTCAAGAACGGCTGGACAAATTTTTATGTTTTTTGTGTTTTTGGATTTATCTTTGTCCGGAATAGGATAATAAGTAATAAAAATAATGAAGAAAGAAGTTTGCGGGTTCAGCTAGTATATATTAACAAAAATCATACTATTCTTAGATTTTTAATAATTATATTGCATGTTAATCATGTAAATAATATCCTGCGATTTCTGCGAGGAAATTAAAGCTATTTTAATTTAATTTTTATTTGACCAAGATTGAATACCTATAAGGTGTCAAGGCTTAGGGCTAAATATATGGTCCACCTGATGTTGAGCGGTTATTTATTTATCATTGATGATTTCATTGCCTTACTGAAATGTGGTACGTGTTTTACCTTAGTTTTCTCGTTTTTTAGTGAAGGTAATTATATTTCCGATTTTACAAATAGTGAGTTATGACATGATCTGGAAAGTTGGATTTTTGTGAAGTTCGTTGGGTACTCTAATGTATCTGTAAGGTAATGGTTGGTAATTGTTACCATGTAACATCAGGTGAGCTATCTTCCTTCTCCATCAGTAAACAGCATAAAAACTCACTGAATTTTCTTTTAAACTATTTGTTTTTAAATTTAACTTTTCAATGCTAAATTTTGTCCAATGAGTATAATATCAACGGTGGATTCTATTATTAGAATGTCATGTCCAGAACGGATACCGGAGATATTCTGATATCCGCAAACACAAGCGGTTATTGAGCCAACCAACCACGTGTCATCAATTCTATCTGTCAAACCAGAGGCAATTACCTACACAAAGAGATATATCGTATACAGGTAAACTTATTGAGAGCATTCTCTTAAAACTCTTAAAGTTTTTCTTTTTGTTAGTTTGTTAGTGTGCCTTACACTTTACAAAGCAATAAAGTAAATAAAAAATAAAGTAAAATAAAGTAAATATAAACAATAAATAATAATGCTGGACGATCCACACAGCATCATCTAGCCCCTAGCATCTGCGTCGCAGGCGGACATTCGCCCGCCGCACCACATCGGTCGTCAGTATTTTCATTCATTCTTATTCTCAAACGTTATTTCAAGTCATTAGCCTAAATGATAGGCGTCACAGCTCAGTAGTAGCCCTGCCTTATTTACTGTAGATGGTGGGTTCGATCCCCACCGAGAACAAACATTTGTGTGATGAACATAGGTGTTTGTTCCGTGCCTGGGTGTTATATTGTATTCTAAGTATGTATTTTGAAAAAAGTATCTAAGTAATCTATCAGTCATCTGGTTCCCATAGTACAAGCTATGCATAGTTTGGAGCCAAGTGATGTTGTGTGAAAACGTCCACAAATATTTATTTAGTTTATTTATTAAATGAGTCCACAGGCCTCCCCCATATTTGGGAGGGTTTACCATATTCACCCCCTGGTGGATATGACCGCAGTGTCGATGTTTAGTTTTCAGAAGATGCTGCGATCTTTGATTTTAACTAAGTAATATTAAAAAACTACAGTGATAGTTAAGCATAACATTTACTTTTTACATTTATTAATCCACTATTAGTGGATTAATATTAATATATATAATAAATATGTCAGGACATTTTTACACAACATCATCTAGCCTCAAACTAAGCATAGCTTGTACTATGGGAACCAGATGACTGATAGAATACTTATATAAATTTTTTTTGTAAATACATACATAGAATACAATACAACACCCAGACACAGAACAAACATTTATGTTCATCACACAAATGTTTGTTCTCGGTGGGGATCGAACCCACTACCTACAGCACAGAAGGCAGGGCTACTACAAACTGAGCTGTGACGGCTGTCAAACAACTACTCCTCTCTGCTGTGTCGGCTGTGACTATTTTAAATTATAAAATCTTTTGGTTACTAAACGCCGGAACGGGAGAAGTTCTTTGCCCAGCAGATTCCGAAAGTGCTCTAAATAAGTCTTTTCTCAACCAAGCTAAGAGTTGTTGGATCAAATCCATACAAATAAATAAAATTGAAGTGTCTGTTTGTAATATTAAAATAACCGCTTTTTACTACAAGCATAGGAATGTATATACGATACATATACCAAAATAGCATTTTTTAAAAATTTTGTCCGTCTGTCTGTCTGTCTGTTTGTTCCGGGTAATCTCTGGAACGAAGAAGTAACTTAGGCTACTTTTTATATCGAAGAAATAACGGGAACGGGAAAAACTGCCACGCGGGCGAAATTTCGAACGGCCGCCGTATTAACGCCATCTGTTGGCGACGTCGAGTACTACATCAGTAAGGATTTGTAAGTAAAAATGTTTACCGCCCAACGAAGTGAGCACGGGTCAGCTAGTGTTCAATAAGACTATAGTGTTGAATCAGTTCAGTCTACTACGGAACCGTTACACTCAATAATTCGTAGTTGGAATCTTACAACCCAATTCCCTAACTCAAATTTCCAATCAGCTGAAATCGCTTTTGATTCACAAACTCAATTAAAACTATAGTCATTTGTGTCAAGAATACTGTATCGTGGTCTGGTTAAGTCATGATAGTATAGTTTAAGCATAGTTAATAATAGTTTCTACGTTCTGCCACTCTGTATACTTGATTCTTGACTCTTAGGTTGATCTGTTTTAATAATGTATCCTATTTTCCAGTAGTAACTACACCGCCGTCAATTCTAGTTCGTAATTTTCGTTCCGTTCAAAGGTTGCCTGGAAGAGATCGCTTTCAGCGATAAGGCCGCCCATTGTTTTGCCGAATTGTGTATATTTCCTGTATTATGTTTCTGTGTGGTGAACGATAAAGAGTTATCTATCTATCTATACTTATGATAATTCTTGCACTTTGAGTTAGACTCGATTTCGATAGTAATACTATCGAAAAATGAGATTTACATTACTGGTTTACTTTGACCAGCGTCAAATTTGTACATGCATAGGCTTGCACAACAATCTGATTTAGGTTTATTTAGCTAATCACGTTTACCAACATAAACATGTTTAGCGTAGATTTACCTAATGGCGACTTATTTTCTCCTTGTGCAAGAACGTTAATTGAATTAGCTTCTTAAATGTATTTAAGGGCTCGTTAAATACATTGAATGACAGTTGTGCAAGCGGGTTTTAGAATACAATGTACCACTAACACAGAAGAGTATTAGTAGTAAAGCTTTTAGTGAAGGGCTCGTCCGGGGAAGTACCAGCACCATACCTATTTGTACCGCCAAGCAGCTTGCTGTGTTCCGGTTTAAAGGATGTGAGTGCCGATAAAATTACAGAAACATGAGACTTAATACCTGTATACCCCAGGTTGATAGACGCAAAGTAGTATATCATAGAGTACGTTTATAAGGTAATGGTAACCACTTAACATCAGGTAGGCTATCTGCTTCTTTCATCACCAGGTTGTATCAAAAAACGTAAATATTTACCCTCAGTGGGGATTGAGCCCACTACCAAGGCACTACTAACCAACTGAGCTGTAAGGTGCTAAAATTATTATGTCAGTTACTGGCATTCCGAAGGCAAATAGCATTGTTTGTAACTGTTACTAACATGTGCTAACGAATACATCAAATGTTTGACAGGTGAATTCGTAAATAAGATTTCAACATTGTTTTGTTAAATTGTTGAACGTTCTTGGTGAAATTCTTTGTTCAACCCAGCAAAATAGGTTTGAACTCAACGAAGAAGGAATAAATTTGCTAGCGCTTTGTTGGGTTTTGTTTACTAAAATGGTAAATAATTACCACTTTATTAATCTTTGTCCTGACTGACTGATTATTATGGACAGTACACAGCCTTACACTATCGATCGTAGACTTAAAAATTTTAGGGTTCATTTGTTTTAGTGTGTAGGGGTGTTCTTAGAAAGGAATCCCTGGAATTTAACCCCTACAAGTGCAGCGGGGCCTGATGTTTATATGAAAACTAGCAGCCGCTCGCAGCTTTGCCTGCGTGGCAGTTTTTTCCCGTTCCCGTTATTTTTTCGAGATAAAATCATAGTAGCTTTATGCATGCAAAGTCTCAGCACAATCGGTTTAAAATTGACAAAGTTTCATACAAACGTTCATCTCCTTTTTTATCCCCTTGAGGGTAGAATTAATCAAAATCCTTTCTTAGCGGATGTCTACGTCATAACATCTACCTGCATGCCAAATTTCAGACTGATCCGTCCAGTGGTTTGGGCTGTGCGTTGATAGATCACTATGTCAGTCAGTCAGTCACCTTTGAGTTATATATATTTAGATAGAATAGAATAGAATAGAATAGAATAAGTTTTTATTCAACACATGCACACACATAAAGACATGACAGTACAAGTACATAGGTAAAGTAAAAACCTATCCCAACTACCTCACAAACACTTATAGTAAAAAATAAACAAACAATAATTATTCTAACGGAGGTTGGGTCGGCGGTACGGTACCACACCGTGCCAAGTCTCCCTGCGTGGACATGGGATGAAATGGTCCCATCTCAGCATAATGCCGCTCCACATCGGGGACCAATGTGAAGCGACGCTGGTTTTCAGATGGGGCCTAAGTGCGGGTGACTGCACGAACATACAGATTTTATACCTATAATAGTAACAAATAGCAACCTAACACAAAATAAGGAAGAAAAACGGGCAATAAAGAAGGCAAAAGAAAAACCTTAATACTATTAAAACTCTCACTTAATTAAAACTACGCAAAACATACACATCTATTTACAAAATTAATCTTACTAAACTATCCAAAACATAATACAGCTACACTTTAAAACCTATAAAGCAAGATACTGCTGATGGAAACGGGACTATTGAAAGTTAGGGTAAGAACACAGTTTGGTCAGATAGATAGATAAGTAGACGCAAACAAAGTAGCATACGTTGGACTCGTATTCTTATAAGTTGTATAGTTGACGACCGATGTGATGCGGTAGGCGAATGTCCGCCTGCGACGCAGAAGGTTGCGGGTTCGATTACCGACTTGGTATAAATGTTTGTACGATCTGCAAATATTTATTCTGGGTGTTCTGGGTATTTTCTATGTATAATAAAAAATATATATGCATGTTATGCCTTCTATTAAATATATAAGTCATCTAGTACCCATAACACAAGTTCTGCTTAGCTAGGGGCTAGATGATGCTGTGTGGATTGTCCAACATTATTATTATTATTATTAAAATAACTTCACGCGGACGAAGTCGTGGGTGTTTTGCTAGTTTGTAATAAAATAAAAATAGATCATAATAATCAGAAGACGGCAGTGAATTCCAATCAGTGGTTTGCATCTGAGCTGATCATTTCCTTGAAAACTTAGTCTGAAACTACTGTTCCATAATTTTCCACTAATAAATCGAGCAAATAAATGAATATTCAGTTGCACATCCCGCTGCAAAATTCCCGCAAATCCTATTTTATTTTCAAGCGAGGAATGGAAAAACTATTTCCTTAGTAAAATTATTCGAACATGGTCCGCAGCTTGGAGGGCTGTGTAAATAACGATTTAATGGGCATTCTGGCTGCTGATATGTACAGGGAAGAACTGAGGCTTTTTTTTCTGTTTGCACAACTAAGCAACGTTATTCGAGTGAAATGTTGAGCTAATATTTTGACGACGTTCCTAATGGCGCTCAGCTTTATAAATTTCTCTTCTTTTTGTCAGCGAGTTGAGTTTTAAGATAAATAATGTAGTTTGACAAATTGAGTTGAGTGTATTCATTGGTCGCTGCTGTCTTAACATAATCTATTTACAGACACAGACGGTTGAAGTGACGAGAAAATAAGAGAAATGGTTTTGGTAAGAAATATTAACTTTTAATCTCTAGGCACGGTAGATATCCCCTCAGGTTTTTTAGTGCCAAGTACTGCTTATTAAGGTTTTTTTGAGGAGAACAACCTATCACGTATGAAACGTGACTAATTGCCTATTGCTGCTGCTGCTGTGATGTACCTAAATGCGATATAAATCACTTTAGTAATAGGTAATAACTAATTAGTGCACTTTAGTGAAGGTTGGTGAGACACGCACACAGTACAAACTAACAAAAAAACAAAATTTAAATATAATACCCACTGTGGGAACCCGCTAAAACAATTCATGGCAAGTTTTCACGGGGATAAAATAAATAAATAAACAGACATAAACGAAAAAAACAAAAGAAGAGCGATAGTTTTGATCCATTTTCAAAAACTCCTCGCCCATTCAATACTTCAATGCACTGAATCCGATTCCCTCGATAGCCTATGACATAAAACATTTCCAAATATGAGTCTGTGCATTCGACCGGGTTCGTCTCTGTACAAACATAATAAAAAACAAAAGAAGAGCGATAGTTTTGATCCATTTTCAAAAACTCCTCGCCCATTCAATACTTCAATGCACTGAATCCGATTCCCTCGATAGCCTATGACATAAAACATTTCCAAATATGAGTCTGTGCATTCGACCGGGTTCGTCTCTGTACAAACATAATATATCACGGGTACATGTACCCGATCGGTAGGTACCCCTTTGGGCACGGCTCGCGCAACACGTTCCGTATTGGGAAATGGTGAGCCGGAATTTCAATTGGTTTTCGGTATGAGTGTCACTTGTCTGCCGCTTCGTTTCGGAACTGAGAAAATTGAGAAACGGAAAACGCAAAACAAGCTTGAACCCGATATATTGTTCCAATTGATATTTTTGTTGATCGAAGTATGTTTTTTTGACCTCAATTTAAGAGTCTTTTGAAACACATGTTATTAATTTAAAACAACTTTCACTTTGCCGTTTGTGTTTAGTTTTTTGGCTAAATGTGGTGAATATTTGGTTATTGATTTTCTGCCAAAAAATCGCGACTTGAGACGAGCTTAAATCTAAAATGCGTTAGAGTAATCGGGGGTAAATCACTACTGACTAGCAGTGGACTCATTTAAGCTTATTTTTATTTAGCACTACGTTTTTACCAAGCTGTGATGGCTTAAAAAGGACCTTTATTTTACCTCCCCGTGGATGTCATAAGTGGTGACTAAGGAAACGCCCCAAGAGAGAGTAGGCAGCAGCATCTAGGGTTTCCTGTCTGTTAGGGACAGATTTCTACTAAGCACCAACATTTCGATCACTGATCCGCCTGCCAAGCGTGATAATAGCAAACCTGCAAATAGTTGTCCAGCAGTGGATCTTCTTAGGCTGATGATGTCACGAGCTTGATAACTACTAATAATACTACGACTAATAATCTCGGCGTAACCTCAAAATAGCTACACCGTGTTTTGCCTTTTTCGATATAATCTGAAACTTACTGTCAATGGAAGAGAAAAAACACGGTGTACCTATTTCAAACATTATGTTGTGTATATTAATTAGTACTAAGGTTAGAGTTTATTACTACAATACTATGCTATACGTGTATGAAATAAAGTAAGAAATGCATATCGCTGATTGTACCTGAAATCAAAGAGGCATCAACTTTTTAAACCAGACCAACAATGCGAGCATCACTGCTTGGCGGCAGAAATAAGTACGCTAGATTGGTTGGTACCTTAAGACCTCAATAAATCAGTTGCATTAGAAATCCATAGCCTATTTCTAGCAGTGGACAGGCTGATTATAATACTTTAGTCATTGCAATAAAGCTCATTTTACAAAAGATTCTGCAGCAGAGGAACCCTGGAGTTCTTAGACCCTCAGTCCCGGGAATTCAATTTAAACGGCGTCGGTTTGCACGAAGCCACGTGCCACCGCCGTGTCCAATTTAAATTTCAGAGATCCTCGCCCGCAGACGTTTGAACATAGCTTTAAAATAAAACCAAGCTGCATCTTTTAGAATGTCTTTACGTCTTCGTCAGGTGACTCGTCAAAGGAAACCAGACACAAGAGAAAAGAAATAAGATCATAACATAACGGTGTATATTCTGTTGTGTATGTACGATAGACGTTTTTATATATTTTTGGTATTCAAGTTATATACTGACATGAATAAATCCAATCATAAAAATCTTTGTGACTGGGATATAAATAACGCATAGCCTAAACTACTGGCCGCAGAGACTTGAAATTTTCAGATTATATTTGTCTTAGTGAGTAGAGATTTACTTAGAAAGGAATTTCGAAATTCTATCCCTAAGCGGGTACAGCGAGTAAGTTTGTATGAAAATTACTTCACGCGGAAAAAATTGCGAGCGTTTTCACTTGTTTATGTATAATGATAATTAATTGTATACTACGATTTTATTTAAATTATGATATTTATAAACAGGTCTGAAATTATTGAAAAGAAAACACCTCTGTATTTCCATACTTAATACCTTTGTTAAATTAAATATGTTTCATAAAACGTAACTCTCTTGAGTAATTCTGTTATGAGAACATTTCAAATTTTCTTTTCAACAGTATCTTTTTGTGAAAAGTAGGCGGCTTTTACCAGAACCTCTTTGTTAAAGCTCTGATAATTTGATTTGACATGCTTCACATGAATACCGAGATTTATTACCATGAGGCAGGCATATGAAAAGAAATCATGATTTTCGCTTGCCAAAATTATTTTATAGAAAAAATTAAGGCCAACATTCTATAGACGAATATTATACCGGTGACAGCTAATGGTTGTTGACAAAATGACAGGATTACACTAGCTTGAAACAAAAATAGTTTATTTGCTATTTTTTGTTACAATATACCCATTTTGAATTTTTTTTAGGAATATTTTGTTTGGAATGAAGTCTTTATTGTGCCTATCAAATTTGATTAAAATCTGTCGATAAAGTAAGGACACGGTAAGGGCAAATTAAACTCTCGCACGTTGTGATACAATACAAATTATCTTGCACATTTGCGGATATTATATTTCAAGCAGTTTTTTTTTACACACAGTGTAAAACAAAAAAATAGAAAATATTTATTTACACCACACAGAAAAATACAAAAAACACAAAGTAGATATAAAATTAAAAAGGTAAGTGGCGAAAAATGGCATCCACTCAGCATATGCCAAGGAGCGCAATATCTAAACAAAATACGTATAGAAATAGCACAGTAATAGTCAGCCTCAGCTTTTAAACTTTACACTATTTATAAAACTAGCTGGTACCCGCGACTTCGTCTGCGTACTTTTAATTATATTAAAAGAACGGTATAGATTTGGGTATAGCATTAGATTAAAAGAGAGTAGGTATATTTAAAAAAAAAAAACTGTTTACAGTATGTATAAGGTACCTTTGTATTCCATTGAGTGGGAGAAAGTACCTAGGAAAATTTATTGATCCCTTATGTCCAAGAGACACTTACAGGGGCCAGCGTCACGTTGAAAATATATTAAAATATTTAAAAATATTTAAAATGACCTAATTTGAAACATTTTTGTATACAACGTTTGCTGTTTTGTTATTATTTGTTAAAATGTGGAGATTGTTTGGACTCGACACTCGCGAGCAGGCCACGTACCATGCGAAAAACAGTTTTTCTCTAAATGGACACCTGCTACTTTAAGTGTTTGCCCTTGCGCTTTGTTAATGGTCATTGCGAAGGCTGGTTTGAGGGGAAACTGGATTCTTTTAAACTGAAGAGGTAAATCTGTAGGGATCATGGGTATGCGGGGAATCAAAACTTCTTCATCTTTAGCTATTCCTGTCATTATCATGTTCCTAGGTTCAGTGGTTAAGATTTTGTATACAAAAAGTTTGGTTTCGTAGTTCCCGTTCCGAATCCGTTCCGTTCCGTTCGAATTTCGGGAATTCCGTTAGTAGAAAAACTCTGCACATAGTAAGAGACCTACGTACCAAGTTTCATGGTTTTATCTTCAAAAATGACGAACACCCATACAAACTTTCAACCCCTATTTCACCCCCACACTGGTAAAAATTTCAAATTGCTAGAACAAACGATTTTTTGTTTCTTATTTAGTGCCTAAATACAAAATGTAATGTTTTTATCTTCAAAAATGACGAACTTCATACAAACTTTCAACCCCTATTTCATCCCCTCACCGGTCGAAATTTCAAAAACGCTAGAACAAATGTTTAATTACTTCTTATCAAGTGCTTAAAGTTTCATGGTTTTATCTTTTAAAATTAAGAAATCCCATACAAACTTTCAACCTCTATTTCAACCCCTTCATCCCTTTTTTTCGCAATAAAAGGTAGCCTATGTTCTTTCTCAGGGTCTAAAGATTGTCTGTGCCAAATTTCATCAAAATCGGTTGAGAGGTTTAAGCGGGAAAGCGTAACAGACAGACAGACAGACAGACAGACAGAGTTACTTTCGCATTTATATTTATAATATTATATATAATATATAATATATAATATATATATAAGTTGGGATTAGTTGGGATATAGAATTAAAATAAAAAATTAAAAAAATGATAGGTTTCAAGCATAAAACACTTTTAAATGATTATCTGATCAACATTTACTTTTGATGGCGACTGTACTATAAGTCAATACCAAAACCTATTCACTCCACGTACAGAGATGACGTATTGTCTTAAATCTAATGCATTATTAATGAGTACGAATAATCTCTCACCAGTTGAAGTTAGTAGAACCACAGGTTAAACACTAGTTTGTACTCGTCACCGTATAATCCAGTAAAATCCATTTTGAATATCATTGAACCAATTACATTAGAAGCTTTTTATCCTACTAATATTAAAAAGTCACAATTTTTTTATGTTTTGGTGTGTGGATGTTTGTTGCTCAATCACGATCTAGTAACTGAACCAATTTGTATGAAATTTAGAATGAGTATAAATCGTGACTTGGTTATTCTATTTATCCCGAGAATAACACAAGGCCCAGCGTAAAAAAGTGATAGGGCTTAGGAGTAAAAAGATAAATTTACGAATTGAATTAGCACGGTAGCTTTCCAAACAGATCTCATAGTACCAAGTAGTACCAATCTACAATTGCTTGAGAATATCTTATAAGGGTAGTCAGAGACACGTCCAAATATTACATTTGACACAAACCTACATTTTACAGTAAATTCATATGTGATAGGAGCACTGGCATTACACACATACATTTTTGATTTGAAAGATATGTATTGTATGTTTTTTTTATGGAAGCCAGTTTTGTGAGTGTTTTTGTGTGAAGTCCCAACTGTTTTCTGCAAATATTTATTCCGGGTGTTCTGGGTATTTTCTATGTATAATAAAAAAATATCTATGTATGTGATATAGTATTGTATTAAGTATATCAGTCATCTAGTACCCATAACACAAGCTCTGCTTAGCTTGGGGCTAGATGATGCTGTGTGGATTGTCCAGCATTATTTATTTTATTTATTATTTGTTTTCAGCACGCCCGCTTATCGTGACTTCATACAAAGTCACTCACAAAACGGGTTCCCATAACACGAAACTCCTACTAAACAATAAGATCACATCTAAATGAGGCCGCAACGTAAACAATTACTTACAGGATTAATAAACATAAAAGTATTTGCCGAATGGATCATAAAACCGGAAGTGATCACAAAGGCTGCACAAAGAAGGTTACAGTCTATATACTCACAAGTAGCCATTACAAGGGTAGTAAAGATTCTTCATCGTTTCGCAGAAACTGGGCGAGTCTGGGAGACTCTGTTTTGGGGCATGCGAGACTCCTGTCTCGTCATAGAGACTATGACTATGCTAAATTTACAGCTGTTTTTCTTGAACACTATAATCTGAATCTCCTTGAGGTAAGAGTGAACAGGTGTCTTTCAGACCGTCCTGCTTCATCGTCACTTACCATCGGGTGAGATTGAAGCCTAAGGACAGTCCATCAATGATAAAAAAATGTAACTAGCCTCACAGCTTAGTTAGTATTATCTCTCTACATCAAACCATTTCATAGTAGGTCACGTTTCTTAGAAATATGCCCTACGATGCACTATTTTGCATCAACTTATTATATGCTCATGGGCTTGTCATAATTATGTAGAAATTAAATATTCTGCTTAAAGTTTTTTTTACCATAAAATGATGACTAAAATAAATAATAATAATAATGCTGCTGGAGCTTGTGTTATGGGTACTAGATGACTGATATACTTAATACATACATATTTTTTACTATACATAGAAAATACCCAGAACACCCGAAATAATTATTTACAGATCATACAAACATTTATCCCAAGGCGGGAATCAAACCCGCAACCTCCTGCGTCGCAGGCGAACATTCACCCGCTATACGAGTACTATATTGGTCGTCAAAATTGATATAATAAAATTTATTTTTTTTATCTAAAAAACGTTTGTATTCCATACGTGACAGGTTGTAAGCCCATTGCCGCCAAGTCACTTGTAAAAAAAATCATAGTTTACACTATATCCAACAGTTTATCATAACTCTGGTTTACTAACTGTAAAAATATGTGCAGCTTACTGGTTCAATATCCACGATGCTGTTAAACCGGATCCTCGGTGGTCTCGCCGATTGCCCGGGGTCAGTTCAGGGTAGTTTGGGTTTTTATCAATTCAGTTTCGTGGTTTTTCGCGGCTTACGTTTCATCGATGGCGGTTGGTAAACAATTACGGGAATATTTCGGCGTATTTTGTTTGAAAATGAATTTTAATTAACAAAAGTTTGTCCATAACCCTTTTAAGTAACCTAAACACAGAATATATCCTTCAAAACCTTTTAGTAGGTACAGTGAGGTGGGTCGGTGTACAAACACAAAGTAGATATTGAGAAAATATGTGATATAAAACCAAAACGTAAGAGTAGGTGAAGATTTTATGACTACTACTACTACAACTTAGAACACAATACCTACATAAAATATATACACATACAAAATTAAATATAAACTTACTAAATATATGCTAAATAAATATACCTAAATAAATAAGTACTTATTTAAAATAAAAATATACACTTACATATCACATACATACCAATAACTATTAAAAGGAGAGATAATGCTTTTATGTTTCAACTATAGCAGAGTCTCTTTGCCATTACCTAATCTGAGACAAATAACAAACCAGTTAATTTGACAAAAGGCAATCAATTATTTACTATAGTACAAGCTATGCCTACTCTTGTAAAAGGCTTTTAAGGCAGCCCTTTGTACATTGTGAACCATAACAGGTAGCGATTACTCGATTTTGGAACGGTTACTGAGTTACCCCGCAGTGTAAATCAAAACTTCAACCCATTGACCTCGTGTAGTGTTGTTTCTATTAGTCGATCAGTAAAAATAACCAAGAAAGCTACACCAAGAGTGCTGCTTGGGAAATATCGCTGTACATTACTCGTATACTGCACTTTATCCGGACGTCGCGTCGTCCATCCCAGCTTCCCAGCAAATGGATGGAAAATTCTCGTTCATGTCGGTCCGAGATTGCAAACTACATATTTCTGAGCAAATAGAAATGTAATGTCAGCGAAAACCAGTAAAATATTAGCTTATGCTATGAATACTGTCGTTGGTACACTGTTTTATGACGTAGAAACTAGGAAAGCTGTTAGACTGTTGCTAATTTTTCTACGCTTCGATCAACGATAAACTTGTATTGTCGTTTTGAGTTACACTACGCGGTATGTCAGGCAGCGACAACTTGACTTTTGACGGCTACCGAGTTGCCGCGCAGTATATTACAAAACAACAATATGAAACTTTGTTTATCATTTCTAAGGATAGAGTGGACATAAACCATGAAGTACCTTATTTTTGACCGACGTAATTCTGTGAGTTAGGTCTGACAACTAGTGAAATCGACCTTTAAGGGGTTGAATTTAGGGAATTTATTTCTTAGTACCCAAGAGAAATATACCCCAAAGAAAGATTTCAAGCCTTTACAGTCAGCGGATCAGGCTATAATTTGTTTACATTAGAATTAATAATAATAATAATACTGGACAAACCACACAGCATCATCTAGCCCCAAGCTAAACAGAGCTTGTGTTATGGGTACTGGATGACTGATATACTTAATACAATGCATTACATGTATAGATATTTTTTTTATTATACATAGACTACACCTAGAACACCCGGAATAAATATCTGCAGATCGTACAAACATTTATCTCAAGGCGGGAATCAAACCCGCAACCTCCTGCGTCGTAGGCGGACATTCGCTGCCGCACCACATCGGTCGTCGTAAATTGTAATGTTTAATATTTTTTAAGCTTTTAAATCGCTCGTAACATATACAAAACACTTGTATTACCTATTTTATCTATTTTCCCGACGTTTTGGCTATGTTGCAATAGTATTTAAGTACGACACAAAAATATTTAAGTATTCTATCAGTTATTTGGTTCCTATAGTACAAGTTTTGCTTAAATTGGGGCCAGATGGCGTTGTGTCAAATATGTATGTCATGTGCATGCCTCCAGCTTCCTCATATGGAAAATGCAGATTCTGAAAATGCCAATATTTAGTTCATATTTAGTACCATCATAGATTACAACCATAATTTAGGTGCCAAAAAAACAACGACGCTACGAGCCTTTGAAGGTGTGTTAGCTGAAGTAACATGCCACCAGCTTCCTCATTCAGTGTGGGCAAACGAGTGCTGATAGAGCTATAGAATAAACGCTAGCATTTAGTACCAGATTGGTGCACTAGGAAGCAAAATTTCCAAACCTGCAGCTAAAAAACTCTCGGAGTTATAAGACTTCATCAACGTGTAAGCTGATCTGTAGTTTCGTGAAATAAAAAAAAACCTATATCATCATCATCATCATCAACAGCCTGTAGTAGTCCACTGCTGGACATAGGCCTCCCCCATACGTTTCCAAGAAGAACGATTCTGAGCCTTTTCCAACCATCGACTTCCTGCGGTTCTAACAATGTCGTCAGTCCATCGGGTAGGAGGACGTCCTATGCTTCGTCTCCCGGTTCGTGGTCGCCATTCTTAAAGAGAGAACCTTTACTCCCCAGCGCTTGTCGGTTCTACGAGCTATATGGCCTGCCAAAACCTGTATAAAATACAGCATATATAAAACTGTAACATTCAAAACAGCCAAGTTGAAAATGAGTTTCTATCAAGCAAAAGTAGGTAATAGAAAGTCGAGTGTACGAGAGTAATCTTATGTCGGCTGATTGAAACTGTACGATCCTGCCTGACCCGGGGGAAATAACTGAGTAGTTCCCATGTTTAATTTACGATGGTTGACTGTACTCACTACATTGACTTTCAGTTGCCTGTGGCTTAGAACCGTTTTGACAAATAATATATTTATACTAATTAGAAGAATCTTCGTCCTGACTGACTGACTGATGACTTCACGCGTTTTGCTAGCACCTTTTCTATTTTTTCTTTATCTTCTTCATCTTTTCCTGACTGATTGACTGACATAATAATATAGACAGCGCACAGCCTAAACCACTGGTCGTAGAGACTTAAAACTCAGGGTATATTTGTCTTGATGCGTTGAGGTACTAAGAAATAAAATACCAAAATTCAACCCCTTAAGATCAGAGGTTGAAGTTTGTGTAAAAATAACTTCACGCGGACCAAGTCGCGTACGTTTTGCTAGTATATATATATATATATATATATATATATATATATATATATCATATTGTTATCCTGACTGTCTGGCTGATATAAAAATAACGCACAACGTAAACCACTGGTTATAGAGACTTAAAATTTTTAGGATAATATTTGTCTTGGTTTTATGTGACAGTATTCTAAAATAACTTTGTCAGCTGAGTATCGGTTTTAGAAAAGAAACTTCGAGTTTCTGTATTTGAGTTTAGTTAATTATCTCGGCACCTGGAAAGACATCGGACGGGTCAGTGGACAGGCAACATTGTGACAGCGGCACCTTAACAACCGACCGATTCAAACAACTATAAACTCAGCACTTTAGAATAGTTATACTTTGTTTTATTAAAGTAACTAGGTAAATACTTTGAAGGGTCATAACTGATAGGTGATATTTTTAAATCAACTCATATCTAAGTATTTTTTTTATGTGACTTGCTGATGGAATAAGCTAATGACCCACCTTATGTTAAGTGGTTACTATTACGTATAACAAAGCATTGCTTCGCAGGTCACGCTCGTTTACGTGCCCTACAATGCAGTACTCTACATCAGTGTTAATGAGATTTACATACACTTAAATTAAGGGCTATAAATTATTTCTAAAGTTTAAATTTCTATTTTCAAGTGGTTTTGGTTCCGTAAAACAAACCTTTAGATCGATCCAACCCTCGGACAGAAACATAACGTAAACAGTGAAATAACATCTGAAGATAGTTTACATAAGGTATTTACGCATTGCTGTGTATTCACGCGAATATTGAATTCAATGCACACATTAACATTCAATGTATTCGCTACAAGAATAATGTATGTTCAACAAATGTGCAAATATTTCTGAGTAAGACAACCTACTTGCTTTGTAGAAGGGTAATCGTATGTAACTTTGAATGTGAGAAGCTATTTACATACAAACTTTGATCCCGCTGCACCTCTTTATGGATAGTATTTCAAAAATGCTTTCTTATATTATACCCCTTCTTCAGGGTACATTTTTTGTTTTTAAGTATCAAAACAAAACCCTGAAAAATAAAATTCTCTAATACGGTTAGCTAAGCGTTATATAAGTGACAGTCAGTCAGGACAAAGATTCTTGTAAAACTGTTCCCTTAAACACTCACAGTTTTAAACAAGATAGCATGACGAATGATTAATTAGGAGGAACTGCAATGCAATTCAAAAATAATACCCTCCAAAATACCCCTTTAATTATAGACTCCTTTTAAATCCCTTTAAATCAGTGCAAGCCAAAAGATAAATGCCTCAATTCAAATTCACATCGGCTTAAAAGCTCGGAAAGGGCTAAAATCATTTAAACCGCGTTATAACGCACCTGAGCTTAACCGAACTTGCGGTCTCCATTAAAAATATTTTTAAGGACCTTTGTCAGACACCAGATTATGTTTCGACCGAGTTATCTGTCAGATAATGTTTTGTACCATGCCATTAGCATAAGCCTTTTCGTAATTCAAAGAAAAAAAGATCTCATGACTGTCATTTTCTCCGTCTGTGGGTATGATGCCTGATTGAATTATAATATATTAAAATAATAATTTGTTATCTAATATTATTTATTTATTTACTGACGGTAATTTAAAATTTACTTTGTTTTAGTGTATTTTACAATTTATTTTATTTTAAAGTAATGAACGCAATACAATTTAATACAACACAAGTCGTATAAAAAAAATAAGCAACAACCGACCAAGAGTGAGTTAAAACAATAATGAAGTAGGTATCATCAAGACTGTCAGTCGAGCACTAGCGGTGGTCTAGTGGAACTCGAAACCTAGTTTTCCGAATGTGAATCGTGGATTTGAATCCGGTCGTGTTTAGATTTGTCTTTTTGAAAAAAAAATGAATTCTAGTGATCTCAAACGGTGCAGAGAAACATCGTGAGAAAACCCGTGGCTTAGTCTGTTCCGCACGTATTGGCCATGTTTTTCGTGTGGATTATTCCGAGTATTCTGTGTGAATGGTTTTTTGGACAAACCTAATCCATCTTACCCTGTACTGTACAGTACAGACACTACAGTCCCTTAAAAAGGGGTATGAGTGAAATGTCCCCGTGACTCTGTATAAATCTATACTAGACGCAAAGGCTTGTTTTCTTTTAGCCTGTCCTATTCCATGGTCGGCTTTGTCGTTACTATCAACATTAGCTTAAATATCCTAAACTGCAAATTTCTAGCTCTAAAAGCTTAGCTCTGTAAGCTGTGACACGTAGACAGACGGACAGACACTGGAGTGAGACCACCGTTATTCCGTTTTTTCTTTTCTTAACTAGTGCAGAACTCTAAAAATAAGGATTTATACACTGTTTCATGAGGATTTATTCAAGACTAGCAGCCGTTCGCGGCTTTACCCGTATTTTTTTCTAACATCAGGCTTTATCCTTTTGTTTAGGTTTGTTAAGTATTTTATCTTTTTACGAATTATTTTGGTTCGGTATTTATATTTTTTGAAATGAAAAGTAGTCTATACGATTTAGGCCAGGTAACAATCTTTATTTTTTCTGAGTTTAATCTAAAACTTGAGTTCTGCATTTATAATTATAGTAGAATAATGTGTAATAATGTGATAGGAATCACAAGCAAATTTGTTTGGGTGAAACGCTTTAAACCTCGATACACCCCTGTGAGGGTCAAACTTCTTTACTTAGTATTTTTGCACGCAAGGCAAATATGCCTCTGAAAATGACTCAAGATCAAAATAATTTAAATACTTGTAGATATAAATATTTTATTTATATTCGGAATGAAATCAGACCTTTTTAAAAGGTTTTAGTTCACAAAAACTTTCACTGTAAGAAGTCAAAGAAAAATTGAATCAGCACTTAGGACAATACCTATCAAATATTTTAGCTATTTTAAAAACTAGCATAAAATAAACATCAAAAGAAATTTTAATTAATTCATAATAAGTTTAGTAAGCCTAAATGCCATCCTATTAATTAGGAACCGTAGATTTAAAAACTTAATTATAACTTAATTTGACGACTGATGTGGCGCGGCGGCCTGCGACGCAAGAGGTTGCGGGTTCGATTTTCACCTAAGGATAAATGTTTGTACGATCTGCAAATATTTATTCCGGGTGTTCTGGGTATTTTCTATGCATAATAAAAATATCTATGTATATGTAATGTATTGTATTAAGTATATGTATAAGTGTATGTAATATATGTGTAAGTATAAGTCATTTAATTTGACGACAAGCTCAGTCTGCTTAGCTTGGGGCTAGGTGATTCTGGGATGATTGTCTAGCATTATTATTATTATTATCTGAACTGGCTTAAATAATATGCCACCTAACAATACAATATGCCAACATCAAGCATCATCATTAAAAATCAGTAGTAGTGTCTGGAAAAAAATAAACCAGTGCTGATGTTTCAGTTCTTTTTTTAAACACGTTTGATATTTTTCAAATGTGTTCCTTTTTTAAACCCGTCGTTTAAATGACACAGTTTATGAACCGTTTCGGTTTTATGGGTTCATAATTTAGAACGTTTTAAAATGGTAATTGTTTCAAAATATTGTATGTAATGAAATGTTTATTTTGTTTCAGGTAAGCATAATGTTTGGATTCTGTGAAAAATATCTTTTTACATTTACAAGTCTACGCAACCATAAACTGTATGGTAATTTTTAAGGGGACCTCTATACTTGGTAAGGCTGTAATAACAGATGTTGTTTAACCCTGTTATAAAGCAAAAAAATTACTCATCATCCTGAAGAAATCCACGCAAGTAGATTTGTTTAATGCAACTTCGTCAAATCTCACATATTACATTTCCAGAAAGAACTATTTTGAAAATTTCTTAAATCTTTACAATATCATCGGAGTACAAACGGCCGTTCTACATTAAACTCCATTTAATAAATCGAAATATTCAGCTAATTTTTTATACGAGTTGCTGGTGGAACAAGTAAGAGTCCACCTGATTTTAAGCGGTTACCATCACCTATAACAAAGCATTGCGTCACAGGTCGCGTTCATGAGGAATGTGCCCTACAGTGCACTACATTGCCTCTATCAACCAAAAGCATACATGTGTTAAGCCTCATGTGCCTGTAATTTCACCGACAACCACACCTTTAAAACCAGATCAAAGCAAATTACCTACTTTTTCGGATGAGTCCTTTATTAAGAATTCTACTATTGCTTTTTTTTTAATTTAATATTACAGTTTATAAAGATTGCGGAAATGAACGTTGCAAAAATAAAATTCATTTTCACGTATTGTTTGCAAATAGTGACATGTTTCGCCGTGTAGTAATCGAATTCCAAATTTCGGACACACTCGATTGTCCCACGCTCAGAATTTCAATTCGGAGTATTTCGCCTTTTTCCGCCTTCGCCACGTCCCGAGTTAAGGAATTTGAAATTAGAATTTCGAATGCAAGTTTTGGCGCGAACTACGAATTAGTTTTGTCTTGGAAAAAGGATGTGTGTTCAGTCTGTTGGCGTGTTTTGAATAATAATTTCTGTTTCCTTTTTTCGAATAAATAACGTGATCAAATAAATACTTTTAAAAGTAGATTTACGACTTTCATCCCTAGGTACGGTAGATATTCCTTCAGATATTCCATTTTTTTTATACAATTTGCTGATGGAACAAGCATATGGCCCACTTGATGGTAAGTAATTACCATAACCTATAACAAAGCGTTGCCTTGTAGGTTACGTTAGTTAGGAACGTGCCCTACAAAACACTGCTCTGCGTCCATCAACCTAAGGCATACAGGTGTTAAGCCTTATGTGCCTGTAATTACACCGTAAATAAAAATATAATAATTCTCTAGTACCAAGTACCTAGGTATTCGAGATTCTTACTTTTGATAGCGTAAAACGTTTGGCTAGCTGAGTTAATGTTACAATTACAATTAACACGGGCAAATGAGATGAGCGTTGGTCTGACAGACAACGACCCGTAGTACTACTAACGTACACTAGTAGGTTATTGCAATTTCAAAGGTATTATTCAAGCAAGGTTATTATTGATGATTATTTCATTAAGGTTACTTACAACATTGTTTTATCAGCCTTTGTTAGATGTCACTCGTGGTGTAGTAGAAGCGATCCCACCTTCTGATCTTAAGGTCGTGGATTCGAGTCTGGTCGTGCACTCATGGATTATGCAATTCGTAAAATTTATGTGCGCAATGGTACTCTCAAACATTAAAGGAAAATATCGAGAAAGTTAATCTTCTAGCAGCGGCTATGGACTTGCAACCTGTCACGTATGGTATACTTACCACTACCAAATGTAGTGTTTGGATGTACCTCTGACCCTAATGGAGATAATCAGATGGTAACTTCAAATAATCTTGATTTAGTAGGTTTTTTGAGCGTGGAACAAACATCCATCCATCCATACTTACAAACTTTCGTGTTTATAATATTAGTAGGATTTTCATAAAAAAAATAACGGTGAAATAAAATAAATGTTTTGCAATTTTATTAATTTGCTGCTGTATAAATCAATCCTCAGTTTTAGTATTTGAATCGTTATAAATATGGAAAGCTAACTTTATCGGGGCTGGTATTTACGGGCCTCGAATCCGCACAGAACCAGATTTATTTTACGGACTCCGAACGAATAGTTTTTATATGGGACGTGGACGGATAGGTTTCAAGCTTTCGTTGTAAACGAAATAGTTTTTTCGGTACCAAAAAAGGTAGTTTTAACTGGAAACAAAAACTTTTTTTTTGCAAAGTAAATCAAATATTTTTTACTTTTCAAATTATTTATAATGTTGTTTGTAATTTTTACAGTGCATACCTGCACTTAAGGAAATCACAAAGATTTTATATCATCCCAAAAATTATTTCCTCGAGTGGGATTTGAACCCACGACCTTCCCTTTGATACGGGGATGCGATAGCCAACTTCGCTACCGAGGATTCAAATGACTCGATAAAAATCATCGTTATTATTAAAATTGTTTTTTTACAACCTACGAGGAAATACTTTGCTATAGGCAATGGTGACCACTTAAATTGTCGTTGCCTGACATGCCGCGTAGTGTTACTCATGACGATAAAACAAAAGTTGAAAAAAAAAAAAGTTTTCGTTCCAAGAGTTGAACAGCTACGAAGCTTGCGTAGCAGACTACGCCGTAGACTTCGTAGAGTCTGCTGAACTAGAATGACGTCACGTCACGTCATCGGTCTCAATGAATATAGCGGTTTGCCATAGTCTCCAAGTTTAGTAGGATTGTTACTAGAAAAACCAACTTTCAAATAAAACCTTATCTAATAACTACTTACCCGTTCAGTTCGCGCCTCTTGAGACCAATCTAAGCTCTAAATCCTAACTGTAATACGGCAGCTATCTCCCTCGCACATCCGTTCAGACACTTAAGCTATTTCGCTATTTTCACGATAATGGTATAATTTGGAAGTGGGCCTGGTATTGTTTTGTCCTCGAGCTTGGGTTATGTAAGTACCAACTCAAACGGGGTAGCCACATTACAAGTCTGAAAGTATTTTTGCTTGACTGCTGAAATTAAATGTTGAAATCAGCTATTTACAGGTTAATATATTAATCGTTGGATTTTATTTTAATAAAAGTAATAATAATAATGCTGGACAGTCCACACAGCATCATCTACCTCCAAGCTAAGCAGAGCTTGTGTTATGGGCACTAGATGACTGATATACATAATACAATACATTAGATAGGTACACATTGCGTCGTAGGTCACTCTCGTTAGGAACGTGCCCTATCATTCACTGCTCAGCCATCAACCTGAGGCATACAAGTGTTAAGCTTCATGTGCCTGTTATTTCACCGGTACCAATATTAGAAATTGCTTTTATACTAGGAAAATCTTACAGAAACTTATTAGTAAAAATGTTTGGTAGGATAATAGTATTATTTGCTTACCAGCCCTCGGGCCACTTAGTAATTACTGTTGTATGTGGTTTTGTGAAGATATACGAGCTAAATCAAATAATACCTTGACATTTGACATGGCATTATATCTGTACCTACTATTAGCTGGAGTTTTATTTAGCTAAAGAGATTTATTCTCTACTAGCTTTTACCCGCGGCTTCCCTCGCATTGAATCTTTCGTAGTTTTTTTTTATAAAATGTATAATATTAATAGGATAAATTCTACTAATATTATAAACGCGAAAGTTTGTATGTATAGATAGATGGATGGATGGATATTTGTTACTCTTTCACGCTCTAACTATATAGATTGTAACCTGTATTATCATACAGGCTTTAACCTGAAAAAATAACGGGAACGGGAAAAAACTGCCACGCGGGCGAAACTTCGAGCGTCCGCTAGTATAATTTATTTATAGAGAACAAACCTCTTTAACTGACAACCGCTGGGAAATACAGGTTCTCGATTGGCGGCACAAGCCGGAAAGCGAAGTGTGGGACGCAGTTCTACTCGATGAACTGACAAAGTTAGGATTGCATGAAGTGGATGGATAGAAAAGGCTCAAAATCGTTCTTCCTGCAAACGCGTGACCTATACCTATTTTATCCTTCATCATCATCAGCCTGTAATAGTCCACTGCTGGACTCCCCCATACGTTTCCAAGAAGAACTATTCTGAAAGAAAAGAAAGAAAATATATTTATTCATCCCCAAACCACACAAATTACAAACATGAATATCAAGGCGTGTACACTGTAGTACCTACACTAGGTTTACTTAACCTAACTAAAGAACAAAAGCAAAAAAACTACAGATAACCTAGTGAGCCTACTTAGCAGTAAGGTTTGTGTTGCTTGGGGTTAAATAGGCCCCTGCCTCAGCTGTATGCAGCATTGAACATGGTGTGCAATGCTGCGCTGGTCTTTTCCATCCATTGACTCCCCGCGGTTCTAACAATGTCGTCAGTCCATCGGGTAGGAGGACGTCCTTACGCTACGTTTTCCGGTTTAACTGGTTCCGGTTTATTTTAACCTTAAATCGTTTTTTATTGTACTTGTTATGTGTATTAAAACAAAGTTGTTTAATGATATTCGAGGCCAGTGCTAGGGGTACATTATTATAAATATTTGATGTGGCTAACTTATTCTTGGTAAATAACTTAAGGGTAAACCCAATATTCAACGTCTATGAATTGATGGACGAATATTTGATTTATGAATATTGTATTACCTTGCTATAAACTTATGCTCATGTCTTTGCTCGTAAAGCAAAGCAAGCAGCTTAAATAATTTCACTGCTGGACATAGGCTTCCCCCAAATATGGGAGGGTTGCTTTAGTCACCTCGATTGGCAGGCGGAATAGTGACCCCGGTATCGGTGTTTAGGACAAAGGACATACTGTCCGTCTGTTGAGGCCCAACCCTCGTATTTTTTTGTAGCTAAAACGAGATTGAAACTAGAATATGATTGTCAAAATTGGGGCTGTCTGAAATATCAGTTTCAAAGAATGCTATTTTGATAATAATAAATAAATAACGACCGATGTGGCGCGGCGGGCGATTGTCCGCCTGCGACGCAGGAGGTTGCGGGTTCGATTCCCGCCTTGGGATAAATGTTAGTACGATCTGCAAATATTTGTTCCGGGTGTTCTGGGTATTTTCTATGTATAATAAAAAATATCTATGTATGTAATATAGTATTGTATTAAATATATCAGTCATTTAGTACCCATAACACAAGCTCTGCTTAGCTTGGGGCTAGATCATGCTGTGTGGATTGTCCAGCATTATTTATTTATTTATTTATTTATAAATAAATATTTGAGAACATATCATCATCAGCTCCAAACTAAACATATCTTGTACTATGGGAACCAGATGACTGATAGAATACTTATACTTTTTTGGTAAATACATACTTAGAAAACAATATAACACTCAGGCACAGAACCAACATTTGTGTTCACTACACAAATGTTTGTTCTCGGGGGAAGCACTCATTCGGGGAAGTACTACCACTATGGCTATTTCCGGTTTGAAGGGTGGGGGCCGGTGTAATTACAGGCTTACGAGGCTTAATACCTGCATGCCTTAAGTTGATGGATGTAGAGTAGTGCATCGTAGAGCACGTTCATAACGGGCGTGACCTATGAGATAATGCTTTGTTATAGGTAATGGTAACTACTTAACATCAGGTGGGCCATCTGCTTGTTCCGTTAGCAGGTCACATAAAAAAAGAAAAAAAAAGCATAACATTAAGTCCCAAACTGTGCATCATTATTATAATAAGCGTTATGCTCACCTAACTTTCAAAATTACATCAGAAAAGCTTAACTTTCACATTTCCGAAATAATAACATTATGACAATGCAAGCCCTTTCCATCCGCTTGGCAAAGGGACAAACTCTATACTAGGGCGTGTTTCAGCAGTGGGTTATGTAGGTACTGAAATATAAAATTATATAAAATAAAAAATATAAAAAAATATAAAAAAAAGCTGTAAGGTAAAGTGAGTGAAAATGCAGTTTTAATAGTGTACCTAATAATATGGTTAAAAGTAAATGTTATATAGAAAGAAAGAAAATAAATTTATGCCATGGTTTTTTGAAACAAAAACATTCCAAAAAACCACTTTAAACGTGGTTATAGAGGTCACGTGTTATATAACTAGGGAAACGCTTGTGATTCTTCGTTATAGTTATTTTATATAAGCTTTAATCACTGTAGTACCCGTTTAGGGATTGAATATCGGGAATTCCTTTCTTAGTACAACCTCTACGCATGAAAATAAACCCTGAAAATTTAAAGTCTTTACGACCTGTGGTTTAGGCTGTGCGTTGACTATATTGTATAAAGAATGTTTTTTCAAAAAAAAACAAGTGAATAACGGCCAATTCTCAAGCGCAACTTAAATTTAATCACATCTCAAATGATGAAATTATGACAATCATTGCAAACTGTCAAAAAATCGCGATTTGAGACGTGATTAAACTTAAGTTGTGTTTGAGTATTCGGACGTATGTATTTTATAACTATCTGGTTTTCATAGTACAAGCTTAGCTTTGTTTGTGATTAGATAATGTGAAATGTTCACAAATATTTATATTATAATTATCCTATCAACTAGCAACACTTCGTGCTACTGAGTGCTTTAATATGGTTCACCCCTCACCTCGAACGTAAAGTTTTGACGCAAAATATGCATTTCGCTAACGAATTTACGTACAGTCAGCTTCACGAAGATGTGTACGATCCGCAATTTTAAAGTGGTATAAAAATAGCGTAGTTATAGGCCTCGCGGATGTATTTCGGCCGAAAAACGTGCCTAAGGTTGATGGATGCAGGATATTGTTGTGCAAAGTAATGCTTTCATATAGTTGATGGTACCAGTTAAGATCAGGTGGGTTTGTTCCATCAGTAAGTAAAAAAAAACTTCAGCATCCGACCGATTATTGGTCGGATACTGTGTACTGGGTATATTCTATGTATAATAAAAAATATCTATGTATGTAATGTGTTGTATTAAGTATATCAGTAATCTAGAATCCATAACACAAGCTCTGCTTAACTTGGGGCTAGATGATGCTGTTTGGATTGTCCAGTATTATTGTTATCCTGTATTTTTAATGCTGACTGTACTTTAACAATACGAGCAAATTATCACGAAGAGTTTATGAATGTAGAAGCTCATTTACACTGATTTGTGAAGGCCGTGTTAATTACACTTCATAAATTAACAAGCGTATCTTAGTACACTTTGTAATTGAGTTTGAAATACATATTATGTTAGATGTTGGTTTTATTTGTTGGATCTAGACATGAACATGAAATTTTTTTAATTTCTTGCAAAACTTGCTCATAGAACAAGCACATGGCCCATCTGATAATTCAAAACAAAACTGCATGCATGTAAAGTTCATAAATCCTATTTAATATTATAAACGCGAAAGTTTGTAAGAATGGATGGATGTTTGTTACACTTTCACGCTCTAACCAGTAAACCGATTTGGGTGAAATTTGGAATAAACATAGATTATAACAGGGATTAACATGTAGGTTACTTTTTATCCCGAAAAAATAACGGGAACGGGAAAAAAGCTGCCACGCGGGCGATGCTACGGCGGCCGCTAGTATTTATATAAGGAAAAGAAAAGAAACAAAAAACCTGAAGGTGCAGTACATCGTAGGGCAATTTAACGCGCTTATTCTCTGCAAAGCAATCCTTTGCTGATGGTAATCTCTTATAATCAAGTGGTACGTATGTATAAAAAGCCAAAGCTGCGCTTTAGGAAACCAAGACTTTACCTAACCTGGCAGCCTACTAAACTTTCCATCTTGCTGGAAATAATTAACGCAGCTCCTCATCGAGTTCGACAAGGAATTCTCATAATCACCCTACCTTTGGGAAATTATGTCGGAATTTTAATGATATCGACCCCAAGGTTTTAATTGAAAAAGTTTTGCAGCAAGTAGGAGATGTGTTAAATAACTGAGAAGGCTGTCATGTGTGCCAATTGTATGTGACGCGCCTGAGAGTTTTGAATGAGGTAGGGCAGTTTATCATGCATAAGATTCTTAACAAATAAGTTGAAATAAAAACCGGCCAAGTGCGAGTCAGACACGCGCACGAAGGAACTCAAGAAATGTTATTTCATTGTCATATAAACTTCCCCGCTGATTTCCCGCAATCTTCATGAAAGCAAGTCAAATCGCGTAAAATATTTTAATTAGGTAATCTAAATTTAGTATCTCATAAAAATATATTATTATATGCTATACTAGCGGCCGCTTGCAGCTTCGCCCGCGTGGCAGTTTTTTCCCGTTCCCGTTATTTTTTCGGGATAAAAATTAGCTTATATGTTAATCCAAGGTATAATCTATGTTTATTCCAAATTTCATCTAAATCGGTCTACAGGTTAGAGCGTGAAAGAGTAACAAACATCCATCCATTCATCCATCCATCCATCCTTACAAACTTTCGCGTTTGATTTAAAATGTAAGAATGGTTGGAAGTTATCCGAATACCTAAAAAAAGTCCTGTTTTATTAACATATTTTATTTTCTGAGAAGGTTCAGTAAAAGGTAAACCGTTTTGCTTTAACATCTGTCATAGCCACATGCACCTGTTCTGTCCCATATCAAAAAACCTTCGAGTCAAATGCAAAAATGTAATTTGGAAGATAAAATCCCGCTGAGGAAGACCGTGTTTTGTTTTCGT
Organism: Electrophaes corylata; assembly: GCA_947095575.1. Classification (NCBI taxonomy): domain Eukaryota; kingdom Metazoa; phylum Arthropoda; class Insecta; order Lepidoptera; family Geometridae; genus Electrophaes; species Electrophaes corylata. The sequence continues at coordinate 9,475,701 of OX352715.1, read as the reverse complement.
TTGTAGTTTGTTTTTCTAATCTGTTGTTTGAAAAATCTTTGCTTTGTTCTATTCTAATTACATTCTGAGGTGGGGGATAGTGACTGTCAGATAAACTCTCACCTTATTGGCCAGTTTAAACAGTAACTGTAATTTTAACCAACCATACACAGTAATAAGTCAAAATAAAGTGATTGTGCAATTCGTAGTGAAGGGCTCGTCCGGGGAAGCACTACCACTATGCCTGTTTCTGTCGTGAAGCAGCTTGCTGTGTTCCGGTTTGAAGTGTGTGGGTGCCGGTGAAATTACAGGCATATTCTCATGTGCCTGTAATTAATTCTTAGCTTCTAATTACCTTAGGTTGATGGACACAGGGCTCGAGTGTACTTTGTATTTTCGGGCATGTATGTAAGGAATGTGACAGCACCTATGCATATTATTATCTTTTTAGCGGTACACTTCGTCGCAGAAAAAAATATGATCAATGCTGCGCTGAATAAATCATGAGTTTTTTTTTCTGTTTGGGTAACCTATTCTTAAGTACATGGTTAAAGTCGAACCTACGGCTTCAGCATCAAAAAGCAGGCTGGCTACCTCTTAACTACCGGCAGTTGTATATGGCATAAAACCTCCTCAATAAATATGAAATGTAACTTTTCGACGACAAAATTATAATCCTACTTATTATAACTAAACTAAACTCAATATTTTATGATTCTTAATACTAGTTTATGTATAAAAAACATCAAAGAGATAAAATAAGTTTTTTGCGTAAGTATAACTGGAAATGGAAACTTCTTTTACATTTTTAATTATTAGCATAGCATAGTTTTTTTTTCAGATGCTGCTATGATTTATTTATTTTATTTTTAAATTCAAGAGCTTTGAGTCGCTGTACGACTATGTTAGCTCTGTAAAAACTGAAAAGGGTCCTAGCGGCCTGAAAAACGTACCTAAATGCAAATTTTTAACATTAATTTGCTTTTATATCCGTCTAGCAAGGTGAATGTTCTTATAAAAAACCAAAGTTTTGATAAAAAAATGCGTGTGTTCATGTAATAAGACTTAAAGCTAATAGCAAATTTTCATACACTAATATTGCTTATAACTTGCAAGTTGGTTCTTAAAATAGTAAAACTACATTTTTTATTTTTTATTCTTACCATTCAATTCATAAACTTTAAAAAAATATCTCGTACCAAACGGTAACCGCGTTCCAATTTCAAAAATTGATGGAAAAAGCTTTTTGTAACAAGCCAGTTCGCTTTTCAATTGCTTGACCGCAGTGGACCGGATTTACCTGTATCTTTGCAGTAACTTCCAGCTCTATGTCAATGTGTATAGAGGCTATTTTCCATTGTTTTGCCGAAGTTTAGTTGGTACTACATCTATCAATCACGGAAGCCTGCACCAGACGCGGTATTCAACGGTGGGAGTAATAGCTGTGGACGGGTTTGTACCTATACCCAGGACGTTTCTTTGAATAGAACGAATTTATTAAAAAATGTAGGATTCTGCAACGATTTTTGTGTTGCGTCGAGATTTTGAACCGGTTATTTAAAAAAAAACCTTTTTCCATTTGAAGATATCGTAAGAGAAAAGAATAGACAATAATAATAAAATAAAAGGAAAGACATTTCTTTATGAATAAAAAAATAAAAAAAAAGAGTGAATTATATATATCATACAAACAGATATTAATTGATACAACTTATTTAGATTTCTATAAGACCTTTCCATAGTTTATTGTTTTTGTTTTTTATATCATGTTAATCTTTTTAGGGTTCCGTACCCAAAGGGTAAAACGGGACCCTATTATTTATATTATAAAACAGGATAAAATTAATATTAAAGGAGGTTCTCATATAACAAACATGTGCCCTTTTTATGATAGATAATGGTACGGAACCCTTCATGCGCGAGTCCGCACTTGGCTGGTTTTTTATTTCTAAACACAGAACCAACGACACGACAAAAAAGAAGTATAGGAAGGTAGAACACGCCTGTGCTTCGTTTTCAAACAAAAAAGAAAGAAAGTAATCGAATTTCAAACACCGAACAGCCTAAATGCGCATTTAAAGGATCGGCTATGCAAATGAAACGCGGGAACGCCAGCTGACGTAACGAACACATTTCAAATTTAGAATGTATTCCATTATGCCGATCATAGAATACCGACTTTCCATAACTCAATATTTTAAAACTTTTTATTTTATCATCCTATTTCTATTATTTAAGTAGTAGTAGCTATAGTGAAGTGTTCATCCGGGGAAGTATTCTACCACATTTCACAAGGTATAAAGTATTTATATAAATATATTTACTGAGCAATAGTAATAACAAAAATAGTAGAACGAAAACATAATAGTAGATATTTTTCAAAGTATGCAGTTCGTAAAATCGATCATAAGATCGAATATCCTTATAAGATGATATCACGTCAAAAATTCTAAAGTACACGACCGGATTAAAACCAACAATGAAACGGCGGGGATGCTATCACTAGACCGATAAATAATAAAATGATTCTTGTAAACATCTGATAAAAACATAAAAACTTGATTTGAGATGACAAAATCTTTCAAAATAACTCTGGTTTGACGTATTTTGACTGAGAATTAATTGGTAAAGTTTACTCAAAGAAAACCGGGAGTTGTCTCTTCTTGAGCACTGCCCGTAAATATTTGATGTCATTGGCAAAGTTTGCTTTCTCGCTCTGAGTTTATGCGTCTACAACTTGAAGGAAAAAGTTAAAGGTATGCATGTTTTTGCATAAAAACAACTGTGTCACCGTTTGTCAGACAGTCCCGTAGGGTCCTGGCAAAGAATAAGGACTTCACCATTAGCTTCCGCGGATATTGTTTAACACCTGCATGCAAGTAAGTATTCCATACATGACACGTTGCAAGCCCAACACCGCTGCTAGAATACTAACTAATTCCACGATGTTTTCCTTCACCGTTTGGGAGCACACATCGACGACCGATGTGGCGCGGAGGACGAATCCGCCTGTGGCACAGATTGCTGGTTCGATTCCCGTCTTGAGATAAATGTTAGTACGATCTGCAAATATCTATTCCGGGTGTTTTGGATATTTTCTACGTAAAATAAAAATATGTATGTATGTAATGTATTATGTTAAGTATATCAGTCATCTAGTACCTATAACACAAGTTCTGCTTAGCTTGGGACTCAAAGTCAAAGTCAAAAATCATTTATTCAGTAATATCCGCAGGGATCATCTTGAAACGTCTTAAATCTAGGTGAATCTAAGCGCCAGTTCCTCGCGGCAAAGCCTATAAGAACTGGCAAGAAACTACCGCTTTTTTGTATGATCTTTTTACAAAGTAATAATAATGACTAGATGATGTTGTATGGATTGTCCAGCATTATTATATTATTATTATATGTTGCATGACCGGATTCTAACCCACGACCTTTAGGATCAGAAGTGCGGGTCACTCCCACTAGACCATCGGTGCTCTGAATTTAATTTTACCAAAATGAGGTTTAATTAAAATAGCGAGTGGGACAAGCAGTGACAAATCGTCCTTCATGTCAGATGCAGCTGAGTTATGTTTTTACTCGACTGCTGAAGAAGGGTTATGTTTATCGCGCGATTTTGTTGCGGTAACTTAATTAACTAGCACTTTAATTAATTTTGATAATCAATTTCATTGACAACCCTTCTTAAAAAGCTATCTACATGACATTTGAAATAATAATAATCTATACCAAATATAAATAAATAAATAAATAATGCTGGACAATCCACACAGCATCATTTAGCCCCAAGCTAAGCAGAGCTTGTGTTATGGGTACTAGATGACTGATATACTTAATACGATATATTACATATATAGATATTTTTTATTATACATAGAAAATACCCAGAACACTCGGAATAAATATTTCAATTTTTTATTATTATTATTATTAATTATAAGAATCTTTGTCCTGACTAACTGACATATATGTAGACAACGCACAGCCTAAACCACTGGTCGTAGAGACTAGACATTCAGGGAAGATTCAGGGTATATTTGTTTTGGTGCGTAGTTGTAGCACTACGCACGATGGATGGAGAGGGCTCAAAATAATAATATAATTATAATAATAATAATAATTTATAATTAATAAAAAAATATTTTTTTTCTTTTATGACCTATGTAATTTGCATGTTCTTTTTATACCTATATCGGTCCGCTCTACTCTGTTGCAACACCCTTACTGGGTATATTATGTGTATTGGCACCAAAACATGTATATAGTCCTAAGATCTGACAATGTTAAACCTACTTACATAATAAGGCAATAAACATATCTGAATACTGAATACTGAAATCGTTTTTCCTGGAAACGTGTAGGGGACGCCTATGTCCAGCAGTGGACTTCTACAGGCTGATAATGATGAGCCATGCATCAGGTAGGCCATCTGCTTATTCCACCAATAAGTCATAACAGTTATTTGATTTTTATAAATAGTAGACGTAGATTAACTTCCCGGTATTTAAAATACTAGATGGCGCTACGTAAAATGCCTTTAATATTTATTTATTTAAGTTTTCATTACAAAATAACATCGTGTCTTCAAAAAGACTACAGAAAATGTTTCGATTAAAAATTCAAAATCTTACGTTCTCTCCGTTAATGTTTGCTTAGCACTAGTTACTGGTATGATAAAACCTCTAACGCGTTCGTCGTTTGCACTCTGTGTGATACGTTATTTGATCTTAAGGTCGTGGGATCAAATCCGGTTATGCGCCAATGGATTTGGGTTTATCTATAGAAATATTTATATGTGCAACACCAATGCTCTCAAATGGTGAAGGAAAACATCGCGCGCAATCCAGTTAGTAATCTAGCTGCGGCGATAGGTTTACAACCTGTTACATATGGAATACTAATTACTGGAAATTATGCGAATTTACACAACGTAATATTTGAACGTACCTCTAACTACCCCTAAACGTCCTCAATGAATCTCGAGTAGGAAATTGGTACCAAGAGGTCAGATGTCTTATTCTTGTAACAATATAATCATAAAATTCAAGTTTCAATCGTGTCAATCAATCTCCAAATCGAATTTTTTGAAACTGACATTTCAGACAGATCCAATTTTGACAATAAAATTCTAACGTCAAAAAATACGAAAACGGGGACAATATCTACCGTCAAAGTCAAAAATCATTTATTCAGTAATATCAACAGGGATCATCTTGAAACGTCTTAAATCTAGATGAATCTAAGCGCCAGTTCCTCGCGAGTTCAGCGCCAGTTCCGTACCTGGGGTTATAGTTGTGAAGCTATTTTTTTTCATAATCTTCCCGAAGTTCCATTTGCAATACGGTGCCGGTGGTCAGATGACTGCCATCTTAGCTTAGTAGCTCTGTCTACCAACTATGGTGCAACAAACTGGTGCTAAAGGCACTTGCTATCTCTGAATGGCACAACATTTGTAGAATTTATAGCTTTTGAGAGAACTGAGATTGTAATTTCGAATGGTAAACTTGAATTTTGTACTGGGCTGTTATACTTGCATTCAGCCGTGGCTTGGCTTGTGTTGGATCAATCTTTACCAATTACCGTTAGCGCTACCGTTATCACCGTTTTTTACGGTCTTTTTTACCGTACACGAGTAAGTTGTGGAATGAGAAATAATCAGTGAATTTATATGTTATTTTATGTAACGTCAAAATATCACACATGATTTTTTCCCGCGTTTATATATAATTATGAGCAGGATTTCCTCTGGGAACCAATTTCGGGATTGGGCACAACTTTGTATACCTTAGCTGTTGGCAAAAGTATCTGAGCAACTTAATCAACCGAATACCGTCAAAAGTACCAACACAGAGTATAATAATAATAATAATAATGCTGCACAATCCAAACAGCATCATTTAGCCCCAAACTAAGCAGAGCTTGTGTTATGGGTACTAGATGACTGATATACTTAATATAATATATTACGTACATAGATATTTTTTTTATACATAGAAAATACCCAGAACACCCGGAATAAATATTTGCAGATCGTAAAAACATTTATCCCGAGGCGGGAATCGAACCCGCAACCTCCTGCGTCGCAGGCGGACATTCGCCCGCCGCGCCACATCGTTATAATATTTTTGAACAATGTATTTTAAGCGTTAGTTGATAGTTAGTTAATAAATACGGAATTATTATGAATTAAACATGAAAAAATTACAGAACTAAGGTTTTTTTAAGAATTTCGTCTAAATCAGTCCAGTAATTGCGCCGTGATGGTGCCACTTACATCCAAACATCTTAATTGCCTAGTTGTGAGTGATGGTGAAGCCGGTGATAAATTGTCTAGAAGACACCTATTCACTTTAAAGAAATTCCGATTATAGTATTCAGAAAAAATAAACGCTGGTAATGTTTCACTCCTAAGCGATTCGCATGATGATTTTTTAATTTATAATTTTAAAAACACTGCCTTTTGAATTAAAATTGTTAAGATATTGACGACCGATGTGGCGCGGCAGGCGAATGTCTGCCTGCGACGTAGGAGGTTGCGGGTTCGATTCCCGCCTTGGGTATTTTCTATGTATAATAAAAATATCGATGTATGTAATGTATTGTATTAAGTATATCAGTCATCTAGTACCCATAACACAAGCTCTGCTTAGCTTGGGGCTAGATGATGCTGTGTGGATTGTCCAGCATTATTATTATTATTATTTTTATTACTGGATATGTCCAACAGTGGAACTCTTCGGACTGATGATGATTTTTTGTAACCACATTTGTGCAGTTACTTATGACGTCCACTGTACAAAGTTTAGATGTTAATGCAGTAGGTATTCCCCGAAACTGTTATGTTTGCAATTTCAACTTGATCTGTTCTCTGTTGCATGCATTGCTTGCAATATTGCACGAGTAACTAACTACAAGTCCGAAGAAGTTACAGGCACATGAGCTTTACACCAGTATGCATGGATTGGTGAATGCGCTGTGCATTGTAGGGCACGTACCTCTAACGCGCGTAACCTATAGGTAAGGCAATGCTTTGGTGATGGTTATCACTTAACATCAGGTGGGCCTTATGCTTGTTCCATCAGCAGTAGCATAAAAAATGAAATTAAAAAAGTTTAAAGGTTATTTTACAACTGACTGACTGACATATAGACAACGTACTAGCCTAAACCACTGGTCATGACTTGAAATTTAAGTGTATATTGTCTTCAATTGTAGGCGTCCCAAAAAAAATCTGAAATTAACCATAAACTGAATTTCTTAATTTCTAATTATATTAGATACCGTGCTTGCGAAAGCAGTTTATAAATTAATTTTATAGTGTACAATTAAACATGAGGAATCCTTAAAAATAGCGTAAGGTTACTAAAAAATAGAGAGGTAGACAGATAAATAACACTATCACTGTAAAAATAAACTATTAAAAGATTTGATAAAAAAAAAATGTTTTGTAACAGTTAAACTCAAAAAGTACTTGATTTCAAAATATTTTACCTGTACAAAACTTATTTCCAAAGTCACAACAATAAATCTTATCACTCGCGATGTCTCTACCCTTCCGCATTCAGCTCGTACGCCGGAAGTCAGGCAATGACATCATCTGCAGACATCCGAACTGGACGAGGATCTCATTTGATTTCCGGTAAATCGTTCCTCAGACAAGAAGACGGAGAAGATATACGTAGTTTTGCGCTTTGATCTTCAAACAGTTGCGATTTTTATTTTTAAAATAAATAAATATTTATGGACATTTTTACACAACATCATCTGGTCCTATTTTGTAACCTTTTTGAAAACGTAATAAATTTCAGATCAAAAATCTTTTTATTGCTTGCTTGGTTCGTATCGTAAGTTTAACCGTTCGACTTAGTTAAGGTATAGCCAATGTAAATAGAAACTTGAAAAAGTTTTGTTATAAAAATACTAATTATAATTTTACTAAACAGCATACAGCTGATTAGTAAAAAACTGTATTCGTATTTTAGTAATTATATTATACTGTAAATTTTTTAAATGTTTCTTTTTTCAACAAATAGAAAGATTTTTTTTTAAAAGTATGTAACAAAATTTTCACCTGCGCTTATTTGCACAATCATGAAAAATACATTTTTCACATTTTAGCGCATGTTGTTTTAAACTTTTATTTTACGGTTGTGATTTAAAATGAGATTGTAGCTAAAGTATAGTTTTATTGATCGAAAAGGGTAGAATCCCATGAATGTTATTGAAAATGCCGTGTCAATATTTTGCCTGCCATAAATGCCATGACATTTAAGGTTCACTAAGCATTTTTTTACATCAAGCTCTTTGTTCTTCGAAATATATTGGAAAAAAATATTTGGCATTCTTCCACGCCGTTTACCTTCTTAAATATTTAATTAAATTTTACTTCCGCGAGGGATCGAAACAAAATATAAGAAAACGTTAATAACCTATTTCCATGGCATTCAATGAAAGAAAAAGGTCGTGTCAAATGTTACGGGTCAAAAGGACCATTTAACCCTAAACTCTCATTGAAACATTTCAGCCTGCGGTGGGTACTATAAGCCCTTTATATCTGTATGGCCTCTGAATCTCAACATCTTGGTAATAACGTGTCATTAATAAGCGGGTCGATGTGGACTTCTTGATCCTTTTTGATTGGGTTACAAATTGAACTAAATCAGAGAGAAGGGGCTGTAAGTTCAGACGAAAATTGCTATTGGCTTTCTCTTCCAATTTGGTAAAAGATTGCGTTCACTTTTGTTAATATTTATTGAGAGCTTAAGAGTGCTCGATTCATAGTGAGATAATTATATTTATAATTTGTCTTACGACGTAAAAGACAGAATAAATAAATATTTAAGCGGGCTCTCATACAACAAAGAAACATTCATATTGCATATACAAATGTGCAAAAGGTGTATTCGTTTGTAAGTCACTTCATTTGACACAACAAACGCAGGTTAACCCTTTAATCTCCAGATAACGTACCAACTAAGACTTTATTACCGGATAAAACCGGTTAAACTACAATAAAACGCACCCTTAAAAATCAACTCTAATCTGTAAAACTGCTTTGGTATTTTATTTTTTGATCAAAAAATAGATTCATATTGCATACACAATTGTCTAAAAGGTGTGTTCGCTTAAAGGTCACTTGGCACAGGTTCATTTGGCATAATAGACGCAGGTTGACCCTCTAAGCTCCGGATTACGTAGCAACTCAGACTTAATTACCGGATAAAACCGGATAAGCTACAATAAAACGCACCCTTATAAATCAATCCTTCGCGATAAAACTAAAGACAGTGGATAACGAACTTAATATATTACAGAATGTATTGGAAAACAAGGCTTAACAAACGATGTTTACTTACTTTAATGGGTTAGTGAGAGGGCTATTAAATCTATTACGTACGTAAGTTATTTTTAATGTTTTTTTGTGATCGAATTGAGGTTTACCACATAGACAACTTGGATTCTAGAATCCTTACTAATGTAAGTATATCTTAACTACCTTAACATAACAATTAGTTAAGAGTGTCTATATTTGTAAATAGTATAGGTAATTACTTACTACTTGCTTACCTACCTAACTACCCACCCACTAATGATAATGTCACAACACCATTGTAATAAAACACACCGAAGAAAGGTGTCAGAATCCACAACACAGGTTTTCAAACCTAATGTGGTTTTGATACAACCTCACTGATTTTAATAAATTTATTTCTATATCTAGAAACCAATTCATCATTTATCTGTAAGGAATTAGATTTTTTCAAAAACGACATCAACTAGAACGCAACTTTAAAGAAATATTTTTTTCATAAATCTTCGAAATCGAAAACTTTTTTGCATAGTTGCCACATTTTTTGTATAGTTTTTTCCCGTTTCCAAATCTGGTATATGAAGCTCTAAATAAAATAAAAATGCCATAAAGCCTCTTTTCGCTGACAGCTATAAGTATCAACTAAACCTTACCTAAAATAAAAACATCACAAAAATATTTCCCGAATTGTATTTTCGTCAGAACAAGTCGGCGCCATTCATTTCACTTCCTTCAAATATATCGCGTGGAAACATCTTAACGACTACATTTCACCATTATGCCGTGTGACGTATCTTCAAATATATCATTATGCTATGTGACGTATCTCGAAATATATCATTTCTCATCTACCTCCTTATGGCTTTTATGATGCAATATCTGGGTTTTCTGTGAAAAACTTATTTCATACTTTACGACGCTAGCGTAAGAAGTAAGAAAAGCACGGTAGAATCGGAACTACTTTCTTGGTAATAAGAGATATCTCTAATACCAAGTACCATCGAGAAGAAACATTTGTGTGATGAACAAAGTCAAAGTCAAAACTCATTTATTCAGTAATATCTGCAGGGTTCATCTTGAAATGTCTTAAATCTAGGTGAATCTAAGTGCCAGTTCCTCGCGACCAAGCCTAGAACATTGATAATTGTTCTGTTTCTGGGTTTTAGATTATATTCTAAGTACAAGTATGTATTTAAATAATACCGGCCAAGTGCCAACCGGCTAGTCGGACTCGCGCACGAAGGGTTCCGTACCATTATCTATAGTAAAAACTGCAAAAAAATCACGTTTGTTGTATGAGAGCACACTTAAATATTAATTTTATTCTGTTTTTTAGTATTAAATTTGTTGTCATAGCGGCAACAGAAATACATCATCGGTTAAAATTTCAACTATAACTACCACGGTTCATGAAATACAGCCTGGTGACAGACAAACAGACAGACAGATAGCGGAGTCTTAGTAACAGGGTCCCGTTTTACCCTTTGGGTACGGAACCCTAAAAAAAGTACATAAGTATTCTATTAGTCACCTGATTGCCATAATCCAAGCTATGCTTAGTGTGGGGTTAGATGATGTTGTGTAAAAATGACCACAAATATTGACTTACTAGCGGCCGCTCGCAGCTTTGCCCGCGTGGCAGTTTTTCCCGTCCCCGTTATTTTTTCGGCATAAAAAGTAGCCTATATGTTAATCCAAGTTACAATCTATGTTTATTCCCAATTTCAACCAAATTAGTCCACTGGTTAGAGCGTGAAAGAGTGACAAACATCCATCCATCCATGCTTACAAACCTTCACGTTTATAATATTCATCATCATCATCATCATCAGCCTATAGAAGTCCACTTCTGGACATAAGCCTCGTGTGGGGACGTTTACAGGAAGAAAGATTTTGAGCCCTTTCCATCCATCGACTTCCCGCGGTCCTAACAATGTCGTCAGTCCATCGGGTAGAAGGGCGTCCTACGGTTCGTCTTCCGGTTCGTGGTCGCCATTCGAGAACCTTTATTACCCAAACGGTTGTCGGTTCTACGAGCTATATGGCCTGCCCACTGCCACTTCAACTTGCTGATTCTGAGAGCTATGTCGGTGACCTTGGTTCTTCTACGGATTTCCTCATTTCGGTTTATAATATTAGTAGTATTTAATATGTGTTTTTTTGTTTGTCCACAGGGGAGGTGTTAGCCTAAGATGGTGTTGGCGTTGGTGGTCGGAGTGTTGTGCGTGTGGGGTCGCCTAAGCGTCGCAAACCCGGAAGCAAAGCGACTGTACGACGATCTACTCTCGAACTACAACCGTCTGATCCGGCCTGTAGGCAACAACTCCGATCGGTTGACCGTCAAGATGGGCCTTAGGCTGAGTCAACTCATTGACGTTGTAAGTATTTATTAATGACTAAATTTTGTTTTAAATGTTATATAGTAAAACATGTACTTACCAACATAACTAAAATAATTTGTTAGTTTATATAGTGACTAGCTGGACCCGTGCCCACTTCGTTGGGCGGTAAACATTTTTACTTACAAATCTTTGAATTGTTTAAATTTCTATAACTTTGTACAGAACCAATTATGTAGGTACTATAAAAATAAAGATGCACGGTGGCGCTAGTACATAAGTACTGATGATTGGTAGTCATTATAAAATAACTGAAGTAATACTCAACGTCGCCAACAGATGGCGTTAATAGAGGGTATACGGCATAAAATAGCGGCCGAGGCAGTTTTTTCCCGTTCCTTCAAGTAGGATTACAAGTTACAAGTGCTTACTTGCACTTAAGGCAGCAAGTAAGCACTATAAAAACTAACAAACTATGAAATTAAGCACGGTGACATCTCTTGTCGATTCAATTGAATGCAATTTCGGTTATCGAGCAGACTTTGATAGTATAGTTTCAAGCGTAGATGGAACCACGGTCGCTAAAGCACCGTATGAAACATTCCAAACCTTATTTTCATCGAGTCATTTGAATCCTTGGTAGCAAAGTTGGCTATCGCATCCCCGTATCAAAAGGAAGGTCGTGGGTTCAAATCACACTCGAAGAAATAATTTTTATAAAAAAAATCTTCATAACTAAAATACATAATATAAAAAAAATATTTACATTGTAAGTCGTACTGGGGTGATAGTCCAAATCACTATTTTTTCCTAATTAAAAATCTTTGCTCTAACTGACTGACTGACTGACATATAGATAAGTCACTGCCTAAACCATTAGTGGTAGTCTTCAAATTTTTAGGGTATATTTTCCTTGGTGGTCTCTACGACCAGTCAGTCAGGACAAAAGTTTTTAGATTTGTATATTAGATACTCTTCAGTACCATATATCGTTAGTACACTGAGAAAAATGAAAAGCGGAAAGTGTTTGTTCGTATGAAGGTAAAAAACCGACTAAACATAACAACGAACAGAAACGCCTTATAAAGTTGTTTCGGTCGTTCTGTGTAAGTGTAACAGACGGTATCATTTTGACGTATTCACTTTGAAAGGTAAAAACTAACGTAAGCGTTACAAAATCACCCAGCGTAATTACAATTCAACGGTGTAGGACTTTTTTAAACTTAGGCTCAAAATCCATTTTTCTCAGTGTAGCGGTGTTTATAGACGAATGTTAAATTAGTTCCGATTTCAAAACTAGATGGCACCAGTAGAAAAATTAGAACTCGCTATCGATGCGTTTTAAGAAATGTATGGTGCCATCCTTGGTCTACTATTAATTAAGCTTTTTGAGTAATATAGAAACCTACACTATTTGATGATGTGTTTATTACTCGCCATCCCTCCCTGCCAATCTTTTCTGACGGTCGTTCAAGCGGCTTTAAACAGGCCCAAAGTACACTGTTTGTTGACTTAGGTATTTAACCTATAGGTAACAACGTCTAATACGAAACTCATCGCTAATAAACAAGGTCTAATAAACTTTCTAATTTATTCAATAACCAAGCTAACGATCGAATATAACGACCAATCTATTTGTTACATTTTGCTAGTATAAAGCTTTATGAATATTTGCATAAATTTATACCCGATTCAAAAACCAATTTGGGAAAATCACGTATTATACATTACTTACCTGACCCGGCTTGAGTCTAATAAATTTAATTCGTGGTTCGTTTAGTCCGATACAGCAGATACACGAGCAACTTTTGCAATTTGTATTAATTGGTGACAGCAACTAAATTTTGCAACACGCGAGAAACTTCAGCAAGCTGCCCTGTATTATAGGTTAAAACATTTTTTGACTTCCTCTGTTTATAAACACACTATCTGACCTGTGCCCACTTCGTTGGGCGTTAAACATTTTTACTTATCATTTTTCAAGTTAATATAATAACGATACAGTAGGCAACGGTAGTTCATAGACTTCTGTTGAAAAACTTGAATGACTCCAGCCAGAACTTGTATTTTTATCAACATTTTAGCTAATATTTGAAGATCTGCCTGAAACTGTTACTATTTGTTTACACAATTTCATGCATAGTATTTATTTACCATAAGCAAAACTAAATACATTCGTCCGACATGATCATAATCTCAGTTTGTTAGCGCTCGCTTCATCACAACAGTCGTTATCTTTGCAATTTGCTTGTAGTTTATCGGTTCTTAAGAATTACCAGAACTGTGTTGTAGTAGATTGTCCAATAAGTCAAAGTCAAAAATCATTTATTCAGTAATATCCGCAGGGATCATCTTGAAACGTCTTAAATCTAGGTGAATCTAAGCGCCAGTTCCTCGCGACCAAGCCTAGAAGAACCGGCAAGAAACTTACGGCTTGGTTCCTACCGTTTTTTTGTATGATCCTTTTACAAAGTAATAATAATGTAAATAATGAAACTCCAGTGTGGTGCCAATCTAACTTAATAAGGTGATTGCAAGACAAAAAACATGTTAAGGCAATCATACCAAGATCTTAATATACAACAGAAGTTCAAAAGACAGCACACGCTACGCTTCAACTAAGAGTAACGCTTACAATCTAATGCATTCAAATAAGAGAATAAACTAATAAATAATAATAAACTAATTGTCTACAACAAATTGCCATCAATTATTGCTCGTGTACCGCGCATTCGAGTACTCGGCATAGAAGGCTTATCCCGGCGTATCTTCAAGTCCTTTCATTAAAACTCGGCTAGTTCAATTTCAACCTCCACTGCACATGACAGGATTAGTATAATTTAAATAAATTATTTTGTAGGACAGTCAACATCATAAAATAAGGCATAAAGAAAGTTTTAAAAGAGTTATATAGTTTTAGTAGTAGTAGAGCTTTTTGTCAAAGGGCTCACCTATTTCTGCCGCCAAGCAGTGATGCTCGTATTGCTGTGTTCTGGTTCTAAGGGTGTGGGTGCCAGTGAAATTACAGGCACATGAGGTTTAACACCAGTATGCCTCAGGTTGGAACATATAAAACCTATAATGAACTGTCGTATTATTCAAATAATTCGACTAAAGCATAGTTTTCGGATAAAACTGTGAGTGATTAAATATTTTTGTGTGCATACAAATAGTACAGCTGAGCGGACAAATTTAAATATCACAAACGTGTTTACATGACGTTATGTTTTGTTACGATCCGATTGGTTGACGTAGTTATATCAACCAATAGAGTCACTTTAATCCTTCACCTCTGTGGCACGGTTAGCGAATGGCAAATCATCGTCATCATCGGCACACAGCCTTTAAAAGTCCACTCCTGGATATAGGCCTCCCCATACGTTTCCAGGAAGAACAAAATCTCAGTCCTTTCTATTCACCAACTTCCCGCGTTTCTAACAATGTCGTCAGTCCATCAGGTAGGAGGACGTCCTACGTTCATGTGGAAGATTATATGGGTAAGAAAGGAGTGACTATTGAGATGATGGATGATAGCGAAGAATGGAGGGAAAAAATATTTTGTGATGAGACATAAAGTGGGATAAAAGCAGGAAAATGATGTCGTCTATAATAATAATAATAATAATGCTGGACAATCCACACAGCATCATCTAGCCCCAAGCTAAGCAGAGCTTGTGTTATGGGTACTAGATGACTGATATACTTAATACAATATATTACATACATAGATATTTTTTATATTTTGGATAGAAACGGGATATTTACCATGATTTTTGAGTTTGATTGTTTGATTGTTTGTTGTTTTGATTGTTTGTTCGACCCGTGATCATGGCGCATGCAACTGTGCCGAAATATCGGGAAACAATCAAACTCAAAAATCATGGTAAATATCCCGTTTCTATCCAAAATATTGATCAAAACCATGATAGTTTAAAAAGTTAGATATTTTTTATTATAGAAAATACCCAGAACACCCGGAATAAATATTTGCAGATCGTACAAACATTTATTCCGAGGCGGGAATTGAACCCGCAACCTCCTGCGTCGCAGGCGGACATTCGCTCCCCGCGCCACATTGGTCGGTTTTATAGAAAATGTATGGGAACGATAGTCTTCTTTCGCGTCACGACATGCAGCGCGGGTTTTATGGTATTCTGTTTTTTCCACGTTCAAACTACAATCTTATTGTCACATCTTGTTAAAGCACAATATATTAAAAGCTTCATAGCACTTAATATCTCCCCGTAGTTATATCGAACATTTTGCAACATCAATAAGCAAAATGGACGCCTGAACTTTGCTGTTAGGCTGAAACCAGGAATGGTTATTAAAAGTTTTCTTAATGCCTTTGCACTGAGTGCGGTTCGTTTAGCTTAAATTTTCAGTATCACATGGGATTTGGCTAGTTTGTTGCTAAAATGTTTTATGCTATACTTTAACATAGAAAGATATGTTTTTCTTCATCGGCAAGTGTACAGCTGATAGAAAACCCAACCTTTTTAACATTTGAAAACTTTATTTTCAAAGAACCAAACTCATTAGTCTCTAGAGAAAACCTTAGTAGGACCATTCCACCACCTTACATTTCAAGGAAGAACGTAAGTAGGTACTAAACATAAACGCATTTTGAAATACCATCGTAGTTTAAAAAGTCTTTGAAAACGTACTTAACATTATTGTGCTATTTATAATAATAATAATAATAATGCTGGACAATTCACACAGTATCATCTAGCCCCAAGCTAAGCAGAGCTTGTGTTATGGGTACTAGATGACTGAAAATATAAATATTATAATAAATAAATCTTATTAAAGAAACTCATACTCTCAAAGTCAGACCATTTTACGACGGTAAAATGTACGGTGTTCTGGGTATTTTCTATATATAATAAAAAATATCTATGTATGTAATGTATTGTATTAAGTATATCAGTCATCTAGTACCCATAACACAAACTCTGCTTAGCTTGGGGCTAGATGATGCTGTGTGGATTGTCCAGCATTATTTAAAAAGGACATTAAACGAATAAAATGAAATTTATTAACACACACTTATTTAGACCGCTAAAATATAAATAGAAAGTGAACATACTCGGAATAGAAAACCTCTTATCTATACTAATATTATAAAGAGGAAAGATTTGATTGCTTGTTTGGATTGAATAGGCTCCGAAACTACTGGACTGATTTGAAAAATTCTTCACCGTTGAAAAGCTACACTATCCCTGGGTGATATAAAGCTATATTTTATTTTCAAAAAATAGGGATCCTTACTAAAAACCCGTCCAAAGTCGGGACGCACTGCTAGTGCAATATAACATGACACAGAAAACAATTGCTTTATGTTTAACCCAAATTACGATTGCATCAGAGAAGAGATAGAAAGACAAACTAAGTGAATTCAATTTATTCTACTTGTCTACGCTAAAATTGAATTGCTCTAACAATGCATCATCTGAATATCCATATCACACAACGTCGCCTCTTATCCGTCAATTTGAATATCAAACGATAAAAAGAAATTCTATATTCCAATTTTAAAATTCATCACGTTCTTGTTTAAAAACTAGGGTTGTCACTATTAGTTTGATAAAGATAGTTATAGCCTTTTATTTAAATGTTCACATGCAGTTTATTACTAATAAATATCAATAAAAATAAAATAAATGTGCATTAGGTTCCCCTAAAAATTTAATAAAAGTTTGTTAAAGACTATTAAAAAACTATTCACATACGGATTTTTACTAATAAATATCAATAAAAGTTAATAAAACTTTCTTCTAAAAATAAAAAATAAAATTGTATACTTAAGATCAAATTGTAAACACTACATATATTATTATCAATGTAACGCATATACATTGAACTCACTTCGAAGTTTTCATGGTATAGCAGAGCCGAATTTCGCAAAAATATGAATCGATTTTGCCGTCTAAATCTGTCAACCCTACTCGGGCCATCGCCAAATCCTTTACCACTCTACGTTGAATTTCTAAAAACGAACGACGACAGTCATTCAATTACAATCACGCATATTTTGAGCGGAAGTATAATTCAGTTGGGAGTCTTTTCGAAAGAGATAATTTACTTATGATTTGGTTTGAATTTAGAATTGTCTAAGGAGTTCTATTGTTTTGAGTCAGTGCTCGTTGAATAATAAATTACCTACCGTAGTTTTTGCTAGTGTATTCTAAGTATGTTTTACAAAAAAAAACTCTTATAATATGTATTTTATAAGTCCTCTGGTTCCCACAATGCAAGCTATGCTTAGTTTGAGTCTAGATAATGAATGGTGTGTAAAAATATCCATAAATATTGATTTCTTTATATTCAACATGGCGGTCACCAATACATCTGTCAAGTATGATGACTATGGCAAGTCTTTCATTGATTTTAAGTGGCCTATGTTCAACAGTGGACTCATTTAGGCGGATGAAAAGACGTGATTTGTTTACTCAAAATGTGTAGGTACATTTTTGTCGTGAGGAATCTTGTTAGTATTTGCCACCCGATACTTATTTACTAGAAAAGTCCGTAGGTATGTTTGTGTCATGAAGAGTTTTCAAGGGTTTATGCGGAAAGTGTTTGCATGAAAAGAGGCTCTACGAGGCGCACTGAATCCTTACACTACATTGGGTCTTCCACCACCGTCCACAAAGCCCTTTTCCGGGCCATCATACCTAAACTAGGTCACTGACCTAAAGCAGGACAAGCAGGAAAAGAATACAGGCATGACTTTTTCCCTTGGTCACAATGGAAAATTTTCATGTCTGTATTCTTTTACTATACATATATGTATTAATCGAGACCCAAACCAGTTCTATGAAGATATGCGAAAACAAAATGAAAATAATTCAAACTTTATGTGACTTTAATGTTTTTAATCATAAAGATATAAATAAATAAATAAATAAATAATGCTGGACAACCCACACAGCATCATCTAGCCCCAAGCTAAGCAGAGCTTGTGTTATGGGTGCTAGATGACTGATATACTTAATACAATACTATTTTACATAAATAGATATTTTTTATTATACATAGAAAATACCCAGAACACCCGGAATAAATATTTGCAGATCGTACAAACATTCATCCCAAGGCGGGAATCGAACCCGCAACCTCTGCGTCGCAGGCGGACATTCGCCTAAACAAACAAAAAACAAACAACACAAAAACAATTATGAAGTTACAGTAGAGCTCTAAGTGAAAAGTTTGTCTGTTTGTCTGGGGAAGAACTACCAGCACGCTTATTTCTGCCGCTACGCTGCTTGCTGTGTTCTGATTTGAAGGGTGTAGGTGTCGGTGAAATTTACAGGCACATAAAGCTTAACACCTGTATTTGTGTTGCAGGCGATTGTCCGCCTGCGACGCAGAAGGTTGCGGGTTCGATTCCCGCCTTGGGATAAATGTTTGTACGATCTGCAAATATTTATTCCGGGTGTTCTGGGTGTTTTCTATGTATAATAAAAAATATCTATATATGTAATGTATTGTATTAAGTATATCAGTCATCTAGTACCCATAACACAAGCTCTGCTTAGCTTGGGGCTAGATGATGCTGTGTGGACTGTCCAGCATTATTTATTTTATTTATTTATTTTAAGTTAATTAACGGCGAGCACCGTAGGGCACGTTCTTAACGAACGTAACCTGCTTGTACAAGGCAATGCACTTGTTCTTTTCTTGTAGGCTTGGCTACAAGGACTGACACCTAGATTCATCTTGTTATAAGAGTATTGAAAGCAATTACTTTGATTCTATAGACTCAATGCCTTTGGATAGGAATTGACTTCTTTGATTAAAGAGACACGTCAAAAAGACGAAGACAAAATAAGAATCCACGTCACAATATCCTCTCCCAAGATAATAAACCGGTCTCCACTTATAAGCCATTACAATAATGACACTTCAAAATAGCATCAACGCCGAGATGAAAGTGGCGAAGATTGAACTCAAAAAGATGGCGGGGAAAAAGAGTAATGACTAGACCATTAGCACCTAAATACTTCACAAGAACTCGAGACGGTGCTTGGATGGCAATAATTTGATAATTTGCGAATGAGGGTAGAAATTAGTAGTAGTAGCGCACCGGAAATTGAAGTGGTTGTTAAAAAAGTTATACCTACCTACTAAGCCTTATCATCATCGTCAACAGATATTATTCAATCCGTTTAAATTTACCATGACTTTATTTATAACTAGCGGCCGCTCGCAGCTTCGCAAGCGTGGCAGCTTTTTCCTGTTCCCGTTAAAATCATAGTAGCTTTATGCACGCAAAAAGTCTCAGCCTGATCGGTTTAAAATTGACAAAGTTCCATACAAACTTTCATCCCCTATTTTATCCCCTTGGGGGTAGAATTAATCAAAATTTACCTTTCTTAGCGGATGCTTACGTCATAATATCTACCTGCATGCCAAATTTCAGCCCGATCCGTCCAGTGGTTTGGGCTGTGCGTTTATAGATCACTATGTCAGTCAGTCAGTCACCTTTGAGTTATATATATTTAGATAATAATAATAACGATAACTTGATGTGCATTAGGTGTATGTAACAGTTTTGATAATTTTAATAATATTGTTAAATTAAATTTTGCACGCCATAACATGGTAGAAACTTAGATCATTTAGTATATGATCTAAGGGTAGAAATACATTAAAACCAATACAATACTGCAACATCTGTACCTATACATGTAGTTTGGCAAATAAATACACTTTGACTTTGACTTTGACAGCCTGCACTGCTGCAGCTGAACAGACATGTTTTCAGAAAGAACGATTTTGGGTTTTTTCCATCCAACAACTTCCAACAATTCTAACAATGTCGTCCGTCCATCGGATTGAAGGGCGTCTAATTCGTAGTTGCCATTCGAGAACAAAGAATTTCGAGTTCTATTTTCGTTTCTTTCTTAGTTTTAGACTTTATCCAATTAACTTAGCTTTTAGCAGACTACTGATAAAACACAAGTATGTATTTATTTAAGTTACAAAGAACTTTGTAGGTATACTAGGTAGATAGAAACTAAGTAGGCTTCGAATGCAAACATATATTGCTGCTGATAAAGTTATTTGTAGACTTAGCACTCTATTGCGAATAAAATTGTGCATACGGAACTCCCAAAAACGACGAGGTTTTATATTTGTTTAGTATTGTCATCCTAAATCTAATGTCACTGTCAAAAGTCATAACCAATATTGTTGTCCTTGTCTCGCTCTCTGTCTCGCTCTCTCTTCCATCTTGCCGGCAAACAGGCCACTGCGGCTATCAATACAAATTAATAAATAATACATTTAAAAGGTGTACAGTGTATAAAACAATAAACTCGCAATATAGTTAAAAAAAAAAAGCTATGTTGGAGATCTTTAGTCGATCTCTTGGGGATGTGAGGTGCTGCGATCAAAAACACTGTTAACCTGTATTGCTAGTTTATTGTTTTATACACTGTACACCTTTTAAATGTATTATTTTATGAATTTGTATTGAGAGCCGTAGTGGCCTGTTTGCCGGTAAGATGGAAGAGAGAGAGCGAGATAGAGGACGAGACAAAGACAACAATATTGGTTATGACTTTTGACAGTGACATTAGATTTAGGATGACAATACTAAACATTGTTATCATTTTGTATTACCTTGCACGGCTGCCGGGCAGCGACAGCTTGGTTGTGTTTCCGAGTTGCCTTGCAGTTAACTCAAAATGACAATACGATACTTGATCCATCGTTTTTCAGAGTAAGCAGCCGGATAGATACATTATTTCGTTATTAAATACTAACGGCTGCTCGCAGCTTCGCCCGCGTGGCAGTTTTTACCTGTTCCTGTATTCTTTCGGAATAAAAAGTAGCCTATATGCTAACCCAGGTTACAATCTTTATTAATTTCAAATTTCATGCAAATCTTCTAACTTCTTTGACTTTTACTATAGAAACCTTAGAGTGGCCTATGAAATTTATCATCAGCTCATACATACTTACTTTTTTTATCATGTTAAAAGATTTAAGGACGAAAATATTGAAAGTGAGTCTACCAACACTCTTATGCAACTGTTTTACAACGTTTTTTTCTCACAACATTGTAAATAGTAACTTGATAGCGCTAAAAACGTGTGCTTGAGGACAGGAAACCTTTTACATAAACTATTGAACCGTATTATGCTTTTAGGGGAATAGCGACGCTCCCTCTTTTTCCTTTTAAACGTATTCGTAGTTTTTGGCACGATGAGCTATTTATTGAGTTCTTTCAGTTTCGCAAAACAACAATATACAAAAGAATACTATTCTATGGTTTTAATGATCATATAATTTTAAGCTTAAATTATACATGCAAAACCGAAACATGAGGTATAAATAAATCAGTATTACTGAATATGAAAATGAAAATAGGCTATGTATTTTATTTTACAACTTGCTAAAGAAACAGAATTCACAGATAGCAGATAGTCCTTCTGATTTTAAGCTGAAATTACTGGTGAATTGAACGCAGGGCAGTGCATCGTAGGGCACGATTCTAACAAACGTGACCTTGATAACAAATTAAAAGTATTGGTAACTATTTAACATCAGGTAGGCAATCTACTTAACATCAGGTAGGCAATCTACTGGTTCCATCAACAATCTTAATAAAAACCCGCCAAATGCGTATTTTGTTCTGTTTTTTTAGTATTTATTCTTATAGCGGCAACAAAAATACATTATTGAAAATTACAACTCTAACTATCACTGTTCATGAGATACAGCCTGGTGACAGACGGACAGACAGACAGACACATAGTCTTAGTAATAGGGTCCCGTTTTACCCTTTGCGTACGGAACCCTAAATAAGGGTAACCTTACACGCTATCACGTAGTTAGGTACATTTTAAACGTGCCCGGGGGATGCACTACTCTGCGTCCATCAACCTGAGACATACAGGTGTTAAGCCTCACGTACCTGTAACTTCAGCGGCACACCTTTCAAACCACCCACCGGTGATAAATTCACCGTTCACACCGAGCTCATAGACATTGCAACTGATTCCCACTTTCCTATTCCGTTCCTTGCTCCGAAACAGGGATGCACTCTCGTTATAGACTATATTTTATTCAGAAGTAGATGCTCAAACCATGTTTATGGACCGTGTGGAGATATTGGGGATGGTAGAGTGCCGAATGAGGAAGGCTGTACGGAAAAATACCGTGAAATATGGACAGTGGTCTGATTGCTACGGCGTGGTGTATAATAATAATAATGCTGAACAGCCCACACAGCATCATCTAGCCCCAAGCTAAGCAGAGCTTGTGTTATTGGTACTAGATGACTGATATCCTTAATACAATACATTACATATGCAGATATTTTTTTTATTATACATATAAAACACCCAGACCACCCGGAATAAATATTTGCAGATCGTACAAACATTTATCCCAAGGCAGGAATCGAACCCGCAACTTCCTGCGTCACAGGCAGACATTCGCCCGCCGCGCCACATTGATCGTGAATATTATTAATATTGTCAATATTGGTATGACCTATGCAATGCTATATGTAGCTATATAACGATCTGGTAACATTCTTTGTTGTTATAGTAGCCTGGTACTTTTACTAGTATTTAGATAAGTTTACCAATGAGTTTTTCTGTTCGATTTATGTGCGCAATGCCAGTGCTTTCAAACGATGAAGAAAAACATCGTGATGAAACCAGTTAGCATTCTAGCAGCAGCGATGAGCTTGCAACCAGTCACGTATGGAATACTAACTACTGCAAAATGTGGGTACGTACCTAATGTACTATCCAGACGTACCTCTGACTACCCCCTTAGACGTGCTCGAAGAATTTGGTCCACTTCTTTTCGGCACCTACACATATTATTATTAATGTGTTACACCATCTTTAATTTATTGGTGTGCTGTGCGTCCAAAATAAATGTATTTTCTGTGTGAAAATAATATTTATCGAATAACAAACACGGTTTTACAAAACACTTACGCTACACACATTCAATATTGAAATTCTCTGAATATTTCAACTACCTAAAAGCTATAGCATAACTCAGCTGTGACGATTGGTAACAAAAGGCCACATGTCTCCGAATGGCCAGAGGATCTACTCTTAGAAACGATAAACAAAGTTTCGTATTGTCGTTTTGAGTTACACTACGCAGCATGTCAGGCAGCGTCAACTTGACTGCGAAACAGTTCGAAAGTTGACCTGCAGTGTATTACAAAACGATAATACTAAACTTTGTATATCATTTTTAAGAGTACACCTGCAGACAAAGCGATATGCAAAATGCATGAAGTACCCACCCTCTGTGAACTAGACTGGGAGCTGTTTATTTTCTTATACCACAACTAGCAGCCGCTCGCAGCTTCGCCTGCGTGGCAGTTTTTTACCGTTCCCGTTATTTTTTCGGGATAAAATCATAGTAGCTTTATGCATGCACAGTCTCAGCCCGATCGGTTTAAAATTGACAAAGTTTCATATAAACTTTCATTCCCTATTTTATCCCCTTGAGGGTAGAATTAATCAAAATCCTTTCTTAGCGGATGCTTACGTCATAACATCTACCTGCATGCCAAATTTCAGCCCGATCCGTCCAGTGGTTTGGGCTGTGCGTTGATAGATCACTATGTCAGTCAGTCAGTCAGTCACCTTTGAGTTATATATATTTAGATTTATTTGTCTAAATGTTTGGACATCTTCAAAATATCTTAAGGGACTCTCAATTACTAAAAACATAATAATTTACATAGAAGAAAAAAAACCAACCTAAAACATTTTTATGGATTGCTCAAAAATAAAACTTGATAATATATTTTTGAAGTAATACTTATAATGCGACTGCGTTAAACGTTTAAAACTACCATGAGGGGGTATGAAAGCACTGTTTTTTCTCTCTTTCTCTCATAGCCAGTTACGTTTCGTATATTAAAGAAGTTTTACTTCAGTCGTGTGGTCTAAAGCACACTCGTTTTTTTATTTTGATATTCTTCCAATTTTTTGAAATATTGCTAAATTTGAGCACGAAAGCTGAATAATTATTTTAATATGGCCATTGTAGCTGCGCTGTATACAGTTAAAATATGTTTCATAAAAATACCCTCATATTATATTAAAATCAGCTTCGGCTCATACACTATAGGTATTGATTCTTTAGTATTCGCAATCTCTCGAGCCAAGCAGGAATACCGGAGACAATAAAAATAATATTTTCATATAAAGTACTTTTAGTATAAGAACAGCCATAAAACCGTAGTTTCAATGTAAAATATTAAAATATTTATATCACCAGACGGATTATGAATTTTTTAATGAAATTAAGCTTTGGATTCTAGACAATGCAAATTTGATGCCTGCCTTAAAAGCTCTTGGTAAAACTGCAAGTAAAGTTTTCTAAAACTTACTTTACCTACTCGACCTATGAAAGTCGTATGGATACACATGAGCACTGCAATCACTAGTCTACCTCCAGCCAAGCGTGGTGACTACGGTAAACCCCCCAAACATGTACAGCAGTGAATTTATTCAGGCTGATGATGATGATAATAATTACTGACAATTATAAACAATAAATTTAATAATTAAAACAATAAACAACATGACAGTCGTCACAGCTCAGTTCATAGTAGACCTGCCTTCTGCGCAGTAAGCGGTGGGTTCGATCCCCACCGAGAGTCAAAAAACAAACATCTGTGTGATAAACATAGATGTCAGTTCTGTGTCTGGATGTTATATTTATTCTAAGTTCTATCTGGTTTCCATAGTACAAGCTTTGCTTAGTTTGGGGATAAAAAGTGTAGTGTGAATTTGTGTCAATTTTATTATTATTATTAACTAACCGTTAAAAGCTAAATTTAGATCTCAGGAATACGATAGATCTACAGTTTTATTAAAAACCGAAAAAAAGATTTTAAATTTTTTGGTCCAGAATTCCTCAAAGTTGGTCCAAACTCCAAACATCACATTGATAGCACTACATTTTCCCATTTTTCACGAGCTCCACTCAACTACAGCGCACGTAGTGCCGTAATGAAAAAGTCCCAGTAGCCACACATTTTTCCTCTACGTGTTGTATACTTTGCATATTGTATGGAAATGTCTGACAGTTGTAGTTTTATGTCCAGCCTCTGTAACATTTGGATGTAACTTATGTAGTGATCGGAACCAACATTTGACTCGTAATTTTTGTTATTTGTATATTTGTAGGACACACAATATAACAGTTGCAAAATCATCCTAAAACTAGTATTTGAATGAATTATACACGACTTAAAACGTAGACATCGTTTAAGTCTGTTTAAAGTGTACATTTAATTTAACTGAACTTTTAGAACTTTCTTGAAAAAATTCCACGCCAACTGTGTGGGTAGGTAAATTAATAACAAAGGAAACCCTCAGTTTTGTGTTTTTTATTTTTTGTTATTAAACCATAAACTTCAGAGTAGTTTATATAATGAGCGGTGTAGTAAAACCATTGCAACACATCTGTTGCACTCACAATACGGTTTTTAGTTCATTCAATGTGTTTTTTCTAGCAGCGGATTAATTAAGGATTTACTCCATAAAATATACTATTCTCTTACTTTCTTTATTTTGCTGGCGACATGTTTATACAGTGTGATAATAATGTTTTACTGTTATTATAAGCATCTAAATTCGACCACCGATGTGCCGCGACGGGCAAATGTCCGCCTGTAATCGTACAAATGTTTTTAAGATCTGCAAATATTGATTCCGGGTGTTCTGGGTATTTTGTATGTATACTAAAAAACCTCTATGTATGTTATGTATTGTATTAAGTATATCAGTCATCTAGTATCCATAACTTGTGTTATAGAGTTGGTACTCTGCTTAGCTTGAGGCTAGATGATGCTGTGTGGATTTGGACATTTGGAAGGCAATTTACACAACGTTGGATCGATAGTTTTGTCGTTGACCGACTGTCGGCTCTTGTTTGTTAAATCTCCCGTGGCTACACTTCGTTGGCCGGATAAGTGTGAACAGTGCAATACAAAGCTGTATACCAATAATGCTGACCCGACGGTAAATCGTGGCAGGACGTCCGGTAAATGTGTTGTAGACAGTTTTTACGGATCCTATTTATGTGAGTAGCGCTTTTGTAATGCAAGGTCATTTAGACAATCCGAGACATTTGTCGAAAGGTTAAATAACAAATAAAATTATAAAATAGACGATCCAATATTATATAGTACTATTCTGCCACTTCAATCCTAAGATTGCCGAGCTGAGCGCTAACCAGAAAACTTTCTGAACCAGAGGACTTTTCTTGGTGGGCGCTCAATGAAACAACACGCATCACGAAGCACAACGGATACGAGTGGCGGTGTCCAAAATGTGTTGATCGTCGTAATTATAGCAAGTCAAAATCTTCCTGAGGATGCTTCGTAGGGAAGGGAAACACGTGTCGATATCTTAGGATTGAAGTGGCGGAATAGTATTATATTGCAGCATCTATTTTATGATTTTACAATAGACTTCTGCAAAGCCACGACTAAATCAATTAACTATCCGAATTAATATCCTATCTTCTGACTATTTGCTTTATCAGTTTATGTTGGTATTTTTGTTTGAACTATTTTTGCAAAAAAATATGGCAGTTTTTCGGGCGCTCTCTGTTTTGAATCACGCTTGGTTCTTTTTTTTTACAGTTTATAGGTAAACGTTTGATCGCAATCTCACCTGATATTAAACGATGATACAGTCGCGGTGTAGTTTACTTAGAAATACCAATTCACTTTTCTCTATTCAAATTATAAGTGACCGAAGAACAAACAACGGCAACGAGTGCCATTTTTTTGCTGAACGCATAATAAAAGTTGAGGCAAAGCGCTTGGTGCGGGTGGAAATTATGTCAATCATAAATGGGTGTCTCATCTCCGTACCTCTGGTGGTCTCATGGTAGAACAAGGATGGTTCACATTCTAAAATACAATTTCTAGTATTTCTAAAGACCAGGATTTTGAGATAGTGATTTAGTAGATTTATTTGCAGAAACTGTGAACACAGTCAGTTCGAAGGCAGAAAGCGAAGCTAAGCAATTGTACAGTTCACAACTTGCCTGTAAGTTTAAAATCCAGGTAGATCGATCTTCCAGCTTGCTTTGGACTTGTTCGAACGGATGCTAAAGATGCTTTCATTCTGCCAGATATGCAACAGGAAACATTTTTAATAATATTATTTCAGGGAATTTCATATTATGCTTTTGATTTTTAAACTGTTCTTTGTATTTTGGAATATTTTTCTTGAAATACTGGTTATTATTAAATACTATTTACCTTTAGCTATAAAATGAGTTTTATGAGAAAAAAAATATGTTTATTTTATTGCTAAAAAATACGTAGTCAAAGCGTGAGTGATCTGTAAAATAATCCTTCCTACTAATAATAATTATAAACGCGAAAGTTTGTAAGTATGGATGGATGTTTGTTACTCTTTCACGCTCTAACCAGTGGACTGATTTGGATGAAATTTGGAATAATTATAGATTGCAACCTGGATTAACATATAGGCTACTTTTTATTCCGCAAAAATAACGGGAACGGGAAAAACCTGCCACGCGGGCGAAGCTGCAAGCGGCCGCTAGTATTATAATTGTAATGTAATTGTAAGGACGTAGGTACTTTCTTAGAAATGAAGGCAAATCTTTTTGCAATCAGTCTCGAAGATTTCCTTCGAGAATTTCTTCAATAATGTTTGCTGAAGTTTCTCCTTACGTTCAGTTAGTTTCATGTTCTAGTTACTTCATCAGATAGCTCATCCCTCACGGGTGCAATGCAAGCAAAGTTACCTGCCTGATGTAGCGTGTATCTTCGCTCTTAGTGTTCCATATTAAATTTTAATAAAGTTATTGGCCTTCGGGGTTTACCGTCATGTCGAGGTTTGAAGTTGGTCGGTTACTTCGAGTTCGGGAATTAGAGGTAATTTATTGTTTACATGTTTTATAACTTTAATATTGAGTCTACTACTAAGTAGTAATTACATACTTATTTTTTTTTTATATTTCATTTAGCAGTTTGCTGTGTTCCGATTTGAAGGGTGTACGATCAATAGTTTAGGCTGTGCGTTGTTACTCTTGAAAACAAAAAACGAATATTCGTATGGTCGTTTTGAGTTACATTGCGGGCCATGTCAGACAGTGACAGCTTAACTGTGGAATGGGTTACCGAGGTCCCGCAGTGTAACTACGCATTATTAACTAAAGTTAAAAGTACGCCAATATCATACCCCTTGTCATTCCACTAACGGGATGGTGAAATACATTAATAGTTATAAAACTACATAAAAGTTTCATTTCAAAAGGCAAGTTACGGGTTTATTATAAGGAAAACCGCAAAAGTTAGCAACCATTACGCGGTTTCGCCGCTCGGCTTTAAATAAACTTGTCTGAATTATTGTTCTTATACTATAGAGCTTTGCATGTTTTTGGCACACGCTGAGTTGTTTTTGACGATGGTATAAAATTAAAGTAAAAAATTCAATATTTTTGATCAATTTATTATTATCTCTTTCCATCCAAAGGTTGTCTGAAAAAGATCGCTTATGATAAAACAGCCCATTTTACATATATTTGTAAGTTTTTCTTTTTGTTAGTTTATAAGGTGTGCAATAAAGTATTTTCATTAATTCATTCCGTCATTATTATTGTGTAACGATTTTTAAACAAGTACGTTTATATAAGTACACGGAAAGAAAAAAATTCACAAATTATATTTTGTCGTCTATACATTTTCGAATTAAGCATTTTATTGTTTGGATTTAACATTGTTTTTCATGGAGAATAACATGTTTATTGAAATAAAACTAAGAATGTATCAATTATATCTTTTGAAGCAAAATAATCTTTTTGATTTTTGCTGAAATGTCACCAGCACCTTCACCTTGCAAACTGAAACCAATAGCAACGCTTCTTGGTAATAGACTCACTTATGAAAATAAACTAAATTATAGTAGTAGTAGTATTAGGTACTAGTAAAGAGATAGTCATGTTTGATACCGACTTAGAATCAGACCGCTTCATTACCAGTAATGTATACCATGTAATTTCAATGTACAATATAAGGGTCCTTCCGGCTGATGATAAAATAAAGTAATAACTTCTGACAGAGCCTGAAATAATTCTTGGAATCACGAGGGTTCAACCAACAAGGCGAGATGAAAAATCACACATCACCCGTCGCATTAATATTACTCCAACCCATCGTGCAATCAGGGTTCCGTAACCATACGTAGAGCTCGATTCATTTCCTACCAACCCTTTCATGGGAGGGTAACCATAAATGCAATTACATTGGGACTTTGTGTCAATGTTAAGCATTAGTTTGCATAAATATTCACATACACACACACGTACTTGATTCAAAGACCATCGCTCAGACAAATTACATAATAGAAAAGTTGGCTTACAGTTTTATTTTCTGTGCTAAAGTATCCTAAGTTATATTTCAATATTTCAGAATTTTGCTAAGCTTTGCGTTTTGTGAAGATAAAACAAATCCTGAAGTTTCAAAATATGTGGTAACCCTTTCACATCCATGGTTTAATCAACTGTCAAATCCTACCATTTATTTAATGACTGAAATCAACTAGGTTCCCTGATGTCTAATGTTTTGGTTAGTTTCTTTGAATACCAATGGTTTTTGACCCGATGGTGTTCATAGGAAGGTGTTCTGGGTGTGAAATAGAAGTTAGTTTATTGAGCGTTTGTTTTTAAGTACTAAGTTACTATTGTATTATTCACTAGCAAAAACGCTTGCGACCACAAAGTCGCGTACGACCGCATGAAATTGTTTTCATACAAATAAAAAAAAAAGCTAAAATATGATTTTCAGGAGTTCTTTTCTTAGTACATCTTTATGCACCAAGACAAAATTATACTCTGAAAATTCTAAGTCAGCAGCTTAGGTTCTAGCATTATCTATATATGTATATGTTTTATACTGAGTCAGTTAGTAAAAACTCTAATTAGTGTAATTGATATATTATTAGAAAATTCGTTATTTTAAAGTCATTAGACATCACACTATTATCTAATATATTTTAAATGCTTCATACCAAAAGCTAAGATGCGGGAATTTTGTGATTCAATAACGTCATTGTGATTCAATTGATTAAAATGAAACTTAAAATACATATTATAGTTTGCAACCGGGAATTGCGCTTAGGTCACTTTTATCCGAGTATGTCTCTAGGTTATTCAAATCAAATCAAAAATAAACAAATGTTTATTTGCATTTAAAATATGATTTTAGGTGTAAATACAAACCTAAAATACATTATAGTACATACACATAGAAAAAGGTATACACCTGGTGTATAATAGGTACGGTTTTTTTTTAATTTACTAGTTACATAATGCTCCCAAGTCTGCTTAAGCAAATTGTTACTTAATAAATTTTACCATTCAAATCACGGGTACCTCGTCTGTATCCAATTTTAAATTGAAACAAATGTTCCCTCGTTCTGTGCACAAGGTTCTAGATCCCGGAATACGTCGGAGCATGTTCATCTGCAGTGTCGCTCTCGAGAGAAATGTCTGACCTTCATTCATCGTGTTATTCAATAAGCTCTTGGTTTGAGACTGGTGTTTATCAAACTACCCTGACACTATAAAGGCATGGAGTATACAACATTCTTTCCTGTTACTGCCACTTTCACCTCAGTAAAATGAGATGACAAGAATGATTAGTTTTCTGTCATCTTGGAAGCAATATAGTTTTTTATTTTTTAATTGTTAGAAAACAATGGTATTAATGGTATTACTGAAACAGTGGTATTATTTCGCTGGTATTTTTACCGACGTTACATGACGAGAAACCTTACAGCTTCAAACCATTTTTTGTATGATCCAGTATTCAGTATGTTTATTGCCTTATTATTTGAATTTCGAGAATTTATTTCTTAAGCTGTGCGTTGTGTATATGTCAGTCAGTCAGGACAAAAGTTTTTGGTATAGATTAGTGATTGCTGCTTCTATTTCCCAGTTATTTCAGCAAACTATGGCCATGCATTTCACTGGTTAATTTATATTTTACGCTAAAACTTTAAGTTTTATCTCAAAAATGGTTCTGGCCTAGCACTTACAAAGCAAAGCTCTATCGCCCAGACATGGCAACGAGCCAAAATAAATTCTTATCCGCTTTTAGAATAAAAGAAAGGTTAAATTTTGATTTACGCAATGTAAGTTCACTGACTTGGTAATTCGCATTGGCTTTGAACTTTGAGGAAGTCAGCCTGAGGCCCACTTCTAGGAGCAAAATATCATCAAATCCAAGTTTCTACCGTGTCAACCTCCAAATGGTGTTCTTCAAAACTGTCATTTCAGACAAGCCCAATTTTGACAATCAATTTTAGTTTTAAAATAGTCTCAGCTTCAACAGTTTTCGGAGGTAGTCTTTTTACGGCCGGTATTATCTTATCTTATCTTGCCGATGGAACAAGTAAAGTTGCTGTTTTTAAGTGGTTACAATAATGTTTCTGAATAGTATTATCTATTGCACAACCGGACTCAAACCCATCTCTTTAGTGTAAGAGGCAGTAGTCTACCTACCTACTTACCTAGGTACCTACTTTTGGTTTATTTGTGCCTCCTATCTTTCTGTTTACCTACTTTCTCTACGTTTCTCTGTTCTTTGTACTGTTATACCTTTATATGCATGTTATGCTCTGTTTTGTGTGTGTTAAATAAATGTATTTAATTTCATTTTTTTTTCATTTCCACCGGCGCAGTATTTTTAAATCTAGAATAAAACAGAAACGTAAATCCTTACAGAATCCTAACGGTTCTTTAAAAAATCCGTACCTCTAATTGCACAGAGCTATGCTGCAGTAAAACTGGTTACAACCACTTCTGACGCTATAAAAAATCCAACGCTCACTGCGTCTTTCAGCTAATTATACCATTACTACAGAAAATGTAGCTGTTCTTACGAGTAAAAGATTCACTATGATTGTTGCACGGATATCACTAGTGTGCTTGCAATTTTAAATTCTACGGAATGAAAGTGCATCTGTATCTTAGAATAGGCTTTTTATTCTCATCATCTTTAGCAAAAATAGTTTATAATTATTGTACGTCCGAAACGGATAAACTGTTGCTCCTAGTTTTAGTTTTATAACACCTTAATGTAGGTACTACACAGTTATTCAATAAAAATATTCTTATTCTTATTCTTATTCTTAGCATGAAGAAGTCAGAACAGACCAAAGGTTCGTCCCGGCTTCGCACGGGTTTTAGTAAGGAACCCTAATATTTTTGAAAATGTAATAATAAAATTGATATGATATAAGGTTAATGCAGCTGCAATCAAAATACCTTTTATCTCCTTTGTCGGTTTAAAAAAAACAATTACAAAAACTGTCTGTAACCTCGGCAGTCTAGTCAAGGCATATTCAACCCTGTATCAAGGCTATACTGCTTATTTTACAACAAAAGTATGCTGAGTGAAACATACCTCCCATTACCTAGAAAATAAAGTTGCTCCTGTCCAGTCACGGCTTTACCAAAACCATTATTTGTAGAATAATAAACCTTTATGAAAGTTTACTTGAACTCTTTTACTAGGAAAATGCATACTAGTGGTTTTTCATGAGCTATGTTTGTGTTCTATACCAAGTTTTACATGAATGATATAATCGGCCAAGTGGGAGTCGGACTCGCGCAAAAAGGGCTCCGTAAAAGTCATACATGCCTATTTCTGCCGCCAAGCAGCTTGCTGTGTTCCGGTTTAAAGGGGGGTGCCGGTGTATTTACAGGCACACGAGGCTTAACACCTGTATGCCTCAGGTTGATGAGCGCGGAGTAGTGCATCGTAAGGGCACGTTTATAATGAGCGTGACCTGCGAGGCAATGCTTTGTTACAGGTGATGGTAACCACTTAACATCGGGTGGGCCATCTGCTTGTTCCATTAAAAAGTCACATAATGAAAACAAAAAAACTTCTTCAAAAATATATAAACAGTAGCAAAACTGGTGAAAAAAATACGTGCACAGACCATTTCACCGAGATCGGCAACCCTCCACCCCATACGCACAAATCTTGCTCCACATAAAACAAATCACATTTACCTAGTTAAGCAGGCGTGCGTGCACTCACAAGAGGTTCTTTTACAACTAATCATATCATACATTTTCCTCATTTCTATTTACGATGAAAAGACTTTGTCCGGACTGTTAGGAAACTTCGAAATACGAACGTGTGGTATTTTCTGAAGCGTGCTAAGCAAGTTTTGGTACAAGGGGTGGTAACTTACCTTTTGTTTCGAAATCTTATTGTAATTACGGTTTTGTAGTTTTATTTTGTAAAGAAACTTTTTAAGTTCTTCGAGTTAAGTTTGTGACTTAGACGTATTTCTTTTATTTTCTGGCATTTTATCTGTGTTGTACGTTTGAAATAAAAATGTATGTTTATTTATTTATTTATTTTATTAAGGATTGCCAAGAAATAATACACAAAACTTAGACTAAACTCAAACGAAAACAATGTCCCGCCCTGTGCTTACAGCTAACACTTAATATTAAACGCTTAAAATAATATAACGAAAATAATAATAGTATAAATTCATAGATTAATGTTAGGTAGGTAAGGTAATGTTCACATTTTTAGTCACTATATTGATATTGGACTGGTCTACTCTTAGAAACGATAATTGCTTTGTAATAAGCTGCGGGGCAACTTATTAGCCGTCAGAAGTCAAGTTGACGCCGTCTAACATGCCACGTAGTGTATCTCAAAACGACAATACGAAACTTCGTTTATCGTTTCTAAGGGTAAACCTCAGGGCATAATAAAATTCACTACTGTTCATAGACCTCTCTCATATTTGGTGGGTTGTGCTCTCAAACGGTGAAAGAAAACATCGTCAGGAAGCCAGCTAGTTTTCTAGCAGCGGCGATAAGCTTGCAGTCACGTATGGAATACCATCTGCTGTAAAATGAGGTTATATACCAAATATACTATCTAAGCGTGTCTCAGACTACCTTTAGACATCCTCAAAGAGTCTCGGGGTACTTAGTACTAAAAATTCTATGAAGATATATTAAAGATCTTGGGGTTTAATGTCGTGATGCTATTTCTTTTGTCTTAGACTAGAGAATTCTTAAAGCGTCATACGTTTTTGTTTTACAACGCCCTGTCTAATTCTCTCCAAGTGCTTAAGTCTTTATAATCGTTATATGAATTACCTCGGAAAACTTAAGTATTTTCATTTTCTACGCTAGAGCACTCTCCACAACAGTATGACGTCACTACCGTCTAGTTTCCAGTGTAATGAGAAAATGTGAGCCTTAACTTCTACGCCACCTACTTTACAGTTTAAACTACCTATCTACTTTACTTAGCCTTTGTAATCAAGATAAATGGTGACTATAATAGTTTTAAATAAGTTTTCTTTGTGTTTTCTATTAGATTCAGACATAAATAAATTAATCTACATAGTACGTAGTATAATTTTCACCTGTAAGCACCATACTTCAGCAAATAAACTTCAAGCAAAGATTTCATTTCATTCATATTTTATAAAAAAACACAATTTTATCTAGCCTTAAACTAAGCATAGCTTGTACTTTAGCAACCAGATGACTAGAAATCTTATTTTTTTTTGTAAATACATTTTATAAAACAGTATAACACTCACAGAGCAAAAACTATGTTCAATACACAAAACGAATGTTTGTCGTTGGTGGGGATCGAACCTACAACACAGCAGGTAAACTAGTACTAACTGTAGTTTTAGTTGTAATTGAGCTCTTTGTGAAAGGCTCATCTGGGTAGGTTACTGTCACCATGCCTATTTATGGTTTAATAGTTTATCTTTATTAATTCTCTCAAGATTTGAAATCATATTTGTGAAATAACAAGCATACGAGGCTTAACGCCAGTATGCCTCAGGTTGGAGGACGCAGCGTAGTGCGTCGTAAGGCACGTATCTATCGCGTGTTCTTTGAACCACTTGCATCTTACACGGTTCCCCTGGGCAATCCTACTAATGTTATAAACTATGGATATAACATTAGTAGATATAGACATATGTATATGATGGATGGATGGATGTTTGTTACTCTTTCACGCTCTAATCAGCAGTGGACCGATTTGGATGAAATTTGGAATAATTATAGATTGTAACCTGGATTAACATATCGGCTACTTTTTATCCCGAAAAAATAACGGGAACGGGAAAAAACTGACATGCGGGCGAAGCTGCGAGCGGCCGCTAGTATACTATAAACACTATAATATATGAGCTGCATTCCTTTCACTGTTGACACTATGGAAATAAGGAGTTTTGCGGTTTTAATAAAGACGGCGTGTTTATTAATAGTGACATTTGCATTGGGGAAATGAGTTTTTGGTCCGGATTTTTAAGGGTGAATGCAAATTTGAATGTATATTAATGGCAGTGATATTAAAAGTTTCGCTCGGGCTTAATCACTGGGTTTTTGTGCTCGGCTATTCACGGGATAATATTTTATGGATCATTATAATCAGTATGTAGATAGATAGATAGATAGATAGAAACATTTATTCAGACCACCACAAAACAGTAAACATAACAGTAACACTAAAAGATAACACAAAAGTAACATAACATAACATAACTACACAATTAACATGGTATAACATACATAATGATGTGGTGGCGAAAAGGTCCTCAGCTCAGCTTAATGCCACAGCATGTTGCCACACTGCAGCGCTGGTTTTCTGTAGATGTCCACTGCTGGACATAGGCCTTATAGTAATTCTTATTTGCAGTGTTATCCTCAGAGCTGGTTTTTTTATGCTACTGCTAGTGGGACAAGCATATTGGCCCACCTGGTTTTAAGTGATAACCATCACCTATAACAAAACATTAGCTTGTATAGGTCACTTTATTTACGGGCCCTGCGTCCACCAACTTGAGGCTTACAGGTGTTAAGTTTCATGTGCCTATTATTTCATTGGCACCTACACCCTACAAATCAAAACACAGCAATGCGAGCATCACTGTTGCCACGTTGAATGGCAATGCTTAGTTTACGGTGCAATTTTTTGTTATAGGCGATGGTAACCACTCAACATCTGGTTGGTCATCTACTTGCTTCATCATCAAGTTATATAAAAAAAACGAACATACTTTATAATAATCTGAAAACTTGCTACAAGCTTTATAGGTATACACATAAAGATATATTTGAATAGTATACCGATAGCTTACAAAATACCAGCTATGTGAAATTCAAAACGCAGTAAGTACACAATATTGCCACGAAGCGAGTGTAAACAAACGTACATCGTAATAATACAACCGCCCGCAGCAAAGCGTCTAGATGTAAATAACTGTAGTTCGCGTTTTGAAATTGATATTACACTTTCCTTGATGACGATTGCTATTTGTTGATGCCAAGCTAAATGAAGTGCTTTTACACGTATGTTATTTTAGCTTGAGTATAAAACTGAGTTGTTCTATTTTCAAACTGATTTGATATTCTTTTGTTTTATTACTACCGTTCTTGTGAATAGTAATGTTTTCTATATTAACGTGACAACGTCTAATAAATCGATGACCGCCGGCTGCACGCACGACAAAGTGTCCCGTTACGCTCATTTTAACGTTATGCTCATTGAAACGTTACGATCGGAACGAGAGCGCTACACGAGTGAGCGAAACTCACGAATGCTTGAGCGTTTGGCTTGCGCCGCATCTATCTCTCTTCCACTCGATTGGCCTATGCCAATCATGTCCTCGGTAAGGATTGAACTCACAACCTATAGCGCTACAGCGCAGAAAACAGAGCTGTTACCGATTGAACTGCGATGCCTGTCAATTTAATTTTAATGAAAATTACATAAAAATTATAGAATGATTAGAATTTCATTAATATATTCGTATTCCCGTCATGAATTCCAACCCTTTTACTGATCAATATTTTCAAAACATCACGAACGTACTGAAATGTATTCGTACATTTCTGAATACCATGAAAGTACAATGCTCTGATACCGTCTCCACTCGATAACAAACCCATGTCAGTTGAAAACCCATTCAATGTAAAGTGAACTTTATTTACCATGCTTAAGACCATTTTTTGCCATCATGCTATAAGATGTTTGGCCATAAATGTTTAGCTATCTTCTACGACATGACAGCTACACACAAAACATTATTGAAGAAAAGAAAGGAAAGCAAGGGAGAGGAAGTCCAAAGTTTTTTTGTGTTTATCATTGATACATTGTTCTTTGGCGAATGTTGAGATGGATATGTGGAGTGACGAGGATAGATAAGACAAGAAATTAGTCCATTAGAGGAAGTTTGAAAGTGGCGCCAGTGACTGAAAAACGGGAAGCAATAGGTTAGCATGGTATGCACATGTCTGAGAAGAATGTAATTTAACGAGAAGAGTGTTAGATATGAATGTGGATGGATAAACGAGTAAAGGCAGGCCAAAAAAAAGAAAATAGGGAAAGGGGGAAATGAAGGGATAAAACCTGTTGTGTCGACCCCACGTAAAGTGAGATAAGGGCAGGAAAATGATGACACTGTCCTTTGGCTTCAATCTCACCAGGTGGTAAGTGACGATGAAACCGACGATGAAGACAGTCTAGAAGACACCTATTCACTCTTGATTTAAAGAGATTCAGATCTCATACCATATATAGTGTTCAGGGAAAAAAGACGCTGGCAATGAGTTCCACTCCTTAGTGGTTCGCATGATGAAGGTAGAACCAAAACGCTTGGTACGAATGGGAGGTATGCTTACGAAGTAAGGGTACTGACCCGTACGTCTACTCGTCCTATGATGGAAAAGAGATGGTGGTATAAGATCGTGTAGTTTCAGGGCACATTCTCATGAGTAAGGTAGATGAGTCTGATAAAGAAGAAGGTTGCTGTCATGCCGTACAAATAGCTCAAGGAGGCCACATTAGAAATAGCAAAATGGAGAAAACGGCACCAAACCCCCGACAAGAGCTCAGCTCTTAAATTTAAAGAAGAAGACTATTTTATCGTTTGAAGTTACTAAAACCGAATTTGTATGTAAAAATACAAACGCGAGAAGGCTGCTAAGGTATACAAAGAAACTGCTAAGGGACATGTAGAATTTAGGTTAAAATGTACATTTAAATTCAACTTTGATAAAATCGTTGTTCTGTAAAGGTTCCATGCAATTACGAGTACGTGAGACTACATCTTTATGTACAAAAGAACATACATAAGTATTGTATCAGTTATCTGGTTTTCATAGTACGAGTTATGCATAGTTTGGGTCTTTAACTTGCTGATGGAACAAGCAGATAGCCCACCTGATGTTAAGTGGTTACCATCGCCTATAACAAAGTAATGCCTCGCAGGTCACGCTCGTTTGAAACGTGCCTCACAATGCACTGCTCAGCATCCATCAACCTGAGGCGAACAGGTGTTAAACCTCATAACTAGATAAATAAATAAATAATGCCGGACGATCCACACAGCATCATCTAGCCCCAAGCTAAGCAGAGCTTGTGTTATGGGTACTAGATGACTGATATACTTAATACAATATTATATTACGTACATAGGTATTTTTTATTATACATAGAAAATACCCAGAACACCCGGAATAAATATTTGCAGATCGTACAAACATTTATCCCAAGGCGGGAATCGAACCCGCAACCTCTGCGTCGCAGGCGGATATTAGCCCGCCGCGCCACATCGGTCGTCCATAATAATAATAATCATGTGCCTGTAATTACACCGGCACCCACACTCTTCAAACCGGAACACAGCAAGCTGCTTGGCGGCAGAAATAGGCATGGTGGTAGTACTGCCCCGGACGAGCCCTTCACTAAAAGCTCTACTACTACTAAAAACGTCTATAAATATATATATTTTTTTTATCTCAAAATGATGAAACATGTGCAAGTGTTTCATAGAACACGTCCTTGGTGGATGTAGCACGGTAGATATTCTATTCGATATCTTAGTACCAAGTACCTACTCGAGATTCTTCTAGGATGTCTAAGGGTTGTCTGAGGTACGTCCAAATATTACATTTGGTACATACCCACATTTTGCAGTATTCCATACGTGATAGCTTGCAAGCCCATCGCTGGTTTCCTCATGATGTTTTCCTTCACCGTTTGATAGCACTAGCATTGCGCACACAGAAAAATCCATTGGTGCATGGCCTCATTCGAACCCACGACCTTAGGATCAAAAGGCAGAGTCACTTCCACTCGATCACCGGTGCTTGCTGTTAGATTCAATATATCAAGGGGTCAAACTTAAAATGACAATACGAACCTTCGTTTATCCTACTTCCTACTAAACTTATAAACGCGAAAGTTTGTAAGTATGGATGGATGTTTGTTACTCTTTCACGCTCTAACCAGTAGACCGATTGAGATGAAATTTGGAATAAACATAGATCATAACTTGGATTAAAATCTAAGCTACTTTTTATCCCGAAAATATAACGGGAACGGGAAAAAAAACTGCCACACGGGCGAAGCTGCGAGCGGCCGCTAGTCGTTTATACAATAGATCCCCAGGTGAATATTCTACATGTAAGCGTTAGTTATTCTGTGGCACTGTTATAACAAGGTGATTTCAAAGTAAGATGTGTTTAATTCACGTGTTTCGTCCATTTTGTATCTATAGAAGCTACTCAATTCACATTGCAGAGATATAGGTAGATATTTGGTTTTTGTTTGGTATTTTTATAATAAAAAACTTGTGCTTAATTATTTTGATGGTCAGCTGTAGTTTTAATAACTATATTTTCTGAGTTTAGAAATAAAAAGACAGTTTTTTTTAATAATTCAAATCAAATCAAAAATCAAAATATTTTATTGCGGAACTAGTAACGATGAAGTAGTAACAGAAAAGAAACGATGATAGCTA
Organism: Electrophaes corylata; assembly: GCA_947095575.1. Taxonomy (NCBI): domain Eukaryota; kingdom Metazoa; phylum Arthropoda; class Insecta; order Lepidoptera; family Geometridae; genus Electrophaes; species Electrophaes corylata. The sequence continues at coordinate 9,435,208 of OX352715.1, read as the reverse complement.
CAATAGTTAAAACTGTGTCGTAACCATCAACGCCCACCTCCTAGACTAAGACAAAGAATGTTCCAGAATACAATACAAAAGTTGGTAAACTAATAATAAAACTAAGAGAAGAATTAAATTACAACTAAATGTATAATCGGGGTATTCAAATAAAAAGCTCGCTGAAAATAATCACGATCAAAAATAAATGTACCTAGTATTAACCTTAATTTGATATGTATTTTATAAATAACTAGCTAACCCCGTGAACTACGTTGCCTATTATTTTTTTTTTATTATTCATTATTTTTATTACTTATTATCCTATTCCAGACAAAGATAAATCTGAAAACACAAAAATAATAAAAATTTGGTCAGCCTTTTTTGAGTTATAAGTGGTATAACTAAAACGACTTTATTTTATAGATATGTGATAGTAATAAGTAAAATGGTAACTCTTCAAATGCTTTAATATAATTTTTTTTTTGGTATTAAATATGTTATTTGTAGAGATTATAATATACTTTTTATAGCCCTGCTTTACGAAAGCTCTAAGGTTTTTCTACATCAATGTATTCAATATTTTTTACAAATACAATAGTCACTTTAAAACATTACACAGCTTAGGTAAAACAAAACGTTTTTTACCAATCATAACGGTTAAAACGAAAAAAACAACTATTTACATGTGGTGCAAATTCAACTTTAAAGCCACATACTAAAGTTCAAATTGTATCACTGGAAAACCAAATAATTGGTATGAAATAAAATAAGGTTTTTCATATATTTGTTGATACTACTGAATAATATCACTGAACACCAGTGAATCTGAACGAGTTGCGATCATACCGAATGCATAAAGAGCCTTACAACCAATTAAAAACGAAATATATTTCAATATTCGAGCAGTTAAAAAGCGTTGTTTAACACATACTCAATAGCGCGGAATCGGGGGTCCATTTCCAGCTTCCGAGTCGGGTCGCCGATGACGGATGAATCTGGCGTTACGCCAGTGTAATTCTATGTACAATGAAAATTCTTTTATGGCTCTCATCCGATACAACATTCTGTTATGCTTTGTTGAGTAAGAAACGTTGACTGCTATAACTACATATAACGTTAACATCTAGGCATGTATTTTCAACAGGTATTTAGATAGGTAACTAGCTATCTCGTGAATGAACATCATATTTATCTTGATGCGTAAATATGTCCTAAAAAAAAAAACTGAAATTCTATCCCTACACGGATACAGTGGGGGTAGAAGTTTGTATGAAATCTAGTAAACCAATCTTCTAACAAATCTAGTAAACAATTTAAACCTTATTAAAATTTGTAGATACGTTATGCTTGTTTTAATTTTAAGTTATTTTAGCTGATTACAGAAAAAATGCCTTATACTCTTTGGACGTAAGGTTGATAATAAAGTGCACGAGTATAATAGCTAAAAAGACTAGACTAAGCACCAGCGAAAAAAAGCGCATGCCACGTAGTTACTTTTAAATTTATCAATGTATATTTTATCAAACATGCCAAATTTATCCGTGTTGCTTCGCAAAATTAAATTTGTAGCAGATTGATAAATTCTAAGTTATCTGTTTCTATGGCGCCAGTGGGCGCTTACTCTTAGTGACCTTTTTTATAGCTCATTTGGTCGGAAAAAATTAGGCTATTATTTGGACGGGTTTACGGTAACGATAACGGTATGATTAATATTATGACACTGGTTATAAAATGTTGTACCAGCATTTTGAAAGCACCGCAGAAGTCAAGTCAAACGTTTTATTACAATACCAGCTCTTGTCCGCGGCTTTGCTTGCATTACATTGAGTATTGAGTATTGAGTACCTACCCGAGATTCTTTGAGGATGTCTTATGAGGGTAGTCAAAGGTATGTTCAAATATAAAAATTTTTTATACAATTTTCTGACGGAACAAGCTAAAGATAAGCTAAACGTTAGCATTAAGACTTCATTTGATAGAACGAGATTGATTTTTGGCACTGCCATAACTGCACAGGAAGATAAAAATATATCTCTATTTTGTACGAGATAACGAGTAGTCAAAATTTCATTGCGTTGCACATCTCAGCCGGGCTGGTTAAACTATTTGAACCAGTGACGTTCCGTCATCCTTACAATATCGGTCCATCGGGTGGACAGGCGTCCTTTTGTCTTCCGGTTTGTGGTTAGTAGTTGAAACTATATATACACAGGATATTAGGCTACTGTAGCTCGCTAAATAGATCAAACTAAGGCCTATTGTCCACTGTGGTAATCTCTCACCTATAGAGATTAAACCCAAGCTGCATGCTTTATTGAATCTCTATGCATTGACAACTAGTAGAGTTTGGTTGATTAGTTCCGACATAGCTCTCAGAATTAGTAGGTATATTGAAGTGGACTTAAATCAGATAAGTTTGTAATAAAGCACTCAAATTCTATTTACAATAGATGTCAAAATAAGATCTACTTAGGATTTGTGACATAGTATTTTTATCCCCAATGATATTATAGATTCTGCAACTGAGTTTTCTTTCTCCTCGTTTAGACCAGTTAATAACAACTTTGTTCGCAACACCGGTCAGCTACTACAAGTCGTTTGAATGCCGTATGGCTTGAGTTTTGCCCCTCTGCTAATATCAGAGAAGATGACAAGCAAAACTTTTCATCTCTACGTCACTGTTAATGAAAGTTTGTTGCTTGTCACGGTCTTTTCAGTTGGTATTTCAATCTAATTTAATTGATTTCTTTACAGTAAATCTTTTATATTTATTGCGCTATCTTTATTACCTAGATTTACTATATTTTTTAAATATCGATTCAAATGAAATACTAAAGCAACGAGAATAAAAAAATATGACTGAGAGAGACATATTTTTTTTATTCTATGTAGCAAAACGTGCGCCACCGCAACCCCTACTGTACCCGTTTAGGAATTGAAATTCGGATATTCCTTCCTTGGCACACTTTTACGCACTTTAAATACCTATAACTTTAAAGTGCGTTCGTTGTTAGTCAGTCAGTAAGGACAAAGATTCTCATAATTAGTATGGTATAGAAAGATTCAAAGCTGTCAATTTTGGTCCTTATATTATGCTTAAAATTATTTATGCTTTATATGATTTGAGTCTTAGGCCTATGTCCAGCAGTGGACTTCTATAGGCTGAGGATGATGATGATATGATTTGAATGATAACGAAATTGCCAGAAAGATTTATTCCTCTCTTTTTCTCTTTCGATGAACGATAAACTCTGCTTCCAAAGCATTGCTCCAGATACCAGTGTAATTTTATAGACAGCATAAATTTCTTTGCCGCAAAACTTGCGACCGAATTGCTGTGTTCCATTTGGGTGTACAATAAATGCCTGTAAAATTACTTTCGTTATAACTTCGTCGGTGACCCCACGATCCAATTATAAAGTTTAATTACGCATCACTCGGGGCGTTGTTCCCTAGGGAGATAGTTTTCGGAATATGGCGCTTCGTTAACTTGTTGTTTCATGACGTGAGAACACATTGCTTCTGTCATTAGTTTAGTAGTAGTAGAGCTTGTAGTGATGGGCGTAGAAAGTACTACCACCATGTCTATTGCGGCCGCCAAGCAGTTTACTGTGTTCCGGTTTGAAGGGTGTGGGGGTATCGGTGAAATTGAGGCTTAACACTTTTATACCTCAGCTTGATGGACGCTAAACAGTGTATTGTAGAGCACATTCTTAACGAACGTGAACTACGAGACGATAGGTCATCCGCTCGATCCATCAGGAAATTATGTAAAAAAAAGCTAATTGTCGTTTTAACTCAACTTTAACCTAGGAGGTTCTCAATCTGGTACGATAATTATTAAAGTAAACATGCCATGGTTGATCAACAAAAAGACTGTAAGGGCCATATATGTAAACCAAGAAAACAATAAATGGCTAAAAATCGAGACCCAGGGATCGTAGTTCCGGTAAGTCCCTACCATCCTGGGCTTCAATTGGGGAAAATAAAGCTGCAGACACCCGGGTTGATGATGATAGAAAGGCAGGAAGAAAAAATGAATCAATCAATGAATCAATTTCATTCTGAAAGGAAGAATAAAAATAATGCAGGACAATCCACGCAGCATCATCTAGCCCCTAGAAAGAAAGAAAGAAAAAAAGAAAGAAAATATATTTATTTTCTTGTTCTTTATAAATCTACTAAGTAGGTATCAATGGAATAACTGCCACATATTAACCTTGCCAAAGCAAAATAAAAATAATATCTCGAACCTATATTCAAACACGCTTCCGCACTTTATGCACTGTGTACCAAGCCTTAGCAACAGATGTTACAAGTCATCTAGGAAGACAGTTGAAAAATTAGTTGCTCAAAATTTAATTATAGTTTGTGTACAGGACAAACAAGGGTTTATAGAGTTGATAAATTGTTCAGATAATGACGATAGTTATAAACAACGGTCGTATGTCATTCTGAAAGACAAAGACAATTATTTTCAGGAAAATTGTCTCCTAGATCTTTAAAGCTGCAAGTTATTTTGCAGACAAGTAAAAGAAGCTTATCGCAATATGCGGTCAGCAAATGACTTTCGTGTTAAGTTATTTTTAGTTGACAACCATCACAGCTTAGTTTGTAGTAGCAATTTCTGTGCTGGTAGGTTGTGGGTTCGATCCCCACTGAGAACTAACATTTGTGTAATGAACATAATGTTTGTTCTGTACCTGGGTGTTATATTGTATTCTAAGTATGTATTTACAAAAAAAACGTACTAGGTGTTTTATCAGTCATCTGGTTCCCATAGTACTAGCTATGCTTAGTTTAGGGTTAGATGATGGTGGGTAAATTTTCCATAAATATTTATTTATATTCTCCAACCATGTCGACAACGAACAGTCTAAACCACTGATCGTAGACGCAACTCTAGAAGAATACTGTTTCTTAGTACCGAGTTCACGTTCCAATACATGTTCCATACGGTGACAGAAAACATCATGAACCAGCCAGTTACCAAACTCGTAACAGATTCGATAGCAATCGAACTCGTGCTAAGCTCAGCGTGAAAATATTTTCTAGCCGGTCGCCTGCTTGGTAGCCAATTATAAAGTTTAATGAGCCAACCTTTCTGTCTCCCTCACACAAGCCATCCCTGTTTTAAAATAATCCACCCTATCACTACGAGTTAAAGTACGTAATAGTTTAACACGTTCCCATATATTTATTTACAGTACCTGTAATGAGGGCTTAATTACAGAAAAACAGCTGAAAAGCTCATAACTTCTGTTAAACTCTTGGTGCTAGTGAAATTATTTTTTTATTACGTTTTATGGTGATTTAAATCACAATAGACTAATTTCTGGCTTTAATTTATGTGTATCCTTTTCAAAGTAGTTGGAATAATTTTATGCTATGTTAAGTTTGAATGGTTTATTTAGTTGAATATTTTTTAAATTCTTTTGGGGCGTCCGGTCGAAGCGACGCCATGTACATACCAATTATAAGCACTTGTATTAGCTGTAATTTTTTTTGTAAATAATGTCAAAATTTGTTTAGATATGTTTTGTATAGGAGTGTTATTCTGGATGCATTTACAAAAAAGTATTTAAATATTCTTTATGTATCAGTTATCTGGTTCCCATAGTACAATCTTTGCTTAGTTTGGAACTAGTTGGTGCTATGTCAAGTGTATGTTAGTATAAAACAAAAAGATTTCCGGGAAGATATTCCCAGCTAGATAAGTTTCAAATGCTTCTATCTACTAAGTGCATCACATGAACTCAATAGGGTTTCACATAATCGGAACTGTCGTATAACCCTGAATTAGGGATCAAGCAGGATTCACATAACGTACGGGACCCTCTCAGCGCTGGGACATCCGAATTTATGATGGTGTCCCGTTATTTGACAGCTCCGTAAAATGATAAAATTTCATGGATCAGTCACACACCAGTATTCTAAGCAAAACCTCAACCTCAGAAAGAAATACAGACTCATTTATGTCTCAAGTTTATGGACACAAAGCATCTTAGAGCACGTTCTTAGGAAAAGTGACCTGCTAGGCAATGTTTTGTTATACAATAATAACGCTGGACAATCCACACAGCATAATCTAGCCCCAAGCTAAGCAGAGCTTCTGTTATGGGTACTAGATGACTGATATACTTAATACAATACATTACATACCTAAATATTTTTTATACATAGAAAAAACCCAGAACACTCGGAATAAATAATCGCAGATTGTACAAACATTTATCCTAAGGCGGGAATCGAACCCGCAACCTCCTACGTCGTAGGCAGACATTCGCCCGCCGCGCCACATCAGTCGTCAAAGTAGTGTACAGTTTCTATAGTTGTCTCGCTGAGCTATAAAGCGAGTGAGTGAAGTGCTGGACGATTTCTCGTGCCACTCACTCAGCGCGAAAATTCATAGCAATCGTAAACTTTGACGACCAATGTGGCGCGACGAGCGAATATCCGACTGCGACACAGGAGGTTGCGGGTTCGACTCTTGCTTTGGAATAAATGTTTGTACGATTTGCAAATACTTATTCCGGGTATTCTGAGCATAATAAATACATCGATATATGTATTGCATTCATTGTATTTAGTACCCATAACACAAGCTCTGCTTAGCTTGGAGTTAAATGATGATGTGTGGATTTTTTAGCATTATTATTATTATATCTATACTAGTATTATAAAGAGGTAGGCTTTGTGAGTTTGTGAGGTTGTAGGGTTAATCTCTGGATCTAATGAACCGATTTTGATAACTCTTTAACCAATAGAAAGCTACGTTAAAAAGCTACGGGCACGGTCAGCGAGTATAATATAAACTTTTACCAAAATAGTTATTTTCTTTACATTCTTCTGATCATTTGTTCATGTTAAAAAAATTATACCATTTAAATCAGTTGGGTCATTTGCTTATCCCATAATTATTTTTCATTGAAAAAAGTCGACATTCACTCATTATTTACATCGTTGTCTGGCAGGTATTATATTACAAATTCAGATGAAGTAAGCGGAGTTTTTTCTTGCTACAGTATCGAATTGTAAATATTTTAAAACAGCAATAGGTTTGTAAAACAAGACATATCCGTACTCTATTAGTGATCAAAAACATTGTTAAATTCTGCAGCTTAGTGAACTAAGAAAGGTGGTAAAACAGGATTCTACAGAAAACATTCCAAACCTGATTCCTGCATCCAAGGATCAGCGTGAAGACATTACCACAGTCCTGAACAAACAGCTAGTTCACTACAAAATCTCGTAGCTCCTCTACAAGCTTCGTAGATCCTCTACGACGTAGCACTGAGTGATTGATAATTTTTGTTTGTTTTAGTCCTCTACTAATATTTAAAACATCTATACATGAAGATGCTTGTAATTTAATCACATCGTCAGACTAGACCAATTTGAATGGAATTTTTAATAGATCATAGGAGTAGTTCGTAACCTGGAATTCTTAACATTTTTCCCGGTGTCTAGCTAAACCATATCCATAAAAAAACCATGCTGATTTATAAATTGTCTGATTTGTTTTTTTTAGTATTTTTCATATTCAAATTTAAATCACTTAAGTAGTGATGAAGGTTTACTGTTAGCCTAAATAGCCTTTCTTGTGTCTTATAATGTTCACATAGTCGTGGACGCAGAACAGTACATTTTAGGGTACGTTCCTTACAAACCAGACTTCCAAAGCAATGCTTTGCGGTAGATGATAGAAATCAGAAAACATTGCTTAACTAACAGTTCGTATAAAAAAACCTCAGTGTGACCCAGCTATTTCCACTTCCCTGTGAGCCAACATGCAGTGGAATGCAATTTTATCCGATCTCGACTGTGAAGGTGGTAATTAAAGTTAAAGCAGTCTGGAGTTCCAACAATGTAAGTTTAGCGGGACCTGCTGAGCGTGACGACAGCATGAAGTTTGCTTGCAAATGTTACTTAAACATTTTAAAGTCGCTTAGCACTCTTGTAGTTCCAGTTTTGGCAGTAAACTATGGTAAAACTCACTCTGAAGACTCAGTGCCTTCTATTTATTGAACAGTCATCCAAAATATCTGAAAACTCACGCTGAAACAGTACTGTTTTCACTCGCGTTAGACACGAAACTTTAATACTTGGGACAGTATTTAAAATGAGATAGGCTTTACCAGCACCTTAATAGTGTTCTTAGTGAGCATACTTTTTGAAAAATTCTGTTAATTCATTAAGAGCCATATTATGTTTGTTCAAGATGTTTTTTTCTCGTGTGAGAGCATTTTGCTCATATTTTTTTGGTAATTAAAAAATTAATAACTACCACCTGATTTTAATCCGCTACTAAAACATTCCAAAGTAAATTAACTAATTAGTTCAAAATAATTATTAATAATTTGTATGATGTTATAAATGTAAATTTTTATTACGTATTTATTATTTATTTATTTATTTACAACATTATTTTACACAAATGTGAACATGCAACCTACAAATAGATTGAAATCACCAACCGTAAGTAGTGTGTCCAAAAGCTGGCAACGTTTATAATATTATTAATAATTAAACTATTCATAAGCAAATCTATTTTCGTAATATTTTTAGTGTCTGGGTGTTCTATTGTATTCTAAGTATGTTTTTACGAAATATATATCTATCAGCTATCTGGTTCCCAAAGTACAAGTTTTGTTTTGTTTGGTGCAAGATGAGGTTGCGTGTATTTCTGCAAATATTTATTAACATTATGCTTGTGATCTTTGCATACTGCAGTACTGCATTAAGCCAAGTCCACCTTCGTTAATACTAATGGCGCAATCACCATTAGCACGCATACCTCTGTCTTCTATCAATGTTAAGCACCGTATCATTTTACAGTCAATATAAAATAATAGCCGCTTAACAGGTTCCGAGGAATCATGAATGTTATAATGCTGTTGTGACGTTGTGACAGTCTCGTAAATTAGGCTGTATTAAGGGAGGTTTTATTGTTAGCCAAGAATTTTAATGCATGTAATTCCGTACACACAAAATAATACTATAATTGGACGTGTTTTTTTAATCGATTTTTGTTTTTGTAAACGAGAACATAGTATTATCAAACTTAACATAGGCTTAGGAACAATATTGACTAATATATTTTACAATTTTAAGAAATAAATATCTATCAACCTATCTACCTTCTCTTGAAATCTTTAAAAGTACATTGGACTAACTTACAGTATGGTCAGTTTCTTTCGGCCTCTGCTTCTTTCCCAGGTATGCACCTGGATTCGAAAACTCACTCAAAACGAAGGCAACAAGCTCTGCTCATGAGTGACTGACTGCAGACAGTCTAGAGCAAAAATAACAACAATATCTAGACGTAGCTAAAATAACACGTCTTTTATAAATCTACTAGCGGCCCGTCTTGCTTTTGCATGGGTTTTTGTAAGGATCCCTATTTTTTTGAAATTTATAATCCTGTGTCATAGTGGGATAGTGTAGCTTCCTAACAAACAGGACAAATATTCTTATAATTGCTACGTTATATATACACTTTTTGACATACCTTATACCAACACGGTTGTGCTCAACCAAACGAAATACACGCCTCTGAGAATATTTAACTAGCAGACTGTGAAAGTTTATGAAGTCGATTTAAGGGTTATAAGTACTACTTGCTTCAACGATCAGCCGAAGTTTGTGGTTTATAAAGGAATAATCAATACTCTAAATAATTCAGGGGTTACCTAAATATAAATTGAAAACGGTTTTTAACCATTGAAATCACAAAAATCATTTAGCCTATATATACCTATATCAACTATAAGAATTATATATAGACAACACCAGCCAAAACCACTGGTCGTAGAGTCTTGAAATTTTCAGAATATATTAGTCTTGGTGCGTAGAGGTGTACTAAGGAGGGAATTTCCGAAATTACTCTATACTAATTAAAACAGATCATTTTTAAATTACCTATGCAATATGCATTATTGACCACATACCAGAAAGCTGTGAGGATGGTATAGGTGCAGGGCAAGCCTACTCCATCTAATATCCTGTCCCAGGTACAACAAAGCCCCGTAAATAAGGATTTTTAAATTTTTATCATATTTTTTATAGATATGACTGAAAAATCGCCCCTGACGCTAAGTAAATTATCTATAATATATGTAAAAGACTGATTTACTAACGTTGTTTTCCTTTGTTTCAGAATCTTAAGAATCAAATCATGACAACGAACGTATGGGTAGAACAGGTGAGTTCTTACAAACATATTATTTTAGTCAGTTTCCGCTTTTTTATTTTAGACTTAAAGGTGACTTAAATTTTACTCTTAAAGGTAAGTTTGAGTACCAAAGAAATTAAAAGGACATCTACCAAATTTTAAAATTACAGTAGTTATCCTATCTTCTTTGTTTTGTAAAGAGGTTGCATGTTTTTTTTAATATAATAAGAAATACACAAGTTAGCCCTCAATAAAGAAATTTTTATTTGATTTGAAATGTGTATTTTCGCTTAGTCGCAAGTACTTAGTAGGAAAAAACGGCCACTTTTAAATTTTTTTATCTACAAGAACCATTTTCTAGAATAGTTTCGTTTGGAAAGATTTCATTACATTTATTACGTTGTAATACGGTTCATATTTTGTTTACGGTTTAGATAAAACATGTTTATGCTATATCACGACTGTGGCGGTTTTTAGTTATTACTATTTTCAAGTTATCTTGGCAAAGATACTTATTTTACTATGAAGAAAATAAGGTTCAGACATCTATTATTATTGTACGTAATAAACTTTTGTTCTTAGTGTAATTGTTTAAATGTTTAGTGTTTTATAACTCTTTTATATACCTATTTCTATTCTCATTAGTACATGTGAACTAAAAAAAGTGTCATTAAAAACATAATGAGACTTTCTTTGTTCTCTTCTGCACCATGACTCAATCGCACACTAAAATTTTATTAGACCGCTGCAATATTACCCTAATAGCATACTGATGGCACTCTCAAAACTCAAGACATTACTCTTATCTCTTTCCTACTTTTGGGAACAAATATTTTCCATCCCTTTCAGGCAGTTCCGTCCAAACATGTAACTCTTGTGATAAAAATGTTATGAGAAAGGAACTTTACGATTTATTTGTACGGCGCCCGATAGTTTGGATTGGCGTGTGTTTGTGTTGATCATAAGAATGCTGTTAGTCGAATAGTTACAATACAAACGAACATCGCCTGTGTTTTTACTATAGAAAAGTATAATGTCGTATGTTGTCAAACACAATATAAACGACTAGCGGCCGCTTGCAGCTTCGCCCGCGTGGCAGTTTTTTCCCGTTCCCGTTATTTTTTCGGGATAAAAAGTAGCTTATATGTTAATCCAGATTGCAATCTATAATTATTTCATCCAAATCGGTCCACTGGTTAGAGCATGAAAGAGTAACAAACATCCATCCATCCTTACTTACAAACTTTCGCGTAGTAGGATTTTTGAAAAATGCTACAAACTTGCTACATTTCATCAATATTTGGGGATATGTAAGTTCATGTCTAATCCTACAATATCAGAAGTGTGAAAGTAAAAATGCTAAAATAAATAAATAATATTTGCTGGTAATTCACACAACACCACATAACCCTTTATATACAAAGCTATAACAATAGGGCCTTAGTGCGCTAACGAATGTAAATAAAAAGCGATTTTAAAGCGATGTACATTGTCTAGAACATCTGATATACATCTCTATCGAGTTCCATCAATTTCAAAAGCAAATAAAACTCCTTTTCAGTACAACGAACAAAACGAATGCCTAAGTTCTATAAGTCACGTTTGGATTGACACGTCGACAAAGACCGAAGAATAGAGGGTCTTACGAAGGCATAGTGGTAGGGCATAGTGGGCTGGAGAAGGGCATTGAGAGCCCGGTCTGTTGTCACGCCTCCGGAAGGGACGCGGCTATTTGTCACGCTTTAACTGCAGGGAATGAGACATGTCCTGTTTGTCCTGAAGGCTTTGAGGCCATTTTTCAGCCCTTATTGGACCCGTGTTTTGTTTGTGACAAGTTTTCGTAATAAAAGTTGAAGACTTTTTTAACCGATCTTCTTACTGATATGTTTTTTAATATGGATTAAGGAGTTTATTGTAATTTGTATGTTTTTATAGTGCTTACTTGCGCTTAAGGAGTAATTACAGGCACATGAGGCTTAACACCTGTATGCCTCAGGTTGATGAACGCAGGGCAGTGTATTGTAGGGCACGTTCCTAACTAACGAAACCTACAAGGCAATGCTTTGTTATAGGCGATGGTCATATGCTTGTTCCATCAGCAAATTGTATAAAAAAAAAAGGAAATCACAAAATCCACTGGAGTGTATTGTGTTTGAAGAGTATAATATTATAAACAAACATTTAGAAATAGACTGTTTCTGTTTCTGCAGGTGTCTGGAGAGGCTTGGTAGATATCACCTCAGATATCTAAGGAACAAGTAGACTAAGGTTTTTTTCAGTAGATCTACTCTTAGATACGATAAACGAGGTTTTTTTTGTCGTATTGAGTTACATTACGTGACAACTTGAAACTATGAAACTTGACTGAGTTTTCCCGCAGTGTACTTCAAAACGACAATACGAAACTTCGTTTATCGTTTCTGAGAGTAGACTTACAGAATACCTAAAGGTACTAGTGTAAATATTACATACCTACACATGTTTTGAATCAGATAGTATTCCATACGTGTCAAGCTGCAAGCCATATATTTCGAAACATAAGTTTTAAATGTAGCATTTGATTTTTTAGATTTATAAACCACCAGACATAGTAAAGAACTCATTGTACAGGACTTGTTTAGGATAATAATAATAAATAATAAATATTTGAGGACATTTTTACACAGCATCATCCAGCCCTAAGCTAAGCAGAGCTTGTGCTATGGGTACTAGATGACTGATATACACATTACATACATACATATTTTTTATTATACATAGAAAACACCCAGGACACTAGAACATTGTAGAACTTTCACTAATAGCAATATTTTTTACATAAATATTTTACACATGTTTTTATCTACGCAACCGGAACTCACTACCTTTGTTTGAAAGCGGATTGCTTTCACTAAGCCATCAGTACTCTTATTTTATGGCAGTGATATATTATGAAAGATCTCCAAGCTTAGCGGACAAGGCGTTAACGTCTGAATATCTGCAAAACTATAAACCTCCCGAAAATGTGTATCGGAGCATTCTATAATTCCCGAATGTTTTTTTCCCAAACTGTCCCTTTCAGGAGTCCATAAATCATCCCCTGATCGGGGTCGTTTTCCCGTTAACACGGCTTTTGAACATCCCCCTTTATCAGATATAACTTTTTATATAGTGTGTATCTAATCAACCTTGTTAGTAAACATCCCGAAAAATAATACTTTATAAAGAAATACAACTGATATAAGACGACCGAAGTGGCGCGGCGGGCGAATGTGACGCAGAAGGTTGCGGGGTCGATTCCCGCCTTGGGATACATGTTTGTACGATCTGCAGGGTTCAATCTGCAAATATTTATTTCGGGTATTCTGGGTATTTTCTATGTATACTAAGAAAATATCGATGTATGTAATGTATTGTATTAAGTATATCAGTCATCTAGTATCCATAACACAAGCTCTGCTTAGCTTGGGGCTAGATGCTGTGTGGATTGTCCAGCATTATTATTATTATTGATGTTCATTAAAAAATTTAAACTCCAGGTTATCTTCTGTAAACGTATTTTACATTGACACGCAACACAAATTAGCAGGCAACTGGTTTTAAGTGAGCTTACCGTCATTGGGCTTACCGACCCACCTGATGTTAAGTGGCTACCATCGCATTACAAAGTATTGCACCATAGGTCACACTCGTTACAAACATACCCTGTGATACACAGCTCAGCGTCCATTTATCCCAAGGTGGGAACCGAACCGGCAACTTCCTGCGTCGCAGGCGGACATTCACCCGCCACGCCACATTGGTCGTCAACATAATTTTGTCTTGTAAGAGCAGTGTTCTATAAATTGTCTACGATTTTTTCTCGGATAACGGAACGGCACGTTTAACGCACTAATGTCGATTTATTCATGCTAGGCTCTCTTGTATAACATTGTCAAGATTTGTTCTAAGCTTCTATTTACAGTAAAATTTATGCTAAAATTTAGATGGTTGTGCCATGTTGAACTGATTTGCATGAAACTTGGAATAGATATAGTTCGTAACCCAGAATAGCAATAGAATATTACCATAATAGCATAATCCCGCTACTATGTGAGCAAAACTACGAGCGGGATTGTTTATAATATTTTGTTTTTCTTCAGTTTGCTGGTGAATTAGTTAGAAATTAATAATAATGATGCTGGACAATCCACATAACATCATCTAGCCCCAAGCTAAGCAGAGCTTGTGTTATGGGTACTAGATGACTGATATACATAACATACATACATATTTATCTATTATACATAGAAAATACCCAGAGCACCCGGAATAAATATTTGCAGATCGTACAAACATTTATCCCAAGGCGGGAATCGAACCCACAACCTCCTGCGTCGCAGGCGGACATTTGCCCTCAGCGCCACATCGGTCGTCATAGCATTTTGTAAGTTAATAACGTTACACTATCACTTTGTCAGTTTAATCAACTACTGGACATAGGCCTCCCCATTATATGGAGGGTTACCTACGTTTCGTATGTTTGCCCGTTGTACGAAAGGAACTCAACGCCAAACCATTTAAAAAATATATTTATATAATTTATTATTTACGGGCAACACAATTGTTTATATATTTTTATTTACTTTTTAAACTGAGTAATTCTATATTCCACCTGATGGTGAGCGGTTGTATGGATGTCCGTAATACTAGAGTTAAATCAGGCGCGTTACTGAATCTTAAAACTCATAAACATATAACACCTGTATGCCTCAGGTTAATGGACGCAGAGCAGTGTACTGTAGGGCACGTTTTTGGGGAAATGCTTTGTTATAGGCGATGGTATCCACTTAACATCAGATGGACCATATGCTTGTTCCATCAGCAAATTGTATATAAAAAAATATATTTAAGAACTTGTTTTTTGAACCCCATTCAAGGAATAAACAGAAAAATTACTTTGGAACTTTTACTTGTCTTCAAAATTTGTGGGCAGAGTATTCTAGAACCTTTCCCCACTGTCAAGGATAATCTTCTTATCCCACACTCCAGCTCCGTTTTAGAATTTAACCATTATAAATCATTGTTGGATTACGGCTTTGCGAGAACTTTTTAAATAGAATTCTCTCAAAGTTCGCCACCGCCTTGAAGGTGGATGGTAGATCTATAATTAAAAGTTCAAAAAATTCCCTTCAACTCCTGCTTTGTTGCCTAGTCATTGAAAGCGTCTTGCGGATTCCTATCCGTTGAATTGTTCTGTTTATTATGTAACGTTTAATAAAAAACCAGCCAAGTGCGAGTCGGACACGTGCACGAAGGGTTTTGTACCATTATCTATAGTAAAAACGACAAAAAATCACGTTTGTTGTGTGAGAGCCTCTTCAAATATTCATTTTATTTTGTTTTTTAGTATTTGTTGTTATAGCGGCAACAAAAATACATCGTCTGTTAAAATTTAAACTCTTTAACTATCACGGTTCATGAGATACAGCCTGGTGATAGACGGATAGACAGACAGACAGACTGCGGAGTCTTACTTGGTACTTGGTGGGAGGGCTGGTTTCTGCAACAAGGCCGCTAAGGGACCCTTTTTAAAAAAAACAGTTAAGTCTTTGTAATAGGGTACTGTCTTACCCTTTGGGTACGGAACCCTAAAAACGATTCGGAGCATGCTTCGAATTCTTGTTGAAACAAGCCGACAGCCAACACCCGGGCATTTTTGTTTTGAACAATCCTTCGTTTGTTTCTCTTTGTTCATGATATTTTGGTTTAGTATTTCGCATTTGAAGTTATTCCGTTACTTCGTTACCGAATTGTTTTCGTAAACAAGTTCTGTTGGCCTTCCGTTGTTAGTCTGAAATTTCTAACGTTGAACAGATATTCTTTTATATCTTTTGTCGTGATATTCTATCTTGTATGGTTTTGTTTATGTTGAATTTATGTTGGTTTTAACTTGTTAAATCCACATGAGCGCAGTTCAAATAATGTTTTTAGTCCATAACTTTTTGCCACAGTTTATTTAAACTTTATCTGTTTCAGTTTCTGTTTGTTTGAATCTTGTTTATTTTGGTATTTTATAACAGCTTTTCAGTGAAACTTAATTACATATGTAATTGGTATGTACAAAATACATAATGAAACAGTTGAGCTATCTAAAGACTGTTGCAAACGATCTTAAGGTAGCTCAACTGATCCAGATCAGTGCCAATCGGAAGCGTTCTCAAAACACTGGCTGCATTGCCACGCTGAATGGCAATGCTGATTCGCTGTGCCAGATACTCACCAGCCCTCGGGTCACGCGTCGCTTTGACCAGAGAATTTTAAAAACCTGGAGAGCCTCGGTACCCCACGGACCTAGAGTCTCGTTTCCAAGATGAGCAAATTTGTAGGCTCTGTCAAGACCTGCATTACATTTGTGTCAATATAGATTCTTTTCAGTAAAAGTCAAATGGCGATAATTTTCATAAAACCATTTAACTTTGATTTTTCTTTAAATCTTGTTTTTCGTATTTTATTTCTCTTAGATTTTATTAAAGCTTTTCAGTGCAAATTAATTACATTTGTGCTATAGATTATTTCCAGTAAAAGCCAAATGGCGATAATTTTCAAGAAACGATTTAACCCTTATCTTTTTATGCTTATGATTACAAACCCGTTTCAACCCTTAAACGATCAAAGAAAACATGTTGCAGGGTAAAACAAAATGAGGGTCATAATATGACATTTTACTGTTTATGAATTAACTAGTGGAATTGCACGTGACTTCATCCACGTTAAGCTATTTTGCATAAAATGTCAACCCCTACTATACCCCTATGAGGGGTGAATTTCAGGAATTATTTTCTTAGTAAGCATCAAGAGGAACCGAAGCATTTCAAGTATTGCAAACAGCTGTTTAGTTAGGGTGTACGTTGTCTATATGTTCAGACCGGATGCAGATTCTTATATAATTGGTACCTATATAGATAAGGAGATTATGGTTGATCAGGTAAGGTATTCGCTTGTTTAGTGAGAAAATGTACTTTTATTTAAAAAAAGTATCACATTTTTTTATACTTATTTGGTATCGAAACTGTAGGTACCTACTATACGACGAACTCTTTTGTAAGGCCCTCTGCTTATATTAAACTCTTATCTAAATAACATCTTAGAAACACACTTGGTACGCCTATAACGTACATACCGAAATTATTGTTATATCTCGCTTTATATTCTAAACACAGCGAGCCGACCGTGTTTGTACTCTGAAAGGATCGTGTTCTCTAAACAAGATTCAAGTAAAATACATTTAGTTTATTATAAATTAAAATGTAATTTTATTTTCACTCACTGTATCTTTAAAATGTTATTAAGACTGGAAGAATTTAATGTTAATTTACTCTTAGTAAATTATAAAGTTCAAAATTGAGAGATAAGGGCCTTAACGTACTAAGCAGCCTGACTGCCTGACAGACGAGAGCTAGTGACGCCCTTCAAACAAGCAATATGGATATGATAGATTGGTTCTTGTGCTATACGGTATC
This sequence comes from Electrophaes corylata, assembly GCA_947095575.1. NCBI lineage: Eukaryota > Metazoa > Arthropoda > Insecta > Lepidoptera > Geometridae > Electrophaes > Electrophaes corylata. The sequence continues at coordinate 9,417,571 of OX352715.1, read as the reverse complement.
GCAACTTGTCTCACAGCTCAATCCTGTTTCCTGTGCTTGGGTTCGTTCCCCACCGAGGATAAACATTTGTGTGATGAACACAGATGTTTATTCTCTGTCTGGGTGTTATATTGCAAGTATTGCTATATTGTTGTATTGCAAGTATGTGTTAACAAAAAAGAAAACGTATATTAGCTTAGTTTGGGGCTAGATGATGTATGAAATGTCCACAAATATTGATTTATTGATATGCTACTTCAGCCAGAAATTCTTGTCCGCCTAGTGAGCTGCAATAAGCCATCATAAAAACAGATTGTTTGCCGCAGCCTATCTACCGCAGCTGGGCTGCTTAGTGAAGAGAAGGCCTTAAATATTTATCTTAATATTCTATTCAATATATTTAATTGAAACGTTGTATAATGATAATGCTTAATTAATTCAGTTTATTTTGACGTGAAACATCTTAATTCATTGAGTTATACGACCGTGGTATTTTTGGATTAAGTTATTAAATTTGTATATTATAATGATTTATTTGACGTTATTCAAGAAATGTTATGTTTTATTCAATAGAAGCGACTATAGAATGGTGTCGCTAAACATGGTTTAATGATGATAATCATGATTTAAGGTAATGATTTAGTGATGTCATTTTAGTTTTATTTCTTTCAAAAGTTATAGAACTCGTCAGTAATGACAGTAATGTCAGTAATTAAAAATATTGTGAGTTACGATTTTGACTTAGAACTTTCGATCAATGATACCCCTAGGGGTATCTAGATATAGGGTACCTAGATATAGGGTTGCAAAAAAACCGTCTCGGTATATATTGTTTTGACAATTAGTGACATTATTTACAAGTGACATGGTTGTAATTAAGTTGAACTAAAAACTGGTTATAATTTTTTTCTTACTTTGTTTATAAATGTAGCTTTCTAAGTATATATTCATGCTGACAGCTTTTAGCTATGATTTTGTATGAGACCCGTCATCTAGAAGTATCATTGATCGAAGCTTAGAACAAAGAAAAGCAAAGACTGTCAAGAAACTCTATCATTTTGTTTCAAGATTGTTTTAGTTCCTCGAAAGCTTTACTCAATTTGTACCATTTCAATTGTTGAGGATGTTAAACCCATTAGAAGTGAAATTGGTTTTAGAAGTTCCCGATTCGCTAAAGTGGTTAACCCTGAGAGTGGTGGCAGCAAAATTTCGTATTTAGGGTAAATATTACACAAAAGATTTGAAGGTACATTTTCTGTGTCAGGATGTTATAAAATATTAGCATAGACGCTCATTAGACTACCTGTATTGCTATCAATGATTAATAATCAAATAATAAAAGTCATTTATAATGATATTACATATTACAGATACCTACCCATAAATTTTGCAGTAGTTAGTATTCCATACATCACAGGTTGCAAGCCTATTGCCGCTGCTAAACTAACTGGTTACGATGTTTTCCTCCACCGTTTGAGAACGCCTGGCGTTGCGCACATACATTTTTAGAATAGAAAAAACTTTCGGTAAACAACCGGATTCAAACCCACGACCTTAATGTCAGAATGTGGGGTAGTTTTCTCTAGACTACCAATGCTCTCAATAATCTCAAATGAAATAATGCTTTGGTGAAAGTGACACTACCACCTTAGTTTCTCAGTAATTACACTTTAAGCAATTCGATAGTAAGTAGAGTGAAAATGCGAATTAGGCTCCGTCATGCGAGCAATGCTACTGTATTTGTGCAGTTTCTGTACTGTATTTATTTCGCCATATCCTTGTGCATGTAATTTTAAGGAAACGACGTTGAAAATTGCGTCTTAATAGATCAAAAACGACCAAGCCTTGCTGCATACCGTAAACGTTTCGCTTACACTCGTAAATGTTGCCACATGAAACCGCAATAGCAAGATTTCCTGCATTTTCCGTCGCTTGCACACGGTGTTGCCATCTGACGACCTGCAATTCCGTTTAATTATAAAGTACTCTGCATACTGTAGCTATTACTTTTACTGTTACGTCTAATGTTACATTCCATTTTAGATTCAATTAAGCATTTTCGCTACGTAGTAGCAAAGACGCCGAATTTACTTACGTAGACAAATTTTAATTGAGTTTTAGCTGCAGTAATTCCGTGTTTCTGAATACAGAGCTCGCGAAAATAATTATTGTGTTTTGTCATGGTCTGCGTATAATATTTTGTAGTAGAAGCGCAACTCATACAAGCGATAATAATAATCTATACCAATTATGAGAATTTTTGTCGCGACTGACTCGGATATAGACAACGCACAGCACCACTGATCGTAGAGACTTAAAATTTGCGGATTATATTCATCTTGGTGCGTAGAGGTGTAATAATAAAGGAATTCTCTCTAAACGTGTACAGCGGGGGTTGAAGTTTGTATGAAAATGGCTTCACGCGGACGTGTTTTGCTAGTAATAAATAATACGACGCGGCGGGCAGATGTCCGCCTGCGACGCAAGAGGTTGCGGGTTCGATTCCCGCCTTAGGATAAATGTATGGACGATCTGCAAATATTTATTTCAGGTGTTCTGGACATTTTATATGCATAATAAAAAATATCTATGTATGTTATGTGTTATATTAAGTATATCAGTCATCTAGTACCTACCCATAACAAAAGCTCTGCTTAGCTTGGGGCTAGATGATGCTGTGTGAATTGTCCGGCATTATTATTACTATATTATTATTATTTACGTCGTAAGTTTAATTGTTAAACTTGTTTCACATCTATAAATACTTTTTATTTATCACTGTTTGATATTGAAACGTTGGTTGGCAACATGGCTGTGGCTGAGAGAAGTTAAAGCGTATTACGACGCATTAAAGTTCAAAAGACCTTAACTTCCTAATTGTAATGTTACTGAAGAAGGCTAATTCTTGGTTAAAGCACAGATCAGTAATGGTTTGACTTTACTTGGCAATTTGTTGACTGTGTTCTAAGGGTTCCGTACCCAAAGGGTGAAACGGGACCTTTTTTCATAGCATACCATAGTTAATATTAATATAAGCATAGTAATGTAAGCATAATTACTTTTAAAACCAGATGATCAGTATCAGTATTTACAATATAACACTCAGCAGACAGAGAACAAACATCTATATTCATCAATCAAATGTTTGTGCTTGATAGGGATCGAATCCACAACCTAGGCCAGAGCTACTATTAACTGAGCTGTAAGCTTGTGTCTGTCATATTTATGTCACAAAAAACCAAGAGAGGTCAAACTTAATAGTAAAACTAAAAATAGTTTCTGAACTACGTTAAAGATAGCAGGAAAAGATGTCGAAAACATTACAGGCACCTACTATATTTTGAGGAAAATAATAAGGAAAACTCGAAATGATTTCTTCCTTGATACAGATAGGGAAAATTATTGTGAATACTTCCATAGTGAGAATACAAACCGAAGCTATTATAGTATTTTTTAAACTTTCGCGATCCGAACACATATTAAACACTCCCGAACACATTCATCTGCTTGTTCCATCAGCAAGTCACATAAAAAAAAATCTCCTATGCGTGTGTAGTATTGTTTTATTCATACAGAATACAAGTCTTGAATAAGTATTGCAATTTTCCCACTCGTTATGTATTAAATTATATTTTGAAAGGCAAAAATTTCCAAAACTGTACTTAAAAAAACTACTCCTAGATAAAACTTTTCACAAAACTGCAGGCTTTAGTTAGAACTGGTCAAATCCACATTGAATGGACTTTCAATCGGAGTCTTTGGCCGGAACTTAATAAGGCGACGCAATTTCCGACCCTACCACAGATTACTTCGCAGCTAGTATGCCGACCTCTGTTGAGTCAACATCTCAGCGACCTCCAAAGCAATACTTTTAGTACGAACGGCCACGTCTTAAATTGAACGCTGAATTGGAAAACGACCGGATTTCAAGAAGTTCTCTACTTTAGTTTTGCCTGGGTCGAGTATTTGTCAAGATAGTTGTCTGATTTTCAATGTTAGGTTTGAAATCAGACTTTAAAAAGTTGGAAAGAATTATTTTTATTATAATAATTGCAAGCCTTAGTGCTGCCAGGGACCCAATTATAGCAATGAAATATCATCAATTCTAGCTTCGATATTTCAGACAGGCCTAATTTTGATAGTTCTAGTTTCAATCTTGTCTCAGCTTCAAAAAGATACGAGGGAGAGAGAGGCCTAAGTCTAAGCCAAATAAACGTTTGCTAAGTCAAACGCAAAGCCAAAGGCAAAGGTGAATTTAAATATAAACAATGAATGATGAATTTAAATCGGGTAGTCAAAGCGGAAGAGTTATTTGATGGTACTTCAGGGTACAACTAAGCTTAGGTTGTCTGAAATGTCTCCCATTTTTTTTATGACAAAAGTAATATGGGTCGTAACAGATCTATTAAACAAAATTGTTCTTTGTCCCCAGGAATGGAACGATTACAAGCTGAAATGGAACCCTGATGATTACGGTGGGGTGGACACGTTGCATGTGCCTTCAGAACACATTTGGCTGCCAGATATCGTGCTATACAATAAGTAAGTAGTAGTAATAGAGCTCTTTGTAAAAGGGATCGTCCGGTTAAGTACTACCACCGTACCTATTTTTGCCACCAAGCAGTGATGCTCGCACTGCTGTTCCGGGTTCGGTTCCGGTTTGAAGGGTGTGGGTGCCGGTGAATTTGTTGGTAAACGCAGGGTAGTGTTTGTAGAGCACGTACCTAACGTACGTGACCAGCGAGGCATTGCTTTTTTTCAAGCATATGGTCCACCTGATTTTAAGTGGTAACCATCACCACTTAAATCAGGTGGGCCATATGCTTGTTCCACCAGCAATCGAATCGCCACAGATTCAAATTTTCTGATATAGGTATGTAATATGTCATGTCGGTCGTGATTATTGTGTGTTATATTAAAGGCAAGTAAACAACTCTTCTTAAGTAGACAAATATTATAAATAAAAAAACTTAAGTATTATAAAATTTGACACAAAAATTTAATTTCGAAATCTCTACAACTGCTTTTAGTAATGTTTTTTATTTCAATTATTTTGTACGCAGTAAATAAAACTAACTATATTATGTTTTATTTGTAAATTATGTAATTTTATGATATTTCATAATTTGCCAGGCAGCAAAGCGAAGACTTGACTGTGGTTTACCGAGGCCCTGCAATGTAACTCAAAACAACATAACTATAGCAAGTTGTAGACAATAACTTCTAGTTAAATAAGCTAACACTTTATAATCTATAAATAGAACATTATCAAAACCATAAAACATTCAAGAGCACGTTTCTGCAAATATAAAATTTAATAACTTGCAATTTATATCTCAAGAACACATTTTGCAAGGAGAAAGGTTGGTTTTATCCACCATTTGGAAAATTCATTGTCCCAGACAAATGCAATAGATACAATTTATTAGACGTTCTAAAAAGCTGGTCCCTAGATTAATCAAACTCTGAGACTACTAGAAAATCAATTTAAAACGAAGTATCGACGTTTTAAAGTGATTTTCTAGTAAACAGCCTAGAGTTAGATTCGAACTATGAAAAACTATAATAATATTAATAATGTTGGATAATCCACACAGCATTATCTAGCCCCAAACTAAGCAGAGCTTGTGAATATGATTATTTATACTATGAGGAAATAGAGTTAGCAATTTTTAATTATAACGAAACCTAATTCTCGGTAGTGAAATATCAAACAATTAAAATTTCAATCGTGTTAATCTTCAAATGGTATCTTTCAAATCTAACATTTCAAACAACCCCAATTTTGATAATTAAATTGTAGTTTCAATCTCGTCTCAGCTGCACAAAAATACGTGGGTTGGGTCTTTGTTTTGTTACGTTACGTCATCAGCCTAAATGAGTCTTCCTTCTGGCTTGGGGAGCTTGCCACTTAGCAGGCAGATGGGTAATTGCAGTGTTGGTGTTCTGCACTCAGGGGTCAGTACCATCATGACCAAGTCACCGCTTACAACATCCATGGAAGGTAGTTAAATATCGCACAAGGGGAGAAATATCATGACAGTTAGTTTGTTTGGATTCGTCCCACTACTGTAAAAATCTACCCCTAGTCAAAAATTCAAAATCAAAATCCAAAAGTCAGGAATCTTAAGGATCACATTGAATATTTTTAAAGCTTGATAAATCTAGATGCTTAGGGCTAGTGTATTATTATAAGTATTTAAAAAAAAACATAAGTCTAAAATAAAAGAATTAATCTGGAACAAACCGACCAAGTGCGAGTCAGACTCGCACACGAAGTGTTCCGTACCATAATCTATAATAAAAACGGCAAAAAACACGTTTGTTGTATGAGAGCCCCCTTAAATATTATTTTTATTCTGTTTTTCAGTATTTGTTGTTATAGCGGCAACAAAAATATCTGTGAAAATGTCAACTCTCTAACTGTGACGGTTTATGAGATACATCCTGGTGACAGACGGACAGATAGACAGACAGACAGACTGACAGTGGAGTCTAAGCAATAGGGTCCCTTTGGGTACGGAACCCTAAAAAAGAATAAGTATTCTATCAGTTATCTAAATCACATAATACTATCTTAGTTTGAAGCTTGATGTTCACAGAGTTAAAAAAATAGGTTAAATCAAGTAGTATGTTCCTGTTAAGTTAAAACAAAGCCATTTTTTTCAATAAGGGAAAGCTTTGTTTCGTAACTTCTTAGTCTTCCGTATAAACTCTTCACTATAAGACTCTTATCTCCTCGTTTCCGGTCCGCAGACAAAAACTCCATTACTTTATTATCACGACAGCTGATGAATTTATCCAACCGTCTTAGACAGAAACTAGCGTTTTAGTTGCGAATCTTACGGACAAAGTTCAACCGTAGATTAAATTAGAATTAAGTTCTGTGGATGGATGAGGGTAGTCCAAGAAAGAAAGAAATAGCAAACCGAATACGCGCTCTTTCTTTCTCATTTATCTCATTGTAGAAACTGTTGAAGCCACACTCTCTTCTCCTGTAACTTTTAATCTCCTGAAGCTTTCGAGCTTGAAAGCTTTCAACGCTTTCGATAGGTACTGATTTAAATCAGTTGAGCTATCTCTAGATCACATGAAACTGTCTGTAGATAACTAAACTATTTCATATTATTATGTATTTTATACATACCTATTATAAATACTTGTATTAATTTTGTTTATTTTTTTATACCACTAACTGATGAACAAACAAATGGGTACTAGATGACTGATATACTTAATACAATACATTACATATTCTTTTACTATAGGTAGAAAATACCCAGAATACCCGGAATAAATATTTGCAGATCGTACAAACCTATAACCTATAGTAAAGCATTACGTTGTAGGTCACGTGCCTTACGATGCACTGCTTCACATTTATCAAAATAAGGCATGCAGGTGATAATGTGCCCTAGTTACCCCATTAATGTTTGCTGATTGGTCCTATCAAAGTTGGCTTCAAAGCTTGTTTGTTGAATATGAGCTTGCCAAACCTGATGCTGTTTAGATTAAAACCTGCACTTATCCAGCCTTCCGCATCGATGCCTTTCAGCGCTATCTCTGCTTTACCAGAACACACATCGCAGCCGAATTTCCACTCTATCTACATCATGCAAGATTTAAACTTGCTTGCATATAAGTGCAGCGAGCTGTGACTGATAATGTGTGACGCTTTGAAAGTACGAAGTTTAAAAATGGTTTCGTTATAGAATTTGAGACGGCAGCCTAGATTGGGGTCTTGATTCGATGCCAAAAGGATATCGATTGAGAATAACTACTGCAGTAGAATCTGGCTTTTGAGTGCGATTTACTTCAACCCTGCATTACCTGATACATATTAGGTATGTCAATTTTTTTTTTTTTTTTTTTACGATCCACACAGCATCATCTAGCCCCAAGCTAAGCAGAACTTGTGTTATGGGTACTAGATGACTGATATACTTAATACAATACTATATTACATAAATAGATATTTTTTTATCATACATAGAAAATACCCAGAACACCCGGAATAAATATTTGCAGATCGTACAAACATTTATCCCAAGGCGGGAATCGAACCCGCAACCTCTGCGTCGCGGGCGGACATTCGCCCGCCGCGCCACATCGGTCGTCATTGTATCAGTTGTAAATATGTAATCTTGGTAAAATAGTCTTTAAAGCATAGGTAAATAAGTTCAAAAACTATTAAAACTGGCTTAAATTTTTCAATTATTATAATTTAAAAACGAAACATCTAAATTGATTTTGATTTAATTTCTATGGGACCAATCTGATAGGTTATTCTTTCAAATAAAAATGTAATTTTTTAATTTTTTTTATTTTATGTTGCTTCGATTCCCAGGTGAGACAAGTAACTTTTAGAAGATCTTAGAAAGCGATTTTGTTTCTCTTAAAAATAAAGGAATGTGCGTTGTGCGTTATTGTGTGTTGTGCGAAAAATGTTTGTAAACCAAAGGATAAAAACTATTCACAAAGCTTTGACATAGTTTTAGGTATCTTAATTCAAGATCTAGAAGAAGTAAAAAGTTTGACTTCACGATAAAACATCGATAAATTAAGAATTAGTCCCAAATCTTCGAATAGTAGCTTCTAGTCTGGATCTGAATAGATGAAGTACCTTTTTTTTTATACAATTTGCTGATGGAACAAGCATAAGACCCACCGGATGTTAAGTGGTTACCATAGCCTATAACAAAGCATTGCCTTGTAGGTCACGTTAATTAGGAACGTGTCCTACAATACACTGCTCTGCGTCCATCAACCTGAGGCATACAGGTGTTAAGCCTCATGTGCCTGTAATTACACCGGCACCCACACCCTTCAAACCCAAACACAGCAAGCTGCTTGGCGGCAGAAATAGGCATGGTGGTAGTACTTCCCCGGATGAGCCCTTTACTAAGAGCTCTACTACTACTCTAACTACTAAGTATCTGCTATCTACATAACCTGCGAGGCTGTTACCCTGTAGTTCTCAACTATCGTAACCAGAGGCTGTAGACGAAGTTACACACCCATTGGATAAATGTTTGTACGATCTGCAAATATTTATTCCGGGTGTTCTGGGTGTTTCTATGTATAATAAAAATTATCTATATATGTAATGTATTGTATTATGTATATCAGTCATCTAGTACCCATAACACAAGCTCTGCTTAGCTTGGGGCTAGATGATGCTGTGTGTATTGTCCAGCATTATTATTATTATTATTATTATTATTATTATTATTATTAACCTTGTTCTATATGTAATTATAAACGTACCCTTCAATCGTGCGTTCAACTTACTACTTTAGTTGTACTTTCTTAGTATACTTAAGTAGTAGTAGAGCTCTTAGTTTTCGTCCGGGGAAGACTACTTATTTATGTCGCCAAGCAGCTTACTGTGTTCCTGTTTGAAGGGTGTTTGTCGGTGAAAATACAGGCACACAAGATTTTACATGTGCATGACCTGTGAAACAATAATAATAATAATGCTGGACAATCCACACAGCATCATCTAGCCCCAAGCTAAGCAGAGCTTGTGTTATGGGTACTAGATGACTGATTACATAATACAATACATTACGTTCATAGATATTTTTTACTATACATAAAAAATACCCAGAACACCCGAAATGGATATTTACAGATCCTACAAACATTTATCTCAAGGCAGGAATCGAACCCGCAACCTCCAGCATCGCAGGCGGACGTTCGCCCGCCGCGCCACATCGATCGCCAATAGCAATGCCATGCTATGGGATGGTTACCACTTAACAATAAAATAAAAAAGTTTCTGGGTGTCATATTTTATTCTATGTATGTATTTACAAAAAACAGTATATAAGTATTCTATGAGCTATCTGGTTCCAATAGTCTTTGCTTAGTTTGGGACTAGTGAATGTTAGTCAATATTTATTTTTATTTTAATTAAAAGTAGGATAGCACTATAGTACAACTTATAATACTTATTCTACTACAACCAATCCCTATTTATCAAAGTTTGGTAACACCGTATCTACTAAATTGCGTAAATTAAGTTCGATTCCCGCTTGACACGAGTTTGGAATTAGATTAATTTTGGATTATACAATCTGATACAAGAACAATGCCTCTGGCACAAGTTTTTAGTTAAAGAATACCAATTGATATTGATATTTATTGAGGTTACCTGGAAGAGATCGCTTTTAGCGATAAGGTCGCCCATTGTTCAACCAAGCTATGTATATGTCCTGTATTATTTTTCTGTGTGGTTAACAATAAAGAGTTATCTATCTATCTATCTACTGATCAGTTATTGTTTTCACTGACATATTTTACAGTGATTTTTAGTTTTTATAATGCTTACCTGCACATGAGGAAATCACAAAGATTTTCTCTTGTCGATTCAACTGAATGCAATTCCGGCTATGGAACAAGCATTGCTGGTATATGGTCAAGCATTTAGATGGAGTCACGGTCGCTAAAGTACCGTATTAATAACATCTCAAGGCTAATTCCTTCAGGTCACTTGAATTCTCGATATCGCAGTTGGTTAGCGCATCCCCGTATCAAGGGGAGGTGGGTTCTAATCCCACTCGAGACAATATTTTTTGGGATAATATAAAAATCATTATTCATCAGTGCTGTCGTCATGTCATTAGCCTAAATTAGCCCACTACTGGACATATGCCTATCCCATGTTTGCTGTGTTTCAGTTTGAAGGGTGAGGGTGCCGGTGTAATTACAGACACATGAGGCTTAACACCTGTATGCCTCAGGTTGATGGATGCAAAGTAGTGCAAAGTAAAAACACCTCTATAATGAGCGTGATTTGCGAGGCAATGCTTTTTAATAGGTTATTGTAGCTACTTAACATTTGATGGGCCATCTGCTTGTTCCATCCAATTTTTGGATCGGAAATCCAGCTTTAGACACTAGAAACTCCTGCTATAGGTACTTTTGAAGAACAGCGTAAGTTATGTTCCTGTTGGGTGCTGTGTAATTGTATTGTACTGTTTTCGATTAGTTTGTAGGTGTTTATTGGTGGTCCTATTTTGGGCGGGACTTCCGGTACTTTGAATTTAAACTTATGCTTCCTACTTGCAATTGTAGCCTTAGGAATGGAATTTAATGCTATACAATATTAAAGTTGTAATACAGTTAGTGAAATCTTGTGTGATATTGTTCGGGTGAAGATAATTTCCATAGATAACTTTAAACTTTTGACGACCGATGTGGCGCGGCGGGCGAATGTCCGCTTGCGACGCAAGAGGTTGCGGGTTCGATTCCCGCCTTGGGATAAATGTTTGTACGATCTGTAAATATTTATTCCGGGTGTTCTGGGTGTTTTCTATGTATAATAAAAAATATCTATATTATGTAATGTATTGTATTAAGTATATCAGTCATCTAGTACCCATAACACAAGCTCTGCTTAGCTTGGGGCTAGATGATGCTGTGTGGATTGTCCAGCGTTATTATTATTATTATAAACATCGTTTCTCAAGCCTCAACCACACTACTCATAAAAAAGACATAGGTTACACCGTGTGTGGTGGGCCTTAAAACACAGCTCCAAGAACAGTAGCATAAAAAAAACAACAACAGAACATAACATAGCACAAAGTGTCTCCTTAAAATAACAAAACGAATGTAGCGCCTTTACGGCAGTAGTAATTAGTATTCTTTGTCAATGTCAAGCCCGGCATTGAGCACTTTATTCGCTAACATTGAGGGTACCTGTAAAATTGTGCTCCGGCGATAATCCCGCCATCTATCTTGTGGACGCTAAAACTCAGGTCAGATTGGTTATCCGGCGCCCATGAATACCCTGTAACGGGGTCATTATTCATAAAGATTTCAAGGCGTGCTGCTGTAGCACCGTTTAAGTGTAAGAGTTTCCTACATGGTGATAATATTAATGCTGTAGTTTCAGTGTTCATGAGGAAAGTGGATCTAGTTTAGATATTTGTTCTGTATCTAGGTGTCCTATCTCATAAGTACTTACTGGAAAAACTATGTAAATTTTTTTTATATAACTTGCTGATGGAACAAGCTGATGGCTCACCTAATGTTAAGTGGTTCCTATCTCCTATTACAAAGTATTGCCTCGTAGGTCGTACTCGTTAGGAACGTGCCCTACGATGCACTCAACGTCCATCAACTTGAGGCATACAGCTGTTAAACCTCATGTGCCTGTAATTTTACTGGGACCTACGTCCTTCAAACCGGAACACGGCAAGCTATTTGGCGGCAGAAAACAATTTAGTCATCTGGTTTATATTACACAAGATTTGCTAGGTTTGAGATAAAATTATAAGCAAAAAACAATCTTTATTCCTTTTTCTGCGGTTAGTGATTTAAATTATGTTTTCTACCTATAGAAAAAACCCGGACAGCGGAGATGTCCAGCTTTGCACAGCAGAATTGACTTTCTGTGCACTGTAATTATGAGGTTAACATTCACAAAAGAAAACTTTCGTTTAGGTCTAGATGTTGAGTTTACCTACTGTTTTATATCTTTACAATGGATTTCCGCAAAGTCACTATTAACTATCTAAAGTAAATACATTGTGTTTGGTATAACTTTTGGCGTAGGTATGTCTAATATCTATCCAGCTATTTTATTTTTATTTCATAGGATACCGTCATAAAAGTGTTTTGCTATAACACAGTTCTTCGGTAATCGTGCCATTGTTATAGGAAAATACTGTTGTACGTGCCGTGTTTTGCATTTTCAAATAAGGGTGACTTTCTTGTAAGTACCAAGATAATATATTACATTTCAGCATAAATGGCTTTTAACCTATGAAAAACCAGGGTATCAGACACAATAGACTGCTTCCAGCTATGTAATACAGTCGGGTTATTCAAAAAATCTATCAATCCTGAAAAAGCGGTGTCACTGCCAAAAATATTAAAAATAATGCTTTACGATTTTTACACAAACACGGTAAATTATGTTTGATACATAGAGTATATGTCAAATGTATTTTTTGTAATGCATTTTGCAGTAGTTGGTGTGACAGGTAGCAAGACCATCGCCGCTGCTAGAGTACAAACTGGTTTCCTCAGTTTTCGATGAAACGTATGAGTACCATTATAACAAGCACATAAGGATGGTATGCCTCAAATCAAATGTATGTCCTTCACGCAAAAACTACTGAATGGGCTTTAATCAAACTTTCCAATAATATAGCTCATACATCAGAATAACATTTATAGGTTATAATTTAATAAGATATGCGGACGAGGTCGCGGGCAAAAGCTAGTCAAACAAAAAATGTGCCACATCTAACATAAAAATGTGCTACATCTAACATAAAATGTGCTACATCTAACGTAAAAATGTGCTACATCAAACATAAAGTCCAAAAACACCCAACATTCTTTACTTACCCAGTACAGCCAAGGCGGCAATATTTTTAAATTTAGACAGATATGTTAGGAACACTTTAATGCACCTGTGACTTCCTAAAAGCTCTCCCCACGAATATTCAGTGTTAACTTTATTTTTAATGGGGCTACGTTGGCCTAATGGAAGACAGAGCGACCTATTTTATGTACCCACTTGTAGAATGCCCGTGGCTTTGTTCGTGCTGTGTTATTTTCTTACTTTAAACATACTTTATGTAATTATTCCAAATTTTATCCAAATTGGTCCACTGGTTAGAGCGTGAAAGAGTAACAAACATCCATCCATCCATCCATCCATCTATCCATACTTACAAACTTTCGCGTTTATAATATTAGTAGGATTGTGGTGGGTCTGAATAAATGTTATACCTATCTTTCAAGCCTCAGAGGGTCCAATCAAGATCAGCGACCACACCCCTATGTCACTCAGGGGCGTATATCACTTACCCTACACGACACTTACGAGTCTGACTGAAACGATAACACGTTTATTGACGTGTGTAATTAAATATATAAAAATTGGTGGACATTTTTACACAACATTCTCTAGCCTAAAACTAAGCATAGCTTGTATTATAGGGACTGATAGAATACTTATCATATTTTTTTTCGTAAATACATACTTAGAATACAATATAATAATACTAATGTATTTGTCTTGTTTTATACATAATATAAAAGTTATATAACCGGGAATAAAGGTTCTCGAATGGCGACCACAAACCGGAAGACGAAGCGTAGGACGTCCTCCTACCCGATGGACTGACGTCATTGTTAGGACCGCGGGAAGTCGATGGATGGAAAGGGCTCAGAATCGTTCTTCCTGGAAACGTGTGGGCGAGGCCTATGTCCAGCAGTGGACTTCTATAGGCTGATGATGATGATGATGATACAATATAACAGCCAGACACAGAACAGAAGAATGAATCTTAAAATGGAATCGCCTCAAAACGAATAACATTAGTTAGACACTCTGAACTTGTAAACTGAACACATTAGGCTAAATCCTTTTCACATTCTGAGCAAGAAATGCGAAATAAATTCCCATGGCTAAAATAATGGAACTTTGCGATCAGACTACCCTTGCCAAAAGAGTTAACTGCTAACTGAAAACACTTTATACATTTTAACTAGCAACTGCTCGCAGCTTCGCCTGCGTGGCAGTTTTTTCCCGTTCCCGTTATTTTTTCGAGATAAAATCATAGTAGCTTTATGCATGCAAAGTCTCAGCCCGATCGGTTTAAAATTGACAAAGTTTCATACAAACTTTCATCCCCTATTTTATCCTCTTAGAAGTAGAATTAATCGAAATCCTTTCTTAACGGATGCCTACGTCATAACATCTACCTGCTTGCCAAATTTCAGCCCGATCCGTCCAGTGGTTTGAGCTGTGCGTTGATAGATCACTATGTCAGTCACCTTTGAGTTATATATATTTAGATGGTCTGTTTTGTCCCCAGCGCTGACGGAAACTACGAGGTCACTATCATGACGAAAGCAATCCTGCATCATGACGGGAAGGTCGTGTGGAAGCCCCCAGCTATCTACAAATCATTTTGTGAGATAGACGTGGAATACTTCCCATTTGACGAACAAACATGCTTTATGAAGTTTGGGAGTTGGAGTTACGATGGCTATATGGTATGTTTTTTATTTATTTATTTCTTTTTACAATGTCCAAAACAGTAAAAACTAAATTGACATAAAATAACAACTTCTTTTAGCTACTATCCTAAAACAACATTAATTAATTTTATATATATATGAGACATAATCTTTCATGAGACATAACCTTTTTTCCTACTTAATAACCTACTTAAATAACTATATTCTAGAAGCCAGTTCCAAAAACTAAATATAAAATAATTTATATACGATTATTTTAAGTTACATTATGAAAATTCCGAGAAAATCAAGCTCAAAGTCGCGATTATTATGCGTCGCCGCTACTTTTGTCTCTATGAAGTAAATGTCATCTACGGCTAGTACATTATGACTACTTGGCCATATTGGCCTCTTGATTCTTGATAGTATTGGTCATTTTATCAATAAGTGACAAAAAAAAAACATTTTTTTAAGGTGACTATGATCGTATTCTTACTAGATTAATCGTCAAAATTGAAACCAGTTAATATGAAATAAAACCAATTACATAAAATATGAAATGAGTTTGCGTTGATAAGACGACTCATAGAAGAGAGTGGAAGAAGAAAATCTGTCGCGCAGACTCCATTTAGCATGGGATAAAGGTAGTAAGATGATGAGCATTTTAAAACGTTAAATAAATAACTTGCAGATGTCTACTACTAGACATACGTTTCCAGAAAGAACGGTTTTGATTCTTTTCCATCTGACTTCCCGCTATATTATCAATGTCGTTGGTCCATCGGGTCCAACGCCGTCTTCCGGTTCATCATCGCTATTCGAGATCCTTAATTCGTCGGGTATCGGTTCTACACTCTATGGCCTCGTTTGTGATAAACTTTTTATATTTAAATTGTGTACTAATTGTGTATGCTTAAAATTTTCAAATTACATTTGCAACACGTAAATTTTAAGCGAAACGTTGTCATCGGCATTTCTTAAAAGTAAAACGAAAATTTTCACAGACCTAATAAAATTATATGAAAAACGAATCTGCCTTAAAAGAAAATTGTAGCGAACGCTTAGAATGTAATCGAATTCCTCAGCATAAAAGCCTTACCAATACTTACTGTCAGGCAAAATATTTATATTGGGGTCGCTGCGTAGTGTATAATAAGAACAACTGGGGTAAAACGTGTGCTGGAATAGAAATAAGAACCGTTTTACGTTACATAACTATTACTTAAATACGTAGTATGCATCTGCACTGAAAGTATCGACGAGATTGCGGGTTAGAATCCGGTCGAGTACCGGTTGATTGACGCATGGCAGTGCATCGTAGGGCACGTTCTTCACGAACGTAACCTGCGAGAGAATGCTTTATTTTCATAACGAAATATCATCAAATTACATACAGACAGGCTCAATTTTGATAATCAATTTATTTCAATCTAGTCTCAGCTCAAAAACATTACGACAGTCGTGCTTCTGTTAAAGGTCGTGTAACCGCTTAACATCAGATGGGCCACCTGCTAGTTATATCAGCAGTTATATAAAAAAAGACATATTCTAAGACCTCCTAAGCCTGCTATCATCAAAAACTAGTTCAAAGGGACTCACGCTACAAAGTGACGTCATCAATCGAAAGTAAGGAAGCCAATAAATCTACCTATTCCACATTCACATAAACATACCTGCTTAAGAATGGGATAAACTACTTTATACCCTGGTATTAAGGTTCAACTGAGGATCCACCTTCACCTGTCCCTGTTACGCCTCAGATAGTTGTTTGAGATAGGGACAACACCTATTTGTAAGGATTCGTGTGAATGGTTTGATTCGTAACGGATAGCTTTATTTTGAACGTTTTATTTATAAGTCCTGCTGAAATGAGCTCTCCTAGCACTTTCTCAAACAATACTCTGAGAAACTATAAAGAGCACTGTACCTTGTTTCTATTTGTGACCCTTCTATTTTTACCCGCAGTGGTGTCAAAGAGTTGGGGATCCATCAATCACTTCCCATGGATCTCGTAAAAGATGATTAAAGAAAGACGCACCAGGGTTTAGGTATCAGCATCTTCTAAGTCGTCATCATCAGCCTACAGAATTTCACGGGATATTTGTTGAAGTTAACACTACCTCCACTACACATTTCCAGGATAAACTATTTTGAGCGTTTTCAATCCAACTTTCTGAAATCTTAGCAATGTTGTTGGTTTATCGGGTAGCAAAAAAATTTTTTCTTCAAGTGTAATCACTTTTTTGAGCACAACATTTCAACCATCAATCATCAATCCCCAAACATTAGAGAGACTTATTTCTAGTAGTGGTCTTGCCCAAGTTGTTGGTGATGATGAGTGACTTATTTAAAAGGATTGATAAATCACATGTCGCATGTCGATTAATCTAAACGTAATTATCTCATTTTTAAGAAAAAATACATGCAAGAGGAAGATTTTGCTTTAGGTCACGGTAGGTTCTTCAAGAAGCAGGAAAAGTAACTTTATATAAGGACTTTCTTCAAGGAGTCATAAGGAGTCTCTCAGACATGCGGTAAAATAATTAAGTCTTAACCAAATATGCGTTCTTGTAATAAAGTTTTATTTTTCAGGTGGATCTGAGGCACATGAAGCAATCTCCGGATTCTGACAAAATAGGGATGGGCATTGACCTCTCGGAGTACTACATCTCAGTAGAGTGGGACATCATGAAAGTTCCGGCAACCAGAAATGAGAAATTTTACTCCTGTTGTGAAGAACCTTATCCAGATATAATTTTCAATATCACACTTAGAAGAAAAACCCTCTTCTACACTGTCAATCTTATAATACCTTGTGTCGGAATTTCATTCCTCTCGGTCCTAGTATTCTATCTTCCTTCAGATTCAGGAGAGAAAATCTCTCTCTGCATCTCAATTCTTCTCTCTCTCACCGTGTTCTTCTTACTGTTAGCAGAAATTATCCCACCAACTTCACTAACTGTCCCTTTGTTAGGAAAGTATTTGCTGTTCACTATGATGCTTGTCACGCTATCAGTTGTGGTCACTATTGTGGTTTTAAATATAAACTTTAGATCGCCAGTAACCCATACAATGCATCCTATTGTACGGAGAATATTTATAGACTTTTTGCCCCCTTTTCTGTGTATAAAAAGGCCGGAAAAAGAAGAAGATGATGAAAACGATAAGCCTACAGAGGTAAGATACAGTCGACTTTCATAAATCAGCCGCGTAAAGAAACGAGATGAGACAGAAACATTAATCATCTGAGGTATAGACGCTCGACACTCGAAATAAACCCCTGCCTCGCAACATTTTAATTAAATTTGTAAATAAAAGCTCTTACAAATGAAGTTCTTCAGAGGGGATCCCTTTCAGCGCAAAAAAACAACACGAAAGCCTTTTCTCGTTGAGTTTCCTCCATTCAAAGTATTTTCCATCGGCACAGATTCAATACGGACAGCTATTACTTGAAGTTCTAACAATAATAGTGCTTGGCCGCGATTTTTTCTGATTCTATATTCTAAATCTTTTGTCTGTTAGAAGTATCGCTTGGCCAATTTTATTCCGTTTCGATTTTCCTTTATTACTAGCGAGCTTAACGATCGCGCGGGTGGGTTATTTATGTGCCCCAAGTGGCTGCGGACGGATGGTAAGATATATACCAGGCCAGACACGGCGAAACCGAAACCTACTCGGGTCTAATTGTGTACTGGCTTAAGCCGAGCCAATACTCTGGCCGCTAGCTCTCTTTGACGGCTTAATCCTCATTTCATCTCCTACAGCACTGAGTTCTGACATTATTGCAATACTTAGAGTAGTTTAGAAGTAGTAGAGCTCTTAGTAAAATACTCGTCCGTCCGTACCACCATACCCATATCTGTCGCCCAGCAGCGTTTCTATGTTTTGATTTAAAGGGTGTGGTATAACAGGCACATGCGATTTAACACCTGTATGCCTCAAGTTGATGGACGTAGATCTGTGCATCTGAGCACGTTTCTAACAAACGTGACCTGCAAAGCGATGCTTTATTCATCAGGTGGGCTATTTGCTTGTACCGTCAACTCTTACTTTAAATCGTCACTTCAACGGGTGCAAAATCATAGTTTTCAATTTGATAAAACACTATCGGAATTAGTCGCTCAGAATTATATTTTCATTAGGTATTGGCTATAATCAATGTTCTTTGTATCTATGCTTTTTTTTTTTTTTTTTTTTAATTACATAACAGATAAGATATTTAAGTTTATTTACAAAGAAAATTATGACTAATACAAGTATTTATAATTGGTATGTACAAAATACATTTGAAACAGTTGAGCTATCTAGAGACCGTTGCAAACGATCTAAAGGTAGCTCAACTGATCCAGATCAGTGCCAATCGGAAGCGTTCCCAAAACACTGGCTGCATTGCCACGCTGAATGGCAATGCTGATTCGTTGTGCCAGATACTCACCAGCTCTCGGGTCACGCGTCGCTTCGACCAGACGCCCCGAAAGAATTTTAAAAACCCGGAGGGCCTCGGTACCCCACGGACCTAGAGTCTCGACTCCAAGAGGAGCAAATCTGTAGGCTCTGTCGAGACCTGCATATTTGCGCCTCTTGAGATGCTCGGCAAAATCTGCCGCCGCGCCAGCCCCAACGGATGTCCTCGACAGATGGGAAGGCGCTAGTGTGTCAACGCAAGTAGCGTCCCACACCAAGGGTCTCCCCACCTCCCAAGGGACAAGGGTCATACCGTCAGGTCGTTTACCATCGTCACGCAGCAGACCATTCGGCTCGAGAATGGCTGGCACGTTCACGGTGGTAAAGGCCCGCCGGATGATGTCATTAAGACTGGCGTGGCGAGACATTCGACCGGCGGCTCTAGTACACGATAATCCGTGATGACCAAGCTGGTCAACTGCAGTACCGCACTGAAATACTTAAATACTTAAATCTATACTTACATAAAATAAAAATAAAAAAATTTACAAAAAAATATGAAAATGTACAAACAAATCGCGCAAACAAAACTCTCTAATAAAAGTTATCTAGTTTTCATTCATGCAACATTTTTAAAAGATTGTCTGATCATCATTTACTTACTACCACCCTAAGCCCGATTCTAATATTCTACCAGCTGGAAGTATTTTGGCTCGTGGCCTGTCAGATATATTCTAATCTCATGGTCACATGGCCATGGTGATAATACGTACGGATGTTGTAAAGATATTGAAACCGGGCACTACAGCAAAAAAAAACTCTCACCCCTCCAGCAACTAGACTATTATGAGATCGGCAAGGTTGTTTATAAAAACTTCTCCTTACGAAAAACAAAATAAAATGAGCTAATCTTTGCTTGAATTCCTTATAGAATTTCTTCTAATCGCACATGTTTTACAGATCCTAACAGACGTCTTTGGCCCAGACGACATGGACGGCAAGTTCAAGGAATGGGGCTGCGAAGAGTACGAGCTGCCCGGAATGCCACCGTCACCCCCGCCTCCCCCCGGGGGTGACGATGAACTGTTCTCCCCTCCCCCAGACTCCCCTTGCCGACTAGACTTAGACGACGGCTCCCCATCTCTAGAGAAACCTTATGTGAGAGAGATGGAAAAGACTATAGAAGGCTCCAGGTTCATAGCACAACATTTGAAGAATAAGGATAAATTTGATAATGTAAGTACTCGTATATTAAAAGCCTGTTTTTGTTGTAGAAAGTAATTGGTGTCTATAAAACAATGTTTGTTGACAGGTGGAAGATGACTGGAAGTACATAGCAATGGTGATGGATAGAATATTTCTGTTCCTGTTCACGATAGCGTGTGTTTTGGGCACGGCGCTCATTATATTCCGAGCGCCGACTTTCTACGACAACTCCAAGCCTATAGACATTCTCTACTCAAAAATCGCAAAGAAGAAGCTCGAGCTGCTAAAGATGGGCTCGGAAGGGGACCCTGGTCTCTGAAATTCGTCTCACGTCTTCGGCCACTCGCCGCCGAAGACGTTCTGGGAGCTGATCGTCATGTGGTGGCACGGGTGACCGATCTAAGCTCCCAGTCGGGAACTGACAGGCGAGAACTTATGTGCTCAGTGTGGTGCCAAGCGCCCGGTGCGCTAACGGACGTGTTCACGCCTTAAGCGTTGCCAAAGCCGTCTTTTTATATATATAAAAGTATTAAGCTCGAACTCGAGACTGTTTCCGTCGATAGTCGAAGGAGCCGCGTTGTTGTGTTGACGCCCGAGCGGATCTGCCACTACTATTTTTATATTAGAATCGCCGCCATGTAAGCGACTGCTAAGTTTAAGTTAAATTAATAGTTTCTTTTTCAGGAATAATTTGATACGAGCGCACAAACATTGTACAGTAAATAATATAGTTGGTTTGTATTTCCTTTCTTACATTAGATAATGGTTTGGGTATAAGGCATAAAGTACTACTGTTGGATACGAAAAGCTGTTAAGGTTTACTTCGAATAATATCGAGCTCAATGATATAGCACTATAGATAAGATATGTAAAAGTAATTAATCAAAGTCGATTAGCATCAATATTATTGTAATAGTTTTGTGCAAACGTCCTCGATGAGAACTGGACTTTGTAGGTAATTTAACTATGTAAGATGATATTGTAATTTGAATTATACATTTAGATCGTACGTAATCGCGTAATGATCATAACATATGGACAATATCGATTGTATTGACGAATTGTAATATTTCAATGTAGTTATGATGACATTAAGGAATTGTAAATATTGATAGTCATACCCCCTAGGCCGCAATATAACATAATTATTAAGAGTACACTATCACAGTATAGCATGTCATCACGAGGGTGATATTATTGTTTCCTTAGATAAATTTGTAATATAAAACAATTGACTGCCAATTGTACATTTTAACATAATTATAGATAGTTATAACTTGTTTTTATTAGATTTTATAAACAGTGTGCCAAATTTGCAATCAGAAAACCATAGTTCCAGAATATTTGCCAATTTTATTGTAATTTAAGTTTTGTAAGTGCTATTTTAATTCTTGGTATACGAATATTTGTTATGAATTGCTTGAGAGTAAATATAATTCTGAAATATTTCTAAGTAAACGAATGCTTGCCCAAAACTTAATGACTGAATTTCTCTTAAAGCTTAAGTTTTCGCGTCTTATGTTTTTGCGTTTTTTGTTTTGGCGTCGTTTTAAGGAAGAGTACAACAGTACTCTTCCTTACATTAATATTAACAGCAACTTCCCTAATAAAACCTAGAGTACAGGGTAAATTTAGAACGTGATTATATTCTATGTTTTGTGTATGTTCTGTAATTCTCACCTTTTTCACTGAAAGTAATATCTTTGACTACACTTATTGGCACCTTACTAAGCTAGATATTGCATTGTTGCGGATTGTGACCTAGTCTTTATCTTAGATATTGTTACGTTTATGTTACCTTTTAGATAGGGGATGTTAAATTAGTCTTTTGTTTCCTTTTTCACTTCCATTGATTCATTTTTTCATCTTCGCATTATACCTCACTTTTACCCATCGTGTAGGTATGGTAGCAACTTAACTTAATAAAATAAAAAATATTTCGAGCCGCGTTATTGATATGTCAAAGTAAACATGATAAAAGTTATTAGGTAATTTAGATAACTCAGAGTAATTAAATCCACAGCGAACAGTTAGGAAAACAGGGATGGAAAATGTAATAAAAGAGTGTTTTATGTGGTTCGTCTTGTAATGTTAAGCGTTATTGAATGTGCATAGCTGTTTGTGTCGGATGTATTACACTGAGCTAGCGTAGACTAGAGTAACGTAGCGTACATGACATGTTATCTAATGTATATGGAAGTCATGACGAGCTCGCTAAAGGTTGAATGTACAGACAGAAAACTTCGTTTTCTGCTCGTCTTGATTGTTTGAAGGAATTTCACGATGGAATTGTAACAGCATTATTAATACTTTTCTAAGACACTTGGATAAAAAAATTAAGATTGTGCTATTGCACGTACCGAACACCAAATAGAGTTAAACTATTTATCAAATAAAATATATGTAAAGATCACAAGCTTACTCACTAACCCGAGAATACCCAAAATTTTATTGTAGATAATTGCTAGAATTAAAACGATCTGTTGTTATTTTTATATGACTGCAAATAAAATATAGTTAGATTTTCTATAACACCATAGGATTAAAAATTTAGAAAGAGGGGCTATTACTGTACTGAACGATAGTAAACTATATTTAAATAATAAGGTTCATATTTATGTTGTAATTTATAAACGTGTTAACGAGAATGGGAGCTTAGAGTAGTCTTGGGTCGTGGTGGGCGAATCTAGAGAGCGTTACTTTGCTGTCATTTCTAAAACTTTGTCAAGTTCTAATGGTGAAAGCAAAGTTTCATGATCTAGAGGGGCACGCAGATTTGTTAAAACTGGATGAGCTATCCAATACAACGATTAATAGCCCAGTGGATTTGTGGTTTTCCTAACAAATAGTAACTATTATGTTGTCCTGTCATTTCCAGCGAGAAGCTACTTTAATAAACGATTTGTTTGTTTGCCAAAAGGTTTTAAGAGCGGACAAACATTGCTCAATTTTTATAATGATCACTTTGATTTAGCAAGATCTTAACCTAGTTTATGTTTTGTTCACTTTTGATTGATTTTTAAAGTAAAGTCATACAACATCAAGTCAAATAGTAAAAATTATTGTGATTTAGGTAGATCTTGAAATACTTTCTCAATCGATGTATCTTTATTATTTACACCTGTTTTCTATCTTAAGTAGCGTAGAACCGCTCATTTGGAGATTTCAGTCCTGTGATTTGAAACCTTGGTTGTATAAGTGTTATTGTCTTTAAGGCGAGGTCTTAGACTTATTGCTCTCGCAATTCCTGTATGCTCATTCTAGTTTTTTTATATTGTTAAAAATACATGGTTTTAAACGGCTCTTAGTAAGATATAGTGATATGCAAAGCGGCTGAAAATCTGTACTAGGATTTATGTAATTTAAAATATCTGTTACATACAACGTGCATAAAAGTAATATATTACAGAAAGTAACATCAGGTTTAGTACAACATCGCATTGCATACCATTCTATCGTGAAAACGATCTAAATATGGGTTTAGGGGAAACGGGTATTTAAGAGTAGTTAGTGTAGGTATCTCTTTAGATAGGTAAATTGTATCTCAAAATGCTAGAATAACTCAAGCATATTTGACTAAGATTAGGTGTAAGGTACTTTAATGAGTTAGCTTTTCAGTGTTTTAGAGTTAGTCGACGAATGGGTCAACTCGAAAGCCCGATGCTAGATAAATTTGTTTTAATTTATTTTTAGGTTATTTACCAATTGTTGTCAAATTTATTACAAACTTTGTTACATTCTTTACTTTTGTTTCTGCGAGATTTATTAGCATACGTTTAGTTTTAAATAAGTTGTAATCTTACGTGTTTTGCTAAGTTATAAGATCGTTGTTATTATGTAGTATGTTCCAAGATAATAGCCCCGTTACTTTATTGATAGCAGTTTTGTCTACATCGAGTTATGGAGTTGCAAACTCATAGTCAGCTATCACATGGCTGTCAATAATTATAAGAAACGGAAATGTTGACATGTATATATAGCTGATCAACATAGAATTTTAATGTAATGGTAATGACAAGTTATTTTTCTACGTTCCTTTCTCGTTACTCTAAGGGCTAACGTAGGATAGTACGAGTAGAAAAAGTATAGTGAGGTTTGTGAATAGAATTGCTTTGCCCATAATGTTTGAAGAAATAAAAAATTTCGACGAATCAAGGCAGATTTAATTTTCTCAGTTCTTCATTTGCATTTCTTTGTTTCTAAAGTATGTTTTGTAAGTCAATAAAAAGTAATCCGTAACGCTTTATAATTAAGTTCATCGGAATAGACATTTCGTATAGTAATTTTCTCTATATAACTTCTACACTTGCATTATCGCACGTTTTATTTACTTTGCATGTTTTAATATTATCCCTGGCATTTACTTATTTATGTTTAACTTGTGTATCACTTTACAATAATATCTTATAATGTAAGCTAGGCGTACTGCGTGTTAATCAAACGTCTTCCAAAGTGACGTAAGGAGTTGTTTTATTTTTTTAACTTTTGCTTTACCTTGTTGTTTAGGAAAAGTAGTTCGTCAATCCTTGTTTTTATCAATCTTTTTTTAAAATCTTAGTTTCCAAATAGCTTAGTCTTATTGGTGAAATTTTATTTGTAAATTTGATGGTTTGATCAGAGGTCTCACTCAGGTTATGAAGTTTTTTTTTACAATTTATAAGCAAACATTTGATCTCGCCTGTTATGATGATGTAGTTGCCAATCCGATATGCTTAGAACCTAGAAGATACATATTCACTCTTCAGTTAAAAACATCCAAGTTAAACGTATTCGGAAAATAGACACCGGTAAAATATTCCACTCTTTGGCTTAAAGGCCAAATAAAAAGTCTGAATTTCATAAATGTGTGTCTCGTTTCCTTACGTCTGGTGGTGTCAAATCATGCAATTATAATATTGTATACATGCTCTTTATGACCAAGTCTACTGACTTACTAAAAGCGAATTACATCAAAAACGCTTTACCTTCGCATCTATTTATTGTAAATGATTTTTACAACATCAGGGGTCACTTTTCATTCAACCCCTATTTAGCCAGCATCACGTCAGGTTCTATTACAGTACATACTTTAACGCTACTGAAAATTAATATAAAACCTTACTTAGGTACCTACCTTAAAGTCTAAAATGAAATTTCACCAAGCTTTTATTTAGTTCTCGTAAATGATGTATAATCTTGAGAAATGGGAAAGGAGATCTTAAACATTTCACGTGTAGTTATGAAATCATCGAATATTATACCTAACATTATATAATTAATACGTACCTAAGATAAGTCAAAATCACACAAAATTTGCGTTGAGCTTCCAACACGATTAGATGTAAATATACGTAATTTAATCTATAACATTTTCTTGTGATTATTAAACGTCTTTTATTATTTCAAATTAAGGTACATTTTTATACTATGGTATGGTGTATATAAAAGGTGAGTATTCTTTATTTACACAATTTGTTATAATATTTGCATTTATAACTTATGCAGATTATGTTTGAGTAAATAAAATCAGTTAAATTTGAAAGATGTACAGTCAATTCGATAGTGGAACAAACAATACTGGTTATTAGTAATATATTTTGGTTATTAATTTGTTCTTTATAAACAAATTAATAACCAACATAACTTTGTACCTACTAGTTTCTTCTGAAGTTAGTTGGTTTGAATAAAATTTATATGATTGATACATAATAATTTTATGTGGACTAAGAGACCACTTTTAATTCAAATACTCCTAAATTTATACCTAAATTTTCTCATCGCGCATGTTGAAAAAAAAAGCCCTACGATACACTATGATGCTTTTATCAACCAGAGGCATACAAAAATGTTAAGCCTGTAATTTTACTGGTATTCACACTCTTCAAACCGGAACACAGCAATGCTTGATATTGAAATAGGCATAATGGTAGATAGTACTTACGTACGTCTTTAACAGAGCCTACTAATAAATACTATCTACTTACCAGATGCAATTATTATATAGGATAAACAGTTAGTCTCTCATACAAACCTTTTTTTTAAATACCGTTACTGTTAGTAACTAATTTTAATCATGTCAAAACGACATCGTGTCTAGATAAGATTGTATGTTTTGTATTCTTGTTATAGTAATTAATGTCTTCTAGTACTTAATCTTTTAGTTAGTTATTTTTTTATTTTCACTTTTTAGTCAGGAGTAACGGTGGTTGTTTGTGTTGGAATTGAAAATTTACAGAAAATTCCATCAAACCTTTTAAGTTTTGATGTCTACATTCTACTTAAATAAACAATTTACTTTTCAATTAGTATGAAAGTTAGCGTAAATTTTGTTTAACTTTAGCTTCCTTCGTAAAGTTTGTACCTGAGCTCTGATTTTGTATATAAAAGTATATCTTACGGTAGAAAAGCCATCTTCATTATCAGGGAGAATAACTGGTTTGTCATGATTATTATCATCGTCATTAGTGCTAGAGGTCGGTCTTGTGCACCCAACGACTCTCAGAAACCTTAACTAGATTGTTTTTCTATCTATTCACTGCGTTTTTGTGTATGCGGTTTCCGCTTTCACCTTCCACCTTTCCCAAATTTTCAAAATACGGTTTAAGCTTGATAATTTAACCTGGGGTAAAACTAACCACATGTTACTCTACTTCATTTCTAAATCTTTTTTTGTAATGATAACAAAGTGAACATGAAAAAAAGCTATTTCGTAAATGTAGGAACAGTTGCATGTTTCCATACAAATAACAGTCCATATTGATAGGATAACCCCCGAAATTTTTGTAAACAGTCTTATTACATCTGCGTAATATTTTGTTTTTTTACTCCTATGTATTTACAACTTCTAAGACAATACGATTGATCACTTACATTTCAAAAACTCGATAACTGATTATTTTTCTGGTAAAACAGACAAAAGAAAAATAAATAATAAACAAGATAAAAATAATATTTTCAACTTCAACACAAACATAAACCGCTGAAAATGACGATACGCAAGCAATGAACACCACGTAACAAAAGTAGAAATTAGATTATGAAATTATGTATTTCATGTATAAGGTACTATAATAAACACAATAATAGACTTTATGAAACTCAATAGCTTTCCCTATGATAGTATTAGATGATAGTTGATGTATCTCCATTTCATTAGATCATTGTCACATAAGGTGTATAAGGTTATAAGGTGTATGCACTAATGATCTCAAGCGATATAATAAAAGTTAGTATATATGTCGTCATAGGCTCAACAATTTACATCCCAAATGTAATAAATAGGAATAAGATACTATAAATAAATAGGAATTTAGCCTATTGAAGTAATAGTGTAAGATGATTATGATAATATAAAGTAGACTATAAGTTATAGGGTGTAAGTCCCATTTTGTAATGTTAAATTTAATTTAAAGTCAAAATCAAGCACTAACATTACTATAATGATTACACTCATGACTTCTTAATGCTAATATTGAAATGTATTATAAATATGAACTATAAATATTAAATGTTATGCGTTAATAATAACAACTCGTTTCATTTACAAAACCCAGAAAAAAACCATAGATAAACCTATATTACTCTTCAAATTACAGAAAAAGAAAGGAAAATAAATACCTCTCTGACGTATCTCAGGCTCGGTAGTTATAACCTCAGATCTCTAAGTATCAAGTAGTCAAAGGTAGCATACCCACATTTTACAGTACTATATGTGGCAAGTTGAAAGCCCAACGCCGCTTTTAGAATACTAACTGGTTTTCTCACAATATTTTCTTTCACCATTTAAAGGCACTGTTTTTCTAATGATACGCTATCTTTAATTCAGTCCAGATAGTTATA
Source organism: Electrophaes corylata (assembly GCA_947095575.1). Classification (NCBI taxonomy): domain Eukaryota; kingdom Metazoa; phylum Arthropoda; class Insecta; order Lepidoptera; family Geometridae; genus Electrophaes; species Electrophaes corylata. The sequence goes on along the minus strand of OX352715.1, from coordinate 9,389,176 downwards.
GCAAATTAATTCAAAAGAAAATGGAGATGGTTATTATTCTAAAAGATAAAGAAAAAATTATAAATTAGTAAATTTTCAAGAGTTTTTAACCAAAGCTACTGCTAAACAAAGTCCAAGGATTTAAAGCAGGGTCCGCAGTTGGTGCTGGCGCGTTATAATACCCTTGAGCCAGATCTACCAGGGACAAGGGACAAGTATACACATCGCAGTTCTCCAGCAAGCTTCCGAGGCGATGTGCTGAGTCGTAGATTGAGTGCTCAAAGGGCTCTATAGGCAGCACTTTTGTAATTGGCATCCTGGAACGAATAAAAATGGTAAGCTTTAAGGTGGAACAAGTCATTACTATTTCCATACAAACGCTGTAACTGAACAGCTCTGCGTATATTAACGTGCGTCCGAAGTTAAGTTTGATAATTATTTTGCTGTTATCTAGGCGCGTTACCCTTTATTCTATGGTAAAATCAGATTACCTACCTTGAAAGTTACAAGCGATCTTTCGATTTAGTATTAAATCTTTAGACGCTTGTAACTTTCAAGGTAACTCAAAACCAAACTTAACTTTGGATGCACGTTAATAAACAGTAGAGATATTCAGTTACAGCGTTTGTATGGAAATAGTAACGACTTGTTCCACCTTAGCACACGGCGTGTGTGTAAGTGCTTATAGTTCGTTTGTAGCCTTGCAATAGCAAGCACATGGAGCTTAACTCCATTATGCTTCTGCTTGACGGACGCAGAGCAATAATAATAATGCTGGACAATCCACACAGCATCATAATATAGCTCCAAGCTAGGCAGAGCTTGTGTTATGGGTACTAGATGACTGATATACTTAATACAATACATTACATATATAGATATTTTTATTATATATAGAAAATACTCAGAACACCTGGAATTAATATTTGCAGATCGTACAAACATTTATCCCAAGGCGGGAATCAAACCCGCAACCTCCTGTGTCCTGATTAATTATAGATTTCAACGGCAAGTAGAGATATTATATGCAAACAGAAAAGTAGGGTTTACTTACGTGAAAAGAGTACGAAACATCTCCTCAATCATGTTTCCACCATGTGGCACCAGTCTCTGAGTGGTCTCGCACAGCGTCTTCAATATGCACTGTCTGCCGTTGTACCCCATTCTGAAATACAAATAATATTACAAGAAATAAGTAAATAAATAAAAACCAGCCAAGTCCAAGTCGGACTCGCCCACGAAGGGTTTTGTACCATTATCTATAATAATAACGACAAAAAACGTTTGTTGTGTGAGAGCCCCCTTAAATATGCGTTTCATTTTGTGTTTTTTTGTATATTTTTTTGTTATAGCGGCAACAAAAATACATCATCTGTGAAAATTTCAACTCTCTAACTATTACAGTTCCTGAGATACAGCCTGGTGACATACGGACAGACAGACAAACAGACAGCGGAGTCTTAGTAATAGGGTCTCGTTTTATTCTTTAGGTACGGAACCCTAAAAAAGAAAAAAATCATTTAAGTTTTATAACGTAAATCAGTAAACACTGTGTTATAAATTAAATTAAAAAACGTACAAGATTTTTCTCATAAAAGAAATGTTGCAAAGTTTTCACTAGCAAAGAAATGCAATTTCATTACCTTCATACTTCAAGCGTGAAAGTTTCATTTGAAAGGTTTCAATACCATAAAAATGTAAGAGCTTATTTAATTGATTTGCAAGTAACAATATTGAGAATATAATATCCAAGGAAGCAATCTTTATGCACGAAATAAATAACAAGAACCTCATATATTTTAGTATAAATATAAATATAAAAAAATATTTGTGGACATTTTTACAAGACATCATCTAGCTCCAAACTAAGCATAGTTTGTTCTATTAGAACCAGATGACTGATAGAATACTTTTGTACTTTTTTTGTATGTTATGTAAATACATGTTAGAATACAATAAAACACCCAGACACAGAATAAACATAATATATGTTCCTACATCTTACCCTAAATGAAGTGCTTTTAGGGCAAGGTGATGGTTACCACTTAACACCAGGTGGGCCATATGCCCGTTCCACTAACAGTAGTAGTATAAAAAAAACTAAAGTTCATTACTAAAATAGGTCATTAAAACTTACTTATCCATAATCGTTTCCATCTTCTCATACAGCTGCCGGCGACTCCGTCTCATCTCCATCGGCTTTCTATGTCTGTTATATCTTCTATAAAACCTGTTAAAACCAGTGTATGTTATCTATATCTATACCAATTATAAGAATTTTTGTCCTGACTGACTGACTAGGATATAGACAACGCATAGCCTAAACCACTGGTCGTATAAACATGAAATTTTTACAGTATATTCATCTTGGTGCGCAAAAGTGTGCTAAGAAAGGAATTCCCGAAATTCAACCTCTAATCGTGTACAGGAGTGCTTGAAGTTTGGATGAATAGCTTCACGCGGACGAAATCGCTCACGCTTCGCTAGTAGAAAATAAAAATAAGAAATCGGGTTTATAAAACTTCAGAAGTAATCGTAGCCGTTTTGAAAAAAAATAAGTTTTGCAGTTTTACCTACTTTTGAAAAGTTAGCTTTCTTAAAAGTTAGTTTTCTGTCTTGCATTCAGTTAGATTAGCATCACACTGGAGCTTCATATATTACTTTGTAACTGTATATAAATATTATTTTGTAACTGGATCATACAAAAAACGATAGAAACCAAGCCGTAAGTTTCTTGCTGGTTTTTCTAGGCTTTTTTGTGAGAAACTGGCGCTTAGATCCACCTTAAGACGTATACTGCCGATATTACTAAAAAAAATTAAATGCTTTTTAACTTTGACTTCATGAAAAACGCGTACAAAGTCATGAATGGGTTAGCTAGTACACTATAAAAATGTGGACTGGGTATCACATGGTAGTCACGTGGCAATATATCCTACTAATATTATAAACGCGAAAGTTTGTAAGAATGGATGGATGTATGCATGGATGGATGGACGTTTGTTACTCTTTCACGCTCTAACCAGTTGACCAATTTGGATGAAATTTGGAATAAACATAGATTATAACTTAGATTAACGTATAGACTTCTTATTATCCCGAAAAAATAACGGGAACGGGAAAAAAACTGCCACGCGGGCGAAGCTGCCAGCGGCAGCTAGTCGTGTATATAGTTACCTGGCTGTCTCGGTGGAGTTTGGCAGTTCATAAGCCACGCCCCAATTGAGGCCAAAGGTGAATGTACCTGGCGATGATGTCGGAGCTGGCTGGCCAATGACACCTACTGTCATACAGCCTGCACACTGTCAACAACATAAAAATAAACTGATGCTTCAGCATGAATAAATAAAAAACGAGTGTGCTTTAGACAACACGACTGAAGTGAAACTTCTTTTATATACGAAACATAACTGGCTATGAGAGAAAGAGAGAAAGAACAGTGCTTTCATACCCCCTCCATGGTAGTGTTAAACGTTTAACGCAACCTTGTTGGAAGACTAAATAATAATTTATTTATGAATGCAAAAAAAGTAACACTATTTCAGTGTTGAATCCATAGGCTCCCGAACTAGTTTCTGTGTTTCAGAATAAATAAGAAATGGGTCCAGACTCAGCTTAAAAGCGCAGAGTAAGGGACAACGCAGGAAGCAGCGTCACATCAACTGCTGAACATAGACCTTGATATCAGGGAAAACCGTTTTTTAGCCCAGTCCATCTACAATTCACCGTAATCTTTGTAATGTCGATTTGACGACAGGTGAAGTCGCGGTTTGAGGTTGCATGTTAGATTCCCGCCTTGCGATAAATGATTGTACGATCTGCAAATATTTATTCCGGGTGTTCTGGGTATTTTCTATGTACAATAAAAAAAATCTATGGACTTATGTACTGTATTAGGTATATCAGTCATCTAGTACCCATAACACAAGCTCTGCTTAGCTTGGGGCTAAATGATGATGTGTGGGTTGTCCAGCATTATTATTATTATTCATCAAGTGGCCATCAACACTTCTTCTGGTTCATGATCGCCATTCAAGAACTGTTATTACCTAGTGGTTATTGATTGTACAAGCTTTAAACACAGTTACACAGTGTAACGCGGCGCAGTCTTCTGTATTAATGAAAAATACTTACAGTTATCGATTAAACATAGTGCTTTTTATTCTATATCAAGTTACAGAAGCCCGGATTTGTAAGAGCCATGACAAAACACAGTTAATAAGATAATCTCAACAGATTTCCGTCCCAGCATTAGATTGGCTGTACCATTTGCATAAAATTTGCATAATATTGTATCAAACATGTAGCTTCAGTACACAAAGATATGAAATTCCTGCTTAGTGTAGCACAAAATGAAACTTACCGAAAAACTGGATCCTTCAGGAAATGCGACATACCGCTTTCTTCTTGAGAGAATTCTTGACTGACTTGTAGGTTCAACAAACACGCACACAAATAAAACTAAACTGGCCATTAACAAAGCAGGTAATTTTGAATTTCGTAACATTTTACTACAAATTTTTTTATTTGAAAATCAAATTTAGAATACAATTACATAACCTCAAAGGAGTTCTGTTGAGTAGAACATAAAACTTTTTGGAGCAAAAAATCATGAAAAAATGATTATAACGAAATTCGGGTGAAACATTCTAAAGATAAGCACAGATTAAGATTTGTGGCCAGCTAAAATGGGATAAGAAAGTGGACTGTGTCGGGTAACGGAAGCAATTTTCACGTTGACAAAGCACTGCTAATGAATTCCTAACACGATTTCGTAAAAGGTTTTGTAGTGCAATTTGCCTGGTTTGTCATAATTTTAAACAAAGAAACGTTTTACTTCTTTAAAATAGTATATCATTTTGTTCATGCAGTTTGGCTTTGAACCTGAAAATACGTAATATAAACCTAACAGCCGTTACAAATAAAAAAGTTGAAAAGTGATCGAGAATAACTCGGGATAAAAATTAAATTATTTTATCAGATTTTAAATCAGATTTTACATTAGTTCCCCGTTTGAATTTGAATCTTAAAAAATAAAAAGCATACTTTTATTGCGAATATTTTTGAGAAGACTTCATTTAATTAACTAAAAGTGCTACTAAACAGTGACCAAGGACTCCTAGCCGTGTCTAAAGTAGGCGCAGGCGCATTGTAATATCCTTTGATCCAGTCGACAAGCGATATTGGACACGCAAAAATCGAGTCACAATTGTCTAGTAGTACTCCAAGACGGTGGGCCGAAGAGTAAATAGCATGTTCTAGAGGTTCCGATGTTATCAGCTTTGTAATAGGCATCCTGTAAATAAGAAAAAAAGGATTAGCCTACTTATTTTCAAAGGCCCGGATTGGTATACAACTTCCTGACAGAATAAGCACATTTTTGACGTGCAAGTTCTTATTAGTTAATGCCGCATGAGCCGCGCGTGCAAGCGAGAGCGCGGAACAACCGATAGAGAGACACGATGTTTTCTTATGACGCTTTACAGACAACCATTTTTTATTATTTGTGGACATTTTTAAACATCATTCTAGCCCTACAAAATAAGCGTAATTTTGGCTCAACTGTTATTAATTGGTAACCAATACTTTTTTTTTGACTGACTCTGATGGAGCAAGCAGACGGCCCATCTGATGGTGGATGGTGGTTACCCATAACAAAGCATTGCCTTGTAGGTCACGCTCGTTAATGTGCCCTACAATGCACTACTCTGCGTCCATCAACCTGAGACATACAGGTGCTCATGTGCCTGTAATTTCAAACCTATACCTATAGCAAAGTATAGACCTGCAGCTCACGCTTTTAGTAGTATTACAGGCACATGAGGCTTAACACCAGTATGCCTCAGGTTGACGGACGCGGAGTAGTGCATCGTAAGTGCACGTTTATAATGAGTGTGACCTGCAAGGCAAACCTGCAACTGTTCTGTAATAGGAAATGGTAACCACTTAACATCGGGTGGGCCATCTGCTTGTTCTATTACAAGTCACATAAAAAAACGCACATTAGTAACGTGCCTTACAGTACATAGCCCTGAGTATTCCCTATGCTATGAAGGCTATCAAAATATTTTTGATTTATTTATTTGAGTAGATAAGAGATAAAAGACCACAATTCCAATAGATCATATATTAGACTAGACATAGGGGCTTTTTTACGATGAATAGCATTTGTTTTACTGAGGTGTTAAGCATAACATATGTGTGGCCGTGAGGCTGGATTAGCAATTGAGATAGCACTTTGGGTCAGCCACCGTTCCGTACCGAGAACATAGAGTAATGTGTAGTACATTGCCACATTACTCTATGTTCTCGGAAAAACTTCCTTTGAACTAATACGTAGAAATATTTTTTTATTTTTTATAAGCTTTATACACAACCAGTAGGAACGCGGACAACGTCGTCCGTGTGAAACTGTTTTTATACAAACTTCAACCCTCGTTGTATCTTTATAGGGGTTGAATTTTGGAAAGTTCTGCTACTTACTGGCTTCAAATAAAAAATAACAAATAAAAAAATATTAATTTCCGTTACTGGGCTACTAAATAATTCCCCTAATAACTTAAAAATTGCTAGTTCTAAAACAACATAAATAAAAAAACGAGATACATTCTTGAGTCTATCTACTGAAATTAAGCTGTTTTTACAATAAAAAAAAGATAAAACAGGCCTTCCACCCACAAAGTAGAGCCCACAAGATTAAGTTAGCTGAAGTTATAAGGGGAGATAAAGGTACGTCTATTTTTGACGCATACTTATATTTTACAGTAATAAGTATTCTATAAATCGTAAGTCAATTGCCGCTGTTAGAATACTAACAGATTTCTTCACGATGTTTACAACAAATGCTTAGAACAAACTTTAACTCATTGGAAAGAGGTAAAAAATATGTATATTTACGTAAATAGTATGCGAAAGATTTCTTCCAGCATGTTTGATCCGTGGGGTACAATGCGTTGTGTGGTCTCGCAAAGGGTCTTCAGGATGCATTGTCTTCCATTGTAGCCCATGCTGAAATTATACAAGTAAAGTAAAAAGTCGACCAAAATATTAACACTCCAATATTTCTCTGTTTTTGTCCCCTCGAGGAGACACTCCCTGGAATAAATTTTAGTATATTGGTGTAGCCGTAATTTTATTTCAAATGATTTCATAAAACACTGCGTAGAACGCTTCTATCATGAAGAAGGCAGTTCTTCTGCATATAACTGAGGGGTTACTGTGAGTTCGAATGTTTGTTTGCTTAATTATCCATGAGCTCAGTCCAAACAAGTCCAGACAGATCTTACCAATAAATACAAGAGCATCTTCGTACAAATCCGAAACCCGTTACTTATAAAAAACATGGAAACAATATCTGTCAGGCATGAACGCAAATGTTTTGGTGTCATATTTGACAGTTTGCAGTTGTACTAAGAACTCACGATAGGGGGGTAGTTGTGACGTATCATATACGATGCTGAGAGTTTCACTGCGAGATAGAATCAGAAATGAGGAAATTCGAAGAAGAACCAAGGTCATTTATTGTTAGGATCTGTCTGGACTTATTTGGACTGAGCTTATGGTTTTCGAATGGCGACCACGAACCGGGAGATGAAACGTAGGACGTCCTCCTACCCGTACTGACGACATTGCTAGAACCGCGGAAAGTCAATGGATGGAAAAGACTCGTTCTTCTTGGAATCGTATGGGGAAGGCCTATATTCACAGCTAGGCAGCGCTCGGCGAAACAACACATCCACACATGTGTTGATCGTCGTAATCACAGCGAATCAAAATCTGCTAGATGCTTCGTAGAGAAACGAAACACGTGCCGATATCTAAAGATTGAAGTAGCGAAATAGTACCTACTATATATTAAATCTTCTATTTTATAATTTTACAATGAACTTCCGCAAAGTCACGCCTGAATCAAACAACTATCTATACTTTGAGGTACTTTGAGGTTTGAGGAGGTAGTAAGTCAAAGGGAGAACCGCCGATAGGCTAATCCCCATTACCCAGGGGTAGACCAACGAGGCCCACCCCTGTCCCCTCCGCAAGGGGGTACAGAAGAGTTTCGTCGTCGTTTGAGAACTCACTTGTCCAAAACACTCTCCAGCTTCCCGTAAAGGTCTCGTCGATTTCTTCTCTGCTGGACATGCATTTTGGATTTTTTCTTTAGGTAGAATGCTGCAGTTTCGGTGACATTCGGTAACTCGTAAGCAATAGCCCAGTTTAGACCGAACGTGAAGGTTCCAGGTGAAGTGGATGGAGCTGGCTGTCCTATCACTCCAACTGTCATACATCCTGCAACCTAAAAAAAAGGTTGAAACAGTTGTCTATCAAAAAATACAAGGTAAAATAATTTCTAATTCCACGTTTTAGTTCTTTTTTCCCTTTTTGATTCCTGCTAAAGAAAAATATTTGTGTAATGAACAGTGTTCAAGGTATAAAAACATTAAGTATTTTGCATTGAACATAAAAATCTCTATGCATTATTCAGTCATTTGTTTCCATAGAACAAACCTTTTTGACAGCACCGTTGGTCTAGTAGTAGTCCCGCCTACAGATCTTAAGGTTGTGGGTTCAAATCCAGTCGTGCACCAATAGATTTTTCTATTTGAAAAAATTATGTGCGCAATGCCATTGCTCTCAAACGGTGAAGGAAAATACCGTGAGGAAACCAGTTAGTTTCTAGCAGCTGCGATGGGCTTGCAACCAACATATGGAATACTATTACAAAATGTGGGTACCAAATATACTATCTGGACGTACCTCTGACTACCCTCCTTAGACATCCTCGAAAAATCTCAAGTAGGTACCTACTTGGTACAAAGAGATCGGAAGGGATACAAACCGTGCTTAGGGATTAGTCGTGATGCTATTTTTAATTCACAAACTTTTCTTAGTTTTAGGCTGGTTGGCGCTGTGTAATACGTCGAATAAATTTTACATAGCGTCAATGCGTGGTTATCAAAGAGGGTTGACTTTCTAAATCTATATTTTAACTATCCTAAAATAATTGTATACATTTATAAAGAGATAAAGCATAATAATAAAGAATATAAGCATATTATATTATTATTGACGACCGATGTGGCGCGGCGGGCGAATGTCCGCCTGCGACGCAGGGGTTGCGGGTTTGATTCCCGCCTTGGGATAAATGTTTGTACGATCTGCAAATATTTATTCCGGGTGTTCTGGGTGTTTCTATGTATAATAAAAATTATCTATATATGTAATGTATTGTATTAAGTATATCAGTCATCTAGTACCCATAACACAAGCTCTGCTTAGCTTGGGGCTAGATGATGCTGTGTGGGTTGTCCAACATTATTATTATTATTATATTACTTACTGAAAAACTTGATCCTTCAGGAAAAGCAACGTAGCGTTTACGACGTGACAGTAACTTTGATTTACTTTCAATTTCTGTTGAGTAACCAAACTGTACAAAGAAACAAGCCAGTAACAAATAGATCAAATTAATTTTTATCATTTTAAATTTGGAATCGTTCAAAAAATACTGGTACAAAATTATTGCTAACTTTTTTTTTTAAGTTAATAAATTTACACTCTTATATTTCAAAGGTTATTTTTATCAATGGCCAGTTTATCAGTTGAAAGTCGAACACAACACTGTTACATATGAAGTGATTGTTCTAAAAAATAATAGGGTCATAACTGTTTTGAAACGATGCTAAACGATTCAAATTGGTCAGATTGAATACGTGGACGCAAAAAATTTTAGAAAATTATAGATTGACAAGTTTCTGAGGTCACATTCTTGTATTTTTTTGAGCTAAAACGAGACTGAAACTACAATAATATATCAAAATTCAGCTTGTCTAAAATGACAGTTTCAAAGCATTTGTAGATTGACACGATCAAATGAACTTGACTTGAATGTGACGGTATTTCGTAACGAGGATTAGATTTCTGATTATGCTCTTATTTTCCTATCCAATGTTTTCAAACTAACATTTTTTGCATAGATTTCAGTTGCGAAAAAACTAAAACAAACATAGTTTTCTAATATTTTTTTATACAGAGCTGATAAAGAAGTTTTGTTTGGTAAACAAACATGGCTGCTTGTAATATCTCCGAACGAAATTTATTTGTAACGAAAAAATATACTTCAGCATAGAATTTTCTCTTATCTCAGTATTTTTTCTAAATAATACAAAGTTACTTAGTATTTAGTAAGTTTGGTTATTAGATTTACATAAAGCCGCATCACCAGGTCTTTGACCCCGCAAATATCCTTTTATCCTCACGTTTTAGCAGACCAGAGATTTATGAAAAACATATATCACTCGTGTCGACTTGAGTCCCTACTCAGTGCCATTGCCAAATTAAATTGGATTATTCAATCAACTACATAGTATTTGCATTTATTTACAAAGAAAATTATAGCTAATACAAGTATTTATAATTGGTATGTACAAAATACATGTGAAACAGTTGAGCTATCTACAGACCATTGCAAACGATCTAAAGATAGCTCAACTGATCCAGATCAGTGCCAATCGGAAGCGTTCCCAAAACACTGGCTGCATTGCCTCGCTGAATGGCATAAGTATTTATACATAGTATTTTACGGAGGTAATTGTATTTTGAAATTTTAGCATAAAAGTTTGGTACATGAATTTTTATGAGTATTGAATATTGATATTTTCAACCGGAAGTCGTAGCGTCCCAAATGTCCCGTCACCTAACGGGTGGGGGAGATTTGATGGACTGACGACATTGTAAAGGTATTGGTGGATGAAGAGGGTTCAAAGCTGCGTAACATATTTTATCAGAAATGTATTTGTTTGAAAATACAAAAACAACAAATTTAGAATTACCAGTTTTAATACACATTTAATACATGTTTACAGTAAATACAGTTTTAATACATGGCATATTTCGAGCCTTCTATGCTCTATGCCTAGGCTTTTAGGTTTTCCACAGCCTTATCTGGTCACTTTGGTCTTATAAAAAATCATATTACTAGGTAAGTAATAATAGGGCATGTAAGAAATTAAAAAAATACTTATAACAGTTTTAGAATTACCAGTTTTAATACCTGCTTTCGACTGCAGAAAATCGTTGCGGTTGAAAACTTTTTTTATATAATTAAGCAATCATACAAGCATACTGCCTACCTGATAGAAAGTGGTTGCCGTAACCTTTGTACGTCTCACTACTAGAGGCATTTGACGCACGGTGCTGACGCTGCAGTCCGGCCGGTGTCCTACGCTTTGTACCTACGTTTTTTTTATTTTTATACAACAAAGTTGATAAACAAGCTTACGGCCCACCTGATGGAAAGCAGTTACCGTAGCCTATAGACGCCTGCAACACCAGAGGAATCACAAGCACGTTACCGACTTAAAAATTTTAAAACGCCCTGAATGTCTTAAAATGTGACTAAGGGCACACTAGGAGATGGGCAGCAGTATATCTTGACTTCTAAGCACTGGCACTGCGGTCACCAATCCAACTATCAAGTGTGGTGACCTTGGCCAGCCCCCTGCACTAGGGTAGGTCTATTTCCAGCAGTGGATTTATTTAGACCGATGATGGACGAAATGTTATTAGCTTGAATCGTTTTTTTTTTAATATCTAATTCCACATTCCCTGCTGAGCCCCATGCTTCCTTTTTAGAATGCCAGTGTCACCGGTTCTGCGCCAATTGAATCCATCGAGGTCCCACTGACTTTACAATGTCATCTGATTGGTGGCCATTACTTGGTCACTATTTTTGGTCCATCTACTGTATTCTCTAAATTATAAAAATAAATCATGACGATGATGAACAATGCAAAACGAAATAAGATGTTTCGTACTGTCGTTTTGAGTTAGACTGCGCGGTATGTCAGACATTGGGATGAACGCCCCAATGAGGGGTGATACCTTAACAAGTGGCGATCACAATAGGCCATATGGCCGCAGTGATACCAAAGCCGCAAAAATATAATAATAAAAAAAGGTCAGGCATTGACAATTGAACTGTGGAATGGATTACCAAGGCCCCGTAGTGTAACTCAAAAAGACAATAGAATCTTCGTTTATATATTGAACACTTATATTACACGGGTATTTATCGCGTATTACCTTTTTTATTTATTTCCCGACGTTTCGACTATGTTGCAATAGCCGTGGTCGCGGGCAGACTCTCTCTCTTCGTTTATAGTTTTCAAAAGTACCTAAACCTGCAGCAGAAGGAAAAGCGATTTTGCGAGATACGTTCGAGTTATCTTAGTAATGGCTCTTAAACCATCGGTGTGTAAGGCGATAACTATTTTAGGGATCCGTAGCAAAATGCTTCGCGCACTGCTAGCTTGCAATTGGTTACCTATAACGAGTTTTTAAACTGAACCCAAGTTTTATATCTCAACTTGAGTTTAAAGGCTATATTTGCAGTTAGGTAGCCAGTTGGTCGATTATTTCTATCAATATTGAGATGTTAAAAGAACGTGATATTGAAATTATTATTCTACTAGAGAAACGCGCGTGACTTATATAATGTGACTATACCCTATTCAGGGTCCATGTGATACCTACTTACACATAAGAACAATGTTTGTTTTCAACCTAAACCATGTGAAAGCAATAAATGTATTGAGTATTGAGTATAATTGCTAATATTGTTCTATACATATTACATTTTACATTTATTGTTACATTTATGTGAGTATTTTTTGTAATCCTACTAATATTATAAACGCGAAAGTTTGTAAGTATGGATGGATGGATGGATATTTGTTACTCTTTCACGCTCTAACCAGTAGACAGATTTGGATGAAATTTGGAATAAGCATAGATTATAACTTGGATTAACATACAGGCTGCTTTTTATCTCGAAAAAACAACGGGAATGGGAAAAACTGCCACGTGAGCGAAGCTGCGAGCGGCCGCTAGTAAGTTATAAAGTTGGTGTTAGAACTTGGTTAGGTTTCTGATGTAGTTTTTTTTACACCTTGTATTAATACCGTCTCACTTCGTGTTGGTTCAAGTTACGAGAATTAGTAGTTACTTGCAAAAGTTTTTGACCCAAGGGTTAGTTATCCAATTACTGCTGTTTATCGTGTTATTTGTGTGAGTGAATCCTTGCTGCACCATTTAAGGGTTCAATTTAAGTAGCCCTTGTCTTAGTGGACCCCTATGCACAAATACCTTCAACATTTCAAGTCATCGACCAGTGGTTTAGGCTGTGCTATGTTAGGACAAAGATTCGAATAAGATGTGTCTTTTTTGCTATAGTTATACAAGTTGCGCAGTGAATTATATATAGTCAATCAAAACATTATTAGGGTAGATCCTGTTGTTGTTTTTATTTTTTATTTTGTGGCCACTACCCTGTAGATAGGGTAGAAAGAGTCTCAAGAAAAGTATTAAAAAAGTGTAAGAACTAAAATTTTATGTACTTGCCCGTTTTTCTAGAATAAATCATGTGAGCTTAAAGCCTCGGTTCACCTGGGTTCTTATACCCAGTTCTAATATCCTACGGGCGATTGTTAGTATACCTACTATAAGTTGCTGACTGTCAGGTAAACTCTTACCTCATTGGCCAGTGTAAACTGTCAGTGTCACTTTAACCAATGGGATGAAGACTTATCTGACAAGCAACAGTTTTTATTAACACTAAAGGGCGCTAAAATATCGATGCCAGAACATTTTTATGCGATACTTGTAGTTTTGTTGAATAAATGCCCTTTTGACTTTGACTTTAATGAAAATGGCACCAGAAAGTAAACGAAGCCATGGGTAAGTAGGTGTTTTATAAGCTTACTATGCAAGTGAAATGTGAATTTCTATTTCCTTATGGCTCATTGGCTAGCGACAAACATGGACAACGGGTTCTGGACGAAAGGACTCGTGTTCAGGAAGTTCTTCGGAAACCTAACACAAGACACCAAGCATGCGTAATAGCAAACGAAGTTTTGATTATAGCTATGATATATAATGATGTATGTTAGATTTAAGTTATTTATATTATGGGCCATGTATTTATACCCTATATACTGTGTTGCTTTAAATAAATGAATAATAATAAAGCCCCGCTATGATTTCAACCACATTTTTCCGTTCCTGATTCGAACTAAGAATACTTTCTACTGATATTCTTGTATACTTAAAATCAACGCAAACCCCGCTAAGCTACTTGAAAGTTAAATTAAAAACTTTATCCCTTATACCACACAACGATCCCTTTCCGCGGGGTGTAATGAAATTATTTCCATATTATAAACGGGCTAGCGTAGACTTAACTTTATCCTCACAATTACTATGAGTATGTTGGAAAATGGGTTTATGTTGGTCTGAAGAGTACTGACCTAACTTTATATGGTTTTTTTTTTAAGTGACTTGCTGATGATACAATCAAATGACCCACCTGATGTTAAGTCAATAGTTATTTATTGGTAATAAATTTACAGGTCATTGCTCTCTTTGATCTACAAAGAATATCTAATTCTTATAATAAAAATAGCAAAATGAAAAAAGGCACAAACTTATGTTTACAATAAAATTAAGTGGTTACCATTACCTATAACAGAGCATTACCTCGCTAGTCACGCTCGTTAACGTGCCCTATAATGCACTACTCTGGGTCCATCAACCTGAGGCATACAAGTGCTAAGCCTCATGTGCCTGTAATTACACCGGCACCCACACCCTTCAAACCGGAACACAGCAAGCTGCTTGGCGGCAGAAATAGGCATGGTGGTAGTACTTCCCCGGACGAGCCCTCCACTGTGAGCTCTACTACTACTCCTGCTACGATTGTTGTCGGTACAAGTAGATGTTCCACCTGATGTTAAGTGGTAACCATCACCTTTTCAAAACATTGCATCACGGGTTTTGCACGTTAGTAACGTGCCTTACGATACCTGAGGCGTAGAGGTGTAAAGCCTCATATGCCTGTAGTTTCACCGGCCACCCTTCCCTTCAAAAAGGAACATAGCAAACTGTTTGGCGGTAGAAATAAGCACGCTGGTAGTACTTGGCAGAGAGCCCTGCCTACCTATCAAAGTTGTAGCGAAATGAGTATTTTATTTCATTATTATTATGTTAGAAAAAATACACATACAATACATACATATTTTTTTTTATTTTACATAGAAAACACCCAGAACAGAATAAATATTTGCAGAACGTACGAACATTTATACTAAGGCGGGAATCGAGCCCGCAACCTCCTGCGTTGTAAACGGACAATCGCCTCCCGCGCCACATGGGTCGTCATTGTCATATATTGTGTTACTTATAGTTTCAATGCATAAAATAAAAAAAACGAGTGTGCTTTAGACCACACGGCTGAAGTTAAAATTCTTTAATATACAAAACGTAACTGGCTATGAGAGAAAGAGAGAGAGAACAGTGCTTTCATACCCCTTCCATGGTAGTGTTAAACATTTAACGCAACCTTGTTGGAAGTCGCATTAGAAGTATTACTTCAAAATACACGTGGAGCTTATCATACTAGCGCATAAACTACAACGTTCATGTTACTTTTGCAATCAATCAACTTTGAAATTTTGTTGTACACTACATGTGAAAAGGATCAACTTTCACTAAATTCATGCATGATTAAATATACAACAAACAGTTGTTATTGAAATACGGAATTATTTTACCAATGACTATTTATGCTTGACTTTGTGTTAGATACATAATCAAGTTAATATTATTATATTTAATACTAGCTGACCCGTGCCCACTTCGTTGGGCGGTAAGCATTTTTACTTACAAATCTTAACTAAGTAGTACTCGATGTTGCCAACAGATGGCGTTAATACAGCATAAAATAGCGGTCGTTTGCAGTATCGCCCGCGTGGCAGTTTTTTCCCGTTCCCGTTATTTTTTCGGGATAAAAAGTAGCCTAAGTTACTCCTTGTTACATCAGCTATCTGCCAGTGAAAGTCCCGTCGAAATCGGTCCAGCCGTTCCAGAGATTACCCAGAACAAATGGACAGACAGACAGACAGACGGACAGACAGACAGACAGACAGACAGACGAAAATTTTAAAAAATGCTATTTTGGAATATGTATCGCATATACATACATTCATATGCATGTAGTAAAAAGCGGTTATTTTAATATTACAAACAGACACTTCAATTTTATTTATTTGTATAGATGTATAGACTAGCTAACCCGTAGCCACTTCGTTAAACATTTTTACTTTTCATTTTCGGACTAAAATAAAGCTTATAATACTCACAAATAACGTGGCTTTCTATTGGTAAAAGAATTTTCAAATTCGGTTCAGTAAATCCAGAGACTACAACCTCACAAACTCACAAACTCTACCTCTGTATACTATTATAGTAAATATTATATTTATATTCGTATGTACAGATGAGTAAGAATCTATGTGCTGACATTTATTATTATTATTGTAAAATATCTAATAGCAAAACTCAAATTATTTTCAATTATATTGTTGTATCCGACAGCAATATAACTATAACTGACTCTGTTGTTTCAGTTTATAAGAAAGAGATAGCATCATTTGTAGTACTATCAAGTGAAGTAATTTTAGAATAATTAAACAAAAAAACTGGCAATTGTATCTGAACATTATAGCTACTTAAAACATAATATAAGTTAAGTCGGTGGGTTATTCAAATCTAGAATAAAACTTAGCAACGAAAATGGGCAATCGTTAGGTCTGTCACAAAAGTTTGGCTCCAATAACTCATTATAAGCCAGTCCTATTTCTTCGTTGAACTCTTCCTCGTGTAGCGGGGCCCTGAAAATACAGATAATTTATTGAAGCCATCTCGTAGAGGGTGATATGGAAGAGGACGCAGTCATAAGCAAGGCGGGAATATTATGTCAATCTATACTAATATTATAAAGAGGAAAGATTTGATTGCTTGTTTGTTTGCATTGAATTGGCTCCGAAACTACTAAAATATTTTACCGTTGGGAAGCTACACTATCCTCAAGTGACATAGGCTTTTTTTTTATACAATTTGCTGATGGAACAAGCATATGGCCTACCTGATGTTAAGTGGTTACCATAGCCTATAACAAAGCATTGCCTTGTAGTTCACGTTAGTTAGGAACGTGCCCTATAGTACACTGCTCTGCGTCCATCAACTTGAGGTACAAAGGTGTTAAGCCTCATGTGAGACTATATTTTATATCCAAAAAATTTAGGGATTCTCACTAAAACCCGTGCGAAGCCGGGACGGAACTCTAGTGTTAGATAAAACTGAAGAAAGAAATCTATACCAATTGACTAACTGACTGACTGATATACCTATATATACAACGCATAGCCTAAACCACCGGTCGTTGAGACTTCAAATTTTAGGGTCATGGTACGTAAAGGTTTACAAAGAAAGGAATTCCCGTAATTCATCCCGTTTTAGTAGTAGTTGAGCTCTTAGAGAAGGGCTCGTCCGGGGAAGTACTACCACCATGCCTATTTCTGCCGCCAAGCAGCTTGCTGTGTTCCGGTTTAAAGGGTGTGGTGCCGGTGTAATTACAGGCACATGAGGCTTAACACCTGTATGCCTCAGGTTGATGGACGCGGAGTAGTGTATTGTAGGGCACGTTTCTGACTAGCGTGACCTACAAGACAATGCTTTGTTATAGGCTATGGTAACCACTTAACATTAGGTGGGCCATATGCTTGTTCCATCAGCAAATTTCGAACCGTCAGAAGAACTGTTTGTGACGACGTATATATTATAACGGCGAGTACCAAATTTCTGAGGTGTACCATCACCCATATAAAGTTAGGCGCGTTCATGTTAAATCTGAGAGGTAAGCCATTGAAAAAAAACCTTTCAATGGTTCACCCAGGTAGTCTTATGAGAATAACAGTGGGTAAGAACCGCTTTTAATATTACCCCGCCTTATAGTCATGTCAATTTTTGCTGACAAAAGCGATCAACGCGATATGGCATCGCTTCGATGGTTTACGATTGATTTATGGCTTTGATGAGAGAACGGTAAATCAGCGATAATTCCACAGGGTTTCGGTCATTAATTATTGAATATCGTATTTTATACAAAACTTATCTGTTTTGTGGACAAAGCAGTTGAAATTGACACATACATTATGTAACATTGAACCTACTTATATTAAAAGTTAAGTAAACAGGCGCATGTATTTATTTTAATAGTAGACGATTTATGCAGGCTCTTTTGTAATAATGTACATATACATTGTCCCGTTAATGTTGTTAAAAAAAAGATGCAAACAAAATATCAGCAGATATCTAGCTTAAGCTGCAGATGGTTTAAAATTAAGTTTCAGACAAAAATATGTGTTACCCGATACTCAGGGCCCCAGACAACTATCCTAAAACCTATGACTGACTGATTTATGTCTGGTTTCAATATCTTACGTGTTTATGCGACGTAAAAGATTTCGCGTGGTTGCTGTTACAATAGGGAATATATTAATTTACTTCATTTATAATATATTTTTTTATTTGTAAGTGAGTAGGTAATCTAGTGGTAAGCAAACTTTTTTTTGATTACTTGGCAGATAATTCTACTTATCCGAACCTAAAAAATATCTTAAAAATTATTTCTTTATGTCACCATGTGCCACCCCTAAGGAACTTACGTCTGCGGGTAATGTGAGGACATTTCAGTGTTTCAATGCTTGTTTGAGGAATTACTTTTGCAGAAAAAACAACACTGGAGACCAATGAGTGTTCCAATGACTTTGGAGAAACTTTTTCAGTGAAAACAGGCTTTGGTTTCAAAGTTGACTGACAACTTTTTGTGCCGGTGAAAACACAGGCGCATGAGGCTTACCACCTGTATACCCATGTTAATGGACGCAGAGCAGTGCATTGCAGGGCACGTTCCTAACGAGCGTGACCTACGAGACAATACTTTGTTATAGACGATGGTAACCACTTAACATCATGTGTCATGCCTATTTCTACCGCCAAGCAGCTTGCTGTGTTCCGGTTTGAAGGGTGTGGGTGCTGGTGTAATTACAGGCACATGAGGCTTAGCACCTGTATGCCTCAGGTTGATGGACGCAGAGCAGTGTTATTGTAGGTTACGTTCCTAACGAACGTGATCTACAAGGTAATGCTTTGTTATAGACGATGGTAACCACTCAACATCAATTGGGCCATATGCTTGTTCCTTCAGCAAATTGTAAAATACCCTTAAAATCAAAATAGCAATGAGCACTGCTTGGCGGCAGAAATTAGGTGGTAGACCCCCGGACAAGCTCTTTCACAAGGAGCTCTGAGTATTACAGATAACGTGTTCTCACTTCCGAGTATAATGAATTAATCCGTGTATCGACGTCACGTGCGGGGATTACAGGGCAATTAGCATGATAAGGGCACAGAAAAGGTGAAGGTTTCTTCCGTACCACTTCACAGTATTATCACTGTTTTTGTTATAAATATAGAACAAGATATACCCCCGTACCAATGTTGAGATTTAAATATAGCAGAAATCAGAAATCAGAAATCAGAAATTTATTTGCTTGAACATAGGTACAGATACAATATTCTTGGTGTTGGGGTTTACATAAGATTCCGTTATGTCCTACTATAAAATAGTGTGCAAATGTCAAATAATCCCTAATTGAGTCTAACATTTAACAAAATTACTTACAATGTCAATTTATGCTGAGTCAAATTATATGAAATTATTAAATACCTACCCTTACATAGATTTATAACTGAATTACCTATATGCTGGAATCTAAACCATCAGCTTATCTTCCTACTCACAGATTAATTAATATTATTATAAGAGCCTACCTAACTATTTAGCTAATTAAATTAATGCCAATTACAATATTTCAATAAAATGTCAGTCAAGATTTATTAGAATAATTCATAAATTCATTGATGTCATAAAAACAGCTATCTGCTAACCATCTTGTCAGTTTACTTTTGAACATATTATAAGGTAGGTCTTTAAATGAGTTTGGTAGTTTATTATACACCCTTATAGCAAGATTAGCTGAGATTTTATTGACTAATCTAAGAGTCGGTTGAGATGAAAGGTTGAGATATCAATGTCTAATGTTTTAGTAGCTTCAGCGGATTCTAGGGTTAAAATAATCTTTAAAAAAAATTAGTTATTATTTTTAGAAGATGGCACTTCAACTTTTGGATTGACGATACTGTAGGATGAGCTCAAATTTTTTCTTGACACTGAGCTCAGTTGTGTTTTCAATGTTTTTTTTTTATAGTTTTGAGTCATGCCAGACAGTGACATCTTGACTGTGGAACGGCTACCAAGTTTTTCCAAACTGTAATTGAAAACGACAGTGCAAAATTTCATTTATCACTTTTCAGAGTACACCCAGTCTTCGGCTTTCCTCATCTAGAAATTGCGAGTTCACCACCCACTGCCGTTTCAACTTGGCTTATGGGATTTGCCCATAAGCTATATTGACCACCTACGTTCTCTGATGCCCGTTCGTTATTGCACTTTTAATACCCTAGCGGCTAATAGGATAATATTGTAGGACGGTACTTTCAGGAACTACATACTGAACGTTGATAATTTTTTTTTTTTTTTTTTTTTTTCGAACGGACTAAAATGCTGGTATAATCGCCTAGCGATTTCTGACAGCGTTACCGGGCTACTGGCGAGCGCAGAAGGCGCTACGCCATTACAAAATTGGTTTTGTTGGCAACGAGCACAAGGGCACCACTTAGGTACGGACCTTGGCTTGGGCTGTTGCCGGAGAAGGGAGCTACGGAGAGACTCTTCGCCCTAAAGGGGGCGTTAACGGGGAGACGTCTTCGACCCCGCCGCCGGGGTCGGTGTGATTGTGGAGTGTTTCCTGTGTCCGGACTCGATGAAGCGACCTCCGCCGCATTCGCGGCGGTGATCGTGTCATCTGGGTCACCTAAAACGTGTCTAGGTCTACGGAGGGTACGTTTAACGGGCGGATCTACTGGATAATCGGGTAGCGAGTTAATTAAGGGATTCGGATGGTGAGGAGCCGAATCATAAAACCGCCTGGAGGCGCGTTTCATGAATTCGGCTATAGATTCGAGTTCGAGATCTCGATGAAGATCGATATTACGCATGTACCACGGGGCACCCGTGATAGTGCGCAAAAATCGATTTTGAAGAACGTTGATAAGTGAATCTCTCGCATTTATTGAGTAAAACTTCTTTACGAACGCTTGACTTGGGGAGTCAGCTGGTGAATGCGTGACGAAAGCGTTACGAAAAGTGTGATCGGGCGAGGTGAACGAAAGTTGAGAGGAAGATATAAGTTAGTGAAGATGGAAAGCGAGAAAGTTACGTTTTGTATATTACTGTAGAGGCAAAAAAAAGAGGTGCAAACACACATTTTCTTACTCTCTTTCTCTCATAGCCTATGTTTTGTATATCAAAGAAGTTTTAATTCAGTAGTGTTGTCTGAAGCACAGTTGTTTTTTTATAAGAACAATAATTGACAGTTATTTTTACAGTCTCGGATAACAAGTTTCCTAATTAATACTTTTTATTTAAATACATGTAGGTTTTATTTTTATTTTTATTTTATTTATTAGGGACAACAAACAGTTATACTTTGTGTAATAAACAAATAGGTAGTAGGTAAAAGTAAACTTAGTTAAAATATAACCTATAACATTATCCACAGCTTACAGTTATAAAGTAAAGAAAACGGAGATCCTGTTACATTTAAAAGTTCGCGTGATCTACTTTTGTTACCTAATTGACTAAAAAAGATTTGATACATGTACTTAGAAATAATGAAAACTAAATAGACGGAGTAGAAGATAAAACTAAATACTTAGTTACTGACTAAGAATAGTGCTAATAATGGCTTTTTTAAATTGTCCGACGGAAAGCGCAAAGACGTCAATATGTTCAAAGTGGGTGTTGTAGGTATCGACAAGTTGATAGATAGGAGCTCGAACGCCCGCATTAGTACGACAAGAGGTGGTAACAAATAGTCGATTAGAGCACACTGCGCGTCTATGCACTGTCCTCGGAACGCTGTAACACAGTTTATTTGTAAGTTGCGTGCAATCAAACCTATTGTGGCAAAGATTATAAAGCATCATTGCTCCCAAAAACATACGCCTCTGTTTGAGCGACAGCAACTTATACTTAGATAGGAGCTCGGTATAAGTGAGATACCCCCGGGAACATCTATAATTAGTTATACGTAAAAACTTTTTCTGTAATTTTTCTAATGACTCAATATATTTTTTGTAATAAGGGTTCCAAACCTGGGTAGCATACTCAACCTGAGGTCTAACAAGGGCATTGTATAGGTGCAAATACGTGGTAGGTTTATTAAAATATTTACTTACTCTAGATATAAAACCAAGCATTTGGAAGGCTTTACTTTTAATTTTATGTGCATGTAAATCCAAATTAAGTTTAGAGTCAAGTACAATTCCGAGGTCCCGCAGAGATCTAACTTTATTTAAGGTAACGTCGCAAAGTTTGTAGTTAAAATCAAATATATTAAGCTTTTTTGTGAACACTATGGAATTACATTTTGGTATGCTAAGATGAAGCTTATTACTTGAACAATATAAAGTTAGACGGTCTAGATCTTGCTGAAGTAACATGCAATCATCAGAATTGGATATTTGTCGGTAAATTTTTAAATCGTCTGCGTATAATAAAAAGTTGGAGTGTAAGAAACATTGATATATATCGTTTATAAAAATGATAAATAGAAGGGGTCCTAAAATTGATCCCTGCGGGACGCCAGACGTGATATTGATCTCGTTCGATTGATGACCGTAAACGACAACTCTCTGAGTACGGTTGGTTACATATGAAATAAACCAACGTAATAAATCACCTCGGATACCATTAAATGCAAGTTTATTCAAAAGAATTTCATGATCTACCTTGTCGAAAGCCTTCTGGAAGTCAGTGTAGATAGCATTGACTTGTATTCGTCTATCCATGCTCTCGAAAAGGTAGTTTGTAAAAATCATTAAGTTAGTGCAAGTTGACCTTCGTTTAACAAACCCATGCTGTTGCTCAATAATAGTACTGTGGAGTACAGGATAAATTTCATTGTGTACCAAACGCTCAAAAAGTTTCGACAAGGTAGATAGTATCGATATAGGTCGGTAATCAGCTACGTTATCTTTAGCTCCGCTCTTAAAGACAGGTGTTATGTTTGCTTGCTTCCAAATTCCCGGAAAGATACCTTCGGTCAGACATTTATTAAAGAGGATAAACAATGGCTTACATATTTCATGAGCAGTGTTTTTTAAAAATACTGGGTGTATGCCATCTGGTCCGATGCCTTTGGATTGATCTAGGTTTTTTAGCTCGGTGAGTATACTGGACATAGAAAGGCTTATGTTACATAGAAGGGGACTGTTATTAGCGTAATTATCCGGAGGAATCCAAGTGTTTGAATCAAATGTAGAAGGTTCATAAACGGAGTTGAAGAACTTAGAAAATAAATTACTTATCTCAGTCGGTGTATTTGCTGTTTCATGATTATAATTAACCCTTGACGGAATATTAGGCTTGTTTTTTAGATCAGATATGAATTTCCAAAAGAATTTGACATTAGTGCATATACTGTCTTGTACTGATTCTATATAATTATTATAGCATAGCTCACATTGTGACTTAAAGGTTTTCCGGTGATTTGAAAATACTTCGTAATCAGATGCATTTCCATAAGTCTTCCATTTAACCCATGCTTTAGACTTATTTTTAAAAGTACGCTTTAAAGATGGAGTAAACCATATAGGATAATGTGATGCTTTAGTTGTGGTGGTGGGGACGTAATTTTTTATAATTTCGTATATTTTATCATAGAATACTCCCACTGATGTGTCAGCAGATAGGTGATATAGTAAGTCATGCCAGTTGATTTCGTTAAGCGAACTGTTAATACCATCATAGTTAGCTCTATAAAAGTTGGGCTTGGTTACTGGACGGCATATCACAGATGAGCTTGCTATATCAAAATACGTGAAAAAAACTAGGGGAGGATGGATTGGACTGGCCTTAGTCAATGGCGTAGGAGCTTGTGGAAGTGGGTTATCTGAATTAGTAAAGGTTATCACCCAGAGCCCCAATTCACGTATTTTTTTGAAGCTGAGACGAGACTAAAACTAGTATTTGATTGTCTGAAATGTCAATTTCGAGGAATACCATTTGGAGGTTGATCCGATCGAAACTTGAAATTGATGATAATTATTTCGTTGCGAAAATAGGGCCTCTGTTTGCTTCAGGTTGATGGGCACATGTGGCAGTACAGTGGCAAGTTGTAGGGTACCTCTCAAACAAACGTAACTTGTAAGGTTATACTTTGTTATAGGCGAAGTTGAAAAAAGGGCTTCCCTAATAGGCGTCAACTTCGTACATTATAATTTAACATCCTTCAAACTGGAACACGACAAGCTGCTTGGCAGCAGAAATAGGCATGGCGGTAGTATTTTCCATTACACGGGTATTTATCGCGTATTACCTTTTTTATTTATTTTCCCGACGTTTCAGCTATGTTGCAGTAGTCGTCGTCGCGGGCTGACTGAAGCATTAAACTTGAGGTAAAAAAGGTAATACGCGATAAATACCCGTGTCATATAAGTGTTTAACACAAGTCTCTTTTATAGTCCACTGTAACAACTTTAATACAGTAAGATAAGTTAAATACTAAATTGAAAAGTACATTGGTTCCAGAAGGCACTCACATGAACACAATTCTCAGTATATCGTGCACCAGGGACCTGCCAGGTGGCGCAAGATGTGTCTTAGCTTCACAGATGCTTCGAATAATACATGCTCGGCCATTCATGTTTCGTCTGAAATAGTTATACATTTAGAAAATTAAATGTGTTTACGAATAGTAATAATAATGCTTGATTCTTCGAGGATGTCTAAGTGAGGTAGTTAGAGGTATGTCCAGGTAGTACATTTCGTTCATAACCACATTTTGCAGTGGTTAGTATTCCATACGTGACAGATTGCAAGCCCATTGCCACTGCTAGAATACTAACTGGTTTTCTCACGATGTATTGCGCACATAATTTTTTCAAACGGAAAAATCCACTGGCGTATGACCAGATTTGAATCCACGACTATATAATCAGAAGGCGGTGACTCTAACAATGGACCACTGGTACTCCGGAGTACGTATATTAGTTGATAAAGCTCACAGTTCCAAACCTCCCTGTATCCTCTCCCAAAACTCTCGTTTCTGCCGGTGATGTAACTTTCTCCTCGCGTGGTACGCCACAAACTTGGAATCTGGGAGGTTGTACGCCAGGTCGGCTTCTAAAACCATGTACCAGCCTGATGGTACGTGGGTCATAAAGGTTTTTACAACTGATGTGGTCACCTGAAAGTAATTACCTTTTAACTATAAAAGTTCTCGAATGGCAACAAGAAAACCTATGTAGAACGTTCTCTTTCCCTATAGATCGACGACGTAGCTAACTAAGGTCGCGAGAAGAAGATAGATGGAAAAAGCTCAAAAACGTTCTTCTTGGGAAAGATTAAGAAAGGTCAATGTCCAGCAGTGGACTTCTACGGGTTCTACATTTTTGATAGGGGAAAAAATAGGGAAAAGAGGAGGAAATTTCCTGTAAAAGATGTTGTCAGTATATGGACCTTATGTACATACGATTACGGGCTTGTTAGAATCAGCTCGTCAGATACTAGAAAAAAGTATGGGTCCAAATTCGGAAATGGTAAGATTGAAATCACACGTATATAAATAATAAATAAAATAAAATAGCCTTTATTTCCTCTAATAAATAAGATACTTGACGACCGATGTGGCGCGGCGGGCGAATGTCCGCCTGCGACGCAGGAGGTTGCGGGTTCGATTCCCGCCTTGGGATAAATGTTTGTACGATCTGCAAATATTTATTCCGGGTGTTCTGGGTATTTTCTATGTATAATAAAAAATATCTATGTACGTAATATATTGTATTAAGTATATCAGTCATCTAGTACCCATAACACAAGCTCTGCTTAGCTTGGGGCTAGATGATGCTGTGTGGATTGTCCAGCATTATTATTATTATTATTATTACTTAAATTTAAATTCATGCGGTAAAAATTAAAATTATTCTAACAATATTATTATTAAATTTGGATTCAATTAAATGTCTATAATGTAATAATGTAATGTTATTTATTTTTCTATATTACACACGTATATAGTATGCTTTAAATCTTTCTAAACCGATATTGGAAAAATAGCAATAGTACAACTAGAAATAAACTTATTTCACTACCGGCAATGTCGAGTAATCTTGACAATTTCCACCAGTAGGGATGAAATGAAAGCGGTTCGGTTTAAATCCAGGAAATTACAATAAAAATCCAGTTAGTCTCAGGATGAAAACGTAACTCAATGCTGTGTACAAAAAATATACCTCGAGATTGCAGTTTATTTATCAAGTACCTTTTAGTAGTTTTTAGGGTTCTGTAACATAAAAGGAATAAGGATAATTTTCTTTCTTCTGTAATGTTCGCAATCTCTCAGTCAAATGAAATCTGGAAGTTTTCTTCTTCTTAAAGTTTAAAACGTGTTTGCATTAATAATAACAATATTGTAATAATTTATTTCAACCAACAAAATAACAGTTTTGCACATAAAAAATGTATAACGTATATTGTATGTAAAAACGACACGGTGAAGAGTGGTTCTATGCAAAATCATGGCGGAAATAAAAAAAAGTGGTAAAAAAATGATAAAATCTGTGATGTCACGATTTCAAAACTTAGGTGCTGAAAGCTTTTGTTTAAAGAGTCAGGGAAAAATTTTAAAATTAAGAAATTTTAAGTTTAACCCCATTTTAGAAAATGGGGTGGTGAAGTTTGTTAGAAAAAGTGGTTGAAACTCGAAAAGGGCTCTAGGGGTTTTGTAATAATTTACGGTTTTTTTACTCAAGAAACACCCGGTTTCTTTTTATAGGAGAAATGTTATCGTTGTCTATTTACTACTGGTTTAAAGCATCAAGCATTGTATTCTATATAGATACAAAAAATGAATTTAAGTAATCTGTCAGTTATCTGTTTCCTATAATGCTTGCTTGCTTAATTTGAGGCTAGGTGGTGGTGTGTGAAACTTACAAATATTAATCCAAATAAGTTTGTTCTAAGAAAACTAAAATCACTTATAACAACATTTTTATAAATGTATGATATACGTATTAAGAATTATATATCTCACCGCTGCTCTACTGATTTTATATGCAAATTCAGTATATATCTAGGTATTACGATAATTTAGATGTTAACAATTTAATGGTTTTAATCTGATAATGCATATTTGTTCAATTTGGTACCTACTTTAAGACGGTAGAAACACATGCTTGGTTCTATAAAAAAACAGTAATTATGACTGTCTTTAGTACAGAGCCCTCAAAGTGCAAGTGCCGCTCACGCTTGTCTATTTTATTTGAATCCTAAGAGACAGTTCTCGGAAACAAATAAATTGGAACTTAAAATTCAATTGTGTTGCAAGCAGGTTTTTTGTTGAATCCTTAAAACTAATAAAAAAATTTAGTTTAGAATAAAGCGTTCCGTTTAGATGAA
Source organism: Electrophaes corylata (assembly GCA_947095575.1). Classification (NCBI taxonomy): domain Eukaryota; kingdom Metazoa; phylum Arthropoda; class Insecta; order Lepidoptera; family Geometridae; genus Electrophaes; species Electrophaes corylata. Next base: position 9,361,719 of record OX352715.1, on the reverse strand, counting down.
GAGATGTATGTTTTTCCCTAGATAAGATACTAAAACTAGATAAAAAACTTGCCTCATACGACTTTACACGAGGAGGCAAGTTTTTTGGAGTTGCCTAAAGATTCTCGTTTTTCAAAAATCAGATGCATATGCTCGTCTCAAAATCTCTGTTCGTGTAAAGAGTTTCCTGCTTGTGAAAACCACCGAAAGGGCCGACGAAATGTGGAGCATTTTGTCCTTAGTGGTGTTTTTCTGCATTTTTTATTCTCGTACGTCCCCAATTTGGACCAGCGTGAATTACGCCTTTTTGATATTACTTATGCCATTGTATTTATTTTAAATAATCTAGGCAACCCAAAAACTTACTAAATACTACAGACATAGGCAGATGAAGCCACTCAATATTAGGTATTAATACTATATTTATTTTAAAATAAATAAAATATATCACTTCGGGGCTCAGCATCTGGATTCATCGGGGATGAGCAGGAACCAACCCGTATGAACTAATTTGCTGCTTTATTATTGGCCAGTGAGGCTATAGTTTTTGAAGTTTTACACAATGTTTAAACTCTTACTCCAAGAGGATGTGTTTAAAAATTGTATAAAAAAATATTATTACAACTAGGTACACTCTTGGCCAACAACATAAAGATAAAAAAAAAGCTAACGACTTTAATCCTAGGCATGGTACATATTCTCTTAAACCTTTTAATATCAAGACCCACATAAGATTCTTTGAGGGTGTCTAAGGGAGGTAAGTAATCAGGTACAAGTCCCAATAATACTTTTGGCAGATACCCAAATTATACATTAATTTAGATTCCATACATTACATGCTGCAAGCCCATCGCCGCTGCTAGAATTATCTCAGGTTTCTTCATGATATTTTCCATTTTAAGTAAAATTATATACAATTTTGAAGAAATCGGTTATTTTTGTAATATATTTATATTGTTTATTTCTTATTCGATTCTGTTTTATTTTTGGTAAAGTAAGATTTAATTCTAATTTTAATTTGGTATGTACACGAACCTACCTCTATAGTCACCTCTCTGTAGCCTCAAAGGTTTGCTGTAAGAAAACTCTATTCAGGGTTATGCTCGCCTTTGTACATGTCCTCTAATTGTATTTTTCCTATGTAATTTTATTTGTGCAATAAAGGATAGGAAAATATTCAAATAAAACTTACAGAAATTGTACTTCCATCAGGGAAAGCGATATGCCTTCTCTTTCTCACTGATTCAATTGAACTCTTCACATTCGGGCAATAGTCCCTTGCGAACATCAAACCCGGTTCTAAAGTCACAAACAAAACTGCTAATAGACAAGTCTTTTGAAAATAAATCATTTTTTTAATAATGTTGGTTGTACTGTCGATATCCTCTCAATTTGTCTATCATTCTTCATGTGACAAAATTTGAACGGCCACCTACGTGGATGTCTATTTTTAGGTTTCAGGTTTTTTGATCACTGGCTGTGAAATGACCATTCATTTCGGATAAAGAGGTGTGCTCACTAGACCTAGAGTTTCATTATTTACATTATTATCACTTTGTAAAAGAATCATACAAAAAAACGGTAGGAATCAAGCCGTAAGTTTCTTGCCGGTTCTTCTAGGCATGGTCGCGAGGAACTGGCGCTTAGATTCACCTAGATTTAAGACGTTTCAAGATGATCCCTGCAGATATTACTGAATAAATGATTTTTGACTTTGATTCTGACTTGACCTTAGACTTTGATCCTTTAAAACATGTAACAGAAAAGTTTTCTTTATTTTTGAAGGTTATACAAACAATGTTTCTGTAACACTCTTGTTGTAAAAGTTTTCTTTCTTTTCATGTTTTAAAATAAGAATTAAAACGGCAAAAAATATATTGATGAAGATGTTTTTATCTAAATACGTAGCTTTATTTTGACACCAAATATTTATCTAATATTCAATGAAATACAAGTAGTTTTAAGGTATATGTCAGGACATTATTTTTTTTATATGTCAAGACTTTTTCAGGATTTTTTTTACACAACATCATCTAGCCCCAAACTAAGCATAGCTTGTACTATGAGAACCAGATGACTGATACAATACTTATATACTTTTTTTTTGTAAATACATACATAGAATACAATACAACACCCAGACACAGAACAAACATTTATGTTCATCACACAAATGTTTGTTCTCGGTAGGGATCGAACCCACCACCTACAGCACAGAAGGCAGGGCTACTACAAACTGAGCTGTGACGGCTGTCAAATGTATCAGTAGAATGATGGGATAGTGGCGTAACTTGCGTAATAATTCCTGCCGTAAAAAAAACAATATTTATTAATGTTCATTTAGTGTTCATGCCTTTTTTTATATACTAGCAAAATTTCAGAAAAATATATTTAATGTACAGACTTTTTTACCCTTACAGTTTTATTATAGTAGTAGGTAAGAGTTTCAAATGATTTAGCTTTGTGAAAGAAACCGCTGTGGATATTATGGTTGATTTAAGGTTCCATACAGGTTGTAGGGTTCAGAGGGAGTCAGATGTAGGCGTGCCTTTATTCCCCGGAGATAAATAGAGCACACGTCACGGTTCACCTTATTATTGACGGTACTAGTATGGAATACTCATGTGTTTACTTATGTTTGTAAAAAGGTGTACAAAACAATGTCCTAACTGACATGTCTAAATATACATTAGACATAATAATAATAATAATGCTGGACAATCCACACAGCATCATCTAGCCCCAAGCTAAGCAGAGCTTGTGTTATTGATACTAGATGACTGATATACTTAATAACAATACATAGTTAGCATGACGCCAGCGTCATGCTAACGTTACCAAAATGTATGAGATTTTGCACAGCGCCTCTATCGTGCGTAAAGAAAACTAAAATTGCAAGCACGAACACTTTTAGCATTACGTACGTAAAGTAAACGATAGCTAGGTCCGTAAAGTAACGTAATTCGATAGGAAGTTAGTAAATCGATTGTCGTTCGTGCTACCATGTATCGTCTCGGTCCGTAAACCTAACGTATTCACATAACGTTACGATACGAAAGGGTAATTCGTTCGTGCTTACCCCCCAGGTCCTAAAGCAATTCTGTGTGTGACAGGTTGCAAGTCCATCGCCGCTGCGAGAATACTAACTGGTTTCCTTACGATGTTTTCCTTCACCGTTTGAGACGATGTAAAAATAAAAATATACTGCTATTGTTTTTTTTTTATACAACTTGTTGATGGAACAAGCAGATGGCCCACCTGATGTTAAGTGGTTACCATCACCTATAACAAAGCATTGCCTCGTAGGTCACGCTCGTTAGGAACGTCACCGACGATGCACTACTCAGCGTCCATCAACCTGAGGCATACAGGTGTTAAGCTATTGCCGATACTTTCGTAGTAGAGAAATGATAGTAGGTAAGGCATATAGGTCGTTGAACCGAAATCCGCTGAGAAAATTTTTTCGAATGGCAAACACAAACCGAAAGTCGAAGAATACCTTCCCCTAGCAGACAGGGCAACGAAATTGTATTTGGGGAAGTTTGTAAGTGAAGGCACAAAACCGTTTTTTGGGATGTATGAGGCCGATTTATGTCCAATAGAAGATTTTTCAGGAACGATGTTAAGATAAAAATCAAGAGGCTTAATAAAATCACGTACGGAGTTTCAATAGGTTATTTTTTGCTACTGCTCGTAGAACATGCATATGGCCCACCTGATGTTGAGTGATAACCATCACCTACAACAAAGCATTGCATTGTAGGTCACGCTCGTTAGGTACGTGCCCTCTGATGCACTATTGTTATTAACAATATTGTCAAGCTATTATTATTGTCAATCTACTGTAGGATGAGAGAGGAGGGAGTGTATTAAAAACCTGTTTTTTTTTTTTTTTTTTATTATATTTTTGCGGCTTTGGTATCACTGCGGCCATATGGCCTATTGTGATCGCCACTTGTTAAGGTCACCCTTTGTTAGGGCGTTCATAGTTCACCACTGAACCCTGCAGCTGTTAGGAACTGGAGGATTTTCTTGGGGGTGAGTTCTTGTAGCTCATCCGGGCTCAGGGTATGTTTTCCCAGATGGATGCTACGCTTTTGGATTAGTGGTCCACACTCTCCTAGTAGGTGAAGAGGCGATTCGTCCGCCTCTCCACAGAGCCTACAGGTTCGTGTTTCGGAGAGCTTCAACTTGAACATGTGCTTGTTGAGGCGACAGTGTCCAGTCAGAGCCCTTACCATGGTTCGTAGGTTGCTCCTGCTGAGCGCTAAGATTCGGTTGGTGAACCGTTAATCGAAGGCTTTAATCAGTGCTTTAGAGTGGTTCATGCCTGCGGAGTTTTTCCAGAGTTTTGTCGACTCCTCGAGGCAGGAAATTAGAAGAGTTCTTTCAGCTAGGCTTTTTGGTATGCCACAGAAAGGCTCGGGGCCCAACTGCGCTCCACCAACCCCGACACGCGCTAGCCTAACGCGCTAAACCTGGTTTGCTACAACACATGTTTATTTCTTCTATTAACTAAAACCTTTATCCTTTCATCTAACCACCGAACTCCCAAATCCCCTTATCAATCCTCCATTCAGCCCTTCCCGTCTTCTCACTCACTTATTCACTACGTTTCTTTTCACACAGCATTTAACGTTCCGTTCCTACACTTTGATACCACACTACTATATAGTTTTTTTTGTAAATACATACTGAGACTACCCTACGTCCACCAACCAGAAGCATACTGGTGTTAAGCCTCAAGTGCCTGTAATTTCACCGGCACCCACATCCTTCAGACCAGAACACAGCAACGCGAGCATCACTGCTTGGCGGCAGAAATAGGCATGGAGGTAGTACTTTTACTATCCCTTTCGAAAAAACTCTACTACTACTATACTATTAACGTAATTTAATTTTACTCTAAATAAAGACAGTGATTTTAATAGCTTATTAAAAATAAAGCAAATCATTTTTGAAGCTTATTTCTGTTGAATCGCTGTCATTGTTTGAACAATGTTTGACGCATAACGTAAGCAAATAATCATAAAATATGTGGTAATTTCACTACTTTTAGCGGTTATTGACATGATAAACAATATTGTGTAAACATGAGTTGATATTTACAGGTCAATGTGAAAAATATTAAACTGAGACTGCGTCACATCTGGCTACTCGTTAGTCAGATGTGGCGCAATCGTAGTTTTTTTGACGTGGGTGGATGTCGGGACATATGTATTTGTATAATTAGTTTTACATATTTTTGGTCCAGATTTTAAAATATACTAAAAACTTGAAAATCTTTGTTACGTTGGCAGCACAATGTTCTTTTGAACCTCCATTTTGTTCCTTTGAGATCTGCCAAAAGGTTACAAACCTCATCAAAGTGAAGTATTTATCATCAACCTCATCAAGATTCACAGACTGATCGTTTTTAGATGAATACCAAACATACAAAATACGTATTTCTGAATAAATTACTGAAATCTTGGAAGTCTTATCCATACTAAGCCAACGTTCGAATTTGTTAACGTAGCCGTGTTCGGTGACCCGGGATGTTGTGTCAAAGAATTAGAACAGAACTGTGGAATCTACTCATTACCTTAGTCACGAGTCACATCGCTTAATTTCAGCAAAAAAACTACCTTATGCTTACAAAAACATGGTTTATTATTGCATGAATAATGTTTTACAGATTTCGATACTGATATTGACAGATACATTAGCTTATCATTACGTACCAAGGAAATAAAGTATAAAAGCTGGTTGTCCATACTCAGTAACTTGCTGGTTCTTGCACTGAACACACACCAATCAACTAGATTTTGACTTCTTTCCTTCTACCTGGTTGTCTTGTTAATGCTTCTTTTTTGATTTTTCCACTTATAAATAGAGACGATCTATCGTTAGAAGTCACGAGTACATAACGCGATTTGCAATTTAATATTTTATATTTAAATACTTGCGGCCGCTCGCAGCTTCGCCCGCGTGGCAGTTTTTTTCCGTTCCTGTTATTTTTTCGGGATAAAAAGTAGACCATATGTTAATCCAGGTTAACAATCTACATTTATTTCAAATTTCATCTAAATGGGGCAAGTGGTTAGAGCATGAATGAGTAACAAACATGCATCCATCCATCCATCCATACTTACAAACTTTCGCGTTTATAATATTAGTAGGATTTAAACTAAATAAAATACTCGTTAAGAAAATAAATACAATAAATAGCTTATCTTTCCAGTGCACTGATGATATAACAGAAGCAACCGCTTGCGAAAGAAATTGTCATAAGTTTTTTTCTGTTTGAATAAAATATGTTCGGTATATTCTCAAACGTTGAAGGAAAACATCGGGCGCCAAGTTAGTATTCTATTTGTGTAATTGGCTAGCAACCTTTCACGTATACTACTGCAAAATGTGGGTATGAGCCAAGTGTAAGTTTTCAAAGAGTCTTGATTGGGTACTTGGTATTCGAACTAACAGATCTGACAGGCAGACAGACAGCGGAGTCTTAATAATAGGGTCCCGTTTTACCCTTAAGGTACGGAACCCAAAAAAGACAGTAGGTATGGGGGATATCTCCTGTGTAAGAATTATAAGATTCTTTTATTTCTTTCAAAAAACCATCGTAAATAATTAAACAACATTCAATTCCCACCGAGAACAAACATTTGTGTGATGAACATAATATCTGTGTCTAGATGTTATATTGTATTCTAAGTATGTATTTACAAAAAAAAAGTATATAAGTATTCTATCCGTCATCTGGTTCCCATAGTACAAGCTATGCTTAGTTTTAGGGTTAGACGATGAAGTGTGAAAATTTCCACAAATATTTATTATCATTATTATAAACAAATAATTTCGTTAATTTATAAAAAAGATTTATTGTTTGTTCATAGATAATATAAAATCCAGAAGTGAGAAAGGGCAGTCGCTAGTTTGGTTACAAAAATCTGGGTCCATTAGCTCGTAGTAGTCTTTCATTTCTTCCCTGAACTCCTGTTCATGTAATGGTGCCCTAAAAAAAATAATATAATTAAATATATTCATAAAAAAGCATGTTTTTATTGCGAAACACGCGGGGAAATTATAATAATCTTTTTCTAGGATAAAGTTTGGTCGGTTCTCATAAAGAAATATCGTCAAATTTAGGTGTGTTGATCTCCAAATAGTAAGTCTCAGGCCTAAAAACATAGGAGTAGGTATAAAGTAAATAAAAACGGCCAAGTACTTGTCGGACTCGCACACGAAGGGTTCCGTATTAAAAACGGGAAAAAATCACGTTTGTGCAAGGGTACGTTTATGTGGGCAAGGGGTTCTCATACAGAAAGCCCCTTGCCCCTTTGCTTGCCTTAAATAATTATTTTATTCTGTTTTTTAGTTTTTATTTTTTGTTATAGCGACAACAGAAATACATCATCTGTTAAAATTTCAACTCTCTAACCATCATGGTTCATGAGATACAACCTGGTGACAGACAGACAGACAGACAGCGGAGTCTTAGTTATTACTAAGACTCCGCTATTGGGACCCTATTGGGTCCCGTTTTACTCTTTGGGTACGGAACCCTAAAAAGGGTGTCTACGAAGAGATGCATCGACGTTGAAGTTTATATGAAAATAACTTCCTGTAGTAGAAATACATTTTGCGCTCAAACTCAATCGAATTTACTCCTTCCGCTGTCTCGAATATCAAACAAAACCACTATCTTCACCATTACACTGCCATTATAGAGCCATTACGAAATCAATTTAATTTAATATTGTGCACTTCCGTCGCACCATTTCGGGGAGGATGCTGTGAAATCAAGTTATATCTCGTATTTCATTTTCTGTTAGCAATTTTTCCACTCGCTACTTTCATTTTGTCACAGTTCAATAAACGTGAAGTGCATTACGAGCGATTTTATTTGTATCGTCTATTACAAGTTCGATATTTCGAAGAACGATGATAGCTACATGAGGCTTAACACCTGTATGCCTCAGGTTGATGGACGCTGAGTAGTGCATCGTCAGTGACGTTCCTAACGAGCGTGACCTACGAGGCAATGCTTTGCTATAGGTGATGGTAACCACTTAACATCAGGTGGGCCATCTGCTTGTTTCATCAACAAGTTGTATAAAAAAAAAAGCTAAGTAATGACAAAAACGGTATTAAGTTGTCTTTCGACTCATAATGTGACATTGTGCATTGTCTTTAGGTCAGTCAGACAAAACAAAGACTCTTATAAAGTAGTATAGATTAGATAGGCAAATAACACACAACACCTTCGTAAATAGGTAGGTAGGAAAACTTAGCTTGCAGACAGTTATTTTCAAATGCTCTCATTATTTTGGAATTGGATCATCCAGCTTTCAAATCATCTAAACTAAGTTTCCAGACTGACCTAGTATCCTACGCCTAGGAATAGCTCAGTTAATTAGAATCTAACCTCGATACTTAATATGTTTTCTGTTTTAGTTTCAAAACGGTATTTTTTTTATTAAATCTTATTACTTAATAGGACGAAAACTCCAAAAACTTGCAAATGCTTGACCTGATATTCGTAAATATTTTGAAGAATAAAAAATGTACTTTTTTTTATGCAATTTGCTGATGGAACAAGCATATGGCCCACCTGATGTTAAGTGGTTACCATCTCATCGTGTGGTGGTAATGTCATGTGGTACTTATTTTATTCCTAGCGACTACGAATAAACTCGTACATAAAAACTTTAGATACAAATTCAAAGTCAAAATGCATTTGCAGAGAACACAGACTTCCACTTAATACGATTGTGACTATTTGTGACATACCTCTTTAGTTTCATTCACTCATTCAACATTCTTCATACATGCTCGTCGCTTTAGGGTTCTCGTGACCTAGACTTTCTCTAAAAAAACCTGCTACCTGGTCGAGATACGTACACTGAGGTCTTCCCCTTCCAATAGTCCCATTCACACTCACTTGATACACTTTTTCCGTCATTTTATCCGTCCATAAACAAATTACAGTTCAAGGTATAATAGGTACCGCAGCACCGCCAGTTCAATTACAGACACGAAGACTAACAACTTTACGAGTGACGGGTGATGTGCATCGCCACTTTAGATGCGTACTCTGTGGAAGTGCTCGGAGGTAATAGAATTATTACAGGCACGGGTAACCGATAGTTAGTAATTGATTCAGGTGTAACCGTGGAGCTTGATTCTAAAATACTTGATAGGCAAAACAAAGGTGACCCAGTCTAATTTGCTGGGCTTTAAGAAAAGGTTGGAAGAACAGTACCTGATGAATACCTATAGAACTGTTTTACCTACCTAATCTTCTTGTTTATGAAACCATGAGTGACTTTATTTGCGTTAGAATTTTACGCGAATAAAATCACTAAGTTTTCATACAAACTTTGAAACCCTTTTTCAAACCCTTGGGATTTTTGGTAGATTTTTTCAAGGCTGTTTCAAAGTGAGCGCCTTCACTTTAAAGTACCTGTTTGTGCAAAATTTCAGACCGTTGGGGCCTAAACTTTTCGTGAGTCAGTCTGTAAGGTGTTGAACCTAAATAGATTTTAGAGATAACGGCTCAACATCAGGAGGTACAGTGTACTTTTTTGCGTCCATCAACTAAACCCATCGACACCCACATTCTTCAAACCGAAACATAGTAGGATGCTTGGCGACAGAATCAGGCATGGTGGTAGTAGTACTTCCCAAGACGAGTCCTTCACTAAAAGATATACTACTAACGTCCGCTCGCAGCTTTGCCCGCGTAGCAGTTTTTTCTCGTTCCCGTTATTTTTTCAGGATAAAAAGTAGCTTATATGATAATCCAGGTTATAATCTATATCTATTCCAAATTTCATCCATATCAGTCTACTGGTTAGAGCGTAAAAGAGTAGGTAACAAACATCCATCCATTCTTACAAACTTTCGCATTTTACTAAAAAGCTATTTTAATACGGTGCGAAAAAAGGCGTAGAACTTACGCAAATATAACCCTGAGTATGTCGTGTACGAGAGACTTTCCAAGAGGCGCGAGGTAGGTTCTTGCTTCACATACGCTGCGTAGGACACAGGACCGACCGTTCATGTTGTGGCTATAAAAAATATTGATTGTTTTGATTCTTTTATGAAAATATCATTACGCTGTATTTTATGGGTTCAATCTGTACAAACATCTATAAGATGAATAAGCATTTTTTCGTATTCACGTCTGCTAGAATACCAACTGGTTTCCTCACAATATTTTTCTTCACCGTTTGAGAGCATTGGTATTGCACACATGTTTTCAATAGAAAAATTCAAAGGTGCACGACCGGTTACAATTTTACCAGACCGGTGCTTGAGCGAATAATTAAAAATACATTTTTATACATACATAATAATAAATTTCTCCTGGGTTTTTAAACCTTTTCAAACCAGCACTACATTAAAAATGTATTTATAAATACAACAGAATAAACTAGAAGAATAGAAAAGCACAGAATAAACGTTTATTTAGCACTCAAAACGTGCGCAATTTAGTCCGTGTTTAAGGGTTGAATTTCGGGAATTCCTATTAGTGCACTTCTACGCACCACGACAAACATAATCATGAAAATTTCAAGTCTTTTTAATTACTCTACTAACCAATAGTTAGACTGTGCATTGTCTTTAGGTCAGTGATAAGACATATTTATAAATTGGTACAGATAGATTAAACAATCAGACATTAATATTAATTTAAAAAGGAGCATACAAAAAAACGGCTGGTTTGTTTTTCTAGGCTTGGTCGCGAGGAACAGGCGCTTAGAGTTACCTAGCTTTAATACGTTTCAAAATGATCCCTGCGGATATTACTGAATAAATGCTTTTTGAGTTTAACGTTATTTAAATTTATAATATCTGTCACTATTCATCATTACCCATTGATAAAAGATGGCTTCTTTTTTCGTGTCACTGTTACAACTTCTTCAATTTTAAAGCCACTTTGACCAGTAGGTAGCAACATTTCCTCTCCAATCCTGACTAGAGATTATTAAACTCACAAATCAATAGAACTTTGCAGCCTCTCCCAGTACTCCCGCTTCTGTCGATGATGCTGCTTCCTCCTGAAGAAACGGTTGGTGAAGTTCTCTTCTGGCAGAGGGAACATTACATCTATCTCCAGGGCTATGTTCCAGCCAGATGGCGCATGGGTCATAAATGCTTTCACCAGGGAGATGGTTAACTGGAAGGCAGAAAGATTTCAAATTAGAAATAATAGTTCACCCTTGTGATAAAAACATCCTATTAATATTCCTACTAATATTTGTAAGTATGGATGGATGGATATTTGTTACTCTTTCACGCTCTAACCAGTGGACCGATTTGGATGAAATTTGGAATAAATATAGATTGTACCTGGATTAACATATAAGCTACTTTTTATCCCGAAAAAATAACGTGAACGGGAAAAAATTGCCACGCGGGCAAAGCTGCGAGCAGCTGCTAGTATTAAGTATTAAAAAACATTGAAATGACTGAATAGGTATTTTCTAGGTAAGCGTGCTACACCGTTGACAGCATCATTACTCAACATCAGGTGTAATAGCGATTAACTGTAAAAATTTCAACCAAAAGTACACGTACCACCACATTACTGTTTTCAGGAAAAGTTAGATGCCGCCGTTTTCTGACTGATCCAATATGTGTCTTTACATTCAAACAATTATTACTTGTATTATTCACAAAACACTCAAACTGCACCAATACACACACTAGTACATATAACCAATGCATCTCGAAAACACAGAGTATTCTATAACCTTAGAAACCTCACTACCTCTCCTGAGAAAACGAAACAGTAGAATATCTATTTTGTCTGGAGTCTTGTATTTCAAAGCATAAATAAATAGTACGAGATATTTCTTTCTCTTTCTTTCGCTGTTACTCTTTTGTTCAGTGAAACCTTCATGGTTGCTATTAGCAGCCTGAAAAGCTGTTTGATAATGATTTGTGTTACTATTATAAAAATTAACAGTACAATACAAATTTGTTACAAAAATTAATTAATTAAAAAGCGCATATTTTCAAAAAGTTTGAATCCGGACCGAGGTTAGTGGAAGGGAGTAAGTGGAAAAAGGGCTTGGAGGGAAAGAGACTAAATAAAAAAAACACTCCTACGTCAACTACATTAAATACAGAAAAATTGAGGATTTTTTTCTGTTAGCGAAAATTTACGTTAAACGAAAACTCAGACTCCAAGTTTATGTCAAGGTCACCGCACTTCATCTAGGTCATTGACCTAACACAATGTGAATACTTAAGCCAATTTAAATCATTATAAAATTAATCGGAGATGAAACTCTTTGCCAACATTTGGCTCAAAATTTTATAAAAGACTAGTATTTAGTAGCAATGGCTCAGACTTAAACATTGTAGGTACCTAATGTTATTTTTCACGTGACAACTTACTATTTACATGGTGGAGTGTACACACGCCTGCCGATCAACGTTGGACAGTATGGAATAGACTTTTTCTCTTCCACGTTCTTTTGATGCGGCGCGATAGTCTAATTGGAGTTGGACCCCGTCTTCTGATCCTAAGGTCGTGGGTTCCAATCCGATCACGCACTAATGAATTTTTCTACCAAAATATTTATATAGATAGGTATCTTCTAGGTAAACGTGCTACATCGTCATCGGCGTCATCACTTAACATCAGGTGAGATTGCGGTCAAACGTTAGCCTATAAATTGTAAAAAAAAAAAATGTGGGCAATGCCAGTGTTCTCAAACGGTAAAGGCAAACGTCAGGAATATCTACCATGCATGGCGAATGAATATCCAAACACGGTAGATATCCCCTCAGAACTCTTAGTACAAAGTAGTAACTTTGACGACCGATGTGGCGCGGCGGGCGAATGACCGCCAGCAACGCAAGAGGTTACGGGTTCGATTCCCGCCTTGGGATAAATGTTTGTACGATCTGTAAATATTTATTCCGGGTGTTCTGGGTATTTTCTATGCATAATAAAAATATCTATGTATGTAATGTATTGTATTAAGTATATCAGTCATCTAGTAGCCATAACACAAGCTTTGCTTAGCTTGGGGCTAGATGATGCTGTGTGGATTGTCCAGCATTATTATATTATATTATTAAATACCTACTCGAGATTCTTTGAGATTGCTTACCACCAGTTCACTGTGTTTCCACAATTGACAACATCGTAAAGAGTGTGTAAATTAGGTGCAAAAAGGCAAAACCCAACAAGTGTAAAAGCGATATGGCTATTAATTTTGAGTAATCGGTCCGAAGTTTTGTTAAAATTTTGAATGTATGAATGTATTAAGTATATCAGTCATCTAGTACCCATAACACAAGCTTTGCTTAGCTTAGCTAGATGATGCGGTGTGGATTGTCTAACATTATTATTATTATTATCATCATAAGTCATCACTATGTTTTCCATAGCTAGCTAACTTTATAATGCAAACAATGGGTACTGTATTATTCTGAACCTGTGCAACGGGTATATTTGCTAGAGTCATTTGTAAATGCCGTCTGTGTAAATTAGCACCTCTTTGGTTCTCGCTAGACGTGACTGTCGGGAGTACAACAGTTATAACATAATAAACTAATTCAAAATTTACTTATCTTAGAGTTCCGTACCCAAAAGGTAAAACGGGACCCTATTACTAAGACTCCGCTGTCTGTCTGTCTGTCCGTCTATCACCAAGCTGTATCTCATGAACCGTGATAGTTAGAGAGTAAAACATAGAATATAATAAATAATTAAGGGGGTTCTGCCGTTTTTATTATAGATAATGGTACGGAACCCTCCGTGCGCGAGTCAGACTTGTACTTAGCCAGTTTTTTTTATAAACTTTTATTTACAAAAAATATAATTAATTGATAGGGATCACTTGAGCTCAACTGGTTTGTATGTATTTTTTACATACTTTTTTACAAATACTTTTTTTACAAGTGTTTACAAGATACTTGCAAACGATCTAGAGATAGTTCAACTGATCTAGACCAGTGCCAGTTAGAATGGCCTACTACCAAACTTTATATTTTTTTTATAAAATTTTATATTATTTAAATTATGTACTGTATATGTAGATATCATCATCATCATCATCATCATCATCAGCCTGTAGAGTTCCACTGCTGGACATAGGCCTCCCATTTTGTATAATGTAGATATACAGTACATAATTTATGCATAGTAATATACTTCTAGCTGTGGTGATATCAGCTAAGGATCCCCTAATTACTTGCTTCTGTTTTTTCTATGAAGTTTAATTTTATTAAATTTATTTATCAAAAACTAGCGGCCGCCCGCAGCTTCGCCCGCGTGGCAGTTTTTTCCCGTTCCCGTTATTTTTTTCGGGATAAAAAGTATCCTATGTCCTTCTCCTGGCTCTAAACTACCTCCCTGCCAATTTTCAGCTAAATTGGTTCAGCCGTTCTTGAGTTATAAGTGAAGTAACTAACACGACTTTCTTTTATATATATAGAAGATAATATAACCACAGATAAAAATTATATATTCACTTTATTACAAATAATGTTTCAGGTAAAATAAACGTTGCTCCACTTGGCAACAGATACAAAAACGTTATCCAGTATCTTCATTTTGGTCATCCAAATTCAAGCTGTAAAGGTCCTCGCATCCAGGGTACAAACTGGAACAGTCATGATTCCCGCGGGTCACATCGTACCCTGACTCGAATCCGCGGCCTTTTGGTAATCTGAAATTATTATTGGATAGTTTTATGGTTAGGATGAGTTGTTAACTGAGTTTTGACGACCGACCGATGTGGCGCGGCGGGCGAATGTCCGCCTGCGACGCAGGAGGTTGCGGGTTCGATTCCCGCCTCGGGATAAATGTTTGTACGATCTGCAAATATTTATTTCGGGTGTTCTGGGTATTTTCTATGTATAATAAAAAATATCTATGTACGTAATATATTGTATTAAGTATATCAGTCATCTAGTACCCATAACACAAGCTCTGCTTAGCTTGGGGCTAGATGATGCTGTGTGGACTGTCCAGCATTATTATTATTATTATTATTTTTTGGGGTCAATAGCTATTTGCCAATAAACTTTCAATTGCCGCTTTTGGGTTATCTTTAAACTTTTTTTTTATATAACTTGCTGATGGAACAAGCAGATGGCCCCTGATGTTAAGTGGTTACCATCACCTATAACAAAGCATTGCCTCGTAGGTCACGCTCGTTAGGAACGTCACCTACAATGCATTAATCAGCGTCCATCAAACTGAGTTTCTTTCTGTAGGTCACATCTACTTTAAAAGCTCTGGATAGTCTTTTTCATACAACTTGTTTATAGAATACGCAAAGATATATAGGGTCGTTTTTTGAGAAGGGCGGTGATGGGCAAGTCCAAACCACGGGAGTTAAAGAAAAGTCGTGAAAAGAGTCATGCCCCCGATTTAATATAATATATTATTGAATAGGCTCTGAAATCACTGGACCGGTTTGAAAAATTAATTCACCGTTGGAAAGCTACACTATCCCCAGGTGACATGCGGTTATTATATTTAAAAAAAATTGGGATCGTTACTAAAACCCGTGCGAAGCCGGGACGGGTCGCTAGTAAGTTATAAAAAGAGCTTAAAGCGCTTACGTAAAAGTGGCTCTCATAATTTCCTCTACAAATGTTCCTTGTTCGCTTCTTTCTTGGCCATACTCGCACAACATTCTTCGGACACAATTTGTTCCGTTCCAGCCCAACCTAAAAAAATAATTTGTTACTTTTGTAATTTTAAGGATAGTAATATCGCTAGCGATGGACCAATTTTTGTTTTATAAAAATAGCTTTCAAATAAAAATATTTGCTGGTTCTTTCATAAAATACTTTCATAGGTTTTAAAAGTAATAAATTCTCAATATCGGTATGAAAACAAGCACAACTTCGTCCGTGTAAAATTCTAACCCGCTGCACCCTTTTAGGGGCTGAATTTCAGACATTCCTTTCTATACACACCCCTACGCACCAAACTTCATATAGCACAAATATGTAAAACTCTCTAAAACTAGTGGTGTAGCTGTACGTTGCCTTATGTCAGTCAGGACAAAGATATTTGAATAATATAAAGATAATTGGTATAAATATACCTACTCGTAGTGTATGTCATGTGTCATTCGTAGCTGGATGTTTGTTACTCTTTCACGCTCTAACCAGTGGACCGATTTAGATGAAATTTGGAGTAGATTCACAAAAATTTTTATAATAACCTTTGTGATTTCCTTAAGTGCAGGTAAGCACTATAAAAACAAATAAACTATGAAATGACACACGGTGACATCTCTTGTCGATTTAACTTGAATGCAATTTCGGTTATCGAGCACGAGTACCGTATTAGAAACATTCCAAATCTTATTTCGTCGAGGCATTTGAATCCTCGGTAGCGAAGTTGGTATCGCATCCCCGTATCAAGGGGAAGGTCGTGGGTTCAAATCCCACTCGAGAAAAATAATTTTTGGGATAATATAAAAATCTTTGTGATTTCCTTAAGTGCAGGTAAGCACTATAAAAACAAATAAACTATTTAAAACGTTTGCAACCAAAGTCACAAAAAAACCATACCGAAATATCGAAGTTTAGTTGTTTTTTGACTAGATGATCTACCCTAAAACTTATCGCTTCATCCCATCGCATTAGCAATACTGATAACTAAGCAAAGTAGGTTAGCACAAGTATCCACCTTTTTGAAAAATCAGACCCATATTTTTTTTATACAACTTGTTGATGGAACAAGCAGATGGCCCACCTGATGTTAAGAGTGGTTACCATCACCTATAACAAAGCATTGCCTCGTAGGTCACGCTCGTTAGGAACGTCACCGACGAAGCACTACTCAGCGTCCATCAACCTGAGGCATACAGGTGCTAAGCCTCATGTGTCTGTAATTACACCAGCACCCTCACCCTTCAAACCGGAACACAGCAAGCTGCTCGGTGGCAGAAATAGACATGGTACTGCCCCGGACGAGCCCTTCACAAAGAGCTCTACAACTACTAAATTTTTAATTTACTATAAATTTTTTTTACGGGGTGAAAATATCCGAGTTTAACCAGCTAAGTACTAATATAGATTTTTTTAAATTCAAAGCTTGTGAAGAAGTTTAGGCAGGGGTTAAAGTTGAAAATATATTCAAGCGCTTATTTTTATTATCACCATGAAAGGTCCACTTACGATTTTTTATTTTAAAATAATATAAAATTAGATTGAAAACGATAAGTTATTTTGAAGAATCATTATGCTTGATTAACTTATTTTTTCAAGTTAGCTTTCGACTTGTTTTATTGATAAAATGGTATAAAACAACTTTAAAACTAGTGCTACACTTCGGGGCTTTTGGTTTTATAATTTAAAAAATTCACTTACGCCTGCAGAACCCTTTCGACTTTCGCATAAAGGCTTTTTCTTCCAGCCCTATGGAACTCAATGTTCTTTTCATGTAGGTCGTTTAGATAATTGGCATTCGTTTGCTTAACGTGCATTCTTTTTACTAAAAGGCTTTGTTGAGGGAAGTCTACACTCCGTTTAGCAAATGCTGGGTTTACTATGGGTTTTCTGGAATAAAATAAAAGAGGAAATTTGTGGGTAACCCTAGTGCTAAAGTTTTTAGGCCAGGCTTATTTTAGGCCACGAATCGGAAAACATTGAATGACCGCCTACGCCGATGGACTGACGACATTGTTAGAATCGCACCCAGACACAGAATAAACATCTATGTTTATCACACAAATGTTTATTCTCGGTGGGGATTGAACCCACCACCTACAGCGCAGAAGGCAAGCTACTACAAACTAAACTGTGACGATACATACGATATATCGGATATCAAGATCCATCTTACAAGTATCAGAATCTAAATATTGAGGAGTAAGGAGTCCTTTTACCCAGTTCACCTTTTATACGGCACTTTTCCGATAACTTTACCATCCTCATCCAAATAGAATATGTTTTTGTCCACCCTTCTGTTCGCAAAGTCCTTGATCTGTCCTTTGAACATGCTGAATATTGACGGGTCTGATGGTAGCTCCCACGCTAGAGCAGCTGTGGAACCAAACCAGACAATGTCTCCTACTTGGAGATACCCGTGGGTTTGGGTACAAAATACTGCAAAAAAAGTTTTGCTGTCTTACAAAATGCAGAAATGGCCAAAAAATTGAAACAGATGCAGCCTCATGGTTTTAATCCTCAGGCACGGTAGATATCCTATCAGAAATCTTAAGGCCTTACCAAGAAGCTTCAACTCAAGATACTTTGAAGATGTCTAACGGGAGTCAGAGGTTAGAGGTCTAAATATAACATTTGGTAGGTACTCACATTTTGGAGTAGTTGGTATTTCATATGTGACTGGTTGCAAGCTCATCGCCGCTACTAGAATACTCACTGGTTTCCTCACTATGTGTTCCTTGATTGTTTGGTAGCACTGGCATTGCGCTTATACATTTTTTGATAGAAAAATCTTTTGGTACACGCCTGGATTGAAACCTACGACCTTGGGATCAGAAGGTGGGTTACTCTTACTAGAACACCGGTGCTCTATCATCCTCATCATCATTATCATGTTATAATCAGACGTAAAAATCCATCAGAGGATGGCAGCAGGCCTTTCTGTTTACATAACACCAACCCTATGGTCACCAGAGGTTTCTGCCCAGCAGTAGATCTGTCAAGGTTGACTAGTTCATCGAACAAAAGATTGGGAGTTAATCGTTTTTCCTGGAAACATATAGAGTAGCCATATCTGGTGGGCTGATTCTGAGTTTTTTTCATTTTCCGGATACCGGATTTTGGTTTGCGAGCTTAAACTTTTTGTATGGAGATACGCTAGTACCCCCATTATTCTTTATTTCAGGAAATTAGTACATTTAAATAAGATTAAACAAGTTTTAAACATGAATTTTAAAAATGAACTGTTGAAATGATAATCTGTTTTAGAAGTAAGTTTAACCTAAATACTATACTATGTTTATAATAGGACGCTAGTGATTTGAATCCTCGGTAGTGAAGTTGGCTATCGCATCCCCGTATCAAGGGGGAGGTCGTGGGTTCAAATCCCGCTCGAGGAAATAATTTTTGGGATATAATCTTTGAGTAGTACTTACCTAATTGAAACGAACTACCATCAGGAAAGATCACAAATCTCTTTCTCCTCGACAAGACAGTTTTCGATAAATCTTCGGTAAGTCTGACTTCTGATGTAACATTTTCATAATGTTCTTTATAGCAGTTACAAAAAGTTATTAAAGCTAAAGCGAGCCCAAAAGTTGCGAACTTCATTTTTCCTGGAAGTTAATCTTTTGATTAATGTCCGCTGCGTAATAGAAACAAAATTGATGTGTATTATTGTTTGTTATTTATATTCACACTTTGAACCTGTTGATCCTAATTGATGTAAAAAGAAAGAAAGAAGAATATACGTTTACATTAGACAACCAATGTGACGCGCAGGCGAATGTCTGCCTGCGACGCAGGAGGTTGCGGGTTCGATTACCTTGGGATAAATGTTTGTACAAGCTGCAAATATTTATTCCAGGTGCTCTGGGTATTTTGTATAATAATAAATATATTACCTTGGTGCGTAAGAAAGGTATACAAGTATTTATAATAGGTATATACACAGCACATATAACAGTTGTGCTATTTACACACTAGAAATAATCTAGAGATAGCTTTACTTATCTGATCCAAATCAGTACCAATTGAAAACGCTGGATGTAAGTATCGTGTATGTATGTGAATAATTAGAAGCCCAATTCTTGTAACAAAATATCGTCAAATTCAATTTTCAATTGTGTCAGACAGGCCCCATTTTGACAACATAAAAACACAGCTCCGAAAAAATGTACATGATTTGCTTATTTTGGGTCTGGATGATATAATAATAACAATAATAATGCTGGACAATCCCGCAGCATCATCTAGCCCCAAGGTGTTATGGGTACTAGATGACTGATATACTTAATACAATACATTACATAAATACATATTTTTTATTATATTAGTATTTTCTATAAATACCCAGAACAGCCGATATTTTCGCACCGGGCGCAGTCAGTAATGAACGTGATTTTTTAAACAACAATTAACATTAAAAAAACCTAGTGTAAAACAAATTATAGTTACCGATTCCTAAAGATATTTGCAAAGCTTTCCGTGTGCGTTTTAAATCAGTTCAATATCTCAGTAAACATGAACTATAAATCACAAAACAAACCGCAAAACAAGGCAGTTCGCAAACAACTGATCTTCAGGCAAATATTTATTAAACATATGAAGGAGTGGACGCTACCTTTGTTTGCAATTATGACAGCAACCGTTCTACTGTCTCAGAGAGATGCTAATAGGAGGTCCCGTTTTTTAGACTTCTAATTGCAAAAGGTGGTCTCATAGACTCAATTTACCATAATTTATCTGCTTATATACATAGTGCTAAACAGGTGACTTTGTAGTATATCGCGCGAAACGCGATCAAAAATAAAATATTTTATACATTAAGCCTATGTCCATGCAGTGAAAGAATTGAAGCTTAACAACAATACACACTTAATATTTTTTAAATACAGATTTAATATATTTTTTTTAAATGAAAACCACATCATCATCAAAGAAGTGTAAGATTAAATTTAAATAAGATTTTTTTTAGTTTGTTGTAACTTACTACCCACTTAATTATGAACTCGCGAGTTTTATAAAATAGTTCCAAGTTTCTGTAAGTTTCAGCAAGTTGTTGTGCCACAAGACAAACAACAACTGCGTCCTTTGAATCGTAAACAGCTTCAACAAGCGACGAAATTAAATCGGCATAGTACAACACAGACTAGTAAGACTTATTATCAAGTATCTACGACCATCGGTTTAGGCTGTGCGTTTTTATATATCAGTCAATCAGTCACGGCACAGATTCCTATTATTGGTATAGGTATGGATAGATAAAGGTTTGGTTTATTTTGAAATTGACAATTTATTGATATATTCCGGAGTAAGGCATTGTTTTACTTGTTTTTAGCCAATTTATTCAAAAATCCCGCAACCGCTCGTAAATTTAACTTGTTTTTGTAATATTTTTTCATGTTTTAACGAGTGATTTCATTTGCGTTGAGCAATTTTCATACAAAGTTTAACTCTTTTTGCACCCTATTATAGTTTAAACTCCAGAAATCTATTTCTCAGTAGGGTGTGTGGAATTAAATTCTAAAACTCAATTAAGACAATATATTTAGAAAAATTTAAATCTACGAATAGCAGATTATAGAAAGACTTACTATAAGTTTGTTGTAACACGGAACAAACATTTATGTTCATCACACAAATGTTTGTTCTCGATAGAGATCGATCTACAATCTACTGTAAAAGGCAGAGGATATAGGTATATAAAGGACTACCAGTCAAAAAAAGTACAAATTTCATTATTTATTCGATCATTGTAAATTTACTGTGCAATATCACATCCAGGGTATTTAAATATGCAGTTAT
Organism: Electrophaes corylata; assembly: GCA_947095575.1. Taxonomy (NCBI): domain Eukaryota; kingdom Metazoa; phylum Arthropoda; class Insecta; order Lepidoptera; family Geometridae; genus Electrophaes; species Electrophaes corylata. The sequence goes on along the minus strand of OX352715.1, from coordinate 9,340,287 downwards.
CAGTGATGGTGTGAGCTCTATCATATTCTCTATGATACTCTTCATCAAACTCGGTTCCTTTTGGTAATCTGAAAGAAGTACTTGTTTAAATAATACGTTTTTTTTAATACAACTTGTTAATGGAACAAGCAAATGGCCCACCTGGTGTTAAGTGGTTACCATCGCCTAAAACAAAGTATTGCCTCGTAGGTCACGCTCATTAGAAACGTACCCGACGATGCCCTGCTCAGTGTCCATCAAACTTGTCTTAGTAACCTTGCCTTACTTTTAGGTTTAATCAGCCGTTTGGAACTGGGCCCTAGTTTTAAGACATTTTTGAATAATCCTGGTAATATGATTGAATAAGTGGTAATCAGAAATACGTCTAAAATTACATTCGGTATCTGCTCGCAACTCTTAATAAAGGGCTCGTCTGGGAAAGTACTACCATCATGCCCATTTCGGTTGACTGGTTAGACGCTTAACACATGTCGTCATATCTTTGGAACAAGGGCACAACTGTAAAAAGTCAACTTCACAGAAGTTTTTTTCTGATTATTTCAGTTAGTCTTTTTGGTAGTTTTTCGTTGTAAAAATGCGTTTTAACCGTGTTTTGTCGGTTTTTTTACTCATTTTGTCATAATACTATTTTTATGACAAAATACACACAACTTGCATTGTGTCTTTGTGCTTTAAAGTTCTTGTGCAGGATTTTCAAATGTGAGCATTACTCTAATGCACTTGTGCCTTTATTGGTCGGACAAATTACCTTAATTAGTAAAATATAAATGTTATTTTTATATATTTTTTTAATTGATATGATGTAAAATGGGAGTTAGATGCTGAAAAAACCATGGAGGGTGATACCCTCCACAGTTCATCGACCCTGTGCCTCTCCTAGGATACAACGATGATGATGATGCCTCAGATTGATGGACGTAGAACAGTATATCATAGGCCTCAATCCTAACAAACGTACCTCGCAAGGCATTGCTTTGATATAGTTGATAGTAACAATTTACGTTTTCTATCAGCAAGTTGTAGAATAAACTCAGTCATAAAAAAGAACATATTAAAAAGTGCCAGTTTCCATAAAAAAACCTTTTTAAAAATCTGATTATTATGATGCTGTAGAGGCCTTGAATACACAACCCTTGATTTTGCTTTTTATTCAGCAAACCAGACATTCAAGTGATTTCTTTGTGCTCATTGAATATTCAAACGCATTCGGGATGAAGGTACTCACGTGAACACAGCTCTGAGAAATTCCTGTAGGAATGTGCCTTGCTCGCTCCCTTGGGCTGCTTCGCATAGCTTGTACAAGACGCATTGCCGCCCGTTCTGGCCTAACCTGAAACATACGGCACACGATGGGCCTATAACTTCATGTAAAAAAAAGTTAGCCCTAAACGCTGTATAAATTATCTACAATAAATAGGTGCAAAAGTCGGTTTACTTCTTACAGTCACATAAGACTGATAGAACCAGAGCACTGCATCGTATTGCACCTTCCTAACAAACGTTACCTGCAAGGCAATGCTTTAATATAGGTGATGGTAACCGCTTAACATCAGGTGGGCTATCTGCTTGTTCTATTAGCAAGTCATATAGACAAAAAAATACATACAAATATTTTAGCAGTAGAATGCTTTATGAAAGAGTTCGTTTGAGGAAGAACTACCATTGTACAAGCTCGCATTGCTGTGTTCATATTAGGTGATTTTTTCATTAGAAGTAGAATTGGCCAAAAAACCTATACGAGTAGGTTGTAAAAGTAAAAATAATTTTTACTTTTACAACGGTTCGGTTTTTATTCATAGACAAGGAGTCTATGAATAAAAACCGACGACCGATGTGGCGCGGCGGGCAAATGTCTGCGACGCGCAGGAGGTTGCGGGTTCGATTCCCGCCTTGAGATAAATGTTTGGACGATCTGCAAATATTAATTCCGGGTGTTCTGGGTATTTTCTATGTATAATAAAAAATATGTATGTCTGTAATGTATTGTATTAAGCATATCAGCCATCTAGTACCCATAACACAAGCTCTGCTTAGCTTGGGGCTAAATGATGTCGTGTGGATTGTCCAGCATTATTAGTATTATTAAAAAACCAAAGACAAAACGGGTTTTACCCATCATAGCATTTTAATGGTGATACTTACGCTTTTATTAACGTTTCCAACTTCTGAAAAAGTTCTAACCGGCTTTTCCGATGAAATTCTATACTATAGCTATCCAGACTATCCCTTATCAGGTAATTTCTTGTAGGCTTCTTGTGCATCTTCATCTTATTTAGCCTGATCTTCAGCTTCTCTTTGTAGGACATTTGGTCGTCAACGCTTCGTTTGGCGAAAGCTGGGTTTATTATTGTCCTCCTGAAACAATGCAGGTATCCAGACAAAATTGTTCATAGCTACACTTGTATACCTTCGTATTAAGTAGCTATTTCAAAATCTAGATCTAAGTAGCTTTATTCTAGGAAGTAAGTTACAAGCAAAATATGTACCAATTAAGATTGGAAATAAATGATGTTTATGTTTATTGTAAGAATTGCGGGAAGTTGATGGATATAGGACACAAAATCGTTGTTCCTGGAAACGTATGGAGAAGCCTATGTCCAGCAGTGGGCTTCTATAGGCTGTTGATGATGATGAGGATGAAGGATATGGCTACGAACAAGTAGCAAGTTCTAATTTTTTTTCGTACCACTCTTAATCTTATTAAGTGGGCCATTTGCTTGAATCTATCAGCAAATTGTCTTTAAAAATATTGTAACCGTCATCGATACGTAATTCTTGAAGGTCACGCTGTTTAGGAACGTGCCTTACGATGCACTGCCGCGTATTCATCAACCTGAGAGAAACTGTGAGCACTATCTGCGCTGTAGATTATGGGTTCGATCCCCACCGAGGACAAACATTTATGTGATAAACATAGATGTTTGTACTCTATCTGGGTGTTATAATTGTATTCTAATATAAGTATTCTGTCTATATTATTATCTGTCATCTAGTTCCCATAGCACTAGCTTTACTTAGTTTCGGGCTTGATGGCTTTATGAGAAACTTCTATAAATATTTATTTATTTGTTTCTTTTGATTTACGTCTAGTAAATCTACCAGATTAAAACAATTGGAATACACATGTGAAGTTACTAACCAACGGTTGTAATTTAAAATGCTTTAGCTTGCATACCTTTGATAAGGGACTTTAGCAATAACTCTGCCTTTCTCGTCCAAGTAACCGATTTTTCTATCCATCTTCCTCTGAGCTATTTTCCCTTTCAAATCGGTGAAGAACATGGCATCTGAGGGTAAGTTCCACGCCAAAGCAGCTGTATTGCCAAAAAGAAAGATGTCTCCTATTGGTATTATTGCTGAAGTCTGGCAGCAGAATACTGAAAAAAAACTTGTATTTTAGTAGTAGTATAGGTTCTTTGTGAAGGACTTACCCCGCAAAGTAGAATAGAATAAAAAATACTTTATTGCACACCATAACATAAAATAACAATTACAGAAAAAACTACTACTAAGAACTTTTTAGAAGTACTATAAGCAACGAATTCAAAATGGTGCTTTGTATCATCTGGCTCTTGAAACACAGTTTTTTACTAGTTCGAGAGCCTCTGGATTCAAAACTTTATATTGTTAAGCTATTTCAATAAAAACACTTCTTAATAATAATTTTATTGCTCTCACTCGCACACATAGAGTGCGAGAAAAGATTGAGAACTTTTCGGTAGGTTACGTAGCTTTAAATCACAGAAAAGCTAAATCAAAACTTTTAAAACTAAAAGAATAGCACCGTCTCCTTTATAACCAACGCAACTCCTCTCAAGCGACTTGTATCAAAACTGCTACTCAAACTCAAGTCACTTTATAATTCAAAGGCATCATTCTAGTGGAATTTATTTAGAAGGTATTTCCAGCCAAACTTTAGCTCAAAGGACTTGAATGTCGTCGTCCCGCCTTCACCCCAAATACCAAACACATAACTATTCACCTACCTAGCTGAAACGAGCTCCCATCTGGAAATGTTAAGAACCTCTTTCGTCTTGATAGTACTCTTGATCTTTCACTCTCTGAAAATTCATTTGTACCGTTCGTGCCTCTAACATTTTCACTAATTACTGCCTCAAATAACAAAACAATTGTTACAGCTAACAAAGAGGTTCGAAGTTTGAACATTTTGAAGTAGGTTCAAACTTTTTCACTTCCACTGAGATAATTCAACTGTTTTTAAAACTGGTAACAAAGAACAACGTTCTAAATATGAACGAAAAGCTACAAAATGAGGTTTTTACTGTGCACAGATAAAATTCACGACTTTCAAACTGGCCACTAAGAAGATTGTTCTAAATTCATTTGAAATTTTCTAGAACGTAAAGCTGTCTGTTCTAAAACTTTACACACACTGTCCCACACTCGGAGCCATTTGTCGTGTAAATTCTATAAATGAAGTACCAATTAACACACAACGCGTCAATATAACTGTGATTTTATGTGACAAAAATAGTGAAAAGTAGGTACCTAACCCAGAAGACAAAAAAGGGCATCCGTACATTCAAATTAACCTCGCCTTACGGTTTGAATTCGTAATGGGTTTTTCTACAAGAACTGCATTTACTAAGGAAAAGCATGAAAGGTTTTTAAATAAAAGTTCAGTGTTTGTCTGGATTTTTAATGACAAGTCATTTTGCCTATTAAATTGATCAAAATTGATTTACAAAAAATCACTTATTACTGGCTAGGTATATAATTAATAGAAATTAGTCTAATACAAATTTTGAAGTCAACATTACAAAGTTGAAACATTACAATTTAAGTTTATTATAAAAACAATGAGTAATATAAGGAAGTATATGAGGAGTATATGAGGAAGCCAATATTATAAAACTCAATTTTTCAGTACATAGCTGGACCTGATAAATGGTCACTACACTCAGGGTATAATTCATCACAGGATCCTGAAGCCGAAAATGCTTTATCGTAGTCTTCTAAATCATCATCCGAATCACCCTTAGGAAATCTGAAATAAGAATATATTAGACAAAGGATAAAAATGTTTTAGTGGATTCATAGTTTTTGGAAAATCGTGAAATGGTTTCAATTTCTTAAAAGCATTTGGAAGTATTACTAAAAATCATTGCTTGTCAGATAAGCTTTCATCTTGTTGGCTAAAGATACAGTGACAGTTTATATTGTGTAAGATTGTGAGATTTTATCTGACTAGCAATGACCCGTAGCACTACTAACGGACGCTCGTAGGGTATTAGAACTGGGAATTAAAAACATTTGACTTATTTCCAGAAATAATATCTCTAGCAGGCAATTTTGCTAGCAAATAATATAATAAAGATTTAAGTTCATCGATAATATGCGCCTAAACCGATATATTAACATAGGTACTCGTATCTATGACATCTTAAAATAAAAATAAAAATGTCTCATGCAAAATATAACTAGATTTTACTGGGTTGAGCTATAAATAAATTTTTAAAACTAAAGTGCGGTTTCCTGTGTAGTTGCAAAGTTTAACTTTGAACTATCCCACACTGTACTATTAGAGCAAACAGCAAAGTATTTTTTAAAAATTTACACAGACACAAAATGAGTTGACTCACGTGAAAGTGGCTTTAAGAATTTCCTGTAGGAAGCTTCCTTGGGGATCGTTGCCAGTTTTGCCAACTATACATATAGTTTTTAAGATACACTCTCTCCCGTTGCCGCCCAGTCTGGAATAATATTCAAAATTATGTATTTTTTCAGGGAAAATACAACAAAACTTCATTGCCTTATTTTTACGGCATAATTTTTTGTGCTAAATATAACATACAAAACCACAGAACTAAAATCTCATGCTAAAGTATTAATTTACAGCAAATAATAATTCTCGAGTCAACTGATAGAACGAACGATCGCTATTAAATACTTAAGAACCCAAAAGTTTATTATAGCTTCTTAAAACTGTGTGGTTGTAAAATAAGTAAATTTAATTTATTCGTGTTACAATATTATAACTTTTACAATGTTGATGAGTAGCTATAATTTTTTTTATTTTATATAGGCTATGACGTCTTGTCATAGCCATAACCATAGCCATAACCATTGTTTAGCCATAGGCATAGGCACTATCTAAAGGGGCTCACATCTGATTTTAGCATTATATCTAAGTGAATTTTGTACATCCTAACCCATCATGTGATGACAAAAAATGTATTGAGTATTTAGTAATCTTTGGATACATTTTAGTGGGATAACTTTTAAAAACAAAACTGCCAGTATTTAACAATACAAGCCAGCCTACCCTTGTAACATAGACTCAATTTTCTGATACAGCGCGGCCCGCGTGCTCCTGTGAAATCCCCGACGGCTGGCCAACTCCAGCTTGTTTTTCAAAGCGTGTATCTGTTTCCTGTCTATATTATACTCTTCTCTTTTGATTTGGTCGTCGGCGCTTCGTTTCACAAACGCTGGATTCACGATAAGCTTTCTGAAAAGTTTTAAATGGTCAACTGTTAATTCGTGCAGTTCTTTTTGCGTTGAATATTGTGGAATTGTTTTTGTGGTGTGAGTTTGAGGGATTTCGGGATTATTTTGGTTCGTATAGCATTTTGCGATTGTTACGTTATTTTTAAGTAGTAGTAGAGCTCTTAGTGAAGGGTCAGTCTGAGAAGTACTACCACCATGCCTACTTCTGCCGCCAAGCAGTTTGCTGCGTTACGGTATGAAGGGTGGGGCGCCGCCGGTGGAATTACAGGCCAGGGCTTAATACCTGTTGATTTTGACCTGCCTCAGGTTCATGGACGCAGAGTAGTGCATCGTAGAGCACGTTTATAACGAGCGTGACTTTCGAGACAATGCTTTGTTAGAGGTAATGGTAACCACTTTACATCAGGTGGGCTAGCTGCTTGTTCTATCAGCAAGTCACATAAAAAAAAGTTAAATGGTTTTGTAATTTGAACATTACTTGGTACATACATCAAGGTAAATCGTTTGCTTTCACATTTGTATTTGAGAGCACCGGTGGTCTAGTGGGAGTGACCCTATCTTCTAATCCTAAGATCGTAGGTTCAAATCCGGTCGTGCACCAAAGAACTTTTGGTTTAAAAATGTATGTGCGCTATGCCCATGCTCTCAAACGGTAATGCAATAGATACCTATAAACAAATTTATACGTTAATATTTTTATATTATTATTTTGTCAATATAGCCACTTACCTTATTCCATAAGGTCGTTTATAGATAATCTTTCCATCTTCATCTATATACTTAACCATTTTAGAGTCTATTCTCCTGTGTAACGGATCCGCTTTGTGGTCAAAAGGAGAGTATGGATCTTGAGGTAATTCCCATGCTAAGGCTGCCGTTACCCCCCACAGAAATATGTCGCCAATCGTTGTTAGCATCGGGAAAGTGTTGCAGAATACTGTAACAATAACATTATTTCCAGTTTTCTTACTCAAAAAGACCGTCATTGTAGCGTACCAGAAGATAAAATAGTATTTCTAACTCTAGGGGAATAAGTAATTTATATTTTTAATTTTAGTCTGTCACCAACGAGCCTACAGAAACGCAAAAGTCTTTATTAATAAGTAAAATAATCATGAATATAAACTCGAGTTCTTGTCAACTGTTCCGTAAAAAAAGAATAACAATAAATTTTTGAAAATGGAACTTAAAGTGAGGAATGCCGATCTCTTTGGTAAAATACGTGCATTGCGTTGCAGCTGCAGAAATTAAAAAAAAAGCATATTTGTGTGTTGAATATAGATGTTTGTTCTGTGTCGGAGTGTTGTATGTATTTACAAAAAAAGTATATAAGTATTATATCAGCAATCTGGGTCCCATAGTACATTGTATAGAAAGGTTAATCCGAAAGATATTAGAATTGGGCATAAAACATTTGAAAAAATGCATTTGGCATTGTGCGTTTTCTTGGTAAATTTATGTTCAACTTAGCTTTGCTTTACACTTCAAAGTAAAAACTGTTGTATTCAGAATTATTTTAAAGTAAAAACTGGAGTAAAACGGGTTTATCCTGTGGGACAAGCAAAATTGTTTGTTTCTCGCCCGTTATACTGAAAATAGAATCGAAATGTTGTGAATTTTTCATTTTGCTGTAGTAAGTGAAAAAGAAACGCATTTATAAGTATTTAATAGTAAAATTGATGGATTTTTGCAACGTTTTAAAACATTACGATTTTTGATTGGAGGCAAAAAAGAGGGAAAAGAGGGGAAGTTTGCTGTAGCGTTATTTATTATAATAATAATAATGCTGGACAATCCTGGAGCTTGTGTTATGGATAGGTACTAGATGACTGATATACTTAATGCAAAACATTACATGCATAGATATTTTTATTTTACATAGAAAATACCCAGAACACACGGAATAAATATTTGCAGATCGTACAAACATTTATCCCAAGGCGGGAATCGAACCCGCAACCTCCTGCGTCGCAAGCGGACATTCGCCCGCCGCGCCACATTGGTCGTCAAAAATTGACGGATTTCAATCAAATTGTTCTCTTTTGTCGTATCTACTGTTCTGACAGAACCACTGGTATAATGTGTGGTAGGTTAAAACTAGTATTCTTACCTAACTGAAGCGAACTTCCTTCAGGAAATATCAAAAATCTTTTTGTCCTTAACAATATTTCACTTTTATCGTGAGTAAAAACACTGGTCACATTCTCGCTTTGATAACAATGCACAATATTTATTAAGATTTTAATACTCAATAACAATTTCCAGAGAATCATTTTAACCTTTTGATATAAATAAAAAATAAATATTTGGATCAGTAGATTTGGATGAGCAAATTAGTTATTCTTTTAGTGAGAAGGTTACAGTTCTGAAGTAGAGAGATTATGTTGGTTATTTTCTGGCTAAAGATTACCGTTGATCACGATTTTACAAAGTTGCGTACCGTTACAGATTATGTACAGGTTGGTTCAATAATGCTTAAAAACGTAGCTATGCTTAAAAATCAGCAGATGATGATACGTTATGGTAAATAATTTCACATCAAATAGTCACACAAAACGGTTTTATCAAACTTTTACGCCACGTGAAGTTGTTTTTATAGAAACTTCAACCCACAACACTAACTACAGGGGCATTAGGCATTAACACCAGGATGCCTCAGGTTGATGGACGCAAAGTAGTGCATTGTAAGTAGTTGCACGTAACTAACGTGCGTGCTTACAAGTCAATGCTTTGTGATGGTTACCACTTAACATCAAGTGAGCCATACACTTTTTCCACCAGCAGTAGCATATAAAAAAAAACCCCTGGTAACCAGTAAGAGATTTAGATTGGTGTAGGTTATCACGTAACGCTTATTTTCGTTCTTTGAATGATATCTTATGGGTAGGTACTAGATGACAGATATACTTAATACAATACATTACAAACATACATACTTCTTATTATACATACAAAATACCCAGAACACCCGAAATAAATATTAGCAGATCGTACAAACATTTATCCCAAGGCGGGAATCGATCCCGCAACCTCTTGCGTCACAGGCGGACATTCGCTGTCGCACATCGGTCGTCAAAAATGTGTATCAGTTGTCTGACTGTCAATGATAATGACGTGCCTAGTTATAAAGAAGGTAGGTAAGTTTTATATTTAGTAGCACCCTACTCGGTGACATCATACGAATGTCACATTCACCTACTTTAGACTAGTTTAGGCTAAGCACTCACGAAACGTCGTTGATAAACAGACGTTCAAATAAAACCTAGTTTAGAAATACCGTTGTCACCTCATTTGAAGTTTAATTTTGTAAAACATTACTTCTTAGACCACCAGTCAAGGAGTTTCTGGGAGTGCTAATATAGTGAGTAGTTTGGAAATGGATATTGAAAAATTATGCAGAAATGGCGAAATAGTGAAATAGTTTCTAGCTACTATGGTAAGATTTTATATTATCTAATTATTTCCTCGCTTTAAAAGCTTGAACAAGCTTTGATTGAGTGAGGCTTTGATAGTATAGCATCAAGCATGTTACGACCGATGTGGCGCGGCGGGCGAATGTCCGCCTGCGACGCAGAAGGTTGCGGGTTCGATTACCGCCTTGGGTTAAATGTTTGTACGATCTGCAAATATTTATTCTGGGTGTTCTGGGTATTTTCTATGTATAATAAAAAATATCTATGTATGTAATGTATAGTATTAAGTATATCAGCCATCTAGTGCCCATAACACAGGCTCTGCTTAGCTTGGGGCTAGATGATGCTGTGTGGATTGTTCAGCATTATTATTATTATTAATGAGTTCATGTTTTTCTTCATTTCCAGGCAAGGATCAAAATTAATCATTCTTCTATCAACTTCGAGAAAAGCTACTGAAATGAGAAAATTATATCAAGTTTTCTTTTTAACCTACATGTGTTTGGTAGCATTTGTCCTAATTGATGTGGGTGAAGCCAATAATGGATCACAATTACACAGAACACGGAGATTTCTAAGCTTCAGGAATATTACACACTTTTTTGTGAGTATCTCTAATCCTTTTTATATTAGAAAAAAATAGCATCGCGGTTTTAATCCTTAAGCACGTTCGATATCCTCTCAGATTGTTTAAGATAGTAATTTATTTTTATTTATTTATTTTATTTAATTATATAGGTACTTATAAGGTAGGACACATGTGACATACATTAGGTAGTCATTCTAGAACAGATATTTAATACTGTGATGTAACAATACTGGAGAATCCACACAGCATCATCTAGCTAAGCTAAGCAGAGCTTGTGTTATGGGTACTAGATGACTGATATACTTAATACAATACATTAGGTACATACATAGATATTTTTTGTTATGAAAATACCCAGAACACCCGGAATAAATATTTGCAGATCGTACAAACATTTAACCCAAGGCGGTAATCGAACCCGCAACCTTCTGCAACGCAGGCGGACATTCGCCCGCCGCGCCACATCGGTCGTAACATGCTTGATGCTATACTGCCACATCGGTTGTCAAATTCGGTCGTCATTTTACTTATTCTGTAAATTGTTATTTTATATTCTAACAAAACACACTGATTATATTTTTTACGGCCTTACTTTCTGATCTTATTATCTTCTAAATATTTATATAACTCAAAGGTGACTAACTGACATAGTGATCTATCAACGCACAGCCCAAACCACTGGACGGGTCGGGCTGAAATTTGGCATGCAGGTAGATGTTATGACGTAGGCATCCGCTAAGAAAGGATTTTGATTAATTCTACCCCCCAAGGGAATAAAATAGGGGATGAAAGTTTGTATGAAACTTTGTCAATTTTAAACCGATTGAGCTGAGACTTTGCATGCATAAAGCTACTATGATTTTATCCCGAAAAAATCACGGGAACGGGAAAAAACTGCCACGCAGGCAAAGCTGCGAGCGATTGCTAGTACTTCTATAAAAACCTACCATTTTTTAAGACCATGGTTCACGGTTTTTCCTTATCCCGCCAGACGTTCAGCATTTCTTTTCCATTTAACTTGAATACCTTATCGATTCAATGTCAAATCGCGATTCATTAAACCACTTGCTTTTGCTTTTAATTTGTTTGTTATGCCTCTTTCATTGTGCGCATTTTTCGCTTTAAGTAACGGAAGATATCTTATAGAAAAAGTTACATTACGGTCTATCAAACACAAGTTCTTTAGTACCCGATGGACTGATGATATTAAAGAACGCGGGAAGTCGATGGATGGAAAGGGCTCAAATTTGTTCTTCCTGGTAAAGTATGTGTCCAGCACTGGACTTCTACAGGCAGATTGTGAAGATTTTTTTAAATTATTTTTTATACAATTTGTTAATGGAACAAGCATATGGCCCACCTGATGTTAAGTGGTTTCCATTGCCTATAACAGAGCATTGCCTTGTAGGTCACGTTAGCTAGGAACGTGCCCTACAATACACTGTTCTGCGTCCATCAACCTGAGGCATACAGGTGTTAAGCCTCATGTGCCTGTAATTACACCGGCACCCATGCCCTTCAAACCGGAACACAGTAAGCTGCTTGGCGGCAGAAATAGACATGGTGGTAGTACTTTCCTGGACGAGCCCTTCACTAAGAGCTCAAAAGATTACTTAAGATTTAAGATGATGATTCTTAGTGAAGGGCACGTGTGGGGAAGTAGTACCACCATGCCTATTTCTGTCGTAAAGCTTTGCTGTGTTGCCAGCATTTAATTATTTATAATTTGTTACTATATATTTAATTATAATATATATTCTAAGTATGTATTTACAAAAATAAAACTATTATAAGTATTCTATTCCGATCTCTTAGTACCAAGTACCCACTCGAGATTCTTCAAGGATGTCTAAGAGGGGTAGTCAGAGGTACACCCAGATAGGTATCTGGGTGTACCTCTGACTACCCCTAGGTATGTACCATAGGTATGGTACATACCCAAAATTTACAGTTTTTTTTTTATGTGATTTGTTGATAGAATAATTTAGTTTTTTTATCAATTAGTATTTCATACGTGACAGGTTGCAAGCCAATCGCATTGATAAAGTCATACTTGTGCTTGTCTTCTAGTTTCTATAGTACAACCTGCTGTAGCACACAGGCACCTACTGTTTATGTCCTTTTCTTTTGTCTTATTTTTTCACTTTTTGATCTGTATTGTATGTGTAGGTAAGTGTGTTTTTGTAACAAATAAATGTATGTCTATGTCTATGTCTAACGTATGCTTAGTTTGGGGCTAGACCATGTTGTGTAAAAAATGTCCACAAATATTTATTCAAATTATTTTTAAACATTTTCAGTTACGAGTGAACTTCAAAGCGAATATGGTTCCGTGGAACCAGATATTCGCGCAGGCGATAGGGTTCCGCATAAACTGGGACGACCCCCCGGACTCGTTCCATCCGTACCATCACCTGAACAGACGGACTGTGTATACACATTTGGAAACTATACTTGACAGGTAAACATAATAACAGTTATTTAATAATGGCTTGTACCTTAGGGAAGTATATAAGAAGGGGTGGGTACTTGTATTAAATAGTGTGATTTTATGTTGTTATTTTTTTGTTGGCCTTACCTACTTATTTTATTTGCTAGTACTATGTTTTATTTTGTTTTGCTTTATTATGTTTGTTATTTTCATAATGAATATACCTAGCGGCCACTCGCGTGGCAGTTTTTTCCCGTTTTCGTTATTTTTTTTGGAATTACAGAATTTAATTCAGGTTACAATTTATATTTATTCCAAATTTCATCCATATTTTTTCACTGATTAGAGCGTCAAAGAGTAACAAACATACATTATGAATGTACAAACTTTCGCGTTTATAATATTAGTAGGATTACAACTCTATGTTAATTATTTTACCTGACATACATGTGACGTGTCATAAGATAAATAAGTATTCTGATTATAAAATCCTTTGCCTTTGTAAATAAATTTTGGGTAGCTAAGCACTTATAGCTACTACTATAATATTCTTCAAACCTAACTTTGAATCAGTAGAGCACACACTGCCTACCAACATCCGGATACCAACGATAAAATTGCGAAGTAAAAATTCATAAATGCTTTCAGAAATGGTCTCAATGGCTTCCACTGCGTCCGGCGCGCCATTTGCGAAATGGAAGCGATGCCTGAACCGAATGAAATATACCACAAAATACTGAAAATGCTATTCAGGTAATCAAAATATTCTTCAAGCTTTATATTATGTGTAATTTATATGGTTTGAAGTGCAAAATCTGTAAAATTCTTTGAGTGTAGATCAAGATTTCTTTTAGAGTTTGCTGTCATTTTTTTTGTTTCGTATTACAAAATTCAATGTCACTATTTGAAAATTTTTATTCAGTATTGGTTGTCGGTTCTAAGAGATATATGGTTTGCTTATTGTCACTTTAACTTACTGATTTTGTGAACTATGTCGATGACTGCCAAGTACCTCCTCCATACGTTTCCAAGAAAAACGATTCTGAGCCCTTTCCATCCATCGATTTCCCGCGGTCCTAACAATGTCGTCAGTCCATTGGATATGAGGACGTCCTACGCTTCGTCTTTCGGTTCGTGGTAGCCATTCGAGATCTTTACTCCCCAGCGGTTGTCGGTTCTACGAGCTATAATGCCTGCCCATTGCCACTTTAACCAACTGATTCTGAAAGCTACGTCGGTGACCTTGATTTTTCCACGAAGACGAATATACCTTGACAATTTCAAGTTTTTACGACCAAAGGTTAAAGCTGTGTGTTGTCTGTGTGTCAGCCAATCAGTCAGGACAAAGATTCTTATAATTAATATAGTAGGAAATTGAGAGGTTTTATTCTAAGCTGGGAATACGGAACATTAAAAGAAATTTTCAGCCACTAAACTAAGAGGAAATAATCAATTTTCTTCATAAGCTATTAGAAGTGTTAGAAACTGATTGATAATGGTCATATATCCTTTCAGAAAGCAATCATCAGCTACTGCCAAATGGCACGACATGACAAGTGAAGATTGCATCACCTCCATTTCATCATGCCCTCTATCTGCATTGGAAGTATCACGATACACCGATATTGCATGACAATTTGTTTTATTTCACATCCCTCCTTTTGAATTTAAGGGTTTCAGTTCGAAACCGGCTGGACCATGAAATGGGCGTTTCTTGGCATATGCGGAAAGTCATCATCAAATAGCCTATAAAGTCTACTGCTGGACATATCCCTACACGTTTCCAGGAAGAACGAGGACAATACCCAGGATTATTTTATAAAATTTTAATGAGTAAAACCATACGACAATTACAGTAGCACTCTTGACACTCGTCACTCGTTTTATATACCTAGGCATTTCATTGGATAGTTTAACAAATTTTAGGATCTAATTGAATGGGAATGACAAAAAAGCAGTCACGGAAAATTTTGCTTTAGTTTTGAAGAATGTCTTGAAATTGCTTATTTACGCAAAAGATAAACAGAAAAACATTTTATTAGTAATTTTCAAAATTATAGGTCCTAGTAGTACATACTCGACATGTTCATAATTGAAATTAAAAAGCAATATAAAAATAGTACATTTCTTATAAATATAATTATTATTAAACTTATTATCCAAAAATATAGATTATAACTTACTTATAATTCAATTTATTTATAATAATTTTTTGAGTCCGTCAAAGCTATAGAATGAGGAAGAAACGAGGTAGTTGGTATTATAAAAAAAAGTACATGTGTTTAAAATATTCAAGGAGTGTTGAATTAAAACTAAATAAAACTTGCACATGGAAAATTCCACTGAGCTACACTTGTAATGACGTGCACAATTACTTGCTAACAAGCTGCAGTGAAAGAAAATGTAGTCGACACAAGTAGCTGAACAACTTAGGTGACAGCCAAATACTATCTTAAATGGCTGAAATGCACGAAGAGTCGATCTTACAGAAAAAAAATTAAACAGTGACAGAACTAACTTTAACCATATTTAAACTAATTGATATGTAACTATTAACTTATATAGGTATAGTTAGTAAACTAGTGTGTCAAAGTAGAAACAAACTTTTTTTATGAATAATAAAGTAGAGTCAAACTTGATTCAGGTTAAAAATATTACATGCATGAAATACAGTTTAAAGTTTGTGAATATTTGACACCCCAAGATGCCAAGAAATATTAAAAACAATTATAAATAATATTAATAAATATTTTTGAACATTTTTACAGAACACCATCTAGCCATAAGCTAAGTATAGCTTGTACTATGGGAACCAGATGACTGATAGAATACTAACATACTTTTGTTTGTAAATAAATACTTAGATTACAATATAACATTGTTTTAGTTAGATATAATGTATTAGTATTTTAACCTATATCTGTAGATAGCTCACCTGTACTAGCTGTATTTTGTACATACCAATTATAAATATTTGTATTAACAGTAATTTTCTTTGTAAATAAATGTATGGTAAAAGAACTATGTAAGAAAATGTATTGATAAAAACCTATATTAGTATACATAATATTAAGACCTGAGCTGTTCAGTTCTTTTTGACACCAACTTCTTCAACTACAGCTGCGTAGAAAGATATGTTTTACGACATGATGTTAATTAAGTTATATCTTCGAGCTTGCTACCTTTATATTGCTATTTTATGCATCGAAAAGCTTGTTATAATTGACTTGTCACCAAGTAAATATTGTTACATTTTCAAAACAAAAAAAAAAGATCACTTTTCAAGTGAGCTCTTATTTACCGAGACGAATTTAGTGTGCGGACGCTATTTATTTATTTACAGAAAACACATTTGACCCCTACATGTAGATCATTGATCGAGGGTCGGTATAGATATTTACAAGAAAAAGTATTTCAGGACTTCAAGCAACCTGGAAATTCCGTCAGAAGACTTAGACCCTAGTTTATCACCCTGTGTAAAAAATAAATATAATAATGCTGTTCACTCCACATAGCATCATCTAGCCCCAAGTTAAGCAGAGCTTGTGTTATGGGTGCTAGATGGCTGATATACTTAATACAATACATTACATGCATAGATATTTTTTATTATATATAGAAAATACCCAGAGCACCCAGAATAAATATTTGCAGATGGTACAAACATTTATCCCAAGGCGGGAATCGAACCAGCAACCTTCTGCGTCGCAGGCGGACATTCGCCCGCCGCGCCACATCGGCTGTCAGTAGTAACTTCTGTTTAAATCTTATAACTGAATCAGGTTAAACTTTGCAGTTTACATTACAAACATCTTAGTGAGGACTTCATCAAACCACATCTTGTCCCTTCCACTGCCACTTCGCTATAGGGACTCAGTCCTACTGGTTCAACATTTAACTAACGAGAAACGCTTGCGGCTTGTTCCTGATTCATTGAATAAGAGAGTAGTTTTGAAACGGTGACGGAAAACATTGTGAGGACATATATTCTAGCAATGGGCTTGCAACCTGTCACGTATGGAATACTAACTACTGCAAAATGTGGGCATGTACCAAATATACTATCTGGACGTACCTCTGACTGTCTTCCTAAACATCCTCAAAGAATCTCTGGTAATTGGTACTAAGATATTGGAAGGGATATCTACCGTGCTTGGGAATTATAGTCGTGATGCTATTTGTTTTTTTTTTGCATTTTTGCACATAACATTACTGTATTCATTACATGAAATGTTTTTTAAATTTTTTTCTATCTATTGATAATATGAATGAAGCTGATACTTACAAAAAACCTACCTTATTGCACCTACCTACCTAACTTACTTGTACTTAGTTACTTATGGGTACATACCCAACCGTATCTTTTATAATTACTTTCTCTGTTTTCCCTGGTGCGTTTTGCGATATCCCATGGAAGGTGATAGAGGGGCTGTTCTAAGCCTCTAGACCACCACAATTTAGAAGCATACCGTGGCTTAAGGTTAAACAAGTCGGTACGTTGTCCATACAAACGCTGTAAGCGTTTAATGTCTACTATTTATTAACGAAAGATTTAGTACTAAACCTTTCAACGCTTGTAACTTTCAAGGTAATCTGATTTTATTGTAGCATATAGGGTAACGAGCCTAGATAACGGCAAGATAATTCAGTATCAAACTTAACTTCGGACGCACGTTAATAAATAGTAGACATTAAACGCTTACAGCGTTTGTATGGACCACTTACCGACTTATTTAACCTTAATACAAAAATACACAGGTGTAAAAGCGTCCTTACTTTCGTCGCTGTCGCCCAGTCTGCAGCGGGACTTGGTGCGAACTAAGCAGAAAGTAAATCTAGTTAGTTTCAGTAGTCAATGTATTCCCCAGGCAGCTAAATCGGCGACTAGCGGACTGATTGCCTATTGGGGCAACTAGTACGGAAGGTTCTCGATTAATACAAGATAAAAATAAGGTTAAAAACCTGGAAGACTGATTTTAAATTTTACGTAACTAATGCCCATTTCCAATCCAACTATGAGTATAAGATTTTTGTGTTGAAATGACTGACTGACACGTTTTTTTTATGCTACTGCTTGTGGAACAATTATATGGAATTATATACATAATTATGTATAAGATTTTATGTAGGTATGTGATATAGAGAAGTGGACCTAAAACACTTCCCTGTGGTACTCCGAATTTTTTCACTGCACTTTTTTTAAATACATTCCAAGTCTCTAAAACCACAGGTTTAGGTTATTATTATATAGGATTATTAGATTATAACAGCAAATAAAACAATACGAGGGCTTTCAACTGTGTATCTAATTTATTAGCCAATATGGAAAATATCACAAGGAAGATTATATGACTGCACCTGTCCAAAGCGTGAACGACAGATAGAAGAAAAAATTAAGATTAAAGAGGTTGCTATTTATGAAGTAGATCAATTATAGAATTAAATAAAGATTAGTTTTTGTAAACTAAAATATAATAATTCAACAGTTCATTGTCTATATATCAGTCATTTAGTACTTTCTTATGAATGTTACAAATATTTTAATAGTTTATATTTGCGCTGAAGTTTTAAGCTGTGGGGTCGTCCAACGTGTATAAACAGTAGCCAGCCTATTTAATTTAAATGTATAATGTAATTCCAACTTAATATCGAGTTTCACTAGTACGAAGTTCCAACTCTTAGTAAATATTCTAAGGGAATGATACTGGGCGCGTGACTAGCAACCTATATGAGTTACCTAATTTGTCCCCCTCCACCCGCAAACATCGGTAGTCTTCGAGACGTTTTATAACACGCTTGGTGGTCCCTTGGACGATTTATGTCACACTGGGGAGCGTGGGACGTAATTAGATTTCGATAGTTGGTTGGATAATATATTTACCCCTAACTACCATACCTTACTAGATTCTGCCGCCAAACAGAAATGCTCACATTGCTGTGATACGATTTGAAGGGTGCAATTACAAGAACCTTATTTACGATTTAATGCTTTAACGTTTCTCAGTGATGGATGTTACGCAGGTATTGTAAGTTTATTAGTAAGACGTTTCAAGGTAATCCCTGTGCATATTACGCTTTTTGACTCTGACTTTGACTTTAGTGGCCATTCCTTGGTGAACTTGCTTTGTGAAATAATCCAATTTTTACAGATAGAGGCTTTCTAGATTCACCAACTAGATTTTTCATCAGATGGAAAATCTAGTTGGTGGGAATAAATCCTACTAATATTATAAACGCGAAAGTTTCTAAGTATGGATGGATGGATCGATGGATGTTTGTTATTCTTTCACGCTCTAACCAATAGGTAAACCGATTTAGATGAAATTTAAAATAAACATAAACTATAAATCGGATTAACATATAGGCTACTTTTTATCCCGAAAAAATAACGGGAACGGGAAAAAAACTGCCACGCGGGCGAAGCTGCGAGCGGCTGCTAATAAAAATATAATGAAAAATATTTATATTTTTATGAATGGAAGAAACAGATGGCCCACTTGAATGGTTACCATCATCGCCTCAAAGCAAGCTTCAAGCATTGTCAGAGTTGATAATCATTGTCACAGGGGATAAGCCTCATATACTTGTAATTTCACCAGCATCCTTCGAACCGAAACACAACAAACTACTTGGTGGTGGTAGTACTTCCCCAACAAGCCCTTCACTAAGAGCTCTACTACCACTCTTCATCTCAGTCTCAGAAGGTTTAGCAAATACTTCGTATTTTTAAAAGTGTATAATTTTATTACTTTGAAATAAATGTGAATCAATCTCTTAAGGTACTAATGAGTTCCATTAGCCCCTCGCCTTCGGGGCAGTCTCCATAAATAGCTGCACAGCTGAACATCTGTCTCCCGGCCATCGCAGCGTCGGTATATGAAGACATCTCTGCCCAAGTTTCTGTTGATGCTGGGTCATCAAATTGCGTTTTGCCGTAGTCTGGACTGAAATATATACGTCATTATCATCAACATTGACGACGACAACAAGACGAACGATGTGGCGCGGCGGGCGAACGTCCGCCTGCGACGCTGGAGGTTGCGGGTTCGATTCCCACCTTGGGATAAATGTTTGTACGATCTGCAAATATTTATCCTCGGTCCTCGGTCCTCGGTCCTCGGTGCGGTGGAAATAAGAAAACTATTTCCATTCCGTGCTAGTATTGAGTCTCTTGCACATTGTGTATCGACATAGTATAATCTGCAGCCGAAGTACCTAGTACCTGCCCGAGCGTATGGAGCCAATCGCTGACCACGTTGGTTCCGCTGTCCAAATCCAAATTGCACTACTCTCAGTTCATCACCGTTCCTCATGCCTAGCCGCACGTTGAAGTCCCCCATCACAACCTTTTCTTTTTTTTTCATCTTTACTTAGGTACCTTTATCTATCTTTTAGTGTTCCAACCAAATATAGTCAGTAAGTCACTTTTTGTATTTCTTTTGTTGATATTTTTTTTTGCTTAGCCTGTTTTTTTTTTTAAATTACTACTTTAAAGTTCGACTGTCACCGTAGATCGAACGTCGGGGTAGACTGAAAACCAGCCCTGCGTAAAAACGAAAGTTCTTACGTAGAATTAGCGCTGAGACTACTCCTATTGTCAAACTTGCAATTTAGTGATATTTTTGTACCCACATTATGTATCGTTTTATGACAATAAACTCATTTGTATTTGTAACCGTAAAGTGTGTTTTTGAGGCTTGCATGGCATTTGAAATGTCGTCATACATACCGTCCACTTTATTCAAAATATATATTTTTTTGAAATTAGACATCTACTTTTTGCATACCGGGCTCATGTAACAACGCGCTCTCGTGACGTCAGCGACGTTGACACGGAATAAAATAATGGCTATACAAAGTGACGTGTTCTCAGCTCTGGCGGCAGACACCGACTGACAATTTGAATTTGAAGTTTCTACGCAGTAGCGTCTTAAGGTTCTAGTATACTCACGTAAGAAGCACGTGTAGAATTTCTCCAACAAATCCCTCTTCCTCCACTGGGAACTGGGCGGCTTCGCAAATCGCCCGCAGCACACACGAGGGACCATTCATACCTTTCCTGGAACAGCAGGGTCAACAAAAACTTGAATTAAACATGTTGCTTAAACCTGCATGATTTGTTCTATTTGTAGACGAGTTTGTAAAATGCTCCTGTAAATGTATTGCTCCGTGCAATCCGTGTAATTGACTGAACGAGCGAAGCGAGCAGAGTCTCAGTTTCGAGATTGCCAAAAAAATATATTGTCTGCCTGTCTGTCTATCTAATCATGCAGGTCGCATTTTTCTATATTTTTCAACATGTTTTGTGTGCAAAATAGGCACACAATTAGTTTGTAATATGGGAAGCATATAAGTGATAGAATTCTTAAACGCTTTTGCTTGTAATTATTTTTGTATGTATGTAACATAACATCAATATGCTCCCTGCAAGTTGCTTTATTGTTTATTGATCTCAGGTTTAAGATCACCTTAACAATAATTCACCATCAACATCATAAAATTCCAGGAAACACGATTTTTAGCCCTTTTCATCCAACGGCTTATCTCAGGTGAGCTTAAACGTATCTGTAAGGTACTTACGCGGTCATCAAATCTGCCATAGACTTATAGAAAACTAGTCGTTCATCCCCCCGCCCCTCTACATCCCTCTCCCTATCGGTTTCTAAGAGATCTCTCTGCAGTTCCCTTGACACCTTCTTGATAAAGTAATACTTGGACAGTTGCGATATGTTAGTGAACTGTGCGTATTGGTACTGAAAGTTAACTCCAAATATAAGACCAATTCCATCGTCACTGTGCACTGGACTTGCAAATCCAATAAGAAGCTGGAATCAAATATTAATGACTGATTGACTGACTGACATATAGACAACGCACAGTCAAACTGGTCGTAGAGACTTGACATTCAGGATGTGTTTGTGTCAGTGCGTATAGGTGTACTAAGAAAGGAATTTCCAAAATTCAACCCCTAAATGGGTATAGCGGGGGTTGAAGTTTGTATGTAAAAAACTTAACGCGGACGAAGCCACACGCGTTCTGCTAGTAAGTACAATAAATACTTGTGGAGACGCGACACTATTTTTATACAAACTTCAACCCCTGTTGTACTTTAATAGGGTTTAAATATCAAGCCTTTACCACCAGTCGTTTAGGCTATTCGTTGTCTATATGTCAGTCGATCCAGGACAAAGTTTTTCTATAAGTGATTTATACTTACTTTATAAATTGCTCCATATGGATAAATCAGAGGTATGCTGTTAATTTGTCTCTCTGACCTTTGGTGTTCATTTGATATAACCATCGCAAACACTGATACTAAAAGTATAGTGACAAATCTGCAAAAAAATTTTTTTTCAGGTTTGAAAATATTATTAAGCTGGTGCTGTTAAGGGTTATTAGGTTGTGTTTTTTGAAGAGTGATTATTACTCCTACATAGCAATTACACTTCAAGAAAAAAAGTATTTTTCGCAAATAAGCGCTTAATTACTGTAAAAAATAATACTTTTTTTAAATGCATTATTTATATCCATTCATAAATTTTACTACATTTTTGTATTTATTCACTTAGTCGTGTTTATTTTAACTTTTATAATATTGTTTGTAATTTTGTAATATTTTACAAAAATACACATTTGCATTGGCTCTATGAAAAAAACTCGTATAGAAAAGGCAAAATAATACCGCTCTTTTCTCTAGCAACTTAAACATTCCCTACGCAACATGTTTATCGAATGTGCGATATATTTCGTCAACATCACGCGAAATATTGCCAAAGCGATACAAGCTTACCTAAGGATTAATTAAGCTATCGATACAAGAGTAGAAGAGTGAAATAAGCCGCTTATCTTTAAATATTGGTAAACAAGCCTCGTGTTGTACCAAATTGATGACTACGAATTAATGACATGTAATAATAGTGCCTTAGACTAATTTTCAGTGTTTGTGTATACATTATAAGGTCTATAAATGATTGCCGCCTTGACTGGGCCACTTCCTAACAATACCGTGATTTGAAACCATTTTGAATACAAGTATTGTGATACGGAAGAAGAAGAAGAAGAAAATACTTTATTGCACACCATAACATAAAATAACAATTTACAGAAAAAAAAACTTATGACTAGTATAGGTACAATGGGCGGTCTTATCGCTAAACAGCGATCTCTACCAGACGGATATTAATTTGTAGAAATTTATCGTAATGTACATTGTATTATTCTTAATGCAGAATTCTTGAATTCTTTCTGCAGATTCTTCTGCAGAAACTTCTACCGCCAAACAGCTTGCTATATCTATAGAAAATCTTTCGTCGCGCATTTCTCAAGATTTTGAGCGACAACTAGGTACTATATTTTTTTATAATCAGGAAAAAGGTGGATGTTTGGAGCCGCCACCTTAAGTAACCAGTATTGTGTTCAAGTCCGAGCTTTAACATCACTCTTGGATGTTTTCTTAGTCCAGTTAGCTCAAAGGACTTGTAACACAAACTGGCAAACATTTTGTATTGCGATGTAAGTTGTGGAGGCCGGAATTGAGATTCAAAAAAGATAGTGTATTCAATTTAAGACATCCATAATTATTTTTACTAACGTAGCTTCATTTATTAACAAATTAAAACTGCGAAAAAAAGCGCGTTTACAGATAATGAAAAATGTCTTTCTTTGCACCCCCTTAAATATCTAAAAGCTGCTGTAGCACCTTAACTAAGCTATAAACATACTACGCCCCATGAGTTTGTTATTTTAACTAATGACACCAAACATTTTTTTGTATATTTTGGGTTTACATTTAAGACCATTGACAGTATTTTATAATGAAGGTAAGACTCACCTCATTGTAGTGTACAAACGACAGTCACTCTGAACGTTGAGCTGTTGAGTAAGCTTTGAATGTTTTGCGTGCTCGTAAGTGTACAAAACGAGTATAATGAGTAATGAGTACACTTGCGAGACATACTAGCTGTCGTATTGAAATACAATAGACTAGTATTGTATATTGCGGTGCGTTGTCGCAGGACTGTGAAAGGGAACAATGATAAAATCATCATCATCAACATCCTACGACCAATATGGCGTGGCGGGCGAACGTCCGCCTGCGACACAGAAGGCGGACAGGGCGGGTTCGATTCCAGCCTTGGGATAAATGTTTGTACAATCTACAATCTGCAAATATTTACTCTGGGTCTTCTGGGTATTTTCTATGTATAATAAAAAATATCTATGTATGTAATGTATTTAAGTATATCAGTCATCTAGTACCCACAACACAAGCTCTGCTTAGCTTGGGGCTAGATGATGCTGTGTGGATTGTCCAGCATTATTATTATTATTATACTTACGCAAGATCAAAAGCTCATGTGCATAGAGCCTTATGTTTGCAAGGTACGCTAGATTCCTGGACAGCCTAATTGCTAAGAAACACTAAGCTATCCATGAGAAAACTTGATGCTCTACGTGGTTGAATACTTGTTCAAATGAACGTTAAAATAAACGTCAAATTTTGATACAAAATCAAAAAACCTCTGGGAAATATTGTTAAACATTCAAAATACACTTGATTTAATAGAAAATTTTATATCAAGAAAAATAAAATTACAGATTGTACGACTAACAATTACCATCGTTACTTGTGTGGACTGCCTCAACTGTCTCAGACATTTTGTATGGAACAGACAAAGACAGTAACCACTAGAGCAGACCTCTGCTGTCTGCTCTAGTGTAATCACTTCTTTATCTCCAAAATGTATGGATTACAGCGGAAAAATAATTATGTGGAATCAAATCCATTGGTGGATTGTGGATTACAGTGGAATCAAATGTGGAAACAAATTAATGGATTATAGTGGAAGAATATGTGGAATCAAATCCATTGATAGATTACAGCAGAACAATACGTAGAATCAAATCCATTGATGGGTTTGATTACAAATGTGGAAATAAACTAATTGATGGATTACAGTGGAACCAAATATGGAAATTCATTGATGGACTACAGTGGACTAAAATCTGGAAATCAAATCCATCAGTGGATTAAAGTGGAATAGGCCTCGTTACTACGCAATGTAATTCAATTATCAACCCGTTACGCTCCTGCCACAAATGTCAAATTTGTTTATGCTAGCAGTGCAGGTGTAATTACAGGCACATGAGGCTTAACACCTGTATGCCTCAGGTTGATGGACGCTGAGTAGTGTATCGTCGGTGACGTTCCTAACGAGTGTGGCCTACGAGGCAATGCTTTGTTATAGGTGATGGTAGCCACTTAACATCGGGTAGGCCATTTGCTTGTTCCATCAACAAGTTGAATAAAAAAAAAAGGTGTACTGGTATTTTAACAGGTTTCATTATCAGGTCGTTCTCGCTAAGTACTATTGTTCAGGAGAACATGGAGATGATGAGGATCCTTGGTTCAAAACTGTTTGCGTCTTAAAATAAGAAAATAGTAGCAAATCACTTACCGTTGACCGCGAACTTCCGCGAGCTCACGTTCACCTGCCACACGCTAGGTACACCGACAATCTTCACTGCAATGTGTTATATGACCGCCGCGACGGGATATGAACCCGCACCGACCGAATAGAAGCCACCGAATTCTTAATTTCCAAAGTTCAAAATGCGCAAGCGTTGCGTGTGTTGTCCAACCGATACAAGAACCGCCATCTTGCTTTTCTATTGTTCCGAAGATTGTCTTAGATGGCGCCACCACAAGCAGCCTGGCGAATCCAGCGCTGCATCCGTACACGAATCGCCGACAAGCGAAAATGCCGCTAAATTCAAATTAAAAGGCGCAAACATCTTCCCCCCGAACCAAGGTTCCCTTGGTTCCTAATTTCCGATAGGTAACCTACACAATTTAGAAATGGGCCTTAAAAGGACCCCAGACTGAGTCTTAACCTCAGCTATCCGAACAACCCCATTTTTACCCGGCAATAATTTAACTAACCGACCCCGTTTCCAATGAGAAGGCGGCTGGTTATCTTCTTTAATTAAAACTAAATCATCTAGCTTTGGTGGATCAGTATGAGAAGTCCATTTGAACCGTTGTTGTAGGGTATGTAAGTATTCCGTGTTCCATCGTGACCAAAAATGTTGTGATAATTTTTGAATTTGTTGAAACCGAGACAACCGAGGCATCTTGATTTCTGTGTACGGATATTCCGGAAGTGCTACTAAAGATTGACCGATTAAAAAATGCCCTGGTGTCAAAACTTCGAAATCAGCAGGATCCGAGCTGAGCGGGCACAGAGGCCGAGAATTCATGACCGCTTCAACCTTGGTGAAGAACGTCGTTAGTTCCTCGAATGTCAACCGTGTGTCACCTATCACTCGCCGTGCATGAGTTTTTGCCGATTTTACCGCTGCTTCAAATAACCCGCCGTGATTTGGGCTAGAAGGAGCATTGAAAAGCCAGGTGATTTCTTGCCTACCGAGATGACGTTCAATATCCGAGTGGTGGTCACGAAGGAATATGTACATCTCTTTGAGATATCTGTCCGTTCCCGTAAAGTTAGTACCGCAATCCGACCGTATTAATGAAGGTAGGCCCCGTCGAGAGACAAACCTAGTGAGTGTAGCTACGAAGGCTTCTACCGTTAAATCCGAAACAATCTCTAAGTGAACTGCCTTAGAACTTAAACATACAAAAACACACAAGTAACATTTTTGTATTTTAGCATTCCGAAGGGTACTCGTTTTGATGAAAAACGGTCCCGCAAAATCTGTACCGACTCCCACAAAAGGGCGTGATTGTCGGATTCTATCCGCCGGTAAGTCTGCCATGAACGGCTGAGTAGGACGTGCCTTAGACCGATAGCATGGTATGCACCGAAATGTAATAAACCGAGTGATCCGCCGAACCGAAAGAATCCAATAAAACCGAGATAAAATAGCCGCAAGTGTATTGGCTCCGCAATGACAATAATTCCGATGATAATAAGTGACTAATAATTCCGTAAAATTACACTTGCCTGGTAACAATATCTGATGCCTAGCATCATATGGCAAGTTTGCCGCATCTATCCGACCGCCGACTCTTATTATGTTATCCTTATCTATGAATAAGTTTAATCTCCGCAGTGAGTTTCTAATAGGAATGTCCGACCGTAAAGCTAAAATTTCATCACTAAAAAACCGTTCTTGAACCGACCGAATTAAATAAAATATGGCATTTCGCCGTTCCGAAACCGTAATATTTACCCCGTTAAATTTACCCTTATTAATCTTACTACCGAACCGTAAAATGTATGCCGTGACGTTAACCAACTTTTCAAAAGAACTATATTTTTCTAACAAATTAAATTCCGATTCTACATTTCCGATATGCACAGACTTAACCTTTAGCCCCGGTAATGGCTCCGTAGGTGGTTCTGTGTAGTTCCGTGGCCACTGATCTGGTGGCGCGCACAGCCACTGTGGCTCCCACCAGCTCGTATCAGTGAGCAAGTCCGCTGCTGTCGCACCGCGCGACGCTACGTCTGCGCTATTCATGGTACCCGGTATGTGTCTCCACTGAATAGCTACCTGAGACGAGTTTATTTGAGCTACCCGATTTCCTTCAAACACTTGAAGCTTGTGTGGCGGGATCCGAAGCCACGCCAAAACAATAGTGCTGTCACACCAACCCGTGACCTCTTCAAAATCCATGTCAGCTGAAGAATGGACATGGTTTAGCAGCGTAGTCAGCAACGTCGCTCCGCTCAACTCCAACTTAGGAATCGTACGATTTGACTTGAGTGGCGCAACTCGAGTTTTAGCAATAAGTAGACGTACAAGAACCGAACCGCTAGCATGCTGTGTACGCACATAAACCGCCGCCGCAAACCCTAACGAAGAACCGTCACAGAACCCGTGTAAAGAGTGACGAGCATGTTTATCCGTCTTAATACAACGAGGAATAGATAGTCGCTGTAAGTTAGGTAGATCAGACGTAATTTCTAACCATTTACGAACGATATCCGGGGATGCAGGTGCATCCCATTCAATTTTACGTGAGTCATCAACACTACCTAATAATGACTGCAATAAAAGCTTCATCCGAAAAACAACCGGGCAAACCCACCCGAGTGGATCAAACAACCGAGCGACCGTCGATAGAATAATTCTCCGTGTAATATTTTCTTCCCGAGGCAGCTGAAGCCTATACGTAAAATTATCTAATCTCGGGTTCCATTGAATACCTAAAATTTTTACAAATCCAGTGACGTCATCAGAAGTCTCGTCGAAAGTCCGAGGGGTCTCTAAATGATCCGGTGGCAGACCACTCAATAAGCGTAAGTCATTAGATGACCACTTTCGAAGTTCATAACCCGCCGATTTCATAAGTGCCGTTAATTCATTCCGTAGGTCCATAGCCTCTTGCAACGTATCCCCTCCGCCGTTTAAATCATCAACGTAACTCCTTTTAACCAGTAACCTAGCTGCCCTAGGATACCTATGCCGTTCATCACTTGCTAGTTGATGAAGGCAGCGTATGGCAACATAAGGACTCGATTTTAAGCCGTAGGTATTGGTCGTAAGCTCATAAAGTTGAATTGGATCCGATCTAGACGCTCTCCAATAAATAAGCTGATATTTCCTATCAATAGAATTTACCCACGTTTGACGAAACATCATTTTTATGTCTGTGGCAAAGACTACTAGAGGTACCCGAAAGTTAATAATAATATCAGTTATGTCACTTTGTAAACGTTCACCCGAATATAAACAATCATTCAAAGACACTCCGTTGCTAGACCGTACACTACCATCAAATACAACGCGAATTTTATTTGTGTCCCCCGACTTCTTAAAAACCCCGTGATGTGATAAAATATAATGTTGCTCATTAGAATTAAGATTAAAATTGGATAACCGCATGTGACCGAGACTAATATACTCCGACATAAATTCTACATACTTGGTCTTGAATTCAGGCTGCCGTTCCATCCGACGTTCTATAGCCAAAAACCTACGTAACGCAGTTTGACTTGTGTCTCCTAGCTGATGGTTAGGTATCAGAGGTAGACGCACCGTGTACTTACCATCTGGACCGCGCGTCACAGTGGTACTAAACAATTTCTCGCATAAAATATCCGATGGATCCTTCACCGGATGCCCAGGAGGTTCCTCCGACCGCCAAAACCGTTCCACTTGGTCAGCTAAAGTGGCACCCGAAACAAGACCCGTTCTAGTCACCTGTAGTGAGGTTGCGGTCGACTCTTGCGCAGGTTCCGTAGGACCAAACGTTACATGGTCGAAGATAGTATTCAACGCATAGGGGCCGTTGACCTCTAACTCCACAGCTTGGTTTAATACTTGACCAAGAATGTCTGAACCCAAAATTAAATCTATTTGACCCTCACTACAAATGCCATCATCCGAATTGAATTTTAAATTTAATTTTTGAACCGAAATACCCATTTTTCGTGCTAAGTACGCAGTGGGATTTTTTAACAATGCCGCCGTAACCGATAATAAAGGTTTCCCTGTCCGCAATGGCCTAAAACTAATAGAAACTATGTGAGTACTATCACCCGTGTGTGTACCACCCACCCCAGTTAACCGAATAAGTGTGTTAAACCGCTTTAACCGTAGTGATGTAACTAAGTCACTACGTACAACACTGACCTCCGCCCCCGTATCTAACAAAGCAAGCGCCCGTACAAAATCACCGCTTGCCGCTTGAACCTCTATAACAGCCGTAGGTAAAATAACATTATACGGTAATGTAGGCGGTAAAGTGGTGGTACACATTTGCTGTAATTGCTATGCTTCCGAGCGGTGAGCCTCCGCAGGACTCTGCCCTCGCGGCGACCACCTCCGATATGAATCATTAGTACGATCGTCCCGGGTTCGATTCCAACCGTTGCGTACATCACCGCTCTCAGTATGCACTTGATAGGCCGACCTAGGTAACGGCTGAGCCGGCAGCGGCGCTGGGCCCGAATAACGGGTCTGATCCGACCAACGAACGTGCGGGGTAGGTCCGCCCGCGCGGAACCCTTGGGTTCTCGTGAACCCACGATCAACCATTCCCCCCGAACCGTTCCATCTATCACGTGATGGATTATTTTGCGCGTTCCTAGTACCTTGTGTCTGATCCCCATTGATCGGACGCGAGTAGCTCAAACAAATCAAGCTATCATGCCCCGAGTGTCCGCATTGTGCACACTGAACTGAACGTGTACATTCCGCCGCCGCATGATATCCGAAACATTTAAAACATAAACCCATAGTTTGCACTGCATTTTTACGATCAGATGTAGCTAAGTTCCGGAACTTGTAACAATCATACATTCTGTGGCCCGGTATATCACAGTAGGCGCATTTGTTAACACTGTTTTCATTACGTGAGAATTTACCTACATGTATAGCGCGCTCGCCTCTGCGAGGGCGCTCCGACTCCGAATAACAAACCGGTTCCGAGGCAGTGTCTAGCAACCTGCATTCATTGTTTATGAACTCTGATAATTGTTCGAATGTAGGCAATGTATTCCTATTCCCGCCGTGTAATTGTTCGAATCTAGTTTTTATGTCAACCGGCAATTTAGACAAGCTAATGTGAAAAAGCAAATAACTCCATTGATCCGTAGGTAAACCTAAGTTTTTTAGTGCCCGTGTAGATTCTAGCAACGGGTTCAATATTTTTGCCCGAAGCCCTGATGCTTGTTTCAGTGCAGGTAAATGCAAGATACGTGAAATATGAGAATCCGCAAGCAACCGGGTATTCTCGTACCTACTACGTAAAAGTTCCATTGCCGTATCTAAGGAAGCATCCACCATCGGCAGATGTTTTATCAGAGACTTGGGTTCCTTTTCAACATTGGAAAACAAGTAGTGGAACTTTTCCGTTTTCGAAATATCTTTCCTACTTAGTACAAGTGAGCTAAATAAACTAATAAAACTACTCCACGAAAATACATCTCCGTCGAAATTAGTTAGGTTGATACGCGGCAACCGAGCCGTTGGAGCGCTGTCCGTTGGTGTAAAAGTACCCGCCGCACTTGGAAAACCTGCCGCTAACGATTCTAATTTATTGTAAATCAATGTAGCTTGCTCGTACAATAGATCATATTTTTTAGTTAATTCTACACCAGAATCATCCGTTGTACACGTATTCAATATGCCTTCGTATGCCTCGGTTAATGAATCGAAATACGTATTTAATTTCTGAAGCCGAGCGGCCATAACGCTAGCCGCTTTATTTTTACCTTCCGCCATTTCTAATGAATGCACAAGCCAATCGTTTTTAATTTTAAACTTACTTTCATAACCTTTTATAACCGACATGACGATGATAGAATTCCAAACTGATCACCAAAAATAGATAGATTAACCGAAATAAATACCGATGCGAAATTTGAAAAATACCGAAAACTAAAATCCAACACGTAGGTAGGAAGTAGATACGCGTGGCCCGAATAATCTTTATTTTAAACCCAAAACAAATGATCCCTAGATCCGGCTCGAAGGAAAAATGTTCAGGAGAACATGGAGATGATGAGGATCCTTGGTTCAAAACTGTTTGCGTCTTAAAATAAGAAAATAGTAGCAAATCACTTACCGTTGACCGCGAACTTCCGCGAGCTCACGTTCACCTGCCACACGCTAGGTACACCGACAATCTTCACTGCAATGTGTTATATGACCGCCGCGACGGGATATGAACCCGCACCGACCGAATAGAAGCCACCGAATTCTTAATTTCCAAAGTTCAAAATGCGCAAGCGTTGCGTGTGTTGTCCAACCGATACAAGAACCGCCATCTTGCTTTTCTATTGTTCCGAAGATTGTCTTAGATGGCGCCACCACAAGCAGCCTGGCGAATCCAGCGCTGCATCCGTCCACGAATCGCCGACAAGCGAAAATGCCGCTAAATTCAAATTAAAAGGCGCAAACAACTATACATCTCTTAAAATGCTAAAGAGCTCCAACACCCCTTGACCCTCAGGACATCCACTGTATATAGAAGCACAGCTGAACATCTGCCGCCCGGCCACTGCTGCATCCTTGTATAAAGACATGGTCATCTCCCATTCTGGATCTTCATCATCGAATGGAGACCGGCCGTAGTCTGGCCTGAAAATATAATAAAAAAAATAGCTTCAAAACTTTAATCCTCAGGTACGGTAGATATCTTAGTACCAAGTACTCAAGAGGCTTTGAGATTGTGTAAGGGGTGTAGTCAGAGGCACATTTAATATTACCAAGACAAATATACCCCGAAATGCCTCCTGATGTTTTGAAGTGTTCCTATAGTTTTGGACGAACTACTACAAAAAAAAAATACAAAAATATTTATTTTTAAACAGTGTACAGTCAGCTGCACCAGAATGTATACAATTTGAAACTTTCAAAACGGTTTCACAGCGGCGCTAAAAATAATTACAGGAGAATTATTTAAAAAGTAAGTGAGGTCTTCAACTAACTTCATAACATTTTAGTTTTTGCGGTGTAAAAGTTCATTGTTTTGCTGTAATACCGTTGTGAAAGTTACAAATTGGATACATTCTAGTGCAGCTGACTGTACATGACATTATCTTAGTGTAGGTACTACTGTTTCCTGCCTTAGTTTTCACTGTGTTGCAGGAAAGCAGTAAGTAGCTGGCACAGAATGGCACTAGTGCTTTATACCTTGTAGATTGACAATAGATTTGAAGATGTCGAAGAATATTAGCGACAAAGCTTTCAAAACATTGTACCAAATACCTTTAAACTATTTAGCAAACTTTCAAAGCAAGCACTGAAAATATTTGAAAAGTTCCTTCATGCGATCTACGTCGAAATTTTCCGCGCATTCCGAGAATTTACTTTTAAACTTTATACTTCCTCTGATAAGATTTAAAAGTACCTTTACATTCCTTGAATCGAGTGTACAGTTGTATTTTTAAGAATTCAAGACTTTTAAATGTTAAAAACTCAATAAATTTTAAAGCTACATTCGGTTGATCTAAGATCTGTGCGGTGTAAATGTTCGGTTAACTTGGGTTGAGCCAAAATAGACTAGTTTTTTTAAGTGTTCCGATCTAGTTTGAAAAATAGAATTTAAGCATTATAAAATTTTAATGGCAGCGTCCACCACATCCAGTCTTCACCATACTGTTTTATAATCAAAATTCCTACAAATGAAACATTTAAGGTATTTTAACCAAAATAACCAGGTACATAAATTGCACAAAATATTACTTAAATTGTGCACGCGCGCAATATCAAAGGCGAAAGTGCGGTACTAAAATCTTAATCTTATGGTTACAGAAATAGGGGGAGCCACTTAATAACCTTTTCGCACCTAAATTACGTAGCATAATGTATTCTTAATTTCGAAGCCTCACATTTTTTATTAGAAGGACCATCCTCAACAGTTATAATAACACTGAAAAACATCGGCTTAAAACTTATGCCAACCAAAAGAGTTTTCTCACTAACTTACTAAAATATTTTTAAAAATAGTTAAGTTTTTTTTTTAGCTGGCAGTATTACCATCTACTACCTTACCTCTTTCTGCCCCAAAACAGTGATGTTCAGTTTCCTGTGTTCGGGTTTAATGGGTGCCGGTACAATTACAGGCACATAAGGATGATCTGTATGCCTCAGGTTAATGGATGTAAAGCAATTCAACGTAGAGTACACGTTAATGTTGGTTACCAAGTCACATCTGGTGGACCAAATGCTTGATCTATCAGCTAGCCGTATAAAAAAACCAACGTACATTATTCGTTACTTCAAAAATGCGCGAGAGTTGACATGCAATCAACTATCACATGTAAGTCCTGCATCGTAGAGTTTAAAATTCTTTGCCAATCTATTTTGGCATTGTCTACGTATTGGTTTAATAAAATACTAGTCATGTCATCCATGTGAAGTTGTTTTTATACAAACTTCAACCACCGCTGTACCCGTTTTGGTGTTACTTTTCTAGAATTCCTTTCTTAGTAGGTACAACTCAACGCACTAAGACAAATACACCTTGAAAATTTCAAGTCTGTACGACTCAAAGTCAAAGTCAAAGTCAAAAAGCATTTATTCGGTAATATCCGCAGGGATCATCATGAAACGTCTTAAATCTAGATGAATCTAAGTGCCTTCCTCGCGACCAAGCCTAGAAGAACCGGCAAGAAACTTACGGCTTGGTTCCTACCGTTTTTTTGTATGATCCTGTTACAAAATAATAATAGTATAAATAATGAAGCTCCAGTGTGGTGCCAATCTAACTGAATGCAAGACAGAAAACATGCCAAGGCAATTATACCAAGAACTTAATAGTGGTTTAGACTGTGCATTGTCTATATGTCAGTCAGGACAAAGATTCGTATAATTGGAATAGATAAGGTATGGATTTTACTTGAAAAAAACATTCTTACGTGAGAAGTAAATGCAGAATTTCGCCAACCAATCCTTCTTCTTCAACAGGGTATTGTGCAGCTTCACAGATTGCTCGCAATATGCAATCTGGCCCGTTCATACCTTTGCTGAAATAAACAGAAACTCATTCAAAAGTTGAACCAGCAGGGTGAAGTTACTGATTGTTTTTGATGTTTGTAGCGTTTGTAAATTGGGTTTAGCGGCAGACAAAACCGGTGAGTAAAAGATAAAATGCCAGGTAGAATTTTTGCATACACATATTGCAAAGTATATTATTCAGGTGGTCAGTTCCTCGGTAATAGTTGTCTTTTTCATCATCCTGCGCCTGTATGGGGTTCAATTTAAAACTAAGTTGCATAGCAAGCCCCAGATTCAGACAAAAACTTTAGAATTTTAAAATTTTAGTCTGTTTGTTTTGAATTATAAATATTACAATTTATTTTTATTACCATCATTTTCGTTTTTAGGGGAGGAAATAATAATAATAATGCTGGACAATCCACACAGCATCATTTAGCCCCAAACTAAGCAGAGCTTGTGTTATGGGTACTAGATGACTGATATACTAAATACAATACATTACACACATAGATATTTTTTATTATACATAGAAAACACCTGGAATAAATATTTTCAGATCATACAAACATTTATCTCAAGGCGGGAATCGAACTCGCAACCTCCTGCGTCGCAGGCGGACATTAACCCGCCGCGTCACATCGGTCGTCAATAGTCAAAAGCTAAACCGGATTTAAATTAAAATACTCACGAACTTAGCATCTCCGTCATGGATCTATAAAATACTAGTCTCTCATCCTTCCTCAACACAAGATCAGCCTCTCTCTGTTCTCTCGACACCTGCTTGATGAAGTAATACTGAGAGAGTTCAGATATGTTCTGGAACTGTACGTACTGCCATTGAAAGTTGGCGGCGAAGAGTAAAGCCACCTGGTCACGGTTTTCAATGGGAGCAGAGAGGCCTATGATGAGCTGGAAATACAAAATACAATACAAAATGTTTTATTGCGTTTCCAACTTATACATTAATTATAAAATACGATGAAATCTCCTTAAAACAAAAACAATACTGGAAATTAAACAATTTTATTTAAGGCTCTGCTCAAAGCTAAAAATCCGTAAAGCGACCTGTTTTCGTCGCACAGGTAGGCAAATCAGTTACTACAATCTTGAAAAAATTCAATGCATAGTAAAGACTACACAAAACACTTATCGAATAATTATTTTACTCGAACTATTAGCATTTAAAAAAAAAAACAAAAACGACTAGAAAAAAACTTTCATCGCGCACTTTTCAAGATTTTGAGCGTCAACTACTAAATTTTTATATCAAGGAAAAAAGGTAATTTTTTTGAATTAAAGACATGCATAGTTTTTTCACCAACGTGGCTTCATTTATTTTTAATTAAATTAAAACTGCGAAAAAACCAGCGTGTTTACAGACATAATATCAATGAACATGAAATTTACGGTATGAACTTAATTTCAACAACGCAAGCGAACCCCTCAAATGTGTAATCCATATTTGGGGAAGAAGAAGGTTCGACGATAATATGACGCTAAGCTGACGAATGTTTGACCGAGTGTTGGTGTTAATTTGGAAAAGTTTTGTATTTAGTTATAACTATTTTAAGTATATTTTTTATAGTACACTAGCAAAACACTTGCATCTGCCTTCGCGTGAAAATTATTTTAATACAAACTTTACCTACGGGTACCCACTGTACCCGTTTAGGGGTTGAATTTTGGAAATTCCTTTGTAGTGCACTTTTACGCACCAATTACAATATACCCTGAACATTTTGTTTAAACTCGTTCTGAAGAATAAAAAGGTGGTAGAAGCTGTGTGTTGTCAGCCAGTCAGTCAGGATAAAGATTCTTATAGTTGGTATATACTAATACCAACCAGGCCAAAGAAAAGATGGATAGATTGTGTGAGAGATGATATGAGTAAGAAAGGAGTGACTACAGAGATGACGGATGATAGAGGCAAATGGAGGGAAAAAACCTGCTGTGCCGACCCCACGTAAGGTGGGATAAGGCAGAAAAGTGATGATAGTTGGTATATACTTGAAGTAATGTACCTTGTATGTCCCTCCATAAGGATAAACTAGCGGCAAACTGTTGATTTGTCGCTTGGCCCTCAGGAACTCTTCAGAGCTATCTGAAGTTTCAGGGGTAACACGCGGTGCCAAGCCTAGTAGCGCTATGGTCAACGTCACCACTTTTATCCTGAAAAAAATCAAGACCTATCAAAACTGTGACTTGGGGCTTCAAAGTTTGTTGTTGTTATGATGGGAAACATAACAACAACAAACTTTGAAGCCCCAAGCCTGGAATATTTTGAAGCCTGGATAATATTTGTGTGACATTGCTGTAACAGTTTGGATGAAATTTGGAAATGATTGTGGCATCCAGTATCGACCAAAACTAGGATACTACGTGGTCACGTCGTTAAAAAATAAGTTTCGACTAGCAAGTCATATATATAATACTAGCGACTCGTCCCGGCTTCGCACGGGAATTTAACAAAAATTATAAAACCAGTAGTTTTTCAGCGTACGCGCCGTAAGGAATTTATTCGGAAATTTTTTACCTTATTGAAATTTTACTAAGGATCCCAATTTTTTTTTAAAACATAATATAGTTTATGTTACCCGGGAATAGTGTACCTTTCCAACGGTGAAAGAATTTTTCAAATCGGACCAGAAATTTTGGAGCCTATTCAATGCAAACAAACAAACAATGAAATCTTTTCTCTATATAATATTAGTATAGATATAGTTTTATAGTTTCACTTTTAGTGGGTCGTCGTTATTAGAACAGAAAGTAAACATTTTTGCAAACAGAAAGATTTCACTTACATCATGTTATAGCTAGATAGCGTCTAATTTCGGAAACACTAAAAAAAAACTTATTACATTTTGTTTAGATACATGTTTTTTTTTTCAAAAAGATCACCATAACGCAAGTGATAAGTAAGTCAAACTAAAAAGAAATAAAATAGAACGTAATTTTTTGGGCTGCTTAACGTACCAAAATGTAAAGGTCTGTCCATCTTTGCGATTTGTATCATTACCTGGGGACGTTCACTGCTGAATACAGGCTTCCAATTTTTACGCAGGTTTGACTGCAACAGACACAAGAATAACCGGATGTACATTCGGTTATAATACCGGTACCGGTATATAATTACTACATTGTACAAGTATGCTATGCTTCTTTATTTATTGAATTCTCTCATCTAATTTTTTGTACGTTTATTTTACTTTATTCATTTTAATTTGCCTGTGTGTTTATTTTCATGTATCAATTGACAGCATGCATCACTCCAGTATGCATGAAGCCTTACTGTAATTCTTGTGTCACTAACTCGACACTAATATGTTTATCCAACAGAATCCAGTCACGTGAGTTTGTGTTCCGTGTCATCGTTCTCTAATTTTCTTAAGATACTTTGTATCTTTACTAGTTTATACTACCATGGTCATGTTGGAAAGGCTTACTTTTACTGGTTAGACGTGAAGTTTACTTTAAAAAAACGTAATTATTTTCGGAGTGTTTGACTTTTCTTTTACACATATCATAATAATCAATTTACTTTCCAAGTTGCAGTACTTTGAGTCTGATCTTCGGCAATAAACAAGGAGTTTGCAAACCTTTTTGCAGAAAGTTGGATAAATTATTTAAATATCGAAGAACTCAACAGAAATTAAAAACAAAAATTATTTTAAATATCGAACAACTCCACGGTAACTCGAAACTAATTTATTTTAAATTTGGAACAACTCCACAGCACATTAAAACATTTAAAATAGTTGATCGTTCAACAAAACCTTTTTTGGGTCAGCCGAATTCATCTGTCGAATCACGAGGCTTACTTACCGCTTAGTACAGTGTAAAGTAGGTTGTATTACCACTCAGCTTAGTTCCTTTTTAATCTGCTGAACGCTTTGTTGATCAGTTTTGTAGGTTCATATATAAGATGCATCATCAAAGTATTATATTCTTTTTTGTCAATATTTATGTTTGCTATACGAGTGCGACGGAAGTAGATGTGATGCATAGAAATAAAAGACAGCTTTTATTTCCAAACAGTACTGTACTCCAGGTAAGATTTGTTTATTTAATTGAGTCCTTTAATAATTTATTTACCTATACTAATATTATAAAGAGGAAGAATTTGATTGTTTGTTTGCATTGAATAGGCTCCGAAACTACTGGACTGATTTGAAAAATTCTTTCACCGTTGGGAAGCTACACTATCCCCGGGTGACAAAGGCTATTTAATATTTTCAAAAAATTTATTTTTGACCTTACTAAAACCCGTGCGAAGTCGGAACGCGCCGCTAGTCAAGTATAAGATTTTACTAACTGATTAGAACTGACTGATTAGAACTAATTGACTATGGACTGTGAAGGCTTAACCGACAAGCAACTATTCGTACTTTTCATACCCGACCGATTTTGACGACCGATGTGGCGCGGCGGGCGAATATCCGCCTGCGACGCAGAGGTTGCGGGTTCGATTCCCGCCTTGGGAAATGTTTGTACGATCTGCAAATATTTATTCCGGGTGTTCTGGGTATTTTCTATGTATAATAAAAAATATCTATGTATGTAATATAATATTGTATTAAGTATATCAGTCATCTAGTACCCATAACACAAGCTCTGCTTAGCTTAGGGCTAGATGATGCTGTGTGGATCGTCCGGCATCATTTATTTTATTTATTTATTAATATTCAATTCCAGTTCAACGCTGGAATCGGCACGCCAAGTC
Source organism: Electrophaes corylata (assembly GCA_947095575.1). Taxonomy (NCBI): domain Eukaryota; kingdom Metazoa; phylum Arthropoda; class Insecta; order Lepidoptera; family Geometridae; genus Electrophaes; species Electrophaes corylata. The sequence continues at coordinate 9,301,243 of OX352715.1, read as the reverse complement.
CAGCTCAGCACATAAACGTGAACTGGGCATTCCAAGCCAACTTCCAGTTGCCCTGGAACAGAACCCAGATCCCGGTGGATATCCTGCACGTGTACTCCGGGTATGACGGTGACTCCAGGAGAAAAAGGGAGAGTGGGAGCTACGAGGACGATGCAAGATTGTTCCACTTTTATAAATACCTGGAAGATATTCTTAACAGGTACGCTTGTTGTTTTATAAAGTACTTGTACCCGCTGTACTCGTTTAGGGGTTGAGTTTTGGGTTTTTTTTTTAGTGCTGGACAATACACACAGCATCATCTAGCTCCAAGCTAAGCAGAGCTTGTGTTATGGGTACTAGATGACTGATATACTTTAATACCTGCATATATACTTTTTATTATGCATAGAAAATACCCAGAACACCCGGAATAAATATTTGCAGATCTTACAAACATTTATCCCGAGGCGGGTATCAAACTCGCAACCTCCTGCATCGCAGGCGGACATTCGCCCGCCACACCACACCGGTCGTCAAATTATTTTTCTAGGTATACGTCTACGCACGAAGACAAATAAACCCTGAAAATGTCAAGTCACTGCGGTGCGTTGTCTATATTTCAGTCAGTCTGTCAATCAAGACAAAGATTCTTATAATTGGTAAAGATGATAGCTGTGGCGGTCCTAGCTCCTCTCCCTCCTCCTCCCCTAGGACCCCTTTACCTCTCATGAATATCGTAAGAAGCCACTAAAGGAACGCACCAGGAACAGGTGGCAGCATTTCCTGAGTACATACACCGATACTGCGGTCACTAATCCAGTTGTCAAGCGTGACTGAACAAACTATGTTGATCTAATCCATTCAGATCAGGTCCACTTAGTTAAATCTTGGGGAAAACTCGAAACCTTTAATTTATAAGCTTTGCCAACCATCACAGCTCAGTTTGTAGTAGTCCTGCTTTTTATGCTGTAGGTGGTAGGTTAAATCCTCACCGAGAACAAATATTTGTGTGCTGAACATACATGTTTGTTCTGTTTGGGTTTAAGTATTACTAGCGGCCGCTCGCAGCTTCGCCCGCGTTGCAGTTTTTTCCCGTTCCCCTTATTTTTTTATTTAATCCAGGTTGCAATCTATAGTTATTCCAAATTTCATCCAAATCGGTCCACTGGTTAGAGCGTGAAAGAGTAACAAACATCTATCCATCCATATTTACAAACTTTCGCGTTTATAATATTAGTAGGATAAGTATGAATATACAAAAAAAGTATACCTATAAGTAATATATTAGCTATCTAGTTCTTATAGTACAAGATTTGCGTAGTTGTTTTGGGATGGCAGAAAGCAAAACTAGCTTGCTTAGTACCCATACCATCTTCACATCCTAATCCACAGGATAGACGCGGTTAATACGTGCGAAGCTGACGGGTTTTTCTACGATGTTTTCCTTCACCGTTTGAGAGCACTGACAATTGCGCACATACATTTTTCGAACAGAAAATCCATTGTTATACGACCAGATTCAAACCCACCACCTTAGGATCAGATAGCAGGGTCACTCCCACTAGACCACCGGTGTTCCAACCGGTGCTCAACAAATTAATGTTCATCATTATTGCCAACAATACTTTTCTTCCCTGTGGAGTAAATAACCCTTCAACTTTACACATTTACCACCGGCATAGCTAATTGCTTTCAGTCTGGCACATAACAGGTGTAAAAATGTATAAAAAAAGCCTATGTATCATGTATAGCTGTTTTGACTCTCTTAAATTTTTAATTTGAGAAAAAAGTTATCTTGTTATTTACCTGGTAAGCTGTTATATAAACCATAAAGTTTAAATTAATTGGTTGACTATAAAACAAAGTAAACAATACTCTGACGTGCGCAAAATGGAAATTGACGAAGCCTATTTTCGTGAAAATTTCCAATGGAAGGTATTAAAGTAGTATCAGAGTAATAATCATGCAACTATAGAACAGTATAAATAGTTTTTTAGATCGCTTGTGTCATTCCTGAGGATTTTTAATACCAGCCTTTTTGTCATCAAACTGAATGCAACAATAGGAATGCAAACAGTAACTGCGGCGGTCATTTTTATAAAATTAGCAGTATTTTAAATAATATTACTAAAAAACAACTAACGTCATTTACCTCCTAACTAAGTTTGTCAAATGCTCATTCGGGTAAAAAATATCACTATGTCTACTTCTACCGACAGGCAGCTTTGCTGTGTTTCGGTTTATAGAGTGTGGGTGCAGTGACATTGATTATAGGCGCATGAGGCTAAACACTTGAGGCCCAACCCTTGTATTTTTTTGGAGGAGATATAAACAAGGATTTGATTGTCAAAATTAGGCTCTTCTGAAATGTCATTTTCAAAGAATGCCATTTGGAGATTGATACGACAGAAACTTGAATTTAACGATATTTTATTACGACGATTAAGTCTCAGGGCCCAAATTTCGTATTTTTTTAGAGCTGGCACGAGATTGAAACTAGATTTTGATTTTCAAATCGGGCCTATTGGAAATGGCTCAAAGAAGACCGTTTCGATATTTCATTACGAGAAATAGGCCTCTGTACGACTCAGAATGATTGACGCAGGTATGATGACTGATCGTTCATATACCATGTATTGTTTTTACATCTCTGAGGTTCAAGTCAATAAATCAGAAATTGTTTATTATCCGCAAAATCATTTCCAATAAATAAACAAGCGGATGTCAAGTGCTTGAATGTTTGCTTGCAATAATTTCTGTTGTGTTTGAAAAATCTTTTTATATTTGTATTTTTATTGGCCACTGCTATGGCGTTCCAAAAACGGTAGGGATTCAATAGTGCAGGCTCAATTTCGGGCAGTGTCAAAGGTTTTCGATACATTTGTGCTTTTACATTTATATACGGATGAATATCATCTGTGAAAATTTGAACAAAACAAAACAACTCTCTATCTATCACGGTTCATGAGATACAGCCTGGTGACAGACGTACAGACAGACAAACAGATAGACAGCGGAGTCTTAGTAATAGGGTCCCGTTTTACTCTTTGGGTACGAAAACCTAAAAAACACTATCTGTAAAACTGTTTCACTTAGCTTATCTAAATGAGTACATCACGATGTCTTCTTCACTATCGTAAAGTGCTTAAGCACATAGCAAATACCCGTGATAGTCTCATACCGAGAGTACGGAACCATTTATTATGCAGATTAGTAGCGCAGTAACCTCGGCTTAGTTGTTCTATATAGTTACAATATCTAGTTAATCGATTCAGGCGTGACTTTGCGGAAGACCATTGTAAAATTATAAAATAGACGATTAAATATACTACTTCAATCCTTACAAAAATGTGGGTTTGTACTAAATGTAATAATTGGACTTACCTCTGACTTACCCTTAGACAGCCTCGAAGAATCTCGAGTAGGTACTAAGAGATTGTAGGGGATATCTACTGTGCTTGGAGATTAAAGTCATGATGCTATTTCTTTTCTTTTCTTTTTCACACTCCACTGGACCAATTCGAATGAAACTCAGATACATAGTTTATTATTACTTAGATTAAACAAATACAATGCTTTTCATACCGAATTTTGAGAATCTGAGTGAAAATTAATGACAAAACCTTTGAGTAAAAGTGCCCTAACATAGCAAAGCGCTTAAATATTGATGCTAGAAAAATCACCTCACGGCGCGGGTCAAGCCGCGAGCTTATAATGGCAGCCTAAAATACGGGCTCGAGTACAGACAACACCTAAAATATAAAGGTATTTCACTATGCAGTTTCTATTTACATCTCTGTAAACGGCAGTAAATTTAAATAAGAGTAAGGAAGTAGAATAATGAAAGACGAGTCTAAGGGGTGTTAGTGTTTTCTTTATTATTACGAAATTATTAATTAATATAATTCACGGTTTAGCTGTGAAAGCGTAACAAACAGACTGACTGTATATGTAATTCTTTTCCATTGTCTATTGACAGCCGTCACAGCTCAGTTCGTAGTAACCCTGTCTTCTGCGCTGTAGGTGGTGGGTTCGACTCCCACCGAGAACAAACATTTGTGTGATATTTGTGTGATGAACATAGATGTTTGTTCGGTGTCTGGACGTTATATTGTATTTTAAGTATTTATTTTAAAAAAAAGGTATATAAGTATTCTATCAGTCATCTGGTTCCCATAGTACAAGCTATGCTTAGTTTGGGGCTGGATGACGTGCAAAATGTCCACAAATATTTATTTATCTATTGTTTTCTAACCTTCCTACCGTAAGCTCTTATAACAAGATTGAAAACTGTCAAAAACGACGCCAAAATCGCAGTTGCTATCGTGTTTGACAGTTATCATTGTTTTAAATTTTTTTGCACTACAAGACAATAATTTGGTAACATGAACTTTTAGTAACGGATTCCTGATTTGTACAAAAATTCCCTCAATTCCATTATTCGGGTCTGTTTGGGCCTGTTCGGGTCTGTTCTTGCTTGTTTGAAGTGAGCTATTTGATGGCTCGCGGTACAGATAATGGAAACAAACTCGAACTCACGGTTACCCTTGTAATATGTTTTTTGTTATTAAATTATTTATGATTATGAATCTTCTCATGTAAAAAAGGGTAGGATCCCAAGCCCATCCGTATATTCGCTTGGCTGAGCACTACTTTGGTAAAGAAATGTGACGTATAAGTGCATTTCCACTCATGTGCTTAATACATTTACATGATTGGGGGATTTATTTTTAGGGTTTCGTTCCCAAAGGGTAAAACGGCACCCTATTACTAAGACTCCGCTGTCTATCTGTCTGCTTGTCACCAGGCTGTACCTATCTCATGAACCGTGATAGTTAGAGAGTTGAAATTTTCACAGATGATGTATTTCTGTGGGATCAAACCTTTTCTAATTTATATAATTTTATTTGTTTTCAGTTTCGGCCATGATGGCGGCTCATGTGTGAAGCAGATGCTTTGTCAGCTTGGAGCCCAGCCACTGCACTCTGATAATGAAGAGGATCTACTGCATGAACTAGCTTCATTTGTGCTCAAGTAAGTCCATGTCAACACTTAGGCAAACAATTATAGGTTTATCACGATTTAATTTTGATTTAGTCACATGACTGCACAGTAAATTTACTTGATAGTTGTAGAAAGTTGTCACTTTTAAAAGTTATCTTCATACCAAGCTTGATTGTATTATGTGTCATAAAAAATTGGTAATTTTCTTATTGTTCTTCTAGGCTTGGTTGCAAAGATCTGGCTTCTCGACGTTTCTAGATTCCAATGAATAATCAAAATTTTCAATGAAAACTCCATTAACTAAGAATACATTACATCATTCGAATAGAAACATCGTGAAGAAACCAGTTCATATTGCAATCTGTCATGCATGGAATGAATTGTAGGTATGTGTAAAATGTAATATTTTGACATACTCCTGACACACTTGAATTGGTACTACCTAGTAGGCCTTAGAGAGATATGAAAAAGTATAAAAGTAAAAGTCAGTAATATGCAGAGATCATCTAAATCGTCCTAAAGCTAGATAAATTTAAAGTTCCTAGCGATTAAGTTTAGAAGAACAGACAGACAGAGTACTATGATGCACAGTTTTTCGTTTTTCAGCAGCATACAGTGGTTGAGCGTGTACCTGTGATTTGACCGGTACCCTTCAAACCGGAACATAGCAAGCTGCTTGGGCAGAAACAGACATGGTGGTAGTACTTCCCCGGACGAGCTTTTCATTATGTGCTCTTACTATTTGATTTTTTGACGACCGATGTGGCGCGGCGGGTGAATGTCCGCCTGCAACGCAGGAGGTTGCGGGTTCGATTCCCGCCTTGGAATAAATGTTTGTACGATCTGCAAATATTTATTCCGGGTGTTCTGGGTATTTTCTATGTATAATAAAAAAATATCTATGTATGTAGTGTATTGTATTAAATATATCATTCATCTAGTACCCATAACACAAGCTCTGCTTAGCTTGGGGCTATATGATGCTGTGTGGAGTGTTCAGCATTATTATTATTATTATTTTCAACCTTACAAAAGCCTTTGTTTTTTTTCAGTCCCTTGAACGATCTCGATGAACATGTGACAGAGAAACATGAAGCGTTCCCTTACATCCACGCGTACAGACGAGGAGAAGATTCAGATAATTGTGTACAGCTGTACGAGAAGTGCAAGTTTCCTCTTGTGGATATGATTAGTCAATTGCATCGTGGATAGGATGAATTAAACTCGTAGATACAATTTCTTTTGTTTTATTTTCAACCGGCTTTGAAAAAAGGAGAAAACTTCGGAAAAACTTCGGAAAACTTCGGAAAAAACTTGAACCTATGCTGTACTCGTTTAGGGGTTGAATTTCGGGATTCCTTTCTTAGTACACCTTTGCGCACGAAGACAAATATACTCTGAAAATTTTAAGTCTTTACGACTAGTGGTTTAGGCTGTGCGTTGTCTATATGTCAGTCAGTCAAAACAAAGATTCTTATAATTTAAGCTAAGCATTGCCATTCAGCGTGGCAATGCAGCCAATGTTTTAGGGACGCTTTCGATAGGCACAGATTTGGATCAGTTGAGCTATCTTTAGATCGTTTGTTTCATATTATGTATTTTGCCAATAGCAAATAATAAATACTTATACTTACCATAGTTTTTTTTGTAAATAAATGATAAAAAATTTAGTTTTAAATATATTTAATGTAAAAATACTGTATTTAATTACATAGCTTTAGGTATTCCAAATGTCAAGCAATTGTGGTCGACACATGAAAGTACCTTTATATTCAAAAATACATTTTATTTTTACATAAACTGACCTCATAGCTCAGTTAGTAATAGTTTTTTTTTTCAATTATAGACATTCCTTTGGCTTCAATCTCACCTGGTGGTAAGTGACGATGAAGCCGACGATGGATCAGGACGGTCTAGAAGACACATATTCACTCTTGCCTTAAAAAGCCTTCTGTGCTGTAGGCTGAGGGTTCGACCACCACCGAGGACAAACATTTGAGTAATGAACATAGATGTTTGTTCTGTGTCTGAGTGTTGTATTGTATTCTGAGTATATATTCACCAAAAAAACATATCAGTCATCTGGTTCCTCTGCTATACAAAAATGTCTACAAATATTGATCATTATTATAATTAATTTTTTCATTCGAAATTCCAAGTTCCAAAACATCTAGTCATTCAAAAAAGCCCAAACGAATGCAAAGTGTCTTGTCCGATTTCTGTAAAAGTACTCAAAATTGAGTCTTCGCAATCAGGGAATAAGGTTTCGCAGTCAACTCCTGCGCTTCTCCCGAGACGTTCTGCGGCATGGTACTCATTGTCAGTGTGGTGGGAAAGCTCATCTGTGGTCGATGATGGCCTGGAATCAAAGTTATAAAACATACACTATGGGAACATCCAGAAACATCAACTTTTATGAGCAGTGTTATGCTACTTGATAATCATCATCATCCCATCTGATGATAGCTAACCTAAGATAGTTAATTGATTCAGGCGTGACCTTGCGGAAGTCCATTGTAGGTAATATTATAAAATAGACGACCGTTCACCAGAAAGTCATTCTGGTGAGCGACAGAGACAACACGCTTTACGAAGCACAACGGATATAAGTCACCACTTCACCGTGTCCAAGATGTGTTGATCGTCGTCACACAGAGAAGCTAAACACGTGTCGATATCTAAGAATTTAAGTAAGTTTAAACTTTTTACTATTGTGGTTATACAGAAAAAACCTTTAGGTTACACAATAAACAAATTTACCTATACAAATCCTCACCAACGCTAACACTGTGTATTCTCTTTTGCACGGACAGAGTTTCCAGTTAGATTGAAAGAAACAAAACACAGTATAACTATTTTAAGGTAGCATCGATTTATATTATTCTTTTTTATGATTAGTAGTGATAAAATTTTCTTCAATTGATTTTCACAAACAAATACCATGATTTTCTTAAGTTTTTGTGTATATACCCGTGCAAAACTGGCGTCGCTTAAGCTTTATAAATACAGTTTTATCATGGTATCTGTCACAAGACTAGCGTAATTCTTGCAAAACCTCTTTGCATATCCGCTTCTCGAAAAGGAGCGATATTTTTTACGTTTCTGTCGTCATAAATATCCAATACCTAGGAGCTCACTGAACACTTGTGGGAAAACTGCTAGGTTATATGTTAAGACAACTCAGCACATATTTTTAGTACATAACCGCGGTACTCTGTTTCAGTGTCGTAAAGTCCTTTTTAGTACTAAAGCTTTTGTGAAAGAATCGCCAAGCAGTGACGCTCTCATTTTATGCTATTTTTTTTTGAGGATGGGAAAATGCCGTCGCATTTCCCTGCTTTCAACCTGTCACGTATGGAATAACCACTACTGCAAAATTTGGGTATGTACCAAATGTAATATTTGGACGTACCTCTGACTGACCCCATTAGACATTCTCAAATAATTTCGAGTTGATACTTGATGCTAAGAGATCTGAGGGGATATCTACCGTGCCGTTAAAGTCGTGAAACTATTAATTTTTCTTTCTTTCATAATCTTCTATAGTATCGGTCCATCTAGTTAACACATTGACGACCGATGTGGCGCGGCGGGCGAGTGACCGCCTGCGACGCAGAAGGTTGCGGGCTCGATTCCCGCCTTGGGATAAATGTTTGTACGATCTGCATATATTTATTCTGGGTGTTCTGGGTATTTTCTATGCATAATAAAAAATATCTATGCATGTAATATTGTATTGAATCAAGTACCTATATCAGTCATCTAGTACCCATAAGACAAGCTCTGCTAAGCTGGGGCTAGATGATGCTGTGTGGATTGTCCAACATTATTTATTTATTATTTAAAAAAATAATAATAATAACATTTTCAACAGAAACCTTATTAGATCTACAAGTATGTCAACGTATTAAAAGCTAAGTGTATACTCACGTGAATAGAACATGTCCAATCTCCCCCAGCAAGCCGAGCTCGTGTGTGAACGGCACCTCAGCTGCCTCGCAGATTGTTCGAAGCAGGCACGGCCGTCCTGAATAACCGTACCTGCGGTTATCAAAGCTTCCATATTATATTCTAAAATTTCTAAGAACAAGTTTGCTAACTTTACTAGAAACCGTTCAGTTACCGGCATTTTTAATATCAGAATATTTTAAGAGGGTGTACAGTGAGCTACATTGGTCGCGTGGTTCAGCATAATAATAAATAATGCTGGACAATCCACACAGCATCATCTAGCCCCAAGCTAAGCAGAGCTTGTGATATGGGTACTAGATGACTGATATACTTAATACAATATATTACATGAATAGATATTTTTTTATTATACATAGAAAACACCCAGAACACCCGGAATAAATATTTGCAGATCGTACAAACATTTATCCCAAGGCGGGAATCGAACCCGCAACCTCTGCGTCGCAGGCGGACATTTGCCCGCCGCGCCACATCGGTCGTCAATAATGCTGATACCAATTATAAAAATCTTTGCCCTTAGTGACTGACAATAAAGGCAATCTTCGAGAAGACAGTAGTAGTGCTTGAGTGGTAGTAGAGTTATTAGTGAAGGGAAATACTGCCGCCATGCCTATTTCTACCGCCAAGCAGCGGACAGCATTGACTTTGACTTCAGTACATCGTATAGCACGTTTTTGACAAACGTGACTTGCGAGGCAATCATTTATTAAAAGCGATGGTAACCACTTAGCATCAGGTGGGTCATAGGCTTGTAACATCAGGAATAAAAAACTGAGGTCACGAATCCACCTACAAAGGTATCGTCCACCGCCGTGGTGATTATGGCTAAACTGCCCAACAATTAATAATATGCTGGACAATCCACACAGCATCATCTAGCCCCAAGATAAGCAAAGCTTGTGTTATGGGTACTAGATAACTGATATACTTAATACATTACATAGATATTTTTTATTATACATAGAAAATACCCAGAACACCCGGAATAAATGTTCGCAGATCGTACAAACATTTATCCCAAGGCGGGAATCGAACCCGCAACCTCCTGTGTCGCAGGAGGACATTCACCCGCCGCGCCACATCGGCCGTCATTGGGGTCGGTGTAAGTACAGAAGTAGTTACTAAGACTGATGACCTGATAGTACTGAAGTGTGCGTACAAATATAACTCAACCTTAATAAGCTCTAAATTGATAAAAGGGCTTTAACCGCTTCATTTTGTCCAATGAAAAGTTCCTTTGGGATGAAACAGGATCAATAAGGGAAGTTTGAATCAATAGAAATTTCAAAGCAACAAAGATACGGGTAATTAGAATAAAACCAAATAGACTGGGCCAATTGGATTAAGTTTACTAACTCGGCGTGCAGAGAAGGCCATTTATACTTTTTTATTTAGTTTGCTGATAGGAGTGAAATCCCATCTGATGTGAAGTGGTACCACCTAGCAAAGCATTACGATGCAAATCACATTCATTAGTCACATTCAGACGACCAATGTGGCGCGGCGGGAGAGATTGCGGATTCGATTCCCGCCTTGCTTACGATCTGCAAATATTTATTCCAGGTGTTCTGGGTATTTGCGTTCATCAAACTTGAGATGCTAAGACTCATGTGCCTGTAATTTTAACAGGATCAACATCCTACCTTGGTCGCGTGGAACTGGCATCTAGATTCAGCTATCGAAAAATTGATGTGCGAAATATCAGTACTCTCAAACGGTGAAAGAAAACATCGTGAGGAAACCAGTTAGTATTCTAGCAGCAGCGATGGGCTTGCAACCTGTCACGTATAAAATACTACTGTAAAATATGGGTTTGTACCAAATGTAGGTAATATTTGGACGTACCTCTGGCAACCCCAATTAGTTATCCTCAAATAATCTCGAGTATAGGTATTTGGTACTAAGAGATCTGAGGGCATAACTACCGTACCTAGAAAATAAAGTCGTAAAGCTATTTCATTTTCTATATTGTATTTTATAATGCCTACCGTCTTACTTTTATAATGTCTACCCGTATATTATATAACTTTCTAAATTGTAGCAGAATTAATTCTACACGGGAATGTTCATGAAATCACGAAATCAGTTACTGAGTTCACTTATTTCAGCAGTATTTATTGTATAAACCTACAAGCAATACGAGCGTGACCTACGAGGCAATGCTTTGTTATAGGTGATGGTAACCACTTAACATCAGGTGGGCCATCTGCTTGTTCTATCAACAAGTTGTATAAAAAAAAAAAAAATTACGCGGACGAAGTCACGTGCATTTTCTCTAGTTTATTAAAATAAAATTTACCTTTCTGCCATGTGCTCCAGGATTTTGTAGAAGTCCCACCGATTCATTCTCTGCGGTTCCTGTTCTTCTATATCATTCAAATTACTCTGATCTATAATTTCCTGTCTTCTTATTGCTTCTTCTAGCGGCACCTCTGTCCTGTCCTCATCTATTATACCACCTTCTGAATAAATAAGCGATCTTTTTCTCCTATCAAAAGTGATATCAACCAACGTATCGTTATCTCGTTCGTTTAGATCATCTGTCTCGCTCAGATGCCTAGAACCTGCGTTGATATCATTCTCGTTCACCAATTCATCTGTCTCGCTCAGATTCTTAGAGTCCAAGTCTATGTCATCAGTTGGAGTGTCTCCATCCATATCTCTTGAGACGGTGTTGGCAAAACCATAGATTCTGCTTGTGTATTCAGTACTGTTTGTTGGCAAGTCGTATTGGAACTTGATGACTGCGCCAACGGTTACTGAGGCTTCTTTTAGATCTACCGGCACGCCAAGACCTAAGATAAACTGAAAAAATAAAACCAGGTTAAATATTATACTAACGAATAGATCGCACAAAGGAAACTGGACTAGTGAGAGATATCACGCCTAGCATTTTTAGGGTTCCGTACCCATAGGGTAAAATGATAAAAAGGACCGGGGTACGGGTAAGACTCCACTGTCTATCTGTCTGACTGTCTGTCTGTCTGTCTGTCCGTCTGTCACCAGGCTGTATCTCATGAACCGTAATAGTTATAGAGTTGAAATTTTCACAGATGATGTATTTCTGTAGCCACTATAACAACAAATACTAAAAACCAGAATAAAATAAATATTTAAGGGGGCTCTCATACAATAAACGTGATTTTTTTTACTGTTTCTATTAAATATATTGGTACGGAACCCCTTGTGCGCGAGTGCGACTTGCACTTGGCCGGTTTTTTTTAGTACTTTGAAGATGTTGCTAGTAGATAGGCATCTACTAGTGTTTTTCCTTAGTCCTTTCGTAGCTAATTGGGAGGTAATAGAGAGGTTCTATTCCAAGCCGGGAAGCCGGGACAACTACCTCTTTAAACTCCGCGATACATTCAACTGATGATCCATTCTGATTGGAAATGTTATTGTATGTAAATTGGAAATCTAATCAGTCCAAAGAAAACGAAGTCAGATTGAAAACGTTATCAGAATTCGCAAAAACAAAGGTTTTCCTATTTTTCCAAGAAACTTTCAACATTAGACAAAATGTTATAAAACGGTGCTTAGAATTTTTTTCAGTTTCTTACATCATTTATGTAAAAAGCGGCTTATTGTTCTTAATATTATTTTTTTAATAAAAACATGGAAATGATTTACGAGTATAGGTAGCCAGTCTTCAAACTGAAGGCTAACTCTTAGCTTAATAGTGTGTATAATATTTTGTCATATCATTACCCGTGCCGTGAGCCACCAAATAACCCAGTCCGAACAAGCATGAACAGTCCCAAACAGACCCGAACAGACCCAAACAGGTCCGAACAAACCCAAGCATTAGATATAAGGGCATCTTCATACAAATCTGTAATCCGTTGCTGAAAGTTCACGTTTCAAAATTATCGTCTGCTATAGTACAAAAAAATCTCAAATAATCTGTCAAGCACGGTAGCAGCAGTTTTTTGTAGTTGTAGAGCTCTTTGTGATGGGCTTGTCCGGGAAGTACCAACACTATGCCTATTTCTGCCCCTAAGCAGCTTGCTGTGTTCCGGTTTGAAGGGTGTGGGTGCCGGTGTAATTACAGACACACGAGTCTTAACACCTGTATGCCTTAGGTTGATGGATGCAGAGTAGTGCATTGTAGGGCACGTTAACGAGCGTGACCAGTAAGGCAATGCTCTATTATAGGTAATGGAAACCACTTAACATCAGGTCATCAGCAAGTCTCATAAAAAAAAGCAACGCACGCCAAAGTTACATCGTTTTTAAATTATTCTAACAGCGACGACTTCTCAGGAACTGCATTTAACGGAATCAACATTGAATGAGTGAGCAAGTCAAATCACGGGCGAGGAACAAAAAACTCATTTCTGTACTAGGTACTTCAAAAGGCACGCTCCTAATTGCATTCGAATTCTCGAACAAAAAGCACTTCGTTAGCTCGATCCGTAAAGAAAACATTTACTTGAATCGGGGTAATGTAAATCTACGTATTTCACGATCTAATAAGAAACACGTATTAACGTACAGTCTTGCTTCTCATGTACGACTAGCCTTTTACAAAGAACTACTATATAAATAAATAACGTTGGACAATATACACAGCATCATCTAGCCCCAAGCTAAGCAGAGCTTGTGTTATGGGTATTAGATGACTGATATACTTAATACAACACATTACATACATAGATATTTTTTTATACATAGAAAATACCCAGAACACCTGGAATAAATATTTGCAGATCGTACAAACATTTATCCCAAGGCGGGAATCGAACCCGCAACCTCCTGCGTCGCAGGTGGACTTTCGCCCGCCGCGCCACATCGGTCGGTATAGACTAACTACTATTATATACTACTATTATTATTATTAGTTTTTTATTTTGTTTATCCTTAAGTTGTGGTGTACAATAAAGTATTTTCTATCTTTCTATCTATCTATTAGAATATAATATACAAAGAATACATATCTTTTACAAAGAACTATATATACTACTATTATAATAATTTAAAAAAGACGGCAAAAAAATCACGTTTGTTGTATTTTTTTATGTGACCTGCTGATGGAACAAGCAGATGTCCCATTTTTACCGTTGCCTATAACCAATCATTTCCTCGTAGGTCACGCTCGTTAACGTGCCCTACCATGCACTACTCTGCGTCCATCAACTTGAGGTGCCGTCTGTCTATCTGTCTGTCAGGCAACATGATCTATGAAAATTTCAACTCTAACTATCTAACTATCACAGTTCATGAGATACAGCCTGGTGACAGACGGACAGGCAAACAAACAGCGGAGTCTTAATAATAAGGTCCCGTTTTTCCCTTTGGGTATAGAATTCTAAAAAAGGGGTTGTGGAAAGCCAGACATCCAAGGTTATCAACTGTGGATAGTATTTGGTTTTGGACCTTATCTACTGACGAAGATAAAGCATACCTGAGCTCTAGCCGGGCCACCGTCAGGATAGACAAGGTACCGCCGTTGCCGCTCCCTTCCTCCCGCCATCAGCAGCAAATTGCACAAAAATATTACTAACAGCATCCCGACCCAAGCGGCTCCGTCGATATGTAAATACTGTAGATAAAATAGATGTTTGCCGAAGCCTACGGCTGCTAACTAATGAACCGTTATGTTTTCACAGTGATTTGGTCGACCCCGTTCCGAGGGTCTATATTTTCTTAACAAAATATTGTATGTAACGAGAATTTCGTGCGAGCTATGGCCTAACAAAATAGGCGTGTAGCTATGGGTTTATGCTCGAAAACGTTCGAGAAATCCCGTTCGATTTTATCTCGAGCGATAAATTCCGCGTGGTTGCTGGTTTTGTCATTCTTCTTCTTTTATTTAAGGTAAAAATAATTATAAAACTGTTCGACGTAGGTAAATACACTTCAACTTTAAAACGACTTTCATATTATGTAGGTTTTTTTCACCTGCATTTAGAAAAGAACATTTTTAACATATGTTTATTTGCATAAAATCAAAACAGTATTTTTTCCAACAGCGATGGTGGTTTTCTATTTTGAACTTTATTATAGTAGATTGTTATAGAAGGAGCTAAAATGACCCATTATATACGAGGTAGTTTTACTCCCGAGCTTTAGCGAGGGAGTAAATAGAAACCGAGTTTTAATGGGTTTTAGCTCCGTGTGTTACACTATACTTTTCACTTCTCTTGCTTAAAAAGGCCGTCATTGTAGCATACCAACATTTTCACTATTGTAAAATTAATTACGGTCACTACCAATTCAATTTGCAATTAGAGAAAAATTATAAAGATTTCGCGCCAATGTCTTTGTTTTGTTTCTTCTGTAGCCGCAACACATTGCATGCATTCTACCAGAGATCGCCGATTTTAGTTCCATTTTCAAAATTAAAATGAAGTTCTTATTTTTTATAAAACAGTAATAAGTCGAGTGTTTATTCATGATTATTCTACTTATGACTAAAAACTTTTTCGTGGTTTTTGTAGGCTCATTGTCATTTGACACACAAAAATTAAAAAAAAAACTTTTTCCCTAGAGGATGAAATGCTATTTTATACCCTCTCTCGTATGCTACAATGACGGCCTTTTTGAGCAAAAGAAGTGAAAACAGTATTATTTTTTTACACACGTGTGTAAAAAGGGCTGCGGAGGCGCTACTGTGAGACGGCTGCCGTGCGGTATTGGGTTCGTACCATATCTAAAAGCTTTTGCAACACCTCTGTCTTTCACGCGCAAGTCAGTCTCAGTAAAAGAAACCACCACGACAACATTGCTGAAGCGTTATAGACAAGCGTACCTTGCACCGCGCCTAATTTAAACGGCGCCTTCCCTATTTGGTGGGGCTTAATCAGAACACACTCCAGGATACAAATTAATGAAATCCTTCTTTTTATAATACTTGCTAGTGGAACCAGCAGATGGCCCGATACCAAGTGGCAACAATCACTTATAACAAAGCATTGGCAGGTCACGTTCGTAAGAAACATGCCCTACAATTTACTACTTTGCGTCCATTAATCTGAGGCATACATTTCACCGGCATCCTCACCCTTCAAACCATAGGTAATAAGTAAAGGTGTAATATTTATAACTGCATTATTACGTTCGTCTTATACCGATAGCTGCATTTAGCAAACCTAAACCACTGGGCACATTACATTTTCTACACAAACTCTACAGCCGCACTCGTAAAGGCCAGGCCACATCAAAGCGCCAACTAGCATGTTCCCAGTTGTGCCAGACTAATTTATTGAAACGTGGGGTTAACAGGAGCGCGGTTTCTGCAGCCAGATGCATTGCTTTCAATATTTTGCGGTTTCCGTGGGGTTCATGTTTAATTGCAATATCGAGTGTGATCGTTATCGGTCCCTTACCCTATTTCGTGCCTCGCGTGAAAGTAGCGTTTTACGTTAACTCGATATTGTCAAAGGGCGAGGCTAATATGCATTTTATCTTACTTACATCATTAATAGTAGCCCGATAAGGCTTTCGGAAATGGCTAGGCGATTTATACCAGTATTTTAATCCGTCCGAAAAAAGTTACTAAGAATAGCAGGTCTACTCTTAGAAACGATAAACGAAGTTTCGTATTGTCGTTTTGTAATATACTGCGGGACAACTTGGTAGCCGTCAAAAGTCAAGATGACGCTGCTTGTGACATGCCGCGTAGTATAACTCAAAAAGACAATACGAAACTTCGTTAATCGTTTCTAAGAGTATACTTGCAGTACAAAAAATATCTATGTATGTAATGAATTGTATTACATATATCAGTCATCTAGTACCCAAAACACAAACTGTGCATAGCTTGAGGCTAGATGACGCTGTGTGGATTGTCCAGCATTATTATTATTATCACTGTTTGTCATTATTCATTATAGTCTATAGACTGGTGAGAAAATAAGCTTTAGCTCTTTCCATTGTGATTCAATCCTATTTCCATCTAAGTAAGAGTAAGGGACAGTAACATTAAACTTGTTTTAGCTCGAAGACGTCACCTTCAGTTGATTAGCACAACAAGTCTGTGAACATTTACAATGAAAGCAGATTACAAGTAAGTTGGTTTTTAAAAACTAGTAAGTGACCGCCTTCTATATTCTATATCTATTTTATCATTACTTATTCCATACTCAAAACTGATTCCAATCAAATTATACTACATGAGCTTATCACTGCAGTTACGGTGGTCGGTCACAAACCTCTACTGAGAAAAACAAGAGGTCAGGGAGCAATACTTCGATCCGTCATTTTGTGACCCAAATCAATTAAAAACCATTTCCATCGACAAGCAAATGATGTCTCCAAGAATTACCTTATCGTAGATGTAAATGCTTGAATTAATTATATTATGTATCACTCAATTGATTTGATTTCAATAGAACCGGGAAGAGTACAAAAAATCTTATCAATTTGTGGATTTATGCTTATAGCACAGGTCTATACCTAGTTTAAGCAGCCAGAGAATGTAGTCGCATCATTTTTATTACTTGTAGGATACTTACTTCCATAAATTGTTAGATATAAGCTTACAATTACAGTACAACTTGTACCTAGTATATAGGAAATTGTATTGTATGAACCAAGTATATGTAATAAGTTGCTTTAAATAAACATTATCTTATCTTATCTAAATTATTAACAAAATCTCTGTCCTGAATGACTGACATATACCTAGATACCGCACAGCCTAAACCACTGATCGTAGAGACTTGAAATTTTCAGGGTATGGTGCGTAGAGGTGTATTAAAAAGGTGAATTTCTGAAATTCAACCGATAATTTCGTACAAAACGGAATATTTACTTTGATTTTTTTAACTTTATTGTTTTCCTATATTTCGGCACAGTTGCTTGCACCATGGTCATGAGTAAAACGGGTCATGGCGGATAAAACTGTGGTAAAATCAATATTATTGTAAGAAATGTGATATTTGCCATATCCCGTTCCTTACAAAATTTATCAAAACCAAGATAGTCTCAAAAGTTATATCACATTTTTAAATAAAATTTAATGCCAAAAAAACCGGTTTTCTGCATGATCTGTCTATTTATACCAGTTTTCTACATGAACAGCGCCCATTGTCCCGAACTTCGAGGAAGGCAATGAAATTGTTGTAGCCTGTAACTTACGGAGTTGATTAATTTGAATTAGAAGTTCGCTGGAGAGAAATACGAGAGAATTTGATTTGTTATTGGAAAAGTGGTAGCTAAGTATGATTTTAACTTCTGAATATTATATATTCTAGCATAGATCGTTTATGATAGAAATGTTTCTTGCCTAATCTTCTCATTTTCTCTATACATATTATATACTAAAGCGGCCGCTCGCAGCTTCGCCCGCGTGACAATTTTTTCCCGTTTCCGTTATTTTTTTAGGATAAAAAGTAGCCTATATGTTAATCCAGGTTACAATCTATATTTGTTTCAAATTTCATCCAAATCGGTCTACTGGTTAGAGCGTGAAAGAGTAACAAACATCCATCCATCCATCCATCCATCCATACTTACAAACTTTCGCGTTAATAATAATAGTAGGATTCAACGATTCATCTCACTGTATGTCGAGCAATTGTGCCTACGATAAAATCATAACTGGATGAGTATATTCTTGTACCTTTTTTATGCTAGTTACTGATGGAACAAGTAGATGGTCCACCTGATGTGGTGGCTGCCATCACGTATGACAAAGAATTCCCTCACAGGTCACGCCCACCAGGAATGTACCCAACGGTGCACTTCTCTGCGTCCATCAACCTGAGGCATACTGATAATATCCCTGTAATTTCACCAGCACCCCACACCCTTCAAACAGGAACACAGGAAGCTGCTTGGCGGTAGAAATATGCATGGTGGAAGTACTTATCCGGTCGAGCCCTTCACTAAAAGCTACCTTAGTATTTTGAAATAAAAAAACGGTCACTTTTCAAAAGATAAAACTCATGTTTAGCCAGTGCGAACCAATGTAGCGGGTAGTCTAAAAATAGCTGTCATTTGTCAAAAAAATATCACCCGAAACCTTAGAGTTCAACGACCTCCGAGTACGTAAAGGCAAACATGACGACAACCATAGCAGGCAAATATCCTCCAGCCATTCTATCCTACAACCTACGTACAGTATCCGCCTGTTAGAATGGCACCGATATAGACAGGCATTTATTAAAAAAAAACATAAATATACAAAACAGATGTGGAAATAAAAAAAAGTAAAAACTTAAGCAATATGTGCCTCTTTGCTAAAGCAGCAGGCGTTTCGACTCAGAGAATGTCTCACCACTATTTATACCTAGGAGTTAAACGCTATTCTACCAAAACCCGCTATCAAAATACCTTGTAGCTAGTAGATATTCTGTCACTGAAGAATGGAGTCTCCTTTTCGAACAAAAAATTGCACCCTATTGAATGGTAAAAGAAAATGTGATAAAACCCGCGGGTTAGTCAGCTCCGCACATATTTACCATGTTTTTCCTGTGGACTGCCTCCGAATGCCTCCGATTAAGCAATGAAGATGATCCTTCATCTTAAATCCAGTAAAGCGTTCCGTATGTTGCATTAATCATCTACAACATTCCACTAGGTACTTTTTAAATTTCGAACTGCTACGCCATAGTCTAAAATGTGAACTCGTGATCAGTATATTTGCCAAAATTATACATTCGATGTTCAAAACGAAGTTGGATGGGCCATTTCAAGAGCCGTGAACTCTACGCAGAGACGATTTAACAAATTCCTTGCGCAAATAAAACCGACGACGTTCGTTAAGCTACGAGCACGCAGGCAATGTGGGTCTGTTTGGCTTGCCTTAATTTCTTTTGGCTTATTCATAGTGTAGCTAAGCCGGTGAAATGCAGTTAAAGTTTATAGTGTTGGTTCTTTTGTTTTTGAGTTAGTTTTGTAAAAAAGGAGTTTTGTTACCGTTACATTGGATATAAAGCACTGGATACACCAACGCATCAAAATAACGTTCATAGTGATGTTCGCGATGATAAGTTTAATTGTAGTGATTGGATATCAGGACAAGCTTGGACTTTTTTTTTATACAATTCCTATTGGAACAAGCATATAGCCCACCTGCTGTTAAATGGTTACCATCGCCTATAACAAAGCATTGCCTTGAAGGTCACGCTCTTTAGGGCCTAGTAGAAAAGCTTTTGTGAAAAAGTTTATCTGGGGAAGCACTACCACCGTAGTTATTCCTGTAACTAAGCAGGAATTATAGTATTGCTGTGTTCCAATTTTAAGAGTATGAGACACATTCATGAGACTTAACACTAACCTCTCAGAGTGATGAACGCAGTGCTTCATAGCGCACGTGGGTGGATGTGTTCTGTGAAATAACGCAATAGTTATAGGCAGAGGTAACCGTTCAACTTCAGGAGCGATCTGACTGTTTTTATCACTATTCCATATACAACCTGCTAAATTGTAATTACCACCTCGCAAGCGAGTTGAACAAGCTAATTTAAATGCTTTTAAACGTGTATTCAAGAAAACATTAATGAACTTACTTAAAGAAATCTGTCACAGGATAAAATAGTGTTTAAACTATTGCTATCTCTTACCAATGTGTAATTACAAACAGTGACAGGACCAATTTTAAGTAGTACTTAAATAACACTTATAAGTATTAGGTGAAAGGTTCTTTCAGGTTTTTTACTTAAAACGTCCAAGTCAAAATTATCTTTTTGTCGTAAACAAAATGCCGTCTCCACACAGCAAGAAAACAAACCAAAGTGGTTATACAAAACAGCTGTTTTGTAGCTGCAAAACGCTTTATATTTACGGCACACTTCTAAAAAATTAGTTCATTTTGAAATTGGAAACGTAACTGCACCCTCAGTACGCTGGTAACCACAAATTCTTAAATCAAGAAAATATTGTCTCCTATATAGGGAAAACAATAAATTCTCAAGAAGGGAATTAAGCATTTTATTGTTATACTTTTAATATTGTTTTTCATAAAGAATATCATGTTTATTGAAATGAGACGTTATTGTTGGTTCAAGCAGATATTTATTTAATTTAAAACAATGTTCCTGAGAATAATAATATTCTTGGCTGAAAACAAAGCCCGCGAGCATTTCTTTCCGTGTACTAACAGAGCCGTGGGGCCAGTCGAGTGTGAGTAATGTTACGTTGCCACTAGTTGCCAATCGTCCGTCTACACTCGAACAGTAAGTATTTACTTACTACTAGCCGCTGCTCGCAGCTTCGCCCGCGTGGATGTTTTTTCCCGTTCCCGTTATTTTTTCGGGATAAAAAGTAGCCTATATGTTAATCCAACTTATAATCTATGTTTACTCCAAATTTCATCCAAATCGGTTTACTGGTCAGAGCGTGAAAGAGTAATAAACATCCATCCATCCAACCATACTTACAAACTTAGTAGGCTGAAATTTCTACCCCAATTAGTAAACTTACCCACTATAACATTTTACTACAATATTACGTCTTCATAATAAGGCATTATAACATATTGCACAAGTTATTATTATAGGTACCTATATTTATAAAAAACAGTTAGTAACTGGAACATGGATTTATTGTTGTGTTATAAATACTGCTTAAAGTTAGCCTTGTCACTTTCTATCTTTACTTATTTGTAAGAGATGGCAATAGCTATGCATTGTTTATGCATTGATTTTGTAATACTCAAACTAGTACTAACATAGAATAAACCTGGACCTAAATTAACTTTTGGATTGTCTGAAATAAATGAGTTTTAATTAATTTAATTTAATTTATCATTTGACAGATTTTTATAATAAAATTGTTGTGAGAGCGGGCCCTTAATTTGTCTTGTTTTACAGATTGGTCTTATTTGTTGAGCTGTTCAACAGTGATGCTGTGGGAAACAATGTTAGAAAGAGACAGAGGCGGTACCTAGTCTTCACTCCCAGTACCCAGTACGGTGTAAGTGAATCTGCATAGTATTTACAATCCTTCAGCTATGGTAACTGAACTTGATGCTCATGTCTTCGGGCAATCAATTTTGCGCTACGAGCATATTTAAGGTGGAACAAGTCGTTACTATTTCCATACAAACTCTGTTTGAGAATTTTACTGTAGAATAGGGTAACGAGCCTAGATAACGGCAAGATAATTCAGTATCAAACTTACATTCGGACGCACGTTAATAAATAGTAGAGATATTCAGTTACAGCGTTTGTATGGAAATAGTAACGACTTGTTCCACCTTAAGGGTATATATGCTGGTGGAATTACAGGCACCTTCGTAACGCACGTCTTAGAAATAAAAATGAAATAGCTTCACGGTTTCAATCCTCGGGCATGGTAGATATCCCCTCAGATCTCTTAGTACCAAGTACCTACTCGAGATTCCTTGAGGATATCTAAGGGGTAGTCAGAGATACGCCCAAATAACACATTAAGTACACACCCATATTTTGCAATAGTTCGTATTCTATATGTGACAGGTTGGAAGCCCATTGCCGCTGCTAGAATACTAACTGGTTTCGTTATAAATATGAGAATGATAGGAAAACCTCGTGAGGAAACCAGCTAGTATTCTAGCAGCGACGATAGGCTTTCAACCTGTCACGTATGGAATACTGCAAAATGTGGGTATGTACCAAATGTACTATCTAGACGGGATTTGTTGGGATTAAAGTCTTTTAAGTAGCTATGTTTTTTTCTTTCATTATCTATTCCAGGTTTTCGCCACAATATCAGTGCCGTTGCCTGAACCAGACAATCTGATCAGCTTAGCGTGGTTCTTCGAAGCCAGTTACTACAACGTCGATAACTCCACCTGGTTTGAGCCTCTGCTGGGTGACATCGAGGTAAGACATAGACATAGACATTTGTTTATTTACTACCAGACACACATAAACCAACAAAAACACTAAGATATCAAAGAAGAAAGATACATAGAAGAAAGATCGTTGCTTGAGCACTGTGTCGTGTTTCTGTGTGCCACAGCAGTACAAGGGCTTCAACTCAGCATGATGCCGCGGCTACTGTGAGAAAGCTATGCGCTGGTATTCTGTAAGAGGGTCTGAGGGGAGGGAGGTAAGAGAGTCAATCTTAGAAGATTAACCAACATACCAACCAGGTCACATTGACAAGGTAATTGACGACCGATGTAGCGCGGGCCTGCGACTCATGAGCTTACGGGTTCGATTCCTGCCTTGGGATAAATTTTTGTACGATCTGTAAATATTTATTCCAGACGTTCTGGGTGTTTTCTATGTATAGTAAAGAATATCTATGTATGTAATGTATTGTATTAAGTAAGTATATCAGTCATGTAGTACCCATAACACAAGCTCTGCTTAGTTTGGGGCTAGATGATGCTGTGTGGATTGTCCGGCATTATTATTATTATACATTTATAAGAATCTTTGTGTATACAAATTATAATGAGATACTTAACCCTAACGTTTTAAGTGTAAATAGAATAATATTATGTAAATCGCATGTTTCAGATAGCAAGGAGACGGGAAAAACGAGTAGCGAAGGAACAAAAGGAAATCATAACACGCCGTCTGTTTTACACGTTAATTGAATCGATGCTGGAGAAGTATGTATCCAACCACAGAGTAAAAATACTATAGAGATCGCATCTAAAATTTATAAACAAAATTTAGGTATTGTTTATATAAAACTAACGGCTGCTCGCAGCTTCGCCCGCGTCGCAGTTTTTTCCCGTTCCCGTTATTTTTTTCGGGATAAAAAGTAACCTATATGTTAATCCAGGTTACAATCTATATTTACTCCAAATTTCATCCAAATCGTTCCTCTGGTTAGAGCGTGAAAGAGTAACAAACATCCATCCATCCATACTTACAAACTTTCGCGTTTATAATATTAGTAGGACTAACTAAAATCCGAATTTGAGCAAACAATTACGAACAAAGGCAGAATGCATTTCGCGCGTGTTTTATTTTTCAAAAACATTTTTTTATTTAGCTCGTGCGTGGTTTATTTAATCATACAACCTGTTACTTGTTCATACAATGCTCGTGATTGATATCTTTGGTGATTGGAATTTTTACTAACGATATCCGTATTCCAAATTCAAATATCATTAAATCCTTAGGGGTTATAGAGTTATTTTAGTCTCTATTCCGCAGACATGTGAATTAAAAAGATGTGTTTTTTTTAAACATGTTGCAGATGGAACAAGCAAATGGCCGACCTGATGTTAAATAATTACCACAGCCTACAAATAGTAGTAGTAAGCATTGCCTTGTAGGTCATGTTCGTTAGGAACGTGCCCTACAATGCATCAAACTGTAATTTCACCGGCACCCACACCCTTCAAACCGGAATACAACAAGCTGCTTGGCTGCAGAAATAGGTAATAGTGGTACAGTAATTCCCCAGACGAACACTTCACCAAGAGCTTTATTAGCTACTGCTTAAATATATTCTAAGAACGATGCATATTGTTATGCATCTAAATTTCTATGCGAACAAGCCCAAATGAAATTAAACACACTCTATTCTATAGTAGGTTCATTATGCCTCTGCGCCCGCAGTTTAGCTTATAATACCATCTCGTTAGCTGGCTGTACCCGTTGCAAGCCATTCTGATATTGCTTTTGAACAAATGAGGTTTCTAAACAGTATACGGAATATTCCAATGCATGTACAACCAATCTCTTATTTCCCCGTATCGATATTATGATCCTAGCTTACTCCGATGTTTTGTATATTGATACCGTCGGGATTTCAACAATTTCAATGTCGGGGAAATATATTATATAAGGTGCTCACGACGGAAGTCTGTGGGGTTTGGCTTTATTGTGGTTATCGGAATGGGAAATTGGTTCAAGTTTTTGCAATCCGCATTCCTGTAGTTGCTACCAACACAGGCAGAACACATTTCTGTGGCGAGCAAGCGCAAACTTCAATAGGCTGATTAAGCATCTAGATGTTGACAGCGGCTGAACAGAGAATTCTTTGTTAGCGAATACAATATGCATTTTTTTTCTATGAAGAAGATGGAGGCATGCATGAAATAACATGCACATGAGGCTTAACACCTGTATGCCTCAGGTTGATGGACGAAGAGTAGTGCATCGTATAGGTGACGTTCCTAACGAACGTGACCTACGAAGCAATGCTTTGTTATAGGTGATGGTAACCACTTAACATCAGGTGGGCCATCTGCTCGTTTCATCAACAAGTTGTATAAAAAAAAATGCATGTAACTTTTTAGTGCTTTCTTTTATTTTTGCTGTGAAGGAAATATGGCGGTACGGTATACACCCGGAGTGTAATTATATAAGAAATAATTAGTTATATAATCAAACCGACTACTCCGCAATCTGTGGCAATCCCACGAGAGCAAAACACCTCAGCAAATTAGTAAGTTCAACTGTTATATATCGGAGGAGCTTAGCGAGCCGTGTTTACCGGTGGAATTACAGGATTACTGCAGACTTGTGTCTCGTCAAATCAGTTTTCAAGGCAAACTCACCTTTACTGTCCTAACTTTGGGTTCAATATGACTAAGCACTACGTAACAGGTTTGAAAGATAATTGTAGCACCCAACGCTTAATATCTAAATGCTAAATAATGAATAGTGAGCTATCACTGCCTTACTTTATGACTCAGAATTGCGTGTATGAGAGTTTTCAACGTTTGTTTCGTTAGACTGAAACTTTCGTTCGCAACAGTACCATTTTCTTCTTTGGTAATGAGCAAAGAGCGACGTAAAATACGCATTTCGGAGTAAATGTACTGGACAGGGAAATGCAATAGCTCTTTGCCTTTATAACTCCCTGGTACTTTGGTGTAAGAACCTTGCTTCTTTATGGTGTTTTACGCGGTTTATAATAGTTTAAGCGGTTTTAGTTTAATGGTAATGTGTTGGGCATATTCACCTGATGTACTGTAGTTTTATTTCTAATAAGTTTCTCAGCGCTGTTTTTTTCTTTTGTCGTGTTAGTTAATTGCACCTGTCTATATTGTCCAAACATTTCTAAGTGCTTAAAAAATATCAACATATTTCAAGTCATAATTTTTCGGTAGCAGTTTTGTAAAGTAACTTAAAGGCAGGATCAGACTAGACACGTGTGTCTGCTTGAATATAATCGACTCCATACTAAATGTACGGGACTGATAGGCCAAGATACGGTCAAGTTATTTTCATACAAGCTGCATACCCATTCTTAGTATAGCACCGTACAATACAGTACAGGCCTTCTGAGCCTATGGTCGTGGGTTCGTATCCGATCGTGAAGCAATGAACTTTTTATTTAAAAAATATTTGTCCGCAATATCAGCATTAAACACTGAAGGAAAATATCGTGAGGAAACCAGTTGGTATTCTAGCAGCGGTAATGAGCTTGCAATCTATCATGTATGGAATACTAACATCTGCAAAAAGCGGGTATGTGCCAAATGTAGTTTTGAATGTACCTACCTCTGACTACCCTCCTTAGGCATCTTCAAAAATCTTGAATTAGTACTACTAAATAAGCCCTAAGAGCTCTAAGGGGATATTTACTGTACCTGATGATTAAAGTATAAGGCTGTATCTGATTTTTTCGTGTTTTTTGTACAGCCTTACGTACCAAGACGAACCTTGAAAATTTAAATTCTCTACGACCTCCAATTATCATTTATGCTTCTCCTCAGACATGGATACTCAGGACAACCATGTCTTCTCAGATCTATCTGCGAGACTTCGTCATCACACTTCAGTCACAACGGTCTACTTGGAGATCTACTTCACCTGATTCTTACGTAAGATATATAATTTTTATCTTCATGTTGTTTTGATCCTAAGACTGTGAGTTCGAATTCGGTCGTACAGCAATAGATTTGCTGTTTGAAAAATTTATATAAGTGATGGCAGTACTCTCAAACGGTGAAGGAAAAAATCGTGAGAAAACCAGTTTGGTATTCTACCAGCAGCGATGGGCTTACCACCTGTCATGTTTGTAATATTTTTTTTATACGAATTGCTGATATAACAAGGAGATGGTCCACCTGATGTAGTAATAGTAAAGCTCTTAGTGAAGGGCAAGAACTACCACCATGCCTATTTCTGCCGCCAAACAGCTTGCTGTGTTTCGGTTTAAAGGGTGTGGTTGCCGGTATTACAGGCGCATGAGCCTTAACACCTGTATGCCTCCGGTTGATGGACGCATTCCTAATAACGAACGTAACCTGCGAGGTAATGCTTTGCAACTGGTAATGGTAACCACAGTAACAGGCATGGTGGTGGTAGTGCTTCCCCACGTTCCAATAAGTGATTAACTACTTCTAAAATGATTTAGACATTCTCAAATAATCTAGATCCTCAATAATCTGAGGCAGTGTCTAAAAATTCAAGTCATAGCTATTTTTTTTTAATTACTTCTCTTTAAAAATAGAATAAAATATAATTCTAAATTTAAAAATTGAATACAGATTCAGTTTTCAAATTTGGAATTCTATTCTATTTTCAAAAGCCTTGTTAAAAAACCGGCCGTGTTCTACGTATCAATTTCGAATTTTGCACAATAGTTCAATAATGAAATTGATAGTCGTCACGCACGTTTGCCAATTTTTAGTTCTGCCAGGCAGTTTCCTTGATATTTTCCCGGCACGTCGAACCTCTGATAAATGGCCTTATAAATCATCAGACTCATTGATTTTGGGTGTGCGTATGGTTACGAGTGCTGAAAGCAAAAGACTTGTTTGATTCTGATAGATGACCGCACAATAATTTTTAATCAAGGAACTTGTATAGCTCTGTTGTACTTTAGCTTTGTGGTATTTTACGTGGCATGTATAACCATAAAGACACCGGTGGTATAGTGGGAGCGACCCCGACTTCTAATCCTAAGTTTGTGGGTTCGAATCCGGTCATGCACCAATGGAATTTTCTATTCAAAAAATTTACATGTCTTGACTTGCTGATGGAACAAGTATATGGCCAACCTGATGTTAAGTGGTTACCATCGCCTATAACAAAGCATAGCCTTGAAGGTCACGTTCGTAAAAAACGTACCCTACAATACACCGCTCTGATACAATAACCAACCTTAACACTCAGGAGATGCTCCTTTATATCCTAGTGCGTCCTTTAGTCGCCACTTATGACATCCCTGGGAGATAATGGTCCTGTTTAAGCCAAGACTACCACGGCCATTCTGACTACACCAAAATTTGAGATTCTTATGTTTTTCAGACCTTCCTCATCACTAGAAGAAGACCTAAAAGACGGGTACTACGAGGCTGAATACCGCGGCCTGGATGGAACTTGTGAGCAATATTATAAGACATGTCCTTTCAGCCCCCTTGGTGATATGTCTATATACATCGATCATGATCTATACTAATATTATAAAGAGGAAAGATTTGATTGTTTGTTTTTTTGCATTGAATAGGCGCCGAAACTACTGGACCGATTTAAAAAATTCTTTCACCGTTGGTAAGCTATACTATCCCCAGGTGACATAGGCTATATTATATTTTCAAAAAAATTAGGGATCATTATTAAAACCCGTGTGAAGCCGAGGCAGACCGCTAGTATGAAATAAGATAATTGTATAGTAGGACGATTCTCGAAAGATTTTTCATAATCTTTTTGACGTGTAAATTTCATACATAAATTATAAATGTATTTAATTTTTGGACAAACTTCAAGCCCCGCTACATGTTTAAAAGGCAGAATTTCAAATAAATGTTTGTAAGATCTGCAAATATTTATTTCGGGTGTTTTGGGTATTTTCTATGTATAATAAAAAATATCTATGTATGTATTGTTTTAAGTATATCAGTCGTCTAGTACCCAAACACAAGCTCTGCTTAGCTTGGGGCTAGATGATGCTGTGTGGATTGTCCAGCATTATTATTATTATGTATCAGGTTAGGTTATAGCAGTACACAACCCCGCGGGCGGACGCTAGTTTCCCATAAAGTCCGGTCAACTGTTCGTCCGTTATTAACGTTGCCCGGTGCCAATTTAGTGGTGTGCTAATATTTATACTCGGCCATGCGGCACCGGATAACCTGATATTTCAGTCAGGTAGCTACATCGAGATGAAATTGCACTTTGAGTGATTTCAGGTAAAGGAGATTGAATTTTGAGTATGATAAATTGAAGGAATTAAAATCCGGCCAAGTGCGAGTTAGACTTGCGCACGAAGGGCTTATTATCTATAATAAAAACGGCAAAAAGATCACGTTTGTTGTATGATACCCCCTTAAATATTTATTTTATTCTGTTTTATAGTATTTGTTGCTGTAGCAGAAATACATCATCTGTGAAAATTTTAACTCTCTAATTTAATTCTCTAAACTAATTTCCCCACACCCTTCAAACCAGAACACAGCAAACAACTTGGCGACAGAAATTAGGTATGGTGGTAGTACTTCCCCGGATGAGCCCTTCACAAAGAGCTCTACTACTACTAAAATATGAATGGATTCAGATAGAAGATCAAAAATAAAACCCTCTTCCTCATCAAGTGTGATAGATACTCTTAAGTATCTCTGTGGAAGCTAAAAGCATTCCAATTTAGTTTAAAAAAAAAGAATTCAGTAAAGCCTTTCAGGAATTCGATATAACGTAAACAATTAATTAAGCATAGTTTCAACTGACCTGTCCTCAGATTCAAGACCCCTCCATTCGGCTCTGTCCAGCTAGCAACACAACTTCATCAGTCTGAATGTGTATCTATATTTGTAAATCGTATAAACATTTATCCCAAGACAGGAATCGAACCCGCAACCTCCTGCGTCGCGGACATTCGCCCGCCGCGCCACATGAGTCGTCATCATCGCCGATTTTCAAGAGAGTTCTGTATTCTGTCTGAATATTTTCAAGATTGGTTCGATTAGCTGAATCGAGCGGTCTTGTATTAGGGGCTGATTACTCAGATCGAGATGCCTCGCCGCGTTGGCATTGCGATTGTAAACAGCAAATACTGTACCATAGTATCAATACAGTAATACAGTAATACAATATCGTATTTAGTAATAAAAGTGTTTTTATTGTAAACAACTTACTGCTGGAACAAGCAGCTGGCCCACCTAATGTTAAATGGTAATCTTCACCTAACACTGCATTCGTCAGGTCACATTCATTAGGAACGTGCTCTACGATGTACTACCCTGCATCCATCAACCTGAAGCCAGCAAATTTTAAGGCTTATATGCCTGTAATTTCACCCACACCCTTTAAACCGAAACAGCAATGCTTTTTGGCGGTAGAAATAGACATTTCTACAAAGTCACAGCACTAGTTTTTGCAAAAACATACCTACTTAGAATACAATATAACACCCAGACAGAGAACAAATACCCATGTTCATCACTCAAATGTTTGTTCTCGGTGGGGATCAAACCCACCACCTACAGCGCAGAAGGCAGGGTTACTACGAACTGAGCTGTAACGGCTATCAAAACATTATCTCGCATCATTTATTTATTTATTTATTTAACACTTTATTGCAGTATCATTCTACTTGCTCAAACCAACCTACACCCTACAGTGAGCAAAAACATATATTAGTTACAGCATACTGTAAGTTCTGTACTATGGCACCTCTGGAAGAGCTGAAACGCTTGTAAAGCATTCCTTGTTTGTCTTGAATTTCGGATACAACACGAAGCAGGCTTTATTTCTTGACTTTTAAAAGTAAACAGTAATAAACCTGGGAATTTCTATCGTGATTTAAATGCCGACTTATTTTGACAGATCCGGTGACTTTTATTTCGTTAGTAGATAAGTACACTTCAATTTAATTTTTAAATTTGTAAAAAATGAAGACAATGTTTTTAAATAAATAAATAATGTTTGAGAACATTTTTACACAACTTGTACCTTGGAATCAGATGACCGATTGATTAATATTAATAATAATAATAATGCTGGACAATCCACACAGCATCATCTAGCCCCAAGCTAAGCAGAGCTTGTGTTATGGGTACTATATAGATGACTGATATACGTAATACAATAGATTACATATATATATATATTTTTATTATGCATAGAAAACACCCAGAACACCCGGAATAAATATTTGCAGATCGTACAAACATTTATCCCAAGGCGGGAATCGAACCCGCAACCTCTTGCGTCGCAAGCGGACATTCGCCCGCCGCGCCACATCGGTCGTCAAACTATATGATTTAGATATGTTGTTTTAAAATGCATACATAGAGTAAAATATAACACCCAATAAAAAAAACGTAGTCTATGTTCGTCGCAAAATTTTTATCATATATTTTTATTATTTCTATCACCAAGCTGTAAATCCTTGCTTTGCCTTGAAGATGTTTGACGGTTGCCTGTGGAGTATTTAAAGGTGCCCAAACTCTAAGGTCTCAAAGTTCTCAGTGGACATGTTCTGGGAAGAATGAGATTGTTATAGGCAGAGGTATTTTTTTTTTTTTTTATTATATGGTTCACAACTTGAAACTTACGCTAAAGATTACAGTATCATAACATGTATATAAAAAAACAACACGGCGCAGTTTCTAAAACACAGTGAACACAACAAATAACCCATACAACAAGGTATACAACAAATAACCCATTCTTTTTTACCATCATCATCATCACCACCAAAGGTTTGTTACCACGTCTCAATTTCATAAGTCCACATTTTTATCTATGTTACAAGTAACCGCTTTACCAAAGTCGGCAATATGCTTGTTCCAACGCATCCTCACATGAACCAACCTTACTTCAATTAAAATTTCGACTTTCAAAGTGGAACTACATCCTGAAGGATTCCCCTTCCCGGGGATAACAAACTGAGGAAGCTCTCAGTCGTTCCTAAAATGTGTTCATGACATCCCGCATATAATTAATCGAGATGTAAATCTTGATTCCTGTTTACGCTACATGTAAACAGGAATCTTGTTGAGGGGCTTTTGTCACGTAAATTCTACGATTACATTTGTCAAGACGACGTAAAGCCAATTTGCGGGACTCTCCCGCGGTACTCTCATCTAGTGTTGTACCGGGATTGTGCATCACTTGAGATTATTATAAATGAAGAGTACGGATACGGAAAGTTGATAGACATAGGCATAGACACACATTTATTTGCTACAAAAACACACATACACATACAAAAAAAATCAAAAAGTGAAAAAAATAAGACAAAAGGAAGGACATAAAGTCAAAGTCAAAAAGCATTCATTCAGTAATATCCGCAGGGATCATCTTGAAACGTCTTAAATCTAGGTGAATCTAAGCGCCAGTTCATCGCGACCAAGCCTAGATAAGCAGTAGGTGCCTGTATGCTACAGCAGCAAAAGGGTCTCGACTCAGCGTATGCCTCACCACTATTTTTGCCTTGTGGTTAGGCGCTATTATGCCAAACTTTCGATAAAAACGACGCAAGATTTGTGTTAGATTAGACTAACATTATTTCACGTTGCCTGTGAAACTGTATCTATCACCTACATCAGTGCTATAGTTCTCGTAATAAAACAAACATCAAATTCAAGTATCGATCGTGTCAATCTCCAAATTGTATTCTATGAAACTGACATTTCAGACAGACCCAATTTTGACAATTAAATTCTTGTTTCAATTTCGTCTCAGCTCAGAAAAAATAAGAGAATCGGGGCTCTTATGGCAGATACCTAACTTACATTAAGAACAATGCCACTGTAAAGAATAGCTACATGCTATCTGGAGGCTTTTAGGCTGTACGCATCTAAAAGCGACCTATGTGGTGCGGCAGGCGAATGTACGCCTGCGACACAGGAGGTCGCGGGTTCGATTCCCGCCTTGGGATAAATGTTTTTACGATCTGAAAATATTTCTGGGTGTTCTGGGTATTTTCTATGTATAATAAAAAATATCTATGAATGTAATGTTAAGTATTTCAGTCATCTAGTACCCATAACACAAACTCTGCTTAGCTTTTATGTTGTGTGGATTGTCCAGCATTATTATTCCATGATTTTTTTTTAATGAATCGTTGAACTTTATAGGTGCTATATGCTTTTTTTGGTTTACAAGGTTCGTAAGTACAGAGTGTACTTATTTTTACATGAATTTAATTACCTATGTATGGATATGTAGGTACGGAATACGGAACGGGGTACATCACTAGACTCGACTACGAGACCAAAGATAAATTTCGCCAGAGCTAATGCATAATATATCATCGAAAGCGAATAGTGAGTTATCACCCATAGGGACTCTTGAAATAAAGAATGATTTTTGATTTCTCCAGAATTTATGCCGTCATCCTAGATTGAGAATATTAATACACCTGGTTCCAATACAACTCCTGCTTCAAACGACCGTGATCTCTGGAGAAAAACTGTACTAGAAAGAGTTGCTGTTCACGACAACGCTTGGTTTGACATCACTGTTGGTGATGTCAACAGTGATGCTTTTCTTCCAACTTCACCGGACCGGACACAATTCGTTTGTCATATTTGCAGTCGTAGCTTCTGTATCGGCCTTACTAGCCATTTCTGTAAGTGCTGCGCCTCGATAGCAGACGCTGCAATTATATAATATAAAATATTTAAATCATCGATGAATATGATGATGAATATTTTGGATAGAAACGGGATATATACCGTTTCTATCTAAAATATTGATCAAAACCATGATAGTTTAAAAAGTTATAATATGATGATGGTTCAAATAAAGTAGATGATGGCTTTGGAATATAGAAAGGGTGTGAATGCATCTGAATTGGAAGATAAGAAAGAAAACCTCTTAAAAATGATAATCGAAGTTTTATATTGTCGTTTTGAGTTACACTGCACGCCATGCCAGGCACCAATAAGTTGGCTGTGGGTTAGAGGCCCCGCAGTGTAAATCAAAACTATATTAGATAAAAAGTTATTTATTGCACAATTTAAGATTAAATATATTAAATTAAAGTACACATAGGCGAACATAATGCTAAATAGCAATATCTAGCTAACACAAGATACAACTTACTGATGGAACAAACAGATGACCTACCTGATGTTAAGTGGTTACCATCGCCTATAACAAAATATTACCACGTAGGTCACGCTCGTTAGGAACGTGCTCTACGATGCGCTGCTCAGCGTCCATCAACCTGAGGCGTACAGATGTTAAACCTTATGTGCCTGTAATTTCACCGGCACCTTTCAACACAGGAAGCTGCCTGGCGACAGAAATAGCAGTATTTTGGATAGAAACGGGATATTTACCAAGATTTTTGAGTTTGATTATGATATTTCGGCACTGTGCCGTAATAATCTTGGTAAATATCCCGTTTCTATCCAAAATATTGATCAAAACCATGATAGTTTAAAAAGAAATAGCAGTAGTTTTTTTCTCATATTGTAGACTTATAAGCTTTAAGGTATATCCAAATCTCATGCGGCCCCAGTTAGCAACAAACCTATACTGTGACTAGATACTTGTTTTCTCAAATTCTAGGTCAATTATCATATCAACGCAGAGAACTGAATAGTTCAGACGTTTCTGGCGTCATATTGACAAGTCAGCATAACGGGTCATCTTGAATATGTATTAGTTTGTCTTCATATTTCTATCTACCTGAGTTTCACCGTAGTAAAATTTATCAAACTAGCAACTTTTAGAAATTCGATAATTTATAATGATGTAAAAAAATTATACTCGTGCTTAGTCTTCTAGATTAGTAATATTAATTATTATTTACACAATGTAGTAACGCGTTAGTGGTACCACTTCAACACTATAGTTTAGAGAATTGCTTGACATAAAGTCAACAACTCTTATTTTTATTCATTTTTGTTTCCGGTTTACCCCCACTTTCCTGCTCTTTTTTACCTACGGTAGGCTCGTGTTATTGCTCTTCATTCGCTTTTTAGTGCTCATCCACTTCACATGATAAATCGCACTAAACACCAGTAAATAAGCAAATCAATTGCGTAAATTGATAAAACGATCGCGCCGTGAAAAAACTGACGGTAATTCGAGTTCATCATCGTCATCTTCTAGCCGATCTTCGAGCCCATCGGATGTTTCAAGATCACCTTCACCAATCACTCACAGTAAGTACCTACTCCTGCCTACATTCAAAATAATATTGCATCAGAGTAGTCTGCGGGACTATCTCGCCGCAATGAAAAAGTACTTAAGGTCTGTAAAAGCCTTAGGTACGAAATGCATCAGAATAGTCTGTGGGACTATCTCGCCGCATTGAAAATACGGTTATAAATTGACGATTGTTATTTTGCACCAGGGTAGTCTGAAGGACTATCTCGCAGCAATTAATAAATGGCCTATAGCTTGTCTGATTCAATACATCAGGGTAATCTGAAGGATTAACCCGCAGTATTTGAATTAAAATTATTTTGACAATGTCTATTTAAACACTTGTCAGCTACTTAGCACCTACAACAACGGTCTACCTTCTTGTTCCAGACCAGGAAGAGACAATCCCTATCATACATGTTGATGATACAGTTAACGAACTACCCTCGCCGGAGAATAACGAAGCCCCTAGTTCGGTGCAAAATAAGGATGTTCCTTCTGTGGTTGATAATCCTGTTGAAAACTCGACCACTCCAAGTGTGGAGGTAGACACGGCTACCAACACGGAAATATTGGAAATATTGGGGGCGGATCCATCAGTGCCACAAGAGTACGGCCCTGACATCAATAAGGATGTTGCAACCAGGTTTACCCACATTACAACATCTGGCTTAGATAAAGATATTCGCAAAGACCTCGTTAAGAAGTACTTAGTACCAGGTAACTGCATAAATATGGCTGCACCACAGCTAAATTTAGAAATTAAGGCTGCTTTGACTGAACAGGTCGTTAAAAGGGACAGAGCCATCGAGGCCAGACAAAAACAAATGGCTGCCGGAATATCTGCTCTTGGAAAAGTAATATCCGACCAACTTTGTACCAAAGATAAAAACAACGACCTAATAAAAGACCTGATGGACATCGGTCGGATGTTTTGCGACATTCAACATCAGGAATCCGAAGCAAGGCGAAACTTTGCATTGTATTCTGTCAAAAAAGATTTGAAAGATCAGTTGTCCACGACCAAAATAGACAAGTTTTTATTCGGCAGTAACTTTACAGAAACCCTGAAAACGGCTAAAGCTGTTACAAAATCTTCCTCTGATCTGAAACCAGATGTTGATAAAAGACCTAAGCCTACTACTTCAAATAATGCATCAACAAAATTTTTAAACTGGAAGGCGAGGACTCCGGCTCGCAGGCAGCCAACCGTCCAGACGCCCCGTCACCAGCAGCCTGCTTCACAGCACGCGCCACCGCGCGCGACCTCGTCGCACGCCTACAAGCAGCGAGCCAAGCACACCCGCCGACACTAGACCCGGTACGCTATGCTGGCAGACTTGCCCATTTTTATGAACAATGGTCTCTTATAACTCGAGATCGTACTTTATTATCATGGGTTAAGGGTTATCAAATTAAGTTTGATCGCCCGGTACATCAATCTTGTTTACCAACATCAAATAATTTTACAGATGTAGAAAGATTTCACATTATAAATACTATTAGAGATCTAGAATCTCTGGGAGCTATTTCCAAATGTGAGCCCTGTTCGGGCCAATATATATCGCGTGTTTTCTTGATACCTAAGCCTAATGGCAAGATGAGATTCATTTTAAATTTAAAAGGGTTAAATAAGTTTATTAATACAAAACATTTTAAGCTAGAGGATATCCGTACGGCCCTTAAGCTTATATCTAAAGAAAGCTATATCGCGACTTTAGATTTAAAAGATGCATATTTTCTTATTAAAATACATGAGGAGTCAAGAAAATACTTGCGATTTATTATTGATGATTCAATGTACGAATTTAATGTACTCCCGTTCGGGATTTGTACGGCTCCATACGTTTTTACTAAACTTATGAAACCCGTAATTCAGTTGTTGCGTTCTTGTGGTTATGTATCATCTATTTACTTAGACGATATATTTTTAACCGGTTGTACATATCAAGAATGTATGCAAAATGTTGAGATCACTCAAATGTTATTAGGATCATTAGGCTTTATTGTTAACCACGAGAAAAGTGTCGCAATACCATCAAAATCTTGCAAATACTTAGGTTATATTATAAATACCCACACATGGCAGTTAAGTTTACCCACAGAGAAAAGAAATAGAATCAAGTTAGAACTTGAAAACATTAAAAAATTAAAACGTTGCAAAATTAGGAAATTCGCCCAGCTTATAGGGTTGTTGGTCTCGGCCTGCCCTGCCATTGAGTACGGTTGGCTTTACACAAAACAACTAGAACGTTGTAAGTTTCTTAGCTTAAAAGACAGTGAAGATTATGATAGGTACATGAGTTTACCGAGGTCACTATTACCTGACATAGACTGGTGGCTAAATTCTATTGACCATTCTGTTCATAAAATTAGAGATGATAACTACGTCTTGGAAATATTCTCTGACGCCTCAACGACTGGGTGGGGTGCAGCCTGCAATGGTCAAACAGCAAGTGGCCACTGGTCTACTAATGAAATCCAATTACACATTAACAATCTGGAACTTATAGCAGCCTATTTTTCTCTCAAAATATTTGCAAAGAACTTATATAACTGTCAGATATTGCTACGTGTTGATAACACTACTGCTATTAGCTATATCAATCGTATGGGGGGTATCCAATACCCCCATCTAACCAAAGTATCGAAAGATTTATGGCAGTGGTGTGAGGCACGAAAACTCTTTGTCGTAGCTTCATACATAAAATCTGCAGAAAACGTTACTGCAGATAGAGAATCTAGGCGAACCCATCCTGATGCTGAATGGGAACTATCGGACATAGGCTTCCAAAAAATTATAAACAAATTCTTCGTCCCTCAGATCGATTTGTTCGCTACTCGCATTAACAAAAAATGTCAAAAATTTGTGTCGTGGCACAAAGATCCTGAAGCCTTTACAATAGATGCCTTCACATTAGACTGGTCGAAACATTCGTTTTATGCTTTTCCTCCAGTGGCAGTGGTTCTTAAAACCCTGCGTAAGATCATATCAGATAAAGCTTTAGGTATCGTTGTCGTTCCTAATTGGCCCGCACAACCATGGTACCCTATTTTTATGCGACTACTTGCTTCAGATTTAATAAATCTGAAATCTAATGATGTCATAATTCCTAATTGCAGCAACCAGAACATCCGAACCCGCACTACCCTGGTTGCCGGAGTATTGTCCGGACGGCGATGCTTCAGCGACTCGTCCCGCCTTCTGCCTTAGACATCATGCTGGCTTCTCTGTCAGACAACACTCTGAAGCAATATGACATCTGTTTTAAGCGATGGTTTATTTTTTCCCATGAAAATAATATAAACATGTACCAGCCATCTATCCCAATGGTCATAGAATTTCTTACTAAATTATTTAATGAAGGTAGTCAATATGGCTCAATAAATACTCACCGCTGTGCGCTTTCCCTAATCATAGGAACTATTTCAGATGACGACCGAATAACTAGATTTTGCAAGGGCGTTTATAGATTAAGGCCACCACTGCCACGTTATAATGTGACTTGGGACGCAAGTGTAGTTCTAAATTATCTAGAATCATTATATCCTAATGATAAACTTTCCTTCGAACAACTTTCTAAAAAGTGTGTCACGTTACTTGCGCTCGTGACAGCACATAGATTACAAACATTGTCTAAAATTAAAACTGACCAAATAGTTGTTTTAAGCAATCAAATTATTGTCAAAATAACAGATTTGATTAAAACTTCGAAAGTAGGTTCTAAACAACCAACATTACACTTGCCCTTCTTCGAAGAAAGACCTGGCATATGCCCTGCCAAGACTCTTACCACATACATAGATAAAAGTAAAAACATTCGAAAGTGTAATGTACTGTTTATTGCGAGTCGTAAACCGCACAATTCTGTTTCGTCGCAGACGCTCAGTAGATGGATCAAATCTACTCTAAGAGACAGTGGAATTGACGTATCTATATTTTCTTCGCATAGCACACGACACGCTGCGACTTCTAAGGCTTATAAATTAGGAATTAATATAGATGTTCTAAGGCAAACTGCAGGTTGGAGCGACAATTCCAATATCTTTGCCAGATTTTATAACAGGCCAATAATCCACCATGAAGATGATACAGCATTAGCAAGAACAATATGTTCTCAATAGGTACATACTTTATGTAGCACCTTTAGTTGATTCATTGATAAGTGAAAATGATTTTTGTTAAAATAGACATACATAGTATACCTAAGTACCTATGTAAATAATAAATTTAGTGATTGAGTCATCAATTGTTTTTATTGGCGATATTTCTTTCACTGGTTGCTCTCAACATCTACATTGTGTAAATAATAATTAATATTACTAATCTAGAAGACTAAGCACGAGTATAATTAATGATTAAACGAACTTACCCTGTACGTGAAGTTCTATCATAATTATACGAAGTGCTTAGTCTGAATAGATTAGTACCTAAACCCCCCCACCCTAGTAGCCCGAAAAGTTTCAGAAATATCTGGATCTCTAGAAATATCTCTAAACTAAATGAAGAGCAATAACACGAGCCTACCGTAGGTAAAAAAGAGCAGGAAAGTGGGGGTAAACCGGAAACAAAAATGAATAAAAATAAGAGTTGTTGACTTTATGTCAAGCAATTCTCTAAACTATAGTGTTGAAGTGGTACCACTAACGCGTTACTACATTGTGTAAATAATAATTAATATTACTAATCTATTCAGACTAAGCACTTCGTATAATTATGATAGAACTTCACGTACAGGGTAAGTTCGTTTAATCATTAATTATAGTTTCATCTAATTATTCGTTCTAATTAGTATTTATACTGGTTTCTTTTATATTTTCACTAACCCTTGGTAATATAGACATCAAAATTGCATTATCTTTTTTGAATGAAACAGTGATCTACTTACCATCAACTCTCGCTCGCTCATTTAGCAGGTGAATGATAATTTTCAGAAAAAAACGGGAGTTGAAACGTCTCATCGACGTGTGCGCATTGGATTTTAGTTGCTGTTTAAACTAGTTCGGTGTTTGTTATTTGTTCTGGTTTGTGTAGTGACTGAGAATGAAGTTGAAGGCTATATGTATAATTCTGTAAGTATTACCTACTCTTGCTTATGTTCCATTAAGTACAGCAATAGGTCACACTATCTTGCTTCAGTTTCAGTCGAGAGAATTGATGTCTATATCTCAAATTATAGTCGTAACTCATAAAACCGTAGTCATAAAAATATTATTCAGCAATCTAGGAATCAAATAAAATTGTATTATAGTTAAGTGAATCTAGGCACTAGTTATTCGCAACCAAGCATAGAAAAACAGGCGACAAACTTACGGCTTGGTTCCTATCGTTTTTGTATGATTCTTTTACAAGAAAAAAAGAATGTAAATGATGAAGCTTCAGTGTGGTACCTCTCCAGCTGGACAGTAAAGGTTTTTAAATGGCGGCTGCAAACTTAGGCATGAAGGCTAGGACATGCTATTAGTAAAGATCGCGTGAGGCTCGAAGATAGAAGCTAAAAGCCCTCGTCGTGGCTTCTTTGGCATCTTGTCAGGGCACCACGCAAACAAAGTGGTGGGTTTATGTTAGTATCAAGCTAAGTAACGTTTTCCCTTGTGATATTTTCCAGACATATGCCCTTGAAGTGTTACTAAACCACTTTAAACAAAATATTGCTCTCTTAAAATGTATTTAATAGTGATATTGAATATCCCCATTGCGTTATTATTTCAGGTCCCTCACGTTTACTTCGGGGAGGAGCGAGCAAAAAAGATCACTTATTTTCCCGCCGACTAGTCTTTACGGGGTAAGAATTTTAATTAATTTCCTTTACGTGTAGGTCTGTCTCACTTCAACCCTCGTGAAGAGTATTATATAGAGCTCTTATTGAAAGGTTCTGGGAAGTACAATCATATTGCCCATTTCTACCACCAAGCAGCTTGCTGTGTTCCGGGTTGAAGGGTGTGGGTAATAACGGGTGCGTGCCTGTAATTACACCGGTGGGTGCCGGTATGACTGAGGTTGATGGACGCAGATCAGTTCATTGTAAAGCATTCGTGATAAACGTGACCTGCAAGGCAATGCTTTGTAGTTCATGGTAACTGTTTAACATCAGTTGGGCCATGTGCATGCTCTATCGGCAAGTAGTATACAATACAATCTCTCTTACTTTTTTTTTTTTACTATTTGGCCCTCTTAAAATTATATAGGTACTAACAAAAACATTTGACCACGCTTATTTTTATTCAATTGTTTAGTTTTAAAACTACATATTTTCATGTTTTTGTTAGTATAATCTATCTATCTACATCTGATACAGACAGTACGTTGAAGTGACATTTTTATACGAATATAGTATTGTTGATTCCGTGTCGCTGGAACATAATACTTGTAGGCCCAGCTGAATAATGAATCTGTAGAAATGTCCCAATTTCCCGATGTTTTTGGGGTGTAATATTATCTTCACGTCATAATACCGACCTCTTGATTTGATAATAAAATAACGAGAATTCTATTGACAAAAAAAATGGTATTTTTCCGGGTATCAGAAGCACTTCTATGCATTGCAGGGAGTTTTAATCAACCCACTGCTCACGTACAGTCAGCTGCACTGGAATGTATACAATTCGTAACTTTCAAAATAGTGTCACAACGTACCAGTTAATATTTTCAGGGCAAAAATGCAAAAAAAAGTAAACTCATCAACTGGTTACCTGGTATTTGAGTTTCTACTGTCTAAAAGCTTATAGTAATGTGATAACAATTTAAAAGTCAGTAATTGTATACATTCTAGTGCAGCTGACTGTACCTGGCGGCAGGTCCTTGGCCAAATAGACAATCAATGCCAATATGATGCCAAACGTTTTATAAACAAAAAGTTAAATATACCCGTTGTTCGGGTTATGAGGCTGGTCATTTAATTCAAATTAATTGATTTATGTTATAAAGTCGTACATTTACTTCTGATTCCAGATTTTCCTTGCCATAGCTGTGCCTATCGATATTCCGGACAAGAACGT
This sequence comes from Electrophaes corylata, assembly GCA_947095575.1. Lineage (NCBI taxonomy): Eukaryota > Metazoa > Arthropoda > Insecta > Lepidoptera > Geometridae > Electrophaes > Electrophaes corylata. The sequence goes on along the minus strand of OX352715.1, from coordinate 9,259,394 downwards.
GTTTGTGTCATACAACTTTGAGGCGAACTACAGCACTCTCAATAACATTACTGAGATCGACGAAGTCTTGTTCCCTAATCTACCTGTACGTAAACAATAACTAAACTTTTAATGAAATATTATCACGACTTTATTAACCAAGCATACAAGCGCGGATCCACCGTTGAGGGCACGATGGGCGGGCATGCCCATCATGCCCACAACCCTAATAGACCAGTGATATTTATCCATTTTGATATCCTTTGAACTTGTAAAAAAAATAATCAAAATCTGTGACGAGCAAACAGACATATTATTTACCTACTTTTGTAATATTTGTGTGCGAGCAAACTAAAATTTACAGGTTTATTTATTTACTAGTATTCGTCCCATCGCTTTGCCTACGTGGAACTAAACACTGAGCAAAATTTTAGCCAGAGTTATTTTGTGAACATATACTTTGTAAAAATGTGCTTATATCGATCTTGAGTGAGCACGTACTCCGACTGGATCTTGGCCGATTTTTGGGTATGACCACTACCTTTCTTGAGGGCTGGATTCGCGTCTGCAAGCATAGTAGATTATTCTAAGATCTAGTACGAAGTACCTACTCGAAATTCTTCGAGAATGTCTGAGGCGCATGTCTAGATATTATACATTTGGTACATACCCACGCTTTTGTAGTAATTTCTATTCCATACGTAACAGGTTGCAAGCCGCTGTTACAACACTAACCTGTGAACTGTGAACACTAACCTCATGATGTTTTTTTTTCACCGTTTGAAAGCACTGTACATACATTTTTGAATAGAAAAATGCATTGATGCACAGACCGATGAACATAAACTAAAACATACGATTACAAAATTACAGGTTATATCATCTCGGCAAAGTCGAAGTATCACCAGGGAGTTGGCTTATACGGTCTTGGAGACCAGGTTTAAGGAGTAAGTGCTAGTATTTAAAACATCAGCATGAAACGTTAAGTCTCGAAGAAGGTTGTCTCCATTCCAGTATGTTTTAGACTAGCTTTTGGCATCAGCTTCGTCCAAGTGGACTACCTAAAAAACTAAACCCTGTGAAAGCAATAAATACATATATTGAGTATTGAGTATTGAGAATTCAGTAATGAATAATGAGTATTGAGTACCTATTAAAGGTACTGTTTCTGAATTCCAGGCATGGAATGAACGGTAGAGAGTGCATGCTGAGAAACATCTGCGAAACTGCTGAGACGCCTCTTCACCACAACGGTCTTCTCGGCCATATCATGCACATTGTCTTTACGTGAGTACACCAACTAAACTCAGATAAATAATTATCATTATCAATAGCTTGTAGTCCAACTACTAGATAAAGGCCTACCTAATACGTTTGGAAATACGTGTAATTTAGATGTTTTCAAGAGAAGAGTGAATAGGTATCTTCTAGATAAGCGTGCTACACCGCATCATTACTTAACATCAGGTGAGATTGCGGTCAAACGTTTATCTATAAACTGTATAAAAACAGTTTTAAGCTTTTTCCATCCACCGACTTCTCACGGTCCTAACATTTTTGTCACAGCTGGTAGGAAACTTGGTCGTATACCTGAGTTATTAGTACTCTTACCAGCTGTAGGTTTTGGGTTCGATCCCTCCTAAGATAAACCATTAGGTATGAGTTGAATCTTGATATTTGTTCACTTTCTGGCGCATCTATAAAGTTACGGGCATAGTTCTCATAAACCGTATGAAAGCTATAGGTAAATTGTGTAAAACGCCCACCTACCCGATGGACTGACGACATTGTTAGGATCGCGGGAAGTCGTTGGATGGAAAGGGCTCAAAACTGTTCTTCCTGGAAAAGGAAAGTGTAGGAAAAGCCTTTATCCAGCAGTGGACTTCTAGAGGCTGTTAATGATGATAAATACACGTTCACAAAAAATCATTAGCGTGAAATCACCCTTATTGATATTGTGTATTTTTTTCCAGTTTGTATCAAATAAAAATATAGTTTCACGACTTTAAGCCTCAGGCACGGTAGATATCCCCTCAGATCTTTTAGTACCAAGCACCTACCCGAGATTTTTAGAGAATGTTTAAGGCGGTTAGTTAGAGGTACGTTCACATATTACATTTGATACTCATTTTGCAGTAAGTAGTTGGTATTCCATACGTGACACTTATTATATTAGTAACACTTATTTAATATCCTATTCCAGCCCCTCATCATCTCAGGAAGAAGGATTGGACGATGAGTACTATATAGCAGAACTTGAAGGCCAGAGAGGGAACTGCGATAGGTACTTAGAAGACTGCCCGTACAGCCTCTTTGATTTGATCACGCAGCTGGTGGAGATTCGGTCTGGGTGATTAATATATAGGTGGAATAAAGGACTTTAAGCATATTATGCCGATTTTTTTAACGAACCTGCGATTCAAAGATTCTTACCCACCTTCCACCTCACTGAGACCACCTGGGTAAACCGTAGAAAACTTTTTTTTTACAATGGCTCACCTTTGTTCACCTTGGGAAATGTTTAGTTTCCACCGTCCATCTTGTTATCAAAACTCACACAACATATAGGTTAGGTTATGTTAGCGAGCGAGTGGAGCGAGGGTGCTGCGGCAGCAGACGCCGAAGCATCAGAATAACTGTGACCACGTAGATATTATAACGGCTAGTATTAAATTTCTGAGGTGTACCGTCACCAATATAAAGTTAGGCGCGTTCAAGTTTAATCTGAAAGGTGAGCCGTTTTAAAAAAACTTTCAACGGTTCACCCAGGTGGCCTTATGAGGTGGACGGTGGGTAAGAACCGCGGCCCAACCATGTCATCAGTTGAACAGAAGAATGTAACATTCCGTGTGGCCAGTTTTATAACTGATAAAAGCTGTCGGTAAGGAAATCTTTTGATAAGATATATCGAGTTCTGTACTAGCAGGTAAATTCGACAAACAGAATCAGTTTATCGATACTACAACTTTATTGACCTTTACATGCTCGCACCACTGTCGCGGCAAGCCCATCATAAACCTAGCACAGGTAGAGTAAAAATAAAACAATACTTACTGTAGAATTGCCGTAAATTTGTGCTTTATTAGACTAATATTAAGATCAAGTCAAACACACAAATACAAATATAAAATTGATAAAACTTAAAAATTCACAGCCGATTATCATATTTGACACAATGTCTAACCTTACCTAACAAACGAACAAACTTAGAAATACGTGCTTACATAACTAAGTAGGAATAGAAAGTATTTACAGTTCCAATACATTTAAGTTTGCAGTACTATTCCAATTATTATAAACTGTAGTGTCCCAGATATTTGGACAAAGGGTAATGAAATACAATTAGAATATTCCGTTGTAGAATTCAGGCTTTTAGGATTGAGGTTGTATATTTACGTAGTACTACTACGTACTACGTAGAAAACGTACAATAGTTCTAAGATTATTGTGACTGGTATATGTTGGTAAGTTTTTAGTAAAAGTTTGCAATATACGTTTTTTTACAGTTTATAGTAAAAGTTTGACCGCAATCTCTCCTGATGAAAGTAACAAGTTAGGTGACGCGCGTGTCTCTGATCATTTTTTATTTATTCTTATTTTATTTTATTAATAAAAACAGCTTAAAATACTAATCACCAATTAGATGTTTTCACATACACGAAAAGGCAGCGTCTCATTCACGTAGTAATTTCACTTACCCGTGGTCTAAACAATAATCAAATCATTATAAAATAGGCAATTAAATATATATGTACCTACTATGACACCATTTCAATTCTTATAATATTAGAAAAAAATATAAATTTATAAATACAACTCCTACAGCACACGCAATAAGGTAATAAATATCATATTACGTAAAAGCACAATTATCCACACTTAAAGCTAATAAGATATCAACACGCTTCGATCTATGATACCCCTAGATATAAAGTCAATGCAAAAAACCCGTCTAGGTAAATTCAAGTGAGCTCTTATTGATGATTAGTGATACTATATACTAGGTTGTAATTAGGTTGAACTTAAAACTGTTTATAATTTTTTTCTCACCTGTAGCTGTCTAAGTATATACTCGTATTCACGCGGATAGCTTTTAGCTATGATTTTGTATAAGACCCGTTATCTAGGGGTATCATTGATCGAAGTCAACACGTGTTTCGCTTCTCTGTGAAGCATCCTCAGGAATATTTAACTTGCTCCGTAAGGCGCTTACCAGAAAGCTCTAGGTATACTTTTAAAATGGACTTCCGCAAAGTCACGCTGCAATCAACTAACAAATTAACTACAACAATGATTTTGCTGATATAATTTAGCTTATAATCCCAATAGTCTCAATATCCTTCGGGTAGAAGAAGTTGTTCTTCCTCATAGGGATAGAGGATATCTGCTGGTCTACCGGCACCCTGGTGTCGTACAGCGATGGCGATTGGAAGATGATGCCGAAGGTGCCCACGAAGCAGGCGATGGTGAACAACCAAAGAAAGAACCGGTCGAGAACCATGGACATGAACTTCCAATCCTCGATTACCTGTGGGCAAAACAAAAAAAATACTCATGAAATACCAGGCTTCTAAACACCTTACAACTCCACATTCTGGTATACTAAAATTATCAAGTTGATAAAGAGATGATTTATACCAATTATAAGAATCTTTATCCTGACTGACTGACTGACATATAATCAACGCGCAGCCTAAACCACTGGTCGTAGAGACTTTAAACTTTCGGAATATATTCGTCTTGGTGGGTATCAGTTTCATTAACAAAATGATATAAAAGTTCAAAATAGGTCCTTGGGAACTATTTGAAGAGTGCAAAAACATGTTGTTTATAAAGTTTTTTTGCTCTCCTGTAAAAAGTGTATTTTGCAGATTCGTGAATTAGCCATAGAAAACTTATGGAATTCAAAAGTAGATTATATAAAAACACACTGTTATATTCGTGGTACTGTAATCACACTGCGGCTAGTTAGCATTTTACTCTTTAGCTAATTGATTCTCGTGTAAATTTGCAGAAGTCCAACCCCAAGTTCTTAGAATTTTGTAAATTACGGTTGTGTCACTTGCCTAGCTCATATAACAACGCTTTGCAAGGTTATTTATCTAAGGATTAAGCTAAGGATCTATCTATATTATCTGTTGTAACGAGTCAGGACGAAGCTAGACTCGTCACTATTCACAATTATTACAAAAAACATTTAATTAATTTTATGAGAACTTTAAAGAGACTATTTTGTAGACTTTGATGGGCGATGAATATTTATTGCGCGCCATAAATGTGGCGGAAGACATACGTTCTAATAATTATTACTTATGGATTAATACTAATTACACAGTGGGATTTTTATTCATCAAAATATTTAGAGGTTTTTATGTTTATCTAATCTCTAAAAATCATTTGCACCACTTTAGAAATATAGTCGAGTTTTAGAGTTTACTGATATAACTTTAATTTATGACTTCCACTGCGATACGGTAATTTATTGTTTCTGTCGTTGAAGTGCAACTAATAAAGAATCCTTGATTGCACGTCGTCACGATCAGGGATATGAAACTGAATATTGTAATGGGTCGGTTACAAGATCTTAGTTGTGTTGAAGGGATTTATTTCATAAAATTATGCGCTTTCTCATTTTACCTGGAAAGTCTTTATTCATTATTAACCATGGATTTTAGCACATAATACTTTGCAACGAGAGAAGTCTTTATACGGCAAACACATTGAATGTGGGTTTAAAATATTTGGAAGCGAGCGGGCCGGGAGTTTTATATGACTGCTTTAGACCACTTAGGCGAATCGACGACAGATTTTAGCTAGTCCGTGAGAAACCATTTTTGGAAATCCCCGATACATATGAGTATTATGTTTAGAAACTGTAAAATTAAATGTTCGTTTAGATGGGACAAGTTCTCGTCTAAATAATGCAAGTATCGTAAGAATACCTGATGAGAAAGCAGTATTTGAAATACACATTAATTAGGATAGATACTATCAAATCTAAATATTAGGATAAACTTAATTAATAACACTCGTAGTAAGTTTCACTTTCCAAACTATTCCAACTAAATTATGTGATACTCGTATGAAACTGAAAATATCATACAAGAGCATGTTTCCAAAGTCAAGTAACTGTAAATAAGTATTGACTTACTCCGTAGCATGTATTGTCAAAAATATGATAATGTTGACAACTATTAGTATGGCATGAGATTATAATCATGAATTACAATTTATTATTTCATATTTAGTTAACATCTACGGTAAATACACGTACATTCTCGTCACACAACGAGCGAGAAGCTCTTTGCGTGTAAATGCGCCTTAAAAGACGCGGGACTAGCTAGTAAAGAAGAAATTCAGGGACTTCCCTGAATTTACACTTGAAATCTGAAAGTATAAAGGACAGTTGGGCCGGGGGTCGGGGGCAGTTTTGTTTGGGTTTGCGCGTGAGACGTTGAGGAGGCAGTCGTAATGCCGAATTCAAACGCGATCGTTATTTGATTTCTAAGGTGTCGGATAAACCTTTTGTTTCGGTATCGGGAGTGTTGTGTTTATTAATTATTTCTTAATAATTCTGTTAAATAGGTTTTGATATAATACTTAATTTTGTAGAATATCGTGTTTTTCTGTGTAGATTATTATAGTAGATTTTAGTGTTAATTTCTAGTTTAACTTCAGTTTTAGTGAAACAGGTAAGTAGGTAGCAGATAAAGTAGCAGTCCGGGGTGAGTGGTTAGATATAGTTTAGGGTAAAACAGATTTTATCCGTTAATGAATCGAATTATACTTAATCGAACTTATTTAGTTCCTAAATTTTATAGAATAGATTGAATCAAGTAAATTGATTAAGCAACGAGCTTTAGGATTATTATTCCTGTTTACAAACCAGTCTTGGACAGACTTGATGATGGTGTTTAAGAATCGAATTAAACTCAATTGAACCTATTTAGTTCTTAGATTTTATAGAACAGATTGAATCAAGTAAATTGATTAAGTGGCGGATAGTTATTCCTGTTTACAAAGCAGTCTTGGACAGACTTGATGATGGAGTTTAAGAGTTTGAATCGAACTCAATCGAACCTATTTAGTTCTTAAATTTTATTAAATCAATTAAATTGATTAAGTGGCGGACTAAAGGATTGTTATTCCTATTTACAAAGCAGTCTTGGACAGACTTGGTGATGTTTTAGAGTTGTATCAAAACTCAATCAAACGTATTTCGTTCTTAGATTTTATACAATATACTGTATCAAATAAATTGATTAAACAATGGACTAAAGGATAGTTATTCCTAATTAAATTACAGTCTTGGACAGACTTTACATTATTTTAGAGTTTATTAAACTCTTTAGAACTTATTTAGTTCTTGGCTTTTAGGCCTGACTACTGATTGAATCAACCTTATGTTCTTGAAAGAATGTATTGAAGCAAAGCCTTTCTACAGATTTTATTTCCGTGTGGATACTAATGTTCATACTCTAGAGCGTGTGTCTCGTAATTGTACTAAACCTTAAGTAAGGGGATGTGCATTACCTTAGAGTATTATGATATATTATATTCATACAGATGTTTATTATTTACCAAGAGGTACATTCGGTCAAAACTATTGACACAGTAGTTGTCGAGCTTATCCCAAGTTTATGGAAAAATGAGGGAGGTTCATTTCTTTAGTTTATTGACCAATATACTTCAATTACGTTTACTAAATGAGAATGTTCTCAAGGTTTTGATTTTGATCATCTGGAAAGACAGAGTTTGACTGAATCAGATAGATTAAGGCAATTACTCATTGCACTTATTGCAAGTAACTAATAGGGGCTGCCTTCACTCTTATAGTGAATGTAGTTCCGCAGATAACAGGTGGTGATGGATGGAGGAGACTGACCAGTCCTGAGTTGACAGTCACTGTTTGGTGCGGGGTGGGGTGCCGATCCTAATACAGTATATACAGTATTAGCCATTTCATGACCTTATATAATTTTAATAGTTTTATTATTTCATGATTAATTATATCTATTCAGAAAATAAAAGTAATAATATTGTAACGTAACTAATCCAAATGTGTTACCAATCTATGTCCAGAGTTTAATCATATTTATTAGATACGTATACATTTTCCTAGGATGTATTTATTTACAGGTGCTTTATCTAGGAACATTCTGATTACTACGAGTATCATTTCTATTTCTATAAAACAAATTGAATAGTTATTGGTAGGTAAAGTAATCATTCGTCGTAAAGTTAGGTTAGTGTAAATTATAGGCTTTTCTATTATAACAAAAATAGGGTTGTTTTAAATATAAATAATTAAATCTCAACATAATTCCTTCAAAGTTTCTGAGTTACTATGACGATCACAACGTAGGTTCCTAATCAACCGCTAGACATCACAAGGCCAAAACGTATATTGTAGGTTTATTTATTTATTTATTTTATTTATATATTATAGTTAGGAGGGTATTATTATTATTATTGTAGGGGGGGGGCGGTTACAATTTAGTGCCGAAATGACCAGGATATGAATTTGTATTACTACGGTTTATTAATTCTTAGATTTATTTAAGTAAATTATTTTAATTAAATTATTTAGTGCGATTAAATTCGCACAATTTGTTGTCGTATAAAAAGGATAAGGTTTTATGTTGAGATTTCTGTAAAAAAAAAAAAAAAAAAAATCTTTATCTAAAAATAAAACTTTAATTTTATTAGTTAATTAATTTTAGTTAATAATTCAGTGCAATATAAATTTTATTATATGTTAGTTAAGTTCTGATAGTATTCAAATTATTTTAATGAAGTTTCTAATTGTATTTAAAACATAATTTGTGTTTTTGCGAATAATAACCCAATTGAGTATAAAAATCGGTTGCGTAGGATAGGATTACAAGTATGGTATTTTTAGTTGTACAATTCGAGGGTCGCGAAATTTTCATATAATTAGAGTAGAGGTATTTTAGCTGTATTAACTGGGGGTCGCATATGACTTTACTGAAAGTTGTATAATTTTGCGAAGTAATTAGGTAGAAGTCTTATAGTTATATAAATAGAGGGTCGCAAGTGACACGATTTATATAAAATATATATCCCGACATACATATATTTATATATATACATAGTATGTGCATGTGTGTTCCTTTTGTATATAGGTATCCGTTGAACTACATTGTAGATTATTATTAGTCCAGAATAACCTGGATGCTCTTCGAGGTTGGTCGCAATTCAAGGTATGTCTACATGTTTATTTACTTAGAATTTGAACAAATTATTTTTACAGAAATAAGTTTTGGAGTCGGGAGTCTCTTTCAGAGTAGTTTAGTCTGCTAAATACGTATTCTTCATACGTGCGTACAGGTACAATGTGTAGGCATATCGGTCATCGTAAAGCCGTTACAATTACTTAGGAAGATGGAGGACGAATAGCAGGGGTTGTATTCTATAACCGCTAGTGCAGCTGACTGTACTTAACTAGTAATTTTTGACGATCGATGTGGCGTGGTGTGCGGGTGTCAGTCTGCGACGCGGGGGGTCGCGGGTTCGATTCCCGCCTTCGGGTGAATGTTTGCGCGATCTGCAGGTGTTTGTTCCTGGTGTTCTGGGTGTTTACTATGTATAATAGAAGGGAATGTCTATGTATGTAATGTATTGTGATCTGGTACCCGTGGCACGGGCTCTGCTCGGCTTGGGGTTGATGGTGCAGTGTGGATTGTCCAGCATTATTATTATTATTATTTTAATAAGTAATTAGAAAATGTAATACTATTAAAATATATAGAGCTCGTATTGGTAGGTATAATCTATTATAATTATGGTAAAGAGAAGTCGGTGTCCAGTAGGTAGAGTTGGACTGTGGATGATGATTAACGAAGTTATGTTATTACAATTAGTAACCATGATATAAATGGATTGAGGCTAGCTTAGGCAAATATTAAAACCTTACATGGAAAACATTGCTAGTTTAAATCTTTAAGTCTAATTTGATTCTAACATAAATTAGGTATAGTGAAATAAACTAAAATAATAACCAAAAGTTATCACTTAAGATAAACATCGCTGCATAACTTATAACATTTTTGAGTACAAGGTACTTGAGAACCCTTGAGCGACACATACTCAAAACACAAGTTTAGGCAATAAATTAGTCGATAATTCTTTTAACGTAAAAATTCTTTCAGAATTTATGGGGCACTTGAGAAAGACTTAAAGGTTGAGTAGACAACGTCAACAACAACTCCAAACACTTAATTAGTTAACTATGATAACGGTTTCATTTTTTGTTAGTTTGACATCGTGAGAAATGTATTCTTAAAAAAAAAAAAAAAAACAATATTAGGTATACTTCTTTGAATGGAGGGTCGGTCAATAAAATTAAATAATTGTTCAAGTAAGAGTAACTTAATATTATGAGAACCATGGACTTGTCAGATAAGTCAACGATTACTTTGCATTGGGTTCGATTCCCTTCAGAAACGAAGCGTTTGCTCTATGTTAATAGTGATGTTTTGTATTGGTATGTATTTGCAAGAAGGAAAGTGGTTCCGATACGATATTCCTTTTGATATACAACACTGATTCACGTTAGGTCAAAATATAAATAAAACACGTTTAACTACTACAACTTTTGGCAGTCAGTGGGGTCAAATTAAAGTTTATAAATTAGTCTGTGAGTTATTGTAACGCGATTACGTAATTAAACAATTTAATGACAAAAAAATTAACGGTTAAGAAAGTTTGTGGAATTCAAAAGTAATAATAGTTTCCTTGTTTTGAGTTTTATCAAAATGGTGATTTCCTTTTGTACCTATTGGGAATTATAATACTTATAAGCGCATAAAGAATAGTTATCATTTAAACATAATTGTGTTAATTACATTAAATATGGTACAAATATTTCTTAGTCTTACTTCTAAAATGATCTGATGGGTTTGCGAGTATAATGTTTCGCTGCGTAATAGTATAATGATAGTAGCATGTGCAAGCGATGGATGAATTTTTAAAGTAGTGATTGGTGAAAGGAATGAATGATAGATGGGATGAAATAATTATGAAATTAATAACAGAATAAGGGGCTCGAGGATTCAACAGAACCTTGGAATAAGACATTTTTGTTGGTTTTAAAGATCAGATAAACATACACTTACAAATAATTCGTACGAAGGAGATTTGATGCTAGGCTAAGTCAGAAGACATCATCAGTATAAGCTGATTTCGTATGAATTATTACTACACAAAAACCCAGAACTGAGCACACTGTACACTCTCCGATTTATAGATCAGTTATTAATTTGAGTAAGATTTCAAGTTGGATGACGTAGACATGAAAGATTCAAGCCCGGACGCCATCTGAGAAATCTAGACTGTGAAGGATGATGATTGATTTCAAATCCAAATTGCGGTAGTTAATATTGGTTGAAATGAATCATTGTATCACTAGGGTTGACTTGCCTCACAAACAAGTTTCCTTACTCAGGTTAGATTATTTCTGCGAAAGGAGTCTGGTCTTTAATGTTTACTCGTTTATAGCAAGAAGTTAAACTCAGAGCAATTGCGGTTTATAACATTGGTTTAAATACACGTCACATTATTATTTATATATGTATTGATGTACACTGCATATAGAAAGATGTGCATATCACACAATTAACTATTATTTGAAATTAAAGATCAACAAAAAAAATGTACCTTGTGTTAAAGGGGTTATTTAATTTTCATTATAATAATTGTGAATTTTATTGAGAGTAAAAATTTACTACGGTTTCAAAGGTTAATCACCTGCGTAAATTTTGAGGGTCGACTGTAACGAGTCAGGACGAAGCTAGACTCGTCACTATTCACAATTATTACAAAAAACATTTAATTAATTTTATGAGAACTTTAAAGAGACTATTTTGTAGACTTTGATGGGCGATGAATATTTATTGCGCGCCATAAATGTGGCGGAAGACATACGTTCTAATAATTATTACTTATGGATTAATACTAATTACACAGTGGGATTTTTATTCATCAAAATATTTAGAGGTTTTTATGTTTATCTAATCTCTAAAAATCATTTGCACCACTTTAGAAATATAGTCGAGTTTTAGAGTTTACTGATATAACTTTAATTTATGACTTCCACTGCGATACGGTAATTTATTGTTTCTGTCGTTGAAGTGCAACTAATAAAGAATCCTTGATTGCACGTCGTCACGATCAGGGATATGAAACTGAATATTGTAATGGGTCGGTTACAAGATCTTAGTTGTGTTGAAGGGATTTATTTCATAAAATTATGCGCTTTCTCATTTTACCTGGAAAGTCTTTATTATTAACCATGGATTTTAGCACATAATACTTTGCAACGAGAGAAGTCTTTATACGGCAAACACATTGAATGTGGGTTTAAAATATTTGGAAGCGAGCGGGCCGGGAGTTTTATATGACTGCTTTAGACCACTTAGGCGAATCGACGACAGATTTTAGCTAGTCCGTGAGAAACCATTTTTGGAAATCCCCGATACATATGAGTATTATGTTTAGAAACTGTAAAATTAAATGTTCGTTTAGATGGGACAAGTTCTCGTCTAAATAATGCAAGTATCGTAAGAATACCTGATGAGAAAGCAGTATTTGAAATACACATTAATTAGGATAGATACTATCAAATCTAAATATTAGGATAAACTTAATTAATAACACTCGTAGTAAGTTTCACTTTCCAAACTATTCCAACTAAATTATGTGATACTCGTATGAAACTGAAAATATCATACAAGAGCATGTTTCCAAAGTCAAGTAACTGTAAATAAGTATTGACTTACTCCGTAGCATGTATTGTCAAAAATATGATAATGTTGACAACTATTAGTATGGCATGAGATTATAATCATGAATTACAATTTATTATTTCATATTTAGTTAACATCTACGGTAAATACACGTACATTCTCGTCACACAACGAGCGAGAAGCTCTTTGCGTGTAAATGCGCCTTAAAAGACGCGGGACTAGCTAGTAAAGAAGAAATTCAGGGACTTCCCTGAATTTACACTTGAAATCTGAAAGTATAAAGGACAGTTGGGCCGGGGGTCGGGGGCAGTTTTGTTTGGGTTTGCGCGTGAGACGTTGAGGAGGCAGTCGTAATGCCGAATTCAAACGCGATCGTTATTTGATTTCTAAGGTGTCGGATAAACCTTTTGTTTCGGTATCGGGAGTGTTGTGTTTATTAATTATTTCTTAATAATTCTGTTAAATAGGTTTTGATATAATACTTAATTTTGTAGAATATCGTGTTTTTCTGTGTAGATTATTATAGTAGATTTTAGTGTTAATTTCTAGTTTAACTTCAGTTTTAGTGAAACAGGTAAGTAGGTAGCAGATAAAGTAGCAGTCCGGGGTGAGTGGTTAGATATAGTTTAGGGTAAAACAGATTTTATCCGTTAATGAATCGAATTATACTTAATCGAACTTATTTAGTTCCTAAATTTTATAGAATAGATTGAATCAAGTAAATTGATTAAGCAACGAGCTTTAGGATTATTATTCCTGTTTACAAACCAGTCTTGGACAGACTTGATGATGGTGTTTAAGAATCGAATTAAACTCAATTGAACCTATTTAGTTCTTAGATTTTATAGAACAGATTGAATCAAGTAAATTGATTAAGTGGCGGATAGTTATTCCTGTTTACAAAGCAGTCTTGGACAGACTTGATGATGGAGTTTAAGAGTTTGAATCGAACTCAATCGAACCTATTTAGTTCTTAAATTTTATTAAATCAATTAAATTGATTAAGTGGCGGACTAAAGGATTGTTATTCCTATTTACAAAGCAGTCTTGGACAGACTTGGTGATGTTTTAGAGTTGTATCAAAACTCAATCAAACGTATTTCGTTCTTAGATTTTATACAATATACTGTATCAAATAAATTGATTAAACAATGGACTAAAGGATAGTTATTCCTAATTAAATTACAGTCTTGGACAGACTTTACATTATTTTAGAGTTTATTAAACTCTTTAGAACTTATTTAGTTCTTGGCTTTTAGGCCTGACTACTGATTGAATCAACCTTATGTTCTTGAAAGAATGTATTGAAGCAAAGCCTTTCTACAGATTTTATTTCCGTGTGGATACTAATGTTCATACTCTAGAGCGTGTGTCTCGTAATTGTACTAAACCTTAAGTAAGGGGATGTGCATTACCTTAGAGTATTATGATATATTATATTCATACAGATGTTTATTATTTACCAAGAGGTACATTCGGTCAAAACTATTGACACAGTAGTTGTCGAGCTTATCCCAAGTTTATGGAAAAATGAGGGAGGTTCATTTCTTTAGTTTATTGACCAATATACTTCAATTACGTTTACTAAATGAGAATGTTCTCAAGGTTTTGATTTTGATCATCTGGAAAGACAGAGTTTGACTGAATCAGATAGATTAAGGCAATTACTCATTGCACTTATTGCAAGTAACTAATAGGGGCTGCCTTCACTCTTATAGTGAATGTAGTTCCGCAGATAACAGGTGGTGATGGATGGAGGAGACTGACCAGTCCTGAGTTGACAGTCACTGTTTGGTGCGGGGTGGGGTGCCGATCCTAATACAGTATATACAGTATTAGCCATTTCATGACCTTATATAATTTTAATAGTTTTAATATTTCATGATTAATTATATCTATTCAGAAAATAAAAGTAATAATATTGTAACGTAACTAATCCAAATGTGTTACCAATCTATGTCCAGAGTTTAATCATATTTATTAGATACGTATACATTTTCCTAGGATGTATTTATTTACAGGTGCTTTATCTAGGAACATTCTGATTACTACGAGTATCATTTCTATTTCTATAAAACAAATTGAATAGTTATTGGTAGGTAAAGTAATCATTCGTCGTAAAGTTAGGTTAGTGTAAATTATAGGCTTTTCTATTATAACAAAAATAGGGTTGTTTTAAATATAAATAATTAAATCTCAACATAATTCCTTCAAAGTTTCTGAGTTACTATGACGATCACAACGTAGGTTCCTAATCAACCGCTAGACATCACAAGGCCAAAACGTATATTGTAGGTTTATTTATTTATTTATTTTATTTATATCTTATATTTAGGAGGGTATTAGTATTATTATTGTAGGGGGGGGCGGTTACACTGTGTTGCTGTTCTTCTAAAAAAATCAAAAAATGTTTTTTTTTCGTAGGCTTGGCCAAATAACAATATGTTAAATACCCTCCAATATGTTTATGTTTTTAATAATAATGGCCTCCAGAACGCAGAAGACGCACGATAAAAGCGTAAAATGAAAAACCATACTGAGGAAACCAGGCTGTTATGATGAAAATGTGCGATGGAACATCAAGTAAACACAATTCAGCATAGAACGCTTTTGTGAGTATCATTTCACACGGGAAACAATCTCAGGTTTTTAACCTTGGGAAAGTCAAAACTGTACAGGTTAAGTCAGTACATTAAGGATCCATAGCCCATCCAAAGGTTGCGTGGAAAAGATCGCTTCGAACGATAATACCGCCCATTGTAGCATTGTAGGGCGTGGAAGAAAATAACGTGTTGTGCCGACTCCATTTATTTATTATTTTATTTAGTAACACTAACGGATTACGGACTGTTGTAAGTTATTGGAACCGGGTATTAGTCGCCTTTTACGATATCTACGAAAAATAATGCATGGGTTCTATCCTAGGCCGAGACTATAGCGGACCAATAAATGATACGGGCGAATTAATATGTTCACCTATAGGTGAACATAGGACTTCGCGTCTTCAATCTTTTTCAGAAGTTTGATAGAAAATACTAAAATGAAAATGTTGTGTAATAATGATTTTTTATAGTGTGTGTTTATAATAACATGTACCTATAATAAGAGCTTGTAAAATAGCTTGAAAAAAACATTTTTTTTTAAATCATGCTAGGTAGTTACTGTTGCAAAAGATACCATGCTAATATGCCCAATAAACTAAAAGATGAGTAAAAATATAACGATATACAAAACGGAAAATTTTTGTTTCTTCGTAATTATTCACCACAACTAGATTTCAACGAGCAAATACAGTGTTACACCATTTCATTTCTTTTAGTAAAAATGTTGGGTTTATGAAAATACTCTACAAAAATTCGCTATCTACCAGAACAACCGCCTCGGGACTCGCCTGTTCCATACCAGCTGATATATTATCTGTGTGAGCTACATAGACAATATATCGTCTGTGTAATGCACTACACAAACAGGTATACACAGTCTGTATACAGAGTAGAGAGTACCCGTACATAGTAAATGATTGGTGGGTAAATTTATGCATCCTGTTTTAAAAAGATTGTGAGTTTTATTCGCGCTATAGTTTCTGAAGTCCTTGAATTAAAATTAGTAGTAAATGGAGATTAAACAATGGCTTACAGTAGAAAATTTTATAGAGGAAAGATTTAATTGTTTTTTATTTGTTATAGGCTCCGAAACTACTGGACCGATTTGAAAAATTCTTTCACCGTTAGGAAGCTACATTATCCCCGAGTGACAAAGGCTATATTATATTTTCAAAAAAATTAGGGATCCTCACTAAAACCCATGCAAAACTGGGCCACCGCTAGTATTTTTATAATTTCGACTAAGTATTTGAATAAGTAAGTATTAAGAGTAAGTAAGAGTATTATCTAAGTAAAAAAAGTTCCACATTAGAATATTAAGTCAGTTGATAATTATTTTAACGCTGTTAAACTCATAAATTTTTTATTATGTAAAGTGTTTTGAACTATTAGTTCAATTTGTTCGATTATACGCTCGAGTGGGTTAGACTGTTTGTACTGTAACAATTATATTCCTACCATCTTATACTTTCAAGAGTTTTACAATAAAGACTGTTCTGATTCCTGCAAAATAATTGTACCTACAATAAAACTCACGTCTGACACCGTACGTCACACCACTTGTTGCAATACCCTTATAGTTATATCCCCAACAAACCTGTCCTCATCACTGACATATTGCTAAGCGCTTAAACGCTAATCCCAAGACGGAAATTGTCTCTAGATACACTTCCGGAGTAACCCGCTTCAAAAGAATAAAAAAATGCCACTTGGAAACTTTTGGAACTCAAAAGGGTTGAGATTAAAACAAGGGGTGATGCGAAAATCAATTTTAATGTGACTGTGCTGTCTTTTGAACTTCTGTTGTATATTAAGTTCTTGATATATTGCCTTAACATGTTTTCTGTCTTGCAATCACCTTATTAAGTTAGATTGGCACCACACTGGAGCTTTATTATTTACATTATTACTACTTTGTAAAAGGATCATACAAAAAAACGGTAGAAACCAAGGCGTAAGTTTCTTGCCGGTTCTTCTAGGCTTGGTCGCGAAGAACTGGCGCTTAGATTCACCTAGATTTAAGACGTTTCAAGACGATCCTGCGGATGTTACTGAATAAATGCTTTTTGACTTTGACTCTGACTCTGGTGAAGAATTGTAAGAAGTAAACAAAAAGTGATATAATGGGTTTTGAACTGTGTACTCAGAGCACTGGTGGTCAGCGCAGTGCCCGTTAAAACGGTGAAGGAAAACAACGTGAGGAGATCAATCACTGTGCTAGCAGTGATGGGTTTGCAACCATACGATTATTATTACACATACCTACATAATTTATCATTATTTAACGACCAATGTGACGCGGCGGACGAATGTCTGTATATGTATCGCCCGCCGCGCCACATCGGTCGTCATTGGGTGGTATTGGGAAGAGAAGAACGTAAAATAAATATCGATTGGACTATAAAATAAATTCACTGCTGGTTTAAACATCAGTTGTACGAATTCTTTGTAGTTCCAACTCTTAAGGGGTTCAATTAAAATACGGCTCTTAAAAACAAGTAAACAAGACTTGCGCTCCTAAATTGGCTGCTTAGCATAATTGGCCGCTATTTTCTTTTGAGAACTTCTAAGAACGGGTCGATGTTGTGTAATGAATCTGAGTGTTTTGTTTTATTGTTTGAGTTTATGAGCTTCAGGCTTTCTTTGTCCCAAAACTTGATGAACGGTAGAATTCTCATCAAAGTCTGTTTGAGGTTTCTGGGGAGGGGTCATCATCAGCGGTTACCATGGTAACTCATAAAACTGTGACAAAACAAGTAATTACACAATTTTTTCTGTAACTAGCGGTCCGTCCCGGTTTCGCACGGGTTTTAGTAAGGATCCCTAATTTTTTTTAAAAGATAATTTAGCCTATGTCACCCGGGGATAGTGTAGCTTCCCAACCGTGAAAGAATTTTTCAAACAGTAGTTTCGGAGCCTATTCGGAGCAAGCAAATAAACAATCAAATCATTCCTCTTCATAAATATGTATTATATAATACAGACAAAGTATTACAGCAGGTCACGCGTATTAACGTGGGCTACAATGCTCTGACCTACGTACATCAACGTGAAACGTACACGTGTTAAGCCTATTATCCCTGTAATTCCATCGGCACGCTTCAGACCGAAACGCTGCTTGAAGTAGGCATGGTGGTATGCCCTATACGAGTCCTTTACAAAGAACCTTAACTTAATACCCTCTATACAACTTACTTTCTAATACATACACATCTTTGTCACAAATGTAACAAATAAGTGAATCGTTGACTATGTGGGGTATTTTTGGTAGACCTCAAACTTGACCTTAAGGTTAAACAGGGTTCTTAAACAGAGCTTAGGTATTCGCCATATCGTCTGCCTATCTTGCTGGAGGAGAATATCTTGCTCTTTCATCAACTTATATAAATAAATTTTCTCTCCAAATTACTTTCGCTAAACTTATAGCAAGTCTTAGAATTTAGTCCTTACAATACTTTTCTGTTCCTCAATTGGGACTATATACATGAGACCTAGGGGTAGATTTAACCCGCCTCGGTATGTTGTCCCGGGAAGGCTCACATAAAAATCCTTGAGCCAAGTGCACCATATAAAACTAGAAAGTTACTGCACAATATCCATCTAAACCAAGCTCAGCTGAGAATTTACTGAGTGTACACATGCACCTGGTTACACAAGAATTTAAAATTCTATTCACACACAACACCGCAGGTTTCTTGTAAGTACCAAAATAATCTTTGAGAAACTATACTCACCGCTACGGTTCAGTTTGTAGTAGCCACTTTCTGCGCTAGGTGGGTTCAATCCTCACCGAGAACAAACATTTGTTAAATGAACATAAATGTTTGTTCTCTTTATTATTAGGCACATAAAATGAGACACATTAAATACAAATGTAAAGGTAGGCATAGTCGGATAGCAAATTAGGTAAAGTAGTACTCTGTTTGTGTTATATAATATTCGAAGTATGTATTTACAAAAATGTATTATAAGTATTCTATCAGCCATCTGGTTCCCATAGTACAAGCGATATTTAGTTTGGGACTGGATGATGTTGATACGACAGTGGCCAATGGACAAAATGCAAACTGCAATAACTGTACATTTTGGCGCAGCTTTAAATAAGCCGCGACCGAGTGGAAGGTGCGATATCCATGTATAGTTTATCTCAGGAAATCCTATCCTACTATAATATTATAAATGCATTTAGATGTTTGAATGTTTCTGGCTCAATCATGCCCAGCCACTGGTTTGTATGAAACTCAGAGTAAGTACAGTTAAATATAGATTAGATTTTATGCTTGAAATACAGAAACCGAGTAAAAAAGACCGAACAAGCCAAGGGTGAGAAGTGCTTTACTTTGATGATTAAATTTTGATCATATTGATGTAATACCATCTTAAAAACTACGTTTCCTAAGAGCCTAGCTCGAGAAAATTTGACATTTGTGACGTAAACGTGTTAGCATTTAAATTACATTGCGCGGTACCGGTAACTCAACTATGAAGTGTTGGAAAAAAAAGTCCATAGGCATTTATTCCATAGAATCAAAGTAATCATCTAGAATAGTCTTATACCTAGGTGAATCTAGGTGCCGGTGCCTGTTTCTCGCGACTAAGCCTAGTGCGGGTTCAATATCGGTAAGATAAAATTGTTGATTGAATTACAAATATTTATTTACTTATTTATTTATTTTATTTTATTTGGGAAACAAACTACAATAAATCAATAAAAATTAGAAGCATTTAAAACACATAAACCAACAAAATTTCCTACTTTAAATAACGCAGAGCAGCGGTAAAAAGAAAAAGAAAATATGTAAAAAAATTAAATTAAAATTTAAGGTGTCTAACATAGTACGTGGTCGACTATAGCCTTACATGTATAAAATCAAAAAAGTGCCAAAAAAACTATCAACAAACAACACATAATACACATACTTCTTTAATTCATTTAAGCAAAATAAATAAATAAATAAATAAATAATTAATAAATAATGCCGGACGATCCACACAGCATCATCTAGCCCCAAGCTAAGCAGAGCTTGTGTTATGGGTACTAGATGACTGATATACTTAATACAATATTATATTACATACATAGATATTTTTTATTATACATAGAAAATACCCAGAACACCCAGAATAAATATTTGCAGATCGTACAAACATTTATCCCAAGGCGGGAATCGAACCCGCAACCTCTGCGTCGTAGGCGGACATTAGCCCGCCGCGCCACATTGGTCGTCAAAATAAATAATTTAACCTATTTCAGTTTCAAATGTTGTCTATTACTCGTATTCACTGGTAAATTCTAGAACCCTGAAACATGGAGGTTTGTGGAAGTGCATTTGGAATAGAATTTGAAATGCCACCCTAAGGGAACGTAACATAGACTTATGTCCGGAAATAAGTCTACTCAGACGTACTTGCGGGCGTTTCAATTGTCAAGATACATATACATTGCTGACTATTGTAAGTTTACACTAGAAGTAAACAGCTAGTAGAGATACACTACGCGTATTTTGATTGCGATTTTAATAATTTGACTAGTAATTATTATCGCAATGAAATGTGGTGTGTCTTTTGAACTTCTACTTAGGGTATTGCTCTTTTTTAGGGTTCCGTACTCAAAGGGTAAAACGGGACCTACTAAGACTCCGCTGTCTGTCTGTCCGTCTGTCACCAGGCTGTATCTCATGAACCGTGATAGTTAGAGTTGAAATTTTCACAGATGATGTATTTTTGTTGCCGCTATAACAACAAATACTAAAAAACAGAATAAGATAAATATTTAAGGGCGCTCTCATACAACTAACGTGTTTTTTGCTGATTTTTATAGATAATGGTACGGAACCCTTCGTACGCCATGCGCCAGTCCGACTTTTGTCCGACCCGGAGAAAACGGGAATTTTGTTGGAGCGTTATTGGACGGATTTCAATTTTCAAAACGGGGAAACTGGCGGTTGCATAGGGTATAAAGTAAAAAGTTTAACCTCAAAAACAAATTGCTATTCGCTAGTGACTTACCAAAATAACTCCAAGCTAAAATAATTCCACATACATACGAGTTAGTACGAGAAACTGTCTTGACCAATTCCTCTCTTTGATAAACTCAAATACTAAAAGATTAGCTTACATAGAGAGTAGTTTACTGCAGTATGTGAATACTTCATCTTATTTACTCGCAATGTGTAAGCTAGCGTACATTGCTTCCCTATTTCAACATCCACAGCTCACGTAGCATTATAACTAGCAATGTGTATTGAGCACGGGTAAAAATCCGCCTTAGAAACGGGAGTGTATCGAAAGATCTTTGAATAGGATTTCCGTTTTGAGCTCTAGGGGATGGAATCGGTTGGTTGGTTCCCAATAAGGTTTGTGTTATTACGAGTCAATACTACATTCTAACACATATTTTTCGCGAAAAGGTTTTTTACTTGAAAGCCAAACTAGGGAAGTATATTTTTCGAGCCGGATAGGCTTCGAGAGGTTTCTTATAAATCAGTCGCAAATACGGGATCCCGAACGATGAAGGAAATCATCGTTTATACACCATATGTCATTGAAACTACTATTCTCACACTGCGTACTTTGTACTGCAGTATAGTGTATATCAATCATAATATCAGTATTACAAATACCTAGCTAGAATAAGTGTCATAGGATTTCTTTTGAGTCATATGAAGAGCACTGACGGTCTAGTGGAAGCTAATCAGCCATTCTAAGGTTAGGTAGGTGAGGTTCAGATCGAGTTGAGCACTAACAGATTTTTCTATTAAAATGTATATTCACAATGCTCTCAAACAAAGAACGTAAACGAACTTGCAACCTGTCACAAAACTATAACATGTTAAACTTTACTATCTCAATAAAACACTGTTTTATGATTATTATTACATTAAGGAATACTCTACTGCAAAATGTATATTATGTATGTGCCAAATGTAAAAATTTTCAACCGTCCATAGACGTCTTGAGTACCAACTAAGTACCAAGAGATTTGAGGGAAAGAGTACAATAATACCCAAAGACAGATAAAACTTATACAAAAAAGGACTCTACAAAGTCACATAACCTACAGAATTCCACTTAAAAATAACAGTTATAATATATAGGTATAGGTTATAGTTATAGGTATTTCGGAGAATGTGCCCAGGAACTACACGACCTCATACCACCATCTCCTTTCCATCATAGGACGAGTAGACGTACTGGTCAGTACCACCCTTACTTGGTAAATATACCTCCCATTCGTACCAAGCGTTTCGGTTCCACCTTTATCATGCGAACCGCTAAGGAGTGGAATTCGTTGCCAGCGTCTGTTTTTCCTGAACACTATAATCTAAGTCTCTTTAAGGCAAGAGTGAATAGGTGTCTTCTAGACCGCCCTGCTTCATCGTCGGCTTCATCGTCACTTACCACCAGGTGAGATTGAAGACAAAGGACGGTCTATCAATGATAAAAAAAAAAAAAAAAAAAGTTATATCTGTTACTGGAACTTATTTCTTATATCTGTTTGTCATTCAAGGGTGGTGCGCCGAGATAGGGCACTGCCATTAATACGTCCAGATGGCAAACAGAGTGAACAGAACATTTTTACGCTTGCTCTTTATTGGGAATATTAATAAGGCTGTCTGCGCCCGCATTTACAAAGAAAACAGGCTACCAGCGCTTACGGAAATTAAAGCGGTACGTTTTTAAAAAACACAAAATTTATCAAAGTTTAAAAGACCCTTAATCTATGCATCTAAGCTTCGCATTCAAAAGAAACATCAAAATTTATGTGTTGTGTCTTATAATTGTTTCGGCTTTTATAAATATTTTGCTTGACTGACTGAATAAACAATGCGCAGTCTTAACCAACCTTCGGAAAGACTTAATTTTCAGGGTATATTTGACTCGGTTCTCTAAGAAATGAATTTCTGAAATCCAACCCCTAAAGAGGGTTTAAAAGTTTAGTGTTCTCCCGGGATCTATTGCGGGAGATAATGTTTTTTACAATAATTGCTACTTACTTTGCAAAAAGTCATGGTAGACCATCGAGTATATTAAACCCGCTTTTTGGACTAAATGGCCTGCTCTTAAAATAATCGGCCGTTTTGTGACTTAGCTTTGATGGAGTACGGGAACCGGAAGTTGATCGATGATAGCTGTCGTGAATGAATATCAATATCTTTCTTTTAAGTAAGTGAAAGCACCTTAAATAACCGTGTAAAAAGTGGTGATCAATCTAAATATATATAACTTAAGATTAGGTGCTGACTGATTTTTTCAGAAGTATTTTCTCTAAACAGTTTTTATTGCTTTTGATGCTAAAAATATAAAGCCTTACGATTGAATTATAACAGCGTATAAAAATGCCCCTGAGAGTAATTCGCCGAGTGGGATTAGGCTCCCGATGTCATAGGCGGTTAGTAGTTAGTCATCCCCTATCAAGGGGAGGTTCGTGGGTTCAAATCCAACTCATAGTTTGGCATAAATGTAGCGTATTCTAGTGTGTATTCTATGTATGTATTTACAAAAAAAAACTATAAGTACTCCATGAGTCTTTTGCTATGAGCTATGCTTAGTTCAGGGCTAGATGATGTTGTATAAAAATATTCCTCCAATATTTATATAATGGTTTTTAAGCTTTTATGAAATAAAGACCCAATTGCGTTTTCTGAAATAACAAAATACTTTTATTCACAACACAATTCAATACAGAGTTTTAGCACAATTTACACAATCAACAGAGTAACTCACCTGAAATAACAAAAAACAACATTTAAAGCCTTTACTTCTGGTCTTTAAATTATATTTTTAATATACGGGAAACTACTGTACTGTCTTGTTTCACGTTTTTCTGAAATAATTGTAACCTAACTTCTTCCTATATAATAAAAATCACATTCCAACTGACAGTTGGTGTCACTAACATGACACTGACATCTTTTAGTGATATAGATAATCAATCCATAAAGAAAAGGAACTACATTTTAGTGTAGTAATATTCTTTACATTTATATTGTTTATTTTAAATACTGTCTGTACAATAAAGCCCATGTCTACAACACAAAGTAGCCCACAAGAATACTTACACAGATGCCAACGCCCTGTCAATTTTTACTTATTTACATTAAAAGTACACCGTACAAAGTTGGCACGAACAGTCGCCAAGTCCGACACAGAAAACTAACTAAACTGCTACACAGTGTCCACTAAAGCACGCTTAGGAAAGAAAAGGCTCGTTTTAGTATCGACATTCGTCTAATTTACTGATGCATTTTGATGCAAATCGCTGGTTAAAATCACTCTACAAACGATCTTGTCATCGCTTCTACACCCAAAATATCTATCAAATTAATAAGATTTAGACAATAGAGATAGACATAGAAAATTCTACGAATTTCCAAGGCAAGAAAGCACAGATCAAAATGAATAAAGCGTAACATTTGAACCCACTTCACATCATATCACATCATCAGCCTGTAGAAGTCCACTGCTGGACATAGGCCTCCCCCATACGTTTACAGGAAAAACGATTCCGAGCCCTTTCCATCCATCGACTTCCCGCGATCCTAACATTGTTGTCAGTCTGTTGTGTAGGAGGATGTCCTACGCTTCGTTTTCCGGTTCGTAGTCGCCATTCGAGAACCTTTATTCCCCAGCGGTTGTCGGTAATTACCCAAATGCTAGTTATTAGAGTGGCTGTAAAGTAGAGTAGTTGACATGCAATTCTGATAGTGCCTCTTATTCGTATTTTAGATTTGGCTTTAGTAGACTGTGGGCCTTATTTTAGCTGCAAAATTATTCCGTGCACGTTTATACGTTTCTACGATAACCGCACTTCATTTTTGAAGCGGATATATAAATAGCACCCTGAGGCAAAATACATTTTAAAGCTATCTACGGATTGCGACGCCGATCCGTTTCGCGTTTCATGGTTTATTAAAAATGGTCTTACTCGCTATATCGATTTGCATAGAATTTCAAATGTGTCCAAATTCTTCCAATACTTTATTAATATTTTTCCGCTTTGTAGTCTTCTTGGTAGGTATAGAGAATGCTCATGCCCACAATAAAGTGTTCAATACAAATACAAATTTTAAAAAGTTTATTGTCAAGGAAACGATACACACTGGGGTTCAATAAGTCAACTGCTACAAAATACAAATACAAATTTTTAAAAGTTTATTGTCGAAGAAACGAAGCCTGTATAAAATGTCAGACAATTTATATTATTATTTTGTACGTGTTGTGTGATGTATGCCCTAATGTGAAAAAATATAACATATTTATGAAAACGTATCTAAGTCTTTTTTCTTGTCTACTTTCTTGTTTCATCTAACAATCACGTAAAAAATAGAACTTAAAATCATTCGTGCCTGGAATATTGATTGACGTGCAAATCTAAATGAAATGTACATAAGTATGTAGATAGATTATATTTTTCTTGTATACCATTAAAGTAGTAGTAGTAAGAAACGAAATCACAACTTAAAAACTATACATACAATGGGCGGTCTTACTGCTAAAAGCAATGTCATCCAGACAAACTTTGGATGGACAAAAATGCCTATTTTACTTATTTACTTTATCTCTTTATTTTCCTTAATTCTACAAATCACAACTGACCTCTTCAATCTATTCCAATCGTTTAGAACCCGTCGACATAAACTGTCTCCTAAATAAAAGCGTTCGACCTTTTCGACAACTGTGACCCGAAATCACGGATGAATGCAAACGAATTTTTTCGGCGACAATATTTAATTAAGAGCATTGTTTGATAGTACGTGATTGTTTGATGAATCTGAATCTGGGCACAGATTATGTAGTAGTACTATCAATAGAAATATTCACTCTGTTTGAAATTCTAAGGCAGATTGGCCTCTTACACTACAGCTTTTTAATAGGACTTACTGATGGAACTAACGGATGGACCATCTGATGTGTGATCACTATCACCTATAAAGACGATGGAGTGAAGTTGATAATATTTTATGTAAAGATTACTTAAATTAAGATGTCCTTTGACACACAAGAGAAAGAATTGTTGACTAACGAAACGTCTGTACAGCTCTAATTTTTAGTATACTCCTCCAAAAGACAATCTAAAAAACAATAGTCTAGTAACAGAAACATAGGTATATAAGCTACGGTTTTATATCAAACTAGCGAAACGCGAGAGTTATTTTGATACAAACTTCAACCCTTCTAGGAGTTGAGTTTCGGAAATTCCTTTCTTTGTACACCTCTACGCACCAAGAAAAATATACCCTGAAAATGTCAAGTGTCTATGACCAGTAGTTTAAGCTGTGCGTTGACTATGTCAGTCAGTCAGTCAGGACAAAGATTCTTATAATTAGTATAGATAGATTCAACCAGCTCTGTGAATATAATCAGAATGTTATCACGTGCCCACTCTGTTACGTTAATTTAATAACATTCAACATGACAATATTGACGTTTAAATCTTCTGTAAAAAGCCCATTTTATGTTGAAAACCAATTTTAGAATGATACAAGCCTGATTTGGAATTGAAATGTGAGCTGAATGAAAGAATCTAATTGTACAAGTAATTGAACAGAGCTACAAAAAGGAAATTCAGGGCTGGACCATATTTCCTCTTTCTCGTACCTATTTATATTGAAAATGTGAATTGATTTGGGCCACTTTCACATTTTTGTCAGACAATAGTGCGGTAATTTACGGCCTTTGTGTTGGATCATTTTTGTACAGTAGTTCGGATGTGATTTTTTTTTGTGGCATGTGTCCGTCTTGCGGACAATTTTGCCAATGTCAAGTGGGTTGAATAAAATACTTCTTAGTCAAGTCGAGTCGGTAAAAAAAGTAAAGTCGGCTGTCATGTCGGAAACATTTTCGTTCAAATCAGGATGCCACATAACACACTTTTATTTCAACTGTTCACACTTGTGCTAAGACCTCAAGTAATGATAGTTAAAATACCACCAAAATTACCCACCAGAATTTAAAATAACACTAGAAAAACAATTAAAATGAAAATTCGATGTTGCTTCCAAAGATGACAAAAAAACGAATCCGAAGGTGTGATTCTCAAAAAAGTTTGCGCAACTGCTATAAAAAAACTAAATTGCATAGAAAAAACTGACGAATCCGTATATTATTTTTTGAATCAGATTGCATATTTGATTCTCAAAAAAAAATTCTCAGAAAATTGAGATCTGCAACGTAAGTACGTAATACTCTAGCCCCAAACTAAGCAAAGCTTGTACTATGGATGGAACAAGCGGACTGCCCACCTGATGTTAAATGGTTACGATCACATATAACAAAGCATTACTCTGCAAATGCACTGCGTTGATCAACCTAAGGTATGCAGATGTTAAGCCTCATGTGCCTGTAATTTTATCGGCACCCACACCCTTCAGACCGGAACACAGTAAGCTGCTTGACTGCAGAATTAGGCATGGTGGTAGTACTTCCCTAGACGAGCCCTTCATTAAGAGTTCTACTACTATTAAAAAAAGTAAGTGATTGTAAAAAGAATGGTTTTAGTTTAACAACTGCACGTTTCTAAACCTTGTCAATAAAAGAAAATACATTTCCTAAGGGAGATAGAATGGTAGCAATTTAAATTGTAATGATTTCTTTGATCGTACCATGTAATGAGACGACTCAATTAGATTCAAAGGTGGGTATAATCTTGAAGCATATTATCTTTCCAGGGATTTAGTTGGCAGGTTTTACGCTCGTGGTTTTTTTATGTTACTGTTTGTGACAAGGAAATGGTCCATCTGATGCTAAGTGGTAACCATCATAACAAAACATTGCCTTGTAGGTCTCGCACGTTAGTTACGTGCCCTAACATCCGTTAAGCTATTTATTTTTATACTTTTAATACTAAACAACATAATGTTTAAAGTCACGTGCGACATAGTTTGCGTTTCAAACAAAATTCACCCCGCTGCACCATTTAGGGGTTGAATTTCAAAGAATAAAGAATAAAAAACTTTATTCAAAATTTCAAAATTTCAGGAATTCCTTTTTTTAGTACATCTAGCATTTTTGTTGTTTCTATTTTTATTCATTACTGTTTTAATTTATTATGAACTAGCGGCCGCTCGCAGCTTCGCCCGCGTGGCAGTTTTTTCCCGTTCCCGTTATTTTTTCGGGATAAAACGTAGCATATATGTTAATCCAGGTTACAAGCCATATTTATTCCAAACTTCATCCAAATCTGTCCAATGGTTAGAGCGTGAAAGAGTTACAAACATACATACTTTCTTACAAACTTTCGCGTTTATTGTATTAGTAAAAAGAGACGGCATTTAGCAAAATAGCTAGTTTCAAGCAACATTAAATTCAAAATAATTACGTTCAAGTTCCGACTGAACTAGTTTGTTCAGCAATGACCCTTAACTAATAGAGCATAATGATTACCAACAAGCTCCACATAACTAGCCAGCATTAAGCCTCAGTAAAAGTATGTGATCAAGTGCACGAAGGATATCACGCGATCGACTCGGCCGCGGTATTTATATAGGCCAACTCCGCCAAAATGCGCTGTTTCAGTAGCCTTCATTTAACCTACTGGCCGTTGGATTTCAGCCCTTTTAGCAAACGTCATGTGTTGGCCATTTCTCGTCATTGTTGTTTGGTATTTTTTGGCTAAGGTTTTCATGACAAATATAATCATTTTCTATTTGATTCATTTTCTGTTGTAATTTTTGTATATGTTATATTCCACACGAAAACAACCTGCCTAAATCTCTGCCAAAAGGCGCCATTGATGCAGCTTACATTTAGCGTACTGGCCACTAAAAATCAGTACAACAGGGGTTTTGCCACCGTAGTAAATACTCAGAAATAGCCGTTTCTTCAGTAAGGACATAAACATTTTGTGTTCGATTCATTTTTCGTTGTAAATTTTGTGTATGTTACATTACTACTTGCACGTTGAACGGAAATACAATCAATGTTTACAAATACACAATGCCTTATTATCAATAAATTATCGATACTAAATCCTTTGTGTACGGCCTTCGGGGATACTTCAGGTTGTGGCAAACATTGTCTAGGTAAAATGTGGCCCTTTTTTACAGTTAAAGTATGACGCGCATTATCCTCAGTGTAGTTAGTTAAAGGTAAACTACAAAAATCTTCGCAAGCACTCGCTAAATTATCCCCAATCGATCAAGCAGACTAATAATTGAGGTAAACCAGGATTAATACTGTAGTAGAGGTGGATCATTGTAGCAACGAATCGCCCCACCGGGAGAAGCGGGAAGTGTGGGATGTAGATAAATAATAGGTGCCTAAGGGCCAGCGTGCATTGACGCCTCTCAGAGCAGAGTATTATAAATTTAACATTCCATATCATTGTACTTGGCTTCAAGCGCATAGAACAAGTGCGTAATTCCATACTGCAAAGTCAAAGTCAAAAAGCATTTATTCAGTAAACTCCGCAGGGATCATCTTGAAACGTCTTAAATCTAAGTGAATCTAAGCGCCAGTTCCTCGCGACCAAGCCTAGAAGAACCGGCAAGAAACTTACGGCTTGGTTCCTACCGTTTTTTTGTATGATCCTGTTACAAAATAATAATAATGTAAATAATTAAGCTCCAGTGTGGTGCCAATCTAACTGAATGCAAGACAAAACACATGCTAAGGCAATCGTATCGTTGTACGTAATTGTATATGTAATAATTTACATAGATAAGTGATAACAAACACTAATGCCTTCAAACTCGTGTATATAATACCTATTAGTGTGATCATATTTCGTGCTTAGAAATATATCAAAAGGCTTTCTATCGGAATTAACAGAATTATTGTATTACCAAAGACTTCACAGATTGCTGTGTAAGTGATAGCTTATTAATAGTCACTAGATCACTTCTAGACTTCCTGAGACTGTAAACAAATTTCCATTCTACTAAACGATATTCAAAGTTATAAATTTATAATACAATTGTAGCAAGTATTTGTTCAGTGATTGGCACCACACTGGAGCTTCATTATTTACATTATTATTATTTTGTAACAGGATCATACAAAAAAACGGTAGGAACCAAGCCGTAAGTTTCTTGCCGGTTCTTCTAGGCTTGGTCGCGAGGAACTGGCGCTTAGATTCACTTAGATTAAAGACGTTTCAAGATGATCCCTGCGGATATTACTGAATAAATGCTTTTTGACTTTGATTTTGGCTTTGACTTTTGTTAATAGTGTTTCTAAGCCTAAGTTGGATTTATCTAAACATAATGTTCTCGTTTACAACAGAAAACAACATTATTATAAAATCGAGTAAAAAATACGTTCATTTTAGTATAATAAAAGTAGGTAGTAACCATTAGCCAGAGAGCATCAGTAGTCGCAGTCGGCGTTGCACACATTCAGACCGTCGGGTCAGATTTCATTTACGCATAAAATCCTATATATTATAAACGCAAAAGTTTGTAAGTATGGATGGATGGAAGGATGGATGTTTGTCACTCTTTCACACTCTAACCAGTAGACCGATTTGGATGAAATTTGAAATAAATATAGATTGTAACCTGGATTAACATATAAGCTACTTTTTATCCCAAAAAAATAACGGGAACGGAAAAAAACTGCCACGCGGGCGAAGCTGCGAGCGGCCGCTAGTTATGAATAATGATTTACAAAGATATTGAGCTGTCCTTTCATAAGCTATGATAAGAGCAGAATATTCCAGCGCTCCATCAACTAAAACCTGTTGAATATTGAAATTGGATTTAGTGCGAACGCTAAGACATTTTGAATACCCCTCTTTCCGCCTTGAGCAATAAGCACAGGTTTCTATCAAACGAATCATCCACTATCTTTCCGTGGATATCGTACGGTGACTGCAAGAACACACGAGAAGATGGCTAACAACAACCAGGCGCGGATCCAGCCTTCAAAAAAGGTTGTGGTCACAGCAACCCCAAAATCGGCCAAGTGCGAGTCGGAGTATGAACTCGCTCATGATCGATATAGCACATTTCTACACAGGATATGCTTACAAAATAATTTAAAAAAAAAACTTGAGAGGTGTCAAGGGACACCCGGATGGAACGAAGTTCAATCCGAAATAGAAATGAAAATATCTGGCTTGCTTTCTATAAGAGAGAGAGCGACAGACAGAGAAACATGCGACGCCGCACAGCTTACAATAGCTTACTATAGCAAAAAGTGTCGTGACAACTTTTCGTAAGAATTTTTTCCGTCTAGCCCCCTTTTACAACGCGCGATAAGGAACTTTGTTCCAATAATATATGACGCCCTGACCAAGATTTTGCACAGTTTGCTCGGGAACGTCTGAACCTGAGCGTACCATCATATCATCCTCACGGGTCTATTAGGGTTGTGGGCATGCCCATCGTGCTCACAAGTAGATCCGCGCTTGACAACAACCTGGCTATTATAATAACATTCAACAACAATATTGGTCATCATGCACCTGCCAAGTGTGACAGTGACAGTTATTGAGGGTAGATTACCATGCCTTGGGGTTAAAAGTGAGTTTTATAATTAAGTACTAAGATTTTTATATTATCCCAAAAATTATTTTCCTCGAGTAGGATTTGAATCCACGACCTTCCCCTTGATACGGGGATGCGATACCAACTTCGCCATCGAGGATTCAAATGCCTCGACTTCGATGAAAAAAAAAAAAAAACTTATAATTACTAGTTCGCAAGTTGGCTCATATGTATTACTGTTCAAAAAAAACTAAATTCATTTTTCTTTTTTACAAAATGATAAAGTTACAATGCTACAGTGTGGTACCAATCTAATTTACAGAGGCAACGGTGAGACAGAAATTTATAATAGCATTTATGCTACTTTTTACATCAATACCTTACAAGAAAAATCACAGGAGAAACCTAGTGATAGAACATTAAAACAGTTCATTATTTCTGCAGGTATGAATATCTACAATGAAAAACTGGTGCTAACAAACTGGACCCAAATTAGAAGTAAAAAAAAGTATCGCGGAAGTGTGCGTTGCTTTCGGTAATTTTACCGGAAATCCTACTGGATTACAGGTTTTCTGGAATAATGAATAATATTTAACTTTTTAAAAAGCAAAAACGAAGTACTCCCATGGAAAAAAAACACAGGAATACCTATATAAGGTTCTTGGGGATATAAATAAGGTGGGTACATCCAAGCATTACATTTTGCACATACCAGCATTTTTATTTTTATTAAGGTAATCTTATTCAGATTTAGTTGTGGTCCAAGATAATATGACAATAAGCATTACGTTAAGACGCAAACCCATTCTACCAATTTTTTTTAAGCTTTTACTGACCTACTAGCATGTGCATGTATTTTCACGACACCCACACTCTTCAAACGAGAACACGGCAATGCGAGCATCACTGCTTGGCAGCTGAAATAGGTACGGTAGTATTATCTCCCTTAGGTCAGCTGGTCTCCTATAACAAAGTATTGTCTTGCAAGTCTGCATGACTTCGTTAAGGTTAAACAAGTCGGTACGTTGTCCATACAAACGCTGTAAGTGTTTAATGTCTACTATTTATTAACGTGCGTCCGAAGTTAAGTTTGATACTGAATTATCTTGCCATTATGAAGTGTCCGGGGAAGTACTTCCAGTAAGCCTAATTTTGCCGCCAAGAAATATTGCTATGTTTCGAAGCGTGCAAACCTGTATTCCTCAAATTGATGCATGCAGGACAGTGAATCGTAGAGCACACTCTTAAGGTTAAACAAGTCGGTACGTTGTCCATACAAACGCTGTAAGTGTTTAATGTCTACTATTTATTAACGTGCGTCCGAAGTTAAGTTTGATACTGAATTATCTTGCCGTTATCTAGGTACGTTACCCTATATGCTACACTAAAATCAGATTACCTTGAAAGTTACATGCGTTACAAAATTTAGTACTAAATCTTTCGACGCTTGTAACTTTCAAGGTAATCTGATTTTATTGTAGCATATAGGGTAACGTACCTAGATAACGGCAAGATAATTCAGTATCAAACTTAACTTCGGACGCACGTTAATAAATAGTAGACATTAAACACTTACAGCGTTTGTATGGACAACGTACCGACTTGTTTAACCTTAAGAGTGTGCTCTACGATTCACTGTCCTGCATGCATCAATTTGAGGAATACAGGTTTGCACGCTTCGAAACATAGCAATATTTCTTGGCGGCAAAATTAGGCTTACTGGAAGTACTTCCCCGGACACGAACTTCGCAAAGAGCCTTTTACTACTGTTAGAACTATAAAGTAAAGTTATTAGAGTACAAACAAGGGAAGTACTGTAAAATTTAAGTCCAAAATAACGGATACAGGACGTTCTACTAGGGAAAAGAAATATTGATCCTATTGACATAAAACTTTAATTTTTTCGTTTAAAGTCGTGGATTCGGTTGTACACCAATGTATATAAGTATTGAAAAATTGTATATGCTCATGTCAGTGCTCTCAAACGGTGAACGTTGAAAACGGCAATGGGCTTGCAACCTGTCACGTATACCAACGGAATAGCAGCTACAAAAAGTGGGTTTATAACAAATGTAATACTTAGACGTATACCTCTCTCTCTCTCTGAAAACTCTATCAAATTCCTGTAGTACATTGAGTGGGTTTACTATCCGAATCCCTTGTAGTACGTCTGCTTCTGCCAAAGTAGGGTTGTTTACCTTTCCGAATGTTAAATACGCTTAGTCGAAGCAATTAATTAATCCGCTCTGATGTAGCGCCTTTAATGAAAGGAGAGGGTAGAAATTACTTTTACTCACTTATAATACTTTTATCTTATAGGTAAGTAATCAACTCTAATTGGATGTGAAAGTTTATTTTTGCTACTTTGTATTATAAATTTCCCGAAAAGGATTCGTAGCTAATAATAATAATAATAATGCTAGACAATCCATACAACATCATCTAACCCCAAGCTAAGCAGAGCTTGTGTTATGGGTACCTACTACCTACTAGATGACTGATATACTTAATACAATTCATTACATACATAGATTTTTTTTATTAAACATAGCAAATACCCAGAACACCCGAAATAAATATTTGCAGATCGTATACACATTTATCCCAAGGCGGGAATCGAACACACAAACTGTCAAAACGTCAAAACTATGCACTGTCAGCGTCCATCAACCTGAGGCATACAGGTGATAAGTCTCATGTGCCTGTTATTTCACCGGGATCCACCCCCTTCAAATCGAAACACAGCAAGCTGCTTGGCGGTAGATGGTAGATATAGGCCTGGTGGTAGTACAAAGAGCTCTATACTACTACTAAAACGTTGGTTCAACATGACCATACAAGTTTTCAGTCATGATAAATTCCCACTAAGTACTTAGTATTTCGACGAATGTTTATGACTCTATGCTTGCACACGCGAAATTGCAATGAAGCAAGCACTAAAGGTAAATTCAATTCTACACGAACTCAGGGCTGTAGCCAGGGCTGGGTACATGATGAAGTATGAATATTCCAAGTGGTCCTCGTGATTTTATGGGGTGACAACAGCCTCGTAATCTATAGAATACTATCTATAGACTTTATACAAGCTATTTTTATACAAACTTCAGCCCCCGCTGTACACGTTTAGAGATTGAATAAAAGTAAAGAAATTCGATTTGTTCAATCCACAAAGATAATTTTGAATCGTGTTTTATACTAGGTAGCAACTGAGCAGCAATCTAATGACTTTTTTTTGTGGTGTTTTTATTAGGCTTTCGTACCCAAAAGGTAAAATCTGTCTTTCTATCTGTCTGTCTGTCTGACTATCATCAGACTGTATTTTATGAACCGTGAAAGTTAGAGAGTTTGATATTTCACCAATGATGTATTTCTGTTGCCGCTATAACAATAAATACTAAAAACCCAATAGAATAAATATTTAACGTTTTTTTATTTATTTATTTTTGTCGTTTTTACTTTAGATAATGGTACGAAACCCTGCGTGCGCGAGTCTCACTCACACTTGACTGATTTTTTTTATTCTCCTACAGTTGGATGAAAACATTATATCCCCAAGTCTATATCCTAGCTACACCCCTGTTGTTAGATACACGAGACGTCTACAAAGAAATCGCTATTGCATTCAAACATACTTTGGTAGACTTTACTCGTGCAACGGACGAAATGGACAGTCCAGCTTTAAATGGATCAAGAGGGAATTGGCCGGACTTACAAATGTGTGTATACGGTTTGAGCTTTGTGTTTCCTTTGATTAAATAACATACAGGTTTCTAGAAGGTTTTATATCTCTATAATCACACAGCATCATCTAGCCCCAAGGCTAAGCAGAGCTTGTGTTATGGGTACTAGATGACTGATATACTTAATACAATACGTTACATACATAGATATTTTTATGATACATAAAAAATACCCAGAACACCCGGAATAAATATTTGCAGATCTTACAAACATTTATCCCAAGGCGGCAATCGAACCCGCAACCACCTGCGTCGCAGGCACGTGCAGGCAGTGCATCATACGTTCATAACAAACGTGCAAGCAGTGCTTTGCTATCGATGATAATAACCACTCAGCATCAGGTGGACTTTTCCCATCAGTAAGAAGTTTAAAAATGGTGGGCTATGTTACTTAGAAAGTCGAAAAAAATTTGCTTGTAATAAACAAATAAATATTATATTCATTTGGCACATGGCCAATTTTCGCACAGTTAGTATTTTCTATGACAAACACAACTCATGTTCATTCATTACGAAAACTGTCTATCTAAACCGACAAAAAAACAGTCTCTATCACTCTCTAGCAATTACTTTTGCTGCCACAACCATTACGACATGGACGCATGAATATTAAAGCTGCTGAATATACAAGTTTTCCTCCCTTTATTATTATCCAATGATAATTAAGCGCACCGGAGATTCCGGTACGAATATATCCCGAAACATTAGTATTTTTGGACAGTCATTTTTGTTTTGGGGGAAAATTCCATGAAAATGATTCCAAGAAACTGAGCTCTGCGGGATTACCTATCCAGGATTACCTGGGACATCCCTCATAGCTCAGTGGTTAGTAGGTCTGCTTTCTGCGCTGTAGATTGTAAACTCGATTCCACGAAGAACAAACATTTGTCTGATTCACATAAATATTTGCCCTTTCTCTGTATTATAAATAAATAAATAAATAATGCTGGACAATCCACACAGCATCATCTAGCCCCAAGCTAAGCAGAGCTTGTGTTATGGGTACTAGATGACTGATATACTTAATACAATACATTACATATATAGATATTTTTTTATTATACATAGAAAACACCCAGATCACCCGAAATAAATATTTGCAGATCGTACAAATATTTATCCCAAGGCGGGAATCGAACCCGCAACCTCCTGTATCGCAGGCGGACATTCACCCGCCGTGCCACATCGGTCGTCATTATATAAAAATATTCTTTATTTACAAAGAAAACTACAGCTAATACAAGTATTTATGATTGGTATGTACAAAATACATATAAAACAGTTGAGTAATCTACAGACCGTTGCAAATGATCTAAAGATAGCTACAAAACGTCACATACATACATATTTTTTATTATGCATAGAAAACACCTAGAACACCCGAAATAAATATTTGCAGATCGTACAAATATTTATCCCAAGGCGGGAATCGAACCCGCAATCTCCTGTATCGCAGGCGGACATTCGCCCGCCGTGCCACATCGGTCGTCAAATAACCGTATGTTGTATTATACCACTGACCTCATTATCTTTGTCGGCATCTTTGATATGCTGAGCGATGAACCTCACACTCTCCAATGCAGCAGCCACTTCAGGAGAGAGGTGACGAGGCATCATGTTTTCGGATTCCGTCACTATTTCAAACAAAAATGACAAGTTACTAAGTTTTTTTATACAATACTAGCGGGCGCTCGCAGCTTCGCCCGCGTGGCAGTTTTTTTCCCGTTTCCGTTATTTTTTCGGGATAAAAAGCCTATACCTACGTTAATCCAAGTTTTAATCTATGTTTATTCAAAATTTCATCCTAATCGGTCTACTGGTTAGAGCGTAAATAGTAACAAACATCCATCCATCCATCCATCCATGCTTACAAACTTTCGCGTTTATAATATTAGTAGGATTTATACAAAGTAATTGACCGAGTGACCGAATCGAGCTAAACGCCTCTGTTTCGAGATTGGACAAAAAATGCTATTGTCCATTATGTCAGACTGTTTTCGCCTACATGTTGCATTTTTAAACCTCTTGACGGAAATTGGCACACAAGCTCCACAATTTATTTAAATTCTTTAGTCGATTGCGGTTTTTGATTGAGGGCGAAATTGAATAGTGTAGAGACGAAGTAACATAGCAAAATACGCTAAGCGTATTTTTTCTGTAAATGTGTGACATTTACAGAAAAAATTTTTGTTAGAAGCGGGATATTTCCACCACCACTGCGGGTATCAATTCTTTTGGTGGTGACTACTATAGCAAATACTAGTCAAAGTCAAGGTCAAAAAGCATTTATTTAGTAATATCCGCATCTTGAAAATAGGTGAATCTAAGCGCCAGTTCCTCGCGACCAAGCCTAGAAGAACCGGCAAGAAACTTACGGCTTGGTTCCTACCGTTTTTTATATGATTCTTTAGCAAAGTAACAATAATGTAAATAATGAAACTCTAGTGTGGTGCCAATCTAATTTATTAAGGTGATTGCAAGTCAGAAAACATGTTGAGTGAGACAAACATACCAAGATCTTATATACACAACAGAAGTTCAAAAGACAGCACACGTTACGCTTCAACTAAGAGTAATGCTTACAATCTAATGGGTTCAAGTAAGAGAATAGTACAGAAATTGCAAAATATATCCTAGCTGCCGATGGATAGAGCGAGCAGAACATCTGGCCACGCCGATTTATCATCAACGTAACTTTCTAAGGTATACTTAGTATGCTTTCTTTATAAGATTTGTCTTAATGTAGGCTTTGAATTTCCGAATAGGAAGTTTAGTGGTTATGTGATGGTGATGAGGCCTATCACCATCACTAATAGACTAGCATCCACCAGTGAACTTACTATGACTGATGATGTGAGTTTGATTATTTCCCGAAATGTACCGAAATCGACACAGTTGAATGCGCCAAGATGCGCCTAGCCACAGGTCAAACCAAACATCCCGTTTACATGGTAAATACCCTTTTAAAAACATTTTTTTTTTATTTTATAATATGGACAATCTACACAGCATCATCTAGCCCCAAGCTAAGCAGAACTTGTGTTATGGGTACTAGATGACTGATATACATAATACAATACATTACAATACATACTTTTTATTATGCATAGAAAACACCCAGAACACCCGGAATAAATATTTGCAGATCGTACAAATATTTATCCCAAGGCGGGAATCGAACCCGTAAACTTGATCAAGAGATAACTTACCAGATGGTCTCTGTTGAGCACTAGCACTGAGGATGTCGTCTTCGAGTCCTGGTGACTTGCGGTAGTCCCCATTCTCACATTTAGAGTCTCCAAAGGCATCGGTTAAACTGTCCCGACTGTGCAAATAAAACTGATTATTTAAAAAAAAAAATTAAGTATCTATGAAATTAATAAATTTAAATAAAAACTAATAGGATTATATTAGGATACCTTATTACTTAAAAATTAAATTTTTATTTTAAAATAGTATGTAAGTATTTATTGAAACTCCTTGATTATTTTAGTAGTAGTAGAGCTCTTTGTGAAGGGCTCGTCCGAGGCAGTAGTACCATGCCTATTTTTGCCGCCAAGCAGCTTGCTGTGTTCCGGTTTGAATGTGGGTGCCGGTGGAATTACAGGCACATGAGGCTTAACACCTGCATGCCACAGGTTGATGGACACTGAGTAATGCATCGTAGGTCACGCTCGTTAGTCACGTCAATGCAGGAGGCAATGCTTTGATAAAGGTGATGGTAACCACTTTACATCAGGTGGGCCATCTGCTTGTTTCATCAGCAAGTTGTATTAAAAAAACAAAAAAACCTGGTGAGTAGCGCGCATATTATAGACTATATAACGCGCAAAAACCTGTCACGGACCACCCACGTGACGTAATTTTTGGTGTATTTTTTGTATAGACGTATTGTATCGAATTTTTAAAAATAGTTACAAAAACATTTCACCGTGGAATAATATCAATTTAGGAAGGGAAAAATACATAACTCACTATTTTATTTACTGGTTAGACCTTTTTTACAATGATTCCACTTCATTTCATAAAATTTCTAAAGTGCAGATCGGCCCGCGCAGCGTATTCATACGTAATCATATTGTAAAAGCGTATTCATATTGACCCCCTTTAGACCTTTAGACGTCCTTAAAGAATCTTGACTAGGTACTTGGTACTAAGAGATCTAAGGGATTATACCGTGCTTGGGCCTGCCTATTGACATCGTGATACCTTTTTTTTGCAATATAATTCAACTAGAACAGTTTTGAAATGTTCCCTCCATACAACTAAACAACTGAAAACTAAATACCTACACCTAAATACTAACTGAGAACTGAGAGTAAATTAACTGTACAGTTTCTAATTCACAAACCTCATTATACTCCGTGGTTACATTTAACTTTGTCAAACTAACATCGATTTTAAACACACAGGACAACTTATAATTACCTATCAACAACACGACCAAACACAATTAACACGACAAAAGCCGAAAACAAACAAACATACTCATAATATTAATCATGTCACGTTTTAGGCACCAACCCACTAAAGCAGATTAAAATGATTGTTCAAATATACTTACATGGTTGTGATCAGTAGGGACTACAACCATGTTTCCTTAAAATATTATTTTTTGATTGTTGTTGAGTGATTTTGACAACTTGTTGATGGAACAAGCAGATGACCCATCTGATGTTAAATGGTTACCATCACCTATAACAAAGCATTGCCTCGTAGGTCACGCTCGTTAGGAACGTCACCGACGATGCACTACTCAGCGTCCATCAACCTGAGGTATACAGGTGCTAAGCCTCATGTGCTTATAGTTACTGTACTCCCAGAGCGTCTCAAACGGTGATGGAAAACATCGTGCGAAAACCTATAAGAAACCTAGGGATATCTAACGTGCCTATAGGGATTAAAGTCGTAAATTTTTTTTTAGAATAGGATCACGTTTTTAATTTCTAGGCATGGTAAATATCCCTACAGCTCTCTTAGTACCAAGAACCGACTCGCGATTCCTTGAGGATATCTAAGGGGGTAGTCAGAGGTACTCAGGAACGTGTAAATTTACAAGGTCTTACAGAATACCACTTGGCTGTCAGTCAAAAAGATTTTGAGTAAAATAAATATTTTGCTGAAATTCCTATTTATTAACCAGCGATGTATTACGTACAGCGGTCAATAACCACACGGCGGAGCGGGTAACGCGAGGGCAACGTACCGGTCAGATGATCGCGATTCCTTTAGATAGCTAGTTTTGGTGTTTTATTGTTTTTAAATAAGATAGGTACTCATGATTATTTTATGATGTTTTGTCCATATTTATGCCGAACACTGAAAAATTAACAAAAAATACCTTTTTTAGTTTTTTTTATATTATTTTGTAATCAGAATTATGATCTGAATGCGCAGTTTCAGTTTTCGGAAGTAGTATTATTACACCGGTATATAATATCAAAAGTCAAAAAGCATTATATTATTCACTAACATCCAGGGATTTTAAATCGTCTTAAATCTAGGTGAATTTAAGCGCCAGATCATCGCGATTCTAGTTACATACGATACAGCAGC
Source organism: Electrophaes corylata (assembly GCA_947095575.1). Classification (NCBI taxonomy): domain Eukaryota; kingdom Metazoa; phylum Arthropoda; class Insecta; order Lepidoptera; family Geometridae; genus Electrophaes; species Electrophaes corylata. The sequence continues at coordinate 9,218,319 of OX352715.1, read as the reverse complement.
TTGCTGTGTTCCGGTTTGAAGGGTGCCGGTGAAACTACAGGCGCATGAGGCTTAACACCTGTATGCCTCAGGTTGATGGACGCTGAGGAATGTCGTAGGGCTCCTAACGAGTGTGACACACGATATACTTTGTTATAGGCGATGGTAACCACCTAACATCAGGTGGGCCTTCTGCTTGTTCCATCTAAGTTGCATAAAAAATATACCAACTGTTACAACAGCCTGTTGTAATAGCCTAACTGTTTAGTATTCGTATGCCTGCTTTCAAAATCATTACCAACATCAGTACAAATGTAAGTACCGAATATTGAGGCACAATGACATGCTATTAATTACCAACAAAACAACACAAATTATGATGTGAAAATCATTTCTATTCAGCACACAATTTATCGGCTAAATAGTTCGGGAGTCAGTCGTAATTTCACCCTTGTTGAATTACTCATGGTATGGTCATTACATTATCATCATCAGCCTGGGAATGACTGTTGGCAAAAGATCATCAATAATTTTTTATACAACTTGCTGATGGAACAAACAGAAAACCAACCTAATGTTAAGTGGTAACCGTCACCTATAACAAAGCATTGTTTTTTTTGTCCGTGTTTTTTTTCTTATTTTGTTTGTTTTAATTTTTGTTTAATTATTAAGTGTGTTTTGAATTGTGTGTGATGTGTTTCCGTCACAAATAAACGTTTAATCTTTCTTTCTTTCTTTTCTTTTCTTTCTTTCATTGTCTGGCAGTTAACATTCGTTAGGAACTTGCCCTACGACGCATTGCTCTGCGTCTATCAACTTGGCATGCAGGTTAAGCCTTACGTGCCTGTAATTTCACCGGCCCCCATACCCTTTAAACCGGAACACAGCAAGCTGCTTGGTGGCAGAGATGGACCAGCTGACAGTGAAGTCTTATCGCGACTTTACTGTCACTACACTTAACACTTAAATCAGATAAAAACCCTGTTATTATCTGCAAGGAATGGGAAAGGAGAAATCTTTTAAGCGTCGAATAACAATTTATAGATAAACGTAACCACCGGCTCCCAATCTACGAGCCACTGCCCAGCTTATTCTGAGTTGTTAAAACGTGCGAAAACCGCTGCAAAGCGGTTGAAACCGACGAAATCCCGATAATACCGGAATGGCTATTAATTTGTCGGTGCATCATGGCCGTAATGCTGGGCAACAGCCTGCCAATGAATGAACCCGCTTTAGCCCAAAAGCTATTAGGAAGCTTATGGGAAAATAAATTGTCTGGTGTTTGTAAATTTATATTATTAGGTATCTTGGGTTACATTTTTGCATCATAGCGTTTTCGTAGGTAAATGTGGATAAGTACCAAATGTAATACATGGACTTATCTCTGACTACCCTTATACGACCTCAAAGAATCTTGAGTTGGTATTTCTTGGTTAGGCCCTAAGAGCCTTAAGGTCATTTTGATTCCATTGTGTTTACGTAAGTACCTTACTTTCCTACCAACGTGATAACAATAAATAAGTCCCTTCTTCATAGTCAGTACTTTTTTTTTGTCACACTTGATGGAACAGGCAGATGGCCCACCCAATGTTAAGTGATAACCCGTATGTCACGTTCGTTATGAACGTGCTCTACGATACACTGCTCTGAGTCCACTGCTGCGTATAATTTAAGACATACATATGTTAAGCCTCACGTGCCTGTGATTTCACCGGCACCCACACCCTTCAAACCCCAACACAGCAAGCCAGGCCGAAATAAGCATAGTGGTAGTATGTCCCTAGACAAGCCCTTTAATAAGACCTCTACATCTACTAATATTTATTAATGTAGGTATGGACAACCTGTATTTAGTAAGTGTAAGTATGAACCACCAATATTTAGTAAATGTAAGTATGAACCACCAAGATTTAGCAAGTGTAAGCATGATATGTATTTAGTAAGTGTAAGTGTATGTACTTACTCATACCTCATCTCCAGCTCGTTGGTGTATCCGTTGGAGACAAAGGCATCATCGTAAGTTAACAGGGCGAACGTGGTGCGTCTCATCATCAGGACCTTCGGCATCAGCTGGAGGAACAGCTTCCTCATCCACGGTGACATCGTGTGGGTGGATGGGGACCTGATCAAATATATAGGCACTTGAACACACTAGATGAAAATAATTTTATTTTGTTTCCAATACCAACTACTGCAAGGTAAATGTGGGTAAGTATGTACAATCTGGACGTACCCCTGACTACCCCCTTAGACATCCTTAAAGAATCTCGAGATTCGACCAAGATCCTAAAAGATCAGATATCTAATATCTACCGTGCTTGGGGATTGAAGTTGTGTCATTTTTTCAAGTAATACTTCTAATGTGACTTCCAACAAGCTTGCGTTAAACGTTTAGCTGTGGAACTACCATGGAGGGGGTATGAAAGCACTGTTCTTTCTCTCTTTCTCTTATAGCCAGTTATGTTTCATATATTAAAGAAGCTTTTTTAATAATAATAATAATAATGCTGGACACTCCACACAGCATCATCTAGCCCCAAGCTAAGCAGAGCTTGTGTTATGGGTACTAGATGACTAGCTTTACTTCAGTCGTGTTGTCTAAAGCACACTCGTTTTCGACATTCTGTACTTTTTTATCAGAACGCTTCACCTTAAGGTATATTTTAATAGCAATCCACCACGTCAGTGAATTTAACCCTTTTCTAACGTGATTCAAGGTAAAATAGGGTGAGCTTAGCCTCTGACAAGTTCAAATCAGCAAGAAACGTCACCTTAAGGCAGTCCAAAGCCAAACTTCCGTAAAACATCCTGTGTTTCGTCGCGCAGATAGGCAAAACAGATACTGATACAAACTGAAAAAAATATAGCGCATAAAAAGTTTACACAAAAGACTTAGGTATCTAATAATATTGTACTCCAACTATTTAGCACCTTGAAAAAATAATCGCATAAATTACTTCAGAAACTACTTTTGTCGCGCATTTCTCAAGATTTTGAGCGACAACTACTATATTTTTCATTATTAAAAAAAACGTAATTTATTGACATCTATAAATTTTTAACTAACGAGGCTCCATTTATTTTTAAACTAATTAAAACTGCATAAAAAAATAACGCATGAATGTCAATGAACATAAAACGAGTCGGATTTTGAATTTTACTTCAACAAAGCATGCCAGCCCCTCAAATACCTCAAAGTAAGCTGCTGAAGCGCTTTAACCTTTAATGTTGCAATAGCTTAGATAATATACTTCCAAACTCTCGCATCCCGACCCATTCCTGGCATCACACCTATCCAATTTAACGACGTGCGCCGACTTCAGTCCTTATCTGCCAGCCGTCGTAGCACTTACTACGAAGCTTTACTGACTATTGATACCTATTATAGTTCGTTCATTTTACGAAGGCGCGTACTGATCTTTATGTAGTTGACATAAGAACCAAAATGCAGTGGTTCACCAGTTTTATAAAATCCATTAGCTGTTTGTCGATGTCGTAGTGGAGCGTAGTACGGTACTTTGACGATAGAATTTATTTATGCATCAATGCATTTAGATGTTTACATGCAGAGGTCTCGGATTTTCACTTTCTTTGTCATAAATGCTTGTCGGTTTAGGTACGTCATGTTTATTCAATAATGAACTAAATCTATGTAATATTATTACAGCTAGGTAACTATCTTACTAATTAAAAATGCGATAGTTCAGTTATTTGGATTTTTGTGGCCCAATAAGGCTTTAACGAAGGAACCTTATTTACATGAAAATAAATATAGTTCATAACCTGGAATAATAAAATGGATTATTTTTTATCTTAAAAACTGCAAGTAACCGATTGAAAAGAGCAAACAAGTACAACCTTAAATAAAAGTCAAATTCAAAAAGCATTTATTCAGATATCTCCGCAGGGATCATCTTGAATCGTTTTAAAGCTATAGCTATAGGTGAATTTAAGCGCCAATTTCATCATCATCATAATCAACAGCCTGTAGTAGTCCACTGCTGGACAAGGGCTCCCCCATACGTTTCCAAGAAGAACGATTCTGAGCCTTTTCCTTTCATCGACTTCCCAGTTTGGAAGTTAGCAAATATCACCACGCGCACAAAGCCACGGATGGCGACTAGTTATCTGAAAGAAAGCATTGCATTGCAGGTCACGCACATTAGGAACGTGCTCTACGATGCACTACCATGTATTATTTTGACATTAACTCCTTTTTTATTATTTATATCCACGTAACTTTGTTAGTATTCTAGCAGTGGCGATCTGCAACCTGTCACGTATGTTTAGACGTACCTCTAACTACCCCCATGAGACATCCTTAAATAATCTTGAGTACTTGGGTACTAAGAAAGCTGAGGGGATATCTACCATGCTTGGGGATCAAAGTCTTTCACCGGACCCCACGCTCTTCAAACCGGAGCACAGCAATGTAGTACTTCCCCAGACGAACTTTTTCTCAAAGAGCTCTACTACTACTGTACTATAACTTATCGTGATAGCATTTCATTTTTGTACTCCGTTCTTTATTATTTATAGCCTCGTAACTTCAATTTCCAACGGTTCAATTTCATACATCACCGATGCATTCAATAAGAGAATTCCCTAGTTTAGAGTGCGACATTGTTCATATATCACACACTATTGTCCCGTTATCGAACTGACAACGTTACAATGAACACTGGAGATTTATAGGGCATGTCTTTATTTAGCGCGCCATTTTACAGGTCAGCTGGGCCGATACAATGAGATTTTGCCGAATATTGCATGAGGTTTTGAAATACGACAGAGTCGAGATCGGCTTTTTTACATAAAACTTGCCATGCCAATAACGCGCCAACTCTAAGAGCGCTTACTCTACTAAATGCGTATCTACACGAGGTTCTACATATCGACATCTTTAATGACAGCCTTCATACTATTTGTAACTCTCTAACTGTATTTTGAAGTTTTAAATTAAGATAGTAAGCATTTTGGTTTTTACTGTTAGCTTACTATCGTTACTGTAATAAATAAATAAATGTACGAAGCGAGGAACTTACAGAAGTTTTAAAAACTATTTCTGCTACCAGCCGTGTTAAGATGTGCAACACGAGATACGTCGCGCTTGACACGAGATACTTTTTATATTCAAATAAAAACAAAGTAAAAGGTAACATGTACTAACGAAATAAAGAAAAAAAACCGGCCAAGTATGAGTTGGACTCGCGCACGAAGGATTCCGTACCATTATCTATAATAAAAACATCAAAAAAATCACGTTTGTTGTATGAGAGCCCCCTTAAATATATTTTATTCTGTTTTTTAGTATTTGTTGTTATAGCGGCAACAAAAATACATCATCTGTAAAAACTTTAACTCTATTACATTTACGCTAAACATGTTTATGGTAAACGTAATGAGCTAAATAAAATTAAACCAGATTGTTGTGCAAGCGGTGCTGATTCTCATTATTTTATAGCAATTTTGCGTCATCACACAGACAAGAGATAATTCTTTTCTGTGGTCATACTTACTCAAATCAGGTTTTGGTATTTTGAGTATATTTTGTAGATTAAATCTGTTGTTTACATAAACAGCCAGAAATATAGTGTATTGCATAAATAACTAGAGAAGTGTAGTGAATCCCAAAGCACTTATCATTTCGAGCACCGCAGCCATAACCATTCCGATCGCTATCTAATTGGCGCGTAATGAATAGCATTCATTTGCGTATACTGATTTATGAATGTACTATTATTGTTTAATTTCCCGGGAAGTCTGGAGTTTGCGAATTAATGACGTTTTTTTGCGATATTTTAGACAGTCGTTACATTTATATGTACACGAACCTACCTACCTCTTTAGTCACCTCTCTCTAGCCTCAAAGGTTTGCTGGAAGAAAACTCTTGTTAGGGTTAAGCTCGCCTTTGTACATGTCCACTATATATGTATTTTTCTATGTATTGTTTGTGTGCAATAAAGAATAAGAATAAGAGTCGTCACAGCTCAGTTCATAGTAGCGCCTTTTCCGCTTTAGTTGGTAGGTTCAAACATTTGTGATGAACATAGATGTTTGTTCGGTGTCTGGGGTGTTATATTATATTCTGGGCATATATTAAAAAAAAAGTATAAACGTATTCTATTAGTTATCTGGTTTCCACGGTACAACCTATGCTTAGTGTAGGGTTAGATGATGTTATGATGTTAGGGTGTGCAGAAAATATTTATTAATTTATTTCAAACATTCCGAAACGTTTGCAAACGGAAATGTTATTTTAGTATTTTTTTTTGAGCACTGAGGGTGTAGTGGGAATAATCTTGCCTTTTGATCCTTAGGTCAAATTGAATTCAGTCAGTGATTTTTTTCATCGAAAAATGTTTGTGTGCAATACAAGTGCTTACAAACAGTGAAAGAAAACATTGTGACGAAACTGTTTATTAGTGTAGGGGTTAGTTTATACAGTGTTTTGGTAGTTTATCAAAAGAGATGCCTGTTACAAACATACTACTAAAAAAAAACAGCTTCACGACTTTAATCCCCAAGCACGGTAGATATCCCCTCAGATCTCTTAGTACCAAGTACCTTGAGATTCTCTGAGGACGTCTAATGGGGATCAGAGATAGTCGGAGACACGTCTAAATATTACATTATGTACATACCAACATTTTGCAGTAGTTGGTGTTCCATACGTGACAGGCTGCAAGACGATCGCCGTTGCTAGAATACTAACTGGTTTCCTCATGATGTTTTCCTTGTAAATCCTTACTTATAAATAACACCCAGACACAGAACAAACATATACGTTCATTACACAAATGTTTATTCTCGATGGTGATTGAACCCACCACTAAGAGCGCAGAAGGTAAGGCTAATACGAACTGAGCTGTGAATAACCTCATTGCTTCTTTTTTATTTTTTCTCTATACAATTTCTATAAACTGATGGAATAAGCATATGGCTCATCTGATGTTAAGTAGTTACCATCGCCTATCGCATAACAAAGCATTGCCTTATATAGGTCACATTCGTTATGAACGTCACCTACGATACACTACTCAGCGTCCATCAACCTGAGGCATACTGGTGTTCAGCCTCATGTGCCTGTAATTTTACCGGCACCCACACCCTTCAAACCGGAACACAGCGAGCTACTTGGCGGCAGAAATAGGCATGGTGGTAGTACCGCCCCGGACGAGCCCTTCACTAAAAGCTCTACTACTACTTGCTTTAGAATATTACTGCCTATTGCTGGCAACTGTAACCAAGCACTTACCTAAAGTGTACATTCACAATACAGACAGTGACCAACACACTGAGAGACACGAGGATCATGGTGAACAGCAGATACTTCCCCAGCAGTGGGATAGCCAGTGACGTCGGCGGGATGATCTCCGCCAAACCCAGGAAGAACACCGTCAGCGACACGAGAATCGAGATGCACAGTGAGATCTACAAAAGTAATACCCATCCTGAATATATTTTTAAACAAAGGCGGCCTTTTTGGGGTTGAATTTCAAACATGAAATTAATTAAAGTAAATTAATTTTTTTCACGCTTGAAAACAATTAATTTTTCACTTCTCTTGCTCAAAAAGGCCGTCATTGTAGCATACCAGAGCGGGGATAAAATAGCATTTCATCCTCTAAGGGAAAAAGATTTTTTTTATTTTTGTGTGTCAAATGACAATGAGCCTACAAAAACGAAAAAGTTTTTAGTCATAAGTAGAATAATCATGAATAAAGACTCGACTTATTACTGTTTCATAAAAAAAGACCTTCATTTTAATTTTGAAAATGGAACTAAAATCGGCGATCTCTGGTTGTTGGCAAAAAAAAAGACATTGGCGCGAAATCTTTATAATTTTTCTCTAATTGCAAATTGAATTGGTAGTGACCGTAATTAATTTTACAGTAGTGAAAATGTTGGTATGCTACAATGACGGTCTTTTTGAGAAAGAGAAGTGAAAAGTATAGTGTAACACACGGAGCTAAAACCCATTAAAACTCGGTTTCTATTTACTAAAAACTACCTCGTATATAATATAATGGGTCATTTTAGCTCCTTGTATAACAATCTACTATACTTCTTTGATTTCTAGTTTACACCAGGACCCCTACGGTCTGTAGGTAGGTACGAGCTAAATATAGTGATGATGCTTAAGAAATGCCGTCACCTTTTCTCCAGAGTCAGAAGGTAGGTAGAACACGAGTACGGTCAGGAACGTAAGTCCAACACAGGGGATGATTAGATTGACAGTGTAGAATAGCGTTTTTCGTCGCATCGTCAGCTTGAAAGTTATATCTGGAACAATCATTATTATTTATCATTTAAGATCATTTAAGAAGAAGATAAGAGAAGTTTTGAAGGTCATTCACGGTGACGACCGATGTGGCGCGGCGGGTGAATGTCCGCCTGCGACGCAGGAGGTTGCGGGTTCGATTCCCGCCTTGGGATCTTGTATGATCTGCAAATATTTATTCCGGGTGTTCTGGGTATTTTCTATGTATAATTTAAAATATCTATGTATGTAATGTATTGTATTAAGTATGTCAGTCATCTAGTAACCATAACACTAGCTCTGCTTAGCTTGGGGCTAGATGATACTGTGTGGATTGACCAGCATTATTATTATTATTATTTATCTACATTATCTACCACACATACAATTCTAATTCTATCTATCTATAATAATTATAAGAAGCTCTGTCCTAACTGACTAACTGATATATATAGACAATGCACAGCCTAAACCACTGAAAGATACTTGAACTTTTCAGGGTCTTTTTGTCTTGGTGCGTAGAGGTGTACTAAGAAAGGAATTTCAAAAATTCAACCTCTAAACGCGTTCAGCGGAGGATAAAGTTTGTATAAAAATAAAACGTGGACGAAATCACGCGCGTTTCGCTAGTTTACACATACACTTACCCAAACCACTAAACCTGTGATTAACTGAACTACTAAACGCGGTGTAGAAACGAACGTTTTAGTCGCGCCATCTATTGATAAATTTTGAACTAAATTATCCACAAGCATTATCAATGATTGTAAGGCTGAGGCTACAGTAGGCAGCGATTTGCGATGCGACTGGAAGAGCGAAAAGATTTTGAAGCCAAATATTTGATGTACAGTCAGCTGCACTAAAATGTATACAGCTCGTAACTTTCAAAACAGTATCAAAATGTTATAGTAAACTCTTAAACAGTAACAACTCATAAATCGTGAAATTTACTGATAAGTTCACGTATTTTTTGAGTTTTTGCCTTGTAAATATTAGTTGTGTAACGTTGTAAAACCATTCTGTAAGTTACGAATTGTATACATTCTAGTGCAGCTGACTGTACGGTGCCGGTGTAGCCATATACGTGAGCAATCATTTATTTGTTTCAATCGCTCATGTGTCGCAGGTCGCATAGCGGTCTAATGTAGCCTAAAAGAGTGTCTACTAAATCGTTTTGACTGTGATTGATACTGACCTGAGAACGGTTCAGGGCAGCACGGATAATACTCCTCATTCCTGGTAGCTGGAACCTCAAGGATGTCCCACTCTACTGACAGGTAGAACTCACTCAAGTCGATACCAACGTGGACCAAGCTACTGCCTGGATTTTGATCCATATGCTTCAAATCCACCTGGAAATTGAAGGTACTCTTTTAAAATCAAGCATACTTATCAAGTATAATAAAAAATATCTATGTACAGTCAGCTGCACTAGAATGTATACAATTCGTAACTTTCAAAATGGTTTCACAGGGGTGCTAAAAATATTTACATGATAATTATTCAAAAAATAAGTGAGTTAACTCAACTAACTTCATGACTTTTTAGTTTTTGAGGTATAAGAGCTGATTTTTGTGCTGTAATGCCGTTGTGAAAGTTACGAATTGTATACATTCTAGTGCAGCTGACTGTACGTAATTATATTGTATTAAGTATATCAGTCATCTAGTACCCATAACACAAGCTCTGCTTAGCTTGGGGCTAGATGATGCTGTGTGAACTGTCCAGCATTATTATTATAATTATGGTACCTGAGCGCCATTATAAGTCCAAGAGCCAAACTTCATGAAGCATGTCTGCTCGTCAAAAGGGAAATACTCGACGTTAATCTCACAAGAAGACTTGTAGATGGCTGGTGGCTTCCAGTTCACTTCGCCAGTGTACTTGAGGGTAGCTTTTGTCATGAGAGTCACCTGAAATATACACAAATATCATAATAAATACCTATATATAAATAATAATACAGATATATCTTATCTATCTTATCTTATTACATGCATATGAATGTATACATGATACACATACCAAAATAGCATTTTTTACAATTGTCTGTCTGTCTGTCTGTCTGTTTGTTCCGGCTAATCTCTGGAACGGCTGGACCGATTTCGACGGGACTTTCACTGGCAGATAGCTGATGTAGTAAGGAGTAACTTAGGCTACTTTTATTTTAGAAAAATTGCAAAATGTCCAAGAACTGTCCAATACCGCGCGCAGCCCATGCGCATGCCACCACTGCGCCGTTACGTCGTCGGGCGCCTCTCACCGCTTCAATCGTGCGGGTTCATTTTTCAATAAAGCTAATACGAGGAACCAAAATTAAATATAAATAATAGTTAAAATATAATGCAAATACGAAACAAAACTAAATAATTTTTTTAATTCCGCGCGGACGAAGTCGCGGGCACAGCTAGTATTGAATAAAAAGAACACAGAAAGCTGTTTACAACTAACGGGGTAGCTTTTCAAGGGTTGAATATTCCTCCAACACATTTTTTTTAAGTGATTGCTAATGTAACAAGCATGACCCACCTGATGTTAAGACTAAGTGGTTACCATTACTTGGCATTGCGTAGGTCACGTTAGTTAGGAACGTGCCCTACAATACAAGGTGGGTTATATGCTTGTTCCATCAGCAAATTGTATAAAAAAAAGGTTCTTACCTCATAGTTACCATCCCAGTTGTTGTACAACACGATGTCAGGCAGCCAAATGTGTTCCGACGGTACGTACAGCATCTCTACTCCACCGTAGTCATCAGGGGTCCACTGCAGCTTGTAGTCAAACCATTTCTAAAACACAAGTTTGTTTTTTACAACCAAGACAATGACAAAATAATGATCTTACTTATAAACGTGAAAGTTTGTAAGTATGGATGGATGTTTGTTACTCTTTCACGCTTTAACCAGTGGAGCCATTTGAATGAAATTTGGAATAAATATAGATTGTAACCTGGATTAACACATAGGCTTTTTATCCCGAAAAAATAACAGGAACGGGAAAAAACTGCCACGCTGGCGAAGCTGCGAGCGGCCGCTAGTATAAAATAATTTTAAGCACTTTGTAGATGTAGAGAAACCATAGCTATCGACATCTTTCGGAATCAGCAAGTTGTAGTGGCAATGGGTAGAACATGTTGGTACCTCGTAGAACCGACAACCGCTGCAGAATAAACTGGGGTCGGTGGCGAGAAATTAAGGGCTTAGGATCTGTTAAAAATGTGTTGGAGGAATGTTCAACCCTTGGAAAGCTACCCCGTTAGTTGTAAACAGCTTTCTGTGTTCTTTTTATTCAATACTAGCTGTGCCCGCGACTTCGTCTGCGCGGAATTAAAAAAAAGTTATTTAGTTTTTTTTCGTTATATTTTAACTATTATTTATTTTTAGTTACTCGTATTAGCTTTATTGAAAAATGAACCCGCACGATAGAAGCGGTGGGAGGCGCCCGACGACGTAACGGAGTGGTGGCATGCGCATGGGCTGCGCGCGGTATTGGACAGTACTTGGACATTTTGGATCTTATCTTTTTTCCTGAAAACGTATGGTTTTTGCACACCTCTACCACAGGCCGTAAAACTTGTAGAGGTTTCCTAATTCAATGCCGAGACCACTACGGTGACAAACGCCTCAACTACATTTCCTTGCACGTAACGAAACTTATACGGGAACTTACACTTCAGATCACAAACATAAACACAGTAAGTATTGGCATCAAACTGATGTTTCATCATAAAGTGATGATTTTCTTATAAACAATTTGCTGATGGAATATACCCACCTATATTATTACCACCTATATTGGCCCACCTGATATTAAGTGGTTACCATCACCTATAGCAAAGCATTGCCTTGTTGGTCACGTTAGTTAGGAACGTAACCTACTCTCCAACTGTTACGGTTCATGAGATAACCTTGTGACAGAGACAGACAGACAGCGGAGTCTTAGTAGGGTCTCGTTTTACTCTTTGGGTACAGAACCCTAAAAAAACAGCTGCAATTCATAAGAGTTAATGTCCACTCACTTGTTCCACCCAGAGGTTCGTCGTCATGACCTGATTCTTGAGATTAACTTCCATCAGCTGAGATAGCTTCAAGCCAAGTCTTACAGTAAGGATATCGGTCACATTGGTCACAGGGCGAATCAAGCGATTATAGTTGCTAAGTAGATCATCATAAAGCCGCTTTACGTCTGGATTTGCTTCTAGAAGTTTTACTCCTGAAATCAGTATAAATATTTGTTTAATTTTATGTTAGACTTTACTTAGTAAACATTTTTGAATTGAGTGTCTTGAAAGTAAAACAAAATAAAATGTTGTACGTATATACACAACACAACAGAATATTGTATATAGATAAGACTGACTTACCCAAACAATTCCCGGTAAATGTGAACAGCAGAAATAACACACCCACTTTCATTTTGGAAGACTACGATCTAAAATAATACTAAATAACAGACATGTTTTTCGACTCAACTTAATTTTAGACTGAACAGCGCATGCGTGATCAATACAGCACAAACTCTTGAATTCTGAAACTACGCCCATAGCAAGCTACGGCGTAGCACATGGAGTTCTACCAAAGTAAAGCCGCATTGACACGATTACAGTCTGCTCGGACCGAGTGGACTCTAATCCGAGCGCTCTCGGACGACTGCATCCGATCCGTGTAAACACGGATCGTGTTCTACTTTTCGGAGCTAGCTCGTAAACGAGAGGAAAACCAAATGGTTTCAATACTATTTCGCACAAAATCCATCATTTTTCAACATTGACTGATAAAAATAATTGGAAGAATGACGAAAATGGACCGAGTAAACTATGTTAGTATCAACAGCTATCCTAGCACTCGTATGAAGCTTACTCGTACGAGTCCACTTGGTCCGAGCACTCTGATCGTGTCAACGCAGCTTAAAGCTTTGCGTAGCTTTGAAGAAGTACTGCTTAACTCACATAGGTGGCGCTATCATCAACTTCAACTTAAGTAAAACGTTTCATGGAATAAATATTTGCTAATGCACAAAAATAAGGTGACAATTAATTTATGATGATACACTTGTACTGTTTAAACCGTATTTGCCTGATTAATACTTAACACCAAAGGCTTTAATTAGTTAAAATGGCCTAAGTCTAAAATTTTTTTGTTGCCATAAAAGATAATGACAGAAATATTTTATACAACCGCTAAAATATGTCTGGGAATATAAACAAAAGACGTGATTTTGTCAATGAACAGTCAATACATTATTTTATTACAATAACTAATAAATTAAACTAAACAAGCACATAGTAGTCTCATCTCTCGTTCCACCTTCGCTGCGTGTTTGGTAAACTTCTGTATGGCAGTGATTGAAGCCCTTCTTCATTATCTATAACAAAACGAGACAATCATCATCTGCATAAGCCTAAAGTACACAGCTGGACATAAGCTTCCCTTTTGTTTCCAGAAAGAAAGTTCAAACGAAAACGTTTCTTACGAACGCTGCTTAGATGAAATAACAAAAAATTCTATAAAGATTAAGTTTTATAAAGATGTTTTGTAAATTAGTTAAAATATAACAATAACTGTTATTAAGACAGAAAAAACGAACCACGCGGACGCAGTCGCGGGCACCAGCTTTATAATAAAAAAATTAAAAAAACTAGCGAAACGCGAATTCATCCATGTGAAGTTGTTTTTACACAAGCCCTCTTGTACCCGTTTAGGGGTTGAATTTCGGGAATTCCTTTCTTAGTACACCTCAAAGTACCAAGACGAATATACCCTGTAAATTAGAAGTCTGTACGACCAGTGGTTTAGGCTGTGCGTTGTCTATATGTCAGTTAGTTAATCAGTCAGTCAGAACAAAGATTCTTATATTGGTATAGATAGTTGATGTACTCTGTAAATATACCTCTCGATTGGAATTTCGGCAGTGGCCATAAACTAAATGGATAGAAAACCGCGTTCGGTAACCTCCTCACTACAATAGACTTCTCTTGAACTATTTTGGATTCTGAAACAAAAAACAATCTATAAAAATTCAACTTATTATAGGTATCAGAGATTGGTATAGAATACAAAAAAGCGTGTATAAGTATTTTATCAGTCATCTGGTTCCCATAGTAAAAGCTTTGCTTGGTTTGAGTCTAGAGGGCGTTGCGTGAATAAATAAATAAATAATGTTGGACAATCCCCACAGCATCATCTAGCCCCAAGCTAAGCAGAGCTTGTGTTATGAGTAGGTACTAGATGACTGATATACTTAATACAATACCATAATACATACATAGATATTTTTTATTATTCATAGAAAATAAATAAATAAATAATGCCGGACGACCCACACAGCATCATCTAGTCCCAAGCTAAGCAGAGCTTGTGTTATGGGTACTAGATGACTGATATACTTAATACAATATTATATTACATACATAGATATTTTTTTTGATTATACATAGAAAATACCCAGAACACCCGGAATAAATATTTGCAGATCGTACAAACATTTATCCCAAGGCGGGAATCGAACCCGCAACCTCTGCGTCGCAGGCGGACATTCGCCCGCCGCGCCACATCGGTCGTCAAATACTCAGAACACCCGGAATAAATATTTGCAGATCGTACAAACATTTATCCCAAGGTGAGTATCGAACCCGCAACCTTCTGCGTCGCAGGCGGACACTCGCCCGCCGCGCCACATCGGTCGTCAGATGTTTGTACATATTTTATTTACCTTGTAAAAAAAGCAAACAGGTCTTCGTATCTATTGTAGACGATTTATACAGCGTCAGAAGAGACTTTTTCAACACTGTCTCTATTTACAGGACGCTATAGGACATGATTTTAGATTTGATACTACGTAGTACAAACACAATAAACATGCATAGGTACCTAGGTATGCTTATTGAGTTATAAAATGTTTTTTCTTTCTTACGTTGAGTTTCTTACAGTGGAACAACCATTCGCGCAACGCTCTCCAAACTAAAGCAAAGCTACGGAAAGATAGCTGATAGAAAACTGATATACCTTTTTTTGCTACTACATTTAGAACAGATATAAGGCAGAACAAACAGCTATGTTCTTCACAAAAATGTTTGTTCTCGGTGGGGATCGAACCCACCACCTACAGCACAGAAGGCAGGGCTACTACGGACTGAGCTGTGACGGATCTCTTTTATATCAAAGGTGTACATTTTTTTGCTAAAAGGATCTGTGTTTATCGAAGCCAAGTGGTGATAACGGAAGTCTGCAAAACCCGGCAGCCAGCTGATTGACACGGAAGAAGGTCACACTAATACCATCCTATAGGAATAGTACCTACTCTTCCTGGATATTATAAACCAGGAGCAATCAGGAAGACAATTGTTTTGCCAATGTCAATGTTTATTATGAACTTTGCATCGAACATTGTGTAACGAGTTAATTATTTATAAAATTTATATTTTATCAACGACGCGACAGTTGTGAACACTAATTTATAGATTTTGTGCAATATGCTGTGCATTTAAGATGATTGTGAAAAGTTTTGACAAAGGATGAAATTGGCGATATTAATAAAAAAAACAATACAGCACTATACAAAGACCACAAAAATAAAGAATATCGCTATCTTTACTTCTTTGACTATCATTATTTTAATTTGATTAAAGACTGGATTTAATTACAAAAACAGTCACTCAAAACTGAGTAGTTTCATAAATTAATACAAAAATCGGATTATTTTTTCTACTACTATAAGACGCTCTATATACAGAAATATATCAATGAATTTGAGTACCAGTACCCAAAAGTTATAGTAAGTAGTATAAATGAGTTTCGCAAGTTGTATAACTACAGTATCTCCTATTATTGAGGTAGGTAATAACTAAGTGGCCATCCTATTCCCAGAGCAGACGTTTCCGCGTTGGCAATGAACCATTTTTCACTTAAGACAATATGCATGGGACATGCGCAACTGATTTATGGATATTGCCAATACAATGCACATACAGAATGTCCTCTGGAAACTCAATAATGCACAGATACCTATGTTTCAATTCAGTTCAAACAGTAAAGTAGAAAAATATTCTCTTTAGAAAAGATGTATCAGAATACAAGCATATTCATATGCGTTAAAGCCGGTTTGGTACAGGTTTTTTATTTTGCCTTAACAGTGCCATAACCCATTCGACGAAAAGCTTTAAAATTTGTATATGGTACCTACTTTAGCGATCGTGGCGTGACCGCGTGAAGAAAATTCTACAAAAATACAACAGGGTCGCATGTTTATTCAAATGCTAGGGAAATATTTTCATTCAAATCAGGATGCCAACTCATTTTTTTTCAACTCTTTTAAGCTCTCCTTTGTACATGTCTTTTATAATCACTGTTTTGTAAATGTTTTTGTGTACAATAATGAATTTAAGATGCCACAATATACTTTCATTTTGAATGCTCACACATTGCGCTAAGACCACAAGTAATATTGGTTAAAATTGCACTAAAACACAGCATAACTAAAAAATAACAGCAGAAAATAATTATAATAAAAAAGCTATGTTGCTTCCAAAGATAAAGGAAAGCGAATCTTTTACAATTTTGGCGATATCTTTATTATTAAAGACTCAGTCAGTCCAGTTGAATTGACGAAGTCAGCTTGATTAATGAAAACAGACAGACAGACAGCGGAGTCCCGCTTTAGTAATAGGGTCCCGCTTTACCCTTTGGGTACGGAACCCTAAAAAATGTCTTTGGTACCGACTATTATTATGTATTCTTTTAAGTTTTGCTACATCTTTTGCCGCTTTATTTTTGTCCGGTACGTATTATGTTTATTTTATTGTATTCAAGATATTACCAATTTATGTTTGCCCACCTGTTTTTATTTAAGTAATTTGTAAAAATAATAATTTATTTTCTTGTAATTTTGCTGTTTTATTTTCTTGTAGGCGTAGTGCGTACTCTATCTCAATCGCCTCTATTTTACCATATCGCCTCTGTTAAGGCGTTAGACGACATCCCCGCATTATTCTGTATGGCAGAAGCAGTCTCTGTAAAACTTAAAAAAGATAATTTTTCACAAAACAAAACACTGAATCAGTTAAATATAAAAAACCCAAAAAACAGTCCCCTCGCTTTACCAAATTGAGGACATAACACGCCAATAAGACGGCTAATTCAAAAATTACAGTTGGCCTATATTTGCATATACTTGCGCAAAACCATAAAGTTTGCAATAATGTGCTCCTACGCTCAATTTTCGCATGTCAGATTAGCATGCGGAACTTGTGGTTGTAAGAGTTTCTGAAGGAAGACCAAATTAGATAACCCACATAATAATTGGTATTGCTTCAGTGTATTAAGTAATTTTTTTGATGTTTCATCAGAATATTTCTGTTTTATCTCATTTTAAATAACTTTTGTCGTGTCCTGTCACTGTGTTTTTTTTCTATTTATAATTAGGTAATACATTATTTTGTAAACCGGCTTCCCCTTGGGCCACACGTAAAATGGTACCATTGCAAAACCAATTTGGTATGAATGAAAACATTTGCATTTGTACAAAGGTTGTCTTAGAGATCGCTTTTAGCGATACGGTCACCTATTGTATTACTGCATTGTTTGGTTTAATGTGTATAAAATGAGTGTACCTTACTTGTCGTGGTAATCAATATAGTTATCTATCAAAAGTGAACCAAACTACTGACATAAAACCTACTTATATAAACTCGGCGTAACCTGGAAATAGTTACACCGTATTATGTCTCTTTCGATCTAATTTGAAACTTCATGTCAAAAGACAAAACACGTAACTATATCAACGTTACGTCGAATTTATTAGTACCAGGGTTCATTTACGAATAGTTTTTGGGCCTTCGCTATAATTTAACTCTTCATCTAACTATATCATGTACCGGCACTATTAGCATCCAGTAGGTAAATCATGCTGTTTATTAGATGAGCAGACAGGTAGAAGATAGAATAATGTAGGCAAGTGCCTACAACTGTTCTATCTTCTATCATCAGTCGTTACAATTGAATTCAGCTTTGACATCGGGTGATTTGTGCAACACGCTTCGTTCATACATACGTTTAGAATGATTAATGGGTCAGTTTTAGGGTTAACGCAGTCTAACGGTCAATGCATAGAAAGTAAAATATAACTGTCACTATCTTACTTAGGTTCATCTTTCCTTGCGTTATGGTTATTAGAAACCATTTTATTGTATGAAACAGTATACTTAGTTGACTGAAAAACTCCCACACAGTTTCAATAAATTAACTAGTTTTTATTTTCATGTTTTTTGGTTTAGTTTTATGTTCTATTTTTGGTGTTCTAGTTTTGAAAAAAAAACGGAATAAAGTCTGATGATATGCCTAACACGGGATTTTCTTAAAAAGGAACTTTTGAAAACGGGTTTCTATACTTTCACGTCATCGACATCCTCAAAAAATCTCGAGTAGCTAATAAGAGATCTAAAGGGGATATATACCACGCCTAAGGATTATAGTCGTGAAGGTATTTTTTAGAGCTCTTACTGAAGGCCTCGTCCGGGGAAGTACTACCACCATGCCTATTTCTGCCGCCAAGCTGCTTGCTGTGTTCCGGTTTGAAGGGTGTGGGTGCCAGTGTAATTACAGGCACATGAGGCTTAACACCCGTTTGCCTCAGGTTGATGGACGTAGAGCAGTGTATTGTAGAGCACGTTCCTAACGAGCGTAACCTACGAGGCAATGCTTTGTTATAGGTGATGGTAATCACTTAACAGCAGGTGGGCCATATGCTTGTTCCATCAGCAAGTTGTATAAAAAAAAGGTATTTTTTTAACATAGGATTGCGTGCAGATATTTGATTATTCTAGGTTCTGACAACCCTAATTACTCCAGCTCACACCTCCGATCTATTCGGAGCGTTGAGCGTTGACACGGTGCCACCAATCGAGTACTAACCTACTGTGTCAACGTACCTTCGGCTCCTTTGATCGCGGCAGAATGACCCACATTGTCGTCAGGATGCGTGTGAGTGGCTGAAGGGTGAATTATAGCGTAACATGTTGAAGATGGTAGAGCATAATAATGAAATTAATGGCAAACAGAGCTACATAAAGAAAAAAAGGTGTTGTGTCAGAATTAAATCATGGTTTTACATGGTTATACCAAATTATACTATGCATGTTGGACAATCCACACAGCATCATTTAGTCCCAAGCTAAGCAGAGCTTGTAGTATGGGTACAAGATGACTGCTATACTTATTACAATACATTACATACATAGATATTTTTTATTATACATAGAAAATACCCAGAACACCCAAAACAAATATTTGCTGATAGTACAAACATTTATCCCAAGGCGGGAATCGAACCCGCAACCTCTGCGTCGCAAGCAGACATTCGCTCGCCGCGCCACATCGGTCGTCATGGTATAAGCAAGCATTGCTTAGTTTGGGGCTAGAGGGTGTTGCGTGAATGTGTGCTAATATTTATTTATTTATTAGTAGTACGGTAGTACTTATAGATATAACGACCTGTTTTTAAATTAAATAAACGTTCTGATAATTTAAAACTCATTTCAATGTAGTTGATAAGTGAAAAAGAAAGAGGTTTAAAACTTCATAAGCATCAACACTCAACCTGTCTCTTTGAGTAAAATTTACGGGCTTAACGCGTTGGGTTACTGGTCCACAGTTGGCTCCCTACTGTACCAATGACCTCATTTGTCGAGTGCTGATTTAAACAAACCTACATTGTCAAGATCAATTTTAACATTCCTTCTATAGCTTTTTATGAGAAAAGTAAGTTTTAAAATTGGTAGAGCTCCTTATGAAGGGCTCGTCCGGGGAAGTACTACCACCATGCCTATTTCTGCTGATAAGCGCGCAGCATGTTCCGGGTTGAAGGATGTGGGTGCCGAAGAAATTACAGGCACGTGAGGCTTAACACCTGTATGCCTCAGGTTGATGGACGCAGAGCAGCGCATCGTAGAACACGTTCCTAACGAACGTACCTAACAAGGCAATACTTTGTTATAGGCGATGGTAACCACTTAGCATCATTGAACAAACAAACATCCCCATGCTAATAAACCTTATTTAATTTAAATACTGCTTAAAATTGATCTTGTCACTGTTTATTATTACCGATTAGTAAGAGATAGCAAAAGTTTAAGCATTGTTTTTGATAAATTTTTATAAGTAAGGCCATTCTTTTTATATTTTTTTAAATTGGGTAGGTATTTCAGAAGCTGTCTTTTTTGTAATAATTGTATGTTTTAAATATACAAATATACTACGAATCTTTGTCCTGACTGACTGTCTAACATATAGACAACGCACAGCCAAAACCATTGGTGCGTAAAGGTGTTTAGAAAGGAATTCCCGAAATTCAATTTATAAAGTGTACAGCGGGTACTGCGGGGGTTGAAGTTCGTATTAAAATAATTTCACGCGGACGAAGTCGCGGGTTATTTGCTAGTTATGAATCATTTGATTAGTGATTAACAAGTTGAAGTTGAACAACAGAAACATCATGAATTTAAAAATTATGTTGCCTACCTTTAGCTTGGGGCCTCTTTGGCGGCGCGGGCGCAGCGCCCACGGTGGCCAGTAACGCACACAAATACACAACCACTGCCATCGAAATAAACATCGTAGAACGAGACATGCGTGCTTGGTAATCGCACGTCAGGCGTGGCCAATTGCTACTGGTTGACTGATGGAAAAACAATGAACGAGGGAAACCGTGTGGAGTTATTTATACTAAAATAAAGCTGGAGACAATAAGTGGTCGTTTCGCGAGAAGATTAATGGTACAGTAGGTATGTAAATACTTAGAACCCTTGAATAACAAGCGTCGCGACGCCGCCGTCGACGGCCGGCAAACGAAGATTACAATTTTTCGTATTTAACTGGCGTAGAGCCTCTACGCGGAAGACTATGCTGCTGCTACAAAAAGTAAAAATAAAGCTACGGTACTAGCATAGGATTTAGCTATAACATTATTTATATTATGTACCTATAATTACCCTGTCAGGTGCTAGTGCGGCGGCAAAGAGGTATCGAAGGATCGAGGGTACTTACAGCGATGGTTTTAGTCGGTAGCCGAGGGGTTGGTACATGGAGGTCAGCCGAGGATTGATGCAGGGAGCCCCAACCTGGCATTGCACAGACCTCCTACGCTTGGAGATGTCACCACGCCAGGAAATCTCCAACCACCCAATAGGGGAGAAAGTCGGGTCCGCTTCTGGTGGCTCATCACCGTAAGAGTCGCGATCGAGTCCAACCGGGAGCCTGTAACCCTGTCAAGTGCTGATGCGGCGTCAAACAATTCGTCTGATGATGAGTGGTTTCATGACGCACTAGCACGGAGGTGATCGAGGGTGCAGCGATGTTTTTAATCGGTAAGCCGCTGGTTGCTAATGTCTCATTAGCATCAGAAACTGGCAGAGAATCCGACATACCCCTTCACCTTTCAATGAGCTGAAAGGAATGCGAAACAATTTTTTCCATTGTAAAAAAACAAGAGGTTTCAGAGGCAATCATTGACAGAGACGCGGAAGAGTTAAACCAATACACCGTGATTCAGTCTAGTGCTGATGCAGGGGTTAGATGATGTACCTACCTACTGGCACTAGGAAAGTGCAGGAAAATCGGTGGGTTCTTAGTCGGGTTGCTGTCGATTGTGTTAACAGGCAACGGATAGGTCCACATTCCCTCCACCCCTCCCTACCTCCAAGGTAGGTACCCCTCCGGTTGGGAGACATGCGTAAGGTACCTATTTTCGTAATAAAAAAGTAGGTAGGTACTTACCTAATAGGTAGATATTTGCTACAAAAACTGGTAGGTTCACGTACCTACCTAAGTAAGTAGGTAGGTAGGTACTTACCTTATACTTACATTATTTAGTAAGCCATTGTTCATTTTCCGTCCGCAAACGTTGTATTTGTAAACACACTTCATAATAGCAGTTTTGTAAGTAGTAGTTAGCCTCTGCTAATTTCGAAGCGTAGTAACTAGCTTCAACCCTTCTTTCCTTAGCTAAAGCGATTTCTTTCTTCAATGATTCATTAGAGTTTTCAATGTTTTTGATCTTACATCGGTAAGTTCGATGCATTTTGCTTCGAGCCACGGATAATTTTATTGTCTTCTTGCAACCGGCATGCCTCTAGTTTAGCTTCATGCAGCTGCCGTTTGAGTAAACTATTTTTCTCCTTCAAGTCTATAGCTCTGGACATCTCTTGGTGCTGTTTATCAGTGGCTTCAAACAGCTCATCTCGTAGAATATGATTCTCCTCAATGATTTTCTTTAAATTTGAAGCTAGACCGAGAGTTATCTTTTTTTGGTTTGAAATTAATATTTTCTGCCTTTTCATTATCTTTAGGTACTTAACTATCATGAATTATTTGCACAACTTGAGAATTTTGAAGAATTTACCATAACACTTTTGTCCTAACCAACCAAACCAAAATTAAATAATAGTGAGTAGGTACATAAAGCGTCAAATATAAGTGCTCTATGGTAGGTATTATAGGTACAAAGTATTCTGTGGTAAAATATAAGCAGGTAGGTACCTACCTTACTTAGGTACCTACCTATTATTTTTTATACAGGCTTAGTTTTTAGGTCTCGGTCCTTCCCTAGCACATCCATATTTTATTTTTGAAATAGATCTAATAAGTACAATTGACAAAATTAGGTGGGATAGGAAATAGAAAATAAGATATGAAAGAAAACTTTAGACGAAAAATAAAAAAGGTAGGTACCTACCTACTTGGTACTTACCTACTTACTTAGGTACGGCTGCAAATCTGCAATATGATATTCATGACATTCACTAGCGTCAAAAATCCAAAAATTCAGAAACTAGGCAAAATCCTGGTAGAATAGGTACAGTCAGCTGCATTAGAATGTAAACAATTCGTAACTTACAGCTTTATAATTCGGATAATATATAGGGCAAAACCTAAAAAAATATGTGAACCTATCAGCTAATTTCACTATCTTTGAGTTTTTACTGTTTTAGAGTTTACTTTAAGGCTATAATACCGTTTTAAAAGTCACGAATTGTATACATTCGTGCAGCTGACTGTACATGGAGCCAAACTGGACAAACGACCAACGACTTCCATTTACCTTCCATTCTACCAAATTTCTATGCGGAATCGCTACTCGATCTTGAATCCGCATCACTGGATTAAGTCATTTTAGCATGATAATAATTTTTTCTTAGCATGATATTGGAATTCGTTCTTTATGTATTATTCTGTGTGAACAAACATATTGAATATAAAATTGAAAATAAAAACGAGTGTGCTTTAGACCACACGACTGAAGTAAACTTTTTTAAAAAATGCGCGCGAGGAGCGATTGTGCTGCGGCGGTAGCCGCCGAAGGGCCAGGAATAAAACTGCATGACCTAGTACTACACTAATCTCAAAATAGGATGGTACAATTTGACTCTTTAGTTACGTCTAAGCGAAGCCTAAGCTTTCGTTAGACCAACTATTTTAACAGAGCAAATATTTTAATCCTATAATCGCCAATTCACAGGTTGTGTATTCCATGGTTGTAAATTTTTAACACGTGTTGGGAATGTACAACCATGGATTTCTTACACATTTTTGGCTGCGTATTCCTGCCTGCGCATTCCAGGCTGTGATTTTCTAGGCTGGGGATTCCATGGCTGTACATTAACCGGACTCTCTGAATGACGGACAGACCTTTCAGTCTATAAAAAAGTACTCTGTGGGACAGACGCTGTTAGGTACCAGATAGAAAAAAAATTGGAAAGTAAAGTAAAAAAGAAGAAGAATCTTAATAGTAAAGTAAACAACTATCTAAATTTCCAACAAGCTAACTTTATAGGTACTACACAACAAATACTATTTATTTTTGTCCTGATAAAATGGGTAAGTCAGGGGTTCTACCTGTGCTTCTTTCCGTGGTAGGAATGGCTTGGCCAGTTCATAAATATCACAGACCGGTTCATGGTGGTATGATTTTCGAGCAAACGTAGGTACCACAGAACACTAGATAAGACACGCATCTTTTCTACCGATTGGATTTTGTCCACTTATTACCAGATATATCTTATCTTATCTTGTTAACACTGGCTCATTGCAATGTTGCGCTTTCTCTTTTGATAATCTTGGCTTATTTGTACGTCTTATTACGGATAATTATCTTGTTTTCAGCAACACGGAGTAGATCCCGGTCCCCATTGAATCATGACGGTCCACCAGGAAGTGGTAGAGGCAGTCCCACACCCTCACATATGTCATCAAATTCTAATAACTCCAAGAAGGATTGGAGGAAGGGGAAGACAATAGGCAAATATTATCTCAGATTAGTCAATCTGCCTATCCATTGGAAGTGGCAAAATGTGTCAGGTTATGTTAAGAAACATACAATTGCCATTGATAAGGTATAATCTTTGTTCAATAGCAACCAACTGGTGTTAATTCAACTGCATAGGAAAACTAAGTCATAGGGCAGTGTCACTCTAAAATTCAAAGCACAAAGTAGACCCTTAGAAACAATTATTATCTTGTGTCAAAACTTTCTACCGCAGATGACCTTCTGAATAATTGAACTTATGAAAACATGATAAAAATACTTACTTAATCTTTATATTTTTAGGCTATTTCTGATGACATCGCCTATATTTCTCTGAAACCTGGTCCAACTCTATTCCTTCAGGACTGTATCATAACATTTAAATCAGAACACAGAAAGAATCAAGCATTTGAATCTTTGAAAAGTACTCATGAGAAAATTGATGGGAAAAAGCTGTATGTTACGAAAATCAATGAAGGTATGTAGAGGTAGTTATGCTTTTGACAAGCGTTACAGTTCAGTTTGTAGTAGCTCTGCCTTTGTGCTGTAGATGGGTTCGATCCCCACCGAGAACTAACATTTGTGTGATAAACATTGTCGTTTGTTTGTGTCTGGGTGATATATTGTATTATAAGTATGTATTTACAAAAGAAACATTTTTTTTTGTTCTAATTTTATCCCCAGCAATGCAATCAGTCCCCAGACTATGAGCAGGTTTGGTGTAGGTGGCAAGTCTTGCAAGATGTGGCGTTCCAGTGAACGCTTCTCTTTTAGTGGTCATCATGTCTCCCCATCTAGATCCATGATGTGTTGTCTACGCAACCTCTTAGGGTAGCTGATAGTAGTTAGCTGTGCAGCCAGGTTGTTTGGATGTAAGGTCAAACATTTCTTGTATTTGGTTGAGTTTGTTTTTATTTCTTCATTAACTGTTCACCATGCAGCTCAGAGTTCATTATGAACCATGGGGCATTAGATAGGTTTTTTAAAATACTGTTTTGAGCTCGTTGTATTACTATTTCATTGGAGTTGCAGGTTGATCCCCATAGTTATATGCATAGTTGTATACAAAAGAAACATAGATAAGTATTCTATCAGTCATCTGGTTCCCATAGTATACAAGCTATGCTTAGTTTGGGGCTGGATGATGTGTAAAAATGACCAAAAATATTTATTATTTGATTTTAACTAGGCAAAGCTTGTAGCCACTTATAGACACTTTAGTCAACTTTAGTTATACCACATGAAGTTTGAAGAATGCTCAAAATCATTCTTCCAGAAAACTTATAATAGTGAAACACAAATTCTTTTCTTATTTGAATAATAATAATAATATTTTTATGTGTCCTACGTGTCAGCCCAATTGGTACCTTTGGTGATTGGTTTGGTTTCTTTATTAAACATCATTTGATATTGTGTTTTCGCGGCTACTGCTAGTTTGATGACCATACTAATTTAAGATATTAATAAGCGAGTTTATGATCTACTTTTCTCTTTTACAGGACAACCACAAAAGTTCGCTCCTCAATCAAATACTCCTCATATGTGAGTATGCTTAGTACACTGATCTCTCAGTTCATATAATAGAGGCAGGGGATCTATGCCCTTGTCTATACTTTCGGGACGCCTGTGGATAGGATTCAGATAGAGGGAATATGGTATCCCTGTCCTACTTCTTGTCCTACCTAATAATAATAATAATAGCCTTTTATTCCTAAACATAGGGTCACAAGAGGTCCCTAAGTTTGATAAGTGTTATGTTTTTTAATAAAGAGTTTTCTATCTATCTATTTGGCTAGGGCTTTTCTATTCCTATGTGAATCCCGTTCTCTTAACAACCCCTTAGGCAATTTAACTCATATTTTTACCAGCAAATCTGAATGTTAACTAGTTGGCCTACGTTTCATAGACTGCGGATTAATAGTTAGTAAGTTTGCTGGAAATCCGACGCCGTATGAAATTCATACACGGAAAGAAAAAAAATCTTAAATCAAAAAATATTGTCTCCTATATAGGAAAAACAATATATTCTCGAATTAAGCATTTTATTGTTTTGGTTTTACTATTGTTTCTCATGGAGAATATCATGTTTATTGAAATGATACGTTATTGTGCAAATATTTATTTAATTTTAAACAATATAGTAATAAGTATGTATTTTCCCCCTCTAGTATTTTCAAAAGACGAAAAGAGTGTGGATAACTCCGCTTCGCTCGTTATGTTATTAAAAAATCACAATAAAAAAAAATTTCAGACTTAAAGCACGAAGCACATTGAAGAAACCACAAGATGCTTCTTTCTTTGGAGATATTAATGAAAGCTTTGGACTCAGTATTGAATATTTGAAGGAGCTTGGCATATCTCCACCGTTGACAAGGAAGGTTTTTGTACGACATGTAAGTAAATTATATCTATCTCTCGATTAACATGACTCAAATCTCAATCGGTAGTAGCTCTGCCTTCTTGGTCGGTGGTTGTGGGTTTGTTTCTCGCCAAGGACGAATATTTATGTGATATTTCCATAGTATGTTTGCTACACTACTATAAGAAAAGACCGATAAAATTTGTTTATAACAGAACAGGCAAGACACTTACGGCTTGGCTCCTACCGTTTTTTGTATGATCCTGTTCAAAATAATAATAATGTAAAATTAATTTACATCTTTTTTGACGACCGATGTGGCAAGGCGACGCAGGAGGTTGCGGGTGCGATTCCCGCCGTGGGATAAATGTTTGCACGATTGCAAATATATATTTGGGGTGTTTTGGGTATTTTCTATGTATAATAAAAAATATTTATGTATGTAATGTATTGTATTAAGTATATCAGTCATCTAGTACCCATATCACAAGCTCTGCTTAGCTTGTGGCTAGATGATGATGTGTGGATTGTCCAACATTATTATTATTATAATAAAGCTGCAATGTGCGAATGTTAATAATTTGAAACTTGCATTAGGACTTTGTTAGCAACAAAACTTACACAATCACCCCTCAGGTTAAACATGAAACGACATCGCTAAATTATTATCTCTCATTCGCACACTATATGTCCGAGTAAGATCTAATCACACGCATAAACACACTGTGCTGTACTAGGTATACTGTCTACGTGCGTAACCGCACCAAATTTATTATTTCGCGCCTTCAACCACTCGCATGCAAGAAGAGTAAAATGTCTTTAGAAATAAGTTGACGCTTTCCAAAACTTGCATTAAGTATATCATGTCTTACGCCTCCGTGGCGTTCGCTTGTATGTTTGTTTTCGGTGGGGATCGAAGGCAGGGTTGCTACGAATTACGCTGTGGCGGCTGTCAAACGGCCGTGACGTTGACAGTCACGGCTGTGACGGCTGTCATTTGTTTACTATTTTCACTATTATAACTACCCGCTTTTATTTTAGCTGCCCCTAGCTTTGAGCGATGAAGCGAAAGCTCGTGCATTATTTGGTCGGGCTGGTACAATTGCTTCGTTTGAGCTGGTGCCCAAATCGGGTCATCTGAACGCGAGAATCGAATACGATCATCCTGTTGAAGCTGTTCAGGTATTTTTTTTTAATATCTATTTTATAATTATACTATTCGTGAGTCTCCCAGAAGTACCTTTGATGCAAGTTCAAGTACTTTAAGTGTTCTATAAGATAGTAGCGGCCGCTCGCACCTTCGCCTGCGTGGCAGTTTTTTCCCGTTTCCGTTAAACTTTTATCCCCTTGGGAATAGAATTAATCAAAATCCTTCCTTAGCGCATGCCTACATCATAACATCTACCTGCATGCCAAATTTCAGCCCGATCCGTCCAGTGGTTTGGGCTGTGCGTTGACAGATCACTATGTCAGTCAGTCAGTCAGTACCTTTAAATTATATATATTTAGATTATGTAACAGTGCAACGACTAGAGTAGACCTTTTTCCTTCCACTTATCTCGATCCCAAGCTATACTTCGACCGATCTGTATAGAATACGTTCAGCTGGGTTAAGATGTGCAACGGGAGATAAGTCGCGCTTGACAAGAGATATTTTTTTCTATGGATGGATTTTATAAATTATTGATAAAAGGCCCATAGATAAGCTAAACATTAGCATTAAGTATTTATTTGACAGAACGAGATATATATCTCGTAGAAAGGTATAAAGAGATATTTATATTTTGCACGAAATAGCGAGTGGACAAAATTTTGTCGCATTGCACATCTTAGCCCGACTGGTCATCTCACCAACGCTTCTTCAGTCTACCTCGGCGGTGACTTCTATCTACGGGGATGCACTCAGTGCAGATCTTGCCCTACCTTTTTTTTGGAGCAATTGGGAATAAAAAAAAATTTTTTTTAGTTTTTTATCTACTATGATGGCCTGTGATAGACGTGACGTGGTACCCATCACCTATATCAAAGTATTGCCTTGCGGGTCACGCACGTTAAAAACGTGCCCTACCTGCCTTGCACCTGAAGCGTACTGGTATTAAGCATCTACCTGTAATTTCCCCGACAGGCTCCCAATACCCTTCAAACCATAACACAGCTCTATACAAAGAACCGTACTACTACTAAATCTAGTTTGTTCTATCCGGTTTGTTCAATCTACTCTATTTAAATTTTGTATTTCAAGTCAAGCTGACTTTCATGTATTGTCTCTTTTTTTTCTCAGGCTGTATCGATGTTCAATAATAGAGATATCCATGGTAGAACTGTACACTGTGTAATGGATAGTATTAGGGAATGGAATGGAAGCGGTGTGGTTCCAGGACCTGGCTTGGGGCCTAATGGAACACCAATGAGGGGTGTTCGCGTTGCTGTGGAAATTAAAAAACTCAGAGAAGATGTAATGACGGAATGCCAGAGATTAAACGACTCAATTGAGAAGTTGAAATCACAGGTGACGTCACTAATAAATACCACCAACCAATGTGAGCATAATCTGGCAGCACAGGTCCAACCTGTAGCGAATCCTGTGACGAGCACTTTGGCCAATGTGGCGAACCCTCTAGCAGCATTGAGCACTCTTTTGACAGGTCAACTTCAACCAATGCAGTTATTGCAAAGTCTTGTGCAACAAAATACTGGAAATGATTTGAGTGCGATGGGGAATACACTTCAAAATTGGACTGCTCCGAATTTAGGCAATATGTTGCAACAAGCCCAGACTAATAACCAATTGCAAGGAGGTATTAATACACAAGGTGGTCCGAATATGCAAGGTGCTGGCAATATGCAAAGCGGCTCCAATATGCAAGTTGGTAATATTTTGCAAGCTGTTAGTAATATGCAGGGCGGTCCTAATATTCAAAGTGGACCTAATAATATCCAAGGTGGAGCAAATAATATGCAAAGTGGACCAAACGATTTACAAAGAGGACCTAATAACATGGCATCCAGACCGTTCAATATGCTAAGCAATCCAGCTCTAGCTAATAACATGCAAAGAGAGTCCAATAATATGCAATCTGGTAATTTCACGGGGTCTAAGAATATGCATGGTGGGCCTCAGAATATGCATAGTGGGCCTCAGAATATGCACGGTGGGCCTCAGAATATGCATGGTGGGCCTCAGAATATGCACGGTGGGCCTCAGAATATGCATGGTGGGCCTCAGAATATGCACGGTGGGCCTCAGAATATGCATGGTGGGCCTCAGAATATGCAAGGTGTGCCTCAGAATATGCCGAATAATCAGAATCTTGGTATGCAAGGCCAAGTAAACAACCCCGGTTTTAATATGCAATCCAATCAACATGAGAGGTCTAATGTGCAACCTGGGTTTTCTAATATGCAATCTTCGGGCTCTGTTCCAATCCAGCAAACTCACAGTGGGTTTGGAGGATCACAATTCAATAGTAAGTATTCGAGGACTATACAGGATTAATTTAGTATAATATTTATCACGCACCTAGATTTTTTTTTTTAATTTTGAGACAAAAGAATCATCAACATAGGTCAATAATCAATAATCATTTATTTGGTAAGAATATTATATGTCAGAAAATAAATTTATAAGTACTCTAAGTATAAAACATTAAAATACAAAGTTTATTTGTTTTTATAGTGCTTACCTGCACTTAAGGAAATCACAAAGATTTTTATATTATCCCAAAAATTATTTTCCTCTAAATAATTAAAATACAAATGAAATAATAATAATACATAACCATTAAAATGTCAAAGTTGAGTCAAAGTAATAAAAATGAAAAAATTATGTTTTGTCAATGAACTCATAACTAATTATAAATAATGTTGGACAATCCACACATCATCATCTAGCCCCAAGATAAGCAGAGCTTGTGTTTCGAGTACTAGATGACTGATATACTTAATACAATACCATATTACATACATAGATATTTTTTATTATGCATAGAAAATACCTAGAGCACCTGGAATAAATATTTTCAGATCGTACAAACATTTATCCCAAGGCGGGAATCAAACCCGCAACCTTCTGTGTCGCAGGCGGACACTCGCCCGCAGCGCCACATCGGTCGTCAGAAGAACTGTAGAAGGTGTTATAAATGAGCCAGTGATCAATACAAGTAGATTCTGTTACAGATGACGGTAGTCTATTGTATACTATCTACCATCTATATCCATCATATCATCATCTATACCATCTATAATATAATTTTTATTGCCTATGTTAAGTGTTTTAAACATTTAATCTTTTCTATTGTACGCTCGAGTAGGGCAGACTGTTTGCACTATAACAATTATATTCCTACCATCTAATACTTTCAACAGTTTACAATAAAGATTATTCTGATTCTGATTATCCTTCAGATCGGAACGGAACTGGCGCTTAGATTCACCTAGATTTAAGACGTTTCAAGATGATCCCTGCGGATATTACTGAATAAATGATTTTTGACTTTGACTTTGACTTTGCAAACGGCTGGCGATAAATAGGTACAGTGGAACCTCGGAGAAACTCTTTCACAAGAACTGTCCTAAAATTAATCTTTATTTTCAGATAACACAAATATACCAGATTCTACAGGATCCCATTCGGCTATGCTTCTTTTTATAAATGTAAGTTATTATCCTGAAAAATTCCAAAACTGGACAACCTCTCTCTCAATGATATGTACCTAAAAACATTGGTGAAGGAAAACATCGTGAGAAAATCTGCTAGGATTCTAAGAGCGGCGATGGGCTGCAACCGTATGAAATACCAACTATTAAGGGTATGTACCAAATGTAATATCTGGATGTACCTTTGACTACCCCTATTAGACTTCCTCGAAGAATCTTGAGTGGGCACTTGATGCTAAGAGATCTGAAGGAGTACCTACCGTGCTTGGGGATTAAAGTCGTGATGCTATTTATTTAATAAAAAAAATATATTTAATGTTAGCTTAGTTTTTTTGACGAAACATTTTTTTTTGAAGTAATACCTACTTCTAATGCGACTTCCAACAAGGTTGCGTTAAACGTTTAACACTACCATGGAGGGGGTATGAAAGCACTGTTCATTCTCTCTTTCTCTCATAGCCAGTTACATTCGTATATTAAAGAAGTTTTACTTCAGTCGTGTGGTCTAAAGCACATTCGTTTTTTTTCTTTACTATTCTATTATTTTGGCGACCTCGGGGTCGCCCAAGAAAGCATTGGCGAGACGAGCTGGATGCCTTTGAAGGGACGTGGTGGGAAAGAGTTTGGGAGAGAGAGAGCTGGAAGTCTTTGGGGGAGGCCTTTGCCCAGCAGTGGGACAAAATAGGCTAGGAAAAAAAACTATTATTTAATGGGTTGTTTCAGCTCCCGCCTACGGTGACCTTGCCAGTACTACAAGGAAAGATGAGGGAGGTTGGTGAAGTGAAGCTCGCTGAGATGACCGGGCCAGGTCGTGCACTTATCAGTTTCTACTCTGATTTTGATGCGGAAAAGTGCATCAGTATCCTTTGCAAATAAGAATCTAAATCCCGACTGACAACCTAAAAATCACTTCTTTGAATATATTGAAACCGGGTAAAAGACCATTTTACCCGGTTTCAATATATTCAAGGAATAGAATTCATGCAAGCATTATTATAATTTTATGTTATTACTCAGAATTGTTAATGTTACTATCAGGTAATGTTACAGTAACAATTTACACTGGCCAGTGAGTTGAGAGATTATCTGACAGGCAACGGCTCGTATTAGTAACGGACGCTCGTAGGGTTTTCGAGCATTAGACACTTGAACTTCATACAATCTGTAAACCCCGCTACACAACCAGTTAAGTTCAACCTAATTACAACCATGTCACCTAGTATATAATGTCACTAATTGTCAAAATAGAATAAGAGCTCACTCAAGTGAGCTCTTATTTACCGAGACGGATTTTTTGCGATTATTATTATTAATTAAAAAAAATTTTGCGCCGCCCTATATCTAGGGGTATCCTTTAATCGAAGCCTTCAAAGGATGAATTAAAAAAAAAATACAGCAAAAATACATAATAAAGAGTGGTTACCATCACGTAACAAAGTATTGCCGCGCAGTCTTAATAAGCATTCCTTATCATGCGTTACAGGATTGTTTAATCAATCAAAAGTGGACGGCCAAACCATTGAAGTCAGAAAAGTGTAAACGAGTAAGTGGTACTCACGTAAGTTCTGGGTAAGTCGATTGTGTGGACGGGGTTGGTTTGGTATCGTATGCGGAGATTAGGCAGAGATGCTGGTTTGAATCCCGTTGGGTTACATTGAGTTTCATTATGAAATATTAGATCGAATAAAAAGGTATTGGAATCACACAATTTGGATCATCATCCATCATCTCATGACTGATGATGAGAGAGGGAGAGGGAGAGAGAGAGAAAACTCATGGTGCAGAGTTATGAAATGAAGAAAGTATAAAGTGGAAGTACAGAAAATTCGAAAGGTCCTTGAAATCTTTGTAGCTGTTTCAGTGCGAGTTCAAGTCGTCAGCGATTGAACTGTGGCTGTAAGCTTATACGTTTTGGTATTTCTGTTTATTTTGACCGTTCAACTACTGTGTCTATATTAGAATGGAATGCAATATGATTTGGGCTACAAGTGTATATCTAAGATACAGAAAACTTAGCGTGGGATAGATACTCTTCCACCCGATGGACTGACAACATGCAGACAGACAGACAAACAGACAGTGGAGTCTTAGGGGTCCCGTTTTATCCTTTGGGTACGGAACCCTAAAAACTAAGTTGGTGGATGAAAAAGTTCCAAATCGTTCTTCCTATGGAAACGTATGGGGAAGGACTAGATACCTATGTCTAGACTGAAGCAGTGGACTGCTTCAGGCTGATGATGATAACATAATACAATGCGCACAATGAAAACCTGATAAAAAAGGAAGTTGAAGATTGAACAGGAATTACTGTGAATACTGTTATGTACCCATGATGAAAATGATCTGAATTTTTTAGTATGGAGGCTAGCGTGCCAAATTTTTTGTGTCCATTTAGCTATTTTTATAAGAATCGTTCATGCTCGCTATTTGGAACAAAAACAAACAAAATGGCCGATTATTAGAATTCCAAAGTTCTGCTTAGAAAGATGCGAAAATATTTCTGTGACACTTTAGCGGATTTATTGAAAAGGAATAACTAAATTTTTATTTATCTGTAATTGTATTTTAACTGGAAAATAAAATAAGATTTATTTTTCTTGGATTGGTCCACATTAACATGGAAGTCCGGTGTGTCGTTTGGAACCATAGATAATTAAATTATGATATTTGAACAGCTGAATAATGTAAGCTATCGGCCGTATCATATAGGACAGAATACCCCACAACTGGTGACCGAATAACCGATATTAATAATAATGGTGGTAATAACCGAATAATAGAAGTTATATAAATTGGTCTGGAAATGTGTTGTAGAAGAGCTTAGTTTGAACGAATTAGTATTTCATTACTGGATTCTAGCAAAGATTCCTGATTGTCCAGGTGTGGAAAACCCCTGTTGAAAAACTTAATAAAATATGTTCGGGATATTAGGCTAGCAACTCTCGTAGCTTCTCGGTGTATGAATGAGTTAAATCTACCTATAATCTCAATTAAATATCTCATTGAAAGTCTGGGTTTTAGAAGTTTATTTTTTGTGGCGTAATTAATGGACGAAAATGTGTATTAGATTAGATTATTTTGTTGAAGTAGGTAGGTACTATAGTTTCTTACTGAAGTAGCATGCTAGGAGTAGTTTAAAAGTATAGTACTTAAGTACACACTGGCTGATATTTCAGCCTATGTACTTATAATATATTATATGTTTTTCTTTCGAATATTTTAAAATGTTGGTAGGTACCTAGCTACCATACCTTTCTTTTCTTTCTTCTTTCTTTTTACCTAGGTGTAATCCTACTATACAACATCCGGATTTTTAGTAAGGAATTCATAATTTCATAGGCAGATAATGAAATAAAAACTGAAGCAGATTGAGGTTGAACAAACGCTTGTCGGTTGTTAGGTATGAGTTGTCTGGATTTATTTGGTGTTTGGCGCAGGCGGACTGGATCACGTGTCAGCGTTACGAAACGTTTTGACACATGGGTTCCCTTTGAAACTCATATGCTTATTAGGACTGAAACAGCAGGAAGCTTATTTCTTAGTTGTAAATGAGAGACTTGATTTATTCTATACATATACATCATTATTATCCTACTTTGTAAGGAAACACAAAGAGTTGTACGATGGACTTAGAAGGTTTACTTACATTAGTGAAGGAATTGAGTGCATCGTGTTATTATCAATGTAAAATTTAATTCTGTTTTGTTGTTTCTATTTTTCAGTGGAGAAACTATGACTTTGGATGAAGCGAAGATATGATTAAGATCATAGATTTAAAGAATAATATTAATCTAGATGTTAGTTTTTAGAAAATATAGGTTTTGGTTACAGTACCTACCTAGGTAGGTACTTATTGAGTATAGAGGTGCCTAAGTAACTGCCTATCTTGGTATATAATATAGTTATTGTGTAATTTTGGATGTAAGTAGGTAAATACACACCTACTTTGACTTGGTAGTTGCATAAATTTACGGACGATAGTTTAACGTGACAACATAATAAGACATAATGAGCTCCCGTACCAAGTCGGAAAATGCATATATTATCTATGTAATGGTGTTCCTTTTACTTGTTTAGGTACGATAGTTTTTAAATCATTGAAATCGTTCCTTTGGTTGCGAAGATATTACACATTTTGTACAAGCCAACCGCGGGGCGGCCGGATAGCTCATGTCAGGGAACCGTGACGTCTCGATTCTCTTTCGCCCGCGCTCGCGCTCTCCACCATTATTTTATTAAAGTTCACTCGATCTGCGCGGGTCGTGTTCTGGTTTAAATTATTTTTTTTTAATAAAACCGCGCGGGTTCGGCATCTAGCGCTGGGTCATTGTGACATGACGTCACAAAATCTCAACGCTAGGCTGTTCGCGCGGTCAGTGAGCCTCGTTCGGTATTTTGCCCATAACCTAGTCAGTTTTGGCCGTAGAAAAAAAATTTTTGCACTTTATGTTTTAGGTTCTCAAGGCCTATAAAACTGCATTCACAGATAAAACTGTGACGGGTCCCCATTGGCGTAGGCCAATCGAGTGAAAGAGAGATAGATGCGGCGCAAGCCGAACGCTCAAGCCGATCGGGCCTTTCGCTCGCTCGTCTAGCGCTCTCGCTCCGATCGTAACGTTACAATGACCGTAGCGGGACACTTTTTTCGTGCGTGCAGCCGGCGTTCATTGATTTATTAGACGTTGTCACGTCAAAAGCGTAGTAGGAACGCGATGGTAGACTATTTAGGTATTAGATAATAATAATTATGACATTGGATTGATTATTGACGATTTAAGATTAGATAAAATATAGGTATTTTCTCAGGTTTTGCATCTACATTAAACATTACTACCTATATCCAAAGATGTTGTTTTATTTCTACCTAAGTCGGTAGGAACATTTAGATGTAGTACCTACATACAATAAGTAGCTCATCATCATCATCAGCCTGTAGAAGTCCACTGCTAGACATAGGGCCTCCCCCACAAGTTTCCAGGAAGAACGATTCTGAGCCCTTTCCATCCATGCTATCACTGGACTACCAGTGCTGTATGTATTTATGGAGATGGTAAGCTAAGAACAAATATTGAAACTATAACAAGTTATGCTGGGTTGGACGATGTTTTGTAAAAATATCTACAAATATTTATTTTTTGTTATAGGTAGGTACTTAACTAGTATTTTAGAACAATTATTTCCAAGTCTAAAAAGCTTTTTCAAAACTTAGTGCCCCCAGTCTTGCACAACGCGATATATGTATTCTGTGGAAGAAAGAGCTCTCACCTATTATACTGGCGTTCCGCATATGTCACTGTCGGGCATCACTGCAGTGACATTTCAAGATTGACATGGTGTTGACTGTTGTTTGTTTCCATGATTCTACATTCCTAACACGTGATGGGAATGTACAACCATGGGAAATAAGTCCTAGTAATTGGAAACATTAGATTACTTTTTCCATGTGCTATGTGCTATTTCAATTCAATTTTATTCACTTACAAAAAAATTATAACAGAACGAATTCTAAGGCGCTATCCTACTTAGTTAAAAATTAATACAAATATCACTTAACTTCTTGCACTTACGTATATCGTATATGTATCTAGTGATAGAGAAAATGGGTGCCGTGATTACACAACCGTGGAATACGCAGCCAGGGAGTTGTGTAGGTACATTTTGGCATCCAATTCCTTGGTCATATATTCCATGGTTGTGCTTTCCAGGTCTTACTAAATTTTGTACACCCTTGGAAAACACGACCATGGAGTCCAAAACTTATGCCTCGTTTACTTACACTCACTTTGGATTCGAATTTTGGGTGTACAACAACGTGCTGTTGAATAACATGACGTACAATAACCGGGCTCGTCTCGTTTGTTTCAGATCACAGAGTACTTTTTTATAGGCTGTTTCAGATAAAGTTTTTTGTAAGAGCTGAGGTTTGAATTTGCGAAATTTGAGAAAACTAAGGTATGAAAGAGTTTTAAGCTTAGGTAACAATGAAGTGCAATGAACTTAGTGGCAATGGAGCAGTTATAGTTTGCTTTGCATACTATTTGCATTATTATCTATCTGCCTAGCACGTCACATCACTAACTTTCATCTGTACAAATTCGTAGTGGCCTCAATGGGTAAACTGTTAACTATATAATTATAGCCATCACTAATTTACCCATTTAATAAAATTTAATATCAACTAACACTTCTAGTCTGTATAAATTGAAAATATTTTCCCAGCTGGCTGTTTTAATAAACTTCTGTAGCGTGAAGCATTTGATAACTAGCTTTCCTTTTAGCTTTACACAAAAGATCTGGATCTCCATTGAAAAGCTCTTACTACAGAGATTTTGAAATTCACTACAGAGCAAGCTCTGGTGGTGAATAATGAAGACACAGATGTAGAAGTCACAATGCTTACAGATGAAGATATAGATACTAGTGTTCAGGATATAAATGAAAAAGGTGATAGTAGTTTGTAATCAATTTATTTACTTACTTAGGTACATTTTTGACTAATATTCTGATCACCAAACTGTCAATTATTGCCGATTGGTAACATTCAAGTTATCACTCAAAGCTTTATTGCTTTAGCGTAAACCCAATAACATTTTTTATGTTAAAGAATCAGCGAAATATAAAAAGAAGAACTTTTCAAAAATGTCTCTTGTTGACAACACTGGCAACCTCTAGCATATACAGATATATTATAATATATAATGCTGAACAATCCACTCAGCATCATCTAGCCCCAAGCTAAGCAGAGCTTGTGTTATGGGTACTAGATGACTGATATACTTAATACAATACATTACATGCATCAATATTTTTTATTAACTGTGTATAGAAAATACCTAAAACGCCAACGCCCGGAATAGGTATTTGCCCCACATTGGTTGTTATATTGATCCATCCAATATTTATTCATCTTTTGAAATTTTATGGATTTATGTAGGTATTTCTTTTTGCAGAACAACCCATTATATCAATGTCTTCATTACAAGAACAGTCTGTTACTGATGAACCATCAGGTGAATATATGCATAATTTTTGTTATTTTATTATCAAAAATAAGTAGTTTATTTTTTTTAAGTGCTTGCCAACATTTAAGGCCATCACATAAATTTTAGTGGGTTGTGGGTTCCAATTTTATCCTTTGGTGTAGAACAAGTGGACAATATAAAACAATATAGGTACTTATTGTATACTTAACCCCACTTTCTAATCCTATGGTTGTGGGTTAGAACACTACCAGAACTCTACAATTGAATTTTTCTGTTTAAAAAAATTATGTAGGCAATGCCAGTGTTCTTAAGCACTGAAGGAAAACATCCTGAGGAAACTAGTTAATATTCTAGCAGCGGCAATGGGTTTGCAACCTGTCACAAATGGAATACCAATCTATACAGGTATATAGCTCTTGGGGTTTAAGGTCATTGTAGACGACGCGCCTCGCGAACCTGAAAGCAGAGAATAAAAATATAATTAGTATAGGTCAAACAATTAAACATTTAAAAATAAAGTTAATAAGTAGAAATATGTAGGTAGGTATGAAAAATAAATATGTACTTACCTTACTTCAATGGAATAAAGTGACGTCTACCGGCCGTTTGCGCGCAGATGAGGGGTAGAATCAGTTGGCTTGTGAACCCGATCTTGTCTACGCGCAATCGCTCGGTACTAGTTCAATCTTTCTAAAAGTTGTTTTCCAAACCCACGACATCTCATCACTCCACGCCCCCTATCCCTAACAGTCATGATGCTATTATTTTTTTTATTGTTCTCATTGTTTTTTCAGTTTTAGCGAGACTAACGCACAAGAATTGATTTTTTTTTTTTTATATATAAAAATAGATTTATGAAAATTCAATTTGTTTCAGCAGTTAACAGTACAGAGATTGATGCCATTCAAAAGCATGTTGAAGAAAGTCTATTATTCTTAGACCATGATAAAGCCACAAATAATGTTCTAGAAAAAATGGATCAAAATGTTGACTCAGAACCTATAAAAGTAGTTTGGGAAACTTCAAAATGTGAAAGTAAAATAGATGTTTCAGAAACCAAATTGGAAAATAAGAATGAATCTATAGAACCATCAGTTATATCATCATCACAAAATGATGTTGAAGAAACATCAATAAAAGCCACAAATAATATTCCTGCAAAAATAGATCAAAATGTTGATTCAGAACCTATTCAAGAAATTGTCTGGGAAACTTCAAAATGTGAAAGTGAAATGGATGTTTCAGAAACCAAATTGGAAAATAAGAATGAATCTATAGAACCATCAGTTATATCATCATCACAAGATGATGTTGAAGAAACATCAATAAAAGCCACAAATAATATTCCTGCAAAAATAGATCAAAATGTTGATTCAAAACCTATTCAAGAAATCGTCTGGGAAACTTCAAAATGTGAAAGTGAAATGGATGTTTCAGAAACCAAATTGGAAAATAAGAATGAATCTATAGAACCATCAGTTATATCATCATCACAAAATGATGTTGAAGAAACATCAATAAAAGCCACAAATAATATTCCTGCAAAAATAGATCAAAATGTTGATTCAGAACCTATTCAAGAAATTGTCTGGGAAACTTCAAAATGTGAAAGTGAAATGGATGTTTCAGAAACCAAATTGGAAGATAAGAATGAATCTATAGAACCATCATTTATATCATCATCACAAGATGATGTTGAAGAAACATCAATAAAAGCCACAAATAATATTCCTGCAAAAATAGATCCAAATGTTGATTCAAAACCTATTCAAGAAATCGTCTGGGAAACTTCAAAATGTGAAAGTGAAATGGATGTTTCAGAAACAAAATTGGAAAATAAGGATGAATCTTTAGAATCAGTAATAACATCATCACAAGGTGATGTTCAAGCAACATCCATAATAGCAAATCAAGGTCAAAATGCCACAGATATCAATGAAAAGATGGATGAAGACATAGAAAGTAATGTTCAAGAATTACCACAGATTCTACTTGCACAAGTAGAAGAACCCGCTGTATCATTAGAACAAAACAAAAATACATCAGAAGCTCCTCAAAAAGTGAATAAAGATTTTGAAAATAATGTCAGTGAGACACCCCTAGCTTCTTCATCTCAGGAAGAATCAGAAGGTAGTGTTTTACCTGTAAAACATGCTCAAAGTGAAATTGGATTTAGTGATAGCATAGAAGGTAATGGCAACAGCGTAGAGCAATTAAATATAGAAAATAATATGGACCATGAAGATAGTACGAGTCCTGAAAATACTCACACCAATGTTCATGTTGACATAAAAAAACAAAATGTCTTTGAAAGTCTACCTTTGGATAGTGCGCAAAATAAAACGAATGAAGTTGCAGAGGAAATTATCAAGAATAATACTAGCACTGGTCAATCTGAACCTCAAAATACTACCATGCAAGCTATTACTGAATCAAATCCATCATTAGAACCTGCACAAACGGTAACTAGTAAGAATCTTGAGGAATATGATAGATCTATTAATTTGCTCAGTAGTAATCAGCAAAAGAATGACCAAGAAAATCCAAAATCTTTGGGGAATATCAAAGAAACAGGAGATAATTGTAAAGATATAAGTATCAATCCTACAGAAGATGCGACAGATGGTACAAATTTACAAGAAAAACACGTCGAAAAAGAGGTTCTTGATAAAAACGTTGAATCTTCACAGGTTAGTGAGGAGAGTATCCAAGAAAGTGTTATATCACCTACTCGTGACAAGGATGTAGAAGACGTTAATGTAATGCCGGAAATTAAAAATAGCAAATTTCCAGTAGAACCAGCTGAGATGATGCCTCACTGGGTTGAATATCAAACAATTACAGAAAGTTGTGAAAAAACTGAAGCTGTAAATATCAAAGAAGATAATCTAGCTGTAATAAAACCCCCACTGATAGCTTCTACACAAGAAGGCGATAGGAAATTAGAGATAGAACAAATAGCGACAGTAATAAAAATTGAGCCAAATCAAGACAGAGTAAAAGATTTACCAACCCAGATTGCAGAAGCTAAGGTGAATTCAGAGAACCGCAGAGGTAATGATATTAATTTGAAAGAGGTTGGGCTTACCATCAAACAAGAAAATGTCAGTCCTGAAATATTGACAAAAGTGGAACAAAAATCCATAGGCAGTAATGTTGCAGCTAAACCTCAAGAGGCTCGGAAAAGTCTAATATCATCAGCGCAAATCCAAAAAGTAACAAAAGTCCCTCAAATCATGAACAGCAAACTTATTTACAATGCCAACAGCGTTCACTCCAATGCATTAAAAGCTATCCCTCAACAACTCCCTACCTTAAAAGGAACAGAGAATATCTCTGTTGCTAAAGCAAAAAGTACCAATTCGGAGTCCACGGCACCTCCACAAAATGCCACAAAAGTAACATCACCATGGCAAGATGCTCAAAGTGGATCATCAAAGGTCTTTGATGATGAATGCCCACCAGCCAAGCGTGCTCGAGTAGAACCAACATGGTCAACTGCGTGTGAAAATATGGAAGATCCATCAACATCACCAAAAGAAACACCAGGTAAACAAAATTAATAACATTGTTTGTTCAATGTTTAAAAACAATATTCTGTTCAAAACATGGCGCAGCGGACGCGCCTTAAGAAAGGGGCGTGACCTAAATGTTTTCGAACAATGTTCTGTTCAAAACAAAGCGCAGCGGACCTGACTTAAGGCTACATTAGTCAGTACGTTGTCCATACAAACGCTGTAAGTGTTTAATGTCTACTATTTATTAACGTACGTCCGAAGTTAAGTTTGATACTGAATTATCTTGCCGTTATCTAGGTACGTTACCCTATATGCTACAGTAAAATCAGATTACCTTGAAAGTTACAAGCGTCGAAAGATTTAGTACTAAATCCTGTAACGCTTGTAACTTTCAAGGTAATCCGATTTTACTGTAGAATATAGGGTAACGTACCTAGATAACGGCAAGATAATTCAGTATCAAACTTAACTTCGGACGCACGTTAGTAAATAGAAGACATTAAACACTTACAGCGTTTGTATGGACAACGTACCGACTAGTGTAGCCTTAAGGCGTACTACAAGAGTCCACACTGCAGTTAGTAAGAGATGAATTCTAAAATCACAGTCAGCTGCTTATCCTGACCACCGAAATACGTAATATTACGATTAGTACGCTGCTTAATTCATCAATCAGTTGAAATTGACCAACTAATATACTTTTTACTAGAAACGCGGAACAAAATCCTTACAATGCACTGGTCTGTGTCCATCTACTGTGTGCGCCATATTAAGCCTCTCGTGCCTCAAACCAAAACATAGCGAGCTGCTTGGGGGCAGAAATTAAAATATATTATAGTCTCATAATTATGTACCTACTACAATTAATAATAATGCTGGACAATCCATACAGCATCATCTAGCTCCAAGCTAAGCAGAGCTTGTGTTATGGGTACTAGATGACTGATATACTTAATACAATACATTACATACATAGATATTTTTTACTATACATAGAAAATACCCAGAACACCCAGAATAAATATTTGCAGATCGTACAAACATCGTACAAACAAACGACGACCGATGTGGCGCGGCGGGCGAATGTCCGCTTGCGACGCAGGAGGTTGCGGGTTCGATTCCCGCCTTGGGATAAATGTTTGTACGATCTGCAAATATTTATTCCGGGTGTTCTGGGTGTTTTCTATGTATAATAAAAAATATATATATATGTAATATACTGTATTAAGTATATCAGTCATCTAGTACCCATAACACAAGCTCTGCTTAGCTTGGGGCTAGATGATGCTGTGTGGACTGTCCAGCATTATTTATTTATTTATTTATTTATTTATCCCAAGGCGGGAATCGAAACCGTAACCTGCGTCGAAGGCGCCGCCCGCCGCGTCACATCGGATGTCATAATTATTGTGACCAATATAATTATTATTTTTCAGTATCATGGTCAGTGAGCGCGTCATATGATGATGATGATGTTGAGAGTCCCTCCCCATCAGATACTTCGATTCAATGGGACACATCCAATGAACCAGGTAACAAACAAATAAAAATTATGAGAATTATTGACGACACAAGCAGATGGTCTACCTGATGTTCAGAGGTTACCTTTGCATGTTATTACTGCATTATCTACTGGCTCGTCGAAACATTCTAAACCTTAAAGAGTTCAGAAGTGCCCTGCACTGTACCGCTTCCGTCAGCCTG
Source organism: Electrophaes corylata (assembly GCA_947095575.1). Classification (NCBI taxonomy): domain Eukaryota; kingdom Metazoa; phylum Arthropoda; class Insecta; order Lepidoptera; family Geometridae; genus Electrophaes; species Electrophaes corylata. Next base: position 9,174,566 of record OX352715.1, on the reverse strand, counting down.
AGACATACAGGTGCTGAGCTTCGTGTGCCTGCAATTTCACCAGAACCCACTTCTTTTAAACCGGAACTGCTGTGTTCCGGTTTAAAAGTTGCATGGTTCCGGCTGCATGGTGGTAGTACTTACCCGGAGTAGCCCTTTAATAAGAGCTCTACTACATACAGGTCCTCTACAGGTGTCATACGTATACAATTGCGTAAAACCCTTGTGTTTTTGCTGTTTTTTAATTAGCCAATACGTCGTAGATTTAGTTGAACTGTACGGTTAGCCAGACTTAAGCCTAAATGTCCGTGAGGTCAACATCGGGCCTCGGCAGAAAACCGTTGCTGCTGTATGGATTCATAGAGCAGCACATGCTGAGCTGTTGGCCCATTCACCACCACAATGTGCAGCTTATTTTGTATCTATGTTTTTGTTTTCTTAGGTTTTATTATTTTTTTGCTTTTATTATTTGATTTAAATATTTATGTGGTGGTTTGAATAAATGGTTTTTCTTCTTCTTTCTTCTACTACTACTATATGTATCTTTACAGCAAACCGCCCCCAATCATCTTGCTCATCCGTTCTTGAAGAAACGCCTATGGACCTGGACGATGGAGATAATCAACAACCAGGTAATAAACCTCCAATGGTAAAAAAAAGAAATGACATAGCCTCCCGGCTTTAATCCCATGGTAGATATCCTTTGTATCCTAGTACTTGAAACACTTGAAGTATGTAAGAATCATAAAAAATGTGATACAAGTATTAACTGTTTCTATAGTTCTTTTATATTTCATTTCATTTATTCATAAACAGTTATATTGAAATGTATTTGAATTTATGGACACCACAACACATAGATACAACAAATTAAAATTAAATTAATTAAAAACCATGCAATAAAAATGTCAAAACTAGCTTCCCTAATCCTTAGTCTAAATTACACATATTATAAGTCACAAATTCATTAAATGTATAGAAACACCCTTTCAACAATAACTTTGTAAGGCGCGATTTAAATAAATTGAGACTAACGTTGCCTTTCATGTCAGTAGGAAGCAAATTTAAAAAAATTACAACTTGTTATCGAGAGCCATGCTTTACAACATTCAACCTTGGGCATAAACCATATTTTAGTTTTTTTTTTATGTTACATGGTAACCATCACCTAACAAAGTGTTGCCTCGCAGGTCACGTTCGTTTAGAACATGCCCTAAGACTGCTCTTCGTTCATTAACCTGGAACACAGATGTTAGGACTCCTCGGCCTGCCCTGGTGGATGTTAAGTGGTTACCATCACCTAAAACAAAGCATTGCCTTGCAGATTACGATCATTACGAAAGTGCCCTACAATGCACTACTCTGGTCAATGAACTTCAGGCATACAGGTGTAATGTGCCTGTAATTTCACTGGCACCCACACCCTCTAAACCGGAACACAGCAAGCTGCTTGGTGGCAGAAATTAGTATGGTCCGGCCGAGTCCTTTACTACTAATATTATCAAACGAGTTCCTACTACTACTAATATTATCAAACGAGTTCCTACTACTACTAATATTATCAAATATTTCAGATACTCATTATTATATAAACGTACCGGAATTTATTGAATGGGCCCTGAAACACCGTATGTACCTTTGATTATTTTTGTGAGAATATAGTTTAATATATCATAATGATTGAGTTTTTAATTCCATATTTAGATGGTATAGTAGAGCTCTTTGTGAAGGGCTCGTCCGGGGCAGTACTATCACCATGCCTATTTCTGCCGCCAAGCAGCTTGCTGTGTTCCGGTTTGAAGGGTGTGGGTGCCGGTGTATTTACAGGCACACGAGGCTTAACACCTGCATGCCTCAGGTTGATGGACGCTGAGTAGTGCATCGTAGGTGATGTTCCTAACGAGTGTGACCTACGAGGCAATGCTTTGTTATAGGTGATGGTAACCACTTAACATCAGGTGGGCCATCTGCTTGTTTCATCAGCAAGTTTTATATAAAAAAAATAGTATGGTTTGGGTATGTTGAGAGAATGGGTGAAAGAAGGTTGATGAAACAGGTGCATCAGGCGAGTGTGAATGGGACTGTTGGGAAGGAAAGATCTCGGCGTTTTTTGGAGATTTTCCTAGTCTTTTACACATTAACTATGGACACTACCTGCGTTTTTTTTTAATGTAATTTCTGATGGAATAAGTGATGATAAGTGGTTGCCATCAGTTATAACAAAGCATTGCCTTGCAGGTCACGTTCGTTATAAACGTGCCCTACAATGCACTGCTCTGCGTCCATAAACCTGAGGCATACAAGTGTTAAGCCTCTTGTGCTTGTAATCTCACCGGCACCTATACCCTTCAAACCGGCAGCAGCTTGATGGCAAATAGGCATATCCTGGAAATCTCAGACTTCAGATTCAGTTGGTTCCATAGAGAAAGTTGTTTATATTGACGAGGACTTTGACTCCTGAAGGTTTCACGATTAGTCTTACTACACCCGGTAATATTTCGTCAATAAGCTATGATTAAATTAAACATCATCCTATACCTAGTTATACCTGATTGGCATAGTAAGCTTTCTGTATTGTATTGTATTGTATTTATAATGCTGGACAGTCCACACAGCATCATCTAGCCCCAAGCTAAGCAGAGCTTGTGTTATGGGTACTAGATGACTGATATACTTAATACAATACATTACATATATAGATATTTTTATTATACATAGAAAACACCCAGAACACCTGGAATAAATATTTGCAGATCGTACAAACATTTATCCCAAGGCGGGAATCGAACCCGCAACCTCTTGCGTCGCAAGCGGACATTCGCCCGCCGTGCCACATCGGTGTATTGTATTGTATTATATTGTATTGAACGTCCGAGTGCATTCAGCTGCGCATTCTACAGGTTATTTGTAGTGAACGTAGATTATGTAAGTGTTTGTTTATACAAACAATATGCATATCAATTGTCATAACATTATTTATACGAGTGTTACCCACACAAATCATAATGCGGTTTATAGGGTACAAAGTTAGGTAAAACTGTACTTAATATAATGTTGAATAAATAAACAAAATAAATCTATACATCTATACATACAAATAAATAAAATTGAAGTGTCTGTTTGTAATATTAAAATAACCGCTTTTTACTACATGCATAGGAATGTATATACGATACATAAACCAAAATAGCTTTTTTTTAAATTTTGTCTGTCTATCTGTCTGTTTGTTCCGGGTAATCTCTGGAACGGCTGGACCGATTTCGACGGGACTTTCACTGGCAGATAGCTGATGTAACAGGGAGTAACTTAGGCTACTTTTTATCCCAAAAAAATAACGGGAACGGGAAAAACTGCCACGCGGGTGAAACTGCGTACGGTCGCTATTTTATGCCGTAATAACGCCATCTGTTGGCGACATCGAGTACTACTTTAGTTAAGATTTGTAAGTAAACATGTTTACCGTCCAACGAAGTGGGCACGGGTCAGCTAGTAATAAATAAATATAAAAAAGTGTACTTTTGTATTTTAGGTGTAATAAAAGAACATCAAAATCCAAGTACCTGGCACTTAAGACATTTAGCACAAGCCAACAGAACAAACAAATCGGTTCTTAGAGTTTGGCCTATACCTAAAACTTTTAGCCGCGGTGACGTATATAAGCTTATTAAGAAGTATACAATGGATACTGGAAAAGTAAGTACTTTCACAACTTTAGCTGCTCTATATATCTGCCCAAGTAAAGGAATGCACGTGACTTCGTCTGCGTGAAACCATTTTCATACCTTAACTGCAAAAAAATCCTAAATTCAATCTTTAAAGGAGTCTAGGGATTTAGGCTTGCACAAGGGTCACTAAATGTATTTAGCGAGCCCTTAAATAATAATAATAATAATCTAGTAATAATAATGCTGGACAATCCACACAGCGTCATCTAGCGCCAAGCAAGCATAACAGAGCATATATACACATAACACAAGCTCTGCTTGTGTTATGTGGTTGTGTAATACAATACATTGCATACATAAATATTTTTTATTATACATAGAAAACACCCAGAACACCCGGAATAAATATTTGCAGATCATACAAACATTTATCCCGAGGCGGGAATCGAACCCGCAACCTCCGCGTCGCAGGCGGACATTCGCCCGCCGCGTCACATCAGTCGTCAAAAGTCGTCAATTGCATTTATGAAGCTAATCACGTTATACGTCTTGCATAACAAAAATTAAGTCGCTATTACGCTGACGCTAAACATGTTTATCTTGGTAAACGTGACGTGGTTACATTGTCTCAGGGAGATGGACGGTGGGTAAGAACCTAAAAATAGATTTATTTGTTCGTCGTATATTTGAAACTAGCGGTCCGTCCCGGCTTCGCACGGGTTTTAGTAAGGATCCCTATTTTTTTTGAAAATGTAATATAGCCTATGTCACCCGGGGATAGTGTAGCTTCCCAACGGTGAAAGAATTATTCAAATCGGTCCAGTAGTTTTGGAGCCTATTCAATACAAACAAACAAACAAAGTTTTCCTCTTTATAATATTAGTATGATATAATATATTATGTAAAACGCCGTGTAAATAAGTGTTCAATATGTTTTCAGATCGCTGTAAAAATACTAATTTCATTTATTTCAGGAGATTGCAACAAAAATAGCCTATATTTACTTGGAAAGATCAAATCCTAGTTGCAATACGGCTTTCGTCAAATGGAAAAATGAGGATAGACTTTTGACTATTAAAGCGTATTTGGTAATTAAACGAGCCGAGTTAGTTCTGGAAGGAAAAAGAAAACTTATAGTCGCTTACGACAACAGTAAGTAAATTAATTGAGCCTTGAACTATGCAAAGTTGTAATGACGACCGATGTGGCGCGGCGGGCGAATGTTCGCCTGCGACACAGGAGGTTGCGGGTTCGATTCCCGCCTTGGGATAAATGTTTGTACGATCTGCAAATATTTATTCCGGGTGTTCTGGGTGTTTTCTATGTATAATAAAAAATATCTATGTATGTAATGTATTGTATTAAATATATCAGTCATTTAGTACCCATAACACAAGCTCTGCTTAGCTTGGGGCTAGATGATGCTGTGTGGATTGTCCAGCATTATTATTATTATTATTAGTAGTAGTAAGGCTCCTGGGGGGCTAAAAAATTTCAAGTCTAAGACTAGTAGCATGAGCTGTGCGTTGTCAGTCAGTCAGGACAAAGATTCTTATAATTTGTATAGATTATTATATAATACTGTCAAAATAATAATAATAATAAAGCCATTTATTTCCTTACCAACTAGTTTACATTTTTTTTATTTTTTTTTATTTGCTGACCCTGGTCTTTTGGTTAGGAACCCTTTTTCGGGTATAGGCTTCCAGTTTGCGCCATTGTTCGCGGTTTTCTGCCATGGTCATCCACTGCGCTTCTGCTGTTTTTAAGATGTCGTCTGTTCAGCGTTTTTTAGGTCGACCTGGTCTTCTCTTGGTCCAGTTCATCGTGTTGCTTCTATGGTCCACCGTTACTGTTTACCGTCCACTGTCAATAAATAAAATAAATAAGTAAATAAATATTTGTTGGACATTTTTACACAACATCATCTAGCCCCAACTAAGCATAGATTGTACTATGGGAACCGGATGACTGAAAGAATACTTGAATACTTTTTTTTTGTAAATACATACATTAGAATACAATACAACACCCAGACACAGAACGAATATCTATGTTCATCACACAAATGTTTGTTCTCGGTGGGGATCGAACTCACCACCTACAGCACAGAAGGCAGGGCTACTACAAACTGAGCTGTGATGGCTGTCAATATAATACATATTAAATTTATTTTGTAGGGACTGTGATAGATTGGACCGCAGATGATAAACCCATTGTCTTAGGAAAAAACCCAGATAAGAACAAAATCCAGATGGCGCCGAAACAAAATGAAAAACAGAAACTACAGTAAGTGTTTTGTCAGTTTTAACCTTCGATCAATGATACCTCTAGATGTAGGGTCGGCGCAAAAAATCCGTCTCAGTAAATAATCTTGTTTTGTTTTGACAATTAGTGACATTATTACCTAGGTGACGAACCGTGATAGAGAATTGAAATTTTCACAGATGATAAATTTCTGTTGCCGCTATAGTACTAAAAAACAATAAAATAAATATTTAAGGGGGCTTTCATACAGTAAACGTGATTTTTTTGACGTTTTTACTATAGATAATGGTACAGAACCTTTCGTGCGCGAGTCCAACTTGCACTTGGCCGGTTTTTATTTACTCACTTTGTCAGTAAACAGATGTAGCTGTATATTTACGCGGACAGCTGTTAGCTATGATTTTGTATATGAGCCATCATCTAGGGGTATCTTTGATCGAACGTTTTAGTCCCTCGCATAATTCCTTTACAAAAGTTACAACGTTAAATGTGTTACAATTCAAACAAAATATGTGAAAAGATTAACAATTCTTAGGCCCGCTTGCACAACGAGCACCAAATGTATTTAGCGAGCCCCTAAATGTATTTAGAAAGCTAACATCTTGCACGAGGAAAATTAAGTCGCTTACGTTTACGCTAAACATGTTTATTTTGGTAAACGAAAATAAAATTAAATGGTTGTGTAAGCGGGCCTTAAAATATTGCCATCTCATACCAATGGGTCTTTTGACGTTTTGACAGTTTGACAACCAATGTGGCGCGGCGGGCGAATGTCCACCAGGCACATGTACATGTACGACGCAGGAGGTTGCGGGTTCGATTCCCGCCTTGGGATAAATATTTGTACGATCTGCAAATATGTATTCCAGGTGTTTTGGGTATTTTCTATGTATAATAAACAATATCTATGTATGTAATGTATTGTATTATCAGTCATCTAGTACCAATAACACAAGCTCTGCTTAGCTTGGGGCTAGATTATGTGTGAATTGTTCAGCATTATTGTTACTTATTTTTATTATTGATAGAATCAATTTAAACCTGTATATACATTTAAATAAAGTTTGTAAGTATAAGGGTTAAGCAATAAACTTTATGTTTACAGAGGGAACTTAAAAATTAATCCATTTTACAATGGAGATATAGACCATAAAGATATAGTTACCTTCGGGCTAACCAAAGAGTTTTTGGCCAGCTTAAACTTAACATTACCATTAAGAAGCGCAATAACCGTTGACAACGTAAGTACTAATGAATATATAGTAGATTGTATCATAAGGGAGCAAATGAGTAAAATAATATTTCTACGACACTTTTTTGAATCCAGAGCGAAGTGAGGGATTCTAGAGTAGAATCCCGACTTTAATTTTTAAGCACGGTAGATATCCCCTCAGATCTCTTAGCACCAAGTATATATTCGAGATTATTCGAGGATGTCTATAGGGGGTACTCAGAGGTACGTCCAGATACATTTTGGTTTATAACCACATTTTGCAGTAGTTGGTATTCCATTCCATACGTGACAGGTTGCAAACCTGTCACCGCTGCTAGAATTATAACTGGTTTCCTTCCAATTTAGAGCACTGCCTGGGAATTTAGTCATAGAGCTGTTTAGCTTATACAAGCTATTTATAATAGGTATAAAAAAATACATATGAAACAGTTTAGCTATATACAGACGACAAACGATCTATAGATAGCTCAACAGATCCAAATCAGTGCCAATCGCAAGCGTCCTCAAAACATTGGCTGCATTACCACGCTGAACAGCAATACTGATGCGCTGAGCCAAATACTCACCAGCCCTCGGCTCACGCGTCGCTTCGATCAGGCGCTCATACAGAATCTATACCAATTATAAAAATCTTTCTTGTAAAGACATACTTGGAATGCAATATAACACCCAGACAGAGAACAAACATCTATTTTTGTCACATAAATGTTTGTCCTCGTTAGAGATCGAACCCACAGCCTACAGCACAGAAAGCAAAGCTCCTACTAACTGAGCTGTGAGGCTGGTCAAATAAAATGATGACGACGACCTATGTGGCGCGGCGGGCGAATGTCCGCCTGCGTCACAGGAGGTTGCGGGTTCGATTCCCGCCTTGGGATAAATGTTTGTACGATCTGCAAATAATTATTCTGGGTGTTCTGGGTATTTTCTAAGTATAATAAAAACTATCTATGTATGTAATGTATTGCATTAAGTATATAGGTCATCTAGTACCCATAACACAAGCTCTGCGTAGTTTGGGGCTAGATGGTGTGTGGATTGTCTAACATAAAAAAAATTACCTACTTTTACCCATACAGTCGGTTGGTAGGTAAAAAAGCTAAATCCCCTACTATATCGCTTTAGGTGAGACTTACCAAAAGAAATATAATACCAAATACATATAAGTATCTTTGCCTTGACTGACTGACTGACTTATAGACAACGCACAGCCTAAACCACTATACCTACGTAGAGACTTGAAATTTTCCGAGTATATTCGTCTTGGTGCGTAGGAGTGTACTAAGAAAGGAATTTCCAAAATGCTACCTCTAATGTACGATTCACACTTGCCGAGCCGCGTCGGAGCGCCGAGAGTAGCCGACCGGGTGCGCGAACGGGTCGCGGAGTTCAAGCGCAGCCGGTCGGCTTAAATTGCATGCAACTTAGGAACTTAACTAACAACAACAACACAACAACAACAACAAACAACAATAAACAATAGATATAACAATAGATGTTTAAGTTTTACTAACAAAATGATCCTATGTTGATTGGAATAAATGAATTTATTATTATTATTATTATTATTAACTGGTTTAAGGGAGTGCTTCCCCGTTCAACCCACAATTTTTCTACCCAGTATTATTTTTCCCCGTTCAACCCAAAACATATACTCCGTTCTACCCAGTCCAAAAATCTAAGTCATAGTGTATTCTAAACAGTACAGACGCCGTGATATTTATGAAAAATCGAACTTAATGAAATTATTACTTACAGTAACTTCAAATGTTGTACCAACAATAATAATATTTTAGGCTACTGTTTATGCTCTCTTCAAATGAATGCACGTGCAAGTCTATTAAGTACTACATAGATTACTTATAAATGTAACTTTATATTTAACTACCTGAATCTGAACATTGATGTGCTATTTTTCATAATATGTTTATCTATGTTTGTTTCTTTAAAGGTTAATTCGTGTTTTTGTTAGACTAGTAGACAATTATTTGACTGACTATTATCTCAAAAAGACTGATTTTATACAAAAAAAAATTTAAAAAGTATTTACATTTTTTTGTCTGCTGACCCTTCTACTTTAGTGTTTCACTGTGTCATTTATTTGAATTTAAACAATAGAAATTAGGAATAAGTAGGTGTGGGTAGAACGGGGAAGCACTAGTTTAAGGAAGTTTCAATTTCCTCCAGCAAGTTTTAAAATGCGCTCCGACAAGATATACGTGTTCAGCGGGGGTTGAAGTTTGCATGCAAATAGCTTCTTTTGGTAACAGTATCGCTAGTCTTGTAATAAAACCTTTTATTTCAGGTGGATAATGAGAATACTGAAGCTAGTTTGCGGAGGTTATTCAATTTAGCTGGTATTATTAAATCTTTCGAAATAGCACACAAGGAGACTGACCTCAGTATAAATATTGATTACGAGCATATAGTAGAAGCTGTACAGGTATATATATTACTTATCTTAAATTTGACGACTCATGTGGCGCGGCGGGCGAATGTCCGCCTGCGATGTCGGTTGCGGGTTCGATTCCCGCCTTAGGATGGAGGAAATGTAATATGAAATGTTTGTACGATCTGCTAATATTTAATCCAGGTGTTCTGGGTATTTTCTATGTATAATAAAAAATATCTATGTATGTAATGTATTAGATTAAGTATACCAGTCAGTCAGTATTCAGTACCCATAACACAAGCTTAGCTTGGGGCTAGATGATACTGTGTGGATTGTCCAGAGAAGTTTTACCGAATTTATCGACCTAGTCTTTAACTATGTTCTATGCTACCAATCTTGATAAATTTTGATAAAACCCGTTTTATTGAGAATTTATGTCAAATTTTACCTCAGAATACATCCATGCTTCCGCTGAGGTTCGGGAAACAGATTTTCTTGTCCGAAACTCAGAATTCCAAACCATGGAATGTCTTTAGTTTACATTAGTTACCTGATGACATTTTGTTTGTACCTTTTTTCTGAACAATAAACGTTATTATTATTATTGTTATTATGCTTGTGGTGCAATCCCGGTAAAAAACCTACACTTTAACGTACTACATATTAAAATTCCAGGCAATTTCAATGTTCAACCAAAAATGTTTAAAAGGACGGGTACTTATAGTTACTATGGATAAGACCTCGAGGCTAACGGAGCACAATTTACCTGAAGAAATCCCTAATCTAGGATTAGGTTTAGGTTTTAAAGGAAAACCTCTTATTGGCGTTAGTACAATAATTGCGATCAGACGAACGAAAGACGCTGTCGGCAAAGAAATAACGAAGCTCAAACAAGCCGTTTCTGCATCTAAACTCAAATTAAATGAAGCATTTGTGAATCACGGGCACTTGGAAAAAAAAATTCAAAAACAAATCAAAATTATGCAAGAAAAACAACATACTACCGACACGCTGAAAGAAAACACTGCTGCACAAAACGACTCTCAAAATATCCTCGCATCCTTATCTTCTATGATAGCTAACTCCATCCAGACAAATTTAATGAGCTCATTCGCTCAGAACTTCCCACAGGGGTATGCGTCACAAACCATGTCGCCTGGTAACGCCATGCCTAACTGGTCAACCCCAAATGAGAATTATAACTGGGCCCAAGCACAACCCAACTATACAGATAATATGCAAATGCAGCAAGCATATGCACAACCCGGTCTTATGAATATGCAAACTGCATCGAACATGCAAGCAAATCTGGCAAATGTGGCCAATCATAACGCGCAGCAGATTCCTAATATACAACCCATGCCTCAAGCTCGCGTAAATGTGCAGCCTGTGGAATACACAATGGCATATTCTACTTCAACCCCAATTCCACCTTCAATTATCTCTAATATACAACCAGTACATTACCCCCAACCTCAAGGCGTAACAGCTGTACATGATTCATCCCTTGCTTACCCACAGCTTCCTGTTACTAACGTTGAAATAACCAAACCTAAATTCGTCTCCCGATTTGATGTACCTCCAAGTGGTGTAGTCATTTCTAAGCCTCCGATCAGAGCTCAAGTTCAACCTGCCCCAATCGTAAATATACCAACCAAACCAGCTCCGGTAAAAGCTTTGGAAATACCAGTAGTGATACCGAAACCTCAGAACCGCGAGTCAACTAAACCTCCAATTAATGTGAAAACCGTGCCATTGCCAAAAGCGCCTAAAGCTGCGGCAATAAAGATTAGTATACCTTCTCTCCAAGTCCCGGTGACATCGGAATCGGACAAACCATCGACCAGTCAGGCTCACTCGAGAGCTTCCCCAAGCGCGCAGAAGAGGAAATCCCCTGTGAAGGATCCTTGGTTGATGAAACAAATAAGAGGTGAGATTCTTATACATTTATGTCTAAACTGTTCACGGCATGACCCGGTTTCGCACGGGTTTTAGTAAGGATCCCTAATTTTTTTGAAAATATAATATAGCATATTTCACCCAGGGATAGTGTAGCTTCCCAACGGTGAAGGAATTTTACAAATCGGTCCAGTAGTTTCGGAGCCTATTCAATGCAAACAACAATCATCTATCCTCTTTATTTAGTATAGTCAAAATATCACGATATTCTTGTAAACAATATCAATTTTGTTTTTATTTTATGTAACTGTTTATTTCTTAATCATCATCAGCCTAAATAAGTCCAGTGCTGGCCATGCTGGCTAACGTCTTAAAATGTCTGCCTTTATGTGAAATTTTGGTATTTGCAATTCCTGCAGCACCTGCTATGAAGTTAATATTCTTTTAATCCGATTTCAGCAATGAGGCGCAATAGCAAGTCACCTGAAAGATCGAGAACTCATTCGCCTAGATACGACAAACAGAAAGGTGAGTTTTACTAGGCCTGACAGCTATGTTGGTAGGAGCTCAGTTTTTATCGCTGTACAGCATGTTTGATCCCCATTAAAGACAAATATTTGTGTAATGAAAAAAAATGTTCGCTGGTACTATGTCGCATACTATAGGAAGTATAAGTTTTACTTAGTTTGGGGCTAGAGGACGTTGTGTGAATGTTTCTCAAAATTTTATTATTATTTATAAGTTAGGTAAGTATGCACACGAGGCTTAACACCAGTATGCCTCAGGTTGATGGACGCAGAGTAGTGCATCGTAAGGGCACGTTTATAATGAGCGTAACCTGCGAGGCAATGCTCTGTTATATGTGATGGTAACCACTTACCATCGGTTGGGTCATCTGTTAGTTCCATTAACTTAAAAAATCACATTAACAAAAAAAAACGAGTGTGACCACACGACAGAAGTAAAACTTCTTTAATATACGAAACGTAACTGGCTATAAGAGAAAGAGAGAAAGAACAGTGCTTTCATTCCATGGTAGCGTTAAACGTTTAACGCAACCTTGTTGGAAATCGCATTAGAAGTATTACTTAAAAAAACACATTGTATTTACATAGTTTTACTTTATGTATTGTGTGGTTGTGCTTCAGCTTTGTTGTAGTAATAAATTGTTTTTTTTTTTACAGATAGCAACCGCAGTGGAGACAGCAGAGATAAAGAGAAGGATAAAGATCACCAGCGGTATACACCAAACACATCGGTTATGTTTAAACATGTAAGTAAATATTTTTATACCGACTTACCTCACAGCTCAGTTAGTAATAGCTTTACTTTTTGGGCTGTAGGTCGTGGGTTCAATCCCCACTGAGGATAAACATTTGTGTGATAAACATCGATATTTGTTCTCCGTCTGGGTGAATTCTAAATATGTATTTACAGAGAAAACATGAATAAATATTTTATCAGTCATCTGGTTCCCATAGTGCAAGCTATGCTTAGTTTGGGGCTAGATTATGTTGTGTAAAAATGTCCAAAAATATTTATTATTTTACTAGTTGACCCCGCGAATGACGGTCCGCATTATTGTTATTATTATTATTACTTATTATCCCTTTCCGGACGAAGATAAATCCAAATACACAAAAATCATAAAAATTGGTCCAGCCGTTTTTTTTTTAATGCTGGACAATACACACACCATCATCTAGCCCCAAGCTAAGCAGAGCTTGTGTCATGGGTACTAGATGGCTGATATACTTAATACAATACATTAAATACATAGATACTTTTTATTATACATAATTATTATTATAATACCCAGAACACTCGGAATAAATATTTGCAGATCGTACAAACATTTATCCCAAGGCGGGAATCGAACCCGCAACCTCCCGCGTAGCAGGCGGACAATCGCACGCCGCGCCACATCAGCCGTTCTTGAGTTATAAGTAGTTTAACTAAGACGACTTTCTTATATATATACTAGCTGACCCGTGCCCACTTCGTTAGGCGGTAAACATTTTTACTTACAAATCTTAACTAAGTAGTACTCGATGTTGCCAACAGATGGCGTTAATAAGGCATAAAATAGCGGTCGTTTGTAGTATCGTCCGCGTGGCAGTTTTTTCCCGTTCCCGTTATTTTTTCGGGATAAAAAGTAGCCTAAGTTACTCCTTGTTACATCAGCTATCTGCCAGTGAAAGTCCCGTCGAAATCGGTCCAGCCGTTCCAGAGATTACCCGGAACAAATGGACAGACAGACAGACATAAATTTAAAAAAATGCTATTTTGGTATATGTATCGCATATACATTCATATGCACGTAGCAAAAAGTGGTTATTTTAATATTACAACCAGACAATTTTATTTATTTGTATAGATAATTTCGTTTTCAGTTACCTCCATCCGTAACCAGTGACGACCTGAAGGAGAAGATGCAAGAAATCGGGAAGCTTATATCAGCTCAGGTGAACAGCAAGGGTCAGGCGCTGGTCAAATTCCGGAGCCGCAGAGACGCTGAGACCTGTATCGGTATCCTTTTACATCTGCGACATTTACTTAAAAAATATTAAACACGGCGCGCTTTTTTGCTTCTCACGAAAGTTTTATCATCAGTTAATGCAAATCAAACAGTGAGTAATTTACTGCATCTTGAGTTTATGTAGTAGTAGAGCTCTTTGTGAAGGGCTCGTCCGGGGCGGTACTGCCACCATGCCTATTTCTGCCGCCAAGCAGCTTGCTGTGTTCCGGTTTGAAGGGTGTGGGTACCGGTGAAATTACAGGCACATTGCATGCTTCAGGTTGATGGACGCTGAGTAGTGCATCGTAGGTGACGTTCCTAACGAGCAATGCGTGACCTACGGCAATGCTTTGTTATAGATGATGGTAACCACTTAACATCAGGTGGGCCATCTGCTTGTTTCATCAGCAAGTTGTATAAAAAAAATAGTTTATTTTGCTTATCACGCCGATTTTTTTGTGAACTTAAAGTTTTGACAAATTCGCTATAAAGCCGTAAAACCAGTTACGACCAGTGTCTGATTCTGAGTTTTTTCTTACGGCCTGGTTCCTACCGTTTCCTGTATGATCCTTTTACAAAATAATACTGATGATGCAATAATAACGTTCAAAAATGAGCTTGGCCATGTAATTTCCTCAACGTAACACAGAAATGTACAACAAAGCGAAGGTTGATGGGCAGACCATCGAAGCGAAATGGTTAAAGTAGAGTAAGTGGTATTACTACTACCACGATCGACTGTCTGGTACGTACCATAGAGATATTCACTAAGATCACAGACATTGAACTAGATACCGCAAGGCTGGGTTATATCTATCATGTAGCGCCATCTAGATAGATAACTCTTTATTGATTACCACAAAGACACACAGCTTAGAAACTTAAAAATAAACTAACGGTATTATCGCTAACAGCGATTTCTACCAGACAACCATGGACCATAAAAAAGTAGGAGGGGAGTATTGTGCGTATAATATTTTATAATATAATGTTTCAAAGTATATAAAATATAAAATTAATCAGGCTAGCTACATAATAACTGTGATATAGCGCCATCTACCGATTTTTCACGGAGATTGACTAAATATTTATTTATTAAATTTTACAGCGTCCGAATGAGTGTATTTATTGTATATAAGGAATGGTTCTCAACATTCAGAGTCACTAAAAGGCCGAATCTAGGTAGTAGATTCGGCCATTTAGTTATAGTTCGACTTCGTCGATAGTATAGTATATTTAGTAGTATATATTGATAGTATAGTTGTGATTCTATTTCATTCTTTTTAGTTTAACGATTCAATTCTAGGGCAAACAAAACAAAAGGTTGTTCCTACAGACTGAATTAACGTAAGACTGATTTTTGCACTCACTTTAGAAATCACGCTAAGAAATCAACTTGCGGTATCTATTTCAATTTGTTTGTGGTTAGGATTCTTTTCAGAAATTTTATTATTCAGCGGAAGAGACAATCCGAAGGTTTTGTATGAAAACTATAGAAAAGAACCTATCTGCGGTTACGTTTGCCCACAATCATCAACACTTGGGCGACGCAGAGCTGTAAAATAGAGCAGTTGCGAGTGTCAGGGACACAGAAAACAACAATGGTCAAATATGGGTACGAATTCCCGAATTTCCGAGTTATATGTTCCTATTACGACGTATGCGTTACGTGTTGTTGTGGGGACATCGTTGTGTGACAAAATCACAGATAATTTGTCAAAAACTATTACTATTTTGTAAAATTGATTTTTGATAGATAACTAGTGTTTGTCTAAAAGCTGAAACAATGTTCAACAAAATTAGTTAGTTTATCAGGCTGTTGATAACTGACTAGTATAAGCTAAGTCAATTGAAATATGCCAAGTATTATATATTCTTGGGCGTTTTTCAAATGAAAATATATAGTTTAAGTGTACACGAGAATGTTACAATAGTAACTTGTGTAACTAGTACCTATGCTTACATTGGGAGTTAGGTATATGACTCGACAATGTCTGCTATAACCACTCTGCTTACTGCTTTATAACTCACCCAAAAATAATAAAGTAACGGATGAACCTGTGTTTGCAATAAGATGGTTTGCTATTTATAATTTTCACTTTTATTAGTTACATACAAACAATTTGTTTTCTAACTGACAATTTCGTTGTATCTCGGCTAGATCCGGGCAAGAATAAAGTGATGACATAATTTTGAAAATTATAAAGTGTTACTGTCTATTGCAAGCTACTGTGAATGGGTAATCCATAAGTTAGTTTGAATTGGGTAAGTCCATCAATGGTCACAGAAAAAGCTGTGGAAAGCAGTGTGGTTGGTTTTAGTGGTTTTATCCACGATAATATTTATCTACAGATGAATGGTCGATCTACGAGCATGTTCTTTTTATATAGCACCAGAAATCAGCCAGGATATTTCAATAAGTGAACAAGCCTACGGCTGCTACCGCCATAAATTATCATCCCAGACGTTGGAGGAGAAATTCATGAAACTGAATATGACTATGTTTTACTGGATAATTCTTGGAAGACAGAGTGGACAAAGCTGGCGAATGGCCGAAAGGCGTACCTTTCTTTCACCTCTATATGTTCATTTACATTCTAATTTTACCCTCTCTGCTTTCAGTGGTAAACTGCATTTGGATGGAGTGAAGATTTTAGAATTGGTACTTGCTGTTTAAATTACATTTATTATATTTGATTGTGAAATTAATGTATCGACTTGTAACTTAAATTCTGATTGTAAAGCTGGGTTAACACATGCGAGCCTGACTTACCAGCTTATGTAAGTCTGTGATTTTACCAACTCGGTAGCTTACTCGTAAGAGAACTTGCGGGGGTAGTCACGAGTTTACCACGTTCAGTTCGAGCTCATCTCAGTATGTGGCATGGCTGAGTAAGTGGTTAGTTGCTTGGACGTGAGCTTTTGAACTGGCACGATAAGTGCGAAGAGGGCAACTCGCATCGTACGATTGGAGTGACTTTCCATATCGTAGTGTCAACCTAGTTTAGTAATTATGTATTTAGGATTATTAGAAAAGTTTTTATTTTTAATAATATAATGGTGTAATTCGCACGTATATATGCGAAATAATGTTGAGTAGCATTTAATTTTACGTGAGGATTTGGTGGTTTTATTAATAAATGTCGTAATCATAATATTTTTTACATTATTATCACGATCACTTTAATAAGCTAGGTTTTGACTAGGAGGATCAGGTAATTTTAGTTTTATTACATGTAGGTACCAAGTATAGGTTACCTAGTAGTATTATGCTACTCTAAGATAGGTATCTACTAGTAGCCTAGCCACTCCAACCTGTTGAACTGTTCATGAGGATCCTGGTTCTCAAGTCGCAGAGGTCTCTCAAATCGTAGTTGCAAGTTTGCCAATATCTCCCGGCATATAGTATAAAATATCTCAAGGACAACTAAGAACTTGAGTCCGGTCGGCTTGTAACTTAGGCGCATTAAAATCTTCCTGTATCTGTAAATACGTAGAACACATCACTACGGTGATCCATCATTTACTACTTCATGGTCTTCATGTGTTCATCACACTACTTAGTGAAGGTTTCGTGCAGGGAAGTACTACTACCACCATACCTATTTCTGCCGCCAACCAGCTTGCTGTGTTCCGATTTTAAAAATGTTGCCGGTGAACTCACAATGCTAAACACCTGTATGCCTCAGGTTGATGGACGCAGTCTACTACATAAGTGAACCAAATGTAGCATGGAACACTAAAAAGAAACGTGATAGCCTACAAAACACTGATATGACTACACATATAGGAGAAATACGTATAGACACTAAATCAAAAAGATTGATGATGGTAAAGTCGTTTATTAACCCTTAGATATCTATTCTCTCATCATCTTTTCCTTCTGGCGCGCAAGCTTCTTCTTCGAGAGCTTCTTCTTGGCAGGCGCGTCGTCTGTGGGCGCGGCGCGGGCTACGGTGTCTTCCCTTTCACTGGAATCAAATACAAATGGTTACTTTTGATACAGGTAGACAGAGATATTAATCAAACTTATCATAAACTAAACCTGGCCAGCATAATCTTACTATGGTAGTGATCTGCGAAAATGGCGAATATCATCAGGTAGAAAATTTAGAAAATCAGAACCGCCAAATAAATAATACTATGATGAATTTTCAAAGAAACTTTTTTCTATGTTTGAACTGCGACATTTCAAGGAAGAATAGTTTCAAGCCCTCTTGACATTTGAGAACCTTTATTCCTAGTGGAAAAATATTGGTTACCTTGGTTCTACTACAGGTTCTTCATTTCAGATTCAACCATATAGTAAAAAGAATGGCTTTTTTTTTTCTATGTTTGAACGGCGACATTTCAAGGAAGAATAGTTTGAAGCCCTCTCCGTCATTTGAGAACCTTTATTCCCAGTGGAAACTGTTGGTAACCTTGGTTCTACTACAGGTTCTTCATTTCAGATTCAACCATATAGTAAAAAGAATGGCTTATTTCTGTAAACCAAGGGTGATCCACAAAAGCTAAAACTGCAGTAATCTATATTAGTGGTATGAGAGCTAGTGACTGCAGCATAGCAAATACTAAAAAATATTTGAACTCCTCACCTAAGGCAGACCTCGATGTGGCAGGGGGATGACATGTAAGGGTTGATGCGACCGTGAGCGCGGTATGTTCGTCTGCGTAGACAAGGCGCGCGGTTTACCTGGAATCAGAAGTTACAGTTCAATTTCTGGTCTCTTCATTCAACCGCTCATATTAAAATGTAAAACATCATTCAAATTATTTAAATGACTTTACTATGAATCTTTTTGTCATATAATTATAGAATCAATAAGCAATTGAGTAAATGTTGAAGAATTAGGTAACTACAACATGAAATTACCCTGGAATAGGTAAAGCATCACACTACCTACCTACCACCCCAGGAAAGCATTAAAATGTGTCAGTAATAAATAGGAAAGAAGTTTTGAAAACAAAACTGGTTTCATTTTTCACTACTATTTACTCTATGCCTTTTGAAAACAGTTCTGAACATGTTCAATTCACACTGGCAAGCTAAAAAGGCAACATTCATTTATATTAACTAAAATAATCTCTAGAAAGGAAAGAAGTAGTAAGTTCTTTGTGAAAGAGTTGTACGGGGAAGTACTACCACCATACCATTGCTGTTTCAATTTGAAAGATAAAGGTGCTGGTGCATTTACAGGCACATGAGATTTAATATCTTTGTCTCCAGGTAATGGCTCAGTGTACTGGCAACAAATCCATGTATTACCCAAGGATTTCATCAAGAATACATTTACTTGACTCTCATGTGTTACTTGACTAAGGGACTGGTTTTGACACACCACTACACTTAATCACAGCTTACCTGAATGTGATCAATGACCAGCCTGTCAACATCAAGACCTTTGAAGTCCGCATTAGATTCAGCATTCCTCAAAAGCTGAAGTAGGAATTCAGCAGATTTCTTAGGCCAACGACCTTGTGTGGTTCCAAACTGTTTGGCCTGGGCACATCGGCCTACACCTCCATTGAAACGGCGGAATGGAATGCATTCCTTCTTTTCTGTCACATTCTTTAGATAGCGGACAGCACGACGCAGAGGTAGTTTCCTAATAGCCATAGCTGTCTCATAGGTGTTCTGCAAAAAACAATTATTATGTTGAATAGAAACTAGTTATGATAGAACTCATGGGACTCGTATGAGTAAGAGACCAACCAAACATTAACTGAATTTCTTAAATCTTAGGCACAGAATGAACATTTAGTTGAGACTGGAGGCGAGATATTACCGATAGATTCAGTGTCAGGTTTTCATCAATAGATATTAAATAAAGATGTAGGTTATTGTTTCGGCATACCGACGGACGGCCTACAGTTAGTACCTAAGTGTAACAGTGCACAAACATGTGAAGAAGTTTTGTATACAAATGACAACTTCAAATATTTACCTTGAAATGAACGCGAAGGTTTGAGCCACGCGCTTTGCATGACTTCGCTGGGTTATCCGGTTCCTTCGAGTAACGACCCATTTTTGTTTCTGAAACACAGAGCGGCTCGTCACACAATCAACATACACCAGAGGTTATCATTTTATAATATCGCGAAATTTTCACACATCCACCGAAATAAACCAATAAACGGTTAGAATACACTATTGGTAGGACCACCATGGTGCGATTTCATTCAAAACTTTATACTTTTCAGGATGAAATTAGATTTATAAACACAAGAAACCAACCTCCCGGGAGAAATACAGTCAGGAAAAGGAATAGATAAAAAAATTTGACGTAGACTTTTGACGTTTTGACGTTGACATTGACAGTACTGTGCAGCTGTATGTTTTTTCTTTCTTAGTCGTTGTCGATGGAAGTACTTGCCAACTGCAAACTATTTTGCCTAATATTTCATTTCAATCTTGTCATTTAAACCGATATGGGTTCAGAGGGGTGTGATCTTGCTGCTTCTACAATAAGAATGTTCAGGTGCATTGTGCATTTCTGTCTATCACTTGTATACACCCCATGAACCTAGTATAGTTTTATTTCCTGCTTGCCAACCACTGAACTGAAGAACTGTCTAACGCAAACAGTTTGCTACAGATGCATTTTTCGAGCATGCTCTAAAAATAAGTTGCAAGAGTACATGTGCCAAAAGCCTTAGACCTTCCCGCGCCATTAGAGTGCCTTGTCAGTTTCTGAACGAATAGCGGGCGAGAAACGAAGATTGTTTTAGAACGGAATGTTTTTGGACAGATCGTTAAGGGTGTAGATTGAGGCAGATGTTTTTGTGATTATTAGAATTATCTTAAGTAACTTCCTCGTGTTTGGCTTGAATTCTTGTGAAAATCCAACAAACATTTATACTGGAATACGACCACGAGGAGTGCTCGTAATATATAAAAAAACGTTCAATAAAAAAAAAAATATTGACTAGATATTCATTTATTTTCACTGTGCAGCAAGTAAACCTTAAACTATGATCAATAAGATTAGCAATATGTACAGATCAAATATCTATTCTATCATGATATGTATTATTATTTAATTTATTTGCTAGAAAATTCTTAGTTATTTATAACATAAATATTTTAGGAAGGGGTCTTAGGAGTAATACTTAATTAGTTATCTAGGTCTATCTTGTAAGTATTGAGATCAATTACTAGCGACGACAACACCAGCTAACTTGTTGCACAAACACACAACGTTTTTTGATTAAAACGTACCTACCTATGTAGGTAGCTTTCAGTTGTTTATACAACTCATGACTCAGTGGTTGCTACCCAGTGGTAGCAACCAGTCTAAAGATCTGTGTTTCAATATGAATTGAATTCAAAGACGACTTTATTTTCTTTAAAGCTAATTTTATTTGACAATTTAATGCGATAGTGAACCTACATAAATTAATTTTACTATGTACTATATTATAATTGTATATAAATACTTATTCTTGACCTTAGGAAAATTCTAGGTAAGAGCGTACTACAGCGTATTTACATAGATAAGTATATCATTATATATACAACAGTTAAGAGAACCGTTCATTTATTGGTGATGATTATTTATTACTTTTGTTAATTGCTCATGGAAAATAAAGTGGCGAAAGATTGAAATAGTTACACCGTGTTATGTCCTTTGCATTGGCAGGAAGTTTTAAATAAGATCGAAAGAGACAAAACACGGTGTAACTATCTCGAGGTTACGCTGAGTTTAATAGTATCTAGTACCCGAGCTTTAACACGATTCTAAATGATATTTAGGATTTCAACGAATAAATGCCTTATTGACTTTACCTTTGAGCTGCAGCGAGAGCTCAGAAGGATTAAAATTTACAAAACATTAGCAGGACTAGAGCATATTTCCCTGGAATTGTCTAAAATTTGCATACTGTGGAAACCCTAACTTTGTTTTTGCTATGGCTGCGCCATCTAGTGTATTTGTGTCGGATAGGATGGAGCGCGCCAAATTTTAAATGCAGCAATTAAGAAGTTTTTATTTGCAGTTACGGTGACCAGCGATGTTTATTGTATAACTAGTGAGGCGCTGGAGCAGGCGGTTGGATTAATGGAAGTGGTGCGACGCAGGCAACGCAGTTTTCCCTTTCTGAAAAATAAAATTCATCAGTCATTGTTGATGCAAGACCTATTTATTTGTATAGGTATTGTTTTATTACATAGGTACTATTTTTAATAAGTAAGTACGCAAGTTACTTTCATGCAAACCCTATTAGTTTAATAGGAAAACATTGACGGAATAGATACCCTGATGTTGAGCGGTTACTTCGTCCTATAAAAAATATTGCGTTGTCTTACAACAAAGAAATATAGGTCCGTGATAGTAGGGACCTAACTAACTTTTACCTAGAAACGGTAAAAATAAAAACCTAACTTATAAGATCTCGATATTAGAAGACACGAGTAGGTAGGTAGGTAAGTACCTATCTAAGTATCCGTAATTACCTACCTGCTTATTAGGTATAATACGTATTATTAAGCACGATATCCATGCAATAACAATATTACGTCTGACTGATCCCTTCATAATTATGCAACCGATTCGTGTAATTGGCCGTTAGTTCCAGCAATTATATTGGGATTACCTGGGATCAATATCTACCTACCACGTGGCGACGAGAGTACTGTTTATAATCTGTGCTTTTGAAGGTTGAATGAATAAACAAGGCTAGTGGGCTGCTTTTATTTGCTTACTCTGTTGTAATTAATTGGTCTACCCCGTGGGATAAGTAGGTAGGTATGTACCAGTAGGTATTATAGTAAATATTTTAATTTTCTGACTGTTTAGCATATTGAAGTAATACTTCTAATGCGACTTCCAACAGGGTTGCGTTAAACGTTTATCATTAGGTACCATGGACGGGGTATGAAAGCATTGTTCTTTCTCTCTTTCTCTCATAGTCAGTTACGTTTCGTATCTCAGTCGTGTGGCCTAAAGCACACTCGTTTTTTTTATTTTGTAAATCACTGGACAACTATTTTAGTAGGTAGGTAGGTCTACACCTCGCATAGGGACTTAAGAACAGTTCCTTCTAACCTGGACACTCAACACGGCCTTTAAATTTTTATGTTTTGTAGAAATATTTTTTATATATTTTTATCATTAGAGAATGTAACATTTTAGACTAGTTATATTTTAGCCGGAGTAAAAGACCAATCAAAGTTAATTTTTTTCCGGTAGGTAGGTAGGCATACAGGTGTTAAGCCTTAGGTATGTGCCTGTAATTTCACCGGCAACCACACTTTTCACTTTTCAGCAAGCTGCTTGGGGGTAGAAATAAGCATGGTGGCACATCCTTGGACGAGCCCTTCACAAAGAGCTCTACTACCACTAAAAGTAGTGCATCATAGGGCATAATTATATCTAATTAACGTGCGTGACCTACAAGGCAATGCTTTGTTATAGGTGTTGGTTACCAACTGAACATAGGTAGGCAATATGCTTGTTCCAATAGCAGTACAAAAAAAATACCACGGTCGTGCATAGTATAGTGCAGAGAAGGGCGCAAGTCGGGTAAGCGCCACGGCTCCATCCGTTCCTCATCACGTTCCACCTTCGGCACCAGCGCGCCCCAGCACTCCTCGGGACGTGGGGTTGGTGCACTGCGGCAGGGCCAGACACAAGGCTGGGAAAGAAAATACGTACAATATAATAATGCTGGACAATCCACACAGCGTCATCGAGGTACTAGGGTGTGTAGTATATCAGTCATCTGATGACTGATATACTTAATACAATACATTACATACATAGATATTTTATTATACATAGAAAATAACCAGAACACCCGGAATAAATATTTGCAGATTGTACAAATATTTATCCCAAGGCGGGAATCGAACCCGCCACCTCTTGTGTTGCAGGCGGACATACACCCGTTGCGCCATATCGGTCGTCACAATTTATATCCTTAGCGAGTATAGCCCGGGAAAAATCATCGTAAAACCACAGTCATACTGCTTTCTGCAAGTGGATTCTGAGTTTTTTCGCGGTTCTTCGGTTTGCGAGATCTAATTTTTTGTATGGAGATATGCTAGTGCCCCCGTATGCCACTAGGGGTGCTTATCATATCTCCATACAAAAAATCGAGTTCGTAAACCGAAATCCGGTATCCGAAAAACGAAATAAACTCAGAATCCGCCTACTGGGAAAAGAGCCTCTTACGAAGTCTACGAAATTTCGTAGCTTCGTAGCATGTCTTTAATATTTATCATCTCGTTCAAATTCATTCATGCAATTTTTTGCATGAAAATACGCCGGTGCCCCCATATGCCGCTAGGGGCGCTTATCGTATCTCCATACAAAAAGTTCGAGCTAGCAAACCGAAATCCGGTATCCGGAAAACGAAAAAAACCTACGGCATGTTGGTGTTAAGCCTCATGTGCCTGTAATTACACCGGCACCCACACCTTTCAAACCGGAACACAGCAAGCTGCTTGGCGGTAGAAATAGGCATGGTGGTAGTACTTCCCCGGACGAGCCCTTCAATAAGAGCTCTACTACTACTTTCACACAAGTTGAAAGGCCTGCCGGGCTAAGATGTGCAACGTGAGATATGTCGCGCTTGACACGAAATATTTTTTCTATTGATGGACATTTTAGAAATCATAGATAGACCCACAGATAAGCTAAACATCAGCATTAAGTCTTCATTTGATAGATCGAGATAGATTTTTGGCACTGCTATGTTAGCACAGGAAAACAAAAAGAGGTATCTCTATTTTGCACGAGAAAACGAGTAGACAAAATTGTGTCGCGTTG
Organism: Electrophaes corylata; assembly: GCA_947095575.1. Classification (NCBI taxonomy): domain Eukaryota; kingdom Metazoa; phylum Arthropoda; class Insecta; order Lepidoptera; family Geometridae; genus Electrophaes; species Electrophaes corylata. Next base: position 9,149,842 of record OX352715.1, on the reverse strand, counting down.
CACATCTTAGCCTGGCTGGTTTATCCAAAACCAGGCCAATTCTCCATGGTGACATGCCTAAAACGTTTACATATGTTCCGTGACACAACTGTGTTCGAGTTTCGATTAAAAGCACGAGAGCCCTTATCTTTAGGTAAGCTATCTGATGGAACACGCTAGCCAGTTTAAATACCCTCTCTGTCACTTAACTAATAACTACCCTGATATAGGTACCTGTGATTTAATAAGTGGCTCTCAATATGTTTTATTTCAGTTTCAGACACTTTTTGTATATGAATTATTATTAATATACATGTATGTACTTGTGACTACATAAAGCTGTTTTTAGCTTTTAGTACTTCGTAACGGGTCCGCGACAGTCGTAGGTATTATGCGATGATTGATTAGTATCAAATGTACCTAGGTATCTTTTGTTCCAAAAATGTGTCGTTTGAAGCAGCAACACAAGTTTTTTTTTGTGGCATGTATTCGTCATTCGGACAATTTTGCCAATGTCAAGTGGGTTGAAATAAATACTTCTTAGTCAAGTCGGTAAAAAAAGTAAAGCCGGCTGTCATTTGGTTTTGAAGAAAAAGAACATTTTCGTTCAAATCAGGATGCCACATAACACACTTTTATTTCAACTGTTCATTCTTGTGCTAAGACCTCAAGTAATGATGGTTAAAATACCACCAAAATTACCCATCAGAACTTAAAATAACACTAGAAAAACAATTAAAATGAAAATACAATGTTGCTTCCAAAGATGACAGAAAACGAATCCTTTTACAAGTTTAGATTAGTAATGATTACTTATTTACGTCTGTTAGTAATTACATAATAAGGAGGTGTATTTTCAATCTATATTTTATACCACTTATAGAATATGTGTCCTGACTCATGTGTTATGAAAGGAATGGGGTTGTAAAAAAAAATCCTGTTATTTAACCTCTGAAAAGATGCAGCCGGCGTTGAAGCTTGTACGAAAAAAGCACGCTAGCGAAAAATGCGTACCTTAAGTATTAAAAAACCTCAGCTCACACACTAGTACTAAAAACTAGCACTAAACATTTTTTTATATAAAATTCAGTTTGAAAATACTTTTACCTTATGAAAACAATGTTGAGAGCCCTTGTGCAAGCTTAAAGTGATTATGGAATTTTATAATTTTGTCATTAGAATGACACAAGAAAATCTAGAAGTACCGTATGCCAAATCAACTTAAAAATTACTTAAAACTAAACTAACTAAATTAAAACTAAAAATTAATTATGTGACCGTGACAGGTTGCAAGGCATACTTGCATTAAGGAATACCAACAAAATGTGGATATGTAGATACCAAATGTAGTATTCGGATCGGACATACTTACCTCTAACTCCCTTATATTACCTTTAATAGGAAGAGGAGAAGAGGAAAGATATTTACCTACTTTGCCTGGGGATAAAAGTAGCTATTTATACATATTTTATATACAAGATAGCTATAGAATAACTTGAATTAACAAAAAATATCATATTGACAACTACCTATCTAAATCCTTTTTGGCTCTATAACACATAAACAATTCAGCGTTTGTTCCGTACAATTATTTACGTGAAACCACCGCTCGTGTCGTAATGCTTCAATACTTTTTAATAAATAAACAGCTTCTGTACGATTAACACACTTTCCGATCGCGTGTCACTGTTATTATTCAAATTAAACTTTCTATGAGTTAGTTATGAATTCTGATTGTGTTGAACAAAGGGAGTTTTTCATTGCTGTTGTGGGAAATGTTTTTTAAAAAGTTTTTTTTTGTATTAATACTATAGCTTTTTTATGCGATTCATTTGTAGGCAAATAATTTATAATTACGATATAGTTAAATCAAACGTATTGTATCTATTATCACCTATATACTTTGACCTCACAGCTCAGGTAGTATAGTGCCTTCTGCACTGTTGGTTTTGTGTTCGATTCTCACCGAGTACAAATTTTGTTTGATGAACATAGATGTGTTTTCTCTATTCTGTGTTATATTGTATATTTATAAAAAACTTTTTTTTTTTAATAAAAAGTACTCTATCACTACTCTGGTTCACAGAGCCATGTTTTTGTTTGTTTATTTATCCACAACATACAAGTATCGCTGTAAAAAAAAAAATTTTTTTTGTTACTTTTACAACATTGTAATAGTAGCCAATTAACTGCAAATACCTAAAAAAAAACTCCCTCAACAGCGCACGAACAAAGGAATAGGGCCATACATTACGGCCCAAAAGCCGGCAAAATTAATGTTCCGCACATTCTGCCACCAATAAAAATGGCTGCCAAATGTCATCTCCCAAATGAGGTAAATAAAAAAATTCAAATGTCACTTCGACATTTAACTAAAGATAAGGGCGAAACATACTTACAATACTCATTTAATATTGTTAGCTTACATATTTTTGTGAGTAATATTCTTGGAATTTGATTATAGCAATGTCCCAATGAATTATTAATTATTTTAGGTGATGGAACTTTATTAATGGTTTTTTGTATGTTTATGGATATTCGATTGTTATTCGAGTGGTTTTTAATTACATAAATTGATTGTCTCTTTGTTTTAAAAAAATTGTTTAAACACCGGTCAAGTGCGAGTCGGACTCGCACACGGTTCCCTACCATTATCTATAATAAAAACGGCAAAATAATCACGTTTGTTGTATGAGAGCCCCCTTAAATATTTATTGTATTCTGTGTTTTAGTATTTGTTGTTATAGCGGCAACGGAATTACATAATCTGTTAAAATTTCAACTCTTTTACAAAACGGTTTATGACATAGATACAGCCTGGTGACAGACGGACAGACTGACTGACTGGCATATAGAAAAACCACTAGTCATAGAGACTTGAAATTTTCAGGGTATATTCATCTTGATGTGTACTAAGAAAGGAATTCCCGCAATTTAACTAGGTACTAAACGGGTATAGAGGGAGTTGATATTTGTATGAAAATAACTTCAAGCGGACGAAGTCGCGCGCGTTTTGCTAGTATATTCATCATCATCATTGGCCTTCAACATCTATTACAGATGATTTAGGTGGCGTCAGTTAGGCCACAGACCACCTAGATGGCACTGAACACTTTTGCTAGTATATTATAACAATTATAATACCACTAAACTGTGTAGCCAGGGCATTTTTTATCAGCAGTACAAACCTAACCCCCTCTATTCTCACGACGAACATTACAGAAAAAAACAAGCAATTCGTACGTACAAATACTGCGACCCCGTAGTGTTATGTAATCTGGTCACGTACTTAATAGATACTTCAGTGGAGCCTCGCAGACGATTCTATTCTATCACTTGATGTTCGTATAAATCAGTGCGATTTTGTTATCTTGAAACTTTGTTTCAGTCACGTAAAGTGATTATGGTTTAAGATGGCGTAACGTGCGTGGATTTTTATTTTTATTTCAGGGTTTATGTTGGATATAATAGATAAGTATTTATTTCAGGCTAAAATTTGTTCCTGAAAATGTATTCGTCTGTTTTTTATGCAGTGAAGTTTATGGTAACTTATATAGGGTACTTATAAGAGGTAAAATAGATGAAGTACTACACTCAGAACTACTAGTAGTAATAACATTAAGTAGTAAACTGCCAACAATAGACCGCGCGAGCACAAACATCAGAAACAAGGTCACATCACATCTTCACTAAGTTATTATGAGAAGTCTATGCTTAGTTTTATCAATCCAAAAGAAATATCTCCAAAGATATGAAAAAAATACTGTGCAATAAATGACATAAAACTTAAAGCAATAGAAAAATAACTAACGTTTTTAAACACGTGGGTTAGTACGGTAACAGGGGCGTAGCTACCGCCGTATCTGCCGTATCAATTATACGGGGCCCCCATGCCACGGGGCCCCCGATGTGCATAAGCAAAAATTAATAATAACTTCCCAAATTTTTTTTTATTTCAGAAATGACAAAAAGCAAAAAGGCAAGGAGAGTGTATATTTAATTTGAATTGTTTGTAAAAATTTTGGAAAAAGTTACATAGATAATTATGATGAAAAAATATTTCTTTTAATTTTATGCCAACATTTTTTTCTTTTGCGAGAAATCTTTACCCTTCATAAGGGCCCCCAAACAAATTTTTATACGGGGGCCCGCCACGGCACGCTACGCCACTGTACGGTAAATACCCCTAGTGGACCATTCTGAGAGAAAAAACTACCTATTTTTTATAATAAATATTTGTGTACATTTTCACCCAACATCATCTATTCCCAACCTAAGCATAGCTTGTACTATGAGAACCAGATGACTGACAAAATACTTATATAGGTACGTTTTTTTGTAAATAAATACAACATAACACCTAGACTGAGAACAAAGATTTGTTCCTTACACAGATGTTTGTCCTCGGTGGGGATCGTACCCCCAACCTACAGCACAGAAGGCAAAGCTACTACAAACTGAGATGTGAGGCTAGTTCATTTAAAGTTCATGAAACAGCTGTAAACCTGTAGAAGTCTAGTCTATTAGTTAAAAAAAAACTCCAAACAATACTAAAAATTGTCACTTAAAAAACATAAATACATTCACAAAAACAATTTATACAAAATGTTAAGTAACAAAATGGGAATCACAAATTCCCGAAGCACCACGCCGTGGTCTCCGGGGGCTGAGCAGCGAAGTTAATTACACGCTCCACACACAGACGGACAGACAATGATGTTGCTTCGATATTAATTGTGTTTGGCATTGCAAGTCGCTGCCCTGTTTAATTTATAGGTTCGTTGCAGTTTGCTATAAGTTTCTCCATCAAATATTGAAAACTAGCAGAAACGCGCGCGACATTGTCGCGAAGTTGTTTTTATTCAAACTTCAGTCCCTGCTATGCTTCTTGCTGCTATGTTTAGGGGTTGAATTTCGGGAATTTTTAGTAGTAGTAGAGTTCTTAGTAAAGGGCTCGTCCGGGGAAGTACTACCGCCATACCTATTTCAGCCGCCAAGCAGCTTGCTGTGTTCCGGTTTGAAGGGTGTGGGTGCCGGTGTAATTACATGCACATGAGGCTTAACACCTGTATGCCTCAGGTTGATGGACGCAGAGCAGTGCAGCACTAACGTGACCTACAAGGCAATGCTTTGTTATGGGCTACTTAAAATCAGGTGGGCCATATGCTTGATCCATCAGCAAATTATATTTAAAAAAAACTTTTCTTAAAATTTCAAATTTACGACCAGCGACTTAGTCTGCATCGTTTATTATGTGTTTTTAGGTCGCTCCGATCATAAGAATAGAACTATACAATATTCAATGGTTTAGCAGCTTTCATTACAAAAGCACAAATTAAATCAAACTTAACTCAGCTTTGAGAGCAAACTCCTCATCTGAAGAGTACTCAAGAATCTCAAAATTACTCCCCAAAGGGTACTCAGACCATCTGAAGTTTCAGTTGCGTTTGTACGATCAATAGAACTGTATCTATCAATAGGTATCTTTATTTGATAGAATCATCATTATTAATAACAAGTTGTAGAAGTCCACGGCTAGACATGAGCCTCTACCATACGTTTTTAGGAAAAACGATTAGACTTTTCCATTCACTGACTTGTATGAAAGTGGTAATCTAATGATGATTGTAGAAAGAGGTAACCACTCGACAGCAGGTGGGTCATCTGCTTGTAACCTACCTACTTCTTTTCATAAAAAAAGGTGTGAATAAGCTTAAATAAATAAATAAATAATGCTGGACGATCCACACAGCATCATCTAGCCCCAAGCTAAGCAGAGCTTGTGTTATGGGTACTAGATGACTGATATACTTAATACAATATTATATTACATACATAGATATTTTTTATTATACATAGAAAATACCCAGAACACCCGGAATAAATATTTGCAGATCGTACAAACATTTATCCCAAGGCGGGAATCGAACCCGCTACCTCTGCGTCGCAGGCGGTCATTCGCCCGCCGCGCCACATCGGTCGTCTTAGGTTCATATTATACCACGGTTTTTAAATTTTCGGCTACGTTTAACGACATCAGACGACCGATCTGGCGCGGCGTGCGAATGACCGCCTGCGATGCAAGAGGTGTCCGACTCAATTCCTGCCTTGGGAAAAATGTTAATACGATCTGCAAATATTTATTCCGGGTGTTCTGAGTATTTTCTATGTATAATAAAAAATATCTATGTAAGTATGTAATGTATTGTATTAGGTATATCGGTCATCTAGTACCCATAACACAAGCTCTACTCAGCTTGGGGCTAGATGATGCTGTGTGGATTGTCCAACATTATTATTATTGTAAAAGTTTATACAAACGGACATAAATTCTAAATTACCTCTAAGACCTCATACTCGTAACAAAATATCATTAAATTCAAGTTTATATCATGTCAATATTCAAATGGTATTTTTCAAAACTGACATTTCAAACACGCCCAATTTCGACAATCAAATTCTAGTTTCAATCTCGATTCAGCTCCAAAAAAATCCTCTGTACCTATTGCATATCATTTGTAATTAAGACAACTGAAAGTCTTTAACGTTATTTACCATCAAGTAACCCTAGCTGTCAATTAGCGTAATTAAAAATGTATTCAATAACGTTACTTCAATGGATTACTGTATAGGCTCTGTGTGTCAGCCATGTTTGCACAGGGCGCGATGTTGGAGGGTTTGTAGTTTCACCTCAATAAGGTTGTTGACATATGGTATCCCACTGTGGAGCGGCAACATCGTATATCTTTTCTTCTTCTTCTTTTTTATATGGCTTCCGTGGATCTAACTTCCACAATTTTGTCAATGTCTATAATTATGGCTCCCGTCTGTCACTTCTTTGGACAATCTTGATAGTGCCATATAAAGTTTCAGTCAAGTCAGCCGAATATTTCTTCAAAGAAACTCGGTGGTTTTCTAAAAAATAACGTTAGATTATAAACAGTTCTTCGATTATGGTGATTTTCATGTGCTTTAAAGTAGCTATTACATGTATATATATTTTTTAATTAGTAGTTAGTTCACAACAATAGTACCTCTAAGATATACTGGTAACTCATAACCTAACCAGCTGGATGAAATAATTTGAATAATTTTTCTAAATTTGTTTTAAAATATGAGACGCATTGGAAACTTGTCTCTCTAATTCTAACGTGAGGTTTTTGAACTTTAGGATTTGCCGTTCAACACAATTTAGTGCCCAAAGAAGCAAGGAACGTTCCATAGCGATAGTAAACATTGTATTTACTACCCTACTGCGCCACCCCTGCGCTTACAATGCTCTAAAACAATGACAGTATCACTAAGCACACTGCTTGTCCAAACAATCAATTCAATAAGTTGAAAGGCCCTTCGGCGCCGATGGTAAGCGGATTGTCCCCGTACTCGCTACAGTAAAACAACTACCACAGCGTAAAGGAAACAGCTGAGTAAACACAGCACAGTGGGACGCTGGGTGTGACAAAATCAACACAAGAATTAGGAAATGAAAGATACTACGGCTCAATGGCAAAATTAAATGTTTGTTATTGAAGTAACTTCTTATGCGACTTCCAACAAGGTTGCGTTAAACGTTTAACACTACCATGGATGGGGTATGAAAGCACTGTTCTTTCTCTCTTTCTCTCATAGCCAGTTACGTTTCGTATATTAAAGAAGTTTTACTTCAGTCGTGTGCTCTAAAGCACACTTGTTTTTTTTTATAAAATCAGTTAAAATGCATTTTTTCAATTATATTATTTTAAAAAGTCGTGCCAGTTCCTTATTAAAATTTTAACTTTGAAATAAAAAAAAAGTTCTTTGGCTAGAAGAACAGGCAAGAAACATAATGGATTAAAGTATTTTGCATATTCAAAATAATATTAATCATTTTTGACGTCATTTATTACACACTATCTAAATTGTAATGCTCAGGCAATATACATTCAAAAATCGTACCTGACAGTTGATCATTTAAGATATAAAGATGGTATAAAGACAAACCAGCTTCCAAAACCAAAGTAATGATTTAGCTGTTCTATTTAAGCTACGCATGCCCAGTCAGTTTAACGATTACAATTTAATCTCGGTTCGCCTTGATCCGCCTGTTATATTGTTTGTGATGCGATTGGATGCTTCACTGGAATATTTGACTATCAATTTGAAATAGGTGTATGAAAAGTAACGTTTAATCGGCAATCGGGATCTACACTATAAAACATTCGTGTGAAGTTTTATTTTGGTTTTTATAAAAGGTATGTTCGAAATGCATATGAAAAAGTTGAGCCATCTACTGACCATAACAAATGATCTAGAGATAGCTCAACACATCCAAATATGTACCAATCGGAATGATGTTAAGTGGTAACCATCACCTATAACAAAGCATTGCCTTGTAGGTCACGCACGTCAGGTACGTGCCCTACGATGCATATTTGTGCGTTTAATTTCACCAGCACCCACACGCTTCAAACCGGAACACAGCAATACGAGCATCACTGCTTGGCGGTAGAAATAGGTACGGTGGTAGTACTTCCCCGGGCGCGCCCTTTCACAAAAAGCTCTACTACTACTACATTACAATTAGGTTACAATACCATAACTATAAACACAGCCATTTCAATCCGTAATTGAATAATTACTGTCCCCCATACAACAGTATCCCTTTGAAGGGATTACAGAAAGGGCTCTCAACGCCCGTTAATTACTACGGTCTCATCGTTAAGGCTTCGACGCCTCTTTATTTACAACGTAAAGCCTATTCAGCTCAATTCAATGGAAACGTGTTAAATAAATAGAAACTGTAGGTATTTGTATCGTAGCATAAACAAACAGTACTGAAATTCGTGAAATTGAAGGTAAATAATAATTAATGTACAAAGCAAAGGTCCTACGTCTACTTACTTAACATCGTGGATTATTAGCTTTTTCCGTAACTTTTTCTCATAAAAAGGTATACTTATATCAACTTTATTTGTTCAAGTTACGTTTGAAATCGTGTTCTATTTACAAATGTATTTTATTTCTTCCTTCGCATCACCATGCCAACAGCTTACTCAACGTTCACAGTGGAAAGAACCTTTGAAAATGCTGACTAAATCGAAAATCTCCAATTAATTGGTCGCACGGCCCGATCGGTAGTAAATTAAACATTTTCCCTTATTTAAAACGGAATGAAGTTCATTTTGGATTCCGCGTGCCGTAATTATACAGTTTACGATGTGCGAATGCGATCACAGTAAAGTACCTACTCACTGCGACTGCATATATTGTAGGATCGAGTCGTATACATGCAGTCGTATACATACAGTGGTATACAACAGTGTACATACAGTAATGTCACTCCACGTCTACCAGTGTAAACGCTTCTAATTTTGATATTTAATTGCCTATCCTACTAATAAAGTTTGTAAGTATGGACTAATCTGGACTAATATTATAAACGCGAAAGTTTGTAAGTATGGATGGATGGATGTTTGTTACTCTTTCACGCTCTAACCGTAGACCGATTTCGATGAAATTTGGAATAAACATAGATTATAACTTGGATTAACACATAGGTTTTTTATCCCGAAAAAATAACGGGAACGGAAAAAAACTCCCACGCGGGCGAAGCTGCGAGCGGCCGCTAGTAATACAATACTTTTAATGTGAGTTGTACTTATCTTATAACATATGCGGGCTCGATTCTCGCGACGGTTCAAATGTTTACATGTTCTGCAAAAAATTGTTCCAGTCATTCCGGGCTCTATTGTAGTAGGTAGCATAAGGGAATCCTACTCGAAGTTACTATGTTATGTGACTGTTAGATGGATAAAGTCTTATTCATATAGGTAGGGTTCACTAGCTAAGCTTAGCAATAAATAAATAAATAAATAAATAAATAATGCCGGACGATCCACACAGCATCATCTAGCCCCAAGCTAAGCAGAGCTTGTGTTATGGGTACTAGATGACTGATATACTTAATACAATATTATATTACATACATAGATATTTTTTATTATACATAGAAAATACCCAGAACACCCGGAATTTATATTTTTTTTTTAATAATTCTGCCTGTCTTTTTGTTGATAAGAAATTATCAGTGACAAGAATATTTATACAGCCGCTTTAAAGTGGCCGACACTTTAAAGCGGCTTAATATAAACAAGTCTTATTATTTTATTTAAAACATTAATTAGTGTTCTTACTGCTTGAAAATATTCTATTCTGTGACTGAACGGGCGGCCATTTTGCGAAAATGGCGTCGATCTCTTGAGGAAAACGCGACGCTGAACTTAAATAGGTAACGAATGTTTGTAACTGAATAGAATTAAACTTTTACGTATGTATTACTTCTTGTGATTTTAATGCAAATTATCTAAGCGTTGCAAGTAAGTACTGTTTTATTTTAAGTTTTATCTGACAAAAAGACTGATTTAACGTTTATAAATTAGTGGGTTTTATATTCTATGAAATAATTCGTAGCCTACGCCGTAGCATATAGGTAGCGCGTATAGGTAGGTACCGACTCGAGTTATGTTCAATACCAACGTTTACTGCGCTCTGCATTGTTTGGGTGTGCGCTCGTTTGTACCTATTATTGCATAATGTTCGAACAGATTTAGTATAGATTATCATTATTGTAATCGAGAACCTAGTAGTTAACCTTTTTTTTAGGTTTTAAGCTACTATTGATAAAACTGTACCGCTATTTTTTGTGTCAAATAAATAAATAAATAAATATATCTACGAACACTTTTGGATTCTACTATTGTTAGTATGTAAATTTTTAACGATTTTGTCAAACATAATAAAAACACAGTGGCCTTCTATTTAGTTTAAGTTCAATATTTTTTATAAAAAGCTATGAAATAAGCCACTATCTCACTTGATGTTGAGCAGTTACCTCTGTGCACAAAATATTTGAGTAACTCAATCCAGCTTAAGTTCATTTTGTAAAACCATTTTCTTTATATAAAATGCGAACTTCCGCGAAGAAAAATCTAATCACCTCGATTACCTCGCCAGCCGAGGTGATTGGAAAAATTTTCTCTTCCAACTTTTTAAATTGGATCTGAACTCAGCTCCGTTTGCTTCGAAAGCAGACTCGAGTGGATAATACGATTCAATACTTATTAAGGGCACAGTTTGCAAAGCTATTTTCATACAAGTTTAACGTTGTCTGCACGTGTTTTGATTGAAAACATAAATACGTTACAGGTTTTGTTGATTTAACTTTCGTATTTTATTTTTTGTAGCTTGTAATAGAACATAATTGCAATGTAATAGAATATAAAGAAATGGTTTAAGCTCATTATCAAAATTAGGAAACGTATAGGCGTCTATGCCTATTAATACACAAAGGTATAGATTAGAATAGAATCCATCTAGTCATTGTAATCAAGAATTGTCATTTTTTTAGGTTTAAAACTGACAAAATTGTACCACTTTTTTCTATTAACTAAACAAATAATCATCTTGATGTCATGTGGGGTGTTCCTTTCAATGTTTTGTTTCAACGTTTAAGAGTACCTGTAGAAAATCCTAGTTTGCATCGTATACAATGGGAGTACTGATAAAATTATGCAATGAAAGAATTTGGAGAACGAACTAGACTTACCACATTCCTAGGTTGGTCTTCCTCTGTAGTTTCAATATCCACACTTTCGTCACTATCTCGATCACTTTTGGGTGAACGAGCTGGCGAACGGAGTGGTGAGCGGAGCGGTGAGCGATGCGGTGAGCGATGCGGTGAGCGGAGTGGTGATTGAAGAGGAGAACGACTATGCCGCGATGAAGCTGACAGGGGTGACCTACTAAAATAAAACATTTCTAAATTAATTTGTTATTTTATCTTCTAGTAAGAGTGCAACCTTGGTTAAAAAATGCACGAGTTAAGATAATCTAAAATGTTATTTATCGTATTGCCGTTTTGTGCAGTGTAACTCAAAATAAAATCATCATCATCATCATCAACAGCCTGTAGTAGTCAACTGCTGGACATATGCCTCCCCCATACGTTTCCAAGAAGAACGATTCTGAGCCTTTTCCATCCATCGACTTCCCGCGGTTCTAACAACGTCGTCAGTCCATCGGGTAGGACGTCCTACGCTTCGTCTTCCGGTTCAAAATATAATGCGAACCTTCATTTATCATTTTTCCGAGTAGACACCCTAAAATATTCTGTTTTAAATATTTACCTATTTGGTGACCTTGTGGGGGAACCAGGTGATATTGGAGAGTCCATCCGTCGCACCGGCCTGAATGCCCGGGGCTCTTCCAGAGACCCCACACTACTTAGAGCTGTTAGAGCTCCTTTTAACAAACAAAAGAAGATTAAATAATTTTAGATTTAATAATTTTGTTATATCAAATTTTGCACGCCATAACATTGAAACAAATACCTACAATACTGCAACATCTGTATCTGTACATGTAATTCGGCAAATATATTTAACTATAGGCAACAGACCTCCTTTTAAAAGACAAAAGAAGATTAAATAATCACTTAACTATAGGCAACTTTACAAAATATATTGAGTAGTTTGTTGAAAGGGTTTAGGTTCCGGGTTAAGATCATGACTTTAAATCAAGGTTTCTGTACAGTAGTTACGTGCATGAAGTAAAAATTCTCGTGTAAGCCTCAATAGGGTTGAATATTGGCTAAACTTATAATAAGACAGTTTAAAATAAAGTGGCCTTTGCATTTATTATAGATAACTTATACAGCGTTACAAATATAAGTAGTAAGTAATTATGTAGTGAAATTATATGATAATGGTGTCCAAACCTGGTGACCAAAGTGTGGGCTTCAGCCAGGGTATAGCATACGGCAGGGGCAGGCGCGCGCCCCACACGTAGTCAGCTAGCCTGGGCACCGGCGCGTGCGCACTGGGAGGGCTTGGGGCTCGCTTTGCCTCGGGCTCCGGGTCTGGTCTGCGGAATGGAACCCTTCTGTGGCACAAATTAAAGCTGAACTTTTTAAACGGACTATTATTTGGAATCATAAAACTAGATCTACTTTTTTCAGTTGCATTCCAAGACTTGTACCCAAACAGCTGAACGAGGGTCGATTTGAACATGGCCATAGGTTACCAAGTTAAAATAACAACTTCTAAAATAACAAAGGTCTTTATTAGAATTTTAAACATTTTCGCTTTTCTCTATTCCTCATTTTGTTTAATTTTAATTTACTTTATGGATTTTTAACCTGTAAATCATTATCATAATTATAAATTGAATGAAGTATCGGCACGGGAAAAATAATCATCCTACTTCCATAACTGTCTTTGAAAATTATATTTAACTCTACTATGTTTTACTCTACAGAGATAAGACTAAGGTCTCTTATCCTTACCTAGCAGCAGAGAGCATTCTCTTCCTAGTCCCTCCATTGAACATAGCCTTAACATCTTCCCACGCATGGACCACCTCGTCAGGGGGAGTTCCGCTCAGCTTCATATGCCTTCTCCAGGAGTTGAAGTTGGCTGCGTCTGGCTGCACGTACTTGTCTCCCGGACCCACGCGGTGGGAATGGAAGATAAACTTGTTGGGAGAGAAGAAAAGACCACAGAATGCGCATTTTATGCACTTTGCTCGGGAGGAATTGTACCTGTTGGTAGGAAATAAAATTACTTACAATTTACATCAATTTATTGACGCTACGAATCAAACACAATTGTCTAGTAGAAGTAGAAGAAAAGTATCATCATTATTGGTGCAACGCTTAGACGAGTAAACACTCGTCTAAGGTGCAACGTCTACTGACTTATAGGTTTAGGTCTATCATCTGTGCGTTGTGGGTTCGATTTCCATCGACAAACCTTTGTGTGATAAAACTATAGGTTTGTTGTCAGTTTCAGTGATATAGCTTCATAAATGTTACAGCTGCATGGCAGAAACAAACAAAAGGTTTACCACCAAATGGTGGTCAGAATGTGAAATCGCCATTGGCTTAAAAACTCTTTTGTATTAGAGAGAGAGATATAAGTTCACTCAACATGAGTTTTTGTAGAGACCTCTTTGTATAGTCAGCCGTCAAAATGGGATCCGAATAAAACCCTTCTTTGCCTAATGGATGATCAAGTACCTGGCTGGTAAGAAAGCACCACGGCACCCCCAGGCACACTCATGGTGGACGGCGAATGCAAAGTCATCTGGCAGTCTAGGCGGTGCATTGTCTCCCAAAAACGACTTGCACAGTCTCTCCGCCTCGCGCCTGGTGATCATACCTGCACACAAGTGTACCTAATGAAGCTGGGCTTGTGATACAGAAGTTACACTACTACAAATTCTCATGTATCATGCTCGTGGTAAATAAGTATAAAATAAAAAATTACATCGTCTTCTCGCTTTGTTATTTTTGAAGCCTCTATGCTTCCATTCAAAGTCAAAAAGCATTTATTCAGTAATACCTATATCCATAGGGATCATTTTAAATCGTCAGGTGAATTTAGGTGAACCATACCTATAAGAACAAGTTTTCAAACTGACGGCTTGGTTTCCACCGTTTTTGTATGATCCTTTTACAAATAAAAAATACGTTACCTAAGAAATGGTAAGACAAAGAACATGTAAAGGCAATCATGTCAAGAGAATAATATACCGCAAAAGTTCAAAGTACTAACAAACTTACCACATCTCCTAGAAGAGACAGGCATAGCCCCAGCTCTTCTCAATATCTCCAGCTGAACGGGCGTGCACTGTACACAAGTAATACCCAGTGCCACACGCCGGTTGTGTATCTCATTGTACGAGAACTGCTTGAGTAGCGTGTTAGAGATCTGTGCTAGGCAGAGCCGCTCGTTGCCCTCGATAACCAGGGAGACGATAGGCACACCGTAGAGAAGCACTGTGCTGACCTGGTAAATAATAATATGAAAAAAAATGTAGTTTAGTATTAGTTTGGTACCGAAACCAGCTTCAGAATCAGAAAGATAATAAAGGTGAGATGTTGAAAAAAGGAAGTTATTGTTAATTTAGTTTTGCAAGAAAATACGTTTGGTGAAAATAAATATTTGTGAACATTATTACACAACATTAAGTAGCCCCAAAGTAAGCTTAACTTGTATTATGGGAACCACCAGATGACTAATATAGTACCGACTTATACACTTAATGTTTTTTTTCATAAAGAGGCTATTAAATAGATTTGTAATCTTACTTGATTTGGTTTACTGGTGAGCTGCAATCCTTTGTCTCTGGGTTTTAGACTTTCTCTCGGAGAGAGAGCTAAGTTAGTCGCCTCCATCCTTAAAAGAATAATTACACTTTTTAAAGAGCATTCTTTGAAACTCACGTCAAAATTTTACATTCAGTGTATACCCATATTTTGCACTAGTAATCATTCCATATGTGATAGGTTGGAAGCCCAGCCGCTGCTGGAATACTAACTGGTTTCCTCACGATGTTTTTCTAGGAAAGAATGTTAATTTATGTGGTTTTATTACAATAATGCCGTCCGTTCCACCATTAACTAAATAAACCACAAAATAGCTTCATTCGGCATTTTCGCTCAATAAAACTGCACGGTTACCAATAAATTGGGACAAAAGTGATCGTTATTACAAATAAGCATTTTGCGTGAGAATCCAGTGTATCGAATATCAATTGGCCAGGGGTGGCGATAATGTATGGGATAACGCCCTCATCACCCCTGATTTAGGGTTGCTAGTCGGCAATGTAAAGTATCTGTTGAATAAGTTTTGACAAGTCGAATTTTTACGCCTGTGGCTTACAATAAAAAATGAACGAAGTGTTGTACCTATTGACGTTTTGAGTTACCGCGTACATTACAGCACACCGCGCAGTTTACCTACCATGTAGTAGTAGTAGAGCCCGTATGAAGGGCTCGTCTGGGGAAGTACTACCACCACGCCAACTTCTGTCGCCTAGTCACTTGCTGTGTTATAGTTTCAAGGGAGTGGGTACCGGTGAAATTACGGACACGTGAGGCTTAACACCAGTTTGCCCCAATTTGATGGACGTCATTGCTTCGTAGGACCCGTTTTTAAAACGCATTGCTTCGCAGGTTATACCTATACTAGTTTTAAAATGTATAAAATACAAGTAAACTTACTAAAAAAATACGTCTCTCATCTACGCGTATTTCGATTCTTTTAATTCCAATTTAAATTTTTAAAATTTTAATGGCCACTTTATAATTCCCTTAGCCAGTGCAACAAAACATGTCATCACTGTGATATGATGAACGACTTTTAACGAACCAGCCCTTACTAAAGAACCAACATAGGGTTGCCGCCGGCGCATCGCGGTGATGACGCAACGTCACAGCCTGAAGGAAACAGCTCCATCACTTTTGGCTCTAGTACGACATACATTACCACAAAACGCTTAAATTTATACTTTGCTTGTCAACTGAACCTCTCACTGTTAGTAAGAATTATTGAAAAGAGATAGCGTTTAGGCTAATTTTATCTTTGGACAGAGTTTTTAATACTATAAATGTATGTGCTAGTGCTTCCAGGAAAGTAAACTCTAGCTAAACCAAAAAGTCATAGATTCTGTGACCTACTCAATAGTATTAAACAAGCCTATGCGCTTATTTTTCTAAAAAATAAGCCTCAGTTTAAATAGCAGTAAGCAGGTAATTAATACAAGACAGTTATTTATAATAGGTGTGTACAAAATACACATGAAACAGTAACACTATCAGCAGACGCAACAAACGATCTGGAGATAGTTCAACTGACGCAAAGTACCAATCGGAAACGTCCCAAAGATGCTGGCTGCATTACCATTACCACACTGAATGGCAATTCTTAGATGCTGAGCCAGATACTACAACCCTTTTACTAAAAAATATACGTAACTTAGTTGCGCAATTAGTACCAGGGTTACGGCGCGTTTAGACGGCGCGAAAGCTTTCGCGCGGCGGCCGCGCGGCGGCCGCGCGGTTGGCCGCTTGACAGGAATTTGAACGTTGCTTTCTAGAATATAAAGACGGTATTCGATATTGATGTTGTCAACCGCGCGGCGGCCGCGCGGCCGCCGCGCGGTTGGCTCGGTATCAGGGAATTTCAACGTTTTCGTCTAGTAAATTGAGTTGAAATCACGGTGGCCGCAAGCATAGAAAAATTTTACCCGAACAAATGAACAATGATTTCATGGGTGATTTCAAAAAAGATCGTAATACATTTTTTTTATGCGAGATTTTAATGCAGAATAACATCCAGTTTGATGGTTTAAATATCCGGCACTGAAATTTTATTTTTATTTTATTTAATGATTTATTTTATGTTTTAATTATACGGTTTGAGTGTAAGGGCCTTGCCTTTGATACCCCTCTATGTACCAAGACAAATATACCCTGAAAATGTTAAGTTTCTACGACCAGTTTACATTACGGTTTAGGCTGTGCGTTGTCTATTAGGTCAGGACAAAAATTCTTATATTTGGTAAAGATTATCCACATATACCGTTGATAAAGCTGCCGTCTGTGGACTAGATCCGTGTTGAATTCTTTTTCTAGTATTTCAACCCAAACTGCATTTTTGATATTTTTTGTGCTGTCTTATTTCTGCCTCCCACTCTGAAAATACCATTGGCGAGCTTACTAATGTATGGTTTCTTGTCGTCAACCTCGCAGATTTTTTACTTAGCTAACATAAAAATAAGGACCTAAAATCGAACGTACTTAAATTAGCTCGAATGGCGTAACAACAGCTGATCACCACTTTATATCTTCTTTTGTAAGTCAATCTCAGTTTTTTGAGGTTCAAAATATATTAAACAGCTGATCACCACTTTATTTCTTCTTTTGCAAATGAATCTCAGTTTTTGAGGTTTAAAATATTTTATAAATATAATATGATTTGAAAGAATAGCTTGGCTGAATATTTCTCCCTTTTGTCAAGCATTTCACACTATAGGTTACCAAACCACAGGCAGTATTGTGATTGAGATACACTCAACCTGAAAACCGTGGATAATTTGATCTATCTCTCTTATAATAGAAGCTCAGCTCCATAAAATGTGAACTATTGAAATATCACTCACTTAGAAAAGAAAGTTATGTTATGATAATATATGTAAATTTTCCTACGCGATGGAATCAAGAATTATGAAATCCGTAGAAGAACCAAATCACCAACATAGCTTTCAGAATCAGCAAGTTAAAGTAGCAATGGGTATTTATCTCGTAGAACCACAGAGCAATAAATGATTCTCAAATGGCGACCATGAACTGAAAGATAATGCACAAAATCCAGTGGGCCAACGACATTGGGGTTGCGGGAAGTTGGCGCAAAAGTTAAATTAGTTCTTCCTGAAAGCGTAATAGTAGAGACCTACGTGGGCCAGATCAGCAGTGGTGATGATGATGATGTTGGGTTCTATAAAGTTTGAAAAAAGCAGATATGATCTTATTTAATATTACCCACAGTATCATTCACTGACAGCATCATTTTGATGATTTTGACTTACTTAACCTTTAATAATTTGTTGGTCCCAGGGACCCCAAGGTTAAAAAAAATTTTTTTTTTTGTCCTACGTTGCGATAGTTTGTTATTAATTGTACTTTTTAACATTAAAGTTTTTTGTCAGTTATCTTCTAGTAAGAACTTGATTATCAAAGAGTTGATTAGCCTCGACATCATTATGGTGATGAAGATTCCGTATATTGTTTAGTGGCATCATGGACAAACTCTCTATGTTAATGTCCCGAATCCCTATAGAGATCGTTATTTTGTACATAGCCTTCCACAGTAATCCTCTTGCATCTTAGTTGCAACTCAATGATCAGGTCATAGTCTACCTTCTTATACTGTAAAGTTGAGCCTTTCTTTTTATATTTAAGAAAGAAATAGTTTTATGACTTTATTCCCCAAGCACGGTAGATATCCCCTCCAATCTCTTAGTACCAAGTACCTACTCAAGATTCTTCGAGGAAGTCTAAAAGGGTAGTCAGAAGTATGTCAGTACATTTGGTACATATCCACATTTTGCAGTATTCTATTACAATTTAATCCATTATATTTATTTTAACTTGATCGTAATTCATTGAAAACGATTCAAACACTGCATACTAAAGTTCAAGTTGATCCCTAGCAAAGAGTGTAGGGGATACTCAAGTTATGGTTAAAATCATGTTCCGAGAATTTTATAGTCAAACTAAGATCATTTTTATTATTTTCAAAATTGGACCCCGTGGACCCCTAACTTGAAAAAAGGGGTTAAAATGTCTTCATTTTACTTGTGTCAACCGCGTAGTGACCACGCGGTTGGCTGCTTGACAGGAATTTGAACGTTATTGTTTAGAACATAGAGACGATATTCGGTATAGATCTCTCAACCGCGCGGCGGCCGCGCGGCCGCCGCGCGGTTGAAAGCGAAAGCTTTCGCGCCGTATAAACCCGCCCTAAGGGCGGGTTACACGGGTTTTCATAAACGAGCAATTTGCCAAAATACACACATCCTATAGAAACAAAACATCAATGCCATAAAAATAAATCTCACCTTGATATTATATTAGAAAATTCCTTAGTGCACAAAAGTGTAAACAAAATGCTGATTAGCAATATTTGAGATCACACGGATGGAGTTTAAGAGCCGTCTTTATTTTGTCTATGACATTAGGGATATGATTAGTCGACTCACGCCACCCCTAGAGTAGGGCTGCCATATAATTGATTAACTAAACGACATTGCACTATTGTAATGATTGCATATGTTACTTTTTGAAGGGATAATGTGAGCTATTCTGCGGTGATTTCAGAATAAATTAGGTCATTATTCGTAATAGTTTTTTTTAATAGCTTCTGCATAGTTTTTCTTTTCAGAATAATTAAAGCTTGTAGCAATTGTAAACTGTATTTATAAACTAAATATGTAGTCGGTGTAATTACAGGCACACGAGGCTTAGCACTCGTATGCCTTAGGTTCATGGACGCAGAGCAGTGCATCGTAAGGGTACGTTTATAAAGAGCGTGACCTGCGAGGCAATGCTTTGTAATAGGTTATGGCAGCCGCTTAACTTCAGGTGGGCCGTCTGCTTATTCCAGTGACATGTAACCATTAATAAATAGGGGCATGGGTGAAAAGTTGCCCCTGACGCATTACAAATAGATGCAAAGATCTGTTTACTTACTAGCTCGTGGTACCCATATTTTGTAACGCGTCATATTTCATATTTCACGGTTCAGCTGACCATAATTACGAAAATTCGCGGACAATAGCAAAACACTTGTAATTATGGATCCCTCATGCCATATGGTGTTGCTGTGATACATGGGGCCATAGATAGCGATCCCCAAGGACGGCTCACATGTGTTCCACTTGTATCGGAACTAATCGCTTTTTAGAAGAACTCTCGTAACTACGGTTGTCTGCGATATTTTGTCATTTTTTTTGTTTATTTTTTATATGAGATTCATAATTTCAATTTACCACAGGTACCTGCTTTATTACGACTATTTTTTGTTTTTTTTTTTGTATAATTGAATATAATAGATATAATTTCAATTATCATTTTTGTGGAAGAGTGTACCTACTTAGTAGTCATAAAGCACGCTCGTACTAGCGAAACGCGTGCGCATCCGCACGAAGCTTCAACCCCTGCTGTACCCGGTTAAGGGTTGAATTTTTAGAATTCCTTTCTTAGTGAACCTCCAATATACCAAGGTTATATACTAAGGCGAATATATTCTGAAAATTTGAAGCCTCTATGACTAGTGGCTTAGGCTGTGCGTTGTCTTTATGTCAGTATATCAGTCAGGTCAGTTTTTTTTTTTTTTTAATTAATAATCAGTATTCATGTACACTCAATAATCAGTATTCATGTCAAAGTCAAAATTAATTAATGACTTAGACCTTGTCTTATAATAAGTGAATCTAGATGTTAGTATCAAGAAATGAAAGGCAAGAAACTAACGGCTTGGTTTCTACCGTTTTTTTGTGTGATTATTTTTACAAAATAATGTTATAATCCAATGTGGTGACAGTCAAACTGAGTGAGGTGAACGCAATTTAGAAAAAATGTCATAGCAAGTAGTATTTCTCTTCAGCCAACCTTTCTATTAAAATCATGGGTGGCTATATTGCCACAAGCCTAGTATCATGCTCGAATAACTGTATAAAAGGACCCTTGAAATCCACTGCAGTTTGGTAATATTGGATAATAGCAAAGGGTGGATTATGTCAATTGCACAAAATGTTACAAAACTATCCAGGAATTAGTTTACTACGATCAACTTAATCTATTGTATTCGAAAATTTGATCTTGTTTCAAAAGACTTTGAAAAATATTATTATTTTCATTCTACTCACCAACACGGTGTCGACTCTACAAGTATATAGAAGCTCAACGCGATAAAATAACTTGTACTTACATTTTTCTACTCATAATATAAATGCGAATGTTTAAAATATTTGAATGTTTGTGGCAGTACGCTCTAACTATTTGACCGAACGGGATGAAACTTATACTTGGTTACTACTAGTAAATATAGTACGCAACTGTTATTAACAATAAACTTATTTTTATTCCTGTAAAATAACAAATTTGCTACAGAAAAATAAAACTTTGGATGAATATTGCCTCAAATGCTCTGTCGGAAGACCAGCGTTGGTTGTAACGTGCTTACAACTAGCTCATGCTTAGACAAAGAACGTTTTGTGACTCAAAATTTGTCTTTTATTTTTAATACTTACATAATATTGTTTGAGTTACAAATAAAATATTCTCATTCATTCATTCAAAATGTTGATCGTAGCAAAGTACCCCTGGACAAGCCCGTCACTAAGAGCTCTACTTCTACTAAATAGCAATACTAGACCATTAATAATGGTTAATTTACTTTCAAAGATATTTCAAGTATTCTCAATAAATACACAGAAACCAGTTCAAACGCAAATTACTAATCCAAGCATATTTAATGTTATCTCTCAATTTTAATTTCTATAGCGAGTCAGAACAATAGTCCTGGATTTCGTACCTTTAAGCAAACTACGATTCATGTTACAAAGCTGCTTCACAGATTATAAAATACTACCAATGTACAATACTTTCACTATATTATGTTTCTACTTGCCAGTTTAAAATTAATCTGTGACACTGAAAAAAAAAAAAAAGACACATACACTTCACGACTTTAGCCCTCCAGGTACAGTAGATATCCATTCGGATCTCTTAGTATCAAGTACCTTCTTGAGATTCTTTCAAGATAACTAAAAGGTGTTGTCAGACGTACGTCCAAATATTTTATTTGGTACACAACATGTTGCAATGGTTGGTATTCCTTAATACAGGTTGCAAGACCATCGCCGCTGCTAGGATACTAAAGGATTCCTTGCGATGTTTTCTTTTACCGTTTGAGAGTACTGATACTGCGACACTGAAGTACCTAGTAAAAATAATAGTGTAACATGAATACCTTGATAGCACTTTGGTGTAGTGGTAGCAACCATGGTCATGGGTTTAAAAAAACTTTCAAAATCCCAATATGTCAATACAAATTGGATCTTCACAGCACGTAATACAGCTCATTCTATTGAATAGCTCATCCAAAGTGATTCAATCAAGGTTGGTACAAAATTAATTCGTGACGAGTGACGTTATTTACTTTGCTGCTTTGTGCGCTTAACTGGAGTCGAGGGTGAAGACACGGAGTTAATTCGTCGATTAATATTTAATAGACGCTCGAGCGCCCCTGGAGTGTAGGTAGTCCGAGGGACGATTAAAAGTTTTTACCGGGATTAAGTAATGATTAGTTCTTTCGTTCAAAATCGAAAGGAATTCGAGGAATAAAAGTCATCACGAATAGTCTTATAGCAGGTAACTAAAATATTTTAACGACCAATGTGGCGCGGCCGGCGAATTTCCGCTTGCGGCGCGGGCGGGTTCGATTCTCACCTTAGGATAAATGTTTGTAGGATTTGCAAATATTTATTCCGGGTGTTCTGGGTATTTTCTATATGTCATCTAGTACCCATAACACAAGCTCTGCTTAGCTTAGGGCTAGATGATGCTGTGTGGATTGTCCGGCATTATTATTTTATAAAATAAAATAAATAAATAGCATCACGACTTTAATCTCCAAGCACGGTAGATATCCCCTTATCTCTTAGTACCACGTACCTACTCGAGATTCTTCGAGGATGTTTAAGGGGAGTAGTCAGAGGTACGTCCAGATAGTATAGTTGGTACGTACCCATATTTTGCCGTAGCTAGTATACGTGACAAGTTGCAAGCCCATCGCCGCTGCTAGAATACTAACTGATTACCTCACGATGTTTTCCTTCACTGTTAATAGTAATGCTAGTGAATAAAGTCTTTTTTCTTTGGGTTTATCTAAACTTAAGGGTTCATCGGGGAAATACTACCACCGTACCTATTTCTGCCGCTAAAAAAATAAATGATGCTTGCATTGCTGTGTTCCGGTTTGTAGGGTGTGGGTGCCGGTGAAATAACAGGCACATGAGGCTTAACACCTGTATGCCTCAAGTTGGTGGACGCAGGATTGTGCATCGTAGGGCACGCAACTAACGTACGTGACCTAGAAGGTACTGCTTTGTTATAGGTTATGGTTACCTCTTGACATCAGGTGGGCCATATACTTGTTCCAAGCAGTAGCATAAAAAAAAACTTCGTCAAATCATGTTCCAGAAGAGATATGAAACCCACATCACAGCATATAAAATGAAACATTGCTCTCATTCCCGTGTACCGTGTAACAATGGCGCTGACAGGCGGAACTTCGCGGATTTTTAGCACAATTGAATGACTAACTAACCCATCCATTGTTGATATGACAAAATTAATTTGCCTGGATACTGCACGGCTGTTTCTGTGAGATTAAATATTGACCTGTAAAGCCTAGCTGCCGGGCAAATGGGTGTTTGTTATGTCATCATTCATACGTCTGCCAAAATATGGGTGTTATATGAATTATAAGTATTTATTTATAAAAATAGTACAAGCTTTGCTTATTTCGGGGCTAGAAGGCGCTGTGTGAATGTGTCAATATTTATTTATTTAATGTAGTATTTCAATAAAGTCAAAGTCAACAGGCATTTATTCCATGAAATCAAAGTGATAATTTAGATCAGTTTTATAATTAGGTGATTCTAGGTGCCAGTTTCTCACTATCAAACCTAGAAGAATAGGCAAAAGATTTACGGCTTTGTTTCTGGGAGACGTACGGAGGACGTACCTCTGACTACGTTACGTACGTTTTATAGATGGTAGTTACTACTTAGCATCAGATGGGGTCATCTGCTATTCCTTCAGTATGTTGTTTAATCAAAATTGAACAGATACTTGCAACCGTCACATGTAAAATCCGTGGTATTTTCTGTAAACTGTTTTTTTTCTGTAAGATCTTTTTTAGTAGTGGTTCATTATCATCAGCCTGTAGAAATCCACTGCTGGACATAGACCACCATACGTTTCCAGGAAGAACGATGAGCCCTTACCATCTATCGACTTCCCGCGATTCTAACAAGTCCTAAGTAGTGGTCGATCGATATAAAATTAAGCATATAAAAAAATCGTTACACATTACAAAAGTTTATAGTAATAAACTTAACAAACTCGAAATGTTAGGTTGTAACATTTTCCATCACGACAGCGGAGTTTAAGTAACATCACATTACGAAGAGATGAAATAAACATGCAAATTGTCATACAGGGTGTAAAAAGACGGCTGCTGGAGAATAAACGTTCTTAAATGGCGACTCTGACCTGTAAGACGAACCGTAAAACGCCTTCTCACTCGATAAAACGACAATATCGTGGTAAATCGGTGTTTGGAAGACACTTTGTGCAGCAGTGGACTTCTTCAAGCTGATGATGACGATGATGGTGAGTAAATATTACACAGAGTGAAAGAGACGTTTAAATTTTCGAGACGGGGCAGTATCAAAAACCGTTAAGTTGACTAATCTTACTGCCCCGTCTTAAAAAAAACTGATTGGTGACTCACAGCTCTGTTGATAGAAACTCTGCCTTCTGCGCTGCAAGTTGTGGGTTAGATCTCCACCAAGAACTAAATAATATGTGCCATGAACATCGCGATTCTAATTATCTACCTGCTTAAAGTATGCTCATAGTACAAGCTTTGCTTAGTTTGGAGCTAGATAGTAGTAAAAATATCAGTAACAATACAATTGAAATCTTTAGGAGTAGACATTTGTACATCAAACCTACCAAAATAGCTACTAACTAACAATTATCCATTGATATATTAAGTTTTGATGTAAATAAATAACCCATGACAACAAAATACCCCTTTGTTAAGGGCAACTTTTTACACCCTGTAGTAACAAAGCTCCATGAATATATTTATAAAACTTCTTGATTATATTTATAAAAGTAATTGAATAGGCTGCGCCTCGGAATAACATGCTGTTGACTTGATTTGATGAGAATTACCCAGCTATAGCAGACTTTATTAACTTTCCCCTAACTTTATCAGGGGGTGACAAAAAAATGTATTTTTTAACAAAATTACAAATTAAATCTATATCGCCAAATTATATTGTCCGGAGGGGTGCTACCATTGTTGTAACTATAAGATTTAACCAATTTCATGTAAATAGTAGAGCGACCGCGAAACCGAAATGGCAATGGAAAATTCCATTCTAAAATTCAAAGCTTACATTAAAAAAATCTTATGAAGAAAGCATATTATACCCTAGATGGTTAATGCCCTACATCAATGATAAATCTGCGTGGCCAGATGTTCCGATCGCTCTACTCATCGACAGCTAGGATATAGTTTTGCAGTGTCTATACTATTCTCTTATTTGAATTCATTAGAATGTAGCATGTTTTCTGTCTTGCATTCAGTTAGATTGGCATCACACTGGAGCTTCATTATTTACATTATTATTATTTTGTAACAGGATCATACAAAAAAATCTGATTCCTAATCAAGCCGTAAGTTTCTTACCGGTTCTTCTAGGCTTGGTCGCGAGGAACTGGCGCTTAGATTCACCTAGATTTAAGACGTTTTCAAGATAATACTTTGACTTTGAAAAGCTGACCATTTTGACCATTTTTAGTTTCCTGGTGGCTTTGCTGGCCACTAGATAGAAATAAAGCTTCGTAGCATTAGCTACGGCGTAGCTACAGCGTAGACATGTAACGCTACGCAGCGACATCTATACCTACAAAACACAACTAGGAAACTGGAAAAATTATGTTCCTAGAACCATTTCAATTGTAAAATCCTAATCGTGGGTAAAATTAACCATTTACCAATTATACATTACTAGCGGCCCGTCCCGGCTTCGCACGGGTATTTAGCAAAAATTATAAAATCAATAGTCGTCGCAGCGCACGTGATGTGCAATTTTTCAGGTGTTTTTTTTTACACCTTGAGTTACATTATTGGAGTTTTAGTAAGGATCCTTAATTTTTTTAAATATAATACAGCCTTATGTCACTTGGGAATAGTTAAACCAACGGTGAAATAATTTTTTTAAATTGGTCCAGTAGTTTCGGAGCTTAACAAACAAACAAACAAATCTTTTCTCTTTGTATTAGTACTTATAAATTTACCATTTAAAAACGATCAGTGACATGTATGACTACAGTGCTGGACCTTAAGCATATACAGTATTGTTTTAAAAAAAATATATTATTACAGTATACGTCATAAAACATGTCATTTCAAACTAATAAGTGCCTACCATCAAATAGATAAAAATGAGGCATCAAGTTAATGTGGGTATAATGAATTCGCTGCGAATTCACCCCCTGTTTGTCTTTCAATTACGGGGTCTCGCAGGACCCCTCCCGCGCCTCTTGTTTAACAATACTGTATATGCCGGGATAAACTACATCTAGAGTACGCTCCAGCACTGCAGTCAAAACGTCGTTCTTACCGTTATTAACTAGTTAATAATTTATAATTAGTAAATGGTTAATTTTAACTATTAATTAATTGCTGTAGGTTGTCAGTTCATGTGATGAACACGGTTTGTTATAAATTTCATATTTTATTTGCATTTTTAGACATTTTTACAATATTTCTAGAGATAATCACTTTTGTTAACAACACTATAAATAAAATAATAATCTGGCAGCTTGCTGCAGCGTGTTTTGATATGCGGTACAGTCCAAAAGAGGGACACGAATTTAATCTACAGATTATCATTATTGTAAGCAATGTAATTTTCGAGTGCAGTGACTTTTTGTAGATTTTGTTATCTCTAGCAATAAATAATAGATGAGCTTCATTTAAAGAGAGTTCTGTTGCCGAATCGTTTTATAATCTATTCCTTTAAACTATTATTCCACAGTTAATACAGTTTATTAATAACGGGCCGAAACTCCTACGAATAGCAGCAGAGTTAGACAAGGAAACAAAATGTCAAGATTAGTAACTACCAATCTCATTGTATTATATATATTTTACTTACTTACATATACCATCGCTGGTTAAAAAAAACTATTATGCTGCTTTTAAAACTATAAATTCTGAGTACAACGGGCGACCTTATCGCTAAAAGTGATTTCTTCGAGACCACGGTTTTTTTTTCTTCCAGACAATAGTTTTGGTTTGGTTACCCTTACCACCTTTTAATATAGCTCATAGTGGGCTTATTAATGTTTTTTTCATCATTCACGGCCTGAAAGTAAGTAGAACCTACTTACTTTCACACTAAACTTCTACTACGTAGGTCATATTTAATTCAAACATTTCCATCCACACCTCTAAGGTATAAAGAAACTTTTTAATACTTACTTTTTTTCTTTAAATGTGCTAGAACCGAACGTAACTTTGAAAATAGAACGTGGTTCATTATAATGAAATACAAACTTAGAAAAATCCTTATTTCTATTTAAAAATGTAACTGGCTAAAAATGGAATTCTGTTTTAAATCAGTCCAACTGTGGAAAATAAGACGGGAACTGGCAACGCAAATTTTCTTTTTACGGTGATTTTACTTATGTGGTGTGGTGGAAGTGCTGTTTAGGGCACCCTCGGCGAGTTTTCAATAGATTTTTTTAAGCGTAAACTATAATTACTCATGATACAAGTTCAATGAAAGAAGGTCGTGAATTACATCTCCGAAAGAATTATACTTACAGCTGGATAGCAAATTAAGGACAGAGAATATTTTTAAAATCGGGCTAGGCTAGCGATAGTTAGGTTTTGTGCTTTAATTTTTGCTTGGTTATTGAATTAATTATTATTCAATAGGATACAATACAATTATATTTTACTAGCGAAACGCGCGGGACTTCGCTCACGTGAAGTTATTTTTATACAAACTTCAAATCCCGTTGTAACCGCTTAGGAGTTGAATTTCGGGACTTTCTTAGAACACCTCTACCATGAAAAATATACTTACCCTGAAAATTTTAAGTTTCTACAACTAAACCACTGTTTAGGCTGTTCGTTGTCTATACGCCAGTCAGCCTTTTGTCAGCCAGAATCTTTGTCCTAGATTCTTATATGTAGTATAATATGAGGCTTTACAAGATTAATTATAAGTAGGTAATATTATAAAAAACTGAGTAGGTATTTTTTCCTCTTAATTGAAATATTTTTAACTACACCCGAAAACTTCAAGGGAAAGCACAGATTAATACGCATAACTTCTAAGGAACCAACCAAAAGCGTGAAAACATATTGTTTTATACATTCAACCTTTTTATAATACTCATTGCTAAATTAAAACCTCCATAAAAAAATCCAATTTAATTTCCTGAAAAGGTCACCTACCTTATTGCTTATAGGATCACTCACAGCACACAACACATAATTTGTCTATAACTCGCTAGCCCTCTCGCTAGTAAAGGTACGCGCACACTAACCGACAAAATTCTGCCTCACTGACGTGCCCCGCCTTTTCTAGGAAGCTCCACCCTTAACTGCAACCACCCAATAGGGTTACCCCTAAAACCTTATTTACCCGTATCGCCCGCCCGCTTACTGCCTCTACTTTTATCGATTGGACAAGCCCTGAACTTATTTAAGACGGCAGAAGTGAATTAATTTTGTGATTGAAATTACAAGTATTCTGTATAATTGTTTCTTGCTGGTTTGTTCGATTAAAACACGAAGGTATGTTTACGTTATTGTGTTAAGTTATTTACGGTTTTATGGTTTTGTTTTGATTGTTTTTTGTATATTTATAATTGTTTTAATGGTGTTTATTGTTTTTTTGGAAATTCAGTGGTGGTTGCTTTTAAGCTTATAAGTTTTAAAAAAATATTTTGTGGAAATATTGCCACACACATGGACTGGCCTTACAGCAGTAAGTAGTAGTTCTGCCTCGTATGCTGTAGGCTATGGGTTCGATTCCCACCATGGACAAACATTTTGTGATGAACATAGATGTTCGTTTTCTGTCTGGGTGTTATATTGTATTCGAAGTATATATTTACTTCACGTGTGCAAGTATTCTATCAGTCATCTGTTTTCCAAAGTACAAGCTATGCTTATGGGGCTAGGTAATGTGTAAAAATCCACAAATATTTATTTTAAATTTTTATTTATTTATTTGTGTTTTAAGTAAGGCATAAATAATATTTTTTAAATTCCCTGAAATTTACATAATATCTAGAACTATCTAATGCTACAGGAGTATTTTAACCTTTCTTTAGTTTAGTTTTATAAACTGGCGTTTTTTATCCTGTTTGTTCTATACCAACTTTAACCATCATGATTTTTATCCAAACTCTGATCTATAGCTAAGCAATAAAACTGTTGAAAAATGCCATCGAGATAAGATAACCCCTGCGTACCAAAAATGATAAGGTTTATAGAAATAAACAGACGCGTCATAATGAACATACGACCCGTCGCCGAAGAGATTTAACCCTCAATTATGGAATTAAGCCACGATGAAGGGTTGCGCACCCCTGTACTAACATCAATTGACTGGTTTAGGGATGGGAATATTTAGTGTAAGTTGCGTAAAATAACGTTTTGTAAATATATTGTTTTATATCAGTTTTTTTCTTCGATCAATGATTCCACTAGATGACGGGTCACATACAAAATCATAGCTAAAAGCTTTCCGCGTGATAATATACTTAGACAGCTACATTTGTTTACTAATGAAGTAAGAAAAATGATAAACAGTTTTAATTTCAACCCCAATCAACCATGTCTGTCACCTGTCGCAAATTTATCGTTAATGTAGCTATCTAAAGTATAGTTATGCTTTCTTATAAGATTTGTCTTATGTAGGCTTTGAACTTCCGAATGGGAACGTACGAGCACCGTAGGTTAGGACTATATTACTATGATTTTTTTTAAACAAAATTTTCATCGATATTCATTTTATCATAAATGAAATGGCACATCACTAGCCGTTGCTCAATACTGACATAATGAAGTGCTGTCACGCCGCACTCCGTGTGTCAAACAGTGGTGACCTTTGTATCGGTAACCATTGTAAACGACGCTTTATGTTGCCGTTGCATTTTGTTGACAAATCAATATTTGCCGATAGTTTATCATACGTTAAAATAATTTATCTTTTTCTGTGATGTTTTAATGCGTGGTTGTATATTTTTTATATTATCAGAAATTGTATTTGTTTTATAATCTTTTTTATTTCCTAATTGAGTGTGTATTAATAAGTTTTTGCCACAATAAGATGTTTTTTTCTTTTTTTCTTTCAAATAAATGTGGGTAATTTTTGACACTGGCCTAATCTTAACTGAACTAAGTATACTACTAAGGATACTATAGTACCTAATGACTGATAAAATAACTAAATACTACCTATCAATAAAAATAAAAATAAAATGTACCAAATGTCGTGCCTCTAACTACCCTGACTCAAAGAATCCGTAGTCAGTACTACTTGGTACTAAAATATTTGTGAGGATATCTACCGAGCGTGAGGATTAAAGGAGGATAAATCATGAAGTTCTTTTTTTTCTTTTTGAGAGTTTTGATAATGAAGTGTGTTAACAAACGGTGAAATGAGACTGTAAAGTAGGGGTCAACCTTAGTAATTAAGGCTAAATTAAAAAGTAAGAGCCAACAGGTTAATCACTTTGTTAAGGAACATGAGCCCGCGGGATCGCCCATTTACTAATCTGTTAGTTTAGACATTAGCTTAATGTCTGCCGGTCGGATTTGTTTTTAATTTAGAACCCTTATTAAATCATTTGGTATGGATCTGATAAACTATCTAGGTACATAAGAATATTCAGCATAAGTTACTAACACACATAATATTATAATTATGAACATCCTACTAATATTATAAACGCGAAAGTTTGTAAGTATGGATGGATGGATGGATGGATGGATGGATGGATGTTTGTTACTCTTTCACACTCTAACCAGTGGACCGATTTGGAGTAAATACAGATTGTAACCTGGATTAACATATAGGCTACTTTTTATCCCAAACGGGAACGGGAAAATACTGCTACGCGGGCGAAGCTGCGAGTGGCCGTTAATAAACATATAAAAGACGTAATCGCTAACTATTGCTCTCATACACAAGCTCAAAGTCGCACAACGGGCTATGGTGAGAGCGATGCTGGGAGTTTCACTGCGAGATAGAATCAGAAATGAGAAAATCCGTAGAATCAGTTCGTAGTAGCCCTGCCTTCTGTGCTGTAGGTTGTGGGTTCGATCCCCACCGAGGATAAACATTTGTGTGATGAACATAGACGTTTTTTCTGTATCTGGGTGTAATATTCTAAGTAAGTATTTACAAAAAAATCGTATCTAAGTATTCTATCAGCTATCTGGCCCATAGTACAAGCTATGCTTAGGTTGAGGCTAGTTGATTTTGTGTAAAAAAGTCCATAAATATTTATTTGTTTATCATCTATTAGACACAGTTGGCCCCCTGTTATCAAACGTTTGGTAAAACGTAAATAACAGAGTTAAATCCTCAATTAATTGGCATGCAAAGATCTGGGACCGATTGCGTGTTTCTCCAAGTTAAAAATAAACCGTAAATGACAAGGAAATTCAAACCTTGTTTTGATGTAGATAAAAACCACTTTATGTTGGTATTTGATGGTGATTTATAATTTGTGGTCGTGTGCAGGTAATCCTTTCAGAATGATGACTTGTGAGATATATTGGAAATGTTTTGTTGTAAAAAAATAATAGGAATTGTTCGGTGAAAACATACCATGAAGGGCTACCCTCCCCATAAAAGGGGATAGTGAAAAAACATATTATTATACATTTCATCGTTTAGATGCAAATAAAGGAACAAATATCTTGAAAATAAATGTTGAATGAAATGTTATGTTCTATACGGTATGTGAATAGCTAAGTGTATTATGTATCGGTAACAACTGCAAAATGTGGGTATGTACCAAATGTACTATCTGGACATACCTCTGACTACCCCCTTAGACATCCTCGAAGAATCTCGAATAGATACTTGGTATTAAGATATTTGAGAGGATATCCACTGTGCCTAGATATTGAAGTCGTGAAGTTATTTTATTATTTTCATTATTATAATCAGGCAATATTTATTTAGTGAATATTGGTCATCTTGCAGAATAAAATGGTAGGTCAGAAGTGAACAGCCTATGTGAACATTACCAGCTATTTAGTACGAGAACTACTTGACAAACAGTTGTCTTTTCCTAAAAGTAATAGTAGAGCTCTTAGTGAAAGGCTCGTCTAGAGAAGTACTACCACCATGCCTATTTCTGCCGCCAAGCAGCTTGCTGTGTTCCAGTTTAAAGGGTGTAGGTTCCGGCGTAATTACAGGCACACGACGCTTAACATCTGTATGCCTCAGGTTGATGGACGCAGAGTAGTACATCGTTCGAGCGTGACCTGCGAGGCAATGCTTTGTTATAGGTAATGGTAACCACTTAACATCAGGTGGGCCATCTGCTTGTTCCATCAGCAAGTAACATAAAAAAAAACAAGTAGCTTTAGGTAACCTATTTAAACATTAAAAGCTATTTACTTTTAAACAAGTGACGAAGAAACACCGTCGTCAAAACATTGTGTTTACATAATACAGACATAACTAAAAGCGTCAAGCGTCACAGAGGCTCTAGTTAATTGAATACTGGCCTCTACCATCGTACTAAACATATTTAAAACAGTTATATTTTAAGCTGACTAGTGCCCATGGGGTTAATATATAGCCTATGATACTCACAAATAACGTGGCTTTCTATTGGTAAAACAAATTTTAAAATCAGTTCAGTAGATCCAGAAATTACCCCATACAACCTCAAAAACTCACAAACTTTATCTCTATAGTATAGATATATCCACAGAACTTTTTTGATTGTTATCCACTTCGATCAATACATTATTGAAATACGAAATGTGTCTAAGGTATTCAATACATACCATGTTATCCAAAGGTCTAGTTTTAAGTAACTATTGTTCAAAATTTGCGCAATTGTCTTTCACATCTGTTCTCAGGTTGCGTAGCACCGTAGCAATCATGTGACGTATTTTCTGAATTTGCTACGAGTACGTAGACCTTCGTAGAAGGACTACGTCGGAAAGTTGGGGAATGGAAAGGGTTGAAAATCTTCCTGTAACATATTATGAAGGAGTCCAACTGTAGATTTTTTCTTTAAAAAAAAATATTATAAAAAAAAGTAAGTAGTAGTAAGGCTTTTTGTAAACGACTCGTCCAGGAGAGTACTAACAAGCCAATTTCAGCCACCAAGCAGTGTTTGTGTAATGTTGATGGCCGCAGAGCAATGTATCGTAGGGCACGTTAAAAACGTGCGCGACTTGCGAAGCAATTATTGTTTTGGTGATACTTACCACTTAACATCAGGTGGGTCATTTGTCTATCAGGTTGTATAAAAATACCTTTGCTCTTCTTTGAAACAGAGAGATCTAACGTAGTTACAACAATGGTAGGGCTCGACCACCGGGCCGGAAAGTTAAAACGGATAGCATCCCTCCCCTACCCCCTACCCTCGGGCTTTCCTCGCCCACGAGCCTTCTGCAGAATTCAATTAAACGCCTTGTTACGACTTTCGAAGATACGAAGAAAGTTAAAACAAAATATTAATTGAGAAAATTAATACAGCAAAATGAAAAGTGTGTTTAGTTCTTCAAATTACATACTAACCAAACACACAAATTAACAAACTCGACATCACCTTTAAGAAATTTGACTAAGAAATGAATTCTCGAATGTATCGCCTATAGGAGAACAGCAGGGGTTGGAGTTTGTACGAAAATAGCTTCACGCGAACGAAGTCACGAGCATTTCCACTAGTTACAAATAAACCCCAAGCTATGCAAGACTTGCACTATACTCATAGAATACTTAAATATTTTTACTATAAGGTATCATATTATAATAACGTATAATGCTCACTAGTGATGTGCAGTGCACATTGCATTGTAGGTACATTGCATTGTGTATATTTCGCCGGTTGCAAAATATATTGCTAACTTATCATTTCACAACCTTTATCTGATTCTAATACTGTTGCCACTATTTTTCGTTTGTGATAAAAGAA
Organism: Electrophaes corylata; assembly: GCA_947095575.1. Classification (NCBI taxonomy): domain Eukaryota; kingdom Metazoa; phylum Arthropoda; class Insecta; order Lepidoptera; family Geometridae; genus Electrophaes; species Electrophaes corylata. The sequence continues at coordinate 9,115,479 of OX352715.1, read as the reverse complement.
AAATAGATTCTCTTGTGTAAATTACATCTGGTTATTTACTTCGGTAAACTTGCCAGAGACATCGTAAAGACGGAACTAACAGGGGTACCAACACAGTTACATAGGTACTTACATAAAATACCCACAGACGTTTTTTTTAGAACACCCTACTCCATCGTGGGCTTCATAAGTCACTTGCCATCAATTGGATTTGTAGAAAAAAAAACAATATAGCTTTTGATAGTTCAGCCCTAATAGATCTTACTGTATTTGACTCCCAAGAGTTGGTGAGTTCCGACATTTAAAGAAGCTGATATTTAATATACAGATTCGAATCAAAAGTTGAAAGGTTTTAGTTTGAATCTTTACCTACACTATGATTTCAATTCATGAAATCCAGTATCTAAAAAAAAGATAGTATAAAGAGTCTTTGCCCTGACTTACTGACTGATATATGGACAACGCACAGTCTAAAACACTGGACGTAGAGACCAAATTTTCAGGGTATGTTTATCGTGGTGCGAGGTGTACTAAAAAATTCAACCCCTAAACGGGTACAGCGGGGGTTGAAATTTGGATGAATACTATTTCAAGCGGACGAAGTTGCGCGCGTTTTGCTAGTAAAAAAGAATAAACTTGTTAATTCTGGCAACAAAAATATTCTGTTCAGTAATTCTTATAACAAATGAAAATAATCTGTTCAGTAAAGTTTATTCAAATATGATAATCACATTGTAACACTTACGCCAATAGTTTTTAGTTTTTGTTTTGACCTGCACTTAAGGGAATCACAAAGATTTTCAAATCCCACTCGAGGAAATAATTTTTGGGATGATATAAAAAAACTTACGCCATTATTTTGTGAGCCGTAGTCTCGCTCGTACGTGTGTACGAAAGGTTCACAGATAATTCTAAAACCTGCCATATCCCTGAATCTGGCCCTGTGAGAAACGGACCATTGGACCGTCAAATGGCATTAGTTAGTCTAACCCGATTACGGGCCGATACTCGAAGCAGCGGGCGTAGTAACCGTTGGAGTAAGTATGATGAGATTGCATGTTTTGTACAACTATTTCAATTTAGGGTACGCTATTGTGTCTTGTGGTGAAGCTTCGAATATTTTTCGTCAGGGTGGACGTTGAGTTTATATCAGATTGTAAGAGTAAGGTTTAGTAACATCTGCGAATGTAGGCAGGATATAAAAGAATGAAACAATAATATTCTAACATTGGTTTTGAGACGCGTTGTTTTTGACTACCTCCTCCTAAACATTTTAAAGTGTCTTGTATATGTAGTTGGGAGGTACCTAATACTAAATAGTTACCTACTAAACCATTTGAATGAAAGTGTTTATTTTTTAAGTCGAAAGATACCTAATTTAGTTTTTTTTTAAAAGGACGATACTATTTCCCCATGGGTGGAAATTGAACCTACAACCTTCGGTGTACAAGGCAGAGCTGACAACTTAACTGTGATACCAGTAATACATGTAGGTACTCACATGTACCTACTCATCATAAAGCTACATATAGACCAAAGCTGTATAAAATAAATAAAACGAAATAATATCTCCCAAATCCTATAAACTCATTGTAAAGGCTCAATCATACCAAAGCGCACCACAAACAAGTTTAAAGCTTCGCTACCAAACTCCGCCGAGTTATTAGGTACAGCTCAGCTGACAATGCAATTATATTCGATTTAATAGCGATTTCGGGATTTGAAAATTCATGTTTGCTTTTAATATAATTGTTCGGTAGGTATTTGGATTACATGAGGATTAAGAGCAGGGCAGCTCCGCCGCCGGCTCGGCGGTTCAAATTGAATTGTAATATGCTACCGTTATTAATAACAACGAAAACGGCAGGGCTGCTTCATTTTAGAAATATGTTATCATATAATAGGTATTGTAGGGTCTACAGGATGCCTTAGGTATCCAATAAAACACTCATAATATCGTTACGAGGTGTAGCTCAGTGCACGCAACCAGTGAGCGATCCGTTCGCTCCCAGCGCCGGCTGGCGAGTGCCCACTCAGACACTACAGGTATTCTTCAAGCTTTTGCGAACATCATATTGAGCATGTCCTTAGAATTCTGTGGCGCGGATGTTTTAGGTAGGTACCCAACAGTCTTTGAGTTATCACGTTAGCACGATGATGCCTTTTATGTAAGAATAAATAAACATAAACATAATTTATTTCCAATCTTAAATGGTACATCTTTAGCTTGTAACTAGAATAAAGCTACTTAGGATTTTGCAAAAGTATTATACTATCAGCGTAGCTATGAATAATTTTATCTGGAACAAAAGTTAGGTACGGCAGGGTACTTAGCTCGATCTCCTATTGAACTTACTATGCATTTGTTTAGGTTTAAAATTTAAATTATATCCTTAAAAAGCATTTTTATCGACATAAACATGTGTTTGAATATTATAACAGTATGCAAGAAAGTACGTAGATAAACCGAAGTTATCGAAATCTCCTAAACCTGCTTACTAACGATTTTGAACAGTAATATTTTTGTATCAATCACAAAAATTACTCAACCCTAATCCGATACAATCGGTCGATTGTACCACGCTCGCAATTTTTCCCGCAAATTTCAACCCCCTGGAATTCCGCGAATCACTCGTATTTGTGCAATAACTACCCGCCTGGGACGTACCTATCCGGGACACAATGGCCCGTTTGGTTAACGACGTCTTTCTACGTATCGACGACGCGTGCCGTGTTTTTTGAATGGACCTATTTAACCCGACGGATTTTATTTTGTTGTTGTAATGGTTGACTGGTTAGGGTTGAATTCTATGGAGGATTAAATGTGTAGGAGATCTTAATCCACCTTACCTTGTAAGTACTTACCTATAAATTATATTTCAAACAAATTGTCATTTATAACTACCTATCAAGTTGAACGTGTAGAAGGTAAAAGCTATTAGGATAGCCGCTAATTCATTCATTCTACGTTTCAATAGCTGTTTATATTAAAAATACTTTTTATACTTTGCCAGTGACCATAATAGACTCTTTTATTTTTCTCTTTATTGATGTCTCGTTTATGTAAATAGCGACCTCTATCTTGAAAGAACGCGATGTTTTGTAAGTATAACGAAACACATTCATTTGTCACAATTACCGGTGGCGCGGAATAACTAGCAAGCCTACCCTCTTGTTAGCTGAACATAACTGACAGCTCATGCATTTTTATGAGCTCTATGTTGTTATCCACCCATGTTCTGTCGGCTAAATGGTGATGTAACACCATGTTACCACTTGCTCGGCTTTATTTTTACCTTTAGGTAAAATAAATGTTGGTTTATATTTCACGCAGCTCCACCTGAAACTAAGTAAAACTTATACCGTGTATTTTATCTGGATATCAGTCTTAAGTGGAAATCGAACCCAAAAAACAACGCAGAAGGCAATCTACTACCAATCGAGAGGCTATAGTGATCATTTATGAACGATCATACGAACGCTTGTTATGAAACGAGGCAATCCTTACTAATATTATAAATGCGAAAGTAACTCTGTCTATCTGTCTGTCTGTCTGTCTGTCTGTCTGTCTGTCTGTTACGCTTTCCTGCTTAAACCTCTCAACCGATTTTGATGAAATTTGGCACAAACAATCTTTAGACCCTGAGAAAGAACATAGGCTAAATTTTATTTTGGAAAAAAATAGCGTTCCGTAAAATATTTGGGTTTTTCGGACACAAGGTGTAAAAAATAAACCAGAAAAGTTACTGCGTACGCTGCCTAAACTATAAAAGATAGAACCATAAAATGTTCTAAACAATTGTAGATCTTATAAATATCTGCAAAAAAGTCACCGGCACACTATACCTATCTATGTCGAGTGAGGCACAACAACCATTTTTTTATTTAAAAATCTTCAATTTTTTTTGGACTACATTTAAACGCATATATTTTACTCATACTATTAATCCTTATCGAAATAAATTATTTTATCACTAAGTACAGTTCATGTAGATAATATTTGGTCTTTAAATGATTAGAATTGGACGTTTGGTTTTGAAGTTATGGCGAAATTAAAATGTTACGATTTCTGCTGCACGGCCCGTTGCGAAGTGAGCGTCACCAAGTTGGGAGTGCGCGTGCAGGGGAGTAGTTTAGATCTATGAGTAAGGTACCCGCGCGGCTCCGACGCGAGGTCGGCTCAGTCTATAAAAAGTACTCTGTGGTCGGCTCCCTACCTACGCAGGTGTTTTATAAAAAGGACATTAATTCATCTATACATCTATACAAATAAATAAAATTGAAGTGTCTGTTTGTAATATTAAAATAACCGCTTTTTACTACATGCATAGGAATACATATACCAAAATAGCATTTTTTTAAATTTTTGTCTGTCTGTCTGTTTGTTCCGGGTAATCTCTAAAACGGCTCGACCGATTTCGACGGGACTTTCACTGGCAGATAGCAGATGTATCAAGGAGTAACTTACTTTTTATCCCGAAAAAATAACGGGAACGGGAAAAAACTGCTACGCGGGTGAAACTGCGAACGGCTGCTATTTTATGCCGTATTAACGCCATCTGTTGGCGACATCGAGTACTACTACAGTTGAGATTTGTAAGTAAAAATGTTTACCGCCCAACGAAGTGGGCACGGGTCAGCTATTTATTCATATATTATTTCTATAACTTTATAAGAAAATTTTAGATCATCACAATGTTCATGGATTTCCGCTGCTAGAGTTCCAAGGTATCTTAGATCTAGTGACTAGATGGACAGCAGCATCGCCTTTGTATTAGGCACCGTAGTAGTGGATCCAGAGATTACCCTCTACAACCTCACAAACTTTACCTCTTTATAATATTATGGTATAGATATAGTTGTCACTATGTAATTATGGTTATGTTTTTTACGTAAATAATATAAGTATACTTCACATATATATACGTACTATCATCGTTTGCAAAAAATATAAACATGCATGAGTGGAAGTAAAATGCTTGAGGTAGGTCAGGTAGGTATTTTCCTCAGTCAGACCTCTGCGTATGAGACAGAACAGTCTCAATAAAGGAAACTATATTGTATCTTCTAAGCATTTGTAGTAAAGTGGAAGTGAAACACAAAGATTTGTTTTAAGCCTTTTATTAATTTCAAAAAATAACTAGCATGTAATCGTCACGCAATATTACTAATTTATATTAATATAATCTATGACAAAATTACACACAAAATCAACGAGCTATCAACACCCATCGACATAAAATAGATACAAACAAAATATAATATTCAGTTCTAAATGTTTTACCCAACTAGCTAATTTAAAATACCAATTTAATACGTACTTTTAACCTACCTACTTATTTGCTAGTTTGTTTTGAAATTTTAATTTCGATTTTTACTAGTTATGATTATTAACAGGAATTTATTGATATTTTAAGTCATTTTTCTAAATTATCAAGTTTTATGACCGCATTTAGACGTCGTTTCACACGTCACAGTTAAACATAATACATGTGACTTCATCCCTAAATTAGTGATATAGTCACAAATAGTATTGGAGACGTAGCGCTGAGGGCCTAGCACGAAGAAATATGATATCTGTAGCGAAAACGTATCGTGTACGCACGAGACGCACGGTAGAGTTGTGTGGTAAAGTTCAAATGCCACAAATGTCAAATTCATTCGTGCTAGACCCCGAAGATGTCGAAGTAACTACATCTAATGCTAAAAATCTCACTAAGTTAGTTCCATTTACTACAACACTCACCTGTGAGGCGCCACAAATGTTATCGAATCAGAGTACAACACTACGATTTCAGCTCGAGGTTCGAAATGTGTTCACAGAATAGTTCTACGAAATAAGACTACTGTTTCAGCTCTTCGATTCAAAATGTGTTCACAAAATAATTCTACGAATGATGACTACTGATTCAGCTTTTCGAGGTTCGAAATGTGTTCACAGAATAGTTATACTGTAAATAAGTATCATCTAAATGCGGTAACCTACCCAGAATGTACTAAATATTAGTGGACTAGAGATTACCCACGAAAATTATCCGGTATCTATTCCCCTCGTGCGTAAACCTAAGAAATACTAAGTTAAAAGCGAATATCACTTGGTGGCCTTGAATACGATTTTATCGATAATTCCATGTCAATGTCGACACTATTATTGCTGAAGCTTTAATATAAATTGTGACATAGATCAAGTAAAATGATCACATAAAAAATATTTGCATACAACTTTCTGTTTTAAATATTACTATGAATTAAATATAATTGAATGCATGTTATATACTGCTACAATTCCAGCACAGCTTCTATCAAAAAATACATATAAAACTGCTTTATTCTATACCTACGTTATCAATTCCTGGATCACAAAGAACTAGCATTGTTATAGAATAAAGCGTTAGTCGCTTTACAGAGTGAACGAGATACAGTAAGGACGGTCTAGTCAGTATGTTGATGTCTCTTTTGCTCTTAAATGTATTTTCAAATAAAACTTTGGTGTTATTATTTTAAAGGTATTTTTGTGACCAAATATTCCAGTACCAAGTACCTAATTTACATCTCGGATTACGCTATCTGTCGGATAAAAAGTTTCTATCTCTACTTTACTCTCTGTTTATGTACTGCTGCTGGTGACACAAGCATATGACCCACCTGATGTTAAGTGGTAACTATAACCTATAACAAAGCATTGCCTTGTGGGTTACACACGTTAGGTACGTGACCTACGATGCACTACCCTGCGTCCACCAACCTGAGGCATACAGGTGTTAAGCCTCATGTGTCTGTAATTTCTTTGATACTAATTATGGAGTAATTGAGTAAATAACTAACTATATACATTTAAATTTGGAGATTTGAACACAAAATAATTATAAAACATAAAAATTGTATCATTATTATGAAAAACGTGTATGCATTATTTATAAAAAAATTCATAACTCAAGGCCTCCATTCAAGCTTCTTTTCATAGTCTACTGATTAGGTTTTCAAAAATAACTAAGCTGTAAATCAATCACTTGGCACAGAAAACCTACTCTTAGAACGCTAAGGACGTTAAACATTACATTTTACAGCACATTATTTCAGTACTTGATGTGTACGTGACTGTTTGCAAGACCATTACCGCCAGAACGAATTATGACAAGGTACCCACGCGCCAAATTAAAATGATAAATTAGAATGCAATCACACATGTAAAAAGAACATGTTAAAAGAAAGTTACATCTAAAAATCCTATTAACAGACAGATTTGATATCAGATTTATCTACAAATCAATTAATAGAATTAAAATGACGAAAAAAGTTGTCGTTCAAACTCAATACAAAATGAAACAACTAAAGAAAAACATTTTTTATAAATGCCAAGAGAATAATGTAATGAAATAGCATCACGACTTTAGTCTCTAGGCACGGTAGATATCCCTTCAGATATCTTAGTACAAAGTACCACTCGTGATCTTTCGAGAATATTTAAGTGGGGTAGTCAGAGGTATGTCCAGGTATTACATTAGGTACAAACCCACATTTTGCAGTAGTTAGTATTTCATACGTGACAGGTTGCAAGCCCATTGCCGCTGCTAGATCTATAATATTAGCAATAATATCGTTTTTTAAACCTCTCACAGCTACAATGTAGTTTCAATCTATTGTAATAACAAGATTATTTTATAAAATAATTATAAAATGGCAGTTAATAGTAAAACAATTAAGACTAAAACTTAGGTTTCAAATCATCTAAATATTGCTAATAAAGTGTTGACTAAGGATTTCTGTCCAGGATGCACTTAAAACAACCGTAGTGATGAAAGAAAACAATCTACAGGCCTCATACGCCTTAAAAATATTCATAATCACTCTAAAATCACCGAAAATTTAGTAAAGTGCCATCAACTTATCTTTTAAGTTGACGCGGAACTACGCGTACTAACGCCATCTCATTCCACTTCGCTGTGAATGCTATCTTTTGTTTCATATTTTTCGATGGTGGCGCCGCAAACTAACCAGATAAATTGGCGGTACTATAACTGTTTCCTCCTTTACACTTTTATATATTTCCTTTAGTGCTGTAGCGCGAGTTCAATGCGTGATCACTGTCGAATGCAGACATTGAGGTAGGATGTGTCTGTACGGTAATCTGTAGTTTTTCACAGTTCGCGCGGCGAGGCATTTCAGGCTGGTATATCTGGAATTATTACACACATATTATGTATCGTTTTTTATGACAATAAACTCATTTGTATTTCATTTGTATTAAAATATGTTAGCAACCACGGTTTAGAACAGGACCCTTCCATTTCCTGCTATGGAAGTGTCACGAGACGGGCAGAGACATCTCCTGTATGGTAAAAACCGATACTTCGGTCACCAATCCGTCTGTCAAGCTTAGTGACTATGGCCAACCCCCCATAATTTTAGGGAAGGCTATGGTTCAGCAACTTATCTATACCAATTAGAAGAATCTTTTTCCCGACAGACTGACTGACAAATAGACAGCGCACAGCCTAAACCACTGGTCGCAGAGTCTTCTAATTTTCATGGTATATTCATCATGGTGCGTAGAGGGGTACTAAGAAAGGAATTCCCGAAATTCAACCCCTAAATGGATATAGCGTGGGTTGAAGTTTGTACCAAAATAGCTTCACTCGGACGAAGTCGCGGGCGTTTTCACTAGTTTATTATACGTTACTAGTAACCGTTATAGGGGTATAAGGGTTGAATTTCTCTACGCACAAACACAAGCCTACCCATAAAATTTCAAGTCTCTACAAGCAACCGTCTAGATTGTGCGTCGTCTATATATTTCATTCAAGATTGGTTTACGTTTACCAAGAATAATGACCGGTCGCGAGTTACGTAATTATAAGACTGGTAAATGCAGAAGTGGTTACGGTAAGGGTTCGACAACATTTTTTTGTTTTGTAACTCTGTAGTATAAAAACATACCTGAGAGGATTGACCATGGTATTGAGGCACTGTTGGCTTTGTTTGAGGATCTCTTCAGGTGTTTCTCCGTCGTAGTTGACCGTGTCTATATGGGCGCCGTGAGATAACAACTCGCGCACTACTTCGGACGGACAGGGGTTTAGCTGGGGAGGAAAGAGTTTGAATTAGTATGAGAAACTTTCGAAGAAACGTAATAATTTACAAATGATTCGGTCGTGGTCTTTTAGTACTAGAAAAAATCCGAAGTTACTTACAAAGCCAATGAAAAACTATTTAGTCAAAGAAAATGATTAAGGAAGCTTTATTGTACCATTTGAAGTAATTCGAGATTCAGCAGGTTGACGAATCCTATTATTATTATGTAATAGATGGCTCGTAAGCCTGTGCACAGCAGGCGGATTCTGAATTTTGAGTCTGACGATAAGCGCCCCTAGCGGCCTAGGAGGGCACTAGCGTATCTCCATACAAAAAGCTCGAGCTCACAAACCGAAATCCGAAAAATCCGGAATCCGGCTGCAGTATGATGATAGGGATCGTCAACCATGGTGCATAAGATGCAGAGTTCGTGGACCTGCAGTATTGTATAGTATAGTAGTGTACCTTGCATATGAGATGTAGGGGCGTGTTGCCGGCGGCGTCCCTGGCGTCGGGCGCGGCGCCGAGGCGCAGCATGAGCGCGATGAGCGTGGCGCTGCAGGGCTCCGCGGCCGCGCCCGGGGCTCCCGCGCCGTGCCACGGCCGACCGGCGCGGGCGCCGCGCCCCTCCGCCGAGCACGCCAGGTGTAACGCCGATCTGCCCACGCGAACCTACACACATACACAAACTTTCAAATAAAAAAAAATAGCAGTCATACATGTAAAATACTATAAAGCAATGATAGTGCGATCTAGCGTCGGTATAATTTTAGTAGCGACATCTGACATGACCGCCTGACCGGAGTCATTAGAGTGAGATTGGGTCACTAACAAGTTTAGTTCCTAAACTAAAACTAGATGTCGCTGCTACAACTTACAGATGCTAAATCGCGCTAAGCGTACAGTAAGAGAAAATCCAGAAGTTCAGGGTGAAAATAGTTTCACATGAGTAAATTCGCACACACCACCAGTTTATCATAGTTTTTTTTTAATACAACTTGCTTATGGCACAAGCAGATGGCCCACCTGATGTTAAGTGGTTACCATCACCTATAACAAAATTACGTACAAACCTTAATATCTAGCTTAACGAGTGTATAAACAGCCTTATGTATCAGCCGGGAGACCTCCTCAGTACAGTCTGGTTCCTCAAGCAGCCTCGCCAGCAACGCTGCCAGTTGTAATGCAATGACAAGGACTCGCTGTAATGTCGCTAGGGTCTGTTCACGGTCCATGCTGAGTCTAGACTCGAGTAGGATCATGCCGCGGTTGATCTCGGAGAGAGCTTTGCGAAACACGGGGTCAATATCTTCGAACGTTACGGCGGGGACGATGCGACCTTGAAATTAAATAGATGTAAATAAATGAGACCGTACATTTTTTATTTTACACTTTCTAATAAAAAAAAAACACCTGTCGAAGTTACACAACATGTATAAAAAATAGTACAAAAGTATGTAGAGAAAAAGAAACTCCCTAATATCTTTTCTATTATTACTACCCATCTGTATCTTACGGTTGATCAAAGGGTTACCATTTCCAAGCCAGAAAAACAAAATAGAGAATATGGCGCAGTCGGTAGAATAACTTACCTCTGAGTGGCGGGCGCGCGCGTTCTCCCAACATATACGTAAAGAGTTCCGCGAAGCTGTAGAGAGATGACTGCGTGAGCGGAGACAGGGGTGGCAACACGGCTCTCTGCATATCCAACGCGTGGTGCCAGAGTTGTCGACAGCGCTGGAAACGACCCGCGTCGGCGTACACTGCGCCGCGGTAACGGACGTAGTAGGAAGTGTCTGGGTGTGCTGGACCTAAAACAAGTAATAGCTTCCGTCAATAAATTATTTAAAGCAAAGACTTCCGCTATGTCTATCTGCATAAATGGAAAGTACTGAATGACCATTTTAAACAGACTCCGGTTTTCACAAAAAGATAAATGTATTTCCAGAGTATATGATAAAGACCGTACAAAACAGGGGAGGGTCAACTTTAAGAGTTCTGGTATCGTGAGTAATCTTATATTTGTTCAGAAGCTTGTTGTATAGTTTTTTATATAAATCACCTTTTTATAAAGGGAGATTAAATTTTTGAACGCACCTAAGATCCTCTCACGAATGACTAAGGCCTGCATCCGCATCGCATCGGGGTCTGCGAGTATTTCTTCTAGCTGTTGCGAATCGGTTGGTTCCACTGCAAAGTCGTACGCCTCGATACGAGGTATATCTTTTGGCTTAGGGATCGGTTCACTGCCATCCGAGGGAAATCTAAAAAAAAAGAGGTCAAATAGTTTTAGTCTAGTCGATACTAATTTCAGCAAGCATAATAGATCAATTATGTTCCTTTTTAGCCACTATGGTTTCAAACAGCTCCAACGGTCTTCCACCGTATGTTTTCCAGACGACAGACATTAATATTATTTGTTCACTCTGAAGGATTTTTAAGCGACGATCTCTTCGTGTGTTAGACCTAGTGGTCGAAATGGCGACCAAATCATTTATCGTCGAACTTATAGGCTTTCTCACAATTTTTTTTATACCGTAAGAAATAAAAGAACATAATATTCTGTATACCCCGTCATATTACAGACAACAATTAGAACATTTTTGTTTAACACTCATTATATTCAAAACAAAAAATAATCCTAGGGACTGCGCCAGTTTCTCTAATCAGTATTCAAAAGGTTGTTGGTTTTACATGATATTTTAGAGGAGCAATTGTGTACCCAGCATAGAGTTTATGCATTTTACTGCTTGGTAATAAATTGTATTACCTAGTTTATTTGTTTTTATAGTGCTTACCTGCACTTAAGGAAATCACAAAGATTTTTATATTACCCCAAAAATTTTTTTTTTTTAGGTAGCGATAGCATCGTATTACAAATATTTCAAATCTTATTTTCGTCGAGGCATTTGAATCCTCGGTGGCGAAGTTGGTATCGCATCCCCGTATCAAGGGGAAGGTCGTGGGTTCAAATCCTACTCGAGGAAAATAATTTTTGGGATAATATAAAAATCATTGTATTACCTGTCTTCCATTGCGCGTTTCCAGAGCGCCAGGGCGCCAACCATATCTCTTCTCTTGTCAACGTAGGTAGCGCCTAACAATTCCAACGCGTCGATTCGCTGTTGTCTTGTAACTATTCCGTAGTCTAATAGAATTAAATGCTCTACTATGTGTGTGTGTCCGGTCACTGATGCTGCTAATAAAGGTGTCATGCCTGGAAAAGGTAAAGAACAAACTTACAATATTGACAGTCAATATTACCCTATTCAATTATTGCATAGAATAAGGGCGCGTTTAGACGGCGCGAAACATTTCGCGCAGTGACCGCGCGGCGGCCGCGCGGTTGGCCCTTGACAGGAATTTGAACGGTCAGAACGCAATTTTCGCGCGGCAACCGCAAGAAAACTTTTGTGTCGTATAAACACACCGTAAAGCTAGGTCTCAGAGACGGAAGGAATTGATAAGCAGAGTAAAATATCAAAATGACAGTAAACCAAATGAATTGCACGCATATTTTCAGTCAGCATTGTATTGCAAGTATCAAGTATTGTAATCATAACTCGATTACCGTCAAAGAACTCACGTTTTTGTGTTAGCTTAGAAATAGTTATAATAACCTACTGCGTGCATAACCATACCTACCACACTAGGATGTTCTGTGTCGTAGGCATCCAGAAATTACAAGATCCATAGTACCTAACACAGATCATGCGATCTGCAATATTGAGAATACCGGGAATAGAACTCTTATGTTCGGGTTGAATAAGATCGCTAAAATACAAGATCCGGAATTAAAGATAAACATAATATATTAGGTTTAAAAAAGTACGTAGTAAATATGTTTTATGCTAATCGTATAACAATTATGCTTAGTTTGGGGCTAGATGATGTTGTGTAAAAATGTCCTGACACATTTATTTATTAACTAAATCGGAATTATCTGAGCTTTAAGCCAGGTTCCCAACGTTCTGAAGAGACATCGCACAAAACATGAATTACTTCGCGCAGACATCGCGTCATCTCTTGCGCTTGATTTTCTTCTCAAATTAATGTTTTGACAAACAAAACGTGTAGCAAAATAACGTACACGCGTGTCGAAATAAATAAGTAATAAATCGTATGAGTATGGGTTTTTGTGTAACGTGTAACGGAATAACATCGTTAGTGTAGTCAAGAATAATCATAGTTGAAGATCCGGCTTTAGCACCAACGATTTATCCATGTCATAAACATCTAGATTAAATCAAAATTAATTGGCCAATTTATTGATATCATATTCTGTGGTAATGTGAGATTGATATATAAGTTAGTAAGATAATTTTGGCACCTCTATATTTTCTTGGCGGACGTAGACATAAATTATATACGCTTTAAACATATCTACTTATATGTGTGCTTTACTTATCTTCTATCTATACTATAATAAAAACGTAGAGGTCGAAAAGTCTGTACATACATTAAATATATTTTTGTGATATCTTGCTAATAGTACTCGTACTTGAAAAAAGGAAAAGATATGCTATATAGAACTTCCCCGGATGAGCCCTTCACTAAGAGCTCTATTACCACTAAAATTCGTGGCCACGATAAAATAACGGTCGAAAATGTGGTGACGCCTTCTATGGCATATGAATTACTTACCATAAGAGTCGACGTCCATAGAAGCTCCCTGCCCCAGCAGCAGTTTCAGTATAACAAGTGAACCACTTTCCGCGCAGTCGTGTAACGCTGTGTTGCCTTTCACGCTTTTTCTGTTAACGTCTGCGTTCAATGTTAGAAGGTATTTCGCGATTCGGATGTGTCCCTTGTAGCATGCTATCATTAGACACGTGTGCCCGTGCCGATTCGCTATTTCTATATCTGGAAGAAGAAAAGAAAAGGTCAGCAGAGGAAAACATACTCAATGGAAGGGATAACTTCACTACAGGCTTCCTAAAACTTCGCTAAAACGCGCCGGATCAAGTATCAGTTCAAGTTCAGTTGCCAGTGTCAAATATGACAGATTTGCTATAGTCAAAGTCAAAAAGGATTTATTTAGTAATATCCGCACGGGTCATTGGAACTAAAGATACGCGATCACCCTGTGGATATATGAAGATATGAAAGATTCTAATTTGCTAACCCTAATTTTACCTTTACCTTTAGTTATACCTTTCATTTGGGAATCAAAATTAAAAAATATATATATTTTTCTGATAGATTGTCTTCAGTTGACTGTCGTCAACACGTCCTCGTGAAGACACGTTTAGTAAAAAATAGACAATAGTTTTCTGTAGGAGTTTTTTTAACACGTGTTCTGTACCTATTATGAAACTACAATAACACCATGACATGCGCCAGTTGTATTACTCTGTCTGCAAAACTTGCGACAACACTATAGTCTACTACTTTAAATTCCTAGGTAGACCTACCGACTAAGGGATTGCCAAGTAATACGTCTATTTCTACGTCTAAGATTTATAATAAACATATTTCCGAGTACTATTTTGTTGACGTTAGTGATGTTGGCAAGTGAACCAGAGCAGATAGACTTTATGACGGGATCTTTGGCGCCATTCGACTACACGCGTGTACGATAATTAACGTCATACGTTAATTATCTTGTTGCTAAATGAAAACCGATAATTTTATAGGAAGTTCCTGGGAATAACCCGTTTTATATCAATAATAACCCCTCATTCCAATCATTATTAAGCAAAGTTCCGGCTGATACTAAAATTCATACTGCTTACAGTTTTCTCGAATTATGTTGCTTACAGCCTGCTAGCTTATATTCAATGAAAACCAGAAATTTGCAATGTTTTTCAGTTAGTCCATGGAAAATGCTGAACCATAGTTCCATCTTGAGTTTGAATAAGTCACAGCTCAATATAGGCCTCCCTTACATTTAGGGGAAGTTTGTCGTTGTCACCACTCTTGGCAAGCGGATGGTGACCGCAATGTTGGTGTTATGCACTCAAGATATGCTGACCATACCCTGGTGCAACATCTTACGCCATCTACGGTGATGAGGGCTCCTATTCTATGCCGAGACCACAACGGCTTCAGTAAGTTACTGGCATAGCTGTGGTATGTAGAATGATAATAATTCTTCAAGTCCTTACCAGCGCCACTTTCAGTTAAGAACTTGACGATATCGAAGTGTCCATCAAAGCACGCGGCGCGTAAAGGCGTGCTGTGCGTTCTTGTCGTGGAGTTGACATTCGCGCCCGCACGAATAAGCAACTTCACAAGGGGTAGGTGACCAGCCGCGGCGGCGCACCATAGCGGCGGAGCGCCCTCTATCGTCTCACCGTCGAATGTCACTGAAAAAAGAAGAGAACTTTGTTACCATCGACCATAGGGGTAAGACAGAAAACATATAAATACCATAGGGTTCGTCATGCGCTCAATAGAGTTGGGGGTGAAGAGCAGTAAGGACTGAGGGCTTAAGCACAAGTATATATATTTAGTATAAGTAATTTTGGCATTTGGAACGTAAACGTAGGTATAAGCCGCGTCACGGATTTTGAGGCGCGAGCAAAATATAGTATGGATGCGAACTAGAATGCGCGCCAAATTGACCCAAAAAAACTACTTCTACGCATCAGGTCAAGTATTGAAATTCGTGCCGCTGCCTCATTTTATCGTACCAAAATACATCCGTATTACAAGCGCGGCACTACAGCGTCCCGTAAATAGGGGTATGAGTGTAAAAGTTACACCTGTCGCTGTATAAATAATCTACAAATGCAAAGGCCTGTTTATTTACACTGCGCGGCAACAAGGCAACGCTCCGCAGTCGAGCTATCGGTGCCGCGCAGTGTACGCTTACACCATTTACAAAATGGTGACAAATTTTAATTAGGCCCTCAGAAAAGTATTTAATAGATCTAGTATTATTGTTAGTATTTATGTATGTTGTTAAACAAACACGCAGTTTAACAAACTGTTGACCTAGCCGTTTTCCGCCGCGTGATAAATGTTTGCATGCTTTGTACATATTTACTTCGGCCTGGTTATGACTGTAGGTACTAGGTACATTTATGGGTGTTTATTCAATATCCTCTATTAAATTACCAAGTTTATGTGGCAATTGTCGAGCTATTTAACTTGTAGAACAACGGCTGCACTGGAGAATAATGGTCTTCGAGTGTAGACAATAGACCGGAAAATTCAAGACAAAAAACGAAGGATAGCGCTTCTGGACAGTTTGACAACGTACGTCTAAAGTTAAGCTTGATAAAAAATCGTCTCGTCGTGTTTACTACGACCTGATAGAATAAAGAAATCTTTAGAAAAACCAAGGTTACCGAAACAGCGCGAATAAAGGTTCTTGAAAGTCATCAATGAACTGGTAGACGACACGTAGAACTCTCCACGGTCGTGGGAAAAGGCTAAAAATCGTTATTCCCGAAGCGTACAAGAGTAGACTTCTTCAGTCTGATGATGATGAATATTTTTAACGTAGCACATGTTACCTATCAGCAGCCATAGTACATCTGCAATCACTTTCCAATTGCGTCAATAGATTAGCGTGACGCCATTTCTACCTTGACGGACGTGGTATTTTTGTGATTTACGAGTTTTATGTTTATAGTACCAAATATCATGAACACTACGCAATTCACGTAAGTCACGAATATATCAGAACTCCAATGTGACTGATGGAACAAGCAGATGACTCTCCTGATGTTAAGTGGTTACCATTACCTATACCAAAGCATTGCCTCGCAGGTCACGCTCGTTAACGTGCTCTATGATGCACTACTCTGCGTCCATCAACCTGAGGCATACAGGTTAAGCCTCGTGTGCCTTTAACACCTGTATGCCTCATGTGCCTGTAACCTGTATCGGGGCTCTTCAAACCGGGACACAGCAATAACTAAAGTCTCAAAGGCGATGATAACCACTCATTAAGTGGCTCATCTGCTTGTTCTATCAGAAACTAAAAAAGTCAAAGTCAAAGTCAAAGTGTATTTATTTGCAGAATTACATGTATAGGTACAGATGTCACAGTATTGTATTTGGTTCAATATAATTCTACCATGTTATGGCATGCAAAATTTAAATTAACAAGATTATTTAAATTATTAGAACAATTTATATTATACTTAAAACAATTTAGATTTATTTAATTTATGTCAAGTTTAGAATGTCAACGGAATAATAAAAAAGAAAAATACAGTAAAATCCAGTAACAAGACAAAATCACACACACACAGTGGAAATCCAGTACAGTAAGTAATAGTACTAGTATCAGTACTAGTGTCGGGAATATTTAATTCTAAATCGAGACTCGCGTGTACGTGTTTGTCAGTATCAATTTCACTGTCAATTGACTAGAGCGTTGATGCATAAGCCGATGATATAGAAAATTTGGCATAGCGTAAAAGTAATGTAGTGTGCAAAATGAACGGTATTAAATATTTGGCGCGTGATAACGCTTCAAACATACTTTAAACCTTTTTTTGTTGAATACTTTTAATATACCTAGTTACTCGCTATTGCGATTGTCTTGTTACTGCTATTAGAAGAATGAAAAAGTGGACAATGAAAGAATGAAAAAAAATAAACACTCCCCAGAAATCACTGATTTCAATTTAGATTCAGTTTCAATTCAAGAAACATCACATCTGGCCTAAGCTTAGTAGTAGTAATGGTAGTAGTTCTATCTTATGCGCTGCAGTTTTTAGGTTCAATCCCCACCAAAAATAATCATTTTTATGATGAACACAGACGTTTGTTCCATGTCCAGATGTTATTGTATTCTAAGTCGTTTCTTGTATACGGAAAAAAACTATCATTTAGGTCACATTACATAGCACAAGTTGTTCATGAGTTCCACCGGTTTTTAGTAAAACTTGATATTTGGACCAGCACAAAACATTCCTCATACTCAAGGCTGCAACAAACAATAGAAGAGCGCTCTTTTAAACGATATTTTTAGAAAGTGTGCCAAATATACCTACATATAGTACCCATAAGACAAGCTCTGCTTAGCTTGGGCTAGATGATGCTGTGTGGATTGTCCAGCATTATTATTGTACTTTGAAAATAATGCTTTTGTAGTAAGTACTTAAGATCATGCTGTAACATTTTCGCAAATTGTATCTGTTATAAAATATGTTACTAAATGTGTTATTACCTGAACCAGGCTGTTCGATATCAGCTTTGCATCTTTCAATGAGGTACTCGGCGACGTCGTAGTGTCCGTTGCGGCACGCGATTACCAGCGGGGTCGCGCCGCAAACTTTCGCACCCACCAACATGTTCAACTCATCGACAGAGCGCCAACTGTGCAGGTACGCCTGGAAAGAAGATATTATATTAGTTACTAGTGAAACGTACCCTGTACCTCGTTTAGGGGTTGAATTTCGGGGATTCCTTTCTTAGGGGTAAATCAGGGAGGCGTTACAAAGGCACTATAACATCATGTAAGTAAAGGAAAGAGTGTGAGTAGCCCTTTTACGCTCTGTATAAATCATAAACCATAGATCCAAAGGCTTTATGTTATTATTTTCACAGTAACTTCGAATGAAAACCTCATTATGTTAATGTTATAACGTGTTGATTCTCATACAGTTTAACAGCCTTAATTTCATCTCCCCTTTCTCGCTCTACCTGTTATAATGTTTCTCATATATTATTCGCATAAAGCTCGTTGTAGGTGTGAAGATTTATTATTTGTTTATTAAACTTGCCTACTTACGGTATACGAAATTTCTATCTATATTTCAAGGCTTGCAACCTGTCACGGAAGGAATACTAACTTCTGCAAAATGTGGGTATGTGCCAAATGTAATATTTGAACGTACCTCTGACTACTCTCCTTAGACATCCCTATAGAACATTGGCAAAAGTGAAATCTCATACTAACCATATCTCTTATGATATCAACGTTTGGCAAGTGGTCAGTTTGTGGTGCCTTTAACGGATTCTTGCAAAATCCCAGCATCATATTATTATATAGCATAAACAATGAGATTTTAAGCTTTTGTGGGTAATTTGGATGTAATTAGTATTGTTGAAAATGTGTTTGAATTCGACCAGAGATATATTGGCGAATGATTAATAAATAATAAAGCAAACTGCTTTGTTTATTGCTTTGCTTATGGCAGCCGGTACACAGTTTATCTCGATCGCTATCCGTAATCAAAATCAATGATCGCGATCTAGTCGCAGTAGACAATCTACTGCGTACATTATCAATCTGGATCGCGATCATTGATTTTGATCACGGCTGCCTGAAGCTTGGACTATAGGAACTAGATTACTGATAGAATACTTTTTGTTCCACCAGCAAGTTTTATAAAAAAACAACACTAACGTGTATTGTGCAGCGATGTCGGTTAGTAGCTGTGTAGTGTACCAGTCTAAAAATACGTCACTCAAGGACAATAAATATTGTCATGCAATATCCGAGCGATTATAATCACCTAAAACTTAAATGATACAAAATACCCATGATTCACAAAGGAATGATAGAGGCTAAAGAAGAGAAGGTAAAAGGAAATGATTCATTGTAAAAACCAAAACACTGCCTTGACCTGGTAAGATTCTATGAATTTACAAAGTAAAAATGACAATCTTTCGAAACTTTGCTGTATTTTTCATCATTTATTTTTTATTCTAACTGTACCTGGTATAAAACGGTTTAAATATTAAATATGTAAATGTACTCAATAAAAATAATATATCAGGAATTTTAATTTCGTGAATTACCATACAATGGGAATTATATGATACAAATAACTCTGCCAAGCCCGTGTCGGACCATGCAAAGCTTCGGGAGTCAGTACCTCCTACCAGTACCAGTTTAGTAGCAGTAGTCAGTTACCTGCTTAACCAAAAGTGGCCACAAGTGACCACAATTCGATCTCTCTCATTTTAAACAGCTTCATCAGTACGAACATATTTTATGAAGGTTTAAAACCTCATCAGAATCGGCACAATAGGTTTTTCCCCTCCATTGCACCGTTTCATCGATTAAAACCTATACATTTTGTTTGATATTAAAAGGGTACTTAAAATTAAATGAATTTAGTGACCAGTAAACGCATTAGTGTCTTACTTGAATATATTATAACAATTATTCAAATCTTTTTTTGTCCTGACGGACATAGACAACGGACGCTGGTTGTAGACACTTGAAAATTTCAGGGTATATTATATTTATTATTTAACTTATATTTATTATTCACGGTATATTTTTTATTTAGAGTATATTTATGTATATCGGTGAGTAGGGGAAATAGCCGGGAATTTCTGAAGTTTGTCCCCTAAATGGGTGTAGCAGGGGTTGGAGTATGTATGAAAATTGCTTCAAAAGGC
This sequence comes from Electrophaes corylata, assembly GCA_947095575.1. NCBI lineage: Eukaryota > Metazoa > Arthropoda > Insecta > Lepidoptera > Geometridae > Electrophaes > Electrophaes corylata. Next base: position 9,095,112 of record OX352715.1, on the reverse strand, counting down.
TTACGACCGTCTCTAGGCAAAGCACGGTCAAATGAGTCATGAATAATTCATAACATTTCACGATGACCTAAGTTTTGAGACGTAATTGATTACGCTAACAACTTTGCAAGTTCAACCTCGTTAATGTTATGAAAGAATGTGAAGAACCAGAGCGCAACAAACGAAGATGCTCGTAATCCTACTAAGTATGGATGGATGGATGGATGTTTGTTACTCTTTCACGCTCTAACCAGTAGACCGATTTGGATGAAATTTGGAATAAATATAGATTATAACTTGAATTAACATATAGGCTACTTTTTATCCCGAAAAAATTGCGGGAACGGGAAAAATACTGCCATGCGGGCGAAGCTGCGAGCGGCCGCTAGTATTATATATACCACACCATTATTACACAAAAAGGCGTATATTATACAGAAACGGCGTATGACATTCCGTACGGTGTCTTCGTACATTTTGTATGCGCTGCGCCTGCGCACTGTCGTCTGTCTGCCTGTCGGTCCGTCTGTCACCAGGCTGTATCTTATGACTGTGATAGTTAGAGAGTTGAAATTGTCACAGATTATGTATTCCTGTTGCCGCTTTAACAACGAATACTAAAAAACTGAATAAAATAAATATTTAAACGGACTCTCATACAACAAACGTGATTTTTTTGCCGTTTTTATCAAGACTAGCTGTGCCCACGACTTCGTCTGCGCGAAGTTTACCAAAAAAGTTATTCTTTAATAATAAATAACTGGCTTCCACAACCACACGATGGTTTTCTTCGCCGTTTGAGACCACTGGCATGAGACACCTCAGTATGTGAATCGGTCGCTCCAACTAGACCACCACCGGTGCCACTGGTGGCAATAAATTCAATATTGTCTAACTTTTACCAGTTTATTTAAATGTTAAGCCATTATAAGATAAAATCCCTAAGTGTAACTTAAAAATAGACTCACGAATTTAATCCTCGGAAGATATTACCTCTGATCTTTTAGCACCAAGCATTCGCTCAAGGTTCTTTAAGGATGTCCATGGGGAAAACATATCTTACCATCTTTTGTTAGATGCACGATTTAGTGCTCGCATTTTTTAAATAAAATACAATGCTATCAGTAATGGAAAATATCGTGAAGAAATCAGTTCTAGCAGCGGCGATGGGCTTTCAACTAGTCACGTATTGAATACCAACAACTAGTAAATGAGGTAGGTTATATGCTAGCTTCTGACAACCTGCACATCAATAAATTGTATTATTCAAAAACCAGTAGTTATTGTATTGTGTTCTGGGTATTTTTTATGTATAATAAAAAATATCTATGTATGTAATATAGTATTGTATTAAGTATATCAGTCATCCCATAACACAAGCTCTGCTTAGCTTGGGGCTAGATGATGCTGTGTGGATCGTCCGGTATTATTTATTTATTTATTTTATTTTATTACTAAGAGCTCCGAGGAAATGTCTACCGTGCCTAGAGATTAAATCATGAGCATATTTTTTGTTACATTTGAACTTAAATCTAATTTGACTTAGCTTGTTCAATAATCTCATCGCGATTTTTTGACAGTTTGCAATAAAAACCTGTCAAAAATTCGTCACTTGCGATCCTATAGATATAAAAATATAAAACACAGTAACTTACAGATTTGTAGTACTTTGATATTTTTTTGCAAGCGTTGATCCCCGGGAATATTCGGGTGATACTGAACCTGAGTCACGCTACTTAAATGAATAAATACTCGAAATCAATTAACATTCATCGAATGCAAAGGATAAAGTTCAAAGATTTCACAATTTTTCGATTGTTTCGAGTGACACGGGTTGCGTTGTGTCCCGAGGACACAGAATACTAACATTATCTGTTCTACTCTGGTGGGTCGCAGCAGTTCAATGTCAACTCTGTGACAGCCGTTACAGCTCAGTTGGTAGTAACTCTGCTTTCTGTGGGTCGTGGGTTCGATCTCCACCGAGAACAAACATTTGTGTGATGAGTTTAGATGTTTGTTCTGTGTCTGGGTGTTAAAAAGACGAAATCTACTTTTAAAATAAAAATGATTGTTTGTTTGTACACGCATCACGCAAAAACTACTGAATCAATATTGATGCGATTTGTAGAATTGTCCAACTTAAAATTTAGTATTGGTTTAATATCATCCCAAAAGCGGGTGTTTAGGAGGATGAAGTTTGTATGAAAAATTGAAAGAAGTCAGGGTCAGTTAGTCTGTACTATAATATTATAGGAGAAAATATTTTGAAAGTACGACAGAAAAGAAGGTCCGAAAGTACTGGACCGATTTGAAAAATGATTTCACCGTTGGGAAGCTACATTATCCCCGGGTGAAATAGGCTATTATTATATTTTCAAAAAAAATTGGGATCCTCACTCAAACCCGTGCGAAGCCGGGACGAGCCCCTAGTAGGTACTGAATAAATTTATTGTCATCGCATGACGGAATATTCTCGAATTCGAGGTCGTAAAATGACAGCAGAAACGCAAAAGAACTTCAAACGCATGACAAATTATTGAATATTTCATAACTTTCATCGCTAACGTGACAAGCTGTTTTAGCGGTTTGTTAGCTGTTTTTAATTGATATTTTTTGTTTGTTAATGAAAATTATAATAGCCCTCTGACAAACTTATTATTAATCTATTTTTAAATCACAAAGAAAAAAACTTTACTGCAATACAGAATGACGCACTTCTGATGAAATGAGCACAGCTGACGATCAGTACTAAGCTACTACATAAGCTTCATTTATTTATAAACAGTGCATGCTAGAACTTTATGCAAACAGCATTGTCTGCCAGTTATCCTGGTTGGATTGCTATGATAACGTAACTGTTACTACCGGTATCGTAACCAATCGTTATGTTACTACAGCGTAACAGTATTTAGACCAGAGTGCCTTCACAAAAACAACTGGCAATAAACTTACGGTGTGATTCCTACCGTTTTAGTGTAATCCTTTTACAAAATAATGTTTGAAGATTCGGTTTTTGAAACTTCATGTATATTAAAAGATATACCTTTTTGAACCGCCTCAGCAACCTGCGCTGTCGACGCAGCAACGTTTTGCCACAGTACCGCAAAGTCTCGATCCAACGACACCTGACCGGCATCAAATCCCAAACACCAGTGGACATGGTTCAAAACATCACAAACACTGTTTATTCAAATATCACTGAGTCCACACAACACGTTTGGTGCAAAAGTTTGCATATTCAGCCAATTTAAAAATCTGAATGAGCACAAATTATTAATCTATTTTATTTTTCCCCACAAAGTAGTGTCGCTGTGTTGGCTGCATTAACGTAAATGATGCTTTGGGTCATTAAAAATGATATTATAGTAAACGAGTAACCAGATTAACTCTCCTGTTGAAGGTCGCAAATTAAAAAAATAACCGCACAAAAGTTATATATTTTATAGCTTCAACATAATAACCGACAGGAAAAATAGGATTGCTCCGTCATCACGTGGCTATTTTACGAATACAACGACGTAGATGATAGATAGATGACAGAACCACACATAAATACACAATAATCTGTTCTTATTAATATGTTAGCTGGTAATTCCATTCTCAGCAAATATGTAAATCCGTAGCGATAATCCGAATCGCAATGAAGTATTCAACAGGATTTACAAATCCTGTAACTGAGACCATCAAAATGAGAATTTTCCGAAAGTAAAAACAGATTCAACACACGATCGTCATTGCTTTGTTGAATATAAACATCCAAATGCAAAGGAGAAACCTGATGCGCTTAAAGAGGTAGCGAATGCATACAGTCATGTCTCTGTTTTCTCTCAGGTTTCTATACGAAATGTAACTGGAGAACGAGTGCATGCTTTGATTGTTTATTTAAACGATTCAACAAACGAAAACTATACGTTAAAGTATGTACGAAGTATTTCAAGTGATTACAGTAAGGTAGGTACTGTGATAAAGAATAATGTATAGTAAATTTTGACCTTTGAGATACCGATCTTCATTTAAATTGTATGTAGATATCCGATGAATAAGCCAATCATAATCAACAGGATACAAATTAACTGAATGGCAAAACACAAAACTCGTATTCAGCACTCAATGCAGAGCCAAATCACTCGACGATATTCCAGGTTGTCAACGTGATATTAAAACCAACTTGGAAACATTCTTAAACACGTGAACTCTCAGGTAAGAAGAATGTAAGGGACATTATGAATACCTTTAAAACTCATAAAAAGTTGTTTTGCTGAAACACTTAACAAGTAACAACCCCTCATTATCTAAGATGATTTGCTTATACCAAGCTATGCTTACTGCTCACGGATTTGCTCGCTTCGCACCTATAAAAACTATACAGATAGTACCCTACCTATCTATCTATCTATCTAACTTTTCTAAATGTTATTCAAAACTTATGATTTGAGTTATAATCAAACATCCACAAAATTATATTACTGAAATTGGGTGTAGAACTTCTGGTAGGTAAAAATGATTCTTCTGATTTCATGAGTCATTACAAATGACAATTACTGAGATAAAAGAAACTGGTTGCAAAAGGTTAATTTCTGCATCGAACAAAATAAACCCAAATGCGTAAGCAACACGCGAAAAAAAAGTATATCATCACGTTAATGATTTGAAGATGAGGTCACTGACTCGCGAATTTCCATTTAGGTCTCTCAGTGAACTAATCGGTCAGGTCAAATAATCGTTTTAAACCGAAATAATCATAAAATTTCAAAAAAGTATCCATACTTTTCAATATTTTAAGTTCAAGATGAGTGACGAAAAAAAAGTTTATGAATATAAAAATAATGAATGCTCTTGTTAAATTTAGAGTAGTTTTAATTAGTTCTAGGTTTCTAATAACTTTTTAGGGTTCCGTACCCAAAGGGTAAAACGGGACCCTATTACTAAGACTTCGCTGTCTGTCTGTATTATGTTTCTCTGTGGTGAACAATAACAAGTGATCTTTTTATCTATTTTAATTAGAATTTTGGATATACTTTTTCTATTAACAATTTCGAACACATCAAATATTTCTGGCACAATACTGACGTAGGTTTACGGAATTGTTCTTTACGAACTTTTCCAAATGAGTGATTAATGAACCAATTAATTAGATTGTCGTTAGTGGATGTAAACAAACAAGGTAATGAAGAGTTCATTCATTAGTTGTATCCAGAAAGTGCACGCCGCGCCTTTTAAACTTCATCTAGCCTTAGCTCAGAATAGGCTTGCAAGGATTTTAAGTCTGACTCTGTATAAATATTTTATATTTACAGAAACAAGTATTTAGAACTTTTTTATCAGTTTTCAGATTCCTTTAATACAAGTTTTGCTAACTTTCGGGCTAGAGGAAGTTGTGTTAACCCAGTACTAATAACCAGCACACTAGTTATGATAACCGTGTCAAATAAACTAAATTTTAATTCAAAGTACCTAAGCAGTTATAAATAAGCCCTTGCTATTTACTGCACGAAACAACTGACCTACAAGCTAGCCTCAATCAGAAACCTGACATGAAGGATTGCTTAGGGAAGTTAGGCTCAAGATCAAAACAGACATCAATTCTAGTTGGCAAGCAACAATTCCCAATGTATAATACGAATGTGCAACATAATAGCTCAGAATAAAAGGAAGAAAAAATCTTCCATTTATTTTCCTTTATCTCTGGGCTAGAGATAAACTACTCACCTAAGGTAGACTCCCAATGATCCCAAGCCCTGAGTTTACCTAAGGTTATAAATTGGGATAATTTAATTATGGCAATGAACCTTTTTTGAGCCTCTTCCATTCAGCGACTTCCCGCGATCTAAGCAATGTCGTCAGTTCATCTGTTGGGAGGGAGACCTATACTTTGTCTTACGGTTTGTGGTTGCCTTTCGAGAACCTTTATTCGCCAGCGGTTGTCGGTTCTACGAGCTAGATGACCTGCTTATCGCCATTTCAACTGTGGTCTATAGGTCCCAACTATCACTGCAAATACCGTATACTAGGACGTTAGGAAGTAGGTATGTTTGAGTTCATTCGCTCACTATGTAAACGAAATGCGAACACAGCGGATGTTTGTAAACACACAAAGATTGAGGCTTCGTCCGAACATTAAATTGACATGAACTTAGGTGAAGTCAATATTAAAGCAAATTCAAGGAAACTATTGAAGCTAGGAAGTATAACAAGGAAAACAATGAAGATACTTTGCATTCTACAGGCGAATACATTTATTTAATGTAACAGCCAATGTTCCGGGCTATTGTCGCAATATCACAATCACAATTTTTATTACGGCATCAAAGAAAACCTTGCTACAATACCTTTTGAAATCGAAAAGTGTGTACCTTTGAGTTGGGGTCAAAGATACGATGGGTATGATTCATAACGTGATATGTCATGAATAGAACTGTTTACAGGGAATAGCGACAACGAGACAAAGCAAACCTAATTGGATTTCCCAATAACTACTTGCCACGAAAGGACAACTGACGTGGTTTGAGAAACCTCTTTCAGTGTCAGTAAAACTCAAAATACAAGCCAAATCAAAGTCTAGTTTAGATACAACTGACAGCAAACTATCGTGAAAGTTCAAAACAAGATCAAAGTAAAAGGAGAACGAAAAACAGCACTTTAGATTAAAAAACCGATCCAAACAAACAAAAACGACCGTTATCTAGGATATTAGAAATGGCAACCGGCACAAAAAGCAATTATTCGTCAAAAGCGGCTCTAAAGACCCCATTTGCCATGACCCAGCATAAAATAGGTTTTCATCACACTGCACACTCCCGGTTGCACAATCACATAGCACCGTATCATAAACAGAATACCGTTTCATACATTCGCGTGGCGGGGCCGTGCGTCCGAGATGATGGCCAATGCAGTACTGCAACCAGCGATCGCGGCAACACTCTTTCACCGAACGCTTACACAAGAATTACGTAATAGCTTTTGCCTTTCCAATGCTGCAACTGCGTGTAGCAACTGCTGTTGGTGATAGATGTATGCGACTGTTGTATTGATATTGCTGGGGTCAGTGGGATGGGCTTGAAACGTGACCTCAAATTATTATCGTTGTGTCTGAGATAATATGGTCTAGTTATTTGATTCTGGTAAATTTTAAAGTTGTGTAAGTTTTAGCTTTGCATCTGTTTGGTTATGACGAGACTAGACTAGATCTATCACGACTTAAAGTGTGTAATTTCATAGACTTTAAATTGACATTAATTTAAAAGAGTCGGTACAGTACATACAGAGAGTGGTATATTTCAGTCAGGAATTTTTATGAATAAGATGATTCAACATCTCTTCAATTCTACTATGTCTTATATTTTATCACCTTATTTCAATACTTCTAAAAGTCGATATTACTAACTCAATATAGGGTTTTGTTCCGGTAGCCATGCTTTGGGACTTCCAGGTTGGGTTCAATAAGGATTAGCTGGATTACAACGTGCATGTGCACGTTATAAAAGTTTTCAAAAAATCTAGGTACATTCGTTTGTTTTTCTTTAATCATAAAATGTCAGCAATATCAGTTTCGAACTAAAACTAAGCATAAGGTATTCAAGTAGGTTCTATCGAATCGAACATTAAGAAAAAGCACCATCATCATAACTTTAGTTGCACGTGACTTTCTCTCAAGTCTTTGTTTGGTACGTTCTACAACCAAAACAATGTAAGGTTTCCCTGCTACTACAGAACCAACTTAGGCGTAATAAACGACACTAATACCACCGGTACTTCGGATTATTTACTTATTTCTGACATTGACTGTTGACCTTCACGCGAAGGGCATTACAGGGGTTATAGGATCAATATAAGTACATTATACAACTCCCCACGACTCATCACGTAAGTAACTTTTTTTTGCTTATTTATTAATCAGCTTCCGATCCAAGGTAAATATCCCTTGGTTAATGCCATGGTCATTGGTAATTATGACGGTAAAAAGTAATAGGGCTCTTGTCGGAAGTAAAAATGATTCAGTAATATTTATTGTTATAGCTAGTCAAGTAGCTTTCACGCAAGCCAATTAATTTAATAAGTCTAGTAAAAACAGTTTTTTATAGATTTTTTTTAAACTGTATTACCATATAGAGCTTGTCTAATGAGGACGCGTCTCATTCTTTTGAGACACACGTGAAGATATTTTCGTACAAACTTCAACGCCTTCTGTACCCGTTTAGCTGTAACTCAAATAAAAAAAAAAGACGGATAGGTATAGCCCGAAGAATTCAAGTCTTTTAGAGCAATGGTTCAGGCTGCGCGTTGCCTATGTCAGGCAGTTAGTCAGTACAAAGATTTCTTATAATTGTTATATAGATTGCACTGCGTCCATCATTTTTTATATGTAAGGCGTTTTAATGTGCCTCTAAATTGCACCAGCACCTATCCACCCATCAAATTGGAACAGATTGTTACTTTGAGTTACACTACGCAGCATGTGAGGCACCGATAAATCGACTGTAGAAAAGCTTCTGAGTTGCCCTGTAGTGTAACTCAAAATGTGAATCCGTAATTTCACTCACCTTATTCGTGGTAGACCTACAACATATTATAAAGAGAATAACTGTTTAGTGGCAAGTCTAAGAGCTACTATTTGTACTATTTATACACATTATATTAACAGAATACAGAATTTTTGTATAAATCAGTACTCTAAAATATTAAATTTGTTATACAAGACATTATATTATACTCAGCGAAACGAGTCTCCAACGTAATCCAAGACGTAGGTAATGTAATATGTTAAATTTATTATTCGCGAGCGTAAGAAAATATTTTGTCCTTGAGTTTACGCTAATATAATATTTTGCGCATGTACAGTCACATGCATGAAAAAACTTTACACTATAGAGTGGAAAGGAGTAAAGGAGATGGCAACTGATAAAAAAGAGTGAAAGAAGATATGAATGTTACATGAACAACGCTAATATATTCGTACCGGTTTGGAAGAAACATGGATATGGTTGACCTGCAGCAGGGCTCTGGTTATGACGAGGGTGGAAGCTCATTAAGTCGACACAACTTTAAACGTAGGTAAAATGGTAACCGATAGTGGCCTTTGAGGGCCTTAATATTGTCTTAGTTCTGAATAATAATAATAATAATAATAATGCTGGACAATCCACACAGCATCATCTAGCCCCAAGCTAAGCAGAGCTTGTGCTATGGGTACTAGATGACTGATATACTTAATATAATACATTACATGCATAGATATTTTTTATTATACATAGAAAACACTCAGAACACCCGGAATAAATATTTGCAGATCGTACAAACATTTATCCCGAGGCGGGAATCGAACCCGCAATCTCTGCGTCGCAGGCAAACATTCGCCCGCCGCGCCACATCGGTCGTCCGATAAGTCATCTACTTCTTATTCTGACTATACGCCTCCAAAACGTTATGTGGGTGATATGATAATGGACATGGAAAACCGAATAGATTAGTTGAGTCATCAAGCTTATTACGTACATTGCATACGTAAAACATGACATTTTAAATGGATCTTTATCAGACAACTGTGAGATGGCTATTATTTAACTAAGTATTTAGCACGACATAGGATAAACTTGATTTTGTCGTTTTTGGCGATAAAACACAAAGAGGTTTTTTTTAACAAAGGTATATTCAAAGTTTATATGAATATATTATTTTTATTTTATTTTATTTTTAGCCTAAACTGTCCCACTGCAGGGCAAAGGCACCCCCCTTTTTTCCCTACCTTTTTTCCAACTTTCTCGGTCAAGGGCCAAGTTGGACCAGTCTGGAAGTACATCTAACATCTAACTCGTCACGCCATCTCCGTGGTGGTCTGCCGCGCGGACGCCTTGCATTGGGCATCCAATCAGCTGTGATCTTAGCCCAACGATCGTCAGACATGCGACAGACATACAGAAAGGTATATTCATGGCATAAATATACCTTTGTTAAAAAAAACCTTAAATTTTACTATGATTGCGAAATAGATGTATCTATCTAGTATCTACAAGTAGAGTCAAAGTAAGTTTTATTGTTTTTATACAAAAAATATCCTAACACATTTAATTTATATAGAACCGTCACGAGCTCAGTAAAACCCCATCGAAATCGGATCAACCGTTCAAGACTAATCGGTGTACACAAAAAAATATACCTACTTACTTAAGAATCTTCTAGAAAAGAAATTTGTTGTTATAAAATTGGCCCAAACTGAATTTTATTTCTAGTCAATCTTACTAGTTATAAATTTCCAAATCGATTAAACGCGCATCCAATTACCTAGTGATGCGAAACAGGGCACCAGACTGACCAGCGTTACCAAAGTTGGTTGAACTACTAATTTGCAATTTTGTTATGCAAGTTTCAGCCATTCACTGTCAGATATATTGCGAATTCGATCATTAAACTAAAGAAATCCAGGTCAAACAAATATAAAATGATAAATATAGTACAACGATGAAGAAAGAAGATACATGCGATACATGATTACATGTACATTTTAAGTAGTAGTAGTAGAACTCTTAAAGAAGGGTTCATCCGGGAAAGTATTACGACCGCTCTATTCATCGGTAACCAGAATTTATTTTTGCAATGCCTGTGCTATATTCTCTTTAGCTCATATTTCTGTCCTGTAATTAAATAAAAATCAGCCATCGCTCCCTTCCTTCACTAACCCCTATTTTTTCTGGACCCCTCTAGGCCTCCAGCGCCTACAAGAGGGTGTTATCGCCCACTGAGAAAGACTGATAAGTAATATATATAACTCAAAGGTGACTGACTGACTGCCATAGTGATCTATCAACGCACAGCCCAAACCACTGGACGGATCGGGCTGAAATTTGGCATGCAGGTAGATGTTATGACGTAGGCATCCGCTACGAAAGGATTTTGATTAATTCTACCCCCAAGGGAATAAAATAGGGGATGAAAGTTTGTATGAAACTTTGTCAATTTTAAACCGATCGGGCTGAGACTTTGCATGCATAAAGCTACTATGATTTTATCCCGAAAAAATAACGGGAACGGGAAAAAACTGCCACGCAGGCGAAGCCTGCGAGCGGCCGCTAGTTAAGATATAATCGATATATCCCAACAAATACTCCTTATAATACGTCGTAAAAAACATTAATACTGTACCTACGTGCAAAAACTTTCATTAATCAAATACATTTCCTCAATACGTTTAGGAATGTATGATAAACGCTGCGTGATCACAACGAATCATAACCTCGAATAGTCATCACGGACTGTTCTTTATGTGAGAACCGTTTGATACAGCCTACAGCTGAAGATCGGCGAGCGGATGCCATTATCGCGGTTTGTTTTTATGAGTATTACAATCAGCTGCTCTTTCGTTTTCGTAGTAGTAGAGCACTTAGAGAAGCTACAGCCGAGAACTTGTGGCGTGGAATGTATACAATTCGCCGGTAATAACGGTTTTACTGAATATTTACAGGAAAAAAAACTCAAAAAATAAATGAACTTACTAGCGAATTTCATGATTTTTGAGGTTCTGTTTTTAAGAGGTTAGAGGTTTTAATAAGGGTTTGATACCGTTTTGAAAGTTACGAATTGTATATATTCTAGCGCAGCTGACTGTACATAAGTTTATATTATATACCATACTTATCAGGTGAAATAATAGTCAAAAAATCGTACAAAAAACTTCGAATACAATCGAACTTCACGTTATTCTACAGCAACAGATACCAATATTACGTCAGAGACAACGCAACAATTTCACGCTTGTACAGATTATATAATTTGAGTATATAATGAAGCCAAAAGCGAAGAACCTTGAAATAGTAAAAGCGGTTATTGACACCAATGAATATAGAACTTTAACATCAAGTGCAGTTATATAAAGTGTACCATTTTTTACATCACTAAATCATTTGAATTCTAATATATATATATATATATATATAGGGTATTACTATAGAAAACGCCCGTGACTTCGTCCGCGTTCCAGTTTAGGGGTTGAATTTCGGAAATTCCTTTCATAGTTCACCTCAAGACAAATATACCCTGAAAATTTTAAGTCTCTATGACCAGTAACTTAGGCTATGAGTTGTCTATATGTCTGTTAGTCAGTCAGTCAGGACAAAGATTCTTATAATTGGTAGGTATAGATTATACAAACTTCAATTATATGACGTAACTAAGGATTAAACATCAGCCTGTACAAGCCCACTGCAAGACATAAGCCTCCCCATATTTGGGAGGTTTGCCGTAGCCACCACGCTTGGAAGGCAGGAGATGCTGCTGCTGGTTCCCTAGTGCGTTTTCTTACTCATCTCTTCCGATATCTACGGGAGGTGATGTAGGGGTCTTATGCTATTCCGGGACCACCACGGGCGTTAAGGATAACAGAACAATATTATAATTGAGAAGATAGTAGTACTCATAATTAGGGCTATTAGGCTTGAGCTATATAAGCTTAACCCTAAAATTGATAAGACGCTGGGCTGAGGATAGTAGGGAATGATCCTAACGTACGTGATCTGTGAGGCGATACTTTGTATAGGTGATGGCTACTTAACATCAGGTGAGCCAACTGTACTGTCAATAAGTCGTATAGAAAAGAAAACCCCTGCCTAAGTAAAGTTCACCTTGAAACAGAGTATGTTGTGTTTGAGCTGCTCAAACTTGGTTTGAGTCATAATTCGATTTGCTTCTTTTATAAGTATGAAGGTTGTTTGCCATACTAGATTAAAACCATACAAAAGCAAAAAGTACCATGGACTAGTAGAAAATATTTCGAGAGTACAATCTGTGCTGGTGGAAAAAGTCAATGAACTAAAGTGTACATCAGTTTACCTACTCAAAGCTGTTCACAGATGACTGATAGCATGTCACTCACATACATCGGATGACTGGTTTTTATCAAAATATGGAACATCTGTTGTGTCAGTAAGGGATGATATTTCTCATCTTCCTGCCTATATCACACTACGGCCCGCTTGCACAACGATCACTAAATGCATTTAGGAAGCTAATTACGTTTAACATCTTACACGAGGAAAATTAAGTCATTTTTATCTTGGTAAACGTGATTAGCTAAACATCAGATTGTTGTGCAAGCGCCTAAGTGGGATCGACACAACAGGTTTTCTTCTTCCACTCTCTTTTATCACTCGTCACCAAGGGATGATCTTATCAAAATCTGAACAGCGTATACAGTAAGTCTCAAAACGCAAGAAACAAACTAAGTCTCTAGACATCAAGGATCTTAAAGGGCTAACAAGAAAAGAAGAAGGGTTACAGTGCTGGAACAAAAATTCGATAGCGAAGATTTATGAAAGGTAAAGTAGGCAATCAGGTGCACCACTCTTTTCAAAGTATTTCACACACGGCGGCGAGACCAAAGCAAACATGCACTCAACTTGTGAAACATAGCACATAAAAAACTGCCACTGTTGCTCAAGAACTGCACTATTGGCCTTTGTTCTTTCAAAAGAGGTAACGCAAATAAACAGCTTGCAATTGTACAAATAATTATTGCCAATCCGAAATTTTGTATAGCATAAGTATTTTAGCAGTCGCATAAAAAAAAATACAAAATCTCTGAAATTCAGAATACATGCTACAAGATATGAATACGCCTATCGTTTTGCAAACAAGAAGCTCACGTAATTTTGCGTGAAATATTTCTTAAGGCGCTAGCCTACTAAGCGTTCACTCGGAAAATTATAGCAGTGTTAAAAGAGTAGCCCAGTTGCAAAACTGGCTAGTTAGCTAAAACCAAAAACCGAGAAAATCGCAAAAAACTATAGCGCTTTATTTATGTTTGTTAGCGTTGGGTTATTGTCATAGATGGATAGGATTGTATATTAGTACTATGTTCTAAATAACAAAAGGTTGATTTGACTTACGTATCTTTAATTATTAAGGATAAATAAATTGAAGTAACCACTTTTGCAAGTGAACTAGCAAACTAGGTAGTTTTGTACCAGTATCAAATCAATATAGTCACTTTTGCAACGATATAATGCTACAATCCGAAAATAATCATTATTTTTAATCACATTTTCATACAGTTATCGTTGCAGTGAGTCCTAAATTATTCAATCTCTTCCACTAGAGTACTTTTGCCATCGGTTTCTTCTTTGAAACTAGCCTCGTTGTTGGCAGGAACACTTAAGAGAAAGCAGGAGCTCATTAGTTTCCTTGCTCATTAATATCTAGTTGATTAGGATTTGTTTTTTAGTTATTAAAATTCTTTACGATTATAAACTTAAAGCATTGGAAGCTGTGCCATTGGTTCTTTACAAAAATGTTTTTCTAGCAAGTTTTTAGCATCGCTTTATTTCATTACTTAGTTCATCTTAGTCAGTCAAGTAGTGAGTGATGAACAGCACATATTCGGTTTTTTGTTTACTAGGTATCCACGGTAACAACTGGGTTTCTTGGATAAAAGTTAAGTTTGGTGCCTGCATTTAGAAAATAACTTAATAAGTTAAGAATTGAGGAATGGAGGTACTTTACTTTACAAAATTCGAAAAAATCTAGCAAAAACATTGTTGGTATAGAATGAAAGGTAAATATTAAAAACACACGGAAACAGTTTAGCGTAGGTATTGCAAAACTACCCACATTTTGACCTGCATTCATAACGTAACACACAGTCTTTTGCAAAAGTAATCAGAATGAGCAACTTTTGCAAGTGACAGACTCCATAGAGCAAGTTTTGCAGGTGGACTCAGTTTTTGATGCTAATTTGTACGCAAACTAATCACTTTCAAAGGTTTATTTCAAATCTGTCATGTAGCCATAAAAACGATCTTTCAAGTTCTGTCACTAGCTCAAAAATTACAAAAATTGACATAGCAGTGTTTGTAAGTGGACTACTCAAGATGAGCGGTTTTGTTTTGACTGAATGGGGAATCGGGCCAATGTTATAAACGAGTCATCATGAAAATGTTTCTTTTCAGAAGTAAACTTAACATAAACTGTAAATTTATCGTTTTTAACATTCTGTATTCAAACCAGACGACGATTTGTTTATTAGTTTAGTAGGGCATCTAGTTTATTTTAAGTTTCATTAAAAATGCGTGTTAGTTTAGTTTATATACTCCACTTACTATAATAGACCATTAGGAATTGTGATCGACTTGTATTTCTAACCTCATTATAGTAATTATGGCATAATTTCATAAGTGATGTTATTTCTTTTTTTTTTTTTTTTTTCATCATTACTTATAATAAGTGGGGCTAGATGATGCTGTGTGGATTGTCCAATATTATTATTATTATAATAGTTCCCATCGATGTTTATCAGGCAATCATTTTTATTTACCAACTAGGGCTGGTCCAATTTTTATGTACCTATTGTGTTATTTTGGTTTTTATGTTGTGTTGGGAATGTATTTTCTATAACTGTAGGATTAGAATTTCTTATACCAAAAAAAACATGTCTTCCCATCACACTTCAACAAAAATGTTGGGTGTCTTTAGTATATTTTGACGAACTAAATCTAAATTTAAACCATGTCATTCAACAAAAAATCAACCGCATGCAATATCAGTAGTTATTTATATCGTTTGAAGTGTTTAATATTCTAAACGGCTTTATTTCACGAGCAACTCCTTACAAGGTCTCATCAGAATTGCAATGCTTTGTTTGATAGGCGCTTTAATATACGAAGTTACATTTATCTAATCTGTGACACTGATCTGACTATAAGAGGCAATCGAAATTTCCAGTGAAAAATATAAATTTAGTAAAATGTGCCTTTTCTTGGAACTTTTCCAACGAAGTCTCCTAAATACGTTAAATAAAAGTAAGTTAGAGTCGCAATGTCTGTAAAAGCTTTGATAAAGTAGAATGAAATCAAATTAATTCAGAAAGTATTTAAAGAAAGAAAGAAAGAAAATACATTTTATTACATTACATGACATATTTACTGTAGTAATTGGCCAAAATGGATTAACTAATTGAGCCTAGGTGAGAAATACTTCTTTAATTATAGACAGCAAAGGGCGAGGCCAATTGACCGGCAATTACTGCCAATACTGATACATAAATAGATTTTATTGATAATAGTTATGTTGATAAATTGGTAGTTTAGTGTGTTCTAGAAAATAATAAGTTGACAGCCGTCACAGCTCAGTTCGTAGTAGCTCTGCCTTCTGCGCTGTAGGTGGTGGGTTCGATCTCCACCGAGAACAAACATTTGTGGGATGAACATTGATGTTTGTTCTCTGGCTGGGTGTTGTATTCTAAGCATGTATTTACAAAAATCATGAAATATGCCAAAAACTGTGCCCGATTTAGTGCCTAAAAAATAGTTCGATCCTTCGTATATTATATTTTAGCCAAAAACAATTTCAAACAGTCGTCGGCCGCACCTCAGCTATGAAGGGTCTGTTCTTTGGCAACAAAAAGAAAAACCAGTAATGAACAGTTTATTATTCGCTTTACTGCAATAATTATTAGGCTAGCGACTAGACTTGTTTGCTTCCTGTCAAACATGTAACATGATTAGTCAAGTTTTGGTCCGAATCCAACCGCAGTTCTCATTTCGGTCTAATCTCAAACGTGACCGAGATTTTGGCTAATGTCGAAATAATAAGCGGTGAGACCACCGAGTTTAGTGAATGTGTACGTAACCGTTGATTAATAAACCACAGAAGGCATGTTGCTATCAGATAGTGCAATATACGGAGGTCGGTGGTACCAGTTACGTGCTGGTGCAACTGTTAAGAAGCGAAAGGGTCTAACGATTTCAGAAATAATACTAACTTTAAATATGCATACTTCTCGTCTCTTTCTCTCGTTTAAATTTCTCGTCATCATCAGAAATGAGGAAATCCGTAGAAAAACACAGACATAGCTCCCAGAATCAGCAAGTTAAAGTGGCAATGGCAGGCCATATAGGACCAACAACCGCTGGGGAATAAAGGTTATCGAATGGCAACCACAAGTCGGAAGACAAAGCGTTAGATGCCCACCTACCCGATGGACTGACAATGTTAAAATCGCGGGAAGTCGTTGGGGGAAGAAAGGGCTCAAAATCGTTTTTCCTGGAAACGTATGGGAAAAGGCTATGTCCAGCAGTGTACTCATACAAACTATTGATGACGCTCATGACTTCTCGCCTACAAGGTTCAGATGTTAAAAAAAAAAAATTACAAAAATAAAGATTAAGATATCCCCTCAAATCATTTAGTACCAAGTACCTACTGGAGATTCTTCGGGGATGTTTGAAGGAGTTTTTTTTCTTATGTCATTGCTGATGGAACAAGCGGATGGCCCACCTGATGTTAAATAGTTACCATCACTTATAACAAAGTAGTACCTTGCAGGTCATGTGCAATAAAAACGTGCCTTACAATGCACTGCTCTGCGTGCATCAACCTGAGGCGTTGGTCATTATGCGTCAGAACCCTACAAGTCTTTTTCGTCAATTATCTTTAGTTCTGACTATGAGAACTCGCTAACAGCTTATCGAATGAACCATGAACAAACTTAGAACTGGGTTTAAACTATTGTGTGGGATGGCACTTTACAAGATGTCACCGCAGCGCAAGTTATTGTGTTTCTCGTTATTAAACCGACTTTCAAAAGTAGACTCTTTTTCGGCTCAAATTTTTTTTATATTTTATACACAGTATTTATGTTCGGATATTTTTTGTTACTTATCATACCATACCACCCAGTCTAGCAGTTTCTCGGTTGCTACTTGACACGTCACTTGGCAGTCAGTTCTTATCTTTAGAAAAGAGGAAAACCGATAAAACTCAACCAAGGTCATCGATATCACTTCAAATCCTCAAAGAACGTTTTTTACAAACACATCATGTTGTATACCTACACTTCACTAAGATGGAATGGCACCACGCATGTTATATTACTTTATAAAAAGTATCACGCAAAAAAATTGTATGAATCAAGCCAAGTTTCTTGCGTGTTTTTCTAGGCTTGGTCGCGAGGTATTTCCTCCTAGATTCATCTTTGAGATGTTCTAAGTGATTTTTAAGGCTGTTGAAAAAAAATTATTTGAGTTTAGACTTTTTTTTATACGATTTTCTGATGGAACAAGCAAATGGCCCACCTGATGTAAAATGGTTACCATCGCCTATGACAAAGTGTTGACTCGTAGGTCACACTCGTCAAGAGCGTGCCGATGCACTACTACCATAGCGTCCATCAACCTGAGGCACATAGGTGTTAAGCCTCATGTGCCTATAATTTCACCGGCACGCACTCCCTTCAAACCGGAACACAGCAAGCTAAAATAGTCATGGTGGTAGTACTTCCCCGGACGAGCCCTTCACAAAGAGCTCTACTACTACTAATAGAATCTGAATCTATTTGGTCCATGTAATGTTAAGATATACGTCAGAATACCTCTTACCCCAGATGCGCAGGCAGCCCTAACCTACTAGCCCGGTTGTCGACTTCCACGGTACACTTTCCCGTGCTAGTAACCTGATCGCATCCGATCAACGCTTAAACATTATGTTGCACAATTTAAAATTGGTACGTAGGTACGTATACATACCACAGTCGTAGAATAGTATTAAAACTTGTAGCTGCTTAACTGCCTACTATACTAATTTTTTAATTGTCATTGTGATCAGCAGAAATTCTATTGGCAAGCTGCGCAACAGTAATATAATTGTTAGATACCTAATTAGGTAGGCCCCGTAAAACTTTACCAACTAGAACAAACGGGTCAACCAGGAAATCGGGCAGATCTTGTCTATACTAATATTATAAATAGGAAAGATTTGATTGTTTGTATTTTGGTTTGCATTGAATAGGCTCCGAAACTACTGGAACGAGTTAAAAAATTATTTCACCGTTGAGAAGCTACACTATTTTCGGGTGACATAAGCCATATTATATTTAAAAAAAAACTAGGGATCTTTACTAAAACCCTTGCCGCTAGTACATTATATTATCATAATTTACGACTTATAACTATATATTGCTAAAATCTTTGTCCAGTAATTTTTTTTGTTGGTGCTTTTTGTTGTTGCTTTTTTTTTTATGCAATTTTTGATGGAACAAGCATGTCTACCTGATGTTCAATGGTTACCATATAGCAAAGCATTGTCTTGCAGATCACATTCGTTAGGGCCCTACAATGAACTGCTCTGGTACCATTAACCTGAGGTATACAGGTATTAAGCCTTATGTGCCTGTAACATGGGTAAACGGTGAACTAAACAAGGAACTCCTGAAAAAAAACTCCTAAAGGGGCGCAGCGGTATATTAATCCTGTATAGAAGCTGAGCAGAATCCTGGTTGAAGCCTGTAGGTATAGAAAAATATATTATATTGGTCTATTGGTTTCGACAGAATACCAGCGCCTAACCACTAGGCAAAAATAGTGGTGAGGCATACGCTGAGTCGAGACCCTTTTGCTGCTGTAGCACACAGGCACCTACTGCTTATGTCCTTCTTTTTGTCTTTTTTTTCCACTTTTTGATCTGTTTTGTATGTGTGTTTTTGTAGCAAATAAATGCATGTCTATGTCTATGTCTAAAAATATGTATGCGAACGAAGTTTAGCGCAATTCTACTGGAACATACACATAAGGTATGCGCAAGTTCCTATGTTGTCAAATCCAAGTACTTCAACTCATGCAGTGTATATCAATCACTCCAGGATCACGCGAAGCGGTCACGTTCCGTTCCTAAATTAACTTGATGGATCCCGAATTAAACGTTGGAAGCGACAGACGCGGACGCAAGTGCCAACTGGAGATTTCTGTAAGGAAGATAATGATCCCAAAAGCCAAGTTTTCCATAGACCAATAATAATAATATTGGATAATAATAATAATTTTGGACAATCCACACAGCACCATCTAGCCCCAAGTTAAGCAGAGCTTGTGTTATGGGTACTAGATGACTGATATACTTAATAGAATACATTACAAACATAGATATTTTTTATTATACATAGAAAACATCCAGAACACCCGGAATAAATATTTGCAGATCGTACAATCATTTATCCCAAGGCGGGAATCGAACCCGCAACCTCCTGCGTCGCGCGCCACATCGGTCGTCAATGTAATAATGATCCCAAAAGCCAAGTTTCCCATAGGCCAATGATCATTTTTTTCCAGTGTTGACGTATTTAGTTTTGGGCCAGTCATGATAGCTGTGGTTTTAGTATGTTCTGGAGCGTAACTAACTTTTGTAGTTTTGTTTTTTTAGACTACTTGCTGATGGAACAGGCAGATGGCCCACCTGATACTAAGTGGTCACGTTGCCCTAAGATGGACTGCTCTGCGTCCATCAGCCCGGGGCATACAGGTATTAAGCCTCATGTGCCTGTAATTTCACCGGCACCCTTCAAAACGGAACACAGCAAGCTGGCGGTAAAATAGGCAAGGTGGTAGTACTTCCCTGGACGAGCCCTTCACTAAGAGCTCTACTACTAATAAATCTTTCTTTTATAACAGTCATTTTGAAACGTAGTCCAGTTAAAGTTCCTGGTTAGAAATAGAGCTGGGTGTTTACGTAAAACGACTTTCGCCAAGTTTCTACCTGGTGGGTGTTTGTCGCAAAATCGTTAAGTGATTGGTACTTACGTACCCGTATACAGTATATTTTGCAAAGAGAAAAATAGAAATATAAAACAACTTTGCTACACATGTGTCGGTAACAGTAAATTTTATACTAGCTTAATTTTCAAAAGTACAATGTACTTTAGATTCATTTTATATTCGTCGACAATATACCACGTTGGACTCTTCTACTAGCGATATCGTCAAATAGCATGTTACTCGTATTATGATCACAGGCGTTCTAGTTAATTTTTTAAAGTAGTTTTGTTACATGTCCTTTATATTGAGTTTTATTCAAGTCCTATGAATGGAGCGTGATTCAAACAAATTCCCAAAAATTTTAGCTTTCACGTTTACCTTATTACTAACTAGCGGCCGCTCGCAGCTTCGCCCGCGTGGCAGTTTTTTCCCGTTCCCGTTATTTTTTCGGGATAAAAAGTAGCCTATTATGTTAATCCAAATTATAATCTATATTTATTTCAAATTTCATCCATATCGGTCTACTGGTTAGAGCGTGAAAGAGTAACAAACATCCATCCATCCATCCATACTTACAAACTTTCGCGTTTATAATATTAGTAGGAAGTAGGATGATAATACGGAACTACTAACTACATATATAAACTAGATGTTATTGTACACAGGTAATTTGACTATTATATTCATATGTAATGCCATCGATTAGGTCTGTCTGAAAATAACTCATGACGTAACTTGTTTTTGCACATAAGCTTGTGCAAAAAAACTGTCAGCAACATGACTTGGTAATATTAGAGTCTACTGTTAGTTTGTTCAATGAACAGATAAAAAGTGAACATATTTTAAATTTTACTTTTTTGTTATAACAAAAAAGTCAAATTTACATCTACGGCTCTGTATACAGAGCCTAAAAAACAGTTATGCACGCTATAGTGAAATTCCAAGCGATGTGTATCAGATGTCTACTGCCTAAAGTCGACTGCAGGACAATTTAGACAAGCCTCCCTATATTGCAGGGTTTGCCATAGTCACAACGGTTGACAGGTGGATTAGTGAACGCAGTATCGGTTTTTAGTACTCAGGAGATGCTGCCTATCTGAACTATGAGAACTGACGGAGGAGTCCTAAATTCCAAGTTGGGACCACCACGGTATCAAATGCCAATTGACCAAAAACCGTACTAAAAGAAACTTTCAACAAAAGCTTACTATAAAATAATTGAATATTAGATGTCCGAAAAGCTTAAGATTCCAACTCCAAAAACGTTGCACTATTTTTATTCTAAAATAAGGAATGCAAGATTTCTACTTCTACGGCGTATTATTGTTCTGTAGGTATATAGAGATTTTAACAACATATTTGTAATGCGAAATTCTTATTTTAACCGCTTTTTTGAATAATTTAGAGAGATTTTTTATTTATATTATCCCAAAACTCACCCCTTCCTTGGAATCTCTTTCGGGATAATATACAAATGTTTGTGATATCCGTAAGTGCAGGTAAGCGCTATTAAAACTAACAACAAACTATTTTCATAATCATCAGTTAGTCAAAGGACATTGACCAAGCTTCGTTGGGTAAAGTTTTTTCAACGAACTTAATGAGAACGCAAGTTTAAAAGACTGCAAACCTGCCTGGGCCATAATCATCCAATTAAATGGACACACTTCTTAATTACGTGTCTTTATTTTTTATTCTGATGTTACAACGGGACAGTAACCTTTTATATCCAACCGTGCATTCAGTAAGAAACCTACAAAAATACTGTTCTTGATACAAAATAAACTCCATCCCTAAATAAATAAATATTGACACACACGCACACAACGCCTTCTAGCCCCAAACTAAGCAAAGCTATATGGGAACTAGATAGTTCATAGAATACTTATTTTTTTACATACTTAGAATACATGTAACACGCAGATACAGAACAAACATCTATGTCCGTCACACAAATGTTTGTTCTCCATGGGGATCGAAACAACCTACAGCGCAGAAGACAGGGCTTCTACGAACTGAGCTGTGACGGCTGTCGAGAGATATTATATCGACATCATACTTTCCTAGCAAATAAACGTAACTATTTACTGCAAATGAACTAGACTTCGCCAATTTACCACGATCCTTGTACTTGTAAGGACATGTTACAATATCATTAAGGCCTAGAGTCCTGTTATTTCTGGTCGGTGTGGTGACAACCCACTCAGCGGAACTGCCTATTGTAAAACGATTTCACTTGAGTTATTCATCAGTGAAAGTGTAAGGAAACAATGCTGTTTGTAATTTATTCATACATTAGCATTATCTTGCGATTAATGATTCACTTTTGATCAGAAAGCAATAGAAACCAGCGTTTCTGCCTTCATCCCACACGAGCAGCACAACAGGTTTTCTGTTTTCACTCTCTTCTATTTTCTATCTTTTTTCTAACGCATGTCATCTTTTACACAGAATCTTTTTTCTCTCTCTCTCTCTCAAATATATTAAGCACCCAATACAAAAGCCATATAGCTAGAATTGTGAGGGTTCCGGCTTAGAAAAGGACCCTTCCATCACTTTCTGTGTCGTAAGAAGCGACTAAGGTAAAGCCCTTAGTCGCTTCAGTTAAAACTCAGTTTTTTTGTGACTTTATAATGGAACAAGCAGAAGGCCCACCTGACGTTAAGTGGTTAACATTACCTATAACAGAGCATGGCGTCGCAGGTCACGCTCACGATAAACGTGCCCTTACGATACACTACTCTGCTTCCATCAACCTGAGGCATACTGGTGTTAAGCCTCGTGTGACTGTAATTACATTACAATGTAATTACATTTTAATGTAGATTTTATTACAATTCAAATATCATCGTGAGAAATAACATTGACCTCTATTAGATAATTTGAATTGAGTTTATGGTACTATTCACACTGAACCACTTAGTGGAATATGGTTTTATTGAAATTTTGATTCCCAGTAGTTAGTTTTTAGGGTTCCGTACCCAAAGGGTACAACGGGACCCTATTACTAAGACTTCGTTGTCTGTCTGTCTGTCCGGTTGTCGGGCTGTGAACCGTGATAGCTAGAGAGTTGAAATTTTCACAGATTATGTATTTTTCAACGGTACTGTCCTTTTCAGTATACTTTTTATATATACCGACCGCTGTGGCGCGGCGGGCGAATGTCCGCCTGCGACGCAGGGGTTGCGGGTTCGATTCCCGCCTTGGGATAAATGTTTGTACGATCTGCAAATATTTATTCCAGGTGTTCTGGGTATTTTCTATGTATAATAAAAAATATCTATGTATGTAATATAGTATTGTGTTAAGTATATCAGTCATCTAGTACCCACACAACACAACACAAGCTCACAACACAAGCTCTGCTTAGCTTGGGGCTAGATGATGCTGTGTGGATTGTCCAGCATTATTATTATTATTATTATTATTTTTCTAAGTAACCTTTAGTACCCGTAACACTGTAATCTCAAATAAATATTTTTATCAAACCGGAACACAGCAAGCTTCTTGATGGCAGAAATAGGCATGGAACGGCAACTTAAAGCAGTACTTAGCATAGAGAACGACATTTATTTCTTTGATTAAGTGACTAGTTCCCATTATGCTGATAGGCATGATGTAATATCGTACAAACATTGCTCTGAGGCACTTAGCTATCGGTAAACCAATAAAAAAACAATTATTCATCCTAGCCCTTTGATATTACTATTAATTTTAATTGTGTCGTTATTGTTTAATTGTACTGTGATTTTACAAGCACGAAATGGAATTTTAAAATAGGTAAGATGACTTCACAATTTTAGATTTCCGTTTATTATTATTTCTTTTTATTACTTTACTAGCAGCCGCTCGCAGCTTCGCCCGCGTGGCAGTTTTTTTCCCGTTCCCGTTATTTTTTTGGGATTAAAAGTACTTAGCCTATATGATAATCCAAGTTATAATCTATGTTTATTCCAAATTTCATCCAAATCGGTCTACTGGCTAGAGTGTGAAAGAGTAACAAACATCCATCCATCCATCCATACTTACAAACTTTCGCGTTTATAATATTAGTAGGATACTCTGAGGTAAAGTTCCTAACACGCTTAGCAGTTTTGAAGCGTTTTTGCTATAGGTTTTCGGTCCACCTAACGGTTAAAACCAAAGTACCGTACCTTGTCTTACGTGAAACGATGTAGCATCATTTGTAGGTAGTAATAAACCCACGTCATGGTAAATAGAGTTTGCTTTATCTGAATTTAGTCAGCAAAGCCATAAAAAAACTTTATCGGCAAATAATCAGTTCTCAGTTAAATATCTGCACGTGTAAAAAAATCGCTAGTAGCACGGAAATAACAAATGATTGATTTGCAACTTGCGTTTTGATAAAAGTTTTTTTTAACTTTGTGCTAAGACTTCCTAGAGGGTTTTGCAAAAAACTCTGTCAATCACGCAGATCATTTGAGGTCCTTTCAACGTGGCGACTTTGAAACGCTCCGCAAACGTGCATTTATAGCGCGTTTTTGATCTTATCTATACCAATTATAAGAATATCTGTCCTTGTTTAACAGAATGACTGAAGAAAGTTGAAATTTTTACAGATTTAATTAATTTAATTTAATTTATTTAATTATTTATTTAATTTGAACGGCTACAGCCAATTACACAAATTAATTTACATAGCTCCTAGAATACATGCGCGAATATAACAATTTAAACAAAGAAAAATAATGTCAAAAAATAATAATCAAAAGAAAAATAATAGTCATCATACTAATTAGAGTAAATAAAGTACAAACACACGTCATTAATTCACACAGTCTTCTCACAAAAATCCAAGCACTCCGATAACATTACCTTCCATTCATACGCAAACACAACACAGTCAGGGTTCTTGTCCAGGAGGGCGTTGAGCGCAGAGAGAGATCTGGGTATGGGAGACTGGGCGCGCGCAACTGTTCGGCAATGCGGCTCCGAGAACAACTTGTGTCTCCTACTGCGGCAGTAATTGTTAGGCACGTACAACCGCAACAGCTCACCATGTAGATCTGGGGCGTCTATCGCTCCATGACAAACCTTAAGCATGGTGACCATTTGGTCATAAGATCTTCTTACCTCTAAGCTGTTATAACCTAAGCAGCCTAGAAGAAACTTTGTCGGGTACATATATGGGTACCACCCATACCGGCGCTTGTAGAGGTATCGAAGAAAGGCCTTTTGTACTTTTTCCAGCAGCAAAGCGTAGGTGCTTTCATGCGGGTGCCAAATACAAGAGCTGGCCTCGAGCTTACTCCGAACCAAAGCATGAAAGATCAACTTCACGACATGGTCCCCTCGAAAGTCTCGAGCATTCCGAAGCACGAAACCTAGCCTTCGGAAGGATTCCTTGGCAACGGTGATGATGTGGTCATGGAAGGTTAACCTCCGGTCGAATGTGACGCCCAGGTCTCTAATAGCTGAGGATCTCGCGATGGGATCACAATTCAGCTTGTACTGAAACAGTGTCGGGTGCCACATTCGGCCGTAAGTCATAACATAGCATTTAGATGCATTAAACTCCATTCTATTTGCTATGCTCCATTGATAAACCGCATCCACATCACGTTGAAGGCTAAGACAATCGTCCAACGACTTTATTTCTGAGATCAACTTCAAGTCATCAGCATACAGAAGGCATTTAGCGTGCTTTATGACTGAAGGGATATCATTGATCATCAGAATGAAAAGGAGAGGACCAAGAATCGACCCCTGGCTCACCCCGGATCGTGTGTGATACGGGTTTGACTGATACACGCCTAACCTAACGTACTGTTGCCGATCCCTAAGGTAGTCCGCGATTAACTTAAGCAGCCCTGGTGCAAACCCCAAAACGCTTAACTTCTTAAGAAGAACGTCATTATTGACTCTGTCGAAGGCTTTACGGAAGTCGAAGTAGAGAATATCAACCTGTTTTCCGCGGTCCATGCTAGCTGATATGTAGTCAACGACAGATAGCAGGTTCGTGTTAACGGACCTCTTTTTCCTAAAGCCATGTTGTTCATTGCATAGGTACTGCTCCACTTGCTTGTAAATTTCCTTGTGAAGTATACGCTCGAAGACCTTTGCAGGTGATGACAGAATCGCAATGGGTCTATATTCATCAATAGACAACTTGCCTATACCTTTAGGAATAGGTGTCACCCTGGATAGTTTCCACTGCCTAGGATAAACTCCAGTTGCTAGGGCTAGATTGAAGATAAAACAGAGTGGAGGAGCGAGAAACTCTAGGCCCTGCTTGAGGAACCACGGAGGGATGTTGTCTGGCCCAATAGAGCTACCAGGCTTAAGGCCTCTAACCCCAACTTCAACATTCTTTAAACTAATCCTAAATATGTTCACATAGTTACTTGAGCGAAGCTTGTCAAATTTGTTTGCGTTCTCAGAATCCAACTGAGGGACCTCCGGAAGAAAAACACTTGAAAAGAAACTAGCAAAAGCGTTGGAAGCCAGATGATCTAAGTATTTCTGTTGGCGCGAACAATACGAACAATAGTACTAAAAAACAGAATAAAATAGATATTTAAGGGGGCTCTCATACAACAAACGTGTTTTTTTTTGTCATTTTTACTATAAATACTTGTGCGGAACCCTTCGTGCGCGAGTCCGACTCGCACTTGACCGGTTTTTGTTTATTATACTTAAAACATGAACCTTTAATTTTAATATGCTTCCGATTTTATGTATTGCTTAGGTTGTGCATGTTTGTACTTTTGTATGTAATAACTAACAGTACGTTGGATTGGTACCAGCATAAAGCAGGTAAAATCAATCAAACCACTACTCTTAAAACACCGGCGCCGCATTCTATCAACTAGTTAATGCATCACGTTTTAGTTTGTACTGTTAAACAGGTTTGAAATTATGCCAATTAATATACGTTATTACAATATTATGTCATTGTTTCAGTACCTGATAAAAACAAGAGTGCGAATAAAACATAAGACTAAGAATAGAGCAAAAATACAATTAATAATTACTTAAGTTTGCAAAAACTGCACGGTATGTAGTAGTAGTAGAGTTCTTAGTGAAGTGCTTGTCCGGGTAAGTACTACCACCATGCCTATTTTTGTCAGTTTGCCAGTTTGCTGTGTTTCGGTAAACGGTAACGTGCCCTATGATGCACAGACCTGTGTCCACCAACCTGAGGCATACACATTCAAGTGCTATATTATAATTAAGCCAAATTTTGTGTTTGTAATTTCACATTTCCTACTCTTTGTCTTCTGGAGTGTGGTTGCTCTCCAGCATTTGACGGTTCTACGAGTTATATAGCCATGGTACCCGTTATCACTTCAACTTGCTAATACTGTGAGCTATGTCGGTTATGTTACATGACTATGCTATCGAGGAACCAGTAATTGCTTTTGTAAAATAACTTGTACATTCGGCACGTGTAATTCTCACGTGTACGCATGTGTTCATAGATCGCCATTCCTTTAGATTGAAGACATTGATTGTTGGCAATTACTTCAGCAACCGCTTAATTGGTAATCGAGCTAAGATTTTAAATTGTTACACACATAAGAATCGCTTGTATACACGCGGTAGGCACACCACTATGCAGTGTCCATTGAGAAAAAAAAATTATTTGAATAAATAGTAGTAGGTAGCAAATTAACCTTTCGGTCTTAAGTCGTGGAGTTTTTCTATTTGCCAAATATATTTGAGCATTGTCAGTGGTTACAAATAATTAAATAAAACAACGTGGGATCCCGTGGTGAAGACGCTCTAAGAAATACATAGTCGGTCTATCGATACGCGCGGAACCGTATATTTTTGGGTCCGTATATTTTTGGCCAAAATATACGAACCCACGTTGACGACTCCCACTTATAAAACCAATGCTTATGACATACGGAATAGCAGCGGTTGTCCAGACCATTTGGCATAAAACAGATTTATCATAATAAACGAGCCAAATCAGAAATTTAGTACCGAACGGTACATTTATGCAGTAGCCTTGAATAGAGTGCAGGTCACGCTGTTCCTTACTGCAAACTTTACGC
This sequence comes from Electrophaes corylata, assembly GCA_947095575.1. Lineage (NCBI taxonomy): Eukaryota > Metazoa > Arthropoda > Insecta > Lepidoptera > Geometridae > Electrophaes > Electrophaes corylata. The sequence continues at coordinate 9,066,602 of OX352715.1, read as the reverse complement.
CTCCTGCACAAGAATAAAGGTTAGCCGCATTACGGACGCCGAACTTTATGGTCTGTGGTTACGAGTCCGACGACTCCAATCAAAAGCATGGCAAAAATGAAACGTGACTCTGCAATCTTCTTGTATTGCCAAACTTCCAAAGAAAAAGCTCATTATCTTGGTTTGACCTTTTGTTAGTAGTGATACTTTGGCATATTGAAGTGTTTAATCTATGTGGGTGGTGCGGAGTTAAACTTGTTTAATCCATAGTGTGTCATATACGTCACAACACAACTCATAAAAGAGAACATTTGTATGGTTTCAAACTTGAGAACACACGTTGCAGGTTTATTCTGGAATTTTCGAGAACATTCGAACACGATTGAACTTATCTAGAATCTAATCGATTTTAATTTAAGTAGCTAAGATCTCCGGACCACTTCATTCCACTTGAGATATTCATTTAAGATGATGAAAATGAACTCCAAGAGACAAAGCGATCATTTTATCTCTGAGATCCGGAATGAAAATGCTAGAAAACGTGAGCTCATTAGCGAGTATTACACATTTACCTACTTATTTCAAGCACAATTCTAGAACTTGTATATTATTTTGTTGTATCTATCAATAACATCTAAAAATACCGCCTACTCGAACTGACGGAACGAATTTTGTGTTTATTCAACAGTATCTTCAAAGAGATGTCCAGGAAAAGCGAAGTAGTTATTTACATGTATTGCATGTCAGTATATTCTCTAGTTTTCCGCAATACTCGTGTTACCAGCAGCGCCGCCAGCACCAGCGCCGTTTGATTTTGCAAACACATAGTAGCCGGTCGTGCTGCTTTCTAGTAGAAACCTTGACCATTTGCAATTTCACGGACATTTCTAACTGCTTTTGAGTAAGTTTTGACTAGCATAAACGCGTATAAAACTTAATAAAATCAGTCAGGTGTAGCTGCTTTCACTTTGACGACGGAAGTTATTGATACCGAGACGAATCATTCCAAAGACGTTTCATTTCACGTCTCGGCGATTTCGTTGTCAACGTCTTGCATTGTTGTTGAATTTATTGAAGAATCGCTCGAGTTAAATCCAGTAATGGTGCTTTCAGCAATCGAGGTTATCGTTCGAATCCAACGGACCCTTTGTGTTTTGATGACCATTAAACTGTATATGAACATTGATCAAAGCAGCACAGTCAAGGTCCTTACCGTACCTCTTCCGTGGTATCGTTTAACATCTGACCTCTCTATCTAGCTTATTTCAAAACAGATGTGTTTGAGTGAAAGGAATGTGTATCAGTGGTTCACACACATTATACGTTAAGAAAACTGGATTTCAATCATGCACCACAAAAGGAAAATCTAATTATGCTGCCTTCCATTTAAGTCTCTGTGGTACTGCCTGTATGGTAGGCATGAGGAAACATGTATAGTTGATATATAGGTTTCATTTAAGTAGTCTATTGTTCACGTGAGCATGAGGCATGCGCATAGCTTAATAAATACCATGCAAACTGGGCAATCAGGGAACCTCAGTTAACCTCTTATAAAACACGTCGTACTATAAATTTATCTGAGATCCGATAAAACAATTAAATCAAGAAAACCCATCATGTACTTGTTAAATTTTACCTACCTATAAAAGCTTGATGTGTTCATACAGATAATGACTAGTCATGAAACCATTTAAGGCCTTACAAATAGCCGAATCCATCGATTAACAATCGTATATTTCGTTTAAAGGTTTGACTTTGAGTTGCCAAGCTTAATCCTATTTTTGGTACATAATGTCTGATGGGTTTGAGCTGTGTGTGAATTATCCTCGTCTTTTCTCATGTGAACTTTATAACCCGGTCAATTTAGACATTCGAAGCTACATAAATTCTCACCAAGCTGAAAATCAGTATCTCAAACACGGTGGCTCGTAGAAAAAAAAGTATTGATATGTTTTTTGTAGATAATTTAATGATCTTCAATTTTTGTCTGCAGTATTTTATGATAAAACTTACCGTTTTTGTGAAAATCGCAAAAAACTAATATTTTTGACCTTTGACCTTCAATAAAAAAAATTCTATACAAGGGAAAGATGTGGAACTTTTAAATTTTATTTTTAACCATCAAACTGATTTTCAGCTTGGTGGGAATTTATGTAGCTTTACTCTTATTTTTTGGTCTAATTTGACCGGAATATTAAGCAGATCCAATAATAATACCTGCAAGCACTACAATGCCTCTTCTTTTGATCACGCGTGTTTCTTTCGCGACCTACACGGCACAGTGACCTCCAGACCTTGAATGTCGCATGTACCGGTTGTAGTGTGTGTGAGTTTTACGATACTAGGCTTGGTTTGCGGTTTATAGATGGCTACTTTATCTTTTTCTGACTATTTTTGTACAGAAGTGTTGGCACCAGAAATTTGTATGCTATTTGTCTTCTTTATTCATATTATTATATTCTTTCTATGAAACGGCACTGCGCTGGAAGTTTCATTACGAATTTTATTATAATCTAAGCGGGATCATACAAAAAGCGTAAGCTGTAAGTTTCTTGCCTGTTATTCTAGTCGCGTGGAACTTGCGCCTAGATTCACTTATTTTATACCATTCAGGATTATGAAATATACATAATTTAAGACAGTCTAAAACATGTTTGGTGTGAGGTTTTTATTTGATAAGAATAGAGGTGACTTTGCTTGGAAGTAGGATTAGCCTCAGAAGATCTGGTCAAGATTGATGGTACAGAAATGTTGATTAACATGTCTTCTTCCCATGGCACGTCCTGATCGTCGGTGCTTCCGCGATCCAACTACACGATTACCTTCCGGTGTCGTGTCACGTAGCAGTTCTGTTATGGCAATCGAAAATTCCCTTGTTGCTGACGATAATACTACAGTACAAACTTAACGTGCGGGCGCTGCGATGCGGAAAGGGCAGAAGTATTTTTCAGGCAAGGTGTTGACAGCATGACAATTTTCCCTGGTAAATGCTCTTTTACTCAGTGTTCGTTCAGGTGACTCATATACTCTTGACCTTTAGAAGCTGCAGTGAAACGAGTTCGTTTCGAGAATAAATACGGACAAGTGTAAGTAAGCTTCGCACCCTCAGGCTTCCGTGCCGTTACTTCGATCCAACTTGTTCTATCATGTCTTTAAGCGTACCGTAGCAACGGTTTAATGTTCGATCCATTCGTAAAAGAGATAATTTTAAAACTTGATAGGTATGGGTGATAAAACGTCTTAAAACGAGAAGGAATATGATTTTTCATGTATAAAACAAACACACAAACGACAGTAGTTTGCAAAAGTTTTCACATGTATGAGACTAGTATATCCGAGGGTGACTGTAGTGGAGCGCAGTTTTTATTTTATTTTGAAGTGCGGAACCCTAAACACCAGAACCGGATTGCTAGAAGAATTCGATGAGGTAATTATAATGTTACTTACCCTGGTAGAAGAACCGGGTGGTCTATATCGGATCAACTTACCTGCAACAATATGGTTTCAATTAATTACAAGTTAGGTACAACTACTGGTAGTTTAGTAAACTAAACTGACATGAGAAGGCCTTGTTTTTCAAAGGGTGAAAAAGTTATATGACGAAACAAATCTATTTAAGATGTATCATACTATCTCTACTTCTCAAGTTTGTTATTAGATTATAATTGATAAGAATCAAATAAACTATTAAAAATAAGCTGTTTCAAATAATTTACGTATCTATGTTTGCCTACACATAAAGTATTTGATGGACAAAAAATATGATCTACAGCAAAACCGGTACCAGATCCTGCTTTGCGTAAACAAGGCAATTAAGTAAATGGCACATATTATTTGTATTGTATATTTATCTAGTTAGGTCTAGATCTTTCCAGCGAGAAAGACAAGCTTCCACTCAATACTGAACCTCCACGTGACCTTGGCCTTAGCAGAACTGTGCCACATAGTGAGAAGTAGGTCAGGCGCTTTTAATCCGTTGAAATACCTACTAACCCGATAAAAGAAGATATTATACACATCACTGTAGATCTTGATGAGGGAAAAAAGCCATATAACGAGAAGAGTGTTATATATGGATGTGGAAAGTTATAAAAGTAGAGAAAAACCAAAGAAAAGATAGATGGATGGCGTGAAAGATGATGTAAGAAAAAAGTGAACACTGAGATGACGACTGATATAAGAGAGTGGAAGGAAAAAACCTGTTGTGCCGACCCCACTTAGAGTGAAATAAGGGCAGGAAGATGATGATGATTGTAGATCTTGACTCCGGTAACACCAACAGTTGCCGTGTTGGCAAAGTGCTTCTACTAGGTGTAATTATAAACGGTATTTAGAATTAGTGCATTACAGAAACTAGTCCCAACGATCACACGCTAAATGCAAGACAAAGGTAGCAATCAGCAAATCATATTTGTATCTACTTAAGTAAATTCCACGGATCAGAACCAGGAATTCGTAGACCCAGAACATTTTTACACAACATCATCTACCCCCAAACTAAGCATAGCTTAGCTAGGAATCAGAGGCTGATAGAATACCTATGGTTTTTTATTGTAAATATACTATACATACTTAGAATACAATATAACACCCAGACACAGAACATCTATGACATCTATGTTCATCATACAAATGTTTGTTCTCGGTGGGGATCGAACCCACCACCTACAGCGCAGAAGGCAGGGCTACTACAAACTGAGCAATGACGGCTGTCATATGTAAGTGTAATATATATTTTATTCGTTTTTTAGTTCGAGGTACTGCTATTATTTATGCTGTGGTTTGAGCCCGAATATTCTGCAGCTAAAAGCTATCTTATTAGCATAGCAAATAAATAACGGACAAAAAAAAGGATTGGCATAAATGTAGAATAGATAAAATCGAGCACGGTCGAGACATTACCACAACAGTTTATTGCTTTGAATCAGAAAGCCAAACGCAATCAATATCATCATGAACTCAAACAAGGTCACCTAGAAGCTTTATCAAATACTGTGTAAAGTGTGTTTGCGTGTTTTCCTGCACAGTAAAAACATAAAATCTATTTTATGGTAGGTAAGTTCATAGATTTTTGTAGAAAGATTAATTAGGAAGCTATTTTATGGAAATTTCAACTCCCCCGCTCATCTCTTTAGGGATGTTGGACTTGGGGAATTACAAGAGTTTTTTAGTACACCTAACGCACCAAGACAAATATACCCTAAATTTCATGTCTCTACGACGAGTGGTTTAGGCTGTGTTGTCTACATCATTCATTCAGTCATTTGTTAGATCATTTGTCAGTCAGTCATTTAGGACAATGATTCTTATAAATGTTATAGATAGATAACTCAAAAAAAAAATCATTTAAAGTGCTTCCGGCAGGCGTGTTTGTTATTTCGCCTGAAACATTTAAATGAAACAATTCTCTGTATTTTTTAACATCAGCAAAGATCGTTATCAAAGTAGGTACCTATTCTATAGTGTTGACATTTCAGCTACTTTAAATATTGGTTTTGTTGTTTTACCAAGATGTTTTTTGTATGTTTGATTAGATTAAAGCCACAAATTACCAGAACGGTTCCATGGATTTTTATGAGTAAATTATTGGAAACGCGCGTTATCGTCCGCGTGGAACTATTTTCATACAAACCTTTAGCCCTTTAGGGTTTAAATGTTAGATTTTTTCTCTTAGTACGTATTACTTAGACACTTAGACAAATAGGTATTCTTATAATTGTTAATATAGGTAGGTGAGGTATTCAAATACTCTCCGGTCTGGCTGAATAATGGAGGGTCATATGGTACATAAAATAGGGTTTCCCGAGATAGAACTAGACGACTACTATAGAAAAGAGATCTCAATATTTAGTCTCTTATTTAGATACGGCAGAGTTGGGTTTTTTAATTACCTGTTTGGTAAATTGTTTTGAGACCGATGTCACACCCAACGATAAGAATATTGGTACTTCTAGTGTATTTTGCCAAGCTCATAATAATAAGTGCCTATCTTACCTAATCGTTTAAACTGTAAGCGGCTAGGATACATTTCTTTCATCAATGAAATAACGAGCCTGAGTGTTTGACGATAAAGTCTAATTTGTCTCGATGAGATCATGAGAAACAACTATTCTAGGTACACAGACTACTGTTTGAGTGTTCGGTAATATTTCTTTTTTACCGCAATAAGGAAGACGTCGTTGCCGCGTCGACACGAGAAACGTTTGATCCACGTTTCATTGAACCAAGGTTTGAAAGTACATTGGCTTCCTCGTACTGAGTTATAGTGACAGATATTCGAAGCTCTATAGTGAGTCGTGACATGAATTGCCTTGTAACCTCTTTTTTTACTAAATAAAACTATCATAAGAATCTATCAGCTATCAGGGTTCCCATATTACAAGCTTTGCTTAGTTTGGCGCTAGAGGGCGTTGCGTGATTGTGTGTGAATATTTATTCATCACAAACTTTAGCTGTAACTGTTTCACTAGAGTTTAATATGAACCATGGACCATGTAGTTAATTTGAAATAAAAGCTTTCTAGTTTCATGGATGTTGTAGACGCAACAGGATAACATCTCATAACAGTGGTTAACACTGATACTGCGGTCATCAATCGGCTTTATAGTCATCACCAACTTGTCCAGACTGACAACGATGATGAAACTAATATCTGTAAAAGCTGCAGTTATACAAGTGTCACAGTTTATCAGTGTTTACTTCCCTTATCGACAGTGCACTGCGACAATGGAAAGTATGCATGCATACATACATACATACATAACATCACGCCTGTTTTCCATAGGGGTAGACAGAGACCACGGATTTCCACTTGCTACGATGCTGATTACTTTTTTTGCTTCATTCGCTCTTATAACATTCTTCATACATGCTCGTCAGTTTAGGGTACTCTTGACCTGGCCTTTCTCTAAACCGTCTTCTATCTGATTGAGATACATGAACCGAGGTTTTTCCCTCCCAACAGTCCCACTCACACTCGCTTGAAGAATCTGTTTCGTCAATCTTTATCATCCATTCTCTCTACATGCCCAAACCCGTAGACAGAGAATTCAATGTCTACGCCCAAACCAGTATGCATTATAAAATTGTATTCGCTGAGGTTAAATAAGTTAACATTCGTTCAGTACTTTAAATTGGAATTCTACGAGCTAAGAGTATTCTAGGAATAACAGAGTAATGGTGATGGAAGTACACTACGGAAGATTGTAAGAAGTGTCGACAACACTGAAATCAAAATTTCAACTTTTGACATTGGTAAATCAACACATAATTAAATTATTTTTAGGTAAAACTTGGCCATCTCGACAGCATTGTCTGTGGCGTTATCGAGTTCGTATCTTGTGTAGGTGTTGGGGAACAAGGGGCAGGTCAGTACATGAGCCGTTGACTGAAGTAAGGCTCCGCAGTCGTAACTTCAGGGAAGGGCCCTCATTCCCCATTTGCAAAGGATTTCTCTGCAGCGGCCGACATGTGTCTGGAGTTGAAAATTTCAAGTGGATAGAGTAAGTTGCATCAACTGGTTAGCTAGTTTGACTAACCCCGAGAAGCCAGAGAATTAATAGATTCTCGTTTTTTTAACAAGATAGACTATCCTTTGGCTTTAGAGTCCCCGCAGACTACAAACTTTCAATCGGCCGATAGTTTAGTCGAGTTGGCCTGTTCGTGCGCACACTGTGCCAACAAAACAGTTGGGTTGGTCGCGAGTGCGCAGACTAGCCAACAAATGGTTTGGCCGATTGATTAATTTACTAGAGTTGGTGAAGAGATCAGTCGCGTGGAATTTTGCCCAAAAATATTATTATTGCTTTATACTTGATACAAAGGAGAAAAAAAATGAAGAAGAGGAATCGAGAGTATAGGGTACATCCCATCTACAGTAACAGATTTTTTATAGAGTGCGGGCCTTTTTTCAATTTCTTGAATCAAATTTTTTATATACGTTTCGACAAGCAGAGACGAGGCGGAATCCATCATGAACGTTCAAACTGCGCACGACCTTCCCCGCGTCCGACGCGGAGTGAACTGAAGCCATCGGCCGAGTCGGCCGATCAAACAATCGGCAAGTGTGCGGGCGGGGAAGAGCGCCATACTGATCAAGCGGTCGGCCGATAGTTCGCCGATGGTTTGTTTGAAGGCAGTCGTGAAGCCCATCAAACTTTTTTATCGGCCGATACTGAATCACTGTAATGTGCGCATCTGCATACATCTTCATACTGATTAAGAAGCCGACCAAACTATCGGCCGATAGAAAGTTTGTAGTCTGCGGGGACTCTTAATCTCACTTAGTGGTATGTCACGATGAAGCAAGACGGCCTAGAAGACACCCATTCACTCTTGCCTCTTTTCGATGTTGATGTTTACATTTAACTTCAAAAAGATGTTTGTGTCGTTACGGTACGTCATCAGCCATATTTATGGGGGTTTGCCATAGTCACCACGCTTGACAGACGTATTGGTGACCGCAATGTCGGTGCTATGCATTCAGGAGATACATCTGCCTCTCTCCTGGTGCATTCTCAGTCTCCTTCTTCCACATTCATTGGAGGAATGGAAGGGTCCTATTCTAAGCCAACCCACCGCGGCTATCACGCCTACATCGCTAACGCGGATGTTTGTGAAATAGAAAGAAATTCGAAAAATTCATCGCCTTGACTTATTTTTATCTTTACACACGTAGGAGGGTAGGAAACTGGATGGTGTTGGTGCAGCTATTCTGCCAAAAACTGGTCTAGCTAGTCAGAAACTAGAAAAATCGTAAAAATTGTGTTACGCTAACTTATTTGTTAGTGTTGTTTGTTCTCTGTACTTTCTTTATTAAACAAACCAATGTTTTACACACAACATTCCAAGCTAAGCAAACCTTGCGCTATAGAGGAACCAGAGAGCTGATAGATTGCCAAGAATACAATTTACCCCACAGAGAACAAATTTATGTTCATCATCCAGATATTTATCCTCGGTGAGAATAAATACCTGCCACTACCAACTGAGTTAATAGCTCTACTACTGCTAACTATTTGGGTAAAAATACTTTAGCAGCCGCTCAAGAAAAGTGCACTTAACTTACAGTAATAGCTAGGTATGCAGCTAAAATAATGGTCAATTAACAAACTAACCACGGAATAACTATGCGTGGGCAGTCTATTGGCAAATGAAACACGTCACTTAAGGCTTGGTATTCCTGCAACTTTAGGCATTTAGCGCTGTCTCGGGCCGCACGCGAAATACGTAGCGCGGACGCAGCGGCAGTGAACTCGTATGCCCCCGCCAGCGACATAGTATAGCAATTAGCAGTAGGATCATTTTATTTGACTTTAGAAATTCATCTTTTGTGATCAAACTTTGTTTATAGTAAAGTAATAGTTTCGTAAATAAATGAAGGAACCTCCCTATTTTTGTTTTCTAAGCATAATAAGGTATTATTTTGCCGGTTTTTTAGCGCTGAATGTGGTTGTGGTTGTGGATTCGATTCCCGCCTTGGGACAAATGATTGTAGGATCTGTAAATATTTGCTCCGGCTGTTCTGGGTATTTTCTATGCATGATAAAATATATATATCTATGTAATCTATTATATTATATGTAATAGTATACCCATAACACAAGCTCTGCTTAGCTTGGGGCTAGGTGATGCTGTGTGGGTTGTCCAGCACTATATTTTTAAATTATTAATTTTGTAAACAATATGAAGACGGAACAAGCAAGTTGCCCACCTGATGTTAAGTGCAGCTATTGTCTATAATAAAGTAAAGTCTAGCTACGTTTGTAATATTCTCTATTTAGTCTTCTTTATTTGGTTATTTCGTCGTATCTTAGAAACAGGGGCATAACTGTAAAAAGTCAACTTTACAGGAGAAGATTTTTTCTGATTATTTTATAAATTGAAATATTTTTAGTATTAAGGTGGTTCGATTTCCATACAAATGTATTTTACCAATTGTAGGCTAAGGTAGTATAATTTCACATTGTTATAAATATTGTTGGTGTTTTTAGTGGTTTTCATTTGCGTGAAGTTATATTTTATTAAAGAAAACAGAAGAGTAATAGCAAAACTAGCATCGAAATTTTAGTTCATGTCTGTCAGTGTTTATGTGGACACAGATAGTGTCGTCACGTCACGACTACGATTCTATATGTGTGAGTTTCGCGACGTTGCCAGCTCGCGGCAATCGCGGGTCGTGGGTTATTGCCGCTCTTCTTCGTGTTTTCATAATAAGTTCGGCTTAAAAAACTAACTTTGGAGGATTGAACATGTATTGCCAACATAATAAGTTTCGGATAATTATGGGAAAACATTTTATTACGAACCATAGTAATAACTTTATTATTATGAGGTACATATCAAAAGGACTCTCGACTGTAATCCCCAGGCACAGTAGACATCCATCCGTTAGGGCAGCCGTCATACCTCAGTTCGTAGTAGCTTTCTGCGCTGTAAGTGGTGGGTTGGACCCCCACCGTGTACAAACATTTGTGTGATAAACGTACCTAGATGTTTGTTCTGTGTCTGGATGTTATGTTGTATTTACAAAAAAATACATAGGTATACAAGTATTCTATCAGTTATCTGGTTTCTATAGTACAACCTATGCTTAGTTAGGGGCTAAATACGAATATGTGGTCAGGTTTTCAATTCAAAATGGCGGGTACAGATCATAGTACTAAAACTGATATGGGTGTCGTTTTCGACTAGTTTGGGGGTGCTGATTACGAATATCTAGTTAGATTTGAAATTCAAAATGGCGGGTGCAAATGATGGTACAAAAAACTGACTTGGGTGTCGTTTTCGACTAATTTGGGGGTGCTGATTACGAATATCTGGTCAAATTTGAAATTCAAAATGGCGGATACAAATCATGATACAAAAAACTGACATGGGTGTCGTTTTCTACTGATTTGAGGGTGCAGATTACGAATATCTGGTCAGTTTTGAAATTCAAAATGGCGGATACAAATCATGATACAAAAAACTGACATGGGTGTCATTTTCGACTAATTTGAGGGTGCTGATTACGAATATTTGGTCAGATTTAAAATTCAAAATGGCGCCCCCAAAGTAGTCGAAAACGACACCCATGTCAGTTTTTTGTCCCATGATTTGTACCCGCCATTTTGAATTTCAAATCTGACCAGATATTCGTAATCAGCACCCTCAAATCAGTAGAATAAATAAATAAATAAATAATGCTGGACAAACCACACAGCATCATCTAGCCCCAAGCTAAGCAGAGCTTTTATGCTGAGCTGTTATGGGTACTAGATGACTGATATACTTAATACAATACTATTACATACATAGATATTTTTTATTATACATAGAAAATACCCAGAACACCCGAAATAAATATTTGCAGATCGTACAAACATTTATCCCAAGGCGGGAATCGAACCCGCAACCTCTGCGTCGCAGGCGGACATTCGCCCGCACAACCACCCAAACGACACCCATGTCAGTTTTTTGTATCATGATTTGTATCCGCCATTTTGAATTTCAAATTTGACCAGATATTCGTAATCAGCACCCCCAAATTAGTAGAAAACGACACCCATGTCAGTTTTTTGTATCATGATTTGTATCCGCCATTTTGAATTTCAAATTTGACCAGATATTCGTAATCAGCACCCCCAAATTAGTAGAAAACGACACCCATGTCAGTTTTTTGTATCATGATTTGTATCCGCCATTTTGAATTTCAAATCTGACCAGATATTCGTAATCAGCACCCCCAAATTAGTCGAAAACGACACCTATGTCAGTTTTTTGTACCATCATTTGCACCCGCCATTTTGAATTTCAAATCTGACCAGATATTCGTATTTAGCCCCAAACTAAGCATAGGTTGTACTATAGAAACCAGATGACTGATAGAATACTTGTATACCTATGTATTTTTTTGTAAATACAACATGACATCCAGACACAGAACAAACATCTAGGTACGTTTATCACACAAATGTTTGTATACGGTGGGGGTGCAACCCACCACCTACAGCGCAGAAAGCTACCACGAACTGAGGTATGACGGCCGAACTCATTATGAAAACACGGAGAAGAGCGGCAATAACCCACGACCCGCGATTGCCGCGAGCTGGCAACGTCGCGAAACTCACACACATATAGAATCGTAGGCGTACGTGACGACAATATCTGTGTCCACTTATACACTGACAGAAATGAACATTAGCAAACTTTGTACTGTTTTACCCCCTCCACTCCCGTTTTCTGGAATTATTTTTGTAACATCTTATGAAAATTATTGTATATCTCAAATTTAATTAAAATCTGTCGATAAATAACGCTACAGTAAACTTCCCTCCTTTTCCCCCTTTTTTTACATCCAATCAAAAATCGCAATCGACAAAAAAATTCCTTTAGCTCAAGGAATATGTGTGCCAATTTTTGTCAAAATCGGTGGAAAACTGCGACCTGTAGGCGAAAACAGACAACCGGGCAAAAGCATTTTTGCCCTATCTGGAAACTGGACACTTCGCTCGCTTCGCTCGCTCAGTCAATAATAATAATAATGCTGGACAGTTCACACAGCATCATCTAGCCCCAAGCTAAGCAGAGCTTGTGTTATGGGTACTAGATGACTGATATACTTAACACAATACATTACATACATAGATATTTTTTATTATACATAGAAAATACCCAGAACACCCGGAATAAATATTTGCAGATCGTACAAACATTTATCCCAAGGCGGGAATCGAACCCGCAACCTCCCGCGTCGCAGGCGGACACTCGCCCGCCGCGCCACATCGGTCGTCAGTTGTTGTTTATATACGTTTTTGAACTCATGCATGATGTAAACACCAATTATATTTTTTATTTATAGTGCAAATGGTCAATGCAGCACATGGCACGCAGAGGTAGGATATATACAAAATATAAAAATCGGACAGCTATATTCATTAGTTATACCTACTAGTATTCTTATACTATGGCACTATGACCGCAACAGATCATATCATATTTACTTACTTTCTTATATTTTTATAGTGCATTCTTTTAATTTATTATTTTTATGCCTATAAACGACTTTTTTCGCTGGCGTTGTTTATTGCACATTATGAAACTTGCAATAATTATATAAATTCGTCAAAAACTTATTGATTGGTGCACTAAATTCGCCGCGGTAAAAATTGACACAGGTCCGTCGTCTGTAAGCGCCAGCGCGCGACTGATCGCCGCCGGGCTTGTGCATTTTGTGGTTATTTAAACATAGTGATTATGAAAATCATTTTAACAAGTCAAAATCTACGAATTTGTTTAGATATATTTTGTGTCTTTAAATCAGTACAAAAAAAAATTCAAAATATCAGTAGTTTAGTTTTCATGTTGAAAAAACATTTGAAAATGGGGTAACTTTGGGGTTTTTTTTTATCGAGTGAAGTTCATCAGATCTTGTAACCGAATACGAATTTGACTAGACCAGATCCTTAAGTATTAAATATATTTTTTTCAAAATTTTAAACACTATTTTCTATGTCTCAGATGCTTTTAAAAATCACAAAAGCGCGGCCTTCTGGGAATAGAGGCCGTTAACGGTTACACGCGAATCGAATAAAGTTCAAACACAAAATTCGCTCACGCCCAAAACTTCCGTAATCTTTAGTTAAACATTGCTTAACTGTTGCGTTGGAAATGGCATTAGCCTCCATATAAAAGAGCCAGAAACTGTGCTAGCTTCACACGAGTCCAGTAACGTGCCTACTGCCCTACTAGCTAACTGCCAGCAAGCCAGACATTAACTTGATACTAGTACTAGTATGCTATATTGATTTGACTCTCGCATCAAGCAAGAACTTTTCAAGTGTTTCTTTTAGATCGAAAGAGGAAACAGAACAGTGATAAATTAAGTACATTAATCGGAATATTGAGTTCAGTTCACATGTTCAGACTGCACTTCGTTGAAAAGAGAGCTTTTTATGTTTTCTTACAATGCCTACTCAACAAACAGCTGTGTGTGTTGTTTCAGCTCTTAGCTATTTCCAAATGGATCAGCTACCTGTGGTCTACCTTGTTGGTTACATTACTCTCACTAAAGACAAAACTGGCCTACCAAACCCCAGTCACTAGCCTCGCCTCGTGTAAATGCACAAGCCTCAGTTTCAACGTAAAAGAGTTGTGTGGTAATAAGGACGCAATACCGTTTAGTTACACCAGTTATTGCTTGAGAATACAGTTAACATCTCTTTACAATAAATTGTTGTACATAGGTATATTAAAACACAATGTTTACAAATAACAAGTTGTAAGTTTCCTTTATAAGTAAACAAAATGTAATACGAAATAAGTAAGTATAATTCTAGATATTGTCAACAAACCTAGTATAGTTAGGTAGATACCTAATGAAAGTAAATTCATTTAGTTTTGTTATTGGAAGTGGAAAACTGCAGTTGACTTACCCTAACTTCCCTTAAAGGAACCCAACTTCAAAATAGGCGGCATCAGAAAATAATAAACATAGTCATTGTATAACGAGCAGACGATCATCCAGTTATTAAAAAAAACTACAACACGAGCCATACAAACAGGAAAAAACAATATGCAAATAGCTAAAAGCGTTTCAAGTATGAGATGCACAATTTCAACTAAATTTATCCAAGGATCTAAGTACTTAAATGACAAAACGAAAAATGAAGAATAGAAGCAAGAAAATGGTCAACATGAAGAGGTTATTGTACCGGAAGAGAGGTTAACAGTCACGATGATCTCAATTCATGTAGCTAAATATATTGAAACCCCTTTTAATAACACACAAACAATCCTGTAGGTAGCACAAATCCTAGTTCTACCTACAGGATTCCCGGTGTCATCAGAAACTATGGACCATTGTAATTCAACAACAGATAGACAAATCAACTTATACAATATGCAAACGTTTGGCCTACAGAAGTCAGAAAGATATCTTAGAGGTTATACAAGATTACGACTTTGTTGTAGTGATTGTAAAAAAGATTAATCATATGTCAGTAATCGGTAGTTATTACAAGTAGATACCGTAGGTACTTATACCATTACCAAGGCAAATTAAATGGAAATCGTTTAAACAATGCAAATCGTTGTCTTCGTGTTGTTCTTTTGGCATCCGTCCACCTAAGAAGCTGACAAAAACTCTGTTTATGATCTAACAAAGACCAATTGTAAGAAAACATTATAGGAAAAACAAAAACGAAGCTAGTAGCTTCCTCGTTCCTTCTGACGTGGCCCATAAAGACTAAATTCACATCGTGAAGTACTAACTGAGTCACTATGGACAAAGGAACAACGGTATTGACCGACAACAAAATAGAAGATCGTCTCTGGTCTAATTTTAGCGTGGCAGAGTTTGAGCACAAAGTTCTTCGAAATAAAATGAGGAACAAAAGTAATACCTAATAAATTATCCTAATTATTATTTAATGTGTCTCATGGAGTGAATATTTCTCCATTGGATATTCAAAATATATTGTGGATGAACTTTATACAATTCTACATTGATGCTTCACGAATTTGCTGGGTAATATTATCTTCGCTTTGACAAGCCGGGCCTGTTTAATTTAAACGCATCGGTTTGTGTGATTCCTCTGTTCGTTCGTATGTGTCTTCCTACGAGTGTTTGAGTAAGCACAGCGGTGATTCAAACGTTTTGCGTCGCTTAATTTAAATCTGTAAAGAGGGCAATGTGCCGTTTATGCCCATTGCGCCATTAATATGTCCCAGTCTGCATCTAACTGGGGCCGCAGGTGAATTTAAGGCGGATGTGGAACATCAAAGGTTGCCATTGTGCAACATACAATTTATGATTGCATGTTGCACCTATGCAATATCAGCTGTTTACCTACACAAATTCAGCAGCAATATTTTTATCTGATAACTCCAGGAAATATTTCTTTATCTAAGATCAATAAGTAGTCATGATTACATTAAGCCTTTGTTTTGAAGACATTTCTCATCCAGAACTGTTATTTCAAAACAGCGTTTATCATTGTTTTTACAAAAACGCTTTATAGGTCAGACGGGAAGAAATTTACGACCTGAATATAAAATCGTTTTCACGGTGAGTCGAATTAAAGAGAGCGAGACGACATGTTGACTATTCCTACATTAAATTTAGTGAAAAAATGCAGTCAAGCACTTGATCATCCGAGAATAGAAACTAGAGTGCAAACAGATTTCTCTACTAGAACCATTCACCTAGTACCTAACTACCTACACCTAGCATGAATTTTCTTGGATCATGAAACTGTGTTATGCTACGCCCACTCAGTGCCTGTGTGTAGTAACTATAAATCTATATCTATACCAATTATAAGAATCTTTTCCTGACTGACTGAAATACTGACAACGCACAGCCTAAGCCCCTGGTCGTAGAGACTTGAAATTTTCAGAGTATATTCGTCTTGGTGCGTTGAGGTGTACTAGGAAAGGAATTCCCGAAATTCGCGCTCTAAGCGGGGGTTGAAGTTTGTATGAAAATAGCTTCACGCGGACGAAGTCGCGCGCGTTTCGCTAGTAGGAAGAAATAATGAGGTCAACGTTCTTTAGGCTGCTTTTCCTTTGGAACTACAAACGTACCTAGTTTTAGTAAAATAGGTAGGTAGGTAGGTACATCTGTGGATTAATCATTCAGTACCTCTACCTACATAAGTGTGGCCCCCCTTTTAACTTTAACCACATAATAAATAAACCATTGTATAAAGCATAATAAATAAACTAATTGAATCCATAATATACCTACCTGTGGATAAAATACCTTGCATTGGTTAACGCTATAAATAAGTAATTTAATTCAATTTAGCTAGTTATGGGTCAGTCCGCGGTGACGGGTGTGACATTTCAACTCGGAAAAACGTTCATAATTTTTAAATAATTATATAGAATTACAAAGTTTTACGTTGCTATTGAGATCCCAACCTAATACATGTCTGCTATGAAAATAAACCGTTTATGGCTATTATGATACACGATACAACAGTTTGAAGCCCTGTGACGGGTGTGACCCCAACTATTGCAAGAATTGTCACCTCTGTACAATACCTAGACAGTTTAGCGAAAATACTCAACTTCGATTTATAAATCGTACTTGAATAGGTTGCCGACAAGGCATTCTTTTGTATCGTATTAACGTTTAGTTACTAATCCGTCTATTTTATACGCTTTCACTTAATAAAAAAACGTGACGGGTGTGACGAGACGTCGTGACGGGTGTGACCAGTTGACTAAAAGAATAAAATAATAAAAATAAAAGGCCATTTTTGTGCTTAATTACTATAATAATAACATCTATTTTTTAAATACATCGATAGCTTTATCAAATTTGTAATATAGACGATCACCCTTGGTAACTAAGGTTGGGTTGGACAATTTTTGGATGACTTGGTCATATATCTCATCTGATACATCGTTTTCCGCAAAAATTAAATTGTGCGTTATTATGACCAGGCATTAGATAGATAGATAGATAACTCTTTATTGATTACCACAAGTAGTATACACATTTTATAAAAAATATAAGGTAAACAACGCAGTAATACAATGGGCAGCCGTATCGCTAAAAGCGTTCTCTACCAGGCAACCTTTCTAAAAGCAATCTCTACCAGGCAACCTTTAATGAGAACGAACACAATTTATCACCTCATATAAAACTATGAACAATATAATGCAAGCAGTTTTGTTACGGGTGTGACATGTGACGGGCGTGACCAAAATAAACCACCTTATATATCACTGCAAAACCGTTTCTCAAATACCTAAACCCTTTTCACGCATAGCTAGAACATATAACCTTACTTTTCGAAGGTCGATACAACAGAAAAGTTGGTATGGCAAATGCAATATTAACTTTTCCATGTATTTTGTGACGGGCGTGACCCAAGCAACGACCATAGGATATCCATGAATATAATTAATGCCATTTACCTGATTAATTCCAGTTTTTGCACTATAAACGCATAAAAAACGTAGCATCCAACTGACAATGAAAATAACGCACTGTCATTGTGTTTGACGTACAAAAAAATTTTGCCAGTATCGACATTTTATTTTTACCATTGCTAACTGTGCACTCTCTAGGTTTGAATCAAAATATTGTGAAATACAAAGCGAAAATTCCCACTTTTTTTCGGCATTGTAAAAATTGGGTTTAAATACTCTTGTAATTTTATATTTTGGTATCTATAATCTTAAATAATTTTTTTATGTGTTTGGTATCGATTATCGCGGACTGACCCTTATACAAAATAAATATGTACCTAGTTGATCCATTACCTATAATACAAATAAAATAAAATCAATGAGTCACCTAAAGTCAGGTCAGGTTTGGTATTCTACCTAAGAACTTATACATTTTTGAAGTAATAGGTACCTAGGTACTTCTTATGCGACTACCAATAATGTTGCGTTAAACGTTTAACACTACCATGGAGGGGGTATGAAAGCGCTGTTCTTTCTCTCTTTCTCTCATAGCCAGTTACGTTTCGTATATTAAAGAAGTTTTACTTCAATCGTGTGGTCTAAAGCATAATTAGTTTTTTTTTATAGGACCTTTTGTGGATACCTTTTATTGAATTCATACTAACTTACTCTGTATTTTATTTACCTCATCACCATTTGAACTGAAGTTTATTGCTGAACATAGGCCCTCCTCTTTAGCTTTTCAGAGCTAAAGATCTTGTGAAATCTGCCATACCATAGTATTTACTTTATTACTGTAAACTGTAAATTGTCAACAACAACTGTTGCTATGTAAAGTCTTTTGCTACATATTTAAGGCAAGTGACATTGTTTCCTTGTCATAAATAATGCAGGAAATGGTTTGCAGCGAGAGGATGAAAATATTGCGATGGAGGAAGTACCAATATACAAGTACTTAATTAGGGAAATTATAAGAATGATGTTATTTAATTTAATGTACAGCTAAACCACCACACCAGGGCTGACAGCAATCACTACTCAGTCGAAGTAGCCCTGCTTTCTGCACTGTGGGTTGTGGGTTTAATTCCCACCACCAAGAAGAAACATTAGTGTGATGAACATAGATGTTTGTTCTTTCTCTGGGTGTTATATTGTATTCTATGTAGGTATGTACTTACAAAACACCGTACGTAAGTACATATTCTATCAGTCGTCAGGTTCCCATAGTACAAGCTATGCTTAGTTTAGGGCTAGATGATATGTAAAACATGCACAAATATTTATTTATGTATTTATCTATCATCAGAGGCTTATTTCATTATGAAGCCTGCAAATACTTACTTGTGAAGTTGATTTGGTATGTGACACAAATTTTTAATAAAATCTGTACTTATCACTATACTTACATTTTTTACTACATATGGTTATATGTATAAGTACAGCTTTTATTGAAAACTGTCTTACATTTTTAAGTTTTAAAAAAAAAATTAAAAATTTAGGTAAGTATAAGGTATGTGCCATATTATTCCCATGAAGCTTTTTTCACACAAACTTCAACCTTTTCTGCTATAGTCTACTATAGGGGTTGAAATTCAAAAAGTCCTTACACTTCTACACACAAATACAATTAAACCATGTAAATTTGAAATCGACAACAAGTTTTTTCTTACATTCTCTTCTATCAATCGTCATCTCAGTGTTCACTCCTTTCATACTCATATCAACTTTCACGCAATCCATCCATCTTTTCTTTGGTCTTCCGCTGCTTTTATCGGCTTAGGCTGTGCATTGCAGTCACAAGTCAAAACAAAGAAACTTAAAACTGGTTTATAGGTACATATTCCATTCATTAAAATGGGAATATTTTTGAAGTACTTTTTACAGGTTAGTACTACAGGTCACCTTCAAAGTAAACATAAAAAGTCATGCATGAGCTTGATTATACATCTATTTTATGAAACCTTATATTATTGTAATAGAGTTGATTGCCATTGGAGTATCATAGGTGGGATGATACCGACTACAAGTTTTAATTAGTACCTAATCACCTAGATGTGATTAGGTACTAAAAACCTAGATGTGTTCTGTTGTACTACCTACTGATAATATGTGATTTCCTTGAAAACTCTAAAACTACACCGCAGCTTAGATGACTAACTTTGTATTAGACATTATGTTCAGGGTATTGTAGGAGACATTATGTTCAGGGTACAAAAAGGGACAGAGTAAGTGCGAGTATTCTACAAGTTTAGTTCAGACCTTCCTGTAAAACAGAAACCAGACTGTTTCTGCGATAAAAAATCTTCGGAACCTTTTCAACGTTGATTAAGTGGAATTAATTTAATGCTTAAATGAGATACTTACTTTCAGTCGCGTAAGGTTCCCATCTCGAGCAGCGTTGTAAATGACTGTTCTGAAATCCATGATGGTTCTCTCTGCTACGCAATCAAAATTAGCACATAAAATATCACTTTAGATCCAGCACTTTCTTTCTATGTTTAATCATCTAAAAAGCACTGTATCACGATGTAACAAAGCAACCAATCAGTTTCAAAACACTTCGACACTGCATCAAAAATGTCAAAAGACAGCACTACCCGCTACAAACGATTCGCCTGTTCTGCTTCCATAAAGTAACTTTTAATATAGGTCTGCTTCTGTCTGTCATCTGTGCATTCTGTGCTCGCTCGCTCCGCTCCGGCTCCGTGTCCGTTAATCTGACAGGAACGTAGCTCCGATCCTGTTTTTGACTATCCCATCATTTAGTCAATGTCTCGATAGTTCATATTTTCATAATTCTGGAATTTGTCACCTCGTATTTTCGGATATTTTCATATAAATACGTTTCCTGCTAGCTTGACGTCAAGCTAGCAGGAAACGTTCTCAATCACAGCGATCACTGCACCTTTTGCACTGCTTCCTATGTCAGCATTTAGTCATGCATTTGTCAATCTTATATACCAAGTTTCATCAAATTTGGTTCAGTAGCAACGGAGATATTACGATGTGTTTATTTGAAAATTTAACGGACGCCATGTGCCATTTTGAGGTTATTTTCGGCCAAAGTAATTTCACTTGAATCGAGTCACCTGCAGCTTATTTCCAAGAAATAGTTATACCGACGGATTCTTTAGAATTTTATCTTTCAGATAGCAGTCCAACATCGTGGCTTTCTAGTGTTTTTATCCTAATAAACGATATATACAGTTTACATGCCTTTTCATACCAATATGTCCAGAGTGCAATGCAAAGTGATACTAGGATAGGGATACTAAACTTCATAGAAAAAAATCATACGACAGGAATGTATAAGTCATACACAGTGTTTCCAGCTTTTAAATCAAGATTAAAGTATTCATCATCATCATCTTAGATAAGTTCACAGCTTATTACCATGATTAAGATATGCCGATGCATTCTGCAGTATTTTTCAGCTTTACTTCACAAGTTATCGAAGAGATATTATGTGGTAACACGGGTACGTGGCCAGTAGCACTGACCGACCATGCCAAGCTAGCGAGGGTTGCTCACAGTACGTAACATAGCTGCATGATGATTGTTTCTGCCTCTCCGATGTACTGTGTGTGACTTACCGCCATGTCGATACCAACCTTATGACTTAAAATTCAAAATGGCGGAAACAAATAATGGTATAAAAAACTGACATGGGTGTCGTTTTCGACTGGTTTGGGGGTGCTGATTACGAACATCTGGTCAGATTTGAAATTCAAAATGGCGAGTGCAAATGATCGTACAAAAAACTGACATGGGTGTCGTTTTCGACTGATTTGGGGTTGCTGATTACGAATATCTGGTCAGATTTGAAATTCAAAATGGCGGGTGCAAGTGATGGTACAAAAAATTGACATGGATATCTTTTTCGACTAATTTAGGGGTGCTGATTACGAATATCTGGTCAGATTTGAAATTCAAAATGGCGGGTGTAAATGATGGTACGAAAAATTGACATGGGTATCTTTTTCGACTAATTTGGGGGTGCTGATTACGAATATCTGGTCAGATTTGCAATTCAAAATGGCGGGTGCAAATGATCGTACAAAAAACTGACATGGGTGTCGTTTTCGACTGATTTGGGGTTGCTGATTACGAATATCTGGTCAGATTTGAAATTTCAAAATGGCGGGTGCAAGTGATGGTACAAAAAATTGACATGGGTATCTTTTTCGACTAATTTAGGGGTGCTGATTACGAATATCTGGTCAGATTTGAAATTCAAAATGGCGGGTGCAAATGATGGTACGAAAAATTGACATGGGTATCTTTTTCGCCTAATTTGGGGGTGCTGATTACGAACATCTGGTCAGATTTGAAATTCAAAATGGCGGGTGCAAATTATCGTACAAAAAACTGACATGGGTATCTTTTTCGACTAATTTGGGGGTGCTGATTACGAATATCTGGTCAGATTTGAAATTAAAAATGGCGGGTGCAAATGATGGTACAAAAAATTGACATGGGTATCTTTTTCGACTAATTTAGGGGTGCTGATTACGAATATCTGGTCAGATTTGAAATTCAAAATGGCGGGTGCAAATGATGGTACGAAAAATTGAAATGGGTATCTTTTTCGACTAATTTGGGGGTACTGATTATGAATATCTGGTCAGATTTGAAATTCAAAATGGCGGGTGCAAATGATGGTACGAAAAATTTACATGGGTATCTTTTTCGACTAATTTGGGGGTGCTGATTATGAATATCTGGTCAGATTTGAAATTCAAAATGGCGGGTGCAAATGATGGTACAAAAAATTGACATGGGGATCTTTTTCGACTAATTTGGGGGTGCTGATTACGGTCAGATTTGAAAAGCACCCCCAAATTAGTCGAAAAAGATACCCATGTCAATTTTTCGTACAATCATTTGCACCCACCATTTTGAATTTCAAATCTGACCAGATATTCGTATTCAGCACCCCCAAATTAGTTGAAAAAGACCCCCAGGCCAGTTTTTTGTACCATGATTTGTACCCGCCATTTTGAATTTCAAATCTGACCAGATATTCGTAATCAGCACCCCCAAATTAGTCGAAAAAGATCCCCATGTCAGTTTTTTGTACCATCATTTGCACCTGCCATTTTGAATTTCAAATCTGACCAGATATTCATAATCAGCACCCCCAAATTAGTCGAAAAAGATACCCATGTCAATTTTTCGTACCATCATTTGCACCCGCCATTTTGAATTTCAAATCTGACCAGATATTCGTTATCAGCACCTCCAAATTAGTCGAAAAAGATACCCATGTCAATTTTTCGTTCCATCATTTGCACCCGCCATTTTGAATTTCAAATCTGACCAGATATTCGTAATCAGCACCCCCAAATTAGTCGAAAAAGATCCCCATGTCAATTTTTTGTACCATCATTTGCACCCGCCATTTTGAATTTCAAATCTGACCAGATATTCATAATCAGTACCCCCAAATTAGTCGAAAAAGATACCCATTTCAATTTTTCGTACCATCATTTGCACCCGCCATTTTGAATTTCAAATCTGACCAGATATTCGTAATCAGCACCCCTAAATTAGTCGAAAAAGATACCCATGTCAATTTTTTGTACCATCATTTGCACCCGCCATTTTTAATTTCAAATCTGACCAGATATTCGTAATCAGCACCCCCAAATTAGTCGAAAAAGATACCCATGTCAGTTTTTTGTACGATAATTTGCACCCGCCATTTTGAATTTCAAATCTGACCAGATGTTCGTAATCAGCACCCCCAAATTAGGCGAAAAAGATACCCATGTCAATTTTTCGTACCATCATTTGCACCCGCCATTTTGAATTTCAAATCTGACCAGATATTCGTAATCAGCACCCCTAAATTAGTCGAAAAAGATACCCATGTCAATTTTTTGTACCATCACTTGCACCCGCCATTTTGAAATTTCAAATCTGACCAGATATTCGTAATCAGCAACCCCAAATCAGTCGAAAACGACACCCATGTCAGTTTTTTGTACGATCATTTGCACCCGCCATTTTGAATTGCAAATCTGACCAGATATTCGTAATCAGCACCCCCAAATTAGTCGAAAAAGATACCCATGTCAATTTTTCGTACCATCATTTACACCCGCCATTTTGAATTTCAAATCTGACCAGATATTCGTAATCAGCACCCCTAAATTAGTCGAAAAAGATATCCATGTCAATTTTTTGTACCATCACTTGCACCCGCCATTTTGAATTTCAAATCTGACCAGATATTCGTAATCAGCAACCCCAAATCAGTCGAAAACGACACCCATGTCAGTTTTTTGTACGATCATTTGCACTCGCCATTTTGAATTTCAAATCTGACCAGATGTTCGTAATCAGCACCCCCAAACCAGTCGAAAACGACACCCATGTCAGTTTTTTATACCATTATTTGTTTCCGCCATTTTGAATTTTAAGTCATAAGGTTGGTATCGACATGGCGGTAAGTCACACACAGTACATCGGAGAGGCAGAAACAATCATCATGCAGCTATGTTACGTACTGTGAGCAACCCTCGCTAGCTTGGCATGGTCGGTCAGTGCTACTGGCCACGTACCCGTGTTACCACATAATATCTCTTCGATAACTTGTGAAGTAAAGCTGAAAAATACTGCAGAATGCATCGGCATATCTTAATCATGGTAATAAGCTGTGAACTTATCTAAGATGATGATGATGAATACTTTAATCTTGATTTAAAAGCTGGAAACACTGTGTATGACTTATACATTCCTGTCGTATGATTTTTTTCTATGAAGTTTAGTATCCCTATCCTAGTATCACTTTGCATTGCACTCTGGACATATTGGTATGAAAAGGCATGTAAACTGTATATATCGTTTATTAGGATAAAAACACTAGAAAGCCACGATGTTGGACTGCTATCTGAAAGATAAAATTCTAAAGAATCCGTCGGTATAACTATTTCTTGGAAATAAGCTGCAGGTGACTCGATTCAAGTGAAATTACTTTGGCCGAAAATAACCTCAAAATGGCACATGGCGTCCGTTAAATTTTCAAATAAACACATCGTAATATCTCCGTTGCTACTGAACCAAATTTGATGAAACTTGGTATATAAGATTGACAAATGCATGACTAAATGCTGACATAGGAAGCAGTGCAAAAGGTGCAGTGATCGCTGTGATTGAGAACGTTTCCTGCTAGCTTGACGTCAAGCTAGCAGGAAACGTATTTATATGAAAATATCCGAAAATACGAGGTGACAAATTCCAGAATTATGAAAATATGAACTATCGAGACATTGACTAAATGATGGGATAGTCAAAAACAGGATCGGAGCTACGTTCCTGTCAGATTAACGGACACCCGGCTCCGCCTCCGCTCGCTCGCTTTCTTTTTTTCCTTCACTCCTTCTTTATTCATTCATTCAATGCTTCGCTCCGTTCGACCGGTAGAGACACAAGTGAGGCGTTTACGTTTGACAAGTGGTACCTACATCACGGATTTTTTTAACACTAGCAAAATCCAATTAAACAAAATTAAATACTGAGTCCAATAAAAAACCAAAGAAAATATCAGAAAAACAGCCTCAAGACTTTTAATACCGAAGATTTCTTAGGCATATTACCTAGCTGATTTTCTTACGATGTTTTCCTTTACCGTTTGAGAACACTAGCATTGCCCACATATAGAAATAAATGTATTAACATTTATTTACAAAGAAACAACACAAGTATTTATAATTGGCATGTACAAAATACATGTGAAACAGTTGAGCTATCTACAGTGAAATAAATTGTTTCACCACGACCGGATTTGAACCAAAGAGATTAAAACAATTCAGAATGATTGAATATTTTTTGAGTTGACAGTACTAGGTCTGTAAAATAAACGGAAAGATATTATTGCTCATAAAAACAGGCAGGGTAATACTTCATATTTAGTATCTATGTAAATTCGGCAAACTTCGTATTAACCTATATACTTATGTATTCCAATTCAAGAATTCAGTAATATAATTATTATGACCCTAGTCATAAATACCATTCATTCGTTCATTTCAATAGTCGGCGCGCGCCTTACACAGGCCTAGATTGTCTTAGAATAAGAGTCCATAATATTCTTAGTAGATTGTAAATAGAATGCACAAATTAGAGTAGCTAATAAAATGATAATTTGTCTAATTTTCTTTTTACGCTCATCTAACCCCTCCGGAATTCAGTTGTTTGTGTTGATGACATATTGAAATTGACATTTAGATTGTTTTCGATGTCAATTTCAATATGTCATCAACACAAACAACTGAATTCCGGAGGGGTTAGATGAGCGTAAAAAGAAAATTAGACAAATTATCATTTTATTAGCTAGGTACTCTAATTTGTATTATATGATTACTCTATTTATATGATTGTTTTCAATTGGCTGACAATTGATAGCAATTTGACAGAATTGTGACAACAAGACACAGAGCTTTAAATCAATGGATAGCAATGTCAATTTGACATTACATTGACGTGACAGCCGAGCAAAGTTACGGCGTGGATTTGGATTTGGTTACGGTTTGTTCGAGTTTCATTTCGTGATCTTGAATCTATTTACACTGATATTGCTAATAATTATTACGCCAAGATGATCGTTATGTTGTATAACTAACTTTATTCGCAGTTATAAGTTTTAGACAGTAGAATGAGCGTGGATTCAAAAGTTTGGAGGCAAAGTTTGTGCAAATCATTGTTAGCGCGTAAGTCGGGCTCCCCGGTATTTGGAACGTTATAGCAGCGGTGGGCAGTACTACATGCAATGGTGCTGATTGTGCTGGCTAAAGGATCAAGAGAAAACTTTATTTGATTTTGTGTTCACACCATTGGAAGTAGATTTGAACATGTATCCCACAGCTGCGCGCCACCCGGCAGGCGCAGTAAGGGTTGGTAGCATTTTATCCCTTTTAACATGAATAGTGATAGTATATTATTTTATCAGTATTTGTAATGAATTCTTATATATTTAATTTCTATACAGGGCCCACAGCCTCCTGCAGGTCCAATTAAGTTTACAATAGCAGATACATTAGAACGTATCAAGGAAGAATTTAACTTCTTGCAAGCTCAGTACCACACGTAAGTAGTTCTGCAAGTTAAGTCTGTATTTTAACATTCATGTTTGCTGTACAACTAAGTAAGCTTATTGTTTTCAGTTTGAAATTGGAATGTGAGAAACTGGCCAATGACAAGACGGAAATGCAGAGGCATTACGTTATGGTAATTAAACTTTTATGACCTCCATAGATACTTAAAAAGCCCTCGTAAACATAATTTGTATGCAAATATTTAAATACAACTGTTGAATATCTACAAACATAGATAAAATACTAAAAACAAGATTAGATCAATTAAAATATCTGTGGAAGATAGACTGAACTAAGTGTAAAGAAGATTGATAGATAGATAGACAGTATTGAAAATCTGAAAATTAGTTTGCTTACTTTATTTTTAAACTTAATATATAATAATTAATTAAATATAATATATTTCTACATTTTTTTCAGTACTATGAAATGTCTTACGGACTGAATGTAGAAATGCATAAACAGGTATGTATAGTTTAATATGTTACTTATTTTAGGCTAAACTGGCACTTTAGTATCTAAAAACACTAATAACTGGGAAAAAACTGAACAATTAAAAATCACAAGTTTAGGCTAAGATTTTATTCCTTATAATTTCCATAAGTGTAGTTAAGCACTATAAAAACTAACAATTTAAGTATATATTATTTTATGTTAGTTTTAAAGTACATTTCATTTGATACTATGCCATGTAGTTTTGATGAAACCACAAGTCTAGTTATTTTGATTATAAAAATGAATTATTATTCTGAATAAGGTGACCATATTGTAAACAAATACCTGGCAACTATCTGATTATGGCTTAGGAGCTGATTGAAGATTTTATATTACATAAAAAAATCTATATGTATGGAAAACACTACATTGTGTCGTGTACACATACTTTCAGTCTTATGTATTTCTGAGTATACTCTGTAAACCGATAAACATAAACTATGTGTCAGGCACAGTAACAACAATTAGAATACAGAGATCATACCACTGTCACATAGCTGCATGGTATAATTCAATAAGGCCACAATTACTGTCTATTTTTGTAGCATAGTCTTTAGAAAATAACAAGAATGAAAAAAACTTTCAATAAACATCGCCTTTATTACTTTTAAAATAAGTTATTTTATTTGATTGCACGATGCGAACAGAAACAGGTCAACTAAACTGATAAAAAAACTAATAGCAGTATTAATGGTTTTCCAGACTGAAATAGCTAAAAGACTTAGTGCTATAATAGGGCAGGTACTGCCGTTCCTATCGCAAGAACATCAGCAGCAAGTTGCATCAGCTGTGGAGAGAGCCAAGCAGGTCACCATGTCTGAGCTCAACTCTATCATTGGGGTAAGTTATTAATGAAAATATACTATTTATAGAAACAGGAAAATATGAGAAAAACAATTATGTTCTACCTTTAAGTATGCTACTGATTTCGACCAGACAATTTTTTTATTGTGTCTAGAATCCTGTCATAATTAACTAAGACCTCTAAAATTCATGTATAGCCATACTGACAATCAATCTTAAATTAGTCCCATAGACCAAACACATTCCTTTTTACAGGTTTCTAGTTACATAAGCAAAAATAGAAATCTTTTGTTCACTGTTGGACAATCAAAATGTATGCAATAAAGTCACACAAAGTACATATTATATACTTTCATTGAAGTACAAAGATGATCTACTTATGCTAACAGATTTTCTGTAAGATAAATTAAAAAAAAACCAGCAGGAGTTATGGGCACAGGTGATCAATAGTGAGGAGCGTGCTCGCATTGCACGCAAGGCAAGTGTATAGTACTCAAAGATATGTGTGTGCCTAATAAACTATGAGCATTGACTGTTGGACCATTGGTGTAAAACGTGAGCGTGGTCAGTGTCATAACGACCTATAAAAGCTTACAACTTGTACTGTTCGCTCACTGTAGCTTTTGTTTTGTGCAACATGGGCATGGTTCAGAAGTGGGCATGTACTAAAGATAATGTTTGCCTGTACTTTTGGCCAGCCTCCAAGAGAGATAATATCTTGTATGCCTGAAAGGCATGTCCATTTAGATAATAAGTATAGGGTAATATTTACTCTTGAGTAAAATTCTCCCAAATATTCTTATGCATTTAAAATCGAAACAACTATAAATATATTACACAAAAACTATTTACAAAAATCCTGAAGGATTGAACTTCTTTAGGATGTCCTTGAATAAAATAGACCTTGGTTGGATTTAGTGCTATTGTGACCGAATCAAATAGAACCTCAATTTGTTTACTATTTACCCCTCATGTGAGAGCAATGTGCTTAGTTGTAGATTGATAAGTACAACAGTAAATGTTAAATTCAGTCATAAATCCAGTAACCAATTTTATCGTGGCTATGTGATATTCTGTTTTCATACAGTCTGGCGCCCTTGTGGTATCAATCTAGTACTATATTTTGTCAGTGGTACTGATGTAAAAGTCGTCAGTAATAATTATAATATCGTATTAAAAGAAAACAAATCAGCTACGGTTTTTAGTTACATTCTACTGTCCGATTTTTGTACGCAGTAATGACAACCGCTAACTAACCGTCAGAATAGCACTAAAGCCGTCCTTATACCTTAACCCTGGTACTAAAAAACTCTACGTAATGTTGAAATCACTACACCGTGTTTTGTCTTTGGCATTGACAGAAAGTAGTCAAATTAGATCGAATGAGACAAAAGACCGTGAAACTATATCGAGATTACACCGAGTTTATTAGTAGTTGGGTAAGAATCATCAGAATACAGTAAAGTATGAATGCTTACCATTTAGAATAAAAAACCATTTAGTTAACATATTTAATATCCGCAGCAGCAACAGCAACAAGGTCTCCAGCAGTTGCTTGTAAGTTCGTTGAAGTACGCTTGGTGCATTTATGTTGTGATTAACATTTTATGTTGCCGTGCGGGCCGTACGCAGGGCGCAATAAAGGGGCTTCAAGTAAAACTAGAATCATTAAAAAAAAAATTCATTACGTACAAATATCATGTAAATCGGCACCACACGATTGGTCGCGTTAAACTTAAGGCTTGGTGGTAATTCCCTCGAAAAAATCTTACATACATTATTACCAAGAGACAGAAGAAGTTAGTTTTTCGTACAAACATGTTATGTTGTAATCCAACATCCCGTATATAAAACATAGCAGTATCATTTGATGCTACCTTCTTGACATGAAAGTGATAAACATAAAAGCAAAGAAAATTATCGATTATCGATCTTCATATTCGATAAGCCTATTGCCATCTCTTTTTATCGACGTGATAATGTCAGTGTCAAGAATATTTATAAAGGCAATGAAAACCTAACATATTAAAAGACTAGATAAATAAAGCCTTAGGTTTTATTTCACTCTAAACTAGATCTAGACCAATGTCGTCATGTTTAAATTATAATCTCAGAGCTGTACTGCAAACAGGTTTTAAAAAGGTATTTGATTGCTCTTGCTAGTACGACTTTTGATTCTAGAGTAGTCATTTTCTACTAACCCTGATTACGGCCTCGCATATTCGTGTTTCTAACTTCACATTTTCATTGTATGCAAGCACTTTGGTTTCTGTGTAGTTTTATAGCAAGGCTGCTCAACCCCAGGCCCGCAGGCCACAAAGACCTCCAACGGATTCGAATGGGCCCGCCAGCAATAAAATATATCATCAGTCATCGGTCTATATAAATCTCCAATTGTTTAAAAGTAGACAAGACTAGAAATGCGCCCATGTTTGAGAGGGTTTGCTATAGTCGCCAATCTTAGCAGACAGACTGGTGACCGCAGATGCTTCTACCCATCACGTGGTGCGTTCCCTTAGTTACAGCAAACTTAATTACAACAGCCATGAAAGATAAGTAGTAGTAGAGCTCTTTGTTAAAGGCTCATCCGGCGATATATTACCACCATGCCTATTTCTGCCGCTAAACAGTTTGCTGTGTTCCGGTTCGAAGGGTGGGTGCCGGTGAAATCACAGGTACATGAGGCTTAACACGCTAAGCAGTGCATCGTAAGGCACTTTCTTAACGAGCGCGACCAACGAGGCAATACTCTGTGTTACAGGCGATGCTAACCACATAACATCAGGTGGGTCATCTGCTTGTTCCATCAGCAAGTCGTATTAAAAAAAGATATAATAGCGAGATCCTATTCTAAGACGGGCCACCACGTTCTAACGGTTTTTTTATGTCATCATGAAATAATTATTTGCTTGCCCCACTTGAAGTTGGTCAAAAATATGGCCCTCTTGAAAAATTGGTTGGGCAGCCTTGATTATGGCTTTATGTCTTAGATGTGTTTTTACTTTTCAGTTCAGTACGTTCATCCTATTGGCTGTGATAACTTTTTAATATTTTAGTTATTGAAGATATTATAGTTTGTGAGCTAATTGTCTTAACAATTATAAAATAAAACTGGGGAACGAAACATCAATTCGATTGATGGTAGT
Source organism: Electrophaes corylata (assembly GCA_947095575.1). Lineage (NCBI taxonomy): Eukaryota > Metazoa > Arthropoda > Insecta > Lepidoptera > Geometridae > Electrophaes > Electrophaes corylata. Next base: position 9,035,176 of record OX352715.1, on the reverse strand, counting down.
ACACTGATGAACGTGAAAGAAAAAACGAGTGTGCTTTAGACCACACGACTGAAGTAAAACTTCTTTAAATATACGAAACGTAACTGGCCATGAGAGAAAGAGGGAAAGAACAGTGCTTTCATACCCTCTCCATGGTAGTGTTAAACGTTTAACGCAACCTTGTTGGAAGTTGCATAAGAAGTATTACTTCAAAAAATATGTCTATTTTTACGCCCGCCCCACAGGCTCACTAAAATATTTATTTATTTTCTGTTCAAAAGTAATGACGTAATTTTGAAGTTCATAATGTGTACCACCTTAGTTTTGATTGTACTATTTACATACATCCTACGTACACACAACATCGTAGTAACGGAAACAACGTACATACATCCTACGTACACACGACATCGTAGTAACGGAAACAACGTACATACATCCTACGTACACACAACATTGTAGTAACGGAAACAACGTACATATAACATCGTACAAACGTAAACTACAGCGAGTATTTTTCCTCAGCAACAGATTCATGCCTCTGGGTTGCATGGAGGCGGAGTACCAGGCGCGGGTGGACTGCTTGGAGCTGGGGGGCTCCTGTTCGCGCCGGGGGCTGGCCCCTTGCCCCCACCGCACTTACCCCCACCAGCACACAAGGTACCTCTCATAATATTACCTCTATTCATAGAAATGTTGCTACACTTAAACAATACTTGAAAATAACCTCATCAGTGTTTTTATGTAGACTGCTGGACATAGGCCTCCTCTGCGTCCATCAACCTGAAGCATACAGGTGTTAAGCCTCATGTGCCTGTAATTTCATGTCTGTTCATATCCTGCATTAAAAATCAGGTGATTTAATCAATATGTGATTTCAGGTGGAACTACCCCCTCCAGCCGACATCAAACCTCCCCTTTTACCAGGCGGGCCAGCGCCACCCTCTCACTTGCCCGGCCAGCCTTCTTCAAGGGATCCAAGAGACGATGACAGACTAGCTTCTTCTAGAATGCAACAGGTTGGTTTTTCTTTGACCTTTGTGGCGTAGCGGGATGAAGTGACACTGACGTAAAGTTGATCCCTATATACCCCTTGGATAAAATTTAATGTTTGGATTTTATAGTTATACTAGGTCCCATATTTGACGGAGCGCGAAGCGTCTCTGCTTCAAGTTTGGCTTCAATTTGCTCTCCTGTCAGTTTACAACCAATTTAAAAAAAGGGGAGAAAAGAGGGCAACTGAATTTCTCCACCTTATGAAATTTGCTGAAGATCTGATGAGGATCTTCGGCGTGATGACTAGAATATATCCTCAAAATGCATTAAATTGCTTACTTTTAGATTTCTACTAGAAGCCCCTGTTTTTAACCAACTTCAAAAAAGAAGGAAGGTTCTCAATTAGACTGTACTTGTAGTCGGAAGTGGGCTAATCGATTTTGATGATTCTTTTTTATTTTAAAGCTGTGGTCCCAATTCAATTTGGTCCAGTTCTGACAATTGCATCCATGAGAAATTGAAGTCGGTGTTTTGTTTGTTATTCTTTTTTTAGTTTATAAACCATTAGTAACACTACGCTTCGTCTTCCGGTTCGTAGTCTAAACCTTTAAACTCTAGCGGTTATCGGCTGCACAAGCTGTATGAGCTGCCAATTGCCACTTCAACTTGGTGATTTATACTCTGTCTGTGACTCATAATATTAATGTATATTCCAGAGGCGTTCAGTATCTCCACATGAAAGAGAGCAAAAATACCGGCCACCTCGCTCGCCCACGGAGCCAGAAGCGTTAGACGCAAAGCGACGCAAAGAAGAAAAGGTATTGATTGTACGTTCAGATTCAACTGAGGAACAGAGATAAGCACGACCTTTGGCATTTGTAACGTAAACGTGTTTAATATCTGAGTACATTGTGCGGTCAACTAGGCAACACTCCACAATTGAAATATTGATGCTGCGCAATGTAATTCAAATATCAACATGATACAGGTGTATCGTGCACCTTTGTAATGTGAAATTTATGCGATTCCTGATCTGAATAAATATTTGTGGATATCTAGTCCCAATCTAAGCAAAGCTTGTACTATGGAAATCAGATAACTGATAAAATACTAATACCCATTTTATATAAATACATACATACATACAATGTAACACCCAGACACAAGAAATATCTATATTTATCACCCAAATGTTTGGTTTGGGTAAAAATCGATCCTGGAACCTACAGTGCAAAGTGCTTCTACTACTCAATTAACTGTTTGTGTTGGGCCAGACATGAATTTTCTCATTCTCATTCACTATATTTTTCTTTAAGAAATTCCTAAAAAATGTAGTGTGAAATATTGCGACAATAATACACTTTTTTAAAAAGAGGACAGTATAAGTTTACACAGCTGTAATGATAATGCAATTGAAAATTGATCAGTAATTCGTTTAAGTACACATTTAAGTAACAATATGTGGTTTTGAAACATCTGTTCAAATATACCATTGCTAGTAGTAGTAGTTTGTGAAAGAGTTAATCCTTGTTACCGTTGTAACTATTTTCTACCGTCAAGCAGTAAAGGCAGGTCCAGTTATCTTAGTAAAAATTAAGTATCTCGGAATTTGAAATACCGAGTTATATATTCATATAAACTTGTATTTGGACTTCCTAAAAGTTGTCTCAAAACCTACATATGGGTGTACGCGACTATTAAAATCTTAGGTCAAAGGTTACAAAAATGATTAAATATAATGTAATCTATCTATATTCTATATATTTATATTTATATATATATAAAAGAAAGTCGTGTTAGTTACTTCACTTATAACTCAAGAACGGCTGAACCGATTTAGCTGAAAATTGGCAGGGAGGTAGTTTAGAGCCAGGAGAAGGACATAGGATACTTTTTATTCCGAAAAAATAACGGGAACGGGAAAAAACTGCCACGCGGGCGAAGCTGCGGGCGGCCGCTAGTAGTTAATAAGAAATGAAATTTTTATCTATCAATTATGTATTTTAAAAATCAATAAATGCATTTTGAAGCTAATTACGTTTAACAAGATGCACAAAGAAAATTAAGTCGCTATTACGTTTACGCTGAAATATGTACCCTGTTCAAGTTTTGTAATGTAACGTCATTTTGAAAGTTACTTATTGTATACCTCTTAAAACATCTGACTGTGCCTTACACACTTAACTTCAGGTCAGAAAAAGTTTTTTTTAATACAATGTGCTGATGGAACAAGCATATGGCCCACCTGATGTTAAGTGGTTACCATCGCCTATAACAAAGCATTGCCTTGTAGGTCACGTTCGTTAGTAACGTAACCTACAGTACACTTCTCTGCGTCCACCAACCTGAGGCATACAGGTGTTAAGCCTCACGTGCCTGTATTTTCACCGGCACCCACACCTTTCAAACCGGAACACAGCAAGCTGCTTGGCAGCAAAAATAGGCATGGTGGTAGTACTTCCCCGGACGAGCCCTTCACAAAGAGCTCTACTACTACTGAAAGTTTAAAAAGTTATTTCGTTTTACAGGACAGTGATGCTGAGAAAAGTGACCAAGACTTAGTTGTAGATGTGGCTAATGAGGTAAGCTTTGTAGAACAAAATACTTGTAAATACGGTGCGGTTGTACCATAAAAAACTGCCAACTGACTGCATGGCTATATATGGCAAGGGACAGAGAAAGTTGGAAAAAAGGCTTTTTTCCTACCTGTGGGACAGTATAGGCCAAAAATAAAATAAATAAATTAAAATAACTGCCTATGTGCTATGTGTCTTGGCGGAGACTACTAAAGCAACTGGAAAAAGTCAAGAAAATCGTTTACTAATTGTATTGGATATTTAATCCAAGTACACTAATTATAAGAACCTTTGTCTAGCTAGACAGACTGACATTAGATAACGCACAGCTTAAACGGTTAATCGTAGAGACTTTCAGGGTGGGATTGTTTTGATGCGTAGGGGTGTACTAATAAAGGAACTTCTGAAATTCTACCCCTTAAGGGGCACAGTGAGTGTTGAAGTTTTTTACAGAAATATAGTTTCGCAGCAAAATCGCGCACGTTTTTTATGCTACTACTGGTGGTACAAGCATATGGCCCACCTGATGTTAAGTGGTAACCATCACCTATAACAAAGCTTGGCCTTTTAGGCTACGCATGCTAGGTACGTGCTCTACGATGCACTACTCAGCTTCTACCAACCTGAGGCATGCTGGTGTTTTATTTTATTTTATAATTTTAAGATAACTTACAGCTAGGTACACAAAAAGCCAATAAATTCAAAACACATTCTAAAGGCCAATTTAAAGTTTTCACTGCCTCAATAAGCCTCATGTGCCTGTAATTTCATTAGTTTCTATTAGTTTTGTTATAATTGCAGGAAGAACGGGGCTCCCCTAACGTGCGAGCGGACGGCGGTGAGCGGACAGAGAACGGACCTCGGCCTCCTTCCCGGTCTGGATCGTCGTCTAGTCGATCCACTCCTAAAAGCACTAAAGATGTAAGTTTATGAACTGTCAATACCAAAAATAACTTAACACGTCCCGTGCATTTAATGTGAGTGCAAAGTCAAGTTCGCTTGCAAGTTGGTTACCATTTCGAAATTAAGGGGTCTATGATATCCTGAAAAAATATTTTTTAAACTAAAACTTAAAACATGTTGAAAAAACAGTCATAATTTAAAAATAATCTTTTTGTAATATAATGTGTCAATATTCTCAAGAAATTGTTCTAAGTTTTTGAGTTACTTATAGGTTTTACTGACTTATAATGTCGATTATTTATTTCTTTACTCCAATGTTGCCCGGCTCTAACATTTTACAAGCGTCCGTTAGTATCACGAAGAATCGGTACTTGTCGATTTTATGGTATTGGAGATTTAAAAATCTCATTTACACTGACAAAACTAGGTAGGTTTAGGTGAAAGTTTATGTTATAGGTAGCGACCCGTAGTACTAACAACGGATGTTTGTAGGGTATATAAATTTACGTTTTAAACTTGCATTTTTTTATGGTCATTCGGTTTCTATTGGGACTATAAACGGGTTAAAGGGGTATAATTTTCACAGTTAGCTGTAAAAACATAAATTAAATATATCCAGAATTAACAAGAGAACCAGTTCTGATAAATAAAAATAATCTTATAAACGTTATATACGATTCACGCACAATTTGAAGCTATATTTAACTACATAATATACAGCACTTAAATATATGCATGAAATATTATTATAAGTATTTAAAAGTTTCGTCTAGTTCTGTTTTATTTAAAAACACAAATTAAAAGGCTTCATAGATGTTGGAGCTTAAATAGGAAAGTCTATATTTATTTAATTATATTCAAAATCACATTCTTATTTATTTCAATCGATTACTACTACTTTAATCAAAATACCAACTATACGTATTTAAACATTTGACACTTACGTGTTTCAAGTCTCACTCAGGGAATAACTCAAATATTTATCTTTATATATGTATCAAAGTTCTGTCAAAACATAACAATGTCAACTTTTTACCGTTTAAAGTAAGTATTTACATTATGAGGGACATTCTTAAAAAAGGGAAACAGACGACTAGAATCAGAAAAATAGTCCGGTACAGATAACATAATAAAAAATATTCTCTATTTGTACTCCACTACTGCCCATTACTGTCATAAGAAAAATTTTTTTTAGAAAGTTCCTCATTTTAAAACTGAGCAAAATATCGTATCGATTTTTAGAAAGTATTTGTATTCCTAACACGAAATTGTGTAGAATTAGACAAAATAATTTAAGACCGCCTTTGTACATTTTGTCATATTGTAAATATTGTGTATTTTTTTTTTCGTTTTGGTGCGGAATAAAGTTCGTTCATTCAAAAATCTGTTTTTAATTCTAAGTAGAGGCCCGTAGCACCGATATCCTTTATCCAATAAAAACTCTCATAGATGAACAAAATACACTATACAAATATGATCAAAAAATTAATGATAAATCTCACACCATAATAAAAGACAAACAAAGGCGGTCTTATCGCTATTCATATATGGCTCTTATTCATATTCGCTCACAGTATATTTAAATCTTGATATTACTTTTCTTCTTCTCTTTGGCATCTGTCCGTCATTCGACAGACATATTTGCCAATATCAAGTGTTTTTCTTCTTTTCTTCATAGACAATTAAAATTAAAAAATCATGTTTTTTCCGAAGATGATAGAAAATCAAGTTCAAGTGTTTTTATTAAATGGTTTTTAACCAAATTTTGTCTAGTCGGGCTATCCTTGGTATTGAATAAAAAGATGGCGTTTTTATTCAAACCCAACGGCTGTAAAAATATTTTTGTCACTCTCATGTAGTTGAAATTATATGCTTAAATCAGCTTCAATTTTGTAATGTCAATCATAGTGACTATTGTAATACACTAACAACTCGACTCATGTGCAAAATACTAACCACACAAACACATTTTTAATCGCCAAAAAATCCGTCATACTACTTGCAAGCAGTTTTGTTAACATATCTCCCGCCTTCATCTTCTTTTATTTTTGGCTTCGGTGGATCCAATTTCAACCATTTTGCTACTACTGACAAGATTGGTTTCAGTAAAACCCTAAGAATATGGACTAAAGCAAAATAAAACCTAATCTTATTCTATGAGTAAAACAATGGAGGTCTGAGTAAAACAAAAAGGTTGACCATTGTTTAAAGAAAGAGGTTCAACTGAAAAGTTTGACTCAATGTGATTCATAGTGTACATTTATTTGGACACATTCGGCAACTTTTAAAATACTTTTAGTTGTTGCTATTGGTGTTCAAATACTCACAAAAAATCCTCGGTTACGCAATATGGTTAAAAGAAGTGGTAATGCAGATTTTCGGGCGATACATTATAGTTATCAACGTCATCTATAAGTCCACTGCTTAACATAGGCTTCTATGTCTGGGAGGGTTTACCGTAGTCCGCTTAGCAAGCGGATTGGTGACAGTGTTGGTGTTATGTACTCATGAGATGTTGCTACTTTACTGCTGCTTTTCTTCTGGCTTGTTCTCTTACGTTTACGTTATCCATGGGAGGTAATATTGGGGTCCTATACTACGCCTCCACCACTGCTTTTGAAATTAATTCTCCTGCGACATCCATGAGAAATGAGAGCGGGGTCAATTATAAAACCACAGGCAACAGGAATACAGTATTGTGGTCACTATCAAAAAGTAAAGCTATTCAAAGAAAACACTGTTATGATTATTTGTTGAGAAATCACTGTCGCTGAATTAGAACTCAAAAAGTGACGTCTACTCAAAAGCGTTTTGTTTATTTATGTGCATATAGAGCGACAACACATAGCTTTTTCATTGGTTTAGCTTAAAAACACACAGCGTACTTTGAGCATGATTTCTATAGAAATCGGAGCCCGTTATTGTTGAATGTAGGAAAATTTGTCGCAAACGCAGAATACGTCGCGCAATATATGTTTTTTACTATACTATTGAGTGTAATTTTTTACTTTATGATAATCGAAGCGCTCTACAACTGTACATACATGTGCAACTGAGACACATATGACTACATTTTTCAATTATCAACTACCGCGTTTTTTAAAGTAATACTTCTAATGCGACTTCCAACAAGGTTGCGTTAAACGTTTAACACTACCATGGAGGGGGTATGAAAGCACTGTTCTTTCTCTCTTTCTCTCATAACCAGTTACGTTTCGTATATTAAAGAAGTTTTACTTCAGTCGTGTGGTCTAAAGCACACTCGTTTTTTTTTATTTTAACTCTCTTATTTTGAGAGCTCTGAGCTCTCAGAAACTAAGGTATGTATGATTTAAAGTATCACCGTTGATTCTAAATAGCGAATAGATTATAGATGTCATTATTATTTCAGGAAAAACCCGGTACACCCAGTGGTAAACCACCCCGATCATCGACCCCCACAAATGCGACGTGTCGAGGCTACCCCTTTCCTGGCTACCCCTCAAGTGGGGTAGGTCCGTACCGTCATCCGTTGCCTTATGAGGGTCACCATAGAACCAACGGCATTGCACCACCAGCCAAACCGTAAGTAATTTTGTATTTACAAGGTGTACCCAACTATACCCCGTAATGATGTTGCAATAGAGTAGAGCGGAATACTACATATATAAAATCATGCAAAATTGTATTGGACGACCGATGTGGCGCAGCGGGCGAATGTCCGCCTGCGACGCAAGAGGTTGCGGGTTCGATTCCCGCCTTGGGATAAATGTTTGTACGATCTGCAAATATTTATTCCGGGTGTTTTCTATGTATAACAAAAAATATCTATGTATGTAATATATTGTATTATGTATATCAGTCACCTAGCACCCATAACAAAAGCTCTGCTTAGCTTGGGGCTAGATGATGCTGTGTGGATTGTCCAGCATTATTATTATTATTATTATTGGTAATAAAGCAAAACTTGTAGGTAAGAAGAATTCAGAAATTAAATAGGCTTACATTACGTTCATTGGTAATTGGAATGAATTTCTATCTAATCTTAGTATTCTAGCAGGCTTGCAACCTGTCGTGTATGGAATGCAAATTACTGCAAAATGTGGGTATGTTGGACGGACCTCTGACTACCCCTTGGTACTAAGAGATCTGAGATGATATCTACCGTGCTTGAGAATTTAAGTCGTGATGCTATTTTTATTTTATTTTGGTAAAGATTCTTATATGAAATGTCCCAACAAAACTTTCTCTATGTATAACGTAGTGTATGCATGCACCTATTATGTTCATCCCTGTTTGACCTACCTACCTATACTCGTCCCATATTATACTATTTCTAGATAATAAGTTAACCTATTGTTGAGAGAAAATATATAAACATTTGATTTGATTTTTTATTTTCCAGTGCTTATTCGTACCACACATGCGGGGGTCCCCTTCAGCCCGTACCATTCCCTGCCGACGCCCTCTCAGGGCCCGGCATCCCTCGCGGTGCTCGACAGGTCGCCTTGTTACCCCACGGCGAAGTCGTATGCGCTGTCGCATTATCACTCGGTGGGGGAGCGAGACACGCGTATACAGGGGGAAAGGGATGCGTAAAGCTATGGGATATCACAAACCCGGGCTCACCAAACTCAATGGAACCTTTATCACAACTGGATTGCTTGGTGAGTATAGTTGAGTTTAGCTGCGGTACCTACCTCCCATGGATGTTGTAAAAAGCGAGTACATAATCTTGAGTATTAATCGTTGGTTGATAATTCGGAGTTTGTGCAAAATAATCGTATTACTCTTAATGTATGTAAAGACCTTCTGTTAGGTAACTTGACACATTTCTCGGAGTATTGGGAAGTGGTCTTATTACACCCAGTATGAAATATTAGTATATCTTAAAAAGTACCTACTATAGGTAAGTTAAATTAAATCGAATAAAATCTACTACTACCCATCTCCTGGCAAGTTCCTTTTGTCGCGGATTTAAGAATACATAGATGTAATTATGTTTATTTTTTCAGCAACGTGATAACTACATACGATCAGTGAAACTGCTACCTGACGGTAGAACGCTGATAGTGGGTGGAGAGGCGTCGAATCTCTCGATATGGGATCTCGCTTCGCCGACGCCGAGGATGAGAGCAGAGCTCACATCGTCTGCACCGGCTTGCTACGCTCTCGCTATTAGTCCAGACTCAAAGGTAAACACGTATTATTATTAGTGATATTACCCTGCATTATGTGTATGAGTATATGCGCTGAAAAATAATTTCTGGACTTCAAGCGGTCCCAAGTACAAATTTTCATGTTTTAAACTTATTATCTATCTTTTTCAGGTCTGTTTTAGTTGTTGTTCAGACGGCAACATAGCTGTATGGGATCTCCAGAATCAGACATTAGTTAGGCAATTCCAAGGTATAATATTTCAATAAGTTCCTTGCAAAAATTTAACTTTATTTCGAATACCTATGCAGTATACCCTAACAAGTTGGAAAGTTGATTGATGGAAAGTTAATTTTTAATCTAATCCAACCTTTAATTATAAAAATCTGTCAAAAGATAAAAAATACTTTAACTATTGCCATCTCTTTTTTCAATGGGTAATATAATTGTTATTGCATGTGCTGTAGGAGTTGCATGAATACGTTTACAATTTTGAACTTATATGGATTGAAGTGGTGGAATAGTTTTTTATACATCCATACATACATCGATACATACATAAATATTATTTATTTACAATCGTTTGTTTTATACATTTACAATGGACTACCGCAAAGTCACGCCTTACAGCTACCGAAATAATTTGAAGCTATATTTCAATTTTATAAGTATGGAGGTAAGTGTTTATAAATTGATATGTATTCCCAGGTCACACAGATGGCGCCTCGTGTATAGATATAAGCGGTGACGGCACGCGACTGTGGACGGGCGGACTCGACAATACTGTGCGAAGTTGGGACTTGCGCGAGGGTAGACAATTGCACCAACATGATTTCTCTAGCCAGATATTCTCACTCGGATACTGTCCTACAGGTAACAATACTCATTCAATATTATTTTGCTGACTGAAATAAGAAATATTTAAATCTTCTTGCGTGTCAAAGGTACAGTCAGCTGCACTGGAATGTATACAATTCGTAACTTTCAAAACGGTATCAAAATCGTATAGAAATGGTGAAATTAGCAGATAAGTTTATTTATTTTTTGAATTTTTGTCCTGTAGATAATAATTGTAGCGCTGTAAAACCATTCTGTAAGTTACAAATTGTATACATTCTAGTGCAGCTGACTGTACATCTAAATTTAAATCAAGTTCGAGTAAAATATTGCCACCATCACTCCATCATCTGTGGCGTTTATAAGGTCATCCCTTGTGCAGGTGGTAGGGCACAAGGGATAGTCTAGCAGATGGGACATTGTCTGTTCAGGGAACCCACAGTCACATTGACTCTGAGCCGGGTCACGGTAACCCCAGTTGCACATACTTGCAACACATTTAAATTGGTAGGTCGCATGGAATTGATACCTAAATTCATCAGACTCACTAGCTCTTGCGAAAATTCAAACTCAAGATCTTATTAGCTAATCGACAACGAATCCAATTTAACGATTTTTTTTAACTTAAAGAAAGAAAGAAAGAAAACTATTATTTACCACACAAGCACAATTACGTTAGTTATAAATATTAATTACATATGTGATGATGAGGCTAGTGTATCGCAAACCGGTCTCTGCACTCAGCATATGTTGGGTGTCTTGCAACCAACGCTGGTGAATTTATCTAGGTTCCTGGCTGGCAGTAGGAATGGAGAACTCTCATGTGGAAGTGTTACACGCGGGCAAACCGGACCGCTATCAACTGCTATTACACGAAAGCTGCGTTTTATCGCTGCGGTTCGCGGCCTGCGGGAAATGGTTCGTGTCCACAGGAAAGGATAATCTGCTCAACGCGTGGCGAACGCCTTACGGCGCTAGTATATTCCAAGTAAGTCATCATCATGATCACTACTAGACGGCCTCCTCCGGCTAGTCGGTCTGTTAGATTCGTCTGCTATATCAAGTGAAATAGATACATAGTTAGAAAATCTACTTTTTTTTTCCTTTCTGTGCTGTAGGTTGTGGAATCAATCCCCACCGAAAAGAAACATTTTTGTGATGAATGTTTGTTTTCTGTCTCGGTGGTATATTGTATTCTATGTATGTATGTACAAAAAAGTATTTAAGTATTCTGTCAGTTATCTGCTACCTATAGTAGAAGCTTTGCTTAGTTTAAAACTACATGTCAAATGTATGACAGTATATATTTATTTATTTAAATAGTAACTGAAATTCTTAAATGGCTTGTTTGTTTCCAGTCAAAGGAATCATCATCGGTGCTCAGCTGTGATATATCAGCGGACGACAAGTTCATTGTAACCGGCTCCGGAGACAAGAAGGCAACGGTCTACGAAGTGATGTACTGAGTAATCTCATAGCATAGTACTGTGGTCCAGTTTAGTGAGAATGCTTTTATACTGTGCGTCTAGTTGGCTGTTTCATTCTGTACTGGCCCTGAGCGCAGATTCTGATTTTTACCTATAATTTTATTATCATTATTACCTGATGTCGACTTTGCGTTGATGCGTAGGTTAAACGCGTTTAAACTGCGTCCATGTCTTGGTACAATGATGAGATTCAGACCAGTGCGTTCTGACTGATTGCTAGCGTTGGTTTGTTCACTGCCCAGAAATGCTTAGCGTGATTCGTGAACGCAGATATTTCGTAGTATTTTGTATTTCGTCGTTGCATTTGTTTCGGCAACGCTATTGAACCGATTGTTGCAAAGATATACTAGAACAATAATAAGAAATAATAATAAAACACGCACAAGTATGAATTTCTATTTACGCGGCACGGAGTGTTTCGTCGAGACGATAAATCTGATTATTTCATACTAGAGGAAGCTAACACGTGAAGCTATTTTCATATAAAATACAAACCCTGCTGCCCTCTTTTAGGGGTAGAGTTTAGGTATAATACACCCCTACGAACTCAGATATAACCTGTATTTTTCAAGCCTCTACAACCAGCAGTTTAGGCTGTGAGTTGTTTATTCAGTCAGTCAGGACAAAAATTCTTTTAATTGGTTTAGATAGATATAACTTTTTTTACTTTGACCTCTTTTCTCTTACTGGACAAATGTTTGCATAATCCGCTACTATTTCTGGTTCTGTGTATTATCATACCGGTACTCGTCGTAGCGTGTGGACAAGTGCTGGTTTAATAAGTAAGTGTCACTTTGACCAGTTCGATAAGGCTTAATCTGTGCAACTTTAAGTTGTAGGCATAAAACATTTTCATATCTTTTGTTTGCTTATAAAATAATAAGCAAATGATTTTGAGTCACGATAAAATCGATGATTTAAATCCCAGTTCATTTTACAGTTTTATTATAAGTACGTTTAAGTGTACATTTTTAGAATGAATTTTAGAAAGATAAATGTTTTGTTTAAATTATCAAAAAAACAGCCAACTAGAAATTTGTGTGTAATTTTAATGTAGGAAACAGGTAGATCAATGTTGCACCGTTAAACATGGATATTTTAGTGTTATTATAAATATTTTTATAATGAAATATGAAAACAAAACCTTTTTAATTATTTTCTAAGAGTAAGTTTATTTGGGCGGTCCGATTATTACGTGTATTTATTATAAGTTTCATAGATATGATTTGTATATTATCAGACTGAGGTAGATAAGGTAAGGGTCGTCTTTTTGTCATACGAATTGAGACTTTATTTTAAGCCTATGTATGTTGAATCACGCACAGCTTGTCCTGCAGTGACTCAATTTACTGTGATTTGAAATATGACACGAAATTCACTGTAGTATCAATTAAATTTTCTCATCTCATTAAAGAATTAGTTATATCTATATTGTAACTATAGCTATTAGAAAACATTACTAATCTTAAACCTATGAGGCTTTTATGGGCAAAAATGTGCAGTTTATAAATTTCTTATTTAAAATTTTTGAGTCAGTTCAAAGAGTGTTTATAAATTATGCTACTTCAGTCTCTATTTAAATAAATAAACATTGTTTTAGAAATCTTTACAAAATTAGGTGCTGATAAGTTGAGAGATCTCTTTTTGAAGTATTTAGTTCATTCGAATAATTTATATCATAATGTGACTTGGCTAAATTTTCCATGATATTGTTGAAATTCTTTCTACAAACCAGACTGAATATTTCCTATTAATTTACAATGAATTTTTAAGCATTTGTTTTGAATGATGTTTCGCAGAGTATAAAGAAATAGGTCATTTTGTATATATCATACAATTTTAATTTATTGTCTGTACGTTTTGTTTTAATAGTATTGTAAATTATGAGCTTAAATCTTAATAATAATTGTTGAAAATCGATGTAGTTTTTTCGTAGTGAGAGACATAGTGTTATAAGCTTTCTGGGTTCATCTGTTATGGCTATTTAGAACGCATATTTTCCTAACCCCAGAAACTAATACAATAAAGTATTAAGCTATAAACAAATATGTGTATGTACAGAAGAGGTGTAAAACTTGCAAAAAGGTACCTACTATATTAAACCTGTGTTTATATAATACAAAAGCAATTGTTTCAACAAAATTAGTACCTGGCTAAAAAAAATTATATTAAATGAATACCGTTCATAATTTGTTGCTCTGAAGTTATATAAACTACATGTTCAAATTCTTATACTAGAAAATAAATTATTCTTTGTTGAGCGTTGCAACGTTCGGGAACCCTCTGTCCCTTTAGTACACGTTTGTGCACGTATACACAGAAAATACCCAGAACATCGGGAATAAATATTTGCAGATTATTACAAACATTTATATTAGGCGGGAATCGAACCCACAACCGCCTGTGTCGCAGGTGGACATTCGCCCGCCGCGCTACATCGGTCGAATTCTTTAATAAATAATTTGATATACCTAATGTATAAATAATTAACAATTTTTCTGATGAGACGCCTAACTTCAGAGCCACAAAGATTCTGTACGGTGACTACCTTCTCGGTACTACGGTAGGTATCTAATGCAAGAACGAATGTAAGTGCAAACACCAAAATCACACTCTTGTGCCTTGTGAGTTAGGTCGTCTATCGTTTGATGGGTCCGCTCATCATTCTGATGCGTGCTTTTAGTAGTTGATAGGTATGTACCTACTATGATTTTAAAGTTTTAATACTTCATCGATTTCATGGAAATTATTATTGTTTTTGGAGACATTATACATATCATATCAGGCAAGCATTTTTATGATTTCAAAATAAAATACATACAACTAGTGTATTTTTGTTACATTGCCTTTTGTCCGACTAGGTAGATACTTAGGAGAATTACAAACATATTTACTTATTAGAAAGGCCTGTCCACCGGAGAGCACTGGTGGTCTAGCGGGAGTGACCCCGCCTTCTGATCCTAAAGCCGTAGGTTCGAATCTGGTCGTGCACCAATGGATTTTTTAATCGAAAAATGTATGTGCGCAAGTCGGTAGTGCAGTTGGTATTCTAGCAGTGGCGAAGGGCTTGCAACGTGTCACGTATGGAATACCGACTACTGCAAAATGTGGGCATTAGATATCCTCAAGTATCTCGAGGAGGTATTTAGTATTCGATCTCAGGATATATATATCGCGCCTGGGGATTAAGGTTTTGAAGTTGTTTAAATCTATATCTATGTACACTACCTACCTCTAAAGTGTCTGTACAGTATGCATCATAAAATATGATGGTGATGACTACGTTGCATGTTGTACTTAGTAAATCAGTGGCCAGCATGTAGCATAAAGGATGATGATGATGATGACTACGTTGCATGTTGTCGTGTAATTTGGAACATTTAAAAAAATCTAAAAATCTCAGCCTTACTACAACTTAAAACTTTATAATCTGTGAATTGTTAGCTGAAAGATGGATGACAGAAAATCTACTTGACTTGTCTTCTGTCTGTTTAATAAAACAAGAAGAAGAAAACAAAATCGTGTTGGCAGAAAATTTAGTAAATAAAGTACCTACCAGTATAAAAGTTACTTTATCTAAGTCTCCAGTATAAAAGTTACTTTATGGTACCTACCTAAGTACAGATTTTCTTCTTGTTTTGTTTTGAAAGTAAAGCTAAGCTAGTAGGTAGAGTAAATACAGCTAACTCAGGTCCTGCTGCCTCCTGCTGTCTGCTACTGTTATGGATATTGAAAAATAATATCAAAAGCTCCGTGAAAATGTCGCAACCCAGCTTGCTTGAGATAGTTCCAGACCAACTTTTCCAAACTCATTCTATCAGTGATATTGATCAGGTCCAGAAAAAGCTACAGTATGAAATCGAGAGAAAAAAGGAAGAACTTCGTGCTATGGTTGGGTGCGTATCCGTAGCTAAACCCTATCTAACATGCATAACAATCTGTCCTTCCCGGTTTTTCCTAGCAGTCTATTAAACTTGAAGTTGATAGGCTTAAAAACTCACCAGTCGTCCGAATTGGGCCATTAACTCGTACAGATTTAGTACTAAAATGCAACAAAAGGCAGAAAACTAAATCATGCTGTTTGGTGGTCTGCAAATTAACATAAATCTATGAGAATATACAGAATAAAGCATAGCTAAAGGAGATATACAGATACTGTACATACCAACATTGAAATTCAACTACATTTCTAGGTGTCCTATAAGTTCATTTTCTTTACATCAAATTTTGGACACCGCCACTTGTATTGTTGAGGCGTGTTGTCTCGCTGAGCACTCACGAGAAACTTCACTTTTTCTTCATTTTCCTTTCTCAATTTTACAGAGAAAGGTACAGAGACCTTATCCACGCTGCTGACACGATAGAGGAAATGCGTGATACTACCACCAGCACTCTAAATCACATCAGCCAAATGATGGCAGCCTGTCGAAACTTACACAATACACATTTGATTGGGTTCCAAATTGATGAGAAGCCTAAAAATGCGCAGAGGTAGATCATAGTGTTACTAACAATCTTTTCCCTCATGTTGAAAGAGTGATAGCTGTCAGAAGATAATTTCCAAACTGTAGTTAGTAGAAGTAGAGCTCTTAGTGGAAGGCTTCTCTGGGGAAGTACTACCACCATGCCTACTTCTGTCACTAAGCCTACTTCTGCCACTAAGCAGCTTGCTGTGTTCCGGTTTGAAGGGTGTGGGTGCTGGTGTAATTACAGGCACACAAGGCTGAACACCAGTATGCCTCAAGTTGATGCATGCTGAGTAGCATGTCGTAAGGGCATGGTTATAATGAGTGACCTGCGAGGTATTGCTCTGTTACAGATAATGGTAACCACTTAACCAGCTTTTCCAGCAGCAAGTCACATAAAAAACTAATAAGACAGTTTTTTCTTGTACCTGCCTAGGTAGTCTACCATTTGATTTCCATAAAAAAAGAGTGTTAGTGGATAGTACTTTAATGCTATAATTACTGATTAAATTTTAGCTTTCACTACAACATGAATCCAGTGCAAAGTTTATCAGTTCAAGTCAAGCTATTGATGGAAATCCCAGAAAAAATATGGACCTGCATTGAGGCAGAAGATTTTATAATGGCCACACAGCTATTTATTATGGCAAGGCATATAAACACAGGTACATTTTTTTTATACATTAGTTATTTTATGTGCTTCCTAGAAATTATTTATTTATGAACATGAACTGATTGCAAGATAAAAATGAACTATATCTAGAAATGACTGCACAAGTTGTAAAATTGTATTGTATGGTTAAAGACATCAGCTCAGTTTAAATTATGATCTTTGTATGTGTTCAATCCGGAGGCTTATAAACTTCATAGGAAATTTGACACACTATGTTATTATAACTTATCCCTGGATAGGCGCGCTTTGCCGTGGAACGTCAGTGGGCGCGGGGTGAGCATTTTGCCGCCCATGTTTAATTAAATATTTAATAATAATAATAATAATGCTGGACACTCCACACAGCATCATCTAGCCCCAAGCTAAGCAGAGCTTGTGTTATATGTACTAGATGACTGATTATACTTAATACAATATATTACGTACATAGATATTTTTTATTATACATAGAAAATACCCAGAACACCCGGAATAAATATTTGCAGATCGTACAAACATTTATCCCAGGGCAGGAATCGAACTCGCAACCTCGGCGTCGCAGGCGGACATTCGCCCGCCGCGCCACATCGGTCGTCAAATTTTGCAAACATATAGATCAAAATTCACAATTTTTTTATGATAGGGGTTTAGAATTAAACATTAGCTGTTAGAAAATAAAAGATTTATTTATAATTGGTAACTAATTATGAGGCACTTTGGATTAGAATCATCTGTGGGAAATAATAAGTTTTTAGAAATAATTTTTGCTTAATCTACGTAAAATCTAAAAAAAAACTTAAAATAGCATAAAATTATATGTTTTCGTCTTTGCTAGCATATTGTTCAGCAAAATAGCCTTGGCACATGTTCATACAGTGGTCATGGCACAGTAACTTTGAGCACATATTTCACCCTTTTTTGGTCCTCTTATTTTTCTTTGATAGGCATATCGCGCATCTTCCTTACCTTCCTGAAGATAATGGATGGTCTTCTGGTGATACAAAGCAAGCGATTTGGTTTCTCAATGATAAAATTAATGTATTGAGGCTAGGTTTTGGTAGTATGAGGGTCGGTTAGGGCCAGAGAGATATTTTTCAAATACAGTCTTCGTAACACTAAGTGCTCAGAATATGGTTTGTAAATAATCTGACTATTTATTCCTGGGATGTTCAAAATTGAGAAAAAGAATCTCATCGGCCATCTGCGAGTCATTCGGCTTACCGAATATGCTTCTTTCGTTTGGTCGACAACATCTACTCCACCTTTAGTTGCATTGTAAAAAGTGATTATTTCAGGTTATATCTACATCTACATTAGTTAGGTAAAGTTCATGCAAAAGCTTTGTTTGTACATAACTAATCATTCAAGGCGAGTCAGATACTTTAGCCATAGTAAAACAGTAACAAAATGAATATAAAAACTATACAAATTCTAGTTGTAGTAATAAGCATACCAAATAATTTTACTTACGTGAGTAGGCGCGCCGTGACAAATTTGCCGCCGCGCGATACCCAGTGGCAATAATCCTCTCTTCCCGCGGCCGCCCGCGCACTTATCGGGCTCAAACTTACAAAATAGGTAGATGGAAAGGAAGGGGGCAGCTACTGGAAAGCTTAACCTTGACACTTAAATAGTTGTCAAAATAATTACATTTGTTCACAAAAGGCGGCAAAATTGACATAGCGCGCCCACTCTAGGGTTATTTATGTTCATTTCAGACATTTCTAATGTGTGCATAACATTTTTCTTAGCGGTTTCCCTTGAAGATTCAGGCCTCCTCCAGCCAGACTGGAATTCTAATCCTCATACACCCAACAAAATGTATATCTATCTATCTTAAATCTGAACAATTCCACAGCTGGACATAGCCCACTCTCCATACACTCCCAGACCCCCATGATAAACATGAAAAAGAAACAGGCCTCCAGCTATTGCTTTTGAAGCCCGGCGAGTGTAAAGAATATATAAAACGTAGGATGTCCTCCCACCAGAGGGGAATGTACCTGTGTCCCACCTTTCTTCCCGGGAACGCTTTGAGGTCTATCAGCATTAGACTTCTCTGGCTGATGTTGATGTTAATGGAAATGTTTGTGTTTTGTGAAGTTATAAAATAGTACTAGATTTTTATTTGTTCTATTACAAAATTAACTTTCACAAAGTCATGTCTAAATTATTTTAATATTTTTTTATAGGGCTACAACTACAAATAGGAGGAAAAAACGCAAAGCCTGAATTACAATCGCTGCAAAGACTGGTACATCAGCAATGGAGCTCCACATCAAACTTCAATCAAACTATCATTGCAGTTTGCAGACAAAAACTTCAGGACGTTGATATAAGTGTTGAAGTATGTTACTAAGAGAATTAGTCTTTTTTTTATGAGCTTTTCTATTTAAGTTTGCTAAGGGCTTCTATTGAAATGAAGTATTAGACGGACATAGTGAAAAATAGCGAATTCTTCCGCACATTCGCTTGCTTTGACCATTGCGTCTAAGAAAGCACGAAAGAAAGCGAAGACACTCGTACGCCTCCGCTACGTCTACGTACACTAGTTTTATTTTAACCACTATCACTAAACTAGCGTATGATCCACCTGATGTTGAGTGGTGAGCATCACTTTTCAAGGTATTGTGGCTCTCGTAGGCCACACACGTAAGAAACGTGCCCTACTATACATTGCAATACGCCTCATGTGCCTGTGAATTCATCGGCACCCACACCCTTCAAACCGGTACACAGCAAGCTGCTTGGCGGTTATAGGCGATGGTAACCACTTAACATCAGGTGGGCCATATGCTTGTTCTATCAGCAAATTATATTGTATTGTATTAAAAGCATCTCTTGGTACTAAACACCACTGCGGTTACCAATTCGCCTGCCAAGTGTGGTGGCTATGGTAAACCACTCCAAATTTGGAAGAGGCCTATGTCCATCTATGGACATATTAAGGTTGATGACTACTAAAAGTTACTCCTTATCACAAAGATTTTTATATTATCCCAAAAATTAAGTTAATTATTATGTGGAATTATTTATTAAGTGCAGGTAAGCACTATAAAAACAAATAAACTATTACTCGTTATCGCTTCCTTGTTTACGCTCAATTGGTCTGTATCCAAAAAAGATGCACAATTTTGTTTACCTTAATTTTTTTTCATTTCTAGGTAGCATGTTCATGCCTTGTCAGTCTGTACCTCATAGACTCTCAAACAATGGTGGAACTCCTAGACACGTTCATAGGCTTGCACAGTAACACTAGTCTTAAGTCAACACTACAGTTTGACCTGGCAAAGATACTGGAAGGAGATGTCAAGGCTAAAATAAAGGAGAAGATAGTGAACGGAGTCAAGATTGTTTTGAAAACTGTTGTACTGGTTTACGCTTGTTTTGTTGGTAAGATTACATTATTGTTAAGTTGGTAAGATAGGTTTTTAATTCGTTAACCCCTGGTTTATAAGAAAACTTGTTGCCTAATGTACTGCTCAAGTGTACCAAGAGAAAGTAAACTTCCCCAACAAAAAAGCATGGTGACTCTTTATGAGTGAAAAAGAGTACATAGAAAATAAAGCAGAAAAGCGCTCTGCCCAACAAATTATTTGCTCACAGTTTCAATAACTGATAGGTCCACATGAAAAATTATAAAAGAAGGGTCGTATTGACGTTTTGAGTTAAACTACGGGACAACACAGTACTACCCGTCTTCAGGGATCACGAACCGCAAGACAAAGCGTAAGATGCCCTTCCATCCTATAGATAGATAGACTGATACACCAACTAGGATCGCGGGAAGTCAGTAGATGGAAATGTCTCAAAATCACCTGGAAACGTAGGTTTCTAAGAGTACATACTTCTTCGGCCTTATGATGATGATGAGTGTATCACTTTAATTATTGAAATACCCACAATTTATAACCATAGTTGGGTTACGACTGTGCGTGTGACTTTTAGGCTATTTTGTTTATAGGTATGATATTTCAGATGATGGAGGCGCTGTGCTAGCGAAGTTAAAAGATCTTTTCAGAAAAGACGCTCAGCCTTTGGTGGACTTGGTCAAATTCAGCGACCCTTCAGCTTTGAAATTATTACCACCTGTTATTGCTAATTACAGGTATAACATATTTTTTAGTCTCGAAATTAATTTACACTCGATAGCAATGAATCTGGTCTGGTAGCTAAATGTATAAAAATGAAATCTCACCCTTCTTCCTGCCCTTATAGTAGGATCTTCATGCGGGGTCGGCACTATCTCATTAGGTCGATATGTATTACTTTGATTAGTCTATGAAGCACTTTTTATTTCAATGAGCTAGCGCTTTTGGTTTCGGTAATATTAAGAATTTTTGTGCACCAGATTAATTGCTCTCAAGTGTAGTTTAAGCTAGCACGAATATAACCCTGTCCTTGTTTGCTTTTACCTATTGGTAAGAGACGGTCATAGATTGCATTTATTAATTTATTCAAGGTTAACGAACAACGAGCCCCAACCGCTCGCTAAGGAAGACATCACCAAATGTGTGCAAAACTGGAATACGTGGGTGAAATCCTTCATCGTTACAAACGTACAGACTCTGCTGCAAAATATAACAAGGGTCAAAGTTCTACACGAGATTCGAGAAGAAGCTTTCAAAATTGGTAATCTATTTTGTAACCGATTTCAAGGCTACGATTTCTGAAAGACATAAAAATTGAAAAGTCCACTGCTGGGCATAGGCCTCCCTTCATAGATATCCCGGAAGTACAGGGGGGTAAGCACGAACGAATTCCACTTTCGTATCGTAACGGTCCGTAAACCTAACGTATTCACGTTAGGTTTACGGACCGAGACGATACATAGTAGCACGAACGACAACCGATTTACTAACTTCCTATCGAATTACGTTACTTTACGGACCTAGCTATCGTTTACTTTACGTACTACGTAATGCCAAAAGTGTTCGTGCTTCCAATTTTAGTTCTCTTTACGCACGATAGAGGCGCTGTGCAAAATCTCATACATTTTGGTAACGTTAGCGTGACGCTAGCGTCACGATAGCCAGTTCGTGCTTAGGCCCCAGTTCAGAATCTACTCCGTTTACCGATTCACTGCGATTTTAATAAAGTCGTGAGAGCTATTTGTGAAAGAGTTCGTCTGAGGAAGTACTACCACCATACTTATTTCTGTCACCAGCAGTGATGCAGAACATTGCTGTGTTCCGGTTTGAAGGGTGTCTGTGCAATTAAATGCATGAGACTTAACTCATTTATATCTCAGAGTGATGGGATAGAAGTGATTACACTAGAGCAGATGGTGACGCGGATCTTCTCCCTCTGTATCTCCTATAAAAAATGTCTGAGACAACCGATTCTAACTTTTGTATGTCGGTATTTACAAAGAATATATACTAGTATGTTTTGTTTAGTTCACACAGTTCAAGTTTTACTCAGTTTGGGTTTAGATAGCGTTCTGTAAAATGTCCACAGATATTTCTTTATTTATTTATCTAAAATTATAAATTTTCTTATATATTTTTAGATATACCTTTAAACTGGAGTTCAATTTGCGCCTCCCTAAATATTCCCGATAACCACGTATGGTGTTATTACTACCAGCCGTTGCTGACCTCTCGCGTCAAGGCTGTTATAGACAACCGGTGGGTCAAGTTATACGACGAATTCAAAACACAAATACTCGTGGACCTTACGAAGGTAGCTTCAGAGAGTGAGATGGAAAAAGAGGCTGATATAAACTGGTTCGTGTGGAAGGACCTGATTGGAGAAACTGTTATTGAGTCGAGGAGCGATGTGGTTAAAGTTATGAATTCTCTCATCAAAGGTAAGAATATTTTACCCGTACCCAAAGGGTAAAACGGGACCCTATTACAAAGACTCCGCTGTCTGTTTGTCTGTCCGTCTGTCGCCAAGCTGTATCTCATGAACCGTGATAGTTAGAGAGTTGAAATTTTCATAGATGATGTATTTCTGTTGCTGCTATAACAATGATACTAAAAAACAGAGTAAAATAAATATTTAAGGGGGCTCTTATACAACAAACGTGTTTTTTTTTGCCGTTTTTACTATAGATAATGGTATGGAACCCTTCGTGCGCGAGTCCGACTCGCACTCGGCCGGTTTTTTAATAACTAATGGCCTTATAAAAATCTGTAATGATAAACAATGCATAAACTATTGCTTATTCTATTCCTATATCTTATCCATATGTAATGACAAATAGTGATAGGAGACATTTAAAGCAAACTTCAAATATAAATAAAGTTTATTAAAAAAAACTTTGATACCAACTTCAACTTTTACTTAGATTTTTTGGGTAATTTTTTTCCCTATTTGAAAAATAATAATAATGTACAACTAGAAGTTATATTTGACAAATACATTTTATTACCCTTCTCGAAAAGCTCTACAACTCTCTACAATTTTTTTCAAGTTGTACTTTTATTTTCAAGGAATGTCTCGCCAAGATCGAGGCTACACTCCCACATTAGAAAAACTCTGTATGAGTCTTGACAGTGAGCTGCAGAAGTTATTAGAAGATTTGAAGATCTACCTATATCCCGATAAAAAGATATCGGCCAAGCTACTGTTCGCCTATGAGGAAGAAGACGATAGCAACCAAATGTATATCGATAGGGGAGAGATTGAGGCTTATTTAAGGGATGTTTCTGATAAGAATGTTCAGAGGTGAGCTTATCATATTTATTGATTATTGAAGTAACACTTCTAATGCGACTTCCAACAAGGTTGCGTTAAACGTTTAACACTACCATGGAGGGCGTATGAAAGCACTGTTCTTTCTCTCTTTCTCTCATAGCCAGTTACGTTTCGTATATTAAAGAAGTTTTACTTCAGTCGTGTGGTATAAAGCACACTCGTTTTTTTTATACGACTTTCTTACGGTACAAGCCCACCTGCCCACCAGATGATAAGTGGTAACCATCACCTATAACAAAGTCATGTACTGTTTTGTTTTGAACATTTCGATATATTAATTGTAATGGAGTAATAACAATAATAATGCTGGACAATCCACACAGCAGAGCACAGTGGTACAATATAAGCCTCCACCCACTGCTTTTTTTTTTAATATTGATAGGCTCATTTGGCTTCAATCTCACTGAATAATTTGCCTTCTGAAATAAATTTAATTAATCACGTTTCAGTATGCTCCAATATATAAAAGCCTGCTTCGAAGAGTCTACCCTCCAAACTACAGAGCTCCAACAAAAAACAACTGCTATCTATACAGCTAGATTCACCCAAGCTATTCCCAACCTTATGACACATTTACGCAAGTGTTATATTTCAACAAACGAACTATCGCTTGATGATAACGCGGTAAAAAGATGGAACGGGACCTGCACAGTCTTGAAGGAAATTTGTTTGTTTTGCTGGGGTAAATGGGTGGATATTATTATGTTCAAGATAAGAGATTTGACCAATGGTTTACCGCAAGAGTTTTCTTTAGAAGCTAATATTGATTATTTGATGATGGTAAGCCTATTTTATAATTTAGTTTGTTATTAGCTGTCTCGTGTATTGTTAAATAAGGTGCCCTGTCTGCGTCTTTATCCGCGTGTATGTTCCTACCTACTTTCATGCATTTATATATATATATATATATTTTATGCTACTGCTGGTGGAGCAAGCATATGGCCCATCTGATGTTAAGTGGTAACCATCCCCTATAACACGTTGCGCGGAACCCCTTTTTTCTTAAATTAAAGTAGCATAAGTTACTATATATAAAATCAATTATGATATTATATAATATATACCAGTGAAAGTCCCGTCAACATCGGTCAAGCCGTTTCGGAGATTACACATAAACAGATACCTTAATTTTATTTATTAAAAAGTATTTCTTCCTCTGTTCCTTCCTTTCTTCCGTTATTCCTGGAAATCTAAGGGAAAATCATGTCTAGCAGTTGACTTCTTCAGGCTGATGAAGATAATATTACGTAACATGTTCCTAAAAAAGAAGAAGGCTTTTGTGAACAAGTTTTTTTTCTATTTCTTTTCCCTCTTTCCTCGAAAAGGTTTTGTGTATAATTTATTTTTTACGAAGCTAAATCGAGTGAGTTGGCAATTTTTGCCCTAATATTTTGGTTTTCTATTTCAGCAATGGGATATAATAAAAATAGTAGAAAAAGACGACGAAGGAAACTCCATTGAATCCATAATTAAAGTACCAGCTGGTCCATCTTTAAAACTACAAGAATATCTATACGCTATCAGCCGTTTACTAGACGAAGTTGCACCCCACACATTACCTATAGAAATCCTTGCGTCATTTATCGAAAAAGTTATCGATATTACCTTCACACATTACAACACAGTCATAAGAAAGAATGAGACGGAGATAAATCAGAGATGTGCGCTTCAACTGCTCATGGATGTGAGACATTTGACATTGCTGTTGGTGCCTAGAGAGAATAAGAAATATATTGATGTTTCACAAGAAATTTGCGAGTTTATAAGGCAGAAAATAGATCCTTTTGATTATGATGTATTTTATCCGTATATACAAACAAATTTGAAGAGAAGTGTGCAAAGAGTTCAAGTAAGTTAAACTTAGTTTAGTAGTAATAGACAAAGGGCTCGTCCGTCCAGCAAGGGACTTCTTTGGATTAGCATAAAGCCCACTTTACGTTGAGCAGCTTACTCTGACGTTGAGCCTATCCAAGTGGCTTTTACGGTACTCTAATGCGTTTTTAACATTAAGCCATAAGTTTTTTACGAAAATTTATTATTTCAGACGCTACTGGGTAGTTTGATTCTTCACCACGGCCAATTGACTGGGGTAATTGGTACGAAGCCCGTGCAATCAGGTGGCAGTGGAGACAAGGCAGCCATTTTGTTGGCGTCCGGCGAATCACCGTGGTTCTCTCTACTGCCAGTCGCTGCACCTGTTATGAAGAAGCAAGCTATACCGGTAAATATTAATTAGTAATTCTGGTAGCGAACTGCGCTCTCTGACCCAGATCATAGACGTAGCTTCAAAAGCCGCCAAGCTGAAGTGGAATTGGGCTGGTCATGTCTGCCGCATGCCAGGTGAGCTGTGGGCAAAGATAACCACCGATTGGCTTCCTGACACAGCGAGAAGGCGACGCGGCAGACCCAAACGGAGATGGCGGGACGAGCTCAACTATTTTCATAGGGACTGGAAAGACTTAGCGCAGGATCGGAATGTGTGGAGGGAATGGGGGAGGCCTTTGCCCAGCAGTGGGACACAGAGGGCTAATAATAATAATAAATAAAAAATTATTCTGGTAGACCTCGCGAGTACAAACTTCCACTGCTAGAAATATAAAAGTGAGCAATTTATTGCATTTTGAGGAGCTAGCCTTCTCATCACGCCGAAGATCCTCATCAGATCTTCAATAAATTTCTATGAGAACAACTTTAAAAACATAACTATAGGGTCTCATATGGTAGAGATATTCAGTAGTCCCCTTTTTGCTCGTTTTTGGAGGAAGTACCCCTCTCGGAAATCCTGACGACATAAAAATCTATAGTCGTAAAACCTGTATACCAAGTGTAGCTCAGGTAGACTGATTTTGAGTTTTTTTACATTTTCCGAATTTCGGTTTGAGAGCTTAAATTTTTTTTTGGAAATACGTTAAGCACCTCTAGCGGCATGTGGAGGCACTAGCGTATCTCCATACAAAAAAATGAGCTCGCAAACCGAAATCCGGTATCCGAAAAACAAATTGTGAAACAATAAGCAACTGGTATAAAAATATGAATAAAGCCTTAAATCTTTATGTGTATGTAGGCTCAAAATTGTTCTTCCTGAAAACGTACGAGGAGGCTTATGTCCAGTGGACTTTGCAGGCTGTTGATGATAGTGATAGTAACTGACACTGAAATGAAAATACACTATAATTTATTTTACATGTTCAAAACACTGTGCATGTGCAAGCTATTTTCTTAGTAAATCACTACATGTTTCTCAATAACGATTTATTTTTATAGGCGAAGAAGAAAACTACGGCATCGAGCCCAGGAAGGTCACGATCGGAGATATCTGACATAATGACTGCTTCGCTTCCTATCAACTTCGCTAATGCCAGATCTGGGGCTGCGTCATTCTTTAACTCTATGACTTCGGATTGGTTCAGTGGTTCCTAGTTCAGCACTATTCAAGTAAAGTTATAGGCTTCTAATAAGCTTTCTGTCTCGCTCTATCTTGTATTTTAGTTTTTATAAACGAAGATTGCCAAAGCGCATAACTTTAACTTAGTATTGTAACTTCTGTGTTACCGAACACCTTAGGTGCATTATTCAGTACAAATGGCATTCTGCTAAAACAAAACATTCCGGAATGTTCGACCAGAAAAGTTTGTACTAGTACGTTGCATCTACTGAGGCAACTGCGGTCTAATCTAATCTAACAACACCGAAACAGGATTAGATGCAGACCACTGCGTATTACATAATATGTATCAGTGCGTTAGACATATTCGTTTGTTGATTTATTGATTGAAAGCAACTAAAAACTTTCAGTTCTTATCAAACGTTAGAAAAAGGTCCTAAAAAATAATAGACTATTGATAGGTTATATCTAGTAAGAGAATATGAGAGTGAGAATATTGTGGTGTTTAATATATATAAATGAATTCATTATTTAATCTGCAATTGTTATTAATAAGTAAATTCTATTATATTTATGAAGACTATAGATGTAAGTTGTTTTTTTTCTGGTTGATCTGTTGAAGTTTTCCTAGCTCTGAAACCTATTGTTACTAGTGATCTGCAATCTTAAGTATGCCAACACTCAGTCATAAAAGTTAATTGAAAAATCTAGCTATACCTATTATAAGAATCTGTCTTGACTGTCACATTATTAATGATAACGCACAGCCTAATCCACTGGTTTCTTAGTTTTAGAGCTTGAAATTTTCAGGCTATATTTTTCTCGGTGCGCAAGAAATATGAATTTTAGAAATTTTAGTAATTCCTGAAGTTCATCCCCTAAAGAGGTGCGGTTAGGGCTGAAATTTGTATGAAAATAGTTTCATGCGGTCTAAGTCGCGTGCATTTCCAGTTAGAAATATAACGGCTATTCAATATCCCCATAAAACACCACACATTCATAAATAAATTTTATTAACAAAATCAGTGCAAATAAAAACAAAACTATCAAATCCAATCACACAATCTAATCAACGACTCATTCAAGCCGATGCATCATCATCTTTCTTAGTCTCGCCCACTTTTCTTCCCAAAGATCTGAAGTTATCAGTGTAACCATCTCCGTAACCACCGAAGTAATTCCCTTGGTTGCCTTGGTAACCGGGCTGGTTATATCCGGGTCTGTACTGATTGTACCCTGGGCGGTAGCCGCTGTAACCGTTGCCCTGATAACCTGGACGGTTGTCGTATCCCGGCCTGAAGAAGGGACGGTTACCTGTGGAAATAATTTAAAGTTAAAAAACGTTTAAATACAGGTATGATTTTAAAACAGGTTTGCTGGAGGCCAGGGTGGTCTAAAAATTACCAGATTTGACTTTTGATATCATAAGGCTAATTTTGAAGTAGACACTATTGACGACGAGACAGATAGGTCTACGTGCAATACGAAAAAATGCAACAATAAATAAACAAACAATTTTGCAACGAAAGACTAAATGAGTCGATCGGTATTTCTTACATGGTAAAATTGTTAGTAAATTAAATATTATACCTACTAAAGGACAGCTTAGACGGATTGGTGAGGTGTTATATAATATGTTGTGGATATGGGACAATTAGTTGAAGACGACGACCTCGTTTAAGTACTAGGGAATAAGTTAGGTACACAATTATTCGTACTCTCTTACATGCAAATCGTGAAATCACAATGCAAGAGCATTGGCCGGCACACAAGGACATTGACTTTAGACAAAATTACCCAATACCACAATAGCCGGATACGTTGTGGGACTAAGCTTCACAAAAGGGCTCACTATTGTGCATTTCGAATTATAATCTTAATTTGTGTAACAATTATCTACCAATCACGGGCCCGCCTATTCGATTGAGTCCCAAACTATGTTACTGTTAGGAAAATTTGTAAATTTCGACCATGGGAATATTTTATTGATAGCGATCATGTGTGTAAGAGTTAGTCTATACTAATATTATAAAGAGGAAAGATTTGATTGTTTGTTTGCATTGAATAGGCTCCGAAACTACTGGACCGATTTGTAAAATTCTTTCACCGTTGGAAAGCTACACTATAGCCGGGTCACATAGGCTATTATATTATATACAAAAAAATTAGGGATCCTTACTAAAAGCAAAGCCGCGACGGGCTGCTAGTAATTTATATAAAGATATCTATCTTTACTAATTATAAGAATACTCTGACATTTATACGTTTAACACAGGGATTGAAGTGGCGGATTAGTACTGTACTATTTTATACTTTTACTAAAATAACTACTGCTCATCGTTTATACTACGTGGTGACTTAGGCAATCCTCTATATATCAAGGTGGCATATATTCAGTTATAGAATTATTTGTGCTGATGGCGATGACAATCCTCTGGTGCATTCTCTTAGTCGTCTCTTACGACATCGTTAGGAGATGGAGTGGTTCATATCAATGGAATTGGCATGACCAGTACTCATGATACTAAAATGGTGATACGAACGTGTTACAGCAAGAATGTTTTGGTATAAATGAATCGTTAACAAATTTATTGACCTACCGCCATAACCTCCATAACCTCCATAGCCTGGGTAACCGGATCCGCCTCCGTAGCCACTACCAGGATATCCTCCGTAGTTACCTGCGAGTTATATGTCGGTCTTAAGCCAGAATTACATTCAAGATGGACTTTTGCTGCCGAGTTCTACCACCTCGTTTTAGAGGTTGTATGTTTTTAGAACAATACCTTAATTTAGTGGTTGTGGTTCAAAGTTTCCACCTTACGAATGAAAAAAAATGGTTATCCAATAATATCATAAATGCCGTCCATTTTATTTTAATACGTCGGCTTCATCATCCCTTACCACAGGTGAGACTAAAGCAAAAGAAGTTTACTAACGTTTTTAAAAAAAACGAATTTGTATAAAAAATATACATACTTCAAAAAACAAGACAGGATTCGTAATTGTGAAGATCTTACCTCCGTATCCTCCTTGATATCCCTGGTTATAACCAGAGCCCCCATATCCGGGATATCCTCCACCGTAACCACCGCCGTATCCCCCATATCCTCCATAGCCGTTGCTGCCTCCATAGCCGTTGTTATAACCGCCATATCCACCGTAACCTGAACCAGGGTACCCAGAACCAGAGTATGTGGATCCGTACCCAGGTTTCAGAAGGCCATATCCTCCGCTACGTCTTTGACCGTCAAGCGAGTCACTGCTTGTTTCAGCCAGCCTCTGGGCCAACGTCACGGCCAATGCGCATGACAGCAAAAATATATGCTGGGAAAAAAATATCATTGGTTAAACTTTTTATTCATCTGCTTGCAATTATATCCCTCCTTGTTTTAAATAATGTTATTCAAATGTCATGTTTGATATGACTAGTGGTTTTTGAGGTACCGTACCCAAAGGGTAAAACGGGACCCTATCACTAAGACTCCGCTGCCTGTCTGTCTGTCTGTCTGTCCGTCTGTCACCAGTCTGTATCTTATGAACCGTGATAGTTAGAGAGTTGAAATTTTCACAGATGATGTATTTCTTTTGCCTCTATAACACCAAATACTAAAATCAGAGTAAGTGCCTAAGTATTTCAGGGGGCTCTCATACCACAAACGTGATTTTTTTAGTTTATATTATAGATAATGGTAACGGAACCTTTCGTGCGCGAGACGACTCACACTTAGCCGGTTTTTTGTATTACTAAAAAGAACTACATGTTTAAACCACGACGTTTGATCGAAAAATTTAAGTTCCTAGTAAGTAACCAACCTATTTCTGTAAGCTTATACCAGGTAGGTAGGTAGGTAGTTACCATAATGTAACAGTTTAGACCTCGTGAGTACAAGCTTTTTACTACATTTTGAGAAGCTATTCTTCTCATCACGCTGAAGATCCTCATCAAATCTTCCCATAATTGTGATGAAACCAATTTTAAGATACTACCTACTTAATATAAATATCAATTCAAAATCATAAAACTTGCATGAACAAGGTTTTGATAGACAGGTTTATAAAGTTTAAAAAGCAACAATAATTTTGGCCATTTCCGAACTGCTACTCGAAGCATTCATTTCTTATCTACCGAAAATATTTAAAGATAATACACTCAATTCGGTAGTTACAGCTGTCATTAACGCCCCTACATTATCATTGATTGCTACACTGATTTCTGTATCAATTTCGATATCTATAGGTATCTGATATTAGATTTGACAATTTATCAACTTATTTGTGGTTCGCTAATTTCATGTACTATGTAGGTATGATATTAAGGTGGAAACCTCATAACACAATTATTATTTTATTTTTATTTATTTTTATGACTAGTAAATTCGGTTTCGGATAACATTTCAATCTTAAGTCTGTTGGTCTATGCATTTATGAAAGTGCTTTTTATTTTACTGCCAATTAATTAAATAAAACATGAATAGGTTCACGGTTTTTAACAGATTTCTTTGTAGCTACCTACCCCACTTTCTTTTTGACAAAATAACTTTAGAATAAATAAATATTTGCCAAGTAAATTATTTTAGATTTATTATTGCTAGGCTTATCTTTGTACATAACCCCTTGGTATATAAAATCAATTAATATCTAAATTCATATTAATCTTCGATACTGAATCTAGATCAGAAATAGATTATCTAAAATAGGAATTTAAATCAAACTTCGATGTAGATAAAAAAGTAAACGTCCTTAATTTTTTTAATGTTTACTAAAGCATGAATAAACTCACCGAAATTATCATTTTGTTGTTAATCACAGTCACAGATCACTCTCAATGTGCACTTACGACTGATACCATCTCTTGATATCCCACCTTTATATTCGCCGACAGAGCACGTAAGGTTTTTGCTACTCGCATAATTCCAATGAGTCTTCATTGTCTTCGATCAGATTTTATGCTAATTCAATTTGTCTAGGGATTAGTGTAGTGTATTGATCGTAATCCATTAATTATTTGACATGCATGATAATTTCCACCATAAATCTGATTTATAATTTTAAAAATGTTTGTAAGCTAAGTAGCAGGATCTGGAGATCTTAAATATATCTACCTACCATCTTATATCTGTACCTAACACCTGGATTCACAAACAATAAATTGATTTGATTTGATGCTATCGGAAATGATCTCTGTTATGCTCTTTAGCTGTTTGTTGGGCACAAAAATCATTGGATAATCACTTTGGATTATTTGGTTAAGTAGGTACTAAATAATCCAAAGTGATTATCCATTTATTTGCATTCAGTACTACCGTGATTTTTTACTTTGATTGTGTTATGACGCAAAACCCCGCTCATTAAGTTTGTGTAATGTGGAAAGTTGTCTGAAATAAAGATTTATTATTATTATTCAAGTGAAATTATTATCATGATGAAATAAATATATTTTTAACCTATTTTAAAAAATATATCCGTCCTACTATCGGATTAGTCCCATTATTTGATTTTAAAATCAAAATAATTGAAAAAATACGTCAGCCAAGTAAAAATTGAAGTTTGTTTGCATTTTATTACTTGGATGTATTGTTTGTTTTTGTAATTTTAATATGACTTTTCCATCATGCGTTTTGTAAAAAATTACGAATGTTGGTGAAGGAAAACATCGTGAGGAAACCAGTTAGTGTTATAGCAGCAGCGATGGGCTTGCAATCTGTCATGTATGAAATAAACCAACTATGTACAAAAAAATGTGGATATATACCAAATGTAATATTTGGACGTACCTCTGACTACCCCTCCTTGCTAAGATATCTGAGGGGATATCTACCGTGCTTGAGGATTAAAGTCGTGGAGCTATTTCATTTTTTTATGCTCTTAGTTTTTCTATGCTACTATTAGTTACTATTTTTATATTATTCCAAAAATTATTTTCCTCGAGTGGGATTTGAACCCACGACCTTCCCCTTGATACGGGGATGCGATACCGACTTCGCCACCGAGGGTTCAAAGTTAAAGATAGTGCAGGTAAGCACTAAAAAAAAAAATATACCTACTAGTTACTATATTTCAAATTTTCAAGGTAGTAATGAGTGTGTGTATTAGTAGTTTAAAAACTTAACAATATCACATCACCCCCACACTATTCCTTCTTGCAATTGCCACATCCGTCAACCAGAGGAAACAGACACAAAGTTAGGAAATGTGTTATTATCTCATTAGCAGTTAATAAGTGGAAGAATTTTCTTTGTCGATCAGGTACTTGAGGTATTAATTGCGGGGACTATTAGAAACTATTTCTGTTGCAATTCGTAACTGTGTTTTGTATTTTTCTAATTGATTTTATCTTAGAAGCAAACTTATTGATTAGCCTTTAATTTTCACTAGCCTTTCCGTGTTTGTAAAAATGATTCATAACTTTTGCTTTTATATTGTTTATGTTGTAGGTACCTAGTATAGCTCTTAGATATATGCGTGTGACCTGCGAGGCAATGCTTTAGGTAACTTGTCATCATCATCAGCTTTAACAAGTTCACTGATAGAAGGGCAGTACATGGCATGCCGATGACTTTCCCATAGAAAGAAAGAAAGAAAGAAAGAAAAAGATTTTATTTATGACGGCACAGTATTACAAAGGGGCACACAGACATTTTTAAATCGATTATGAATAAGAACATAGACAATAAAAACACAAAAAAAAAATAATAATAATATGAAACTATACGCATTACAAACTAAAACTAACTTAATCAGAATAAAAAGAGGTAAAAATTCAAAGTAACTAAGGTCTAGTAGTGTGTCTCTCAGCACCTACTATATGGATACCATAGGCTGTTAGGCCCCATACATTTCCAGGAAGAACAATTTTGTCATTCTACCGAATTCCCGCAATCTTTACAATGTCTTCTGTGCACGGGTCGGAGGCATCTTTAGATTCGTCTTCCGGTTCGTGGTCGCCATTCGAGAATATATAAAATATGTATTTTCCCTATATGGCCTGCCCATTGTCAGTTCAACTTACATATTCTGAGAGCTTTATAAAGGTATGTCGATTCTCGGTGTCCTTAGTTATTCTTATTCTTGATTCTGTCACGTTGTAAAAGTCCCATATTATCTAGGTACTATATTACCTACTATTAGATAAGTAGGTTTATTTTTCTTTATTTTTTATTTTTGTACAACTTGTTGATCGAACAAGCAGATGTCCCACCTGATGTTAAGTGGTTACCATCACCTATAACAAAGCATTGCCTCGTAGGCAATACTTAATTTTATAATTGGTTTTTATTGGGTTTTTGGTAAAGGCTTTAATTAGGTATAGCTACCTTCGACTATTGTTCTTATATTCACGCATTCTGATTGCATATTTTATCTTGAACAATCTCGATTATACAGATAACAGTAAAATACTAAGTAATCTAGATTATACCTACACATCGATCGACGTCCATAAACACAAATACCTACAGGATATAAGGATTTCATCGATTTCAAAGTAAAAGTCATTGCTAAAAATAATTTTAAGCTAGCGGCCGCTCGTAGCTTCGCCCGTGTGGCAGTTTTTTCCCGTTTCCGTTATTTTTCGGGATAAAAAGTAGCCTAAGTATATGTATGTTAATCCAGGTTACAATTTATATCTATTCAAATTTCATCCAAATCGGTTCACTGGTTAGAGCGTGAAAGAGTAACAAACATCCATCCATTCTTACAAACTTTCGCGTTTATAATAATAGTAGGATAGGATCTATGCCTATGCATCGCGACCTAACCGTCATCGTGACGCAGATACTTACTAAGTATTTTTATTCCCTGTGGTCAATTATATTATGTACGTAGTTTATTTATAGAACAAAACAAAATTAGATATTCTATCCTTGCTCAGGCAATTAGCCTTGTCGCAAAAGGTAACCGCGCTACAATGGTAAGGTACTTATTATTATTACACCCATAATTGAAAGAATATTAAAATGAATGCTTCCTTACCCATTTGAGCTTTTTAATGGTGATAGTGGAGAGCTGGATCCGCTCGGGTTTGCCAATGATAGCTGAAAGAGACAAAACATGGGTCAATGTTTTGTCTCTTTTATTCAGCTATGCCTGATTCAGCAATCGGCTGATTTGCTCCAATTCAACTGCACCTCACCATCACCAATCAACAGCTTGTAAAAGTCCACTGCTTGACATAGGCCTCGTTCGTTTCCAGGAATAATTTGGAGCTCTTTCCATCCGACTACCCGCAATCCTAATAATGTCGTCAGTCCAAGATGTGTTTTATCGCGTTTATTTTTTTTTGTAATCAGAATAATGGTCAGAATCTGGAGTTTAAGTTTTTCGAAGAAGCCTTATTACACCCAGTATAATCTAGCTAATTTCAGTATTTTTACTTTCTGAAATTTTTGAAATACTGAAATCGGCATGTGACGGAAAACAACAATTTCTTAGAACCTATTATTGTGACTCACCAACTTGCATACTAGAACAACTTACATTGTTTAACTTTGATTTTCAATCAACTCTCACTACATACCAGATAATATTATCTCGATGATACCACAGACAAAGTATTGAACAGGTTACTAATCTATTAAGTGGCAGATCAAAATTTACAGCTTGTTAGTTCACTGGTACTTATCATTGTTTTGTAAATTATCTTGTAGACCATTATAAAATCAAAGTTAAAATACCGTTTCCGTGATAGTCTAGTCTTGTGATGCATTGTAGTTGATTTATTTCGTTTTTCTTATTTATTAGGGTAATTATTTAGTCACATCAATTGAGTTAAAAACTGCTCTACTGGAACTATTCTATTCAGGGGTATATAAATCAATGAAATAATGAAAATATAATAGCTTCACGACCTTAATTCTCAGACACGGTAGACATCCCTTCCGACATCTCATTATCTACTCGAGATTCTTTAAAAATGTCTGAGGGGGTTGGCAGGGATAACATTTGATGCATACCCACAGTTTGCAGTAGTTGGTATTCCATTCGTCCCATAGCCGCTGCGTATCAAAGCACTGCGGGATAGCGCATATACATTTTTCACATACGTTTGAACTCACGACCTTAAAATCAGAAGACGGGGTCATTCCCACTAGACCACCGTTGCTCTAAGCCACTTGCATAAAACCCAATTTTACAACATCTTAATTGGCGTGGGCATGTGTATGAGACCTTAAAAACGACTGTCAGTAAAACATGCGTAAATCCTTGTCCTCGGGGTATTTCTGCTTGCATTATAAAAATATATCTTTATGGATGTTCAAATTTAAAGAAGGTTTTGTAGAGTATGCTTCCTTATGAGTTATGAAGGTTTATGTTAAATACTTAGGGGTCTATAAATATTTTTATTATGTTGAATAGGTATTTTTCTTTTCTTTGGCGATGGTTAGTAAAAGTACAGTCAGCATCAGTGTATGGAATAAAGTTTTGATAGAGTTCATTCCGCAGCGCACTACTGTTAATACATCAGTACCTTGTTACTTCGTTTTTAGGGTTCTGTACTTTTTTTGTATGAGAGCCTCATACAAAAAAAGGAGGGTAGTTATTGGGCACGCTGGACCAGGTTGGACAGACAGACAGACAGCGGAGTCTTAGTAATAGGGTCCCGTTTTACCCTTTGGGCACGGAACCCTAAAAAGATGGCGTTTCTCTACGATGTTTAGAGGAAAGAACGAAAATGTTCAAATCAGGATGTCACTTAACACACTTTAATTTCAACTCTTCACACCTGTGACCTGTGTGTTCAGACCTTAAGTAAATGATGGTTAAAATGCCACCAAAATTACACATCAGAACCTAAAATAACACTCACCTAGAAAAACAATGTAGCTTCCAAATATGACAAGAAAACGAATTCCAGTGCCTTGTTACAGGGGATAGTAACGTTGTGTTGTTGAATTGTTATAAAATCTATACCAATTATAAGAATCTTTGTCCTGACTGACTGACTAGCATAATAATATAGACAACGCACGGCCTAAACCAGTGGTCGTAGAGTTTTGAAATTTTCAGGGTATATTCGTCATGGTGCGTAGAGGTGTACTAAGAAAGAAATTCTCAAAATTTAACCCCTACACAGGTCCAGGGGGGCTGCAGTTTGTATGAACTTTATTATTGAACTGGCGCTTAGATGCACCTAGATTTAAGACGTTTCAAGATGATCCCTGCGGATATTACTGAATAAAGGCTTTTTACTTTGACTTTATAAAAAAATAACGGACGGACGCACGAAGTCGCGTGCGTTTCGCTAGTCTATAATAGTTATTATAATCTCTGTCCCGCCTGGCTGACTGAATGGCTGAATGGATGACATAAATAGACCATGCAAAGCCGCTGGTCGTAGAGTAGAGAGACTGAACTTGAGTGAACTTGACTCCCGAAGTCAAGTTCACTCAAGTAGGAACATTTTGTCTCAGTACGTCTCCTTCGTACACGTCGTACGAAGAAAGGAATTCCTGAAATTCAGTTTCTCTAACGTTTCAACCCTCCGTCCTCCGCCCCGGGCCCTCTGCTAATCAAGTATTAGTGTTAGTCACACGCGACTCTACTAAGGCTTTAGTTTAATAGTAGAGCTCTTTGTGAAAGGGCTTGTCCGGGGAAGTACTACCACCATACTTATTCCTGCCGAAAGGCAGTAATGCTCGCATTACTGTGTTGAAGCTTGAAGGGTGGGTGCCGGTAAAATTTCAGGCACATGAAGCTTAACACCAGTATGCCTTAGGTTGGTGGACGCAGGGTAGTGCATCGTAGGGCACGTACCTTATTTGTTTGACCTACAAAGCAATGTGTTGTTATAGATGATAGTTACCACTTAACATTAGATATGCCATATGCTTATTTCACCAGCAGTAGCATAAAAAAACTAATAAAATAATATTTACTAACCCAGGTGGGTAACTACTAGGTACGGCACCAAACAACTTGTGGTTTGTTTTAAATTCATAGCCGCAAATGAATCATTCGTAAGTTTTCCTGAGAAACCATAGAAATATTGTCAATCACTGACCAATTTATGCTATGCCATTTACATCAAGCTTTATAATTAAATTACCCTTGGGCATAACCACAAATGAATATTAGTAAAACCTTCAGTTTTATCACATACAACATAATAATTAAGACCTACTACAAACTCTTTCATAACTAGAAATTTGATTACATTAGAGCGAGATGGCGCTAGTAGGACCTTCCTTTCTTCCTTCTCTACCTTATTCTAAGCGTAGAACAGAAAATATTGGTATAAGTACGACTTATTTTCGAACTGTAGGCCGATTCTGAGGTTCTTTAATTTTCCGGCGCCCCTCACGGCCTGAGGGGGCCCTAGCGTATCTCCATACAAAAAATTCGAGCTTGCAAACCTATATCCGATACCCGGAAAACGATACAAAACTCAGAATCGGTCTACTGATCAAAAGATGCTCACTTGTCACTTGCCTAATTATTGAACATATTTTTTTTAGTAAATCCGTAGAATAGTGAGGTAACGGTGAATTCATTTTGCTTTGGAACTGAGGTATTACCTGAATAGACTCCACTTAATTAGTTCCCCGCCGAGAACGCAGGCTCACTCCATTGTTCGTTTGCTCCCGTGATTTTTGTCGGCGACTCTACGATAGTGATGTGGTTTCTACTTCTTTTTTATTGATATAATAGTGAAAAGCATGCGATGTCGCCCGCTTAAAGTTAATTTCATACATACTTCAACCTCCGCTGTAATCGCTTAGGGGCTGAATTTCGGGAATTCCTTTCTTAGTACACACCTCTACGCACCAAGACGAATATACCCTGAAAATGTCAAATCTCTACGACCAGTGGGTTGGTGTGCTTTGTCTATATGTCAGTCACTCAGTCAGTCAATCAGTCAAGATAAAAATTCTAATAGTTGGTATAGATTATTACCAAAGGTTGTCTTATATAGCCTACTTACTTATTTAGAAGCTTACCACTGCTAATTAAGCTAAATGTTGGGACATGACTCGGAGTTATTGCGTAAAGATTTGAAAGTCTATATACCCATGCACGGATTATGGTCGAGTGTTTTAGATAAAATATTCTATTTTATAATATAATAATTTGGAAATTATCAAATTGTAAGATTTATAAAAAATTATAAATACAAACATTTGAATAAGCCAGATTCATAGTAAAGTAATCATAGAAGTAGTAGAGCTTTTAGTGAAAAGCTCGTCCGGGGAACTACTACCACCCAACTTATTCCTGCCGCCAAGCAGCGCAGCGTATTCCGGTTTAAAGGTGTGAGTGCCGTTGATACTCGTATTACAGGTACATGAGGCTTAACAGCTGTATACCTCTGGTTGATGGACGCAGAGCAGTGCACCGTAAGACACGTTCCTGACCAATGTAATCTGCGAGGCAATGATTTGTTATGTAATGGTAACCGTAATA
The DNA here is from genome assembly GCA_947095575.1 of Electrophaes corylata. Lineage (NCBI taxonomy): Eukaryota > Metazoa > Arthropoda > Insecta > Lepidoptera > Geometridae > Electrophaes > Electrophaes corylata. Next base: position 8,995,652 of record OX352715.1, on the reverse strand, counting down.
TCAGATCGGCCATCTCCTTGTTGAATCAGTAACTATGTATTAAAAAAAGGAATGTCTAAAGTACGTGTACCGTGCGGGTAATTACAGCCGTGACGGGATTTTTCTATTTTAGCGAAGGGATAAAATAGGAAAAATATATAGATACAGCGAGAAACTAGCACAAAAAAAAGGTACCTAAGTATTTAGCACATCACTATTACCCAAGCTTCGGTATCCCGGTAGACAAAAGGTACATTTAGGTGCAGTCAAGCGCCTCACTCGGATAACTAAAGCAAAAAACTTGGTAGATAATTTCTTAGAGCGTAAATGCTCATTGTCCTATTTTGTTAGCAAGTAGGTACGGTTATATAAAAACCTTTAGTAATTTTCATGAGGCATAATGGGTACCTATAGCTGCCATTCGTGGTTTGTTGGTACTTAGTATACCCAGATAATAAGGTTCACTCATACAATTTTGTATTCACCCCAAATTGGTTGAGCTGTAACTGCTTAGCAACAATTGAATCTAGAAAAAAATAGGAATAATAACCGGGTATGACCTTTTTTTCTGTACAATTTCAATTTACTCACTTAAAATAGCATTGCAGTGGAAGAGGCAGATAGCCCACCTGATTTTAAGTGGTTACCATCGCCTACAACAAAACAACCTGAGACCTGATAAAACGATATAATTATGTACGACTGACATAGATAACGCACAGCAACAATTAGGCAACGCAATTATAGAGTTTTAGAATTATTTTAGGGTCCCGTTTTACCCTTTGGGTACAGAACCCTAAAAAAAAGATACTCAGTTAGCATCTAACGCGAAGTCAATAGCTATTCCTCGCATTTTCTCGCTGTCTACAGTTTTCTTTGTTCCATTTTTAATCTTTAAAACAACACCACAGTTTCAATGTCCATTATGTAGAAGAAAACATTTTCTTAAAAGCAGGTGGCAGATTTTGCTTAAATTTACCTAAATACCTGCGGTTTTTATTTTAGCATAGTTTTAATGATAGTTGTTTTTATCATTATCGCTAAAAAAATAATTTGTCTAATCACCAAATTTCCTAATCACTTCCTCATTTATGTATCGGATATTCCTGATAACGTATTTTGCTGAAAATAGGTGTAAAATACGCGTGTAAATAATATAAATTGATGAAGGCAAGGAGGCCTATAATGCTTATGAACTTATGACGCCCTCTGTTGCGGTAGGTTGGTTTTTGACGCACACGCGTGCTTTTATAGAATTTGCTAAAATTTGTTTCATTGTTTTGTAATTTTTTTACCTACCTGACTTACTAATCTGGATGGAATAGGTACTGGGCAAGCCTATACACACATCTTTATTATTTAAACGTAAATATTATTTATAATTGTCGGACAAACTGGGACTCTTTAAGGGCTTCACACACTGAATGCAGTATAGTCACACGCTGCGCTGCAATGAAGGTCTTAACCAACGCCTCTTCGGTGGCGATCAATTGTTTGTAAATAAAAACTAAAATAAAACTTTTTTTTTATCGCGTGCTGTATTTAGTGTGTGGAGCCCCTTACCAATTCTTTTGAGATGTCACCGTGAGGTATGACGTCACGGCATAATTCTTGGGTAGCCTTGGTCATTCGTAATATGATTAGCCTATTAAACCTTTTGTGGTGATATTGTGTCAAGATCTTCTGGTTGTGGGTTTTTCGCGAAGTGAATTTGTAGGTTAAAAGATCTTTTGTATTTAATAATCCTTAATTCAAGTGGCCATGGTGATTCCCATAATAATATACAAGTAGCTACTTGCAGTGTATTTTATTCATTCGTTATTTAACGACCTTTGTGACTCAGCTCAAGACGGCTTTGATATAAATCGGTTGAGTCGCAAGTATGGGTTTTGTTCCCGTGGTGACTACAAAATCTTAGGCGGCTGTGTTACTGAATTCATTCTAGAAACATTCAGCACTATTGAAATTTTGTGAAATGTTAAGTGGTAAAGGAAAACATTACGAGGTAACTATTAAGTATTTTAGCATCGACTCGCAACCTAAAAATACGTAGGTACCTACCATGAGTACCAACAACTAACCCGCAGTGTTGGTGTTTAGGTATTCAAATGCTGCTGCCATGTCCTGGTGCGTTCCTTTTGTCCTCCTCTCCAACATCTTATGAGAGTTGAGTTTCTCTCTTAGTAGATACGTCTCTAGGCACCAAGAAGAATATAACCTGATAATTTTAAGACTGCAACCAGCGATTTGGGCTGTGCGTTGCCTATAATGTTAGTTAGTCAGTCAGGCCAAAAACTTAATAATTGGTATTGATTGATTAATTGGATTGGATAGATAAATTAAAATATGAAATAAATTTGTAATTATTACAGTTCTCAAACTGTAAACTTTTTTTGAGCTGAGACAATTGAAACTAGAATTTGATTATCAAAACTGGGCCTGTTTGGAATGTCAGATTCGAAGAATACCTACTATCTGAGGATTGACACGATCAAAACTTGAATTTGATGATGTTTTGTTACGAGAGTTGTCTTTGAGGGATTGTCAAACGTCATTCAATGCAGTCAGAAGTTTATCCTGCAAATTGTATTGTAAGATCCAGAAAAATGGAGACTAGTATAAGTTACAATTCGTAAGCACGTAATAAAATAAATAAATAAAATAAGCCTATCTACTTACTAGCTACATTTGTTCCAAGGCTAGCCTTGCTTGCACCCACGACCGCCCAAGATACACCGATTAAATAATAGCTACTATAGAGCTACGTGACTCATAACTGACCGTCACAGTAGGTAGCTACTGCAGGTTCTTGCAATGTTTTGATCGAATTCGTCACGTAAATACATTTCGTGGTATTGACATTGAATTAGAACAAGGTTATTGACTTATGAGAGCACAGGTGCGGTGGTCTAGTGGGCGCTATTTTTCTATCTGAAAAAATTATGTGCGCAATGCCAGTACTCGCAAACGGTGAAGGAAAACATCGTGAAACCTATGGGTTAGTCAGCTACGCATGTATGGACCATCCCATTTATATCGTTCCAAAATAAACACTTTATTTATTTCAAGAACACCATTCAACACAAGAGTAGAATTATAAAAAAAAGTTTGTCTTTGTCTGGGTGTTACCTCTTCCGTTCATCGACTTCCCGTCTGTAACCTAACCAATGTCGACGGTCCATCAGATGAGGGGGCGTCTTCACGTTTGTAATTACTATTCAAGACCCTTATTCCCTGCGGTTATTTTATAATGTCCTGTCCATTGCCACTTGAAGTAGTTATTTTTGAGATGTGTCGAAGAGTTGGTAAGTAATTGTTAAAAAGTCCCAATTACCTGATAAGTGGGTACTTAAAAATATTTAGCTACAATTTACAGAAATGTTTATTAATAGAAAAATACATTGTAACCTATCTATTTACTAACACATTCACATACAAAAAATCTTATCTAATCAACTTACTCAAAAAGAAGTATAACATACTAAACTGAGATATCCAATTCTTATAAATTTTAATTATTATTAGTAGTTTTAGTCTGAATGGATAATAAACGGATTTCCGTATTTCAAAATCATTTTTAAATTCTGTTAATAAAAATACAGAAGAATGTTAAATATATATTTTTTTATAATTTTACAGGCCTTTCCGATATTATGTAGCAGCAGTTGTTTACAAAAAAGTTAATACATGAAAATTATCTGTGAAGTTACAATAAAGGCGCGTTTTTAACTACGCAAAAAAGCATTTCTATCTTTGAGAACTACTGCCACCACTTCCCTCCTTATATTATTTACCTCGGCATATCTCTTGCCCGGCAGCATTCTTAATTTTGCGCTAGTAGACTCTTTGATTTTCAAAAAAAACGACATGATATTGATCTTCTCATTTATTTGGCTTTTGTGACTAGTTTTGTCTTTTTTTAGACTTCCTTCTCGTTTTCCTTCAATTATGTTCTTTGATAGATTAGATAATAATCCGAATGTTTTCCCGCATTTGTTTGCTACTCATAACAAAGTTTTTTTCTTTTGTATTTGCTTAATAACGTCCTCGTCTTTCAGCAAATTCTCTTTCAGCAGCACCACATTTTTAAAAGCTTCCAGCAGAGCCATTAAAAAATTATGTCAATTCCACTAAGGGTACACACTATATGGATTAAAATTTACATAAGAGTATAGTCTATTCACTCGTGGCACTCTTATTGGTCTTGGCAAGTCTTCGAGGTAATCAGAGTCAGTATCTTCAACTTCTTTCGTTTTAGCGGCTAACCAACCCAAATAATAGGACACAGAACCCAATATAATCAACCCAACAAAGCCTACTACCACTGCTATGGTAATTACCATAGGAGTCCAAAAACCTGTTGAAATTATTATTGTATCAGTTTCAGGTTCTGTAGATATTCTCAGAGTGGTCGGTGTATTTATCTCAGATTCTGTAAATAAGGTTGAAGTGGTCGCTGAATCCGTCCCTGATTCTGTAAAAAGGGTTGGAGTGGTTGGTGTATCAGTCCAAGATTCTGTTGAATGCGTTGGAGTGATCGGTGTACCACTTTCAGGTTCTGTAGTCGGTTCGGTAGGTAGAGCTGGTGTGGTCGGCGTATCGTTTACAGATTCTGTAGGCAGAGCTGGAGTAGTCGGCGTATTGTTTACAGATTCTGTAGTTGGTTCTGAAGGCAGAGCAGGTGTAGTCGGTGTATCGTTTACAGATTCTGTACTTGGTTCTGTAGGTAAAGCTGGAGTAGTCGGCGTATCGTTTACAGATTCTGTACTTGGTTCTGTAGGTAAAGCTGGAGTTGTCGGCGTATCGTTTACAGATTCTGTACTTGGTTCTGTAGGTAAAGCTGGAGTAGTCGGCGTATCGTTTACAGATTCTGTACTTGGTTCTGTAGGTAAAGCTGGAGTAGTCGGCGTATCGTTTACAGATTCTGTACTTGGTTCTGTAGGTAAAGCTGGAGTAGTCGGCGTATCGTTTACAGATTCTGTAGTTGGTTCTGTAGGCAGAGCCGGAGTAGTGGGTGTATCGTTAACAGATTCTGTAGTTGGTTCTGTAGGCAGAGCAGGTGTAGTCGGCGTATCGTTTACAGATTCTGTAGTTGGTTCTGTTGGTAGAGCCGGTGTGGTTGGCGTATCGTTTACAGATTCTGTAGTTGGTTCTGTAGGCAGAGCTGGAGTAGTGGGTGTATCGTTTACAGATTCTGTAGTTGGTTCTGTAGGCAAAGCAGGTGTGGTCGGTGTATCGTTTATAGATTCTGTTGTTGGTTCTGTTGGTAGAGCCGGTGTGGTTGGCGTATCATTTACAGATTCTGTTGTTGGTTCTGTTGGTAGAGCCGGTGTGGTTGGCGTATCGTTTACAGATTCTGTAGTTGGTTCTGTAGGCAGAGCCGGAGTAGTGGGTGTATCGTTAACAGATTCTGTAGTTGGTTCTGTAGGCAGAGCAGGTGTAGTCGGCGTATCGTTTACAGATTCTGTAGTTGGTTCTGTTGGTAGAGCCGGTGTGGTTGGCGTATCGTTTACAGATTCTGTAGTTGGTTCTGTAGGCAGAGCTGGAGTAGTGGGTGTATCGTTTACAGATTCTGTAGTTGGTTCTGTAGGCAGAGCAGGTGTGGTCGGTGTATCGTTAACAGATTCTGTAGTTGGTTCTGTTAGTAAAGCCGGAGTAGTGGGTGTATCGTTTACAGTTTCTGTAGTTGGTTCTGTAGGCAGAGCAGGTGTGGTCGGCGTATCGTCTACAGATTCTGTAGTTGTTTCTGTTGGTAGAGCCGGTGTGGTCGGCGTATCGTTTACAGTTTCTGTAGATGTTTCTGTTGGTAGAGCCGGTGTGGTCGGCGTATCGTTTACAGTTTCTGTAGTTGTTTCTGTTGGTAGAGCCGGTGTGGTCGGCGTATCGTTTACAGTTTCTGTAGTTGGTTCTGTAGGCAAAGCAGGTGTGGTCGGTGTATCGCTTACAGATTCTGTTGTTGGTTCTGTTGGTAGAGCCGGTGTGGTCGGCGTATCGTCTACAGATTCTGTAGTTGTTTCTGTTGGTAGAGCCGGTGTGGTCGGCGTATCGTTTACAGTTTCTGTAGTTGTTTCTGTTGGTAGAGCCGGTGTGGTCGGAGTATCGTTTACAGTTTCTGTAGTTGTTTCTGTTGGTAGAGCCGGTGTGGTCGGCGTATCGTTTACAGTTTCTGTAGTTGTTTCTGTTGGTAGAGCCAGTGTGGTCGGCGTATCGTTTACAGTTTCTGTAGTTGTTTCTGTTGGTAGAGCCGGTGTGGTCGGCGTATCGTTTACAGTTTCTGTAGTTGGTTCTGTAGGCAAAGCAGGTGTGGTCGGTGTATCGCTTACAGATTCTGTTGTTGGTTCTGTTGGTAGAGCCGGTGTGGTCGGCGTATCGTCTACAGATTCTGTAGTTGTTTCTGTTGGTAGAGCCGGTGTGGTCGGCGTATCGTTTACAGTTTCTGTAGTTGTTTCTGTTGGTAGAGCCGGTATGGTCGGCGTATCGCTTACAGTTTCTGTAGTTGTTTCTGTTGGTAGAGCCGGTGTGGTCGGCGTATCGTTTACAGTTTCTGTAGTTGGTTCTGTAGGCAAAGCAGGTGTGGTCGGTGTATCGCTTACAGATTCTGTTGTTGGTTCTGTTGGTAGAGCCGGTGTGGTCGGCGTATCGTCTACAGATTCTGTAGTTGTTTCTGTTGGTAGAGCCGGTGTGGTCGGCGTATCGTTTACAGTTTCTGTAGTTGTTTCTGTTGGTAGAGCCGGTGTGGTCGGCGTATCGTCTACAGATTCTGTAGTTGTTTCTGTTGGTAGAGCCGGTGTGGTCGGCGTATCGTTTACAGTTTCTGTAGTTGTTTCTGTTGGTAGAGCCGGTGTGGTCGGAGTATCGTTTACAGTTTCTGTAGTTGTTTCTGTTGGTAGAGCCGGTGTGGTCGGCGTATCGTTTACAGTTTCTGTAGTTGTTTCTGTTGGTAGAGCCGGTGTGGTCGGCGTATCGTTTACAGTTTCTGTAGTTGTTTCTGTTGGTAGAGCCGGTGTGGTCGGCGTATCGTCTACAGATTCTGTAGTTTGTTCTGTTGGTAGAGCCGGTGTGGTCGGCGTATCGTTTACAGTTTCTGTAGTTGGTTCTGTAGGCAGAGCTGGAGTACTCGGTGTATCGCTTACAGATTCTGTAGTTAGTTCTGTAGTTGGTTCTGTAGTTGGTTCTGTAGTGGTTTCATCATCCTCGTATAAAATACAAGATCCATCATCAATACCCTGATCTATGTAGCGGAATGAATCAACTAATAAAATGGATCCTGGTTCATACATTCCCATGAAAGTAAGCTAAAACAAAAATTAATATTAAGCATGGTTTTTTTTTAATGTGTCAATACGTTGTAACTGTTAAGAAATAAGGTGATTCGTAGACTTCGTTAATTGTGAACACAAGATTCTTCTTTAGATCTTCATTTGGCAGTAGTTAGTATTCCGTACGTGACGGGGTGCAAGCCCATCGCCGCTCCTAGAATACTATCCCTTAGCATATCCTTTAAGGTATCCCCACATGTAATATCTGAGCATTATAAATTGTAGGTTTGATTTTAATCTAGGAATTACTTTTCAGTGTAGAACATAGTAACTTTTATGTTATAATTTAACTATGTTCTTTGACGGCACTAACAAGTTCTGTCACGATGTAGTTGGTTCGAACAAAAGCATACATAGCAATATCACCCAAGTTGCCACAGAGATCTTCGATCATTAAAGAAAACAGTTAGGTATTTAAAAAAGTTATGTGCTGTAGGTTATGGGTTCAATCCCCAACGTGGATAGACATTTGTGTGATGATCATAGATGTTTGTTCTTTGTCTGGGTGTTTTATTATATTTTAAGTATGTGTTTAAATTAAGAAAGGAGTGAGTACAGGTATAACGGCTGATAGAGGGGAGTGGAAGAAAAGAACATTTTGTGCCGACCCCACATAAAGTGGGATAAGGGCAGGAAGATGATGATATATTTAATAAAATTTATATTAATAAAAGAAAACCGTATCTAAGTATTCTATCAGCTAGTTTCAATAATACAAGCTATGCTTAGTTTGGGGCTAGATGATGTTCTATAAAAATACATCACTTACGTATCCATTAAAGCTGCCAGTGCCGACAGTGGTCACAATTAAGCGTAGTGTATGCCAGCCGCTTACAAAATCTGGACTCAAGGGGTAGTAAGTCACACTTCCAGCTGTACCATCTTCCCCACCGACAACTATCTGACTCGCCAACACTATGATTTGGTTATTCATAGTTTCTCCATTCATATACAAGTTTACCTCTACCAAACCACCGACAGACATCGTGAACGGATAGGAGGAAACGCAACTGAAAGCAGCTTGAGGCGAAATGAATGTTGCACTGCTATTGTGTGGGCTTTCCATATCAACGGTCGAATAATCCTGTTCCTGCCATTTCGGCATTCCAAAGCATGGCGCTTCCATGTTGTCAAACAGGTCCTCGTAACTACCATCTTCAAATGTATATCTAACACACTCATCGCAAAGAGCACTGCTTATAAACAATACGACAAACACACTTCCACGCACTATCATTTTAGCCACATACGTCCATCGCGGGGAGACACAAAATCTCTATAACTCAAATATGTTAATCATTTACATATCTTTAATTATATTAATATCTAGGATAAGATACGATAAACGATATGAAACACTTTAAGACTACGTCAGTTGAATTCCTTACACAGGAGTCAGATTCCCTTCCTTATCCGGTATCTTAGATAAGTATTTATCAGGCCCATATAAAATGACTAAAGAAAACCCTTCTACTAAAGAAAACTAGTGGTTCTGTGAAAACAGTAGAACTCACTTACCTATGTAGACTTTGAGTAAAGTAGGGGTACAAGTTTTAACGATTTCTCGCTTTTCCTTGGTCCTAGAAAGTCGAATCTGGTGTCTACGGGTCCGTCTTGAAAAGGCAAAGGGACTTGACTTGACTTGAATGCGCGTGTTGTTCCAAAAAAATAAAAAAAATAAAGCTACAGAAAACTTTCCCCCTTTTCCCTCTTTCACTTCCCCATTTTGGCAATATCTTGTTTGGAACGAAGTCCTTATTGTGCCTCTTAAATTAAATTAAATTTCGTCGATAGATAACGCTATAGCAAACTTTACCTTTTTCACCCCTTTTTTTACCTCCAATCAAAAATCGCGATCGTTAAAAAAAATTAAGTAAATCAAGAAACTTGTGTGCCAATTTTCGTCAAAATCGGTGGAAAAATGCGACCTGTAGGCGAGAACAGACAGAATTTCAAGACTGAGACGATTCGCTCGCCCTTTGAGAACCCTTTTTTAACGTATGTAATTGTCTCTATGAATGTATAATTTATTTCAGGCAACAAATTACTGCTAACAAAAATATTAGCCCATCGACTTAAAACTAATATACATATTACATTTTAACTGTGACCTTTCGGCCAGAACCTATTCATGTACGTCGCTAGCCAATCAGAAGGTACTCTCACCGCAAAGAAATTGAAATTTACTCTCTAACTAATTTATCACTGGTGGTCCTGGGAGCAACCCAGCCTTTTTGGTCTTAAGTTCGTTCTCCTAAATAAGTTCACTGGTGAACACAGATCTCTCCCATGGTTGTGAGGGTTGCCACAGTCATCATGCTTGGCAGATGAGTTGATGACCGCAGTGTCGGTGTTTAGTACTCAAGAGATGCTACTGCCCATCTCTTAGTTTAATCCCTCAGTCGCAGGATATCTGCAAGTTTGCCCGCGACCACGACTATTGCAACATAGCTGAAAATAGGATAAGGGCAGGAAGATGATGACATTAAATTTGTTTAGGTACATGAAATGTTCATGTTAGTACGCTCTGTAAATAGTTAAACACTACCAATATATTACTGTACCACTCCACTTGAAGTGACACAAGGGCAAGAAGATAATGATAGTAATTTTGGAGTGCCTGAATTTCTCGTTTCCTATCACTTATATGATTGCTGTAGCATATTTGACAGGAGCTGATATAAAAAAAAATTGCCGTTTTAAACCATCCTTTGGTTACCAATCTCCCAAAATCAAGCCAACTTTCCATTCCACTTGGAAAAAGCGTTTTGAAACACCTTTCGTAAGACGCTACCGGTGGCCGTGGAAGTCCCAGTCCAGAATATCACTCCCTAGATGTCGTAAAAGGGACAAAGGGGAGTTGAATCAGGAGATGAACAGCTTAATCCCGAGTCAATACTGAGGTCACCAACCCTAACAAGCGTGGTGACTATATAGTAAATCTTTCCTAATTGACGACCGATGTGGCACGGCGGGCGTATGTCCGCCTGCGACGCAAGAGGTTGCGGGTTCGATTCCCGCCTTGGGATAAATGTTTGTACGCTCTGCAAATATTTATTCCGGGTGTTCTGGGTGTTTTCTATGTATAATAAAAAATATCTATATATGTAATGTATTGTATTAAGTATATCAGTCATCTAGTACCCATAACACAAGCTCTGCTTAGCTTGGGGCTAGATGATGCTGTGTGGACTGTCCAGCATTATTATTATAATATGAGAGAGACCTGTGTTCACCAGTGGACTCCTCCAAACTGCTGACAGCCGGTGGGATACCTTGTATATCTTGTAGTATACCTAGTGCCGTAGGTAGTGCTGTGGAGAATGACGTAAGAATATTGTTTTAGCGCCTGGTGCAAATAGGAAAAAATATTCTTCACGGCAGTGCCAGTTGTGAAGCTTGGTAATGCCGTTGTTAGGCGAAACTCGAGATCATCAAAACGATGTACGAAGTTTAGTCCAAATGTACGGAAATTTTACACATTGTTTATTCATATAAAGTAGAAATTCAGCATGGTCATTTTGTTGGGTGCCGTGCGTGATCAAAACTTCAAACAGATGGCTAAGTTTTGACAAAATGATAAATAAAATGTGGTGAAACTGAGGAATGTTTTAGCCTTGCTTTGGACCCGCTCGTTCGTTTCAGCGGAAATCGGTAACCACGACACCTTTGGGACGCGTCACAACTTTCTAAATAAATATACGGAGATAAATAGTCGTACAAATATTGTACCACAAGGAACCCTCAGGGATATTGGACGGAACTTTTCACGGAATAAGTTCAGATAACTTTATTTACCAGATATGCCGAATTGAGGTTGAAATAATTTGATAACCACATGATTGTTGGCGAACCTCGAAAAACATGAATACAGTAATTTTTTGAGTTCTCTACTAACCCTACGTCATCTTAGTAGTAGAGCTCTTTGTGTAAAGACTCGTCCGAGGAAGTACTACCACCGTACTTCTTCGGGTTCTATTCTAAATCGGGATCATCATTGTTTGTCGGTACGTACATGCACGGTAATAATGCACGCAATGCCTCTCGGAGTACTTCTATAGCCGTTATAATATACTTTGATTTTTATGTATAGAATTGTGTAAGCATATTGTGTTAACATTTGAATTAGATTACGCGGTATCAAAAACCTGTTCATATTGTCGGAAACGTGCTCTACCATAGAAGTAGTGCATAACTACCATGCGTTAATCAACCTAAGTGCCTATAATTTTCATATTGATGAGTACCTACTGTCTTATTACATTATGCATGTCATAGAACAGGATAAAGATTTTACCGTTAGATGATCAAGGCTTAGAAGGTTTTTACACCGTCGATTCCGTAATACAGTGTAGCTAAACGAATGTTGTCTGTTCGCTTTAACGATGTGTATTTGTTGTCGAGAAAGAATCGTTATCGATGATCGTAAATCGTCGGAACGATCGAGAAGCAGCCGACGAAATGCCGTTTCAAACGAATATCGATTTGCATAGATTAATAATAATATAAATAATGCTGGACAATCCACACAGCATCATCTAGCCCCAAGCTAAGCAGAGCTTGTGTTATGGGTACTAGATGACTGATATACTTAATACAATACATTAAATACATAGATATTTTTTATTATACATAGAAAACACCCAGAACTCCCGGAATAGATATTTGCAGATCGCACAAATATTTATCCCAAGGCGGGAATGGAACCCGCAACCTCGCAACCGTCGCAGGCGGACATTCGCCCGCCGCGCCACATCGGTCGTCAATTGTTCCATAGTTTTACGTTTTATTGATTAGTACTATCGAAATCAGATGAAAAGCTCTAGTGACTTTGTACTATGTATGTTTAAAACTATTTGTTGTATAGGTACGTAGTATTACTATTTGTAGAGTAGTAACAAAGGGCCCGTCCGGAGAAGTACTCTACCATCATGCCACCACGCAGCTTGCTGTGTTTCGGTTAGAAGGGTGTGGGTGCCGGTGAAATTACAGATACATAGCTACTGACAAATACTGACATTTGGTAGTAGTGTTACTCCGGACGAACCCTAAGAGCTTTACTACCACTAAGCCCGTACTTTCTCCTCTTATACGGAAGGTGATGGAGAAGGTATCATTCCAGCTCAGGCATACAGTATAGTTGGAACTAAATAAAGTATTTTGACACAACACACCTTCAATCACATCCTCAAACTAGAACACTGAAATAAATACCCATAATTTTTCCACTTTAGAATCAAACTAATTCATTGAAAGTGATCCATCCACAAAGAAAAAAAGCCGAGTTATACTAGAAAGGAACTGACGGGTTTGATAATAAATCTGTTATACAAAGAGTCAAAGACACTCAATATGGAATTCTTTCCGAGAAGCCAATTCTCTCTTTACATTTGTTGGACAAAAGCAACGTCTTCTCGTAAGTTGACAGCCTTTGTTATGTCCCATCCCAGTGTTTGAAATGGCGACACATCGGGATGAAATGATTGGTAGTTACTCTATACTCCTGCTTTTCGATGCCATAGTGTCTGAAACAGAAATGAACAATTGTTGTCAACGATTTAAAAATTTACCACAAATCGTAGTGTTTTGTTTCAACCACAGAATTGTGATTGAAGGATTAACACAACAGACCTAAATTACGTTTATTTTTGCCATCTTTGGAAGCTACATAGCTTTTTCATTTAAATGTTTTTCTCGTTAGTTCTGTTTTGTATCACTTGACAAAAGATGAGATTTTTAATAAAAGTATATTATTAGGCATTCTGATTTGAACGAAAACATTTTAGGTTTTGAAGAGAAACGCAATATTTTTCTCCAAAACCAATGATAACCGAATTTACTATTTTCTCTGACTACTTGACTAAAAATAATATATTTTATTACTTAACACTGGCAAAGTTATCTGTCAAATGACAGACAACCGTCATACAGAAAAGAAGAAGGAGATTCAAATTTGCGGACACTCACTGTAACATTTGACACAAACATGACTCTTTGATATTTTTAACAAGTAACTTTCTTTAAAGGCTCAATCGATTACTAATGCATAAGAGTAAGCAAGTATCTGCATTTATTGTAAACTATTTATACAGTGTCTGTGGCAACTTTTTATATTCAATTTGAGCAATGAAAAAATTCAATTGAAACGTACTGTCTGACATTCGAGTTTCACTGCGCGCCAGCCAAGCAACACTCCGCAGTCAAGTCGTCGATGTCGGGCGTTGTAATTCAAATGATAACACAATACACTTACCCCCAGAAGTTAAGGCTCACAAAACAAAAGGTGCGGTATTTTCAGTCACTTTCCCAGTGACGTAAATCTGCCAGAAGCGACAGGTTATTGCCTGCGAACTGTTAACGGGACGTATACCGAAATCCGTATGAATTTATAGCTCTAAGTAAACAGCCATTTGGGGGCTAGTATGTAGTCTTTGATTTTGACTGACGTATTTTAGTAAACCTGACTTTGACATCTAGTAAGACTGCTGCTTGTCACCACACTAACCAACGGTTTTCGTTGACATTCTTCATTCAATATACCCTCATACTCATTGAACTTATTTAAATATTACTTAAAATTGGTTTCGTCACTGTTTATCATTGAAGATTTTCAATAGTTTATTTATAGTTTATCTTTTAAGAATTTTTTTAAGTAAGGTGAGCTCAAAGTGGTTTCAAAGCTTGAGCACCTAGGTACCTGCAAAAGTTTTTTAATAAGAACATTTAAGTAACAACTTTGTTCGTGACACATGCTGCAGTATTTACCACAGCTTGGACAATTGGCTCTATTGGCAAAGATTATGCAGACCGCAGACATTCTAACTCGAACTATAGCAGTCTGTGTCCAAACTAAGGTAACACCGGTCTATAAAGTTTGTGAACCGAGCGGTTGGTACTACCTAGAACAAAACCATTTTTACATCAGCCAATTCTCATAATTTTTTTGACTTGAGACGCGATTCAAACAAGAATGCATTCAATCTAAGAATATGGACTAATGGTTGTCAAAATTGGACCTGTCTAAAATGACAATTTTAAAGAATACGCTTACACAGGTCACGTTCGTTAGGAACGTGCCCAACGATGCATTGCTCTACGTCCGTCAACTTGAGGCATACAGGTTTTAAGCAGCAATTTCAACAGTATCCTTACACTCTTCAAACCGGAACACCACAATCTGCTTGGCGGTAGAAATAGGAATAGTGTACTTACCCGAACGAGTCCTTCACCATGAACTCTACTACTACTCAATACACCTATTTTTAGTGACGTTGAAGCCGACGATGAAGCAGGACGGTTTAGAAAACACCTTTTTACTCCTGCCTTAAACAGATCCAGATTATAGTGGTCAGGAAAAACAGGCGCTGGTAATGAGTTCCACTCCTTAGCGGCTCGCATGATGAAGGTAAAACCGAAAAGCTTGGTACGAATGGGAGGTATGCTGACCAAGTAAAGGTGGTAGCATAGTATTTTTGTGTTAATACTATCTGGCCTATGCCGGGGTCAGTGCATGCCTTTCACTTTTAAGAGCTATCTCTTACATAGGCACATGCGAGTTTTTAACGTCTTTCTCGTTCTTACGGATATCTTAAAATATGGTGCAGTTTTGTCCACGAGTGTACATTATAATAATCAGAATGGGACTTGATTGGCGGTGACTGCGGTGGTAGATGGAACTTCGTGCTAAGCTCAAATGTAGGCACCTTGTCGGGCGTCGGGTATCATATAAGCGGAATGATATTCTATTTGGGATTCTCGTTTAAAGTTTAATCTTATAGAAGTACTTCCACCGCATCTATATGCTGCTACGCCGTTATGCTCACATTTTTATATTCCGATTTGAAGGATAACATCTACGTGAGGCTTAACACTATAACCCTGGTAAGTATAACACTATAATAAAAATGTTTTTATTTACAAAAAAACATATAAATATTCCATCAGTTATCTGGTTCCCATAGTACAACTTGAGGTTAGATGATGTTGTGTAAAAATGTGTATAAATATTTATTTATTATATGTCAGTCAGTCAGGACAAATACTCATATAACTGGTATAGTTTTAGAAAATAGCGATTTTATTTATTTCATATATCAAAGGTTTTCTGTATTAGCAAACATTCGATCCGAACAATACATGTTGAAAATAGGTACGGTACGCTAACACGTCCCGCACCGGAAGTTGTCGTCGCCGTCACGCGCCGCTACGGAACCTACTTCCGGTCGGTTGACACGTTCAGAATCCATCGGATTAGCTTTCAAACAACAACCCTACCTATTCGAACCTTTTACCCTTCTAGCTACAAGGTAATAATAACACAGCGGAATAAACTATAACATTAATTTAATAAGTTTTTTTGAGTCATTTTAAGTGAAATGCATTTCATGTTATTTCTTCTAAATGTGTTCTTGACGACTGACGGGGCGTGATGGGTAAATGTCCGCCTACGACGCTGGAGGTTGCGGGTTCGATTCCTTTCTTGGGATAAATGTTTGTAAGATCTGAAAATATTTATTCCGGGTGTTCTGGTTATTTTCTATAAATAATAAAAAATAGTATGCATGTAATGTATTGTACTAAGTATACCAGTCATCTAATACCCATAACACAAGCTCTGCTTAGTTTGGGCTAGATGATGCTGTGTGGATTGTCAAGCGTTATTATTATTTTCTTGTCTAAGGTTCCTGTCCATTTACAGTTTTGCCAAAAACCACCCTCGCTTTTAGTAAATAAATCGTTTTTAGTCAAGTCAGTAAAATTAAATCAATATTTGATGTAAACTAGCGTTTTCATTTAAATTATTAGGAAGAATTTTTATTCGATTTGGGATGCCACAATACACTTTCATTCTAATTGCTCACAAGTTGCGCTAAGGCCACACGTAACATTTGTTAAAATACCATCAAAATTACGTCACAGAAATGTAATGTTTTATTGAACATAACTTAAATACAAGGATTCCCTAAAACCTTCACTCCCGTTTCCACATTGTCAATATTTTTGAAACCTGTTATGGCTTTTAGCGAACGTAAATAACTTGCAAGCTTGACTTTACCTACATAATACATGTATAATATCTTATACATGTATTATGTGTACCAGTCAAGTGCGAGTCGGACTCGCGTGCAAAGGGTTCCGTACCATTATCTATAATAAAAACAGAAAAAATATACGTTTGTTGTATAAGAGCTCCCATAAATACATATTTTAGTATTTGTTGTTATAGCGGCAACAGAAATACATCATTTCAGTGAAAATTTCAACTATCACGATTCATGCGATACAGACGGACAGACAGACAGACAGTGGAGTCGTAGTTATAGGTTCCCGTTTTCTCATAACTCTAACTCTAATAAATGTTATAATAAATATTGAACTTTGATTTAGGTTCTGAAGTTTCCGCGAAATAGGTGGATTGTTTTGACCGAATTGTACCTTCCTAGGCCTGCTTGCACAACAATCTGTTTTAATTTTATTTAGCTAACCACGTTTACCAGGATGTTATGTTTAGCATCAACGTAGTAGCGACTTAACTTTCCTTGTACAAGATATTAATCGTAATTAGCTTCCTAAATGCATTTTGAAAGCGGGCCTAAGCAAAATACAAACCTTTATAAATTCTCTGCTAGTAATATAAAAGTTTTGTATATTTTAGTTCAGTTTGTATGTTTTAGACGCAACTCTAGAACACAAACTTAGTAACTTGTTTGAATGGTTTGTTTTGATGTTCTTATATAGTTTATCGGTATCTTGTTTTTCTTATATTTTAAGAAAATAATCGTAGTCCTGACTGACGTACAATGTGTACATTCTAAATCGCTGGTACTGGAAATTTAAAGTCCTATTAATGATCGTAAAGTCAGAGTCATAGTGAGCCAGACCTAAAACAGGCTAAAACAAGGACTAAAATTACCATACGTGTCGTATTCTTTTTTTTATGGACCTGTCCGTCACTTGCCAGATTATTTTGCCAGTGTTAAGTGGATAGTTTATTGTACACCATTAATATAAAAGAGTAGAACAATAATAAAATTGTAACTTAAAACTAGAGGCACAAAAGATGATAAAACAGTTTATATTCAATTCAAATTTGCATAAAAATTAAATTCAGTTGTCATTTATTTTGAAGATATAAATACATTTAAATTTTTCTTAAAACTCTGACCGTTGGCTTCTCTTTTGTTGATTTAAAGGTGACAAGAATATTGAGCAAAGCCGCTATAATTGGCCAGGAAAAATAAATGATACTGTAAACATTCAATTTAAGCACGTGAACCATAGAAACCAAGTCGGGTGGAACCGATAGTGTTTATAAAAAGAGAATACTCGGTAAAAAATATATTCCTGCTAAAAATAAGCGAATATTTATACAAAATGCGATACTCTATAAGTCTATACAAAAGGACCGCTCTTGTGAAAAACCCGATCGCGTGGACGAGGCAAGTAAGCAATACGAATAAATAGCTTCATGAATAATGCTATTGTCATTAAGTGCTGGTGCATATATGAGCGGGCTAACATATTACCTATGAGTAATAAATATATATTTTATTTCAAGCAGCACTAAATAAAGCTACAAACTACGGCCTATGCAAATTAAAACTATTAAATCTAAAAATAATATTAAATCTAATTCATAGTTTTAATTTAAGCGTTACAGAGTAAAAACATCCATCCATCCATACTTACAAACTTTCGCGTTTATAATATACACCATCGTTTGGAGCGTTGCGCACAGAGCTCTTCTCAGTTAGTGTGATTTATCTCACAGATCGTTAGAAGGTTTATAAATGCACAGGAGGTCAGTGATTTTTAGGTGTATATTTATGGGCTTTCTTCAGCTCATTTTGCAGATACATTTTTTATATTATGTGGTTCATCTTGACTATTCTGTGACTTCTTTGAAAATATATAGGAATTCCTATTTTCGAAGTTTCATGACTTTTTCAGTCTGATAAGGTAGAATAAGGTTATTTTGATGTTAAACCTTACCGCGATTTGTCTGACCACAACTTCACCAAGAGGTGTGTAGAGGTTTTGCCTTACTGATGACCGCTCCCTTTCGGCACATTCTGTGCAGACTTAAACTCTCATTTCAGTAATGTAGGACAGTTTATTCTCACCCTCCGGACACCTTAACGTTTGATAATATTTCTTATGAATTGTTGGCGGTTAGTTTGGGGCTCGATGTATTTATTGTACCCATAAAGCGTTTGTTGTGATGACGTATCGGTTGGTGTATATGGCTTATGGTTTGAGATTATGTTTTTCGAAGGAGATTGGGTGGTTGATTTTTTCTTTCTTTTAGAGTTCCGTACCCAAAGGGTAAAACGGGACCGTTTTACTAAAACTCCGTTGCCTGCCTGTCTGTCTGTCACCAGGTGGTATCTCATAAACCGTGATAGTAACAGACTTGAAACTTTTACAGATGATGTATCTCTGCTGGCGCTTTAACAACAAATTAAAATAAACAGAACAACAAACTAAAAAACAGAATAAAATAAATATTTACGGGGGCTCTCATACAACAAACGTGATTTTTTTGCCATTTGCCCGATCCAAATATTCTACGAGTATCCGTTAGTAGTACTACGGATCGTTACCTGAGTAGGTGTAAATTTTAAGAATGCAATGTAACCACCACTGGCTAAATTAGTCGCTAGCGTTGGGTGTGCTATCATTTATCATTAAAAATGGTTACAGTTTTCAAAAGATGATCATTGATCAAAAGTTATATTACCGAGCAGGATTCGAACCCGCGACCAGTTCCTCTTGTGTAAGTAAGCACTATAAAAGCGTTCCCATCAACTTCATTTTCTCAGCGCTATCTAAGTTTCAACACCTCTATAATAAGCGGGAATAAAATTGATCAGTTAATTCAATCACCATTAAAACGTCTGCAAGAACGGTGGCTATGGAGTTTTACGAGCAAATGAACGGCTAATGTTATTCCGTCAATACTATAAATTTAATTTTAGTTCAGGTGAGTCCCTAGACATATTAAAATGTAAATCACACGGCCGATTTAATTTCAGGCTTGGAGAAGCTTAATAGGGTGGCGCAATGTGGAAGATGTAGCGATTAAAATGAAGTTAGGCATGACTCCATCAAGAGAAGCCTCTGACGTAACGCCTCACCACCACCACCACTGGTTCCCGCACCCGACTCTTGCCGCTCTCGTATGAAGCTCGACGCTCGACACTCGACGCCGAGCCTCACCTTCGAGCCCACAATGCCAGGTTGCTGATATCGTTTAATGATTAAATGACACTATGTCTGTCTAACCAATTATAAGAACCGTTGTCCTGACTGACTGACATATAGACAACGCATAGCTTAAGCCGCTGGTCATAGGGACTTCACATTTTCAGGTTATTATTCGACTTGGAGAGAAGACTTGTTCTAAGAAAGAAATTCCCGAAAATCAACCCCTAAACGCGGACGAAGTCGCGCACGTTTATGTACGACTAGCGGCTGCTTGCAGCTTCGCCTGCATGGCAGTTTATTCCCGTTCCCGTTATTTTTTCGGGATAAAATCATAGTAGCTTTATGCATGCAAAGTCTCAGCCCGATCGGTTTAAAATTGACAAAGTTTCATACAAAGTTTCATCCCCTATTTATCCCCTTGGGGGTAGAATTAATCAAAATCCTTTCTTAGCAGATGCCTACGTCATAACATCTACCTGCATGCCAAATTTCAGCCCGATCCGTCCAGTGGTTTGGGCTGTGCGTTGATAGATCACTATGTCAGTCAGTCACCTTTGAGTTATATTTAGAAGATTTTCTGTGTCATTTTTGCGCAGGGCCTTTTCACCTTTCAATATCCGTCGTCAGCTTGCATTTTAAGCCAATGCTAGAATACTAGTTGGCTCAGAGACCCTGCCAGAGGCGACGCGGTTGCTGGCTCCAAACAAATTGCACGAAATTGCTGACCCCTGCTAGTTGGATATTCAGGTGCAACTGGGATTGACCACCGGGTTATTTACCTACATGGCTCCCACTTACGTAAGGAGTGATGGGAAGACGTGGTAGAAAATTAAGGATTAAAACAATTAAACTTTTTCTTGAATTGGATTTGGTAGACCGGTATGAAAACTTCTTATGTTTCATATAAAAATTTGGACCACAAAATTTTTTTCTGTCGTCATGCAGCTCGCTATTTTTTGGTTTAAAGGGTGTGGGAGCCAGTGAAATTACAGGCACATGAGGCTAACACCTGTTTGCCTCAGGTTGTTGGACGTAGGGTAGTGCATCATAGGATACGTTCATAACGAACGTGACTTGCGAGACAATGCATTGATATAGGAAATTCTAACCTCTTAAGATTAGGTGAACAATGTGAGGCTTCCAACAGACGCACACCAAACATCTATGATCATCACAATATAAATGCTTATCCTCGGTGAGAATCGAACTCACAACTTCCAATACTGAAGGCAGACCACAGCAATTAATCTGATATCTACCGTGCTTGGGGATAAATTCGTGATGCTGTTTCTATTTCTAAGTATAATATAAAATATATTATTCAGTCGCAGTGACAAGTTTCTGTGTAGACTGTGTAGGTCTAATGTTGCTCAAATAGCCATGGTCCGCAAACACTAATGTGTTATCTTTGCACTGTCGCTACTTTGCGGCCCTAATGCGTTTGCTGTGTAAACTGCGGCCAACATTAGCTACGACAGGACGGAATTACATCGGAGCGTATTTCCGACCAATATATCAACTATATTGACAATGGGTGCGATCGGTATAAAGCGTTTGAATTATTGCTCGCCTAAGGATCTTGGGCAGTAACCTCTTGGCTATGTTTGACATGCCGTTCAATAGTTGACCGAGCGAGCGAAGTCTGGTGAAATTAGCTTTCCTCTATCATTGTAGGTACTCATTTACAGACCATCTACCGTGAGATTTTATATTAACATTGATAGACTGTCCTTAGGCTTCAATCTCAATATCAATTCAATCTCTTCTTGGTGGTAAGTGACGATGAAGCCGATGATGAAACAGGACCGAGTTGACGCCGTTGACGATAGCCCCTCAGATCTTATTGACAACTTTGTGACCAAAACTAGGTTTCACGACTTCTTTGACATTGTTATTTTGTAAAAATAAATACTTTATAACAATCGGAAAAACTTAATTCCACAACTGAAAAGTTTAAAATGCGACATAAAAAGAAACACACCGCGACGCGGTCGATGCAGTTAAACTTTAAAACAGTCTATTATAACTCGGGTAGAAGTTTATAGAAACAATTTGAAACTAGTATTTGTTGAATCTAATATTAAACGTACCGTGGAAAATATTCCATTTTATTTATTGTGTTGTGGAAGTTTGACATGAACTTATAGTGCAAAGCTCAATGGGCCAAAGTACTGCAAGTAACAAAATAAAGATAGTAGGTATTTTTAGTGGCTAAGTATATTTTATCAGAAACATGGAAATTCTTAGTTAATAATCACATGAACCGGACTATTACTAAGTTTTGTTTTTTATACAACTATACAGAGTGTAAACATTTAGATCGGTCAGTAAGATGGATTCTAACGGATGGTTCCTAAGAACAGATCTGCGTATGTCTTTCAGACTTTCCCACACTGACCGATCTAAATGTTACACCCTGTATATTACTGATGGAACAAACAGTGGCAATAAATGGTTATCATCGCCTATAACAAAGCATTGCCTCGTAGGTCACGCTGGTAAGGAACGTGCCTTACAATGCATCGTTAAGCGTCCATCAACCTAAAGCATATAGGTATTAAGCACAATACAAGTAAACGGTGGGAACCAAGCCGTAAGTTTCTTTTCTGTTCTTCTAGACTTGGTCGCGAGGAACTGACGTCTACATTCCCGTAGCTTTGAAAATATTCTAAAAGATCCCGGGATAAAGACTATTGTGTACAATAGACACAAAGGTTAGAATATCTCCTCCGAAAACAATAAACAAAGTACTGACCTTTTGAGTTACATTACGGGGTAACTCGGTAACCGTTCCACAGTCAAGTTGCCACTGCCTCGTATGCCACGCAGTGTATTTCAAAACAACAACACAAAACTCCGTGTATTCATTTTTTGATAACCCTGTTCACTTTAAGGGTCACGATAAAAGCTAAACTCTAGTATATAGAACTATTGGAACGCGCACGACTTCTACCACGTGAAGTTATTTGTTTACAAACTTCAATTCCTGCTTCACCCCTTCAGGGGTAAAATTTCAGGAATTATTTTCTTACGTACGCACCAAGACAAATAAACCCTGAAAATTCAATTCTCAGTCCAAGTCCAACTAGTGGTTTATAGTCTGTGCGTTGTATAGATGTCAAACAGTCAGGACAAACATTCTTGTAAGTGATGTGATATATATATTAATTTCGCTGTGCTGCTGTATATAATGCTGTGACTGCTAGGTGGCGTCATATTGCGTGATATTGCGTCTTATTTCGTTCAATAAACTTATTCATAGAATCTAGAACGTATACATAAAATTTATCACCCATATCTTAGCGAGTACATCACGGGATTAGACTAATATACCGTAAAATACACCAGACGCCTAAATGACGATACACATCAAAAAGAATATTCTCATATTTGCCATATTTCTCATCCAAATAGCTGAGGAGAGGACTGGGATCAAAAGGAATTGGGGACGCCGTTTCAGTTCATCCAAGTTTGAAGTTATTTTCACATTCAACTTAAACCTCCGTTGCACCCTTTTAAAGGTTAAATTTCAAGAATTACCTTCTTACGCACCAAGACAATATACCTACTCTGAAAATTTTAAGCCCCTACGACCTGCGGTTTGGGTGTGTTATGTCAGACAGTCAGTCAAGACAAATATGCTTATCTATACTAATATTATAAAAAGGAAAGATTTTATTGTTTGTTTGTTTGTTTGCATTGAATAGGCTCTGAAACTACTGGGCCGATTCGAAATTTTTTTTTACTGTTGGGAAGCTACACTATCCCCGGGCGACAGGCTATATTATATTTTCAAAAAAATTAGGGATCCTTACAAAAACCCGTGCGAAGCCGGAACGGACCACTAGTAACGGATAAATAGAGTTAATTTTATAAACAGAAAATACGTGTATTGTGAAAAATATACTCAGGTCAAACTACACGACTCTCATATTTGAATAAAAATAGCTCTATTTGCATTTTTTGCGACCGTAGCACAACCCCAAACAAACAAACTTTTTCATATGATATTTGAGCAGGTAAGTAATTAAAAAAACTCATTTTATTAGATACCGTCACAATAAAAGGTAATTTATCTTCAAGTATCTAAATGTCAACCACCAAGAGCGAAATAAAAAGGACCTTCCATTTCATGTAACAATTAGAAAGAGGGAGTAAAAAGGCCGAGTGAAAGTCGGCACACGATGCGTTGCGGTGGCGGCAGTGCGGTACGACGCGATGCGGCGGCGGCGCGGTGGAGTACTGGCACTGGCTCCCGACATGAAAGGCCAAATCTTTTAAAATCACGTTTGTTGTGTGAGAGCTCCCTTTATTTTTTTTTTCTGTTTTATTTTGTTGTTAAAGCGGCAACAGAAATACATCATCTGTGCAGTGGCGGATTTGCAGTCTCGGCCGCCCTAGGCCCCAAGCCATCAGCCGCCCCTTTCTCAGCATCCAGCATATACTGCCTTACTAAGCGCACTAAGGGTAAATCCGCCACTGCATCTGTGAAAATTTCAACTCTGTTCATGAGATACAGTCTGGCGACAGACGGCAGACAAACATATAGAAAGAGACAGACAGCGGAGTCTTAGTAATAGGGTCCCGTTTTACTCTTTGGGTACGGAACCCTAAAAAATAAATAGAATCACCACTTTAATCTGCAAACAAGGTACCAAGTATCCACTTGAGACTTTTTGAGTATATCTAACGGGTGAGAGGTACATTCAGAATACATTTAGCCCACATTTATTAAAACACTTCACCGGATGAACTCTACCGCACAGCATAGTGTGGCCCGGCTTTAAGGGACTCCACAATAAATTATTAAGGAGACAAAGTTTGGGGAATGTTTTTATGTCTAGGAAAAGAAGTCTGAACCATTAATCTGGGTCGGACGTACTAATCGGGTAGCGGGTCTTTTATTGTGCTCAAGTTTTGCATTGTAGGTTTAAAGATGATACCATTGGGCCATTTCTGAAGACTTTCTTAGAATTGTCCTCTTTTATACAGTAAAACTTTTACCTAGACAACAGTGTCCAATAAGTAAACTAGTTTTTAAAGTATGTAGAAAGATAAACATTCATCATTATCTATTGATTATTTGATCACCGTTGTGGCGCGGCGGGTGAATGTCCGCCTGCGACGCAAAAGATTGCGGGTTCGAGTTGACTTTTGAATTAGATAATTATGCGCGGTATCAATAACGCAAATACAGAGGGTTGCCTGATTCCTGTGCAAATGACAAATTTATGTACTCACACAGAATATTTTTACAAGAACATGGTGGAAGTAGAATACCATGGTTCCTTGGTATTCAGTCTCACCTAAACCTAACGATTTCCTTTGAAGTATAAATCGATACAAAAATTGTACCCTAACTAAAACAGTGCTGAGGTTCGCCAGAGAAATAATGTTGCTGAATTTCAGGAAATATGATGGCGTTACCGCTTGCCACACCATAGTGAACTAGTACGATTACAGTACCGCAACACCATGCAAGTAACGATAAATAATGTATAGATAATACAAATTTACGTAATAAATTTAAATTAAATTATATCAGTTTAATTATTATATATTAGGCTCGATCCCACCGAGAACAAATATTTGTGTTAAGAACACAATGGTAGACAGAGGTACAGTCAGCTGCTCTAGAATGTACCTATACAAGTCGTAACATTCAAAATAGTGTCACTGTTCAAGCCAAAAATGATCAACTGATTACATGAATATTATAATGTCAGATCTGACATCATTGACGTACTTTTCTCCTAATGACAGGCTCCTGTTCTATAAAAATTAAAACTAGAAGAAGATTGGACACTGTAGTAAGTTTACTATGTCTCTGTTGGACGACAACCACAAGTAGCGACACTGTCGGTTTGTTTTATCGCTAATACTTTAGATTTTATAGCCGATAATAAATTGAACTTATGGCTCAAGTTAATTAAATTTTCTTAAAACCCTCGTGTTGGGGATTACATCGAATGTTTGGTTTAACGGAACTAAAAGTTAAGTGTTTTTACTTTGAAAGTGTTGTTACAAAGTTTTCCTCATCTCGGTTTTTGATGTTTTCTCTTGAAACTGAGTTGAACGAGAGTTGGAAGAAGTTTGAAGTAAAAATATTTATAAAAATTATACGTATCCGGCCTCCGTAACAAACTAATATTAAATGACAATCTTTTAGTTACAACATGCTTGCAACATATGGGATACCAATTACTGCAAAATGTAGGTATGTGCCAAGCACAATACTTTTTTCTTTATACAACTTGCTGATGGAACAAGCAGATGGCCCACCTGATGTAAAGTGGTTACCATCACCTATAACAAAGCATTGCCTCGTAGGTCACGCTCGTTAGGAACGTCACCTACAATGCATTACTCAGCGTCCATCAACTTGAGGCATATAGGTGTTAAGCCTCATGTGCCTGTAATGTCACCGGCACCCATACCCTTCAAATAGGAACACAGCAAGCTGCTTGGCGGCAGAAATGGACATGGACGTACCTCTTACTACTCCCATTAGACATCCTCAAAAAACCTCGAGTCTTCATGGTACTATATACACATATCTACCGTGCCTAGAGATTATAGTCGTGAAGTTATTTCTTTCCATTTCCTGTGGTACAATTTGTTTTTCCCATATTCTATCAAATAACTATTTCAGTCCAAGCTGTTTCTATAGAGCCAATACCGTTTGCCAAGGCTAAACAACATATTCTTGGTCTTCATTCCCCTCTACCGAGATTTACACACCCTATTTACAACCACAAACAATACCATAAACTAAGACGGCCACGAACCGATGTACGTATAAAACCTACGTGATGCTGGAAATTTAATGAAACAAAACATTTTGTTTCTCTATTCGGTGAATTACGGTCGAATAAAACACTGGTGACAAGAAAGAAGTTACTACCCTAAAGGGGCTACGATGGACGGTAGGACGTCACAGCATTTTATTACACAAAGGACAGGCCAGTCACTGTATTCTTTGGGGATAAACAAGAAAAAATATTGCAATGCGAAAAGAAACATTGGGGCTGTTTTGACGTAAATCTTTGCCGATTATAAGAGTTTTTGTACCTTCGATCAATAATACCCCTAGATGACGCGTCACATACAAAATCTTAGCTAAAAGAAAAACAGTTCAACCTAGTTCAACCATGTCACCTAGAAAATAATGTCACTAATTGTCAAAACAAAATAAAACACTTGTGAAGTGAGCTCTTATTTATCGAGACGGATTTTTTCCGCAAACCCTATATCTAAGGGTATCATTGATCGAAGCTTTGTACTGACTCGCCGGCATAATATAGACAACGCACAGTCGAATCTACAGGTCATAGAAAAACTTTAAGGGTATATTTGTCTAAGTGTGAAGAAAGGTACTAAAAAAGGAATTTCCGAAATTAACCCATAATAAGGGTTGAAGTTTGTATGAAAATACGACAAAGTTGCGTGCCTTTCGCTAGTTGGCTTAAACTTTTGGTATTAAACTAATTGTGGTTTTGTAAAAGTATAAGTTTAATGCGTAACATATTAGAACTTCAAGATATATAGCTATATATAGCAATATATATAGCTCTGCTTTATCTGCATGTATTGTAATAAGTATGTCAGTTATCTAGTGTACTAGATGACTGAACATACTTATTACAATATATTACAGGAGGTTGCGGGTTCGATTCCAACCTTGGCATAAATGTTTGTACGATCTGCAAATATTTATTCCGGGTATTCTAGGTGTTTTCCAGGTACCTATAATAAAAAATATCTATGTATGTAATGTATTAAGTATATCAGTAATCTAGTAGGTACCTATATCACAAGCTTTGCTTAGCTTGAGGCTAGATGATGCTGTGTGGATTATCCAGCATTATTATATACTGTTTTATTTTATTAGAGCTTATTATAGAAATAATATTGAGAAATCTGGTTTCATCAGAATAATATTTGTGCCAATATGATGCTCGCGTACGATGTTTTCAAAGTTGCAATTTCGTCGACATTCAGTTAGGTGAAAATGAACATCTTTACTTTAATTTAATATCAGTCTGTCAGTGAAATTAAGCCCCTATTCATATTCAAATTACTTTAAGACGTCTAGCGTGATAGTCATGATATTAGTTATATTAAACTTGGTCTAGAATCTACACTAAACTAAACTCTAAATAAAAGTAATGCTGGACAATTTACACAGCATCATCTAGCCCCAAGTTAAGCTGAGCTTGTGTTATGGGTACTTGATGACTGATATACATAATATAATACATTACATACATACATATTTTTTATTATACGTAGAAAATACCCAGAACACCCGAAATAAATATTTGCAGATCGTACAAACATTTATTCCAACGGACATTCGCCATTTTACGCAAAAGTTCAGGTCTACTCAGACAATGCCGCTTGCTAGAAGTAGGCATGATGGTAATACTATCCTAGACGTGCCCTTCTCTAAAACCTCCACTACTGAGTAAAAGCCAAAGATGTTCAAATATCCCCTTATGTATTTGCTACACCCACAGAATATAATATGAGTAACTATTCTCATAAAACTCAATTTAACTAAAATCTGATCTCAACCCCCTGCAGAATCTGCTTGGGAACCAACGAGTGATTTCAATTCTAGATAAGTAGATTTGGCCTCTTTCCGTTAGATTTACTTTGTTAGTTTAATAGATGACGTTTTACTCGAGATACCAGCAAAACTAGCATGACGTAGGTACATAGTTCTAAAGTTTACCTCCATATACGTATAAACATTATTTGATCTCCTGTCACTAGATGTTAGATGTTTTTTTTTGAAATGCGTAAGATTACTAAAATATTTTTTTTATACAACATTCTGATGGAAGAAGAGATGGCCTACCTGGTGTTGAATGGTTACCATCGCCTATAACAAAGTATTGCACCGCAGGTCACGCTCTTTACGAACGTGCCCTACGATACATTGACACGTCTATCAGCATGAGGCATACAGGTGTTAAACTTCAAGTGCCTATATTTTCACCGATATTCACTAAGGGTTCTGAACCATTATCTATACTATATATATACCTACATACACATTAGGCTTAACACCAGTATGTCTCAGCATGGTTGGTAGTGCATTATAGGGCACGTACATGACGTGAGTGACATACAAAGAAATGCGTTATGGGTGATGGTTACTACTTAACATCAGGTGGGCCATATACTTGTTCCACCAGAAGTAGCAAAAAAAAATACTCCCTGAAAATCTTCGACGATTTATAAAACATCTCCAGATATATGCAAGTGCCTGTTTACTTTACTTATATCTTCCATTGCATTGCATGTCGTGCCAACCCAAAGTTTCATTTTATTTTATAACCTTTTAAAGGATTAAATTCGAACCATGATCACTTCGATACCCGAATGTATTGGATATCCAATAATCCCTGCTTAATAAGTTAGCAAATAACGCAAATTACCTGCTGGGGCCGCTTGGCAATAATATTAATTGATTCTGATACTGTGCACCTGGGTGCTGCATCCATGAGTCGGACGGATTCAGGTTCTACTTTTATAAACGACTAGCGGCCGCTCGCAGCTTCGCCTGCGTGGCAGTTTTTTCCCGTTCCCGTTAAACTTTCATACCCTATTTTATCCCCTTAGGAGTAGAATTCATCAAAATCCTTTTTTAGCGGATGCCTACGTCATAACATCTACCTGCATGCCAAATTTCAGTCCGATCCGTCCAGTGGTTTGGGCTGTGCGTTGATAGATCACTAGGGCAGTCAGTCAGTCAGTCACCTTTGAGTTATATATATTTAGATAAACGAAGTTTCGTATTGTCGTTTTGTAATATCATCATCATCATCAGCCTATAGAAGTCACTGGACATATGCCTCCTCCACAAGTTTCCAGGAAGAACGATTCTGAGCCCTTTCCATTTATCGACTTCCCGCGGTCCTTACCATGTCGTCAGTCCATCGGGTAGGAGGACGTCTTACGCTTCGTCTTC
The DNA here is from genome assembly GCA_947095575.1 of Electrophaes corylata. Lineage (NCBI taxonomy): Eukaryota > Metazoa > Arthropoda > Insecta > Lepidoptera > Geometridae > Electrophaes > Electrophaes corylata. The sequence continues at coordinate 8,966,168 of OX352715.1, read as the reverse complement.
CGGTTTGTGGTCTTCCCTCACACCCTCCCTTCTTTTTGTAATATACTGCGGGGCAACTCGGTAGCCGTGAAAAGTCAAGTTGCCTCTGCCCGACATGCCGCGTAGTGTAACTCAAAACGACAATACGAAGCTTCGTTTATCGTTTCTAAGAGTAGACCTGCTGGAAACTAAGTAAGGTTTGGGAGACATTTTCCAGAGGCTCAACTCTCGTTATTTATATGAGCTAAGACAAGATTGAAATACGAATTTGATTGTCGAAATTGGGCTTGCTTGAAATGTCAGTTTCAAAGAATACTATTTGGAGATTGACAATGACACGTAGAAACTTTAATTTGACGATATTTCTTTACGAGGATTGGGCCTCAGAATGTGCGTGCGTGTTTTGACGCAAAGCAAAATACATTTCATAAATAAATATTAGCAAACATTCACTCAACATCTAGCCCCAAACTAAGCAGAGTTTTTGTTATGGGTACTAGATGACTAATATTTTTAATACAATACATAACATACATACATATTTTTTATTATACATAGAAAATACCCAGGATACCCGGAATAAATTGCATTGCGGAATAATTGCAGATCGTACAAACATTTATCCCAAGGCGGGAATCGAACCCGCAACCTCCTGGTCGCAGGCGAACATTCGCCCGCCGCACCACATCGGTTTAAATTACACTGCGCGGCATGTAAGACAGCGAGAACTTGACTGTGGATTGGATTACCGAGGCTCCGCAATGTAACACAAAACAACAATACGAATTTTCGTTTATGGTTTTCAAAAGATATACAGTCCTTAGTCCGTTCGCCGTGTAAATTGTTAATAGTCAAGTGAGTGTTATACCAATCCCGAGATAAATTATTTAGTTTGTTTACGCAATGACCTGACAAAGAGAATTCGGTTTTGGCGTTAATATTATATGTCGTTCACTGACCGGCAATGCCGGAAATCAATTGGGGTAAGATAAAATGTCTTGGTTTTAAATTTGTGTATGTAACTATAGGTTTTTTATTGGAATAACTTACCTTTGCCTATAATATTAGTGAATATAAAAAAAAACAGCATCACGACTTTATTCCCCAAGAACGGTAAATATACCCTCTAATTTCTTAGTACCAAGTACTTAAGATTCTTCCAGGATGTCTAATGGGGTAGTCAGAGGTATGTCCATATAGCATTTGAGAGCCAGTACTCTCAAACGGTGAAGAAAAACCAGAAGAACAAAGTTCGAGACAGGACTTCTACTGACACTGAATTTAGATTTACCCAATAAAGATTTCAAATTTTTTTTTATACAACTTGTTGATGGAACAAGCAGATGGTCCTCCTGATGTTAAGTGGTTACTATCGCCTAAAACAAAGTATTGCATTGTAGGTCACGTTCGTTAGGAACGTGCCCTGCGATGCACTGCTCAGCGTCCATCAACCTGAGCCAGGTGTTAAGCCTCATGTGCCTGTAATTACACCGGCACCCACACCCTTCAATCCGGAACACAGCAAGCTGCTTGGCGACAGAAATAGGCATGGTGGTAGTACTTCCCCGGACGAGCCCTTCACTAAGAGCTCTTCTACTAAATCTTTCATTCTCATTCTCATTAACAAGTATGACCGATGAGAAGTGACGATCGATGTGGTGCGGCGGGCGAATGTCCGCCTGCGACGCAGGAGGTTGCGGGTTCGATTCCCGCCTTGGGATAAATATTTGTACGATCTGCAAATATTTATTTCGGGTGTTCTGGGGGTTTTCTATGTATAATAAAAAAATATCTATATATGTTATGTATTGTATTAAGTATATCAGTCATCTAGTACCCATAAGCTCTGCTTAGCTTGGGGCTAGATGATGCTGTGTGGATTGTCCAGCATTATTATTATTATTATTATTAGTATAAAAAAACACCAATATATACCTATAATATACCTACTGATGTATTGTTGCCGCATGGTCTATATTGTTGCCGCATAGTCTATAGCCAGCTGGTCGTCTGTACACTACAAGTAAACTGAGCTTAATTAAACGACCCTGTCTCATTGTTGTGGCTCCTGTAGCGTCGTCAAATGAACACTTAATTAGATATATGGAGCCCTTAAGGCGTGACACACAGACCTCGTAGAAATGAAGTCAAAGTCAAAGATCATTAATTCGGTAATATCCGCAGGGATCATCTTGAAACGTCTTAAATCTAGGTTAATCTAAGCGCCAGTTCCTCGCGACCCAGCCTAGAAGAACCGGCAAGAAACTTACGGCTTGGTTCCTACCGTTTTTTTGTATGATCCTGTTACAAAGTAATAATACTCGTAATGTAAATAATGACACTCCAGTGTAGTGCCAATCTAACTTAATAAGGTATGAAACTTGAAGACCTCGTATCCAGAACTTAGAAGAACTTAGGGAATATAATACAATGTTTTTTTGGGTTACTTTTAAATCAGCGTCCATGGTAAACTAAAAAATAAATTATGTGAATTTTTTTACACAATATCATCTAGATTGTTATTATGAGAGCTAGATAGCTTATAGAATACTTATATACTTTTTTGTAAATACATACTTAGAATACATATAACACCCAGACACAGAGCACATCTATGTTCATCACACAAATACTTGTTCTTGGTGGGGATAAAACCCACTACTGACTGAACTGAGCTGTGATGGCTGTCAGTTATTGGATATTATGGAGAGCGTATTGAAACCGGGTACAAGTTCAGCCAAAATCAAGTTGGATGGCGTGATTTGGTACATCTTCCAACATGTTTGGAAAACTTAGCGGCCGTGTGTCTAAAACCCTTCTTGTGTTAACGTTATTAAATTTTCACGATAACATTGTTGGGTACCACTATCCTAATAAGAAGTATTGTCGGTACTTGGTCGAATTTATATTCAGGTGTTTCATAGAGAGAATCCCCAAAGATTGCTTTTTAATTAAATTTCAAATGAGCCTTTTGTTAGAACCCGATAAGAATAAAACTAGTTAAATTCACTAAACTATTAATTAACCTTTGCTTTTCAAATAGATTGAAAATATGATGGAGTGATTTTGAAAGGTTTCGCAGTTTAGGGGGCATTTGTTTGGGTTCATCAGGGTGTTTGCTAGCAAAATAATAGCTTATTTCAAGTTATAATTATTATACTGTGATCGATAAACCTCTATTTGGTCGGCATGGTAGGTTGTTTTGCTTTGATTTATTGTTTTTTATAGCTGTTTAGCTTTAAGATTGGGCGCTACAAATCGCGACACAGTTTTTACTACTGTGATTTTTAGTGTTCTTTTTTGTTTCTTGCACTTAGTCTATTAATAACTTGTAAATAAAATAAATAAATAATAATAATAAATAATGGTTAGTGTATATTTTTGTTAATTATTGTATATTTTAATGCCAGTGCTCTTAAACGGTGAAGAAAAACATCGTGAAGATATGAGTAAGAAAGGAGTGAACACTGAGATAATAATAATAATAATATGCTGGACTATCCACACAGCATCATCTAGCCCCAAGCTAAGCAGAGCTTGTATTATGGGTACTAGATGGCTGATATACTTAATACAATGCATTACATACATAGATATTTTATATTATACATAGAAAACACCCAGAACACCCGGAATAAATACTTGCAACTTAGAAAAATATTAATCCCAAGGCGGGGATCGAACCCGCAACCTCCTGCGTCGCAGGCGGACATGACGAGTGATAAAAGAGAGTGAAAGAAATAAACCTGTTGTGCTGACCCCACTTATTTATTTATTTATTTAATTCTTTATTGCACTAAAATAAATTGTACAAAAGGTGAGCTTAATGCTCGATAGCATTATCTACCAGCCAACCTAGACAGGTAAGAAACAGTGGTTGGCGTGCTGAAACTAAACATCAAAAAGTTTTAACATAATTATCTACTAACTACATTCTGATTATACATACCTACATAACAATTTATCTAATTATCCCACTTAGTGTGGGATAAGGGCAGGAAGATAAGGTAGTAGTTAGTAAGCAATAAGTCAAAAGTCAAAAAGCATTTATTCAGTTATATCCAGGGGTCATCTTGAAACGTCTGAAAGCCAGGCGTCAGTTCCTAGCGACCAAACCTAGAAGAAGTCAATATAGTTAAAAATGTTATATTTCTTATTGATTAAACAATACAAACACAAATAAAATCGCGCGCGTTTTACTAATTTGACAAAATAATTTACAAATATCGATATTAATTGCGGGCTCAGCTGGTATCCCTGGATTGCTGCGGCCTCAATTACGTCACAACAATCCTGAGGGGCAATTAATATGATTGAAGTCCATAAACTAGAATTTCGAGTGTTTATAATTATAGAGCTGGTTGGTGATGGTACTTGTGTTTAATGAAGTGGGTAAGGCCTCGTCTTCATTGGCATATCATCATTAGAACCATAATTATCATCAATCTTAATATATATAACTCAAAGGTGACTGACTGACTGACATAGTGATCTATCAACGCACAGCCCAAACCACTAGGCGGATCGGGCTGAAATTTGACATGCAGGTAGATGTTATGTAGGCATCCGCTAAGAAAGGATTATGATTAATTCTACCCCCAAGGGGATAAAATAGGGGATGAAAGTTTGTTTGAAACTTTGTCAATTTTAAACCGATTGGGCAGAGACTTTGCATGCATAAAGCTACTTGATTTTATCCCGAAAAAATAACGGGAACGGGAAAAAACTGCCACGCAGGCGAAGCTGCAAGCGGCCGCTAGTAATATATATTATGGTTACACTGCAACCATCAATTGTTGATGACGATGTCAATAGTAAAATAATAATAACAAGAAACAATAATAGTAATAGTATAAAAGATAAACATCATCAACAAGTGATATGAATAGTTATAGTGTAACTTCATCAACATCACTCGTTGATGAAGATTCTTAAGTGGTTTAGTAACCCCTATGATCCGCGGACTACTGGTGGTACATGAGTCCCAATAAGCCGACGTCAAACCTAGGTGGTTGCGGATGGTATAGCCCCACCACCACACGCAGGCTAGGGCTGCATAAACTATACTAATTATAAGAATCTTTATCCTGATAGACTGATCTAAAGACAACGCGAAGCTGAAGCCACTGGTCGTAGAGACTTGAAATTTTAAGGATATATTTGTTGGTGCGCAGAGGAGTGCTAAGAAAGGAATGCCTGAAATTCAACCCCTTAACGGGAACAGCAGGAATTGCAGTTTGTGTGAAAATAACTCCACGCAGGATTTTTTTGCAGCTGAGACGATATTGAAACTAGAATTTTGTCATGTCAAAATGGCCGGTCTGAATTTTCAGTTTCTGTAGGTTGACACGATCAAAACTTGAATTTGATTATTTTTCGTTGCGCTTAAAAGAGTCGGGCCTCAGTCAAAACCCGCAAACATCCTACTATTATACCTAATGTTATAAACGCGAAAGTTTGTAAGTATGGATGGATGAATGGATGTTTGTTACTCTTTCACGCTCTAACCAGAAGACCAATTTAGTTAAAATTTGGAATAAACATAGCTTTTAACTAATGGGAACGGGAAAAAAACTGCCACGCGGGCGAAGCTGCGAGCGGCCGCTAGTACTAAATATTATTATAATAACGATGAGTCGGTTCATTTTCGGGAGACGTGAAAAAAGCCAGACATTTTTTTTACAAAACAAACAGCTTCCTAACCTATAAAAATAAGTCACACATCGTTTTAAAAGTTCCGCTACAAGTTATCAAGACAGGGACACGTACCGAACTGTAGACGAAGTATGGTAATAAAGCACGCTTGTCTCTGATATTACCCCATTATGTCCTCCGGCTTAATTTATGCCGTTGCTAAGTCATAAGGTACTACAAGCTAGTGTAGTTTGCTATACATCTCACTGGATATGGTTGAGCCTGTTTAAACCATAGAATAATGACCTTATTCTATGATTAAAACAACGCGAATGATTCGCGAATTTCGCGTTGTGGCAGTTTGACAGGAATTTGCAAATTGCTACTTATAATACAGTGACGATGCTTTGTATTGATTTTTTAAGCCACGCGGTAGCCGCGTGACGGTCATTTACCCATTTTTATAGTGCTGATGGAACATGTTTAAGGCCCACCTGGTATAAAGTGGTAACCATCACCTAATACCTATTTTTTGTTTTACTACTTAGGTATTTGTATAAGTCGTCCACGTTAACTGTTTTTTGTTTTATCTATATATTGCTATCAGTGGAAACTTTTAATTGGCCTTTAGAATATGTGTTTTGAATTTATTAGATTTTTGTGTACCTAGCTGTAAGTTTTCTTAAAATTATAAAATAAAATAACTAAGCATTGCCTTGTATGTCAAGCACGTTAGGTACTTGTCTTACGATGTACTACCCTGCTTCTACCAACCTGAGGCATACTGGTGCTAAGCCTCATGTGCCTGTAATTTCACCAGCACATTACCATACCCTTGAAACCGCAACACAGCAATGCGAGCATCACTACATTGCGGCAGAAATATGTACGATGGTAGTACATCTCCGGACGAGCCCTTTCACAAAAACCTCTACTACTGCTTAAAGGTCATGGAACTATATAAAATAAATAAATAAAATAAATAAATAAATAATGCCGGACGATCCACACAGCATCATCTAGCCCCAAGCTAAGCAGAGCTTGTGTTATGGGTACTAGATGACTGATATACTTAATACAATATTATATTACATACATAGATATTTTTTATTATACATAGAAAATACCCAGAACACCCGAAATAAATATTTGCAGATCGTACAAACATTTATCCCAAGGCGGGAATCGAACCCGCAACCTCTGCGTCGCAGGCGAATATTCGCCCGCCGCGCCACATCGGTCGTCAATGTCGTCGGTATGGCCGGGTTGACATGCTATCATCATCATCATCAGCCTATAGAAGTCCACTGCTGGACATAGGCCTCCCCCACAAGTTTCCAGGAAGAACGATTCTGAGCCCTTTCCATCCATCGACTTCCCGCGGTCCTAACAATGTCGTCACTCCATCGGGTAGGAGGACGTCCTACGCTTCGTCTTCGTCTTTGACATACTGCATGGCATAACTGAAATTAAACAGTAACAGAAGCCCGCACAAGTAAGCTATTTAAAAAATATCCAATGAATGAAGTGCCTTGTAGTTTTTATGACAGTTTTTTTGTCAAAAACTGTATCTTTAACTTTTCTTTAACAAATAATAGTTTGGTTGAATGATCAACGTTCTCGCTTGGTTCAGATACAAAATATTAATAATAAGCGACGACCGATGTGGAGCGGCGGGCGAATGTCCGCCTGCGACGCAGGAGGTTGCGGGTTCAATTCCCGCCTTGGGATAAATGTTTGCACGATCTGCAAATATTTATTTCGGGTGTTCTGGGTATTATCTATGTATAATAAAAAATATCTATGCATGTAATGTAATGTATTAAGAATATCAGTCATCTAGTACCCATAACACAAGCTCTGATTAGCTTGGGGCTAGATGATGCTGTGTGGATTGTCCATTATAATAATAATATTAATAATAATGCTAATGCCTTATCCAGTTCTCTTATAGTTTTGTCCTGAGTCGTGCCAACGCGGGACTTGAGAGAAACTTAACGATTTATCACACTCCTTTCAAAAAGTTTAGTTTTAAACGCTAGGCTAGCGTTACAGTCTAGTTTAATCACTTTGAACTTTATATCGTGTTGTAATTTTTTCAGGTAAAGTTTCAACTTTTGCTCTCATCCCATTAATAGGCGTGAACGTATTTAAGCGAATTTGTTTTTTTAAAGTTCGGGCCTCTTTGAACTGAGCTCATAGTACAGATAATCAGGCAAACAATCTATCGAGCTTATAGTTGCCCCTCAGAAAAGTGTCCGCGGGGCACTTTTTCTGTTTTCCCGACAAAATACGTTATATCAATATGTAACAAAGGTAAAGTCTGAAAGCATTAATTTTGTTACATTCAGGAATTATTTTGAATCGTTATAAAACAAGGTAAATCTGTATATCAAAACAATTCAAACTAAGCCTATGACGTCCCCAAATGGTGTTCGAACAAATATTTATCAGCACGAAAAATCCGCTGCTGGAGATCTTAAAGTCAAAAGGCGTGTATTCAATGGAATCCTCTTACCTAAAATCGTCTTCTAGCTAAGTATATCAAGGCGTCTGTTCCCCTCGAGGCCAAGCCTAAAAGAGCATAAACTCGTTTTACCCCAAAACAGCAGATTCCTGCCAAGTGTTTTTTATTTAAAAGTATACAGTCGATTTAATAATCTATTCCGCCACTTCTATCCCTATAGGTTCAAAAATTGTAAACGTATACGTGCAACTTCTGCAGCACCTGCAATAATATCTTAATTAATACCTGCAGACGTAATTACGCCAAAGCACAAAATTATGATTTAGTGTTCTTATTCAATTGAATTTTCAAATGACGTGAAATACAATTTACTGCTCATTGTTTGTTGAATAAGCCCTTTTATATCCCGAATTACTCTGTAAAACAGATTGCAAAGTTCAGTAGGAGTTTGTTAAATTTGTCAAACATTCGACAAATCAAACACCTGCTTATGATTACGTTATAATTTCATACAGTGCGCGGTCGTGCCCAAGGGCAGGCGAAGTTTGCGACAGTTTGGGCCTTGATTGCTACATCGCACATGTTGCCAGAGGCGTACTTAACTTAACCAGCCGGACTAAGGTATGCTACGTGAACAATCTGGGCGCGTTTATATGGCGCGAAATATTTCATGCAGTGACCGCATGGTTGAGAAAATCAGTGAAGATCAAACCTCACCTTTAACAAAACATTGCCTACGTTATGCACAAACATTTGTGTTCATCACACAAATGTTTTTGAAGTAATACTTCTAATGCGAAATTTAAAAAAGCCACAATAAGCACTGTTCTTAGTTAGTAACTATTTAGTTCTATACAGACTCTCCGTTTTCTTTACTTTTCAACTGTAAGCTGTGAATAATGTTATTGGTTATATTTTAACTAAGTTTACTTTTATTTACAACCTATTCGTTTAAAACACAATGTTTAACTGTTTAAAAATATTTATTTTATCTAGGTAGGTAATCTAGACTTATTGATTAATAATAAGTATTAATTGATTAAGGCAGCGATTGAAATTAATTATAATTGTTCCTAATAAATAAAATAAAAAAAAAGCTAAGTTGATATTTTGGCCCACCTAAGTGTCCTGGCTACATCCCTGCGTTGAATAATATTTGGTACTTCATCGCACTCGTATGCTAATACGCCGGTTACAATCACAAACACTTCGGCGTGGGGTAACTTGTCTAACTTCAAGAGAATTAAATTTGTGTTCCAGTTTGTTAGCTTATCTCAATATAAGTTATCTCCCAGCTATTTTGGTGAGATTTGAAGTGAAGATTGTAGGGTACTCTGAGTTACTCTAACTTATCAGAGCATCATCATCATCATCATCCTATGTAAGTTCACTGAAGGTGTAAGTACCTAGGTTAAAACTATACATCTTCCTGCCCTTATCCCACTTTATGTGGGGTCGGCACATGTTCTTTTCTTCCACTCCCCTCTATCAGGTTAGAACTATACATAAATAAAATAAATACATTTTTATACCACATCATATAGCCCCAAACTGAGTATAGCTTAGACTATGAGAACCAGATGACTGATATAATACTTTTTTTCATAATACACTCTGACTGTTTTTGAAGTTGATTCAAAACTAGTTTTTAGTCAAGTCGCACAAAAATATATGATATGTTAGTTTAGGCCGTTTCGTTTACGAACTATTTGCGTAAACAAGACAGTCATTTGCAGCTAAAAATTTCAAAAATCAAATGTCCTTCTACCATATAGGTTTTTTTATGTGACTTGTTAATGGAACAAACAGATGGTCCACCTGATGGTAAATGGTTACCATTACCTATAACAGAGACTTGTCTCGCAGGTCACGCTCATTATAAACGTGCCCTTACGATGCACTACTCTGCGTCCTTTAACCTGAGGCATACCGGTGTCCAGCCTCATGTGCCAGTAATTACAACGGCACCCACACCCTTCACACCGGAACACAGCAAGCTGCTTGGCGGCAGAAAAAGGCATGGTGGTAGTCCTGCCCCGGACAAACCCTCCTCTAAGAGCTCTACTACTACTAAAAGGTTATAAGAAATATAAAAATAATTGTATTTGTGACTAGAAAAGAAATAGACTTCAGAGGCTGGTAAGACAATACTCAAATTGGGCGCAGATTTACACAAAAGAGTTATCGGATAACTATAATCCTTAGAAAACGATGCACCCCTTCTATAACAAGGAGAACTTGTAACAAGCAAGCATCAAAGGGCACTTTTAAGGACGAGTTTGACTGAAATAGAACTTTGTAACAGAAAAATGGTGCATACAGGAATGACTCACAAAACTACTATCCTACTAATATTATAAATGCGAAAGTTTGTAAGTATGGATGGATGGATGGATGTTTGTTACTCTTTCACGCTCTAACCAGTTGACCGATTTGAATGAAATTGGGAATACATATAGATTATAATTTGGATTAACATATAGGCTACTATTTATCCCGAAAAAATAACGGGAACGGGAAAAAAACTGCCACGCTGGCGAAGCTGCGAGCAGCCGCTAGTTTATCATAAAACGGCACCCACACCTTCAAGCCAAAACATAGCATTGCTGCTTGGCGGCAGAAATAGTAGTACTTCCTCAAACAAGCTTGTCACTAAAGGTGTATGCATTGTTTCTTCAAATTGCTTATTTTCTATTATTATAGTTAGCAGTAGCTCTACCTTCTGTGCTGTTGGTTGTGGGTTCAATTGTCACCGAGGACAATTATTTAAATAGAAATAGAAATAGAAATAGAAAATATTTATTCTCACCACACAAAACAATACAAAGAACACAAAGAAGATATAAAACTAAAAGGAAAGTGGCGAAAAAAGGCATCCACTCAGCATATGCCAAGAAGCGCAATGGCTCATATGGCGCTGGTTTTCAGTGGTGCCGAAAGGTAGGGCGCAGCAACATCTGCAACACGCGTCCCATTATTATAATACTATACATTATTATTTATATAAAACTAAAGATTTAAGTACTAATACTAATATTATACCTACAAAAATAAAACAAAGAATTAAAAATAACAAAACTAAGATCACATGAAAATATAGAAATAACAAAATTTGGGTGATGAACATAGGTTCTTGTTCTGTTATACTGTATTCTCGATATGTATTTACAAGCAATGCTTAGTTTGGGGCTAGATGATGTTGTGTATAAATAACCACAATAATAAATAATCTGCGGTCAGTGACTTAAATTCTGTTTTCTACCTATAGTGAAGACCCGCACTTTACTATAGGTAGAAAAAGTAAGGATAAAATATGTAGATATAAGGTAGATAGTTTAAATATTAGATGTAAAATATTTGTATATACTAAATTACTTCCGTTAATAAATAATTATGAATGTTAAAATAAATAACCACAAGCATATATTTTTTTATTTATTTATTTAAAGAGAAAAAGCCACAGCTCCCCGTGATATTCTGCATCTGTAAAACCTCGGTCTAAGCATCGTTATCTTTTAACTTTTATGCCAAAGATGTTACAGTCTTATGTAACTTTATCCGCGGGAAGCTTTTTGTGTTTGTTTGTGACGAAGAACGCGTCGTGTTTTGTGACTTGTTCTCCGGATTTCTTTTGATAACTGGGTAGTAAAGTTTTGGTGTCTTTATTGACCAACTCTTTAGGTTATATAGCCGATGGGCTAAAAGTTATATCCAAACTAGCGAAACGCGTGCAACTTCGTTCGTGTGAAAGTTTTCATACAAACTTCAACTTCTGCTGTGTCCGGTTAGGGGTTGTGTTTCGAGAATTATTTTTTACTACATTGTTACGCTACTACGATAAGTGTCCAGTATGTGTTCTGATCGCGAAAGGTTCACACACTGTATGTGAACTTCACGTAGACGAAGCCTCACTGTTTTTTTATAAAGTATCTCATGTATATAATACGATCTACAAAAATAGTCTTTCAAAATTAGAAAAAAAATGATACCTTGTCTAAGTCAGTCGGTCAGAACAAAGATGAAATAGATACGGATAAACCATCAGCGTCAAGGCTAAGAGCTCGTATCCCAATTTACAGGATGGTGCCTTAGATTTTAAATAGGGCAGCTATGCCCAACCTATATCCTCTTAGCCTATAATTAATCCACCCACATATTTTCACAAGAGGGTATTTGTGTGTGTGTGTTGAATCATTAGTAAAAAATAAACAAATAAGTATTTGTGGACATTTTTACACATTATCTATCCCCAAACTAAACATAGCTTGTACTGGGAACCAGAAGACTGATGGGATATTTACGCACGTTTTTTTGTTAATAAATACTTAGAATACAATGTAACACCCAGACAGGGAACAAACATCTATGTTCATCACACAAATGCTTGTCCTCGGTTAGAATCGAATCCATAATCTACAGCTCAAAAGGCAGATCTACTACTAAGCTGTGAGGCTAGTCAGTATACAAATAACTAAAAGATTTGTAAGCATGCATAGATAAAAAATGCGGTCATCCCGACCATTGGTTGTAAATCGTCCGAACGACGGGGTCTAGGATAAATCAAGAGAGTGTAATCTCGAACACCGAGAATCGCTTCTTTTATCCACTGATTCGGAAACCATCAACTGTAGGTCTCTTAGTTTTGGTTCGATCGCTGTGCTTTATAAATCTTTCTTTGAAGAATTACTTAGAACTCTGATTTATGTTTAGGATTAGGGATTAGTTCTGATAAATAGGTTAAGCCAATTGTGCTAGAAATATACGGCCTTCTGCCCGATGGACGACATTACAAGGATCTGCAACTGTTTTTAAAACTGCGCTCAATAACTGTTTTTGAATAATAAACTAGATTCTCAAGTACAGTAACATTTCTAAATACGGGCCTTAGTCTATCAGTATTCATTCATAGTGAGGAACTTGTATCAAGAACTACCACCATGCCTGCTTCTGCTGCCAAGCAGTTTGCTGTGTTCCGGTTTAAAGGGTGTGGTCGCCGGTAAAATTATAGGCACGAGGCTTAACATCTACATGCCTCAGGCTAATGGACGCTGAGAAGTGCATTGTAGGATACGTTCCTAACGAACGTGGCCTACGAACCAATGCTTTGTCATAAGCGATGGTGACCACTTAACATCGTGTGCCATCGGTTTGTTTGGACAATAAGTTATATAAAAAAAAAGTCTACGAAACAACGTAGACTATGAATACTTTCTACTTTGTGCCGCGCGCGTACTGCCGATGTGGCGCGGCGGGCGAATGTCCGCCTGCGATGCAGGAGGTTGCGGGTTTGATTCCCGCCTTGGAATAAATGTTAGTATGATCTGCAAATATTTATTTCGGGTGTTCATGGGTACTTTCTGTGTATAACAAAAAATATCTATGTAAGTAATGTATTGTATTAAGTATATCTGTAATCTAGTACCCATAACACAAGCTCTGCTTAGCTTGGGGCTAGATGATGCTGTGTGGATTGTCCAGCATTATCATTATTATTATTTATGCCACTGCAACAAGAAAGTTTACCTATACCTACTATTTATGTCCAATAAACACATCCACACTGCTGCAGGACCCCAGGGTATTCTCAGCTAAGTAAATTTTCCCAGGCCACATATTCGTTCGTTGACGTCACTCATTGGCGTTACCCGGTATAACCTTGTGATATATGCAAGGTGGCCTGAGGCATGTTGCTAAGATATTTTGCATAATGGCCAATCAGAATGCGGTAATCTGCCCCTCTACCGCGTAACTCTGAAAATAACTGAGTTTTTGAAATGAAGTATAAGCCATATAAATTGTAGAACCGCTGGGAAATAAACGCTTACGAATGGTGACCACGAACTGGAAGACGAAGCGTAGGACGTCTTCCTACTCGATGGACTGACGACATTGTTAAGACTGCAGGAAGTCAATGGATGCAAAGGGCTCAGAATCGTTCTCCATGGAAACGTATAAAGGAGGCCAATATCTAGCAGTGGACTTCTACAGGATGTTGATGATGACAGTTGCCTGCAACAATATGGGTACACTTCATAGTTCTCAAAATTATGACTTTTGTATTTAGGATGTGTAGTGCCAGTGCCTTTTGTCTTTTGTGCTGTAGGTTGTGGGTTCGATCCCCACTGAGGACAAACATTTGTGTGATGAATGTTTGTGCTCCGTCTGGGTGGTATACCTGGTATACCTTATTCTAAGTATGTATTTACACAAAACAACCGTATGTATTCTATCAGTCATGTGTTTTCCATAGCACAAGCTATGCTTAATTTGGGGCTAGATGAAGTTTTGGAGGAGGCCTTTATCTAGAGATGGGTTCTTCAAAGATACAATAATATTTTATAGAAAACATAAAACTAAAGATGCATGTACGCACAGCTACCCCAAAATAGATCGTACCGTATATCAAGACAGAATAACTTTATCAATTATTCAGAAGATAGCGGTTTCAAAATGGGTCGCGTTGTTCAAAACATGTACAGAACCCCTGAAACTGCCATAAACTTCAGCTGATTTTTTTTCATACTGAATCATTTTTTATTTTGAAATATATCTTTGAAAATTTCATGTTTTCGTTTTGTATTCATACATCCAATATTATAGATATTACTATATATGTACATAAATATATTGATTCCTATGACACTTGCCACAAATAGAGAGTTCAATTTAGGAACTGTTTTCTATGAACTTTCAGGGTATATTCTTGGTGCGTAGGGGACACACCAAGTCTTTGAAAAACGGTTTTCGATTAACGACAGTTCCAATACTTTACTGGCATCCGTTATTAGAATAAGAATCGTTATTTTTCTGATAAGTGACAGTATACACTGGCTAATAAGGTGAGAGTTTATCTGATAGGCCACAACTAGCAACGCCGAGAACTACTAATAGAAGCTCATAGAATATTAATCAGTCAAGACAAAAAATCGACAAAAAATTGTCGTTGTTGTTAGAGAATGCTATCTGTCAAGCACGATGCTTGACAGATAGCATACTCCATGGTTTGTACTAAGTAACAGATCCCGGATTGGTACGAAGATACCCTCGTATCCGTGATTGGGTCTTTTCGGACTAAACTCACGGTACAGATAAATATATGTAAATAAAACTATCGAGCTTACGGTTACCCCTTGTAATTGCAATATATATATATAAATAAGATAGTATACTCGTACTTTCTAATTTAACACTCAAATTATTTCGGAACAATCTTCCCCTCTTTCATTTGGCTTAGAAACTAAAGGTAGTTGCTACCTTTAGCCCGGATCTCGAATACCTATTTGTCCGCGGCGTGTTCTAATCCAACCTTTTAGCCTTTTCATGGGTCTTCCCGACCCTACACGCCGTTAAAATAGCAGGGACCCTTCGATAAATTTGGCCAGTTTTCGTTACTAAGTTACAGGACAAATTTGTGGGGATTTGCGTCGTAGTTTCTAAGATTTTGTCTTTGCAAAATGTTGTCCACAAAAAGTATAAAAAAACCGGCCAAGTGCGAGTCAGACTCGCGCATGAAGGATTCCGTACCATTATCTATAATAAAAACGAAAAAAAAAAACGTTTGTTATATGAGAGCCCCCTTAAATATTTCTTTTATAAACGCAGAGCAGAACTTCCATAACAATCATAACCTTCGAGGCAATGATGATGGTAACTACTCACCATTAGGTAGGCCATCTGTATCTTCCATCAGAATTTACTTTAAAATAATCATCCACACCCTTCAAACAAAAACACAGCAATGCTGGCAGCAGAAATAGATATAAAGATAGTATGTATTTCCCCGAACGAGCCCACACTAAATATTTAATACCTACGTAAAATCTAAGTGGGTACTAAGTTACCTTGGTAAATTTATTAGTAAATTTACGTGTGTATGTTAGAAAACTAGCATGAAAGTACATTTTAGTTGTATTTATTAAGTGTGGCAACAACATTGCTTTGTTAGTGAGATCTTGCTCAATTTACTGGGTAATAAAGCAGAATGCGATGTTAATCTTTTGGCGAGTTGTGTGGGTAATGAAAGTCTGTTTGGGGATGTATTTAGTTTTTACATAGAGGGGTAGGAGTTTTCAAATGAATGAAAATTAAAGTACACAATTTTTTGACGGTTTCTTACCCAAAGGGTAAAACGGGACCCTATTACTAAGGCTCCGCTGTCTGTCTGTCACCGGGTTGTATCTCACAAACCATCATAGTAAGAGAGTTTAAAGTTTAGTAAAATAAATATTTATTTTATTCAATTTTTTAGTATTTGTTGTTATAGCGGCAACAGAAATACATCATCTGTGAAAGTTTCAACTCTCTAACTAACACTGTTCATGAAATACAGCATGGTGACAGACGGACAGACAGCCAGACAGCGGAGACATAGTAATAGGGTCCCGTTTTACCCTTTGGGTACGGAACCCTAACTAGCCTCATGTAAACAACTCATACATGTGAGTTCGCTGGAAATTTTAGCATTCTTTAACTCGCATATTCGCACCGCAAAAACTTCGTCTAAACAACGCTTTAAGTAGTTTCTCCCAGCAGTTTTAACATCTAACAAGTTAAATTTCACCTGCTTACAAACACATTGCACATTAAAATAGACTTATTGTCTTACGTAGAACATTTAGTCTGATGAAATTACCCTACGTAGGTACGTAATTGTGGTTCTTTGCCGTTCTCGTACAGGTTTAAGTATCTATATGTATAATGTATTATATTAAGGTTCACGAAATGGCGATTACGAGCTGGAAAATGAAGCGTAACATGCTTTTTTCACCCGATGAATCGAAAGGGTAGCCTAAAAATTATTTAACTATCGAATTGAACTAACGTTTGTGTCGTTTTTTGACAGCGCGGCAAAGGAGCGTGAGTGCGTTTACGCTCTGCCATGTAGCATTATGTTCATAATATATATTTTTTTCAACGAGCAATGAACTTTTCGCTTCGATTTCTTGTGAATAATATGATAATTAATAATAAAAGCAGCAGCTGTACGTTGCCGACGTAAAACTCTAAAAAAGGTCCTATTTTTGAACACGAAATTGTAACTTTGACATTTTGAATTTTACTTAAGTATTGACTTTTTTTTTATTATATCTTTTTTCTAGTTATTTTAAATTTTGTTTTTCTCTTTTTATAGTATCGTAAAGCGAATCTTTTGTCAGTATTTTTATTTCTATCTCAACATTAGTTTGAATTGTATGCTTTATGTATTAGTTTTACTTTTATGATAACTGATAAGTGTACATAACTTTTGGGCGCTTTAGTTAGTACTGTAAGCCCAAATTGTGTTTTATGAATAAATAAATAAATATTTTGGTTAGACAACCGTTTTCAACATAGCTTTCCAAACGTAATTTATTATTGTTTCCTTTCAACCACTCAAACAAACAGATTTGTGTTTTGAGAAATAATAACCAGATTGTTGGTACCATTGTAATATTGCTAAAATGTTTGTCGTTTCATCCCGCAGGAAGATTTGAGTGGGCATTTCAATTTGGCGTTTCATTTTGAGAGCTTTCAAACAATGTTCGGGAAGACATCCGGGATGACACATGCATTGTTTACATATTGCTCTAATATACAGAAAACAAAAACAGTTTCACGTATTTAACTGGTACCCTAGCACGGTTGTTTTTTTTAATATAGTGGACATTCTTTGCGCAGCATCTTTTAGCCCCAAACTAAGCAAACCTTGTTGTATGGAAATTAAGTGGCTGATATAATACTTATGCACGTTTTTATTAAATACTTAGACAGCCGTCACAGCTCAGTTCGTAGTAGCTCTGTCTTCTGCGCTGTAGGTAGTGGGTTCGATCGAAGTATTCTATCAGTTATCTGGTTCCCATAATACAATCTATGCTTAGTTTGTAGTTGCTGCCTTGGGATAAATGTTTGTACGATCTGCAAATATTTATTCCGGGTGTTCTGGGTATTTTCTATGCATAATAAAAAATATCTATACATGTAATGTATTGTATTAAGTATATCAATCATCTAGTACCCAAAACACAAGCTCTGCTTAGCTTGGGTCTAGATGATGCTGTGTGGATTGTCCAGCATAATTATTAGTTAGATGATATTAAAAAAATCCTATTTATTCATTTATTTATTGAATAACTCTCGTGGTGAAGGTTGTCAGTTCGATTCCCACTGAACAAGTTTTGTGATGGTTATAGATTTGGTTCAATGCAACAAATTGTAAAAAAAAATAACATAGGTAAACCTTCCTGCAGAGATAAGTGGAAGAAAAGCACTTAAGAGAACGAAAGACGTTATTTAAGGGGCATTAAAAGTCAACTTGAACCCAGATCAACTCCTGTATATTTTATTACCATTTCACCTCTTCGCGGTGTCCAACTTTGAATATTTGAATTGTAAAAGATAGATTTAAATTTAAGACGGGATTGTGGATTGGTGTTTTTGACTTTTTAAACGGTAGTTCTTTGGAAACTCTTTTAAGTGGTGAGTCGTTTGATGATCTGTCACAAAGAGTTTGTTTTGACATTACCTATATAGTTTTTTTTTTATTGGAGTACTGGTCTTGTGGGAGTGATCCCGTATTCTTCCCTCGGTCGTGCACCAATGAATTTTTTCGTTCAAAAAATGTATGTGCGCAATGCCAGTGCTCTTAAACGGTGAAGGAAAACATCGTGAGGAAGCCAGTAAGTATTCTTGCAGCAGCGATGGGCTTGGTTCCATCATGGTTGTACTATACAGTATATTAAATAAATAATAGATATTTGTGGACATTTTTACGTATCTAGCCCCAAACTAAGTTTAGCTTGTACTATGGGAATAACAAAGCGTTGCCTTGTAGGTCACGTTTGTTAGGAACGTAACCTACAATACACTGCTCTGCGTCCATCAACCTGAGGCATACAGGTGTTAAGCCTCATGCGCATGTAATTACACCGGCACCCACACCCTTCAAACCGGAACACAGCAAGCTGCTTGGCGGCAGGAATAGGCATGGTGGTAGTACTGCCCCGGACGAGCCCTTCACAAGGAGCTCTACTACTACTAGAATACTTAATTTTTGTAAATACATACTTAGAATACAATATAACACCCAAAACAGAGCAAACATCTATGTTCATCACATATATATTGAGTATATTCGGCAAAAATGTTTATTTACCTTCCCTTCTGCTAATTTCCTTTAACGTTGAGCTCAGCTCAAAATTTCATTACAAATATATCCGAAAAAGTATACCAATAAAGGTATCGTTTTTTACCTCTTCTTGACGCGAGGTACCCTAATAAAAAACACATTCTGACGTCTCCCAAGCGATTCGTATCTTACGTTATATGTTCTATTGACATTCGCTCGCGAAGCCGTTACGGTTGATTGGCTTTTACAAGAATTGGAAAATAACGAGTACCTAATACCAATGTGGCGAAGGGTTGATGGTTTTATAGACAGGGGTCTGCTCGTATTCGCTTGTATTGATATTTTGAGATACACTACGAACCCCGCAGTCGAGTTGTCGTTACCGATATCTCAGACTGTACCTCGAAATGCGAACCTGTGTCTGCATAATAGTTGTTTTAGCATTTTTTATATCATAATTTGAATAGAAAGAAAGAAAGAAAGAATATATATTTATTTATCCCCAAACCACATAAATTGCAAACTAGAATGTTAGGGCGTGTACACTGTAGTACACTAGGTTTACTTAACCTTACTAAAGAATAAAAACACGCACGTGAGGCTTAACACCTGTATGCCTTAGGTTGATGGACGCTGAGTAGTGCATCGTCGGTGACGTTCCTAACGAGCGAGACCTACGAGGCAATGCTTTGTTATAGGCGATGGTAACCACTTAACATCAGGTGGGCCATCTGCTTGTTCCATCAAAAAGTTGTATAAAAAAAAAAAAAAAAAAAGTACATCGACTACAAATAACCTAGTTAACCTACTTAGCTAAGGTTTGTGTTGCTTGAGGTTAAATAGGTCCCTGCCTCAGCTGTATGCAGCATTGAACATGGTGTGCAATGCTGCGCTGGTTTTCATAAGAAAATAAAATAAATAAAATTGTGTTGCGTGTGTTACTTTCAATATGTATTTTGTACATAGGTACCAATTTTATAACCTGTATGAGCTATAATTTTCCTTGTAAATATATGTATAATGTAACATAAAAAAAAATACAAATAAATATCATCACGACTTTAATCCCGAAGCACGGGAGATATTCTCTCTGATCTTTTAGTACCAAGAAGGTATCTACTTAGGTGTTTTTCATTTCCTAAACCAAAAACACGATTGTAAAATAATAAATGCAACATTTCTTGCGAAAATTTTCTACACGCAATGAAAATCATAAATTGAATTGCAAAGGGGTCGCGCCAACGGCTCGATAGGAGCGCGTTGATTGGCTGATATTCAAATTTGGAACTAACAAGATAAGGCACGGCGTATGCGCTGATGACGTTTCACGGTGCGGCTAATATTTTTGTATCGCCCGAGGCGTATGAAGGTAACGCCGCGTGAAATGGGGAGTGCCTTAAAATTGGTAGGCAGGTTTGCGGTTTATCCTACTAATATTATGAACGCTAAAGTTTGTAAGTATGGATGGATGGGTGGATGGATGGACGCTCTAACTAGCAGACCGGTTTGAATGAAATTTGGAATAAACATAGATTATAACTTGGATTAACATATAGGCTACTTTTTATCTAGAAAAAATAACGGGAACGGGAAAAACTGCCACGCGGGCGAACCTGTAAGCGGCCGCTAGTAGATTATAAGTTGATTCACTCTCAAAGTTTCCTAATCGGGTGATTAGTACAAACTGGGTTCAAAAATCACTATGGCATGTTTACCTACTGTGGTATAAATGTATTATTTATCTGGCCACTAATTATATGCTAACTATTATACAGAGTGAGTTTTTAAAAAAATTTCAAGGCCATACTTACATAGAATTACCTCTGTTTCTTACAGGGGTAGGCAGAGACCACGGATTTGCGCTTGTTACGATCCTGGTATAACTTTTTCTTTAATCACTCTCATAACATTCTTTAAAATGCTCGTCGGCTTAGTTTGGGGTTAGATGGAGCTTTTTTTTTATGATTGCTGATGGAACAAGCAGATGACCCATCTGATGTTAAGTGGTTACCATCGCCTAAAACAAAACACTGCCTTGCATAATCGTTAACAACGTGCCCTACAATGCACTGCTTTGCGTCCGTCAACCTGATTCATACAGGTGTTAAGCTTAATGTGCTTGTAATTTCACCGGTACTCACACCCTTCAGACCGGAACACAGCAAGCTGCTTGACAGCATAAATAGATATGGTGGTAGTGCTTCCCTGGACGAGCCCTTCACTAAGGGCACTACTACTACTAAAAGTGAAATGTCAATCACATCAACGGTAATTTGGCGTCACTTTTGACAGTTTGAAATTGCGTTATAAGAGATCACGGTAGGTGAGCTGTCAGTAGCTTTTTTAATTAATAATTATAGATAATAATGATGCTGGACAATCCACACAGCATCATCAATCTACCTTCAAGCTAAGCAGAGCTTGTGTTATGGGTACTACATGACAATTATACTTAATACAATACATCACAGACATAGATATTTTTTATTATGCACAGAAAATACCCAGAAAACCCGAAACAAATAATTGCAGATCATATAAACATTTATCCCAAGGCGGGAATCGAACCCACAACCTCCTGCGTCGCAGGTGGACATTCGCCCGCTGCGCTACATCGGTCTACAAATCATCCTGTATAACGCTCTCGTTGTAATCAAACGGATGCACCCGGCTAAGATAACACACAAAATGTATTGTTTGTTTATATCAAGTTTAATTTGGGATTTCCCGAACAAGTTAAGTGTTGCCTATGTAAAAAAAAAACAAGAAATGCGCCAAGTGTGCTTTAATATGCTTTGCTTAGTTTGGGGCTAGATGGTGTTGTTTACTAAACAAAAAAAAACAGCCTCTATTTTTCACGTCTCAGTCGATCTCACCGTAGTTTTGAATTAATAAAACGAGGTACCGAAAATCGGTTAGTTAAAGGTATGTTACAGGTTGCAAGCCCATCAGGACGAAGATGTCTAAGAAGGTAGTCTGAGGTACGTCCAAATATACCCACATTTTGCAGTAGTTAGTACTCCATGCGTGACAGGTTGCAATCCTATCACCGTTATTAGAATACTGAATAGTTTTCTCACTGGTATTTTTTTTTAATAATGCTGTACAATCCAGCATTATCTAGCCCCAAGCTAAGCAGAGTTTGTGTTATGGATACTAGATGACTGATATACTTACTATACAATATATTACATACATAGAGATACATTTTTATTATAGGTACATAGCAAATACCCAGAACACCTGGAATAAATGACGCCGCGCCACATCGGTCGTCAATGTATTACACACATGGGTACTTTATACGAATAGAAAAATTCATTTGTGCTCAATCCCACGACCTTAGGATCAGAAGAAAAGGTTGTTCCTACTAGACCAGTGAAGTAATATGTAAATTTATATTTTACTAGCTGACCCGGCAAACTTCGTTTCGCATTATTAATATTACTTATTATCCTATTCTGGGCAAAGATAAACCCGATAACCCAAAAATCATTTGCAACACGCGTTCTGTCAATTCTATGTCAAACGTCATAAGGTTACAATAAAAGTTTTTATGTATTTTGTACATTTTTTTTTCCTAGCCTATCCCGTCCTACTGCTGGGCAAAGGCCTCCCCCAGTCAGGGACTGACTTCAGTTAGCCTTCCCCAGTTCTCCCTGTTCCGAGCCTTCTCCCACCACGTCCTTTCAAAGGCGTCTAGATCGTCTCGCCAACGCTTTCTTGGGCGACCCAGAAAAATATTATTTTGTACATACCAGTTATAAATACCTGTATTATTCTAGCTATAATTTTCTTTGGAAATAAATGTATACCTACATTAAAAGAGTTTATATTGTCCAAAGCGCTAAGGTTATATTAGAAATACTTAATACAGATATATGGTGGTTAAGTATTCTTAAATTTTCTAATTTATCGCGCAATTTTCTAACTTTTTCTTTCATAAGAACCTACTTCTGACAATAACAAACACAACAAAAAAGAATTAGCAAAATCGGTCCAGCCGTTCACGCGTGATGGCGTGACCAAGGGAAATAGGGTTTTATTTTTATATATATTGATTTTTATATATTATATATATATTTTTATATATATATTGTGGCTGCCTGTACACCAGCTACATTTTAAGTTATAACTTACAATGCGGCTGACTGTTCTCTTATCTATTACTTTTCAATAATGAATCATTGTTTGTCATGTTTTAATTGTTCGCATCATCACCTAGTGAGTAGACGTTAAGTGAATTTAAAACAACTTGGGTTGGGACAACAACTAATATGGGTTTCAAACGCCATAAAAGCTGTAAGTTTTGCTTCTTCTTCTTTCAACAAACTTGCACCTTCCTTTACTAATATGTGACCACGACTTCATTTTTTGTCATCTTCGAAAAAAGCATGATTTTTAGGGTTCCGTACCCAAAGGGTAAAACAGAAACCAATAGGGGTAGGGTCTTAGTAATACCTAAGACTCCGCTGTCTATCAGTCTGTCTATCACCAGGCTATATCTCATGAACCGTGCTAGTTAGAGAGTTGAAATTTTTACAGATGATGTATTTTTCTTGCCACTATAGCAACAACGACTAAAAAACAGAATAAAATAAACATTTAAGGGGCCTCTCATACAACCAACGTGATTTTTTTGCCGTTTTTATTGTAGATAATGGTACGGAACCCTTCGTGCGCGAGTCCGAGTCGCACTTGGTAGGTTTTATTAATTTAATTTGAATACTATCGGTTCTACGAGCTATATGCCTGCCCATTGCCACTTGAACTAGCTCGTTCTGAGAGTTTTGTCGGTGACCTTGGTTCTTCTACACAAAATACTACATATTTCTATGTAAAGCAGCAAATTTAATAGTTTAAACTCTTATCTTCTTTACAGATATTTTTCTGGGTATTCTATTTCTCTCGCTGGACTATACAAAAGGATCATGCGATATGACCAACATGCCCCAACCAGACAGCACAATTTGTGTTGCATCCCTTCAATGTGACCAGGTGATAAGCTTTGATTCTACTTCATGGAGTTGCATCAAACATGAAAAAGTTGTGTATACCTCGGGGTACGACTACAACGGTTATTATAGCAGTCGACGGTACAGTCATATAGAAAAGACATACGACACAAATTACAAACTATATGTAACCTTAAAAAATGTTGATGATCAGCATGATATTTTCGAAAGTGTAGTTGATATTATGAAGAATATCAAAACATTTCAGATAACTGATGGAAATATGCTAGCTTTGCCGCAGAAAATTTATCAATTATTACAAGCAACAGAAATCAAAATATTAAATAATCAATTAGCAACAGTAGATCTGAATAGTTTTGTTTCTTTGACTACGTTAGAAACATTAAGTTTGAGCAATAATTCAATATCTGCATTAAATATTGATAACAAAGAAATGTATCAGGCATCTAAGTCTGTTAGCGCTATTGATCTAAGTCAGAATACTTTAGAAACGATCCCAAACACTTGTTTTTCACTTTTTACAGGATTAAAAAATTTAAATTTATCGCACAATAAAATAAGTAGTTTTGATATTCTTACATTCGAAGGAGTAATGGAACTAAAAACGCTAGATGTTTCATATAACATGCTGTTTGAAATCGGTAACTCTTTCACTAGGTTTATGAACCTCAATGAGTTGTATTTACAAAACAACAAGCTTAAAAGCTTAGTAGATTTCAATTTAAGTACGTTATTGAAACTGAAAACATTAAATTTGTCTTCAAACATAATTGATACATTTGAAAATAATACTTTCAAAAATCTTGTAATGCTCGAATACTTAGATATCAGCAACAACAAAGTAGAAATTATACCTAAAAATTTGTTTGAAAAAAATACTAACTTGCATTCCCTTTTCATATCCAATAACAGTATTACCCAAGTTGAAAGTTGTGCTTTCGATGGAAAAAATATAACCAAATTTAATATACAGTTCAATAATTTAACAGGAAGTATTATGAAAGACACTTTTAAAGGAGTACATGTTACTAAGTTAGATTTCAGTAAAGGAAGTATAACATCGCTAGGTGATGAAACTTTTAAATATATGTGTCAAGATCTCAATTCATTGAATATTAGCTTTAATTTGATAAATTCAGTATCATCCTCTGCATTTAATTGTTTAGAAAGGCTTACTATTTTGGATTTGTCGCATAATCTTTTAGAGGAATTTAATTTTAATACAAGTAGCTTAAAAGGTTTGTCGAAACTTCACGTGCGTAATAATAAAATCAATAAGATTTATAAAAATGTGTACAATAATCTGGTCTCTTTAAAAAGTCTTGATTTATCTTATAACGAAATAACAGAAATTGAACTGCAGTCATTTGTAGGGCTGAAAAATATCGACGCTTTGACGGTTATTCACAATCCTTTTGTGAATTCTCTTGAAAATTTCACCTTTGATGGCATGGTTGCTTTAGAAAGTGTTGACTTATCGTTTACTAGAACTACATCTTATCAAAATTATTCTTTTTCTGGCTTACTAGGTCTCAAACATATCAACTCATCATTTGGACAATTATCCACTATTGCTTTTAATGCATTTGCACAAACAGGTTCAATCGAAACACTAGATTTTTCACACAATTTGCTTGTAGTTTTTCATATTAATACTTCAAGTATTTCAAAAGTAGAAGAAATATATTTAAATAACAATTTGATAAGTCATATTACAAATGAAACATTTTCGGGTTTGAAACTATTACGATTGTTGAATTTAGTTAATAACAACGTTCAAAAAATGGAAGCTTTTGCATTCAAAAACGTTGAAAAGTTAAGCCATTTATATCTTTCTTCTAATATGCAAATGGAAATTATTGGCAATCCATTTGGTGGTTTAACTAATTTATATCAAGTAAATTTGGATAACGTTAAGACCAGTTTTTCATTTCAAAATGCAACATCAATTGAGACTTTAGATTTGCATTCATGTGAAATCAGAGACCTTAATAAATTATTCATATTTAATGTTGACAACCTTCGTGAATTAAATCTTAGTGCCAACAAAATATCAAAAATAGACAAATCATCATTTCAAAGTTTGCCTTTGCTAATAAAACTCGATTTGAGTTTGAACCAAATTTTTTATATACAACCAGGATCTTTTTTACACGTCGGAAGTCTTAGAAAGCTAAGTTTGCTTGGAAATAATTTACAAACACTACAGTTTGGTGTCTTTGATGGAATCAAAGCCTTAAATGATGTAACACTATCCAATAATGCACTTCAAAGTTTTGAAACTAAGCTGTTACCTGTTGCAACATCCATAGCCTTGGATGATAATGATATAACCATCTTGAACTTTGGGGATGTTTTTGAAAGCGGAATTCTTAAGTTCAGTATAGGTGGTAACCCAATTTCATGCAAGGTTCTTGCTGAACTAAAAACATCAAATTATTCTAAAAAGTTTAAAGAAGTCGTAACAACTGCGGCCCTTGATTTTCACTCAGAAAATGTTGATGGAATATCATGCCAAAGTGATCCTAAAAATACTGGGATAGTTTTACCTGCATTTAATAACTCTGGTTATGACATCAGACCAATGTTCATGAAATTTTCAAACGCCATTGAGAAATTGCGTTCATCGATAGATGTTTTAGGAAATAACACTAAACC
Organism: Electrophaes corylata; assembly: GCA_947095575.1. Lineage (NCBI taxonomy): Eukaryota > Metazoa > Arthropoda > Insecta > Lepidoptera > Geometridae > Electrophaes > Electrophaes corylata. The sequence continues at coordinate 8,939,350 of OX352715.1, read as the reverse complement.
TGAAAAATCCTACGATATTAAATCTGACTTGTCAAAACTATTAAACTCTATCCAGACTTTGGTTGAAATTTCAAACCAGACTCAGACGAAATCGGGAAATTACTACCAAGAAATGGAAAACATTACTAACGCTACTCAAACCCACCTGGAAGATATAAAAGATCAACTGATCAACCTTACTGGTAAAACAATAGATTTAAAATTAGATGATATCCCTATTGTAAATAATTCCAGAAATGAAAACATTCGTTCAGAAATAAAACAAATGCTCAAATATGAAATTGATGCAATTAGAAAAGAATTTGAAAATACCTTTCAAAATATTCAAAGACATGATTCCATCCCACAAGCTCAGGTTAACGAAAGAGAAAATATAGACGAGAAAGTTTTGTATTTTATAGCAGGTTGCTTAGGAATAATTATAGTGTTGTTTATCATTAACTTTGCGTATAGGTTTATTAAAAGAGATAGCAGTATGCATTACAGTATTAGCAGCAGGAGACCTATTGCTAGTGAAATGGAAATGGAGTAAAATTAAAAACTCAAATTCAAATACAAATATGCTCGTTAATATAAAGAAAGATTACAGTAATATGATTGTTTTAAGGTAGAAATAAGGTTTAAGTTAGTTCAGTTTTTAGTTTGTAAACACATTATGCCTGTGATTATTCACACCCGACACAACTCAGTGCATAGTAGCACTGCCTTCTATGCTGTAGGTGGTGGGTTCGATCCCCACCGAGAATAAATTTGTGTAATGAACACAGGTGTTTATTTTTGTGCCTGGGTGTTATATTGTATTCTAAGCAAGTATTTACAAAAGTATATAAGTATTCTATCAGTCATCTGGTCCCCATAGCCCAAGTGCCTAGTTTGATAGATGATGTTGATGATGTAGATGCTGCTTTTTATAAATGTTTAAATATGTTAGAGAAGAGAAAACCCAATGCTTTTGCATATTAAATTGTGTAGTTACCACTTTATGAAATAATTTTAGTTTTATAAAAAAAAAAATACAATGCTGTGTTTTTGTGATCAATAAATTTGTAGTTTACTTTACGTGCGTTTATTATTTATTTTATTAAGAGAAACATTACTATTGACGACCGATGTGGCGCGGCGGGCGAAAGTCCGCTTGCGACGCAAGAGGTTGCGGGTTCGATTCCCGTCTTGGGATAAATGTTTGTACGATCTGCGAATATTTATTCCGGGTGTTCTGGATGTTTTCTATGTATAATAAAAAATGTCTATATATGTAATGTATTGTATTAAGTATATCAGCCATCTAGTACCCATAACACAAGCTCTGCTTAGCTTGGAGTTAGATGATGCTGTGTGGACTGTTCAGCATTATTATTATTTTTATTGTGTGAGTTACTAGTGATGGTGTATGTTACCAGTGATGACTTATGAAACTGAGACGTGGTCGCTAACTATTGATCTCATACACAAGCTCAAAGTCGCCCAACGGGCTATGGAGAAAGCGATGCTGGGAGTTTCACTGCGAGATAGAATTAGAAATAAGGGAATCCGTAGAAGAACCAAGGTCACCGACATAGCTCTCAGAATCAGCAAGTTGAAGTGGCAATGTCCAAGCCATATAGCTCGTAGAACCGACAACCGCTGGGGAGTGAAGGTTCTCGAATAGTGACCACGAACCGAAAGACGAAGCGTAGGACGTCCTCCTACACGATGAACTCATGTTATTAGGACCGCGGATCGATGGATGGAAAGGGCTCAGACTCGTTCTTCCTGGAAACGTATGGAGGAGGCATATGTCCAGAGGTGGAATTTTAAAAGCTGATAATGATAATGAACATTGTTATAACTATGTTTTATCACCACACAAATGTTCCGTTTTTCCAAAACTAGACCGGAACACTTAAATTCAATGATGAACGTTCACGGTCATTGTCATGTCGCACATCCTGTCTCTTATCAAGTCTGTCTGTAGCGAAGATATTTTTTTCTAAATAAAAACATCATGTTCATGAATCATTTTGACATGTTTCATGTTTTGTGTCGGTAATTAAGAGATCACGTTTATAAATAAAATAGAAAAAAGAAATAGCATCACGACCTAGCCTGGGGATTACCCCAGGCACAGTAAATATCCTATGTCTTGTGTGATCTTCTTCTTCTTTTATTATATGGCTTTTTCAGCGGCTGAGGGTTGCCACGAATTTGCCAACGTCAAGTCACTAATCTTAGAACAAAAAGGCGGGATTCGTTTTCTGTCATCTTTGGAAGCAACATTGTATTTTCATTTTAATTGTTTTTCTAGTGTTACTTTAAGTTCTGATGGGTAATTTTGGTGGAATTTTAACCATCATTACTTGAGATCTTAGCACAAGTGTGAACAATTGAAATGAAAGTGTGTTATGAGCATTGAATAATAGGTTATGAGGCATCCTGATTTGAACGAAAATGTTTCCCTATGGTTTTGAAGAAAAACGCCATCTTTTTCTTCAAAAGCGATGACGGCTGACTTTACTTTTTTTACCGACTCGACTTGACTAAAAAGAATTTATTCAACCCACTTGACATTGGCAAAATTGGACAGATGCCACAAAAAAAAAAAAGGCGGAGATCTGAGTACGGTAAGAAGGGAGACTCTAGTGTGATCTTCTTCTTTCTTCTTTAAAAACACTAGTGTCAAAATGTACGTCAATATTTATAATTTTTTTTTATGTGAAAACTTCTTTAGGCGCGATGCGAACTTTTTGGGTGAACAAAAATCATGAAACTAGCGTCATATACTGTGTATATATGTGTACTTTTTGTGAGCGTCTAGTTTTCATTTCTATCGGCAGTGCCCAAAGACTGCCTACTTTTTTTAAATTTATTTGTAGAATGGAACGTATGCTGCTGATACCATGGATTGCAAAACGCGATTCTTTCGCAGTTAAAAGTTAAGGATCGGTTGTCCACGATTTTTCACCGCCGTATACTCACTTTAGTCATATAACCAGGCGTGACAGCGAAAGCCTCGAAAAGCTGGTCCTCCTTGGAAACGTAGAAGGAAAGCGTCTGGTGGTAGATCCCCAACAAGATGGACTGACCAGATTAAAGAGGGTAGAGACCAGTTTTACGATGCAGTCAAACTGTCGACTAACAGAACGCGTTGGATACAAGCCGTCCACTCCATTACAAAGACATCCAGTAATCACGTTTTACAGTCAAGTACCGACCAAAGAGAGAGGAACGTAAATTAATACTAAATAATACATTGTTAGGTTTTTTTATGTGACTTGCAGATGGAACTAGCAGATGATCCACCTGATGTTAAGTGGTTACCATTTCCTATAACAAAGCATTACCTCGCAGGTCACTCACATTAACGTGCCCTACGATGTACTACTCTGCGTCCATTAACCTGAGGCATACAGGTGTTAGGCCTAGTGTGTAATTACACCGGCACCCACACCCTTTAAACCGGAGCACAGCAAGCTGCTTGGCGGCAGAAATAGGCATGGTTAGTACAACTGTGACTTTGGTTGATTTTTCTGGTTATTTAAAGTGACTCGGTTGGTTTAATGTCGGAGTTTATGTACCGGTTTTTATGTTCCAATAAAGGACTTTTAGTGCAAAGCAACGTCGTTAATCTAAAGTTCTAATAAAGTTGGAAAGTAGACAGTGATGTCAGTTTCCTGCGAATTGTATACGTTGCTGATAATTAGTTTTTGGGCGGTCTAAGATAAGGAACTTTGTAGAAAAACCATAGTCCCTGACAACAAAATAAACTAGCTGTGGTGGTATATTTGAATGGGCCACTCCATTTCTTACCATGAATATCGTAAGAGACGAGATATTTTAGTAATAGTAGAGCTCTTTGAGAAGGAACCTAAAACGTATATAAATGTTTTATTAGTCATCTGGTTCCGATCATAGTACAAGCTATGTTGAGCATAAAAAAAACCGCAAATATTTTCTGTATTACTTAATAATAATAAATAACAATAATAAAGCTGGTCAATCCACACAGCATCATCTAGCCTCAAGCTAAGCAGAGCTTGTGTTATGGATACTATATGACTACAATACATTACATAAATAAATAAATAATGCCGGACGATCCACACAGCATCATCACATGCATCGATATTTTGTATTATATATAGAAAACACTCAGAACAGACAGAATAAATATTTACAGATCGTACAAACATTAATCCCAAGGCGAGAATCGAACCCGCAACCTCCTGCGTCGCAGGCGGACATTCGCCCGCCGCGCCACATCAGTCGTACTTTATTTTAGTTTCATGCAAAATCCACGCTTTCAATTCTGTGCTAATTGAATACAGCCCCGGGGTGTTATAATTCGCGATGGTATCACAAGTCGCGACTGCTATGTCCGACCTGGGGGTCGGTTGTTTCGCTTAAACAACGATGTATGTACGCGGGGGACGGAAAAAAGTCATATTTTGCGTAGAAACGACGTCGCTTGGCGTGAATGCTAACCAGTAGTTTGAATGTATTTACCATATAGGTGCATGGAACATATAGGTTAACCACAAACCGGAAGAGGAAGCGTAGGATGCCTTCTGGACCGTCTTTGCTGGGATCGTGGGAAGTTGATGTATTAAAAAGTCTCAAAATTATTCTTCTTGGAAATGTTTTAGTATATAAGTTTTAGTAGTAGTAGAGCTTTAATGATAGTAGGTTAATGATATGATCCATGTTCGGGTCAACAAAAAGTTTTTCTTTCTTTCTTTTTTTTAAATCATATTTTTTTTTAATCATATTTTTTCTTACTACCCTGTAGTAAGTATAACTTTCTTTACTCACTACCAGTAAAATTTATGTGGTTTTTGCGTGTATCACGTATCGTGTATAAAGAATATAATAAGAAATAATCCGTTCACATAAATCAAGTGACGTAGAATCGTCGTTATGTCCGCTTCTGGGAATTTTATTGCGTCTCTATGAGTAATTCTACCATTTGGTAACCGACACGATTTGCCTTAGTTTTATAGCCACGTCTAGGGGTTACGTGCGAAAAGGAATGTATACCATGTCTACCATGAAAAACAATAAATACACAAACATAAAAAACTATTGTTTCTCCTATGGGTATGCAGATACCATGGATTTCCACCAACGATCCTGACACATAAAATATAAACAAAAAAATCATAAAATTCGTGAACATTTTTACTTTACCAATATCATTACTTTTATACCAGATAACTGATAGAATACTTATATACTTCTTACATACTTTTTGTTAGTACATACTTCGAATACAATATAACACCCAATCAAAGAAAAAAAGTAGATGTTTATTCTCAGTGGGGGTCGAACTCACGACCTGCACAGAAGGCAGAGCTACTAATTGTTTGATCCTTTTTAAAAAATAAAATAATAATGATGCTTTATTTTTGTTTTTACAATACAAACAAAAACGCACGTAACTTTAACCTCGTGAAGTTACTTTCATAACAACTTCAACCCCCTCTGTACCCATTTAGGGGTTAAATTACGGAAATTCCTTTCCTACACCTTTAAATCTCTTAGTGTTCCTCAGAGCTGAGTATTTCGAAGCCATCATAAAGTTTAACAAGCGAAGTCACGGGCGGAAGCAAGAATAACAATACCGTCTTCAAATAAATTTAGATATAAAAACTCAGGAGTGGGTATCTTTCTATAATGACTGCTATTCAAGCCAACAATGCAAGCCTCACGGATCTGAAGTCTATTCAAGACGTAGGTGCCTTATTCACCGGGATTTCTTAGCCTGAAAACGTATCGACCTCCTTATGAAAAGTGCTGTAAAGTATAAAAGACACCTTTTTTATGACACACGTTTCAATTAGACTAGCAGACATTTTATAATTGGAGAAGTCATCCAGCAGTGATTGAATTTGGGGTGCTTATGATGATAACGGCAGACAGACACAGCACCATTTAGCCCCAGCCAAGCATATCCAGTACGCACTAATATGCTACGGGATATAATTGATAGAATAGTTAAACACTGTAATTATAGGTACATGAGGCTGTATGCCTCAGGTTGATGGAGGCGGAACTGTGTATTTTAAGGCACGTTCCTAACTAACGTGACCTACAAGGCAATGCTTTGCTATAGGCTATGGTAACCACATAATATCAGGTGGGCCATATGCTTGTTACATCAGCAAATTGTATAAAAAAAAAACTTTTTTGGTAAATAAAGACTTAGTTTTTGTGCATCTCAACATAAACAGAACAAAGGAACAAACGATGTTAAAGAAACCCAAATAGGAAGCATTTGGGTGAATAACAACCGTTTGTTGCTTAAAATCAAACCCGTTTTCTATATCATAGAGAGCAGAGCTTTTCTCAACTAAGTTTAAAGTCTGTCAATAAATTATAAATCAATGTGTTTTTGATTACAATAGATGCAGCCAATTTATATTTCTTTCTTTCAGGCTAAGCTCTTGTTTTAAAGTTGCAGATATGAAAATATTTTTTTAAATAACTTACTTACACATTTCCCCCTCCTTACACTCGATATCTCTATAACAATTCATTATAATGCTATTCAGATATGGTCTATTGTGATGGGAGACCCATTATAGTCTCATTTACCTTGGGATAGTAGGGTTAACAATGGCACGTTCGGTCTCAATTAAATTTCAATTATCTTGCTGTTTGGATCGAGTGTAATGCGTTCAAGAGATATAATATGTAATAATAATAATGCTGGACAATCCACACAGCATCATCTAGCCTCAAGCTAAGCAGAGCTTGTGTTATGGGTACTAGATGACTGACAAACTTAAGAACGCAGAGTAGTGCAGTAGGGCACGTTAATGAATTTGACCTGCGAAACAATGCTTTGTTATAGGTAATGGTAACCACTCAACATCGGGTGGGCCTTCTGCTTCTTCCATCACCAATATCTGGTAATACGGTGGTCCATCACGATTGACTTTAATCTGGTTGAGTGGTTAAAGATTGTATGCCTTGAATACTTAAACTTTACACCGCCTACGCCTGCTACGAAGTTGCTACGAAACTGCTACGGCATACACACGGATGCTCTACGACCTACTGCTATGGCGAACCAATGGCACCAAATATTGTGTCGCGTGCCATTAATGGCACACAACAATATTTTGGTCACGTTACTGATAAACGTTACGAAAAAAGTGTGAAGTAGCTAGCTCACAATATTTTCGTCAACCTATGCCTGCGAGTCATTATTTTCAGAGATGAATAACAATAAAGACTCGGTTAAAAATCGCTTGAAATATTTCATTTTTTTCTAGTTTTTGTAGTTAATAGAGTTTTAAGTTGATAGTATTTCTTATTATTAGTTTCCCAATAATCACAAACTCAAAATTATTTGATGGCACGTCCATGACCTCATTAAACATTTCTTTAGAAAAATGGCATGTTGATACGTAAAGGTTCGCCATCCATGTTCAAAACGTTATGTTTACGTAAAGTTTACGTAAACATAATGTTTGCAATAACACTTTTAGTGAGTTAACACTTTCTGCGAGTGAAGCGTCGCTTTCCACGTTCGCAACCAGTCGTTGACTTTAACCACTAGATGGCGCTAGTAGTACTGAAAGTGTTCTGAAATATTTAGAATTCAGATTGTTGATGCTTATTTGGAACTAATAATAACATAAATGCAACCGTTATATAATATTTGTATTGCTTAACGAAATTTAAGAAATATTTTATCTATATACTTAAGGCAGAAACAGACGGCCCACCTGATGTTAAATGGTGTTGAATGTAATTGACGACATTTAGAATATTTTTTTTTTCAAATACTCAACTAACATAACCTAATTTATTCCTCGGCAAAGGGGTAGACCACGTTTTCAACAATGACTCTAAGGTACCAAGTTCAGAGAATTCAATTCAATGACAGTATTCAAGTCCTATATTTGTTCTAACTTGCTAACTTAAAGCTAGAGGTAGAGTTGTTTAAGTAGACATAGTGTGCAAATGGCTGTGGTGTTTACCTTCTGGCCTCACAGCTCAGTTGGTGGCTGCCTCCTGAACTGAAGGCTTGATTCCCCCCAAGAACAAACATTTATGTTTCTCACACAAATGTTTGTGTGATGAATATAAATGTTTGTACAGTCTCTGGATGTTATATTGTATTATCTATGTATTTACAAAAAAAAGTACCTATATGGTATCAGTTACATAACAAAAACAAAAGAAATAGCTTCACGATTTAAACTCCAAGATTTGTTAGTACCAAGTGGCCTCTTGAAATTCTTTGAGGATGTCTATATGGGGTAGTCAGAGGTACGTCTAAATATTATATTTCGTACTTACGCACCTTATGCAGTTGTTGGTATTCCATACGTGACAGGTTGCAAGTCAATCGCCGCTGCTACAATACTAAATCAGTTATACGGTTTTCATACAAAAAGGCTTGCTAAGTTTGAGGCAAGGTGTGAAATGTCTTCTTATATTTATTTACTTATATAGATAGTCAGTACAAAGATTCTTATAATTGGTAAAGATTGGTTAAAATTATTCTGTCTAATCAAGCACCAATACAAAATACATAATATATGAAACAGTTAAGCTATCTACTGACCATTGCAAACGATCCAGAGATAGCTCAACTGATCTAAATCAGTGCCAATCGCAAGCGTTGAAGTAGATACTTACCAGCCCTCGGGTCACGCGTCACTTCGACCAGCCGCCAATTAATTCCTACTTTTATTTCCGATTCAAATCCAATGAAAAAAGGTTAAGGAGATAAAAGACTTTATTGAGAGTATATACAATACAAATACGAATATTTATTTTTCAAAAGAAAGTGCTTACAAATATAAAAGTCGAGTCTATGAACTGTTTTAATGTAAATATATAATAATAAAAATAAATTAAATTCGTTTATTTCAGACACATTGACGACTGATGTGGCGCGGCGGGCGAATGTCCGCCTGCGACGCAGGAGGTTGCGGGTTCGATTCCCGCCTTGGGATAAATGTTTGTATAATCTGCATATATTGATTCCGGGTGTTCTAGGTATTTTCTATGCATAATAAAAAATATCTATCCATGTATTGTATTAAGCATATCAGTCATCTAGTACCCATAATACAAGCTCTGCTTAGCTTGGGGCTAGATGATGCTGTGTGGATTGTCCAACTTTATTATTATACAGATAGCTACACGAAAAAATTATGTACTAGATCCATATTACAAAAAAAATGTTTTAGTTTTAAGAAAACTGTGTGACAGTAGACAGTGTGTTCTCCCAGTTATGTATAAGCAAGTTTTGTGTTGTATAAAATGGTTAACCCATGGTTTTCTATCTCGGGTTTAGGATACAGTCCTCGTAACATGGCTTTGTCGAAAGCCATTCATTATTTGCAACCGATTTTATCTTACTGTGACCCTCTTTGGGATCCCATTCTTGTCGATTTAATGGGAATTTCGGAATCCAATCAAAGATTTACGGCTTTTTAAGTTGACAAATTTGGGGATAACTGTGTGATCTTATGGTGCCCTTAATATCGTAGCATTCACCAGGTTTTAAAAAGGGTTTTTATGAATTAAAAAAATTAAACTATAAAACAGTAGCCCTGCATTTTTGAAGTAATACTTCTAATGTGACTTCCAGCAAGGTTGCGTTAAACGTTTAACGTTTTTTCTCTCTATCTCTTATAGCCAGTTACGTTTCGTATATTAAGGAAGTTTTACTTCAGTCGTGTGGTCTAAAGCACACTCGTTTTTTTATGTAGGTTTTTTATACAACACTAGCGAAACGCGTGCAACTTCGTCCGCGTGAAGCTATTTTCGTACAAACTTCGACCCCTGCTGTACACGTTTAGGGGTTGAATTTCGGAAATTCTTAGTCCACCTCTCCGCATCAAGACAAATCTACTCTGAAATTTTTAAGTCTCTTCGAGCAGTAGTTTAGGCTGGGTCTTGTCTATATCCCAGTCAGTCAGATAGGACTAAGATTCTTATAATTGGTATAGATATAGATACTGATGAAACAAGCACGTGGCCCACCTGATGTGAAATGGTTATCATTACCTATCAAAGTATTGCCTTGCAAGCCACGATAAGGAAGTGCCCTACGATGCACTGATCTGCGTTCATCAACCTGATGTAATTTCACCAACACCTACACTCTTCAGACCGGAACTCTGCCTTAAAGTCACAAGGTTTAACACCAGTATGCCTCGGGTTGTTGGATGCAGAGAAGTGTATCGTAGGGCACGTATCTAATATGCGTAAACTACAAGGCAATTCTTTGTTATAAATGATATAGGTGATGGTTACCGCTTAATATCAGGTGGGCCATAGCATTGTTCTACAAGTATAAGAAAAAAGAACTGAACTCTTTCACAAAGAGTTCTATTAACTGTAGTATTACCATACCGCTGCTACAAATGCTTGTAGTAAGAAGTAAACACCAAGAAGCCAATAAAATTTTCCGCCTGCCTCAAACTGTGGCAAGTAATTTTGGTACCTACTAAAAACAAGCAACTGTGGTATTAAAGTTGGTGAAATTTTGCAGTTCACGAAATTACTATGCGCAATATAATAATTTTTTTAGTAGTATATCGAGTACAGTAGAATTTCGAGTAGGTAGTACTAAGAGATTGGAGGGGATATCTACCGTGTTAGGGGAATAAAGTTGTGATATTATTTCATTCTTTCCATCCATCGTCTTCCCGCGGTTCTAATATATAACCATATTTGGTGGTTTAATATATATCTAAAACTAGATTTTTCAAGTAAAACTAAGCATACCTACCTTTTTTATATCAAGACTAAGCCCTTGCTTGTGTAGATTCAATTCATAGAACTAGCATGTCTTTAATAGTTACATTACACCCAGTTTAAAATAAAGTACCTATAGTATTTTCGGAGAACTTTTTAAAATGTAAAGAGATATTCTTGCACCCTAGTTACAAATTATACAAACAGATAAAATGCGTTTATATAAAATAACAACCGTCGATATCCAATTAAGTATTCGAGTCAATTGTGCACAATACGTTACCATACTAGTACTTACCGATACTTCAAGAAAAGGCGCCAAGTTTGACGCATGCGCGAAACTACCCTCTACTCCGGACCTCCAGTATAAAACCTTCAGTCTTCGCGTGGACGTCGCGCCGCCCGCACGTACCCTCATCGCCGGCTGCTCTTGTGTACCGTTCGCGAGTGCCAACACTATCAACTATTTCAAAGTAATGTATAAGTTACTCCAGTAGTAATGTGAAATGCATAAGCGTTATGTTCGTGTTTGTGGTGCTATTGACACTGCTACACGTGAGTGTACCGTTATACCACCACCAGTTTGCTGTTCATGTTCCTGGTGGGCTCGAAAAAGCCCATGAGATCGCACATAAGCATGGATTTGTTAATCATGGAGAGGTAAGTTTTGGGTTTTTGTTTTGAAGTCAGGCGTAATTTCGACGTTCGTTCGTTTCGTAATTCACGCGTTGAGAGGTTTTACGCTAGTGTTACATGAGGGTATTACGTTACAAACGTTGAGGGCTTTACGGAAATGATTCTGCGGTTAAATAGGAATGTCAACTTATTGAATACTTCCATTAAATGTATAACAGTGAAACACACTGTGATATATGGTGATTGGTAACATTTAACAGACAAAAGAATAAAAGAGACAGAATACAGAACAGAGTACAGAATTACGTAGTCAATTAACTAAGCGTTTTGTTATTTGAATTTTTTGTATTACCATCGTTAAATGAAGATTTTCTGTGAAAGAACTCTCATTTTGATAAAACTTCAATACGCAGTAACAAAATATTTAATTCAAGCTCATTGAATTTGGAAATAGTTGTGTTAAATTTTCTGATTGAGATTCAATATTTGTGTTGACAGTTTATTTGGAATTATAGGAAACTTTGGAATTATAGGACTAATTCTTAAACGTAGCTTTTTTTAAAAAACAGAAGGCCATTTTGTAATACATATTCTATCAGATCTTGTTAATATAATGTACGAGATTCTTTAAGAATAAGAAAGGTTACGTGTCAGAGATATGTACAATTGTTACATTGGTTACATACACCCACATGCTCAGTAGTTGGTACGTAACATTTTACAAACCGATCGCTACTGTAATAGTACTAGTGAGATAAATTAGTACCAGTTGTACCAATAATGGTACCACTATACAAAAGTAATTACACATTTGGATATACCTGCCAAATCCCTGTCCTCTATCTTTCCTGCCTATCTTTTAAAAGATCAAGTTTTACTTGCAACTTGATACCCACAGTACTATAAGCTCTATCCTCGTAATGTTTTTGAGCTGAGATGAGATTGAAACAAGAATTTGATTGTCAAAATCGGGCCTGCCTGAAATGTCATTTTCAAAAAATGACAATTGAAGATTGACACGGTCAAAACTGGAATTTGACGATGTATCGGTACGAGATTGGGCTTCAGGAATATAAGGTTGAGACTAGGTGATACTAATGAGTACCTACTAAAATGCTGAGTAGTCTTTAGCTGCCATGTAGTATCTTTATTTCGTGCTATTTCGACTAGCAAGTATAAAATAGTCGTTTATTTCAGGTACTCTTTTACAAAATATGTATAAGACCAATAACACAAATTAATAAAATAAAAATTAATAGTACAGCTTTTCTTTCGTCAGGTTCCGTTTTGTATAAATATTATGATAGGTATAGATAGTAAGATATCTTAGGAAACAATGTTAATGCACCAGTCAACTTGCTGACATGTGGTAACCAGTAAACAAAGCATTGCCTCGCAAATTATGTTAAGAACGTGCCCTACGACGTATTGACCTGCGTATATTAACCTGAGGCATGCAAGTTGTAAGCCTCATATGCCTGTAATTTCACCGGCAACTTTAAACTAATATAAAGCAAAGCTGCTTATTAGATGAACCCTTTATAAAAAACCCTGCACTAAATAGCTTTATTGTATAATACCCTTGGAATATACCTAAATGTTAGAATGATAAAATTAATGAAATAAATTACTTGTTTAGGATAGTTTCCTAGAAAACAAAACCAGTCTATTTTATCGAAATAAAATAATGTACACTTATGCAAAATATTTAGAAACTTCACACAACGCCCTCTAGCCCCAAACTAAGCAAAGTTTCTACTATAGGAACTCAATCGCTGATAAAATACTTACATACCTTTTGTTTTGTAAATACCTAATATCAATACATACTCGTATAACACCCAGACGTAGAACAAACATTTATATCATTACAAATGTTTGTTCCCGGCGGGAATCGAACCCACCACTTTTATTTTAAATATCAGTAATAAGAGCTTTATTACTAGGAAAAGAGCGTGACTTTGTCCGCGTAACGTTTTTCATACCAAAATTCAACACCCTTTGTACCCGTTTCGGAGTTGAATTTCGGAAATTATTTTCTTAGTACAACTGTACTCACTATGATAAATATACCCTGAATTTCAAGTCTCTACGACCAGTGGTTTAGGCTGTGTTGTCCATATGTCAGTCAGTCAGTCCGAAGTAAAATAGTTTGTAACCCAGGCTTGATCGCGAGAAACTGGCGCTTAGGTTCACCTTCAAGATGATCCCTGTGGATATTTCTGAATAAATGTTTCTGATTTTGACTTTAAGTTACTACCTACATAACATTGTGACGGGTTTTGGGCCACAACAAAAACTCTTAGCAAGGGTTTGGTGTCAAGTTAAAAGGGTTGACCTTGAACTTTCCTTCTATAAGTACCAAGTACTTGTAGTATCCTAGTAGTCCTCAAGAAACAATTGTTTAAAACGAGATCTCGATGAAAATTAGCTTAGTATTCTTAAAAATCTATATTATAGTAAAATCGTAGAAGTTGAAAAGTCTGTATATACGCTAAATATTTCTTGCTAATAATACTAAAAAAAGGGCAAAAGAAGGAATCTACTTTAAAAAAAAATGTTTGTACGTTTGTTTCCACGATTGTTTTTTGTACACGTATTTCGCAAAAACTATTGAATTGTTGAATTAGTTAGTTTATAGTAACTTAAAACTTAGTATGGGTTTCACTGGGCTGACATCCCTAAAAACGTAGATGAAGTTTGTATGAAAAACTACAGTAACCACGCGGACGAAGTCAAGAGCAAGTCAGCTAGTAAATAAAACTGGAAATAAACCCTTGTTTGTGTTTATTCACCTCTTTGGCATCTTTTAAGAGTGTTTAAATGTTTTAGTAAACCAATGTTGGAAGTTACAATTTTGCTTTCATTTTTAATTTGTGGTTCTTGGTTTTAGCATTGTTAGTCCTGAGTTTTCCTCTCTCAGATAAACTCTTTCTGTTGTTATTCAGTGTTGTTGGTCTAAATTTTTTACTGTGAGTTTCAGTGCTTTTTTTATTCTTTCAACGTTAAAAAGGGATGGGTAAATTACGAAACTAATATTGTGGTTATGAATTTCACTTTTTTATGGATAAAGTAGATATCCCACCTGATGTAAAGTGGTTACCATCGCGTCGTAGGTTACGCTCGTTAGGAAAATGCCCTACGATGCACTACTTAGTGTCCATCAAACTGAAGTATATAGGTGTTAAGCCTCACGTGTCTGTACTTTCAACATAACCTCACTACTTTGAATTCAATACGTGTTGTGAGTTTGTATATTTACTGAAAGGCTCAACTAATTTCTTAAGATTTTTAAATAATTTGTCGATTTTTTTAAGCAATTTAGTAGTTTTTCATCATAATATTTCATGACGAGTTACTAAATATCCTCGAAACGATAAAATAGTCAGCCATTACAGTTTTATCAGATATAAAACCTTTTCAGTTAATATCTGGAATTTGAGGTTTTATTCTGTTTCAACAAACACTCCACAGATGAATGTATATTTTGACAGTAGCTTTATTCAACCTTTGTGATTTTCGACCTATGTACGGATTGACGTTTCATTCCATTCATTGTTTCACGAAAATTGGAATATAAAATGAAAAATATTTGTTTTCTGTAATTTCTTGGAAGCAACGTAGGCTTTTACGTTATAATTGTTTTTATAGTATTTTAAGTTCTGATGTGTAATTTCAGTAGTATTTTTACTGAAATTACTTGAAGTCTTAGCAGAAGTGTAAGCAGGTAGTTGAAATGAAAGTAAACTATGTGGCATCCTGATTTAAACGAACATGTTTTCCTTAATATTTTGGTTAGAAACGGGACATTTACCATGATCAAAACTATGATAGTTTAAAAAGTTATAATCTCTTTCTTCTAAATCAACTTTAGCAGACTACTCTTTTTATTGGCTCGGCTGGACTACTTATTTTGGAAAAATTGTCAGTCGAACAATTGACAGGTGCTTTATAGAAAAAGATGAATATAAAAATGACACATTATCCATTCAAAGAGTAACAAGCACCATCATAAAAAATTCAGTTACAACGACAATTAACAGACAAAAGTTCATATTTACCAGTGAAGTAGGTACAATAGGTGGGTTTTATCGCTGTGAGTGATCTTAGTTTATCGTTTTTCAGGCACATCTATATAATTTCTAAGCTCGTTATACCAACGTGATTTTGTTTTTTTTTATGTTATTCTATCCGTCATACTAGCGTTTTTGTTTGTTGTTTGTTATTCTAAGGTTACTTACGTATTTGGAAACATCATCAAAAGTTGTCGATAGATTGGTAGTTAGTCGGTAATCGATGTTTACATTTTAGATGTTTCTATGAATGGAAATTAATAACATTTAATTCATAAAATATTACATTTAATATACATTGAACTGTTGAGCTATCTGCAGACCATTACAAAGGTATCGACACAGAAAGAAAAAAATAAAGAGAGACAGAAGGAAAGTCAAAGTCAAAAACCTGGTAAAAGTACCTGGTAAAAAGCAGAAATAAAATATTTATTTTGACTTGTGTAAAAATTGCAACCACTGACCTCAAACGGAAAATTAAATTACACACACACTCTTTCAATTCTTTTTACCCCTAAACCCAATCCTTACATTTTACCCCAAAAAAAAGTATAAAACGAATTCAGCGGAAATTTTAATTTCCGGGGACTTGAAATCTCACCGCCACCATTTCCTCGATAAAAAATATTTTCTAGCTACAGATTGTTGAATATAATCCCAGTTAATTCCCAGAATTCATGGTAAATTATTTACACAAATGCAATTAAAATAAGCCTGGGTGTTTAAATAATCGGACTGTAAATAAACAACAGGAGAAATATGGAAAATGAAAAATTTTATGAAATCGCTTCACTACATTAATCCTCAGGCTTGGTAGATATCCCCTCAGATCTCTTAGTACCAGTCTTTCAAGATTCTTTGAGGATGTCTTGTGGGGGTAGTTAGAGGTACTTCCGAGTATTACATTTGGTATCCCACATTTTGCAGAAGTTAGACATACGTGACAGGTTGTAATCCCAACGCCGCTTCTAGGATCCTAACTAGCCTCCTTGCGATGTTTTTTTTCACCGTTTGAGAGTACTGGCATTGGGCACATGCATATTTCAATAGAAAAATCTACTGGTGTACGTCCGTATTCGAACCCACGACCTAATTTGAATACCTACTAAAAAAAGCCTTTGCATTGTTAGGTTATGATAAGCATACACACAAGTGCATGTTTTATACCCAGTTCCAGTATCCTACGACTACCCGTTAGTTGTACTACGGGTCGTTGCCTGTAACAGTGTAAATTGTTACTGTGAAAATAACCAACGAGATAAAGGCTCGAAGTAAGTATATTACTTTATTAAAATACATACAATAGAACTTTTTTAAATTTGTTTTAATGTCCTACTACTCTTTGGTATTACGAGATTTTAAGGGATAGCAATCTTTACCAGTCATAAGAATTTGATTGATTGACTGACTGACTGACATAATAGACTACGCACAGCCTTAACCACAGGTCGTTTGAGAGACTTGAAGTCGGGTACAGCGGATTTTGAAGATTGTATAAAAATAACTCTACTTGGACGAAGTCGCACATTTCGCTAGTACTTTATACAGAACATATTATATAAGTATCAGTACAGACATTAAGTAAAAAACACGCAAGTCTAGAACAAATCTAAAATATCAATATCATGACGTCAGCAAAGAAAAGTAAAATAGGGCCTATAAAACTTTCTGACTCACCAACTTGTTAAGCTCAAGAATTACTTTACGACAGTCAAGAAGTTCTGGGTGACGATTTATGTGAACTCGCAGCTATTTTTGGGAGTAAATTACATAAAATGTTGCTCAGTTTTCTCGTTATTTGTAGGTACAAAACAAAATCGAACGGTGATGGAAACAGCGAGTAATTTGGCTTATTAAGTTATGCTCATGCCATTCCGATCATTGACCGTGTCTTTTCTGTGACTAAAAAACTGACTAAACTACGTTTTTATTTATATTTCTTATTTTATACTTCTTGCTGATGGAACAAACAGATGGTCCACCTGATGTTAAGTGGTTACCATCGCCTATAACAAAGCATTACCTCGCAAGCCGCTCGTTAGGAAGGTGTTAAGCCATGTGCATGTAATTTCACCGGCACCCACACCCTTCAAGCCGGAACACAGCAAGCTGTTTGGCGGTAGAATAAGGTAGTAGTACTTCCCCGGACGAGCCCTTCACAAAGAGCTCTACTACTAAACAAAAAATATAGCAGGAAGATGAAGATGTGTAATGTTATTTTCGTACAAACTTCAACCTCCGCTGTACTCGTTTAGGGGTTGAATTTCAGGAATTCCTTTCTTAGTACATTTCTACGCACCAATATATACCCTAAAAAAATCAAGTGATGACCAGTGGTTTAGGCTGAGCGTCGTCTGCCTGTCAGACAGCCAGTACAAAGGTACTTGGTATAATAGAATATAGATTATTTTCCTACAGGAATATTTCCAAACGGTTTGTGATGCCTACTTGCCTGTATTTTGAGCTTTACCCCACTTATGGCTTGTAAATGCCCGCTGAGTGCTATCGAACCCTCTTGGTAGGATAAACAGCGTGTACATAAATATAAGACGGAATGAAATATCCCTGTATTTGTGAGTTTTGTGGACAGTGTTGGTATAAGATTTTTTTGGGGATATTTACTTACTAGGTAAAATGCGCGCAATTTCGTTTGTGTGACGTTATTTTTAAACAAACTTTAACCCCCACTGTTCTGGAGTTGAATTTTTATGAATTCTTTTTTTTTAGAATATATAAATATGAACTCTATCAAGACGCAAGAGTTCATATTTTATACAGTTAATAATAATAATGCTGGACAATCAACACAGCATCATCTAGCCCCAAGACAAGCAGAGCTTGTGTCATGGGTACTAGATGTACAATACATTACATACATAGATATTTTTTATTATACATAGAACATCCGGAATAAATATTTTGCAGATTGTACAAGCATTTATCCCAAGGCGGGAATCGAACCCGCAACCGCCTGCGCCGCAGGCAGACATTTGCCCGCCGCGCCACATCGGTCGTCTTTGAGATAATAACTTTAACCGTAGGTAATTTATTTATGTCAAACTACTTTTAAGGTAGTTTGACATAAATAAATTGACGGGATGTGTAGATTGTGTAAGGGTATTGATCACTTATGCGACATCGAAACCCTTAGAGGTCCCGTGACCCGTGACTTTCTGCTACAATCCATCAATTAGTTTGTAAGCTCTTTCAGTTCAGTGTATTTTTACTTTTTTTTTGTGGTACTGCTGGTGGAACAAGCATATAACCCACCTGTTGTTAAGGTGGAACAAGACTAAATCTTTCAACCTACCGTAACTTTTAAGGTAATCTGATTTAACCGTAAAATACAGGGTAACGAGCCTAGATAACGGCAAGATAATTCAGTATCAAACTTAACTTCGGACGCACGTTAATAAATAGTAGAGATATTGTTCCACCTTAAGTGGTAACCATCACCTATAACAAATCATTGCCTTTTAGGTCACACACATTAGGTACGTGCCCTACGATGCACTACCCTGCGTCCACAAATCTAACGCATCTGGTGTTAAGCCTCATGTGTCTGTTATTTCACCGGCGACCACACCCTTCTAACCGGAACACAGCCAACCATCAACTATTGGCGGCAGGAATAGGTACGGTGGTAGTAGGTACTTTACAAAGAGTTCTACAACTAACCTATCTATCTTGTAATTCACAAGTCATTCAATTAGTCTTTGTACGGTGACTAAAGAAAATTTGATATGCAGTTACGGTGTGGCAGCCATAACCCCTAAAATCATACTTTCATATCATAATAACTAAGAAATCTATGCGCCAGTTTCACGTGACTAAGTTCCCTGACTACAAATATTAGTTCCATCGGCTGGCCAACAGATGGTGCAGGATGCCGCAAGGCCTGCGCTAACTTTAATACACAATTTATGATTCACCGTTTGAATAGGAACTCTGAAGGTATTTTTGTAAAGGCATTGATATTCGTTGGATTGACGGCTTTCTACCGCCTTTATTTCATTCATGCTGGGAAATTGGTTTGGAATATTCAAAGGGTGTTTTAAAGCGTTTCTGGGCTACTTATATCGAGTTTTTTAAGAATAACTCTAAAATCACTTGCTGGATTGTACTTCAGAGCAGTTGCGTTGAACCACTATGTGACGGACAAGTGAACAGACACACTGACATACTGTAGGTAAGGTCAAAGTTATTTATTCAATGGAAGCGAAGAAATCACTTCGCATAGTCTCATAACTAGGTGAATTTAGGCAACAGTTTTTTGCAACCAAGCCTAGAAGAATAGGCAAGAATGGTTGTTTTTAAACTATCTTTTTGACGACCGATGTGGCGCGGCGGGCGATTGTCCGCCTGCGACGCAGAAGGTTGCGGGTTCGATTCCCGCCTTGGGATAAATGTTTGTACGATCTGCAAATATTTATTCCGGGTGTTCTGGGTATTTTCTATGTATAATAAAAAATATCTGTGTATGTAATATAGTATTGTATTAAGTATATCAGTCATCTAGTACCCATAACACAAGCTCTGCTTAGCTTGGGGCTAGATGATGCTGTGTGGATTGTCCAGCATTATTTATTTATTTATCGCGATTCAAACACATATCGTAACACAGTATAAATTACAGGCACACGAGGCTTAAGATCTGTGTGCCTCAGGTTGGTGGACGTAACTAAAGTGCGTGACCTACAATGCTATGTTATAAGTGATGGTTACCACTTAGCATCAGGTGGGCCATATAGCTCCACCAGCAGAAGCATAAAAAAAACAAAAAAGTTAGTCGTGGTAATCCCGGTATAGAAATAAACCCTACATCACTTCGGACTTTGGAAATCGTAAAAGACAGTTAGCGGAAAGCATCAGGGGAGGGCATCATCTCCTGAGAACAGGTTGCGATTTCACCGGCACCCACACCTTTCAAACCGGAACACAGCAATGCGAGCATCACTACTTGGCGGCAGAAATAGGTACGGTGGTAGTACATCCCCGGACGAGCCCTTTCACAAAGAGCTCTGCTACTGCTAACTAGCCACAGCTGAAAAACAATTTATCTATCTATCTAATCAGCCCACATTCACCCACTGCTGAGTATAGCACGCCACTCTTTTCGGTTCTACGCCAAGCGAATCCATCGAGGTCCCACTGCCTTCACAATGTCATCTGACCTGAAAAACAATAATTGAATTAAAATTGAAATGTCACCAGCATTATTTTATAAAATCGTAAATTTAACCATTATTCAGTCCAGCCCCATTTATTATAATCGACGCCCAAAACAAAGACTTTAGAAATCGGCTGATAGCAAATCCATTTAAAATTTTTAGGGTAAATTAATTATAGGTACCAGTCCTGGGCTGAGATGAAAATATTATCGGGGGAATATTATTAGCTCAACGATAATGTTATCCTTTACAAAGTACCCACTCGTGATCTATCGAGGATATCTAATGAGGGTAGTCAGAGGTATGTCCAGATATCATTAGGTACAAACCCACATTTTGCCGTAGTTAGTATTCCATACGTGACCGGTTGCAAGCCCATCGCCGCTGCTTGAACTAACACTGAAATGTAAGTTTCGATGCATACCATTTGGAGGCCCAATGTGTAAACAAATCCATTAAAATCTGCAAATCTTCAAATACTTATTCCGGGTGTTCTGGGTATTTTCTATGTATAGTAAAAATACCTATGTACGTAATATATTGTATTAAGTATATCAGTCATCTAGTACCCATAACACAAGCTCTGCTTAGCTTGGGGCTAGATGATGCTGTGTGGATGGTCCAGCATTATTTATTTATTTATTTTATTTATTGATGGATTACAATGGAACCAAATGTGGAAACAAATCTATAGATGGATTACATTAGAATAAATGTGGAAACAAATCCATTAGTGGATTAGCTTGGAACAGACCCAATTTTGAAAATCAATTCTAGTTTCAATCTTGTCTCATCTCCAAAAAAATACGTGAGTTGGACTCAGCTTATTTTTAATAATAATGCCACGATTGAAATACATGAATCACTTATTCCCGCAGTTCTATTCTGCAGAGGACAGGCGAACATGTCGACAATGGCACGTAGATTGGAACAAAAGCCGACAATAATTGAAATCTCGCGCAAACGTACCCTCGCGTAATTAATACTGTGCATCTTTCTCTAAGCATTATCTCAAGGGTCTTGCTTGCAAATGTCACTGGGTTATTATCATCATCAGGTTGGGGTAACCTTCCCCATGCAAAGTCAAAGTCAAAGTCAAAGTCAAAAAGCATTTATTCAGTAATATCCGCAGGGATCATCTTGAAACGCCTTAAATCTAGGTGAATCTAAGCGCCAGTTCCTCGCGACCAAGCCTAGAAGAACCGGCAAGAAACTTACGGCTTGGTTCCTACCGTTTTTTTGTGTGATCCTGTTACAAAATAATAATAATGTAAATAATGAAGCTCCAGTGTGGTGCATAGCACTCTAGTGTTGTAAATGCGAAAACTTGTAAGGAAGAAGTTTTTAGATACTTATCTGTGTAACAGCTAGTCGGATTTAGATAAAACTTGGAATAAACATAGTTCGTAATTTGGTTGATTTTCGTAAAGATTTTTTATGCTAATGCTGGTGGCAAAGAGGTAACCATCGTCTATAACAAAGCATTGGTCACGCACGTAGGTACGTGCCCTACGATGCACTACCATACATCCACCAAGCTGAGGCATACTGGTGCTAAGCCTCATTCATGTACGTTTAATTTCACCGGCACCCACACCCTTCAAACCGGAATACAACAATGTAAGCATCACTGCTTGGCGGCAAAAATAGGTACAATAGTAGTACTTCCCCGGGCGAGCCCTTTCACAAACTACTACTACTACTAAAACACTAAATAACTAAATAGGTATCAACAAATTCCAGTTTCGATTATGTCAATCTCCAAATGTATCCTTCAAAACTGACATTTAAGACATTTAAATTCAATTCCCAATTTCAACAATCAAATTCTATAGGTATTTTGGATAGAAACGGGATATTTACCATGATTTTTGAGTTTGATTGTTTCCCGATACAGTTCGACTCGTGATCACGGCGCATGCAACTGTGCCGAAATATCGGAAAACGATCAAACTCAAAAATCATGGTAAATATCCCGTTTCTATGCAAAATATTGATCGAAATCACGATAGTTTACAAATTTTTGTTTCAAATTCGACTCAACTCCAAAAAATACAAGAACTAGGCCTTTGACATAACATATACTACTTATAAGTACTTACCTTCCTAGCTTGTAAATACTATAGAGAAGAACATTTGTCCTGACTGATATCAAAAATCAAAAATTTATTTGGACGAAGGTAAAAATACAATATTCATGGCATTGGGGCTTACATTAGATATTCCATTATGTTCTACAATAAAATAGTGTACAAATGTCAAACAATAATTGAATCTAAGATCTGACAAAATTACTTACAATGTCAATTTACACTTAAGCCGAATAATATGATATTACTGAATACATAAGGCAACATAAGTTAAGTATGTTTTTTTTTATACAACTTGCTGATGGAACATGCAGATGGCCCACCTGATGTTAAGTGGTTACCATCACCTATAACAAAGCATTGCCTCGTAGGTCACGCTCGTTAAGAACGTCACCTACGATGCACTACTCAGCGTCCATCAACCTGAGGCATACAGGTGTTAAGCCTCATGTGCCTGTAATTACACCGGCACCCACACCCTTCAAACCGGAACACAGCAAGCTGCTTGGCGGCAGTTATAGGCATGGTGGTTGTACTGCCCCGGACGAGCCCTTCACAAAGAGCTCTACTACTACTAAAATGTGCTGAAATCAGCCTTTCAACCTACTTACATTTTATTAACCACTAGCGGTCCGTCCCGGCTTCGCACGGGTCTTAGTAAGGATCCATAATTTTTTGAAAATGTTATATAGCCTATGTCACCCGGGGATAGTGTAGCTTCCCAACGGTGAAAGAATTATTCAAATCGGTCCAGTAGTTTCGGAGCCTATTCAATACAAACAAACAAAGTTTTCCTCTTTATAATATTAAGTATGAAGTATGATAACTTGTACTATGAGAACCAAATAACTGATAGAATACATACATACTTATTTTAAAGAACTATGATACAATATAACTTACTTATTCAACAGTTTAATACGTTCACCCGATTGATGAGGTAAGATTGATTTCAAACGCAGCGTAGTGTATCAAGTGAAAACAAAATCTTTTTTGATCCGCGTGGCTTTGATAATAATATTTTTGACTAACTTAAAAAAGAAACTCTCTGTTTCTTTTTTCTATCAACTAAAAATCTCAAAGCTAAAAATAAAAAATAAATAAAAATAAATAATAATAACAAAATCTTCACCACTGAGATAAAATATCCTCTTAGTACCAAGTACCTCCCATTGTACTTTGTAAACCTTGTCTGTTTTTAACAAATTTTCCTTGTGTACAATAAAGTAATAATAATAATGCTGGACAGTCCACACAGCATCATCTAGCTTCAAGCTATGCAGAGCTTGTGTTATGGGCACTAGATGACTGATATACTTAATACAATATATTACATATATAGATATTTTTTATTATACATAGAAAACACCAAGAACACCCGGAATAAATATTGGCAGATCGTACAAACATTTATCCCAAGGCGGGAATCGAACCCGCAACCTCTTGCGTCGCAAGCGGACATTCGCCCGCCGCGCCACATCGGTCGTTATCTATCTATCTACCTTCTTGAGTTTCTTTGAGGATGTCTGAGGAGGGTAGTTCAAATATTCGTCTAAATATTACATTGGTTAGCCTTTCGCCACTGTTAGAATACTAACTGGGTTTCTCAAGATGTTTTCCTTCACCGTATCAAAGCACTAGCATTGCGCACATAATTTTTTCAATAAAAATATTCATTGTTGATCGATTTGAACCCACGACCGATCATGTGCTCTACGTGAGTTAATAACAGCTCTATTTCGAATCTGCTTTAAGTAGATCGTTTTGCTCAGGCAGAATATCTTTCTGGTAACCCCTCTGGGGGGCACACCTAATGGCAGGACATTTTCAACATCCGGAACATTGTCATAGGTCGCTTATTACCATAAAAACCCTTTCGACCCTCCTTTGGCACCAAATTTCATCCCCACGATTCGCAATAGCCTGCTTTAATATTTATATATTAAAAGTGTTTCTTTCTTTCCAGATTGGAAATCTCAAGGATTTCTATTTATACTCGCATCCACATGTTAGTAAACGATCGACAAATGCCAGCATTAACTACGTCAACAGACTCAAAAATGACCCACAGGTAAGATTTTGAACACACCTAACACTCAACTATTTTTTTTATTTTATGTGCTAATGGATCAAGCAGATGGCCCACCTGATGTTAAGCGGTTACCATCACTTATAACAAAGCATTGTCTCGTACGTCACGTTCGTAAGAGACGTGCCCTACAATGCACTACTCTGCGTCCATCAACCTGAGGTATACAAGTGTTAAGCCTCATGTGCCTGTAATTACCCCAGCCCCCACACCTTTCAAATTGGAACACAGCAAGCTGCTTGGCGGCAGAAATAGGTATGGTGGTAGTACTTCCCCGGACGAGCCCTTTACAAAGAGCTCCACTACTACTAATCCTCATTATGTAATTCAAGACGTTTCCGCGATAGTCGTACATAAGCAATCGTTGTTTCAAGTGGCACATTTCTGTACAAAAGATACGTGAGACAGCAGAGGCTCATCATTATCTTCCTGCCTTTATCCCACTTTATGTGGGTTTGGCTCAATATGTTCTTTTCTTTCACTGCCTTTTATCAACCTTGACATCTGTACTCACTCCTTTCTTATCCATGTCATATTATATTATACGCATATGGTGTACTCTTGACTAATAATTATATTGTGTGTTTTGTTTTAGTATTAATCTTACCTGTGCTATTTTTCTATGGATTATGTAATTATTTCCTATCTGTATCTATTATTAGGTTGTCTGAAAAAAAATATTATTATTACATCGTCATGATTTTTTCTTTTCGTCATTAGATTGTAACAAAAAATGTGATTGTCAAAATTCAGCCGATTTGAAATGTCAGTTTCAAATAATGACATTCGGACATTGACACGATCAAAACTTGAATATGACGATGTTTTGTTACAAGAATTGGGCCCGTGTAATTACATACAACTATCGCGGACTCGTCTCAAGTTAGATAATAAGGAAGCTAGTTTCAAAGAACAGTTAGATCATCATCAGTATTCTGAATAAATCGCTGGACGCATAATAAAGAATTTAAGAAGGTTCTGTCACCTTATGTCTACTATATAGTCACGATCATATAAAATATGTAAAATTCACTTAGTTGTTAAAATTATAATATAAAAGCCTATATTCTAAGCGCGATCACTTTGAGACTATGGAATAATGATTTTTGACTTTGCCTTTGCTGTATATTTTATTGTACTTATTCGAAGTTACAAAACCAAACAATAAACGGTTACAAACTGTTTAATTCTTGATGATGAATCAATTAAACTTGTTCAAGGTAACTACGGGAAGTCTTAGGTTACTGTTGAGTCCTCTTAAGCCATTATTTAGCGCTTGATAGATTATACTAATGAATAATTTGATAATAATTAGGGATCGCCCATTTCTTGTTTAACTTGGGAATATGATTATTTGGTTGATTAGGTATATCCTACTAATATTATAAACGCGAAAGTTTGTAAGTATATAGATGGATGAATGGATGGATGGATGTTTATTACTCTTTTAAGCTCTAACCAGTCGACGGAATTGGATGAAATTTGGAGTAAACATAAATTATAACTTGGATTAACATATAGGCTACTTTTTATCTGGAAAAAATAACAGGAACGGGAAAAAAACTGCCACGCGGGTGAAGCTGCGAGCGGCCGCTTGTTAATAATATACGAAAACGCGCGTAACTTGGTCTATGTGAGGTTATTTTCATACAAACTTAAATCCCCAGTTGTACCTGTATAGAGATTGAATCTAAAGAATTCCTTTTTACCCTGAAAATTTCAAATTTCTACTAAGGTTTAAGCTGTGCGTTGTCTATGGTATTAGTCAGTCAGTAAAAAGGTTTTTATATAGATATAGATTTCAAAGACAAAAAGGCTTTTCTAAAATTCAACCCTTAAAGGAATGCAGCGAAAATTGAAGTTTGTATAATAATAACTCCACGCAAACAAAACCACGCGTAATTCCGCTAGTTATTACATATTTTAGACTGTATACAAAAAAAATCTTTATCTAATTAAATAACATTGAAAAGCTTACCTGACCTGTAAAAGTGTTATTAATTTTAGTCTAAAATGTTTTAAACAAAGTTATCACACAGTTTCAGATAAATTGCTAGTACTTTTTCATCCTAGGAACAAGACAAGAGATTAATTAACTTTTTTAATTAAAATTTGGCCGCTCTATGGCCGGCTAAGATTACAAGACAAAGTAACTTAAAAGTTTTTAGTGAAACCTTTTTATGTACCTTTGCTGAACACAGACGGGAATTGGATAAGTATGTTTGGGGAGCTTTTGAAGAGTTCAGTTCATTAAAAACGGTTACCAAATTGTATAAGCCAAAGTAAAAAATAGAAGCACTTTGACTGGTTAAACGAGCTGCAGGTTCGTTTCTCGCAGAGATACATATAAATGAATGAGGGAATGAAAATACTTTATTGCACACCTTAAAAACTAACAAAAATAAAAACTTACAAAAACAAATAAATATTATGTACAATTATGTTAATCATAACAAGTGTTATCAAAATTTGTGCCATAGACAATGGTCACGCACCTGATTATTTATTTGATAATCATAGATCAGATGCTCATAGACGAAATAATCATTATGGTTTTTATTTACAAAAAATGCCCGTAAATTTATTATTTATTTTTCTTTACCTAGTTTATATAAAAAAGAAAACATATCATCTTATAGTATTATTACCAGCCGATGCTTCACTAAGAGCTTTACTACTAGTAGTAGTCTACTACTAAAGTACCTACTACTACTGATTAACGGCATTGTTGGCAGGTGAGATGGGCGATGCAGCAGAAGGAGTTAAGAAGAACGAAACGGGACTACAAAGAAAGCCCACGGCTGGACATGAGGAGTGTGCCGTCCTTCCCTGATCCCCTGTTCAAAGAACAGTGGTACTTAGTCAGTGTGGTACGTAAACCAGATCTAGATTAACCTGAATATTAAATAAATAATAATAATACTGGACAATCCACACAGCATCATTTAGCCCCAAGCTAAGCAGAGCTTGTGTTATGGGTACTAGATGACTGATATACTTAATTTAATATATTACGTACATAGATATATTTTTTTATGCATAGAAAATACCCAGAATACCCGGAATAAGTATTTGCAGATCGTACAAACATTTATCCCGAGGCGGGAATCGAACTCGCAACCTCCTACGTCGCAGGCGGACATTCGCCCGCCACGCCACATCGGTTGGTATTTCAATGAACATTTGGTTTAAACCATCATTTTGCAGTAGTTGGTATTTCATACGTGACAGGGTGCAAGCCCATCACCGCAGCTAGAATATTTACTGGTTTCTACACGATGTTTCCTTCACAGTTTGCGAGCATATTGCGCACAATTTTTCAAACAGAAAAATCGAACCAACAGCCTTAGGATCAAAAGGGTCACTTCCACTAGACCACCGGTGCTTACAAAACCACATCATCTAAACTTTTTCATTTATAATATAGTAGGAATAAAAAATTACCCAGAACTCAACACTATTTATCTTTGTGGTTGCCACAACCTCTTAATATTCTAAAACACGTTTCATAGAAATGCATAGTATTCTCTTTAGACTGCGACAAACACAAAATAATAACAGATGGTATGCAACTTAGCATAACTAGAAACGAGGATTACTAAGCCAATGACCTATTGCAGACAAAGGTAAGTGTACTCATAAATTAGATAATAGTAACTACCAGTATATAGAACTGAAACTCATGTTCAGCAACATACCTCAGCAACATACCTACCCGAACCCTATCGTATCAAAGTTTCCTCGATACAAGCTGTGCCTAGTGTGGAAGCTGATAGAAAACAAACTGTTTATTGTTCGCTGTCTGTATTTAAGTTACCTATATGCAAACTTTTCGAACTGTTATATAGGTATCTTGTTTTACAGTAATAAATAAAATATTTGCAAACGACGTAGGTACAAAACCTAACCTAGTAGGTTTGACATTAGGTGGGAGAAATTTACTTTCTTTAACATTTTTAACTGGAACATCACTTATGACAAAGCATTACCTATTCAATTATGCACGTTAGTAACAATACAAACTTTATTTCAAACCCCAATATATCCTAAAAATGTATCTCATTGATAAAATTAATTATTATTTTGGTTAAAAAATCGCTTAAAAAATCATGCTGCTGTTGACCAGTGGCTTAGGCTGTGCGTTGTCTATATGTCAGTCAGTCAGGACAAAGATTCTTATAATCAGTATAGATAGATTTACTTACTTAGTTTCACATCTATCCGCGCTAATGCTATTCAACCAAAGGTTAAATATCCAAGCTTTTCTGCTTTTCGAGTAAAATTTATCCAAAGAACTCTCAAGTCGAATTACTAATTCAATAGTTCAGAATCAGAAAGGAAACGAGTATTTTATTGTAACTTATGAGTTCTGAGTGTTTGAAATGAGATAATAAAGTTTCGTAGAGATTTTTGTCTTTTGGGAAAGCGTTATGTAAGACTAGAGTATAACTTTTTTTATTATGTTTTTGGACAGCTGCCAAAAGATTTACAAATTAAATAAAGTGGTTAAAGGTTTTGATCATTGTCTTGCTCCAAAAGTTTAATCTGGACGTGCCTCTGACTTCCCCAGTAGTCAAGAAAAAGTGACGGAACTAGCATTATTCACCTGATGTTGAGCGGGGCTACTTTGCTGATAGTTATAGCGTTACCTAACTCACCTCTGTGGTAATTGTAATATATACACTACAACATTATTTTGGTATTTTTGAAATATACGCAGTTTACGACTTTTTACTTTTAGACTACTTGTATCAAGATATGGACTACCTGATGTTAAGTGGTAACTACCACTTAAAACAGAACATCGTCTTGCAGGTCACAATTTGTGTTCAATATATGACGGGTCACAAGCCCATCGCCGCTGCTAGAATACTGGTTTCCTTAAGATGTTTTCTTTAATTGTTTGAGAACACTGGCATTGCGTACATAACTTTTTCGTATAGAAAAATCAATTGGTACACAACCGGACTTGAACCCACGACCTTAGAATCGGAACGTGGGGTCACTCCTACTACACCTTGTCTTGGTTTTATTTATTAATAGATCTTTATTTAAATGTTTTAATAAAATATTTGTTCCAGAATGGCGTTGCTGCAGATGGCTTAGACATGAATGTGGGATCCGCCTGGCGAAAAGGGTACACAGGGAAAGGGGTAGTTATTACTGTTTTGGATGACGGCGTCCAGTCTAACCATCCGGATTTGATCCAGAACTACGTAAGTTTTATTTAAAATTATTGTAACCCTTTTTTAAGGGTAGGTAAGGAAATGTTTTCAGGATTTGTGCTATAAAATTCTCAGATTTTCTCTTGTGACGTTTCACAAGATAAGTAATAAGCTGAGCAAACGATAAAAAAGGTTAAAAACCCTTTAAATTACTTTTAAATTTTGCGCGCTAATTGTGCGCAATACAAGTGCTCGAAGAATCGCGAGCGGTTACTTTGTACTAAGATGACGATGTCATGATGATGAAGTCATGATGATATTTCTATACGTGAAAACCTTTAATTGGCTTTCCGGTTCTATCCCAATGTTATTTAGTTAGTATAAGCTGTTGGTTTTCCGAGAAATAAATAAATAATTAAACATTTCTTTTTCTTCTAAATTCTTATAAAAATAACGTAAACTGAAGGTAGGTAAGTAGAGCAACCTACAAAAGGCTAGCTTGGCAAAATTGAACGAATGCCAAATCGGGTATATTTTGGAAGCCCGCACTTGCAATACGTTGGGTCATTAGTGTCCCAGAGACAATATAAAGACCAACTGTGACATACTTCTAGCGTCTTGCTATAGAAGATTACTTTAAAACACAATAAATACTAGTATTTTTTAAACTTTCACAATCGCGATATTTTTTGAACTAATGCGACCACGACTATTGCAACATAGCCGAAACGTCGGGAAAATAAAAAAAAAAGTTAATACGCGATAAATACCCGTGTAATATAAGTGTAAATAAATACTTACCTGTTTTTTTTCTAGGTAGGTACTCAAGTAATTTTTAGGGTTTCGTACCCAAAAGGTAAAACGGGGCCCTATTACTAACACTCCGCTGTCTGTTCGTCTGTCACCAGACTGTATCTCATAAACCGTGATAGTTAGAGACTTCAAATTTTTACAGATGATGTATTTCTGTTGCCGCTATAACAACAAATACTAAAAAACTATAAAATAAATATTTAAGGGGGCTCTCATACAACAAAAGTATTTTTTTTGCCGTTTTTACTATAGATAATGGTACGGAACCTTTCGTACATGAGTCCGATTATATATCCAATGAATTATAGCTGTTGGTACATCAGCACATCGTTTATAAATAGCCTTGAAATGATACAGAATTAAGTTTAATTTACTCTAGCAAGTGTGTTTTCAAAACCTAATTCACTACACAGAATCAGCCTGACCAACCTGTAGGCAACAAAGTAGAGTGACTAGAAAAGAACATGTGATACAAACGAGCACAAAGAAATAGAACTTTTATACATTACTTACGCCCGTTTCTAGGTGTTTATGTAATTGCGATCGCGTGTACGTACTATTTCTGGGCTGTAATCACCGCTTAACGTCAGGCGAGCTGTTTCCGATTCCGCAACGTTTGTTGTCTCTTGACGACTGACAGGTCACCGTTTTTTCGTACAATGTTAAAACAAGAAACTCTAATTTGTTTAACACGTTCAACACCTGTGCATTAGTTATGCAGAGCGACACTGAAACTGCGCATTCATACCATATATCACATCCGGTATAATATCAATTTAGAACGTTGATTTGTCTAAAAAACCCGTGAGAATTCTTATGTGTTAATGAACACAAAACGTTAACCATCTAAAATATACCAAAATGAAAAAAAAAAGAAATATAATGTTTAATTACTGTACTTACTAATCTATATTCATTGGTAAGTTTGCCATGACACATGGTCTATTCCCAACGAATATATATAATAGTATGTAAGTAGTTTAGAAAACGTTTTTAAGAACTAGAGTGGCTAGAGTTTGCTTAGAGTACCTACTCAAGACATCTCTATTCACTAACACCTTTGGGGATGATTGCTTACATGGTTAAATATTAATGATTTTACAACATAATGTATTTTGTTACATCAGAAAAAAGTAAATTGTCAAACGCCAAGATAAAATACGCCGTCATGTCATAAAAACTGCACTATTAATGCACTTTATGGTTTAGCTGTGACTATTTTAGCAAGCTATTTGAATAAAAACTTTCTTTCATGTCAACTCAAGTTAGTTACGCTAATCCAACATAATGAAAAGTCATGATTAAAGTTATTATTTATTAAAAAGGTTTTAATCGCAATTACCACGCTATTTTATTTTAAGTTTTGAACTATATTTTGACAGATAAAGTAGACGATCCATTTCTCTCATCATGCCTATTTCTGCCGCTAAGGAGTTTGCATGTTCTCGTTTTCGGGGTAAAATTATAGGCACATGAGGCTTTACACCTGGTATACCTTAGGTTCATGTTCACAGAGCAGTGCATCATAGGATTTGTTCCTAACGAACGTGACTGGCGGGTATTTGGTACTTGGTGGTGGTGGACTGGTTTCCGCAACTAGGCCGCTGGTGGGCCCTTTTTGCGTGACGGGGTAATTGTTAAAGATGGTAACCACTTTTGTTTAGGTCTGTCTTCTACTAGTCCCATCAGCAATTCGTATTAATAAAACCGGCCAAGTGCAAGTCGGACTAGCACACGAAAGGTTCATAAGGAAAATTTCAAGGCTCTACGACCGGTCGCTTAGGCTGTGCATTGTCTATTATTAGTCAATCTGTCAGGCATGACAAAGATTCTTGTCAGTGGTATAGAAAGATAGATATTTTAAGCGTCTTTATTTGAAACAGGATCATGCCGCGTCAACGGACATTAACGGCAACGACACAGATCCAATGCCAAAAGACGATGGTGACAACAAACACGGCACTCGGTGTGCGGGAGAAGTAGCCGCAGCTGCTTATAACGAGTAAGTTCTAACTCAAAGGAACACAAACCTAAATGTATAATGAGGCGATAAATTATTTTTATATTTATTTTTACTATTATTTATTCAATAAAAGTAAATTACGACTGATGTGGCGCGGCGGGCATGTCCTCGTGCGACGCAGGAGGTTGCGGGTTCGATTCCCGCCTTAGGATAAATGTTTGTATAATCTGCAAATATTTATTCCGGGTGTTCTGGGTATTTTATATGTATAATAAAAAATATCTATGTTTGTAATATCTATCAAATGTATTAAGTCTATCAATTATCTAGTACCCAGAACACAAGCTCGGCTTAGCTTGGGGTTAGATGATGATGCTGTGTGGATTGTCCAGCATTATTATTATTTTACCATAATAATAGTAATAATAACACCGACTTGTACGATGAGACTAACCATTATGTCATTATTTTTATTCTGTACAGGTACTGCGGTGTTGGTATAGCGTACAACGCCAGCATTGGTGGCATAAGAATGTTAGACGGTAACGTCAACGACGCCATTGAAGCCCAAGCATTGAGCTTTAACATTCAGCATATAGACATCTATAGTTCCTCATGGGGCCCAGAAGATGATGGAAAAACTGTAGACGGGCCAGGCCCTTTAGCTAAAAGGTTAGTAGTTTTAGTAGTAGTAGAGCTCTTAGCTCTTTCAACATAATGTAAGAAAATTTAATAAATGATAGGTACTCAATACTGTGGTCACCACTTAATCGGTTAAACAACTGTTGAACAAACAATAAATGCTTAAGTAAACACCAGTTATAGAAGTACGTACACGTACATCTTAATAATAAAACAATGCGTAATTTTCCATAAAAACTAGTTTTCAATTCAATAGTGCGAGATAATAAGAATTCCATGGCTTTCAGAGCTTTAGAAATCTACGTTTAATAAACGTTATTATAGTTAGGTTTTAGTTTCAAAGCTCATTAAAAACCTTTGTTACAGAGCTTTTATAAACGGCGTGACAAACGGAAGAGGGGGAAAAGGCTCTATTTTCATATGGGCCTCGGGAAATGGGGGCAGGCATACTGACTCCTGCAACTGTGACGGCTACGCCAATAGCATATTCACGATATCTATATCAAGCGCAACTCAGAAAGGCTTAAAGCCGTGGTATTTAGAGGAGTGCTCATCGTCGCTTACAACTACGTATAGTTCTGGAACGCCCGGGAAAGATAGAAGTGTAGCTACCGTTGATATGGACTCCCTGTTAAGACCTGAAAGTCTTTGCACATTGAAACACACTGGGACGTCAGCATCAGCCCCATTAGCTGCTGGAATCGTCGCATTGACTTTGGAAGCCAATCCGCTTCTAACATGGAGAGATATCCAACATTTAATAGTAATGACTTCGAGATCTACGCCCCTAGAGAAAGAAGGAGGGTGGATAGTAAATGGTGTCAAGAGAAAAGTAAGCCATAAATTTGGCTACGGGCTAATGGACGCGGATGAAATGGTCACCCTCGCGGAACAGTGGGTGCAAGTCCCACCCCAACATATTTGCAAATCGCAAGAAATAAATGAGGACAAGTCAATTGAAACGTCTTTCGGTTACACTATATCCGTCCACATGGACGTGAATGGGTGCAGCGGGACGGCGAAAGAGGTCAGGTTTTTGGAACACGTTCAATGCAAAATTTCACTAAGCTTCTTCCCGAGGGGAAATTTACGGATTTTGCTTACTTCGCCGATGGGGACAACTTCTACCCTATTGTTAGAGAGAATGAAAGATGCTACTAGTTCAAGTTTTGACGACTGGCCGTTTTTAAGCGTTCATTTCTGGGGCGAAAGTGCTGAGGGACGATGGACTCTACAGATACTAAACGCAGGGAACAATATCGCCACCCAAGCGGGCATACTGAAGAAATGGCAACTAATATTCTACGGAACTGCCACGAACCCTGTAAGGGTACGCAGTAAAGGCTACTTCTATTCGAACAACCGTTACGAAGAGGAAAAATATCATATCAACGACGTTTACGACGCGTCTGAATACTCGCAATTCCTCAATGATATCGAGCTTGGAGTTTCCGACCGACATGATTACCCGAATAATATACCCTCGGCGCAGCGGAAAAACGTTCTAGCCGACGCCAACGACAAGCAAGTACAAAGAATGTGCGACCCCGAATGCGATTCTCAAGGCTGTTACGGGAAGGGGCCGACTCAGTGCGTGGCTTGCAAACATTACCGCTTGGATAACTCTTGCGTCTCGAAATGCCCCCCGAGGAGTTTTGTAAACCAAGGCGGCGTTTGTTGGCCTTGTCACGAGTCATGCGAGACGTGCGCGGGGGCGGGGCAAGACTCTTGCTTAACCTGCGCGCCAGCTCATATGCTGGTCGTTGACTTAGCTGTGTGCCTTCAGCAATGCCCGGACGGTTACTACGAAGACGCGAACGCAAATTCCTGTTACCCTTGCTCGGAGCATTGTGATACGTGTACAGAAACAGCTGAAATGTGCTCATCTTGCGCGCATAGTTATGTCCTCTACAACGGCTCGTGTTTGGCATCGTGCCCTCCTGGCACTTATCAGAAGGATGACTTTGGCTGCATGAAGTGTGACGAGACATGCGACTCGTGTCGCGGCCCGAATGCGACTGAGTGTGTTTCGTGTAAAATAGGTGATTTCGCTTTCAACAACCGTTGCCTCACTAAATGTCCCGCAGGACATTACGCGGATTCACAAAGAAAGGAATGTTTGGGGTAAGTGTTATTATGGTCAATATATCATTCTATTATTCGTTTGAATATACGTCTTTGCAAACATGTAATATTGGCTTAAATATTTAATTATATTTTGAGGTATATAAACATTGTTCATACTGTTGTGAACATGCATCCAAATAAATAATAATAATAAATAAATAATAAATACTATAATATATTTATTATTATAATTGACTATAATAATTGAAAATACTTTAAATTCCTGGTTTTGATATGATTTTCTCTGTATAAGCCATAATATAATACCTAATAATAAGCTAAAATAATATTAATTTCTTAAAACTTTTAAATCGACGTGAACTTACCTGTAATCTGTTTTTTTTTCATTGTAGGTGTCCTATCGGTTGCTCAGTATGCGCGTACGGAGTTTGTTCAGTGTGTAAGCAGAAATGGGTGCTTACTAAAAGCGGAAAGTGTTTGCCAGAAGGAAATGAAAGATGTGATACAAGTTAGTATTTTTTTAAAATGTTGTGCATAGTAGTTGTAATTTTGCATTCCTTCCTTGCGGAAAAATGGAAGAATGATCAATTACTGTTCTAAAGCACCTTAAAGAAATATATATACCTACTTACTTAAATTACTTCTCGACTTAATTCCAAGGCATGGTAGATATTCCTTAAGCTATAACATTTCAATCTGTTGGTTTAAAACGATAGTAGATCATGAACCATCGTGTTTGTTCAAAGTTTTACCCAAATCGATCGGTCATCTTGCCCGCTAGATATTTACATTTTACAAAATATTGTTTCAAATTTTAATTGAATTTATATTGCATTTGTCTAATTATTGTTTTTTTTAATGCTGAAGTGTGTAACCACACTTCTAGCAAAATAAATTATTTCATTCCATTTCTATCCAAATATGAAATTATAGCGCTTAAATTATAAATAGATAGGTTTTATATGATGTAATATTGGCCATTGCTTACAGGCGAATACCATGAAGGAGGTCGTTGCAAGAATTGCCATTCGACGTGCGAGAAATGTAGCGGCCCGAATGAATGGGACTGTTTGTCTTGTTCCGGACCGCTGTTATTGCAAGGATCCAGGTAACTTCCTAACAAACAGGCTCCGTTATATAACAACCGTCATCGTGGCTTATTACTAACAGTCACTCCCGGTTTCGCCCGCGTGTTGAAAATAACTTAGCTAACATATTTAGGGACTTTGCTATCGTCAAAAGTTAAGGCATTTTCCTCAGGGTTTATTTAGGTTTTTTTATTTATTCCCTTATTTTTTTTTATAAAAAAGTAGCATTTATGTTAATCCAGCTTAG
Organism: Electrophaes corylata; assembly: GCA_947095575.1. Classification (NCBI taxonomy): domain Eukaryota; kingdom Metazoa; phylum Arthropoda; class Insecta; order Lepidoptera; family Geometridae; genus Electrophaes; species Electrophaes corylata. Next base: position 8,902,584 of record OX352715.1, on the reverse strand, counting down.
GAACTGTATGTTTTCTGAGTTTAATCTAAATCGCTTTAGTACCTAGTTAGAGCGTAATTGGGTCAGAAGATGCAGAAGTGTTGGATAAAAATGTATGATAACATTTATTAGGGGGCGTCCATTAATTACGTGAGGCATTAAGAGGTGGGGGGAAAGGCTCAGGATTGGGAAACTCATCTAATCTCACGGCAGAGGGTGGTCTGAGCAAATATATAATTTTTATTTGCAAGATATATTGTTTAATTGCGAAAAAAATGTTTCTCCACTAAAATATGCGTCGTGAAGTTTTTTTTAAATGTAGCAAAAGTTCACTTATTCCCTTTACTTTTTCAAGAATTCAGTTTTTTTTAATCTGCTTTTTATACAAAATAAATAAAGTATTGGAAAAATTTGAAAAAAAAACTAATCAGTTCTGTATTTCTAGATGCGTAGCAGAATGCTCCATCGGCTTCTACCAAACCGCTGGAAAATGCACCCAATGCCCACACGCATGCGAGACCTGCGTATCCCGACTAAACTGCACCACCTGCTCCGGTTTCTTGTACCTTCAATCTGGAACCTGCAGGTCTACCTGTGCCCCAGGGTACTACCCTGATGACGGAACGTGCTCAAAGTGTTATCTCTCCTGCCAAACGTGCACAGGGCCTAGGCGAGACCAATGTGCCTCCTGCCCTCCTGACTGGAGACTTGCTGCTGGGGAGTGTAGACCTGAGTGCCCGCAAAACTTCTTCCCGTGGAAGGTTGGTACTTATTATATTAGAATAAAAATATTTTTTTTTCGGAATGTACAAACAGAGCTCTGACACTTCTTAATAATAATATATTTTTATTGCAGACACATGCTCCATACACATTTAAAATAAACAAAGCAAAGATCAATTTAAATTACTAGTACACATAAAAAACACATAAAAAGCATTATTTAAAATAAAAAATAAAATAAGGCAGAGTATTAAAAAATACTTCGGCCAGTTTAGGTGGCAATTTTCACCCATCGTCTGTACGTTGCCGTCAGCATCAGTCTATCTGCTAAACTTTTAATAATACTGTTTTGACAGCTATTTACCCTAATAATTTACCTTAATATATTTTTATTGGCTTCGCACGGGTTTAAGTAAGGATCCCTAATTTTTTTGAACATATAATATAGCCTATATCACCCGAGGATAGTGTAGCTTCCCACCGGTGAAAGAATTTTTAAAATCGGTCCAGTGGTTTCGGAGCCTTTTCAATGTAAACAAACAATCAATCAAATCTTTCCTCTTTATAATATTAGTATTTTAAATGATAGTGTGTTTCAACTTTACGCAGCCTTTGTACTATTCAACTCAATAATAGTAAAGTTTTAAAGTATAATCAGCTAATGACAACTTTGACATTACAATCGTGTTGAAATTAAAACTACATGGCGCGGTATCAAAAGTCAATAATTCAACCATATAATGCATTATGCCATTCTTAAAATGAATATCTAGTGGGAATGACTTCAATTTCTGATTCGAAGGTTGTGCGTTCGAATCTGTTTGTGCACCAATGAATTTTTCTATCATCGTATGGAAAGGTCATTGTGTAAAAAGGGCAAAGGGTATTTGCTAAATGTAATATTTAGACATACTACCCCCATTAGACATCCGCAAAGTCTTGATACGGTACTACTAGTGCAAAATATCTCATGGGATGTCTACCGTGCCTGGGAATTAAAGGCAGTTTTTTTTCATTTCCTAGGAAAGTTGTCGTCGCTGCCACCACTACTGCCAAGACTGTCGTGGAGCAGGTCCTCAGCAGTGCACATCCTGTCCTCAACACTTCAGCTTGGAAGAAGGACTGTGTGTAGAGTGCCTTAGCTCTCAGTACTATGAAGTGAGGTCTAGAAGTTGTCCCCAATGCCATGACTCATGCAGATCTTGCTTTGGACCTGGACCAACTGGTTGTGGCACCTGTGCCCATCCGCTTCGTTTGGATAGGTAAGTTATTGGTTTTTTTGGTTGTCCGGGCATAGAGTAATGAACCCTCTGCTATCTCTCGTGAATGTCACAGGCAACTAGGAAATAAGCAGCAGATTTTTCTTAGTATTTAAGACCAATACTGCGGTTATCAAGTTTCCTGCTAAACAGCAAACCTCTGGTGCAAATAGACAGGTGCGAGTTCAATTTCTTCTAAAAGTACAATGTCACTGCAATATCGAGACTTAGTTTTTTTGAAGGTCATGCAAATACTTCTCGGCAAGGTTGAACCTGTACCCTACGTTTTGTAGTACAAATTTTGGTAGTTTCGTTCTTTACGTACGAACTTACATTAGCGACTACGAGACGGGTCTACGCATGCTACGCCTTAGGTCAAATCGTAGACCCTCTACGACGAACATCGTTCGAGTCTTAAAATAGATTAAAACTTAGTAGTTTTGTACACAATGCTCTAAAAGTACTGTTTTCAGGATAAACCACAGATGCCTGCCATGTTGTACGGAGGGTATGGTGAACTTATTGCTGAACACAACCCAAATTGATTGTTGTCATTGTGATAAGGATACGGGTAAGTTTGTATGATATACACTGAATTTTTCTGAGTACTAATACAAAATTTAACAAAAATATTAATTTTTTTGAAATATTCTACATCAAAGTCATTTTGATGCAAAGGAAAATTATCAATCTAAGGTTTAAAAACTTGTTTCAACTCTTTGTCTAACCACAAGACATACAGTTTTAGTATGTTTGGCATTGGAAATTTTGGGACTTAGACCATAAGCGCGTATAAGTAACAGAATTGACAAAATGAAAAGATATGCATAGAAAGAAAGAAAGAAGAAAGAAAAGAAAATTCATTTACATACAAACATACTACTTAAAATATGAGTGCATGTACAGTTGTGCTCATGGATATTTATCAACAAAATCATTTATATCATAATATTCACCCATGCAACAGTGTTGGCAACAATAAACATTTTTTTTACGGCAAACAATTTTCATATTAAAATTATGTTCATCCAACCAATCTACGGTCCTGTCAAAAAAAGTTTAGAAGTATTACATCAAGAACGGTTCGTAATAAAACTCTGCAACATGATAATAGCGTTTTCGTTTTTTTTGTTACCCTTTAGCATGAGTACCTATCAATCACGTTTGTTATAAATTATATTTTAATCATGTTCACTAAGAAAAAAAGTAAAGGAAATGAAAAATTAGATCTTTATTAAACTGAAATCCGTAATTAGCACATTCCTGCATCGTAATTAGATAGAGCAAGTTGTAATCACATAAAAAAGAACACAATCATATTCAAATCAAAATTAATTTAATAATACTATGGATAGCCTTATGGGTATGGAAATACCTGGAACTTTGTCCGCGTAATGCTATTCTCATACAAACTTCAAACCCCTTTGCCTCTATAGGGATTGAATTTTAGGAATTCCTTTCTTATTACACATCTTCTATTTTTATGTTATGAATATAGATTTTTGTTCTCTGTCTGGGTGTTATATTGTATTCTAAGTATATATACAAAAAAAAATTTGGCGATCCCTCGAGATTGCATATAATACTCGCTATCGCTCGGGGACTCATCGAATAATGTTGTAAATATTTTTGCTGATATAAAAATACACTTAAAAAACCACCATCACTTTGATCATTCTTATGATTAAAAGCATAACCCTTCAACCAATATTTCTTTACTCGATGTATATATAACTTTTGTCTAAGGCAATTGAATCTTTCGAGATTTGCATAAAATCACTCGCTATTGGAACTTTAACAATGCTGCCACTTTTTGCTCTTATCAATTTGATTCTGAATAAACAACTTTACCTCCGTGTAATAAAATCTATTATGCAGGCGGTTGTCTTAACATTTCATCGGCCGGCAAGAGGCGTATCTCGGAGAATGTTAAGGCTAGAGGAACCTCACCGTCTTACTTCGTGGACCGTCCGACACCGCCGGAAAACAACTTAGACAGAAGCCTACTGGTCGCGTGGGGTGTTGTTGCCACCATCTTAGCTGTGGTTGCTGTTGGAGTGGCTGTCAAGGTAAAAGGTGGTTTCATTGTTCATATTTACACCTAGCTCATTACCATAGTATTAGTACAGCTCTGTGTAAAAGAGTTCGCTGGGAAAGTACTACCACCGCTTCTGCCGCCAAATAGCTCGAATACTCGATACTCGGATTACAAGGTATTAGTCCCAATGCAATTACAGACACATGTAACTCCTTTACGTCTCAGAGTAATAGACGCGGTACAATATCAGCTGTGACGCTCAGTATCAGGTGGACCATCTGCTTGTTATATATTTATCTAAAAAATAAAAAAAACTTCAGTACATGTAAACTTTGAAACCAATATCCTTTTGCAATATTTTAATGTATATTGAGTAGCAAATAAATGTATCTTTGTCTACAGGGTGTAAAAAACGGCTCCCAAAAACTTAAACAAGATCTTCACGGGGACGACAACAACAAAAAGCAAACAATAAATTGGTTAGTTTTTATTGTTGTCATTTTTTAATCCCTGTTTGTAACTAAAAGTATTATTCAATAGTACCTACTTCAGCTGTGTTATTTATCTGGAGTCATCATTTAAATCTATAAAAATCTTGGTATCAGTAATCCAAAGCTCTCACAAAAACGATAATTTGGACAATAGGACCTTTTTAAAACTTTTGTATACAAATACTGTTTAGCTCTTTGGGCTCGTTGGGGTATACAAATAGTTCCGCAGCGCCTACAGTTTTCAGGATTGTTTTTTTGCACCCTATATAGTAAAATTATGGATTTAGCCAGGTCACATGAAAATTCAATTAAAAACATAAGATTTCAGCCCCTATGAACGAAAATAATAAAGAATCCACTTACTTGTTGATATTTAACTGTACTTTTTGTCGGTATGGTATTTTCTGATCTATTGGTATTTGCTACAAATATCTAAATAATTTATCTTTATTTACAAAAATTATTAATTTCATATTCAGTTAAAAAGAAAACAGTTACTAGAAAAAAAAATTTAAAAATAAGGAATAGAATTCTAGATGTGTTTTCTCTTCGCAGCTAAAAACACGACGAAGGCACACTTTATATCCGAAAACGCAGTACTCCCAACTAGCAATCGACGATGACCTAGCACCGATGACGTCACTCGCCACGTCAAAACTCACGTCACTAAACCCTGACGAAGTCCCCTTAATGAATAATGAACTCGAAGAACCAACATAGTAATTTAGACCTAAATGTCAATGTAAGTAGATAATTTTTACACTGCAGACTGATATTTAGATGTTTGAAGGTAATTATTATAATTTTGTAAATACTTTTTAAAATATTGTTATGTATACATTAATGTTATTAATTTATAATTATGGAATGAGCTACGATTATTAATAACCTTAACCTTTTGACTCTAAAAAAGTGGTTTGCTTGAAGAAAATATACGTAAATACTATATTTTTACCAAAAACTGACAAATGTTTAGCTTTCACCAATACGCCTACACATTTTGTTTAGTTTAACGATGTTCTTTGAGTCAAATATTAACTTGATACTGATGCAGTTTTGCTAAACTATTTACTGAAAACCAGTCAGTGAAAGTTACCAAAAAATTCATTTCAGTATGCATTTGTGTTAAGTTCCAGCTTAGTAATCAATATTTCAAGATTTTTGTAATGAGTGGTTGATTACTGTTGAGATTTGTATTTAATTTAAATAAGATGTCTATGCTCCTTTTGCTTAGCCTCTTAATTTGTATAAGTTATTATAATTAATTGTTACTTATTAAAGTTTATTCCATAAACCTTTCACACGGAACCATTAAATGCTTTCCATGAAAAAGTGATGTTTTGCGTTTAGGATATGTTGGTACCGGGTGGCAGATTATTTTCTATTGTAGTCTACTACTGTATAAAAATTAGTCAATTTTACATATAATAAAATGCCTAAGTTTACAATTTCAAGTACTGACGGAGACCGCCCTTCATGTGGCTCATGAATTTCATTAATGTTATGAGTGATCAATGTGAAATAAAGGCAGGAAGATAAGATGGCATGTACGAGTTTTTTTCATAATTTAAAACTTCTATCAAAATATTATGGCTATTTTAAACTCTAAGTAAGTAGGTACTTAGTCCTTTCCTAATTCGTAAATTTCGTATTATTATTACATAGTTTCAATTGTTATTGTGAATTGTATAGCATTGTGTTCGAGTTTCCAACATTGCATTTTAAATTCAATGCTGTCGTGGGTAATTGTATCGTACAATATAATAAAAAATTTACTTATCGACCTTTATCATCAAACGGATGAAAATTTTTACTAAACTTGTGTATTATTGTGTCTTATATTATATTTTAGAAAGTACATTTTGTGCGTTTTGTGGCGGTTTACATGTGTTTTTTTTTTATTTAGACCAAATAATTTATTAATTCCTAATTAATTATTACATTATTAAAAGTTTCTCATTGGTTTGTTACTGAACAGTTATTTAAAACACATACAAGTGTCTTTGAATTTTTTTTAATTAGTTTACTCACTGTTTTATATTAAGTACACCATCGATCATGACTTAAAATCATTTCGCTACTAAAGGACCAGTAATGAATGGGACCCAGCTGTAACGCTTCCTTGTCACACAGTTTTGTTTCTTAAATACTTATGTGTAGAGTTTATATTAACATATCTCGACTTGTTTGCCGGTTCCGAGTATGTACATACCGTTTAATTATTACTGTATTATATGTAAATAAATTGCAAAGTGTAAATAAATTAATGGTTTTTATGACGGATATTTAAATTGTTTTATTTTAGAATTAAATACAAACAGATTCGTGAAGGTACTTAAATATACATTTTAACTTTTGCTGCACTTTAGGGGTTGAATTTTGGGAATTATTTTCTTAGTACATCCCTTATATGCACACTAGTGAAACGCGCGTGACTTTCATATAGACTTCAACCCTGGTGTACGGGAATGTCTTTCTTACTTTATGCACCAAGACAAATATACCCTGAAAATTTCAAGTCTCTACGACCAGTGTGCTTAGGCTATGCGTTGTCTATATGTCAGTCAGTCAGTCAATCATTCAGTCAGGACAATGATTCTTATAATTGGAAAGGATAAGGCGCAACACAATATTATTTTGTGCCTTAGGTTGATAGACACAAAGTTGTGCAGGCGTTGCGTAGAACAAGCACACTTCGAACGTGCGTGACTTGCAAAGTAATGATTTGTTATAGGTGATGGTTACTGCTTAACATAAGGTGGCGGGTTACATTAGTAAGTAATTGCAACAATTCTACACCTAGATACGCTGAAAAGTTGAAGTTTTTACAACCAGTGATCTGCGTTGTAGGCTGTGCAGGAAATATTCTTTTCATTATTATGATCCAAAAGTGGGTGAGATTTGAACTCTGATGTTCACAAGTATCTTGGTATAAAGGAAGGATTCCCTTTATTTTTTTCCGTAGCCTTTTGCACCCCACACAGTAGAACAAAGACATCCAGATTTCCCCAGCCTCTTCCCACCATCTCTTTATATTATAAAGGCATCCAGATCATCTGGTTTCTTTTTTTTTTGACGCACATCACACTACGCCTTCTAGCCCCAAATTAAGCAAAACTATGGGAACCAGATAGGTAAATTTAAAAAAGGTTTGAATAAATCCTACTTATAATATTATAAACGCGAAAGTTTGTAAGTATGGATGGATGGTTGGATGGATGTTTGTTACTCATTCACGCTCTAACGAGTGGACCAATTTGGATGAAATTTGGAATAAATATAGATTGTACCTGGATTAACATATAAGCTACTATTTATCCCAAAAAAATAACAGGAACGGGAAAAAACTGCCACGCGGGTGAAGCTGCGAGCGGCCGCTAGTGTTTTTATATATCTATCTAATTCATCGACAGTAAACCACTTACTAGCGATACCGCTAACAGAGTGTAACTTTGTCTTCAGTCTCTGTTCCACGAAGGTCGTGAAACACACACTTTGTTGCCATTCAATCATCATATAATGGGTTTTTTCATTATTCTTTGATAACTTTTGAAGCTATAATAGATGGGTAAGATCAAACTTTTTGATACATTCCTTTTATAGCTATTTGAAAGATTATAAAAAGGCAGTAAAATGAAATTGAGTTAACTTCTATCGGGCGACCTACTTTTGGACTATCGACTATCTGCAATCGTTATCAGAAGTAGCTTGGCAACTAAGCTATTTAAATGCAATAAGGAAATCACAAAGTTGTTTGTGACTTGTTCATGAAGTTCTGAGCACTCTGTGTGCGTAAGACAACATTCTACGAAATCTGCATTTCAACACTTATAAATTGCTACTGTGTTTTATTACTGCAGCAATAAGTGGAATCTTGAGTTTTAAGATACTGTGCTACTGAATTCAATTTTCAATTGTAATAATAATAATATAGTAATAATAATACTGCTTTGTATCTCTGATCAACTGGACTTTTACACAGTCACTGCTACTGTACAGAATATTAAGCAATATATTTTTTTTTTATTCTATTTTATTTGGGAAACAAACAGTACAATAGTAATATATAATAGATTATTTAAGATAATACATAAACCAGCGAAATTAAACTTAAATAACATTTATAAGTATGGCGGTTGGAGTTTGATAGTTATTGTAACTTAACAGGTGTTCAGTTACTTTCAACAGTGATTGGCTAAAAGGTTAGGAGTTGATAAGTTATTTCGACACTAGAGGTGTCCAGTTACTTTTGATAGTGTCTGTTAAAAGGTAAAATTTGAAGAATCTCAGGTATTCCAAACTTTGCCCTTGTCCAGCTAATTAATTAGTACGATAGCTAACAAAAACCCTTATAAATGTAAAAAGTAACCCTTGTAAATGTGTGTACAGTCAGCATAAAAAAATGATGATCAAACAATGTTCAAACGTCTTTAGTGGTAGATCTCTTAGTGGCAGAAATAGGTACGGTGATAATACTTCGTCGGACGAGCTCTTTCACAACGAGCTCTACTACTACAAAAAAACTGGGTATTATACTTTTTTTTTTTATACAATTTGCTGATGGAACAAGCATATGGCCCACCTGATGTTAAGTGGTTACCATAGCCTATAACAAAGCATTGCTTTGTAGGTCAGGTTAGTTAGGAACGTGCCCTACAATACACTGCTCTGCGTCCATCAACCTGAGGCATACAGGAGTTAAGCCTCATGTGCCTGTAGTTACACCGGCACCCACACCCTTCAAACCGGAACACAGCAAGCTGCTTGGCGACAGAAATAGGCATGGAATACTGTATTCTAAGTACCTATATAAGTAAAGAAAACAGACCTTTGCATCTATAACATATCTATACTAATATTATAATAAGGAAAGATTTGATTGTTTGTTTGCATTAAATAGGCTCCGAAACTACTGGACCGATTTGAAAAATTATTTCACCGTTGGGAAGCTTCACTGTCCCCGGGTGACACAGGCTATATTATATTTTTTTAAAAAAACTAGGGATCCTTACTAAAACCCGTACAAAGCCGGGACAGGCTGCTAGTGATTAATATAGCGTCAGAGTTTTTCATACTACTATTCACGGGATGCTATAGTTCCTGGGACAGGATTTTACGAGTATTACGCTTGCTCAGCACGTATACCGTCATCACAGCTTAGTCGGCCTAATCCATAGAAAAGACGTAGCCAATATGTGCGGAGCTATGCGGAACTAGCCACGAATTTCGTCACGATGTTGTTTTCACCGTTTGAAAATACTACAATTACAGACATACATTTTATTTTTTATAAAATTCAGGACTACACACAGGCCAGATTTGAGCCCAAGTTCTTAGGATCGGAAAGCAGGGTTGCTACCACTAGACCACCAGTGCTCTAAGTATACAGGCTGTTATTTTTAAGGGCGGTGATAGAAAAGTCCGAAACCACGCGAGTTAAGAAAAGTCGTGAAACGAGTTATGCCCTCGATTTATAAAAACACAATAACCGCACATTGTGTTTTACTATTGCCGGAAATGGACACGACTGACCAATAAATTGTGTTGCTAATAAGGATTACTCTTTGCAAAGAAATGTATTATAAAAAAAGGAAGTAGCGAATTTTTATCATTTTATTATTTTTACACGGAAGAAAACTTACCTCTGATTCAAACTCCAATCAAAATAAAAAAAAAAACTAAATTTGCAGTTATTATAGCGGGAATCGAGCCCGCAACTTTCTGCGTCGCACGCGGACATTCGCTCGCCGCTCCACATCGGTCGTCAAAAACCATCCTGTATATTTACAAAACATAAAATATGTTTACCATAGATGAAATTCTTTAGTATATATTCCGGCTTGAAAAGGACCCTTCCATAATTTCTTATGGATGTCGAAAACGTGACTGAGAAAACGCACCACGAAATGGGCAGTGGTATGTCCTCAGTCCATAACACCAACACTGAAGTCAATCTACCTGCCAAGCATAGTAAAAACGGCAAATCCCTCCAAAAATGGAAGATGCTTATGTCGAACGGTGGGCGTAAGACAATTTATTTCAAGAAGGCATTTCAGTAATTGCACCGGTTCGTTTTATAGTTATTACAAAACCACTTGGTCAAATGGTGGCCATTAGCGGAATGACAATAAAAACAGTTTACCAACACTCTTAACGACAGTTTTGATACACACAGATTTTTAAATCCTACAACAAATTGAGGCATACAATTTTGTGCGAACTTAAATTGGATAAAAGTTAAGGACCTTTTCCCGATGAATCGACTACGATGCACGCAGTTTTTGCGCGGCAACTGGAAAAACTGCAAAGCGAACTTCACTTAGCGTTTTGACAGCTAGCTATTGCACCGCATTTGAATCACGACAAAAACGTTTTTTACCGTCGTTGGTGTTTAATTTAGGAGTTTTCAAGAAAATAGTGAATAAGTGGATTATTGCTAAGCGTGTTCCACCTTAGGCTGGATCTACACTTTCCAAGAGATGTGAGGGTAGCTAAATGATTAGTTATTCAACAATAAAAAAAAACATTAAATAGTTAGTTAGACGACCGATGTGGCGCAGCGGGCGACTGTCCGCTTGCGACGCAGGAGGTTGCGGGTTCGATACCCGCCTTGGGATAAATGTTTGCACGATCTGCAAATATTTATTCCGGGTGTTCTGGGTGTTTTCTATGTATAAAAAAAAATATCTATATATGTAGGTAATGTATTGTATTAAGTATATCAGTCATCTAGTACCCATAACACAAGCTCTGCTTAGCTTAGGGCTAGATGATGCTGTGTGGACTGTCCAGCATTATTATTATTATTATTATTATTATTATAGTGATACACACAATACTGTGGAAATGTCGAAGAATATCCTACTATAGAACCGATACAAAGTTATTACTACAGCAGGTACCTTCTTACCGAGCCGTCCGTGTGTCCCAATACCCACTAACTCTGGAGATAAACTGTCGCGCATCCGAAATACGTCTTCTGGAAGGGAACAAATGCTGTAAGAATAAGCCTTTATTTCCATTGAAGGCAAATAGTGCTGCCGAAAATACAAACAATAAACTTACTTGTATAGAAAGAATAGAATAGAATAGAAAAAACACTCACCAGTTTTTTTTTATAACTAGTGTAAATGCGCACGATTTTGTTCGTGTAAAGTGATTTCAAAAACTTCAACCGTCGTACCCGTTTAGGGCTTGAACTACGGGAATTCCTTTCTTAGTATATTTTTTACGCACTAAAACAAATAGTCCTGAACATTTAAACTCTCTACGAACAGCGGTTTAGGCTGTGAGTTGTCTATATGTCAGTCAGTCAGTCAGGACAAATATTCTTATAATTGGCATGACATTTATATCCTTGTTAAGGTTCCGTACCCAAAACTCGTCTGTATCTCATGAACCGTGATAGTTAGAGAGTTGTAACTATCACAGATGATGTATTTTTGTTGCCGCTATAACAACAAGTACTAAAAAACGGAATAAAATAAATATTTAAGTGGGCCCTCATACAACAAACGTGATTTTTTTCCATTTACTATAGATACTATAGATACGGAACCCTTCACGCGCGAGCCCGACTCGCACTTGGCTGGTTTTTTTACCAACCAAAACCCTAAATATACCTTATTTAGAAATTGAACTTTAAATTCCAAGCACTAAAAAGCCGGATGTAAAAACATGGCCGGAAAATCATCCCGACTCACGTTTCCCGGGCACAATGTGTTAAATGACTGTTTCGATTAGAATAGAGCGGGATGAGATCTAGAATTAGATTTCATCCTTCTATGTTACTTCGGTGAATGCTCATGTCATTTGTGAGGACGTTGACAGAGGATATTGATCTTTTATACCTACTTACCAACCTAAAGGTTTATACTTTTATACGTATATACTTTTTTTATGTAAAAACATACTTAGACACAACTTAGAACTTCCAGACCAAATTTACGTTCATCACAGAAATGTTTCTCATCTCGGCAGGGATCGAACCCACCACCTACAGCACAGAAGGCAGGGCTACTACAAACTGAGCTGTGACGGCTGTACATTACCGTAGCGTCCGCGCGTAAATATGTGTGGTGTAGTAAAGGCCTACACTAAAGAGAAAAGTTTTGCTTTAGTTCCGAGCAGTTCTTAGTTTAGGGCACCGGAAGGGTGAAGAAAGTAGTGACGTAATAGATAAAACAAGTTCTTTCTAAAAGAGTTTAGTTTTGATTGTTAGTTTCGCAATATAGTCGTGAATATAGTTCTATATGTCTTCTTCTTTTATTTATTTTCTTTGACGAACTCCGTGGCTTGCTGGAATACTATAGAGATGTTGTTTGACCCCAGTAAAAGGAAAAAACCCTTCGACTGTTTCCAGTCATGCGGATATGTAGAATTTAAATAAAAGAAAATAAGCATTGCAACTCAAAGTCAAAGTCAAAAAGCAATTATTCAGTAATATCCGCAGGGATCATCTTGAAACGTCTTAAATCTAGGTGAATCTAAGCGCCAGTTCCTCGCGACCAAGCCTAGAAGAACCGGCAAGAAATTTACGGCTTGGTTCCTACCGTTTTTTGTATGATCCTGTAATCCAGGCACGGTAGATATCCCTTCAGATCTCTTAGTACCCACTCGTGATTCTTCGAGGATATCTAAGGGGGTCAGAGGTATGTCCAGATACTTTTTGGTACAAACCCACATTTCGCAGTTGTAGGTATTCCATGCGTTTTTTTTTATACGACTTTCGTAGGTCACGCTCGTTAGGAACGTCACCGACGATACACTACTCAGCGTCCATCAACCTGAGGCATACAGGCGTTAAGCCTCATGTGCCTGTAATAATTACACCGGCAGTCACACCCTTGAAACCGGAACACAACATGCGAGACAGGTTACAAACCCACCGCCGCTGCTAGAATACTAACTGGTTTTCTCATGATGTTTTCCTTCACCGTTTGAGAGCGTACATACATTTTAAGATCTGAAGACAGAGTCATTCCCACTAGACCACCGGTGCTTGCCAATGATTACTTATTTATTATTATAAGCATTTCATCATTTATAATAAAAGGCAGTTGAACAAAAGACACCGTTTCCAGGAAAATTATGGTTTAAACCACCTCAAAGGTAACTCCCTTGATGTTATTTCTTTATTTATTTCCTTTTACTAGGGAGGGTTTGGACAAAGGGTCCACAATAAAAACGACTTCCTATCGAGATTTTTTTTCACACAGCTTAGTTAATACTTTTTAGAGTACTAGTAAGCATTTATTCAGAAATATCCAGGGATCATCTTAAGCTAGGTGAATCTACACGCCAGTTTCTCGCAACCAATCTTAGAAGAACCGGCAGGAAACTTATGGCTTGGTTCCTACTGTTGTTTGTATGATCCTTTTACAAACTAAACAGTGTTAATAATAAAGTAATCTAACTGCAAAAGGTGAGACAAATAATGTAAATTACAACCATTATATCAGTCAGTCAGTCAAAGAATCAGTTGGTATAGATTTATTAGAACATACAAAAATGTTGGTCTATTAATTTTTTCTCCACCATCCTCGTATATGGTAGATGCTTGATACTTCGATATTTCAGGGAATCAGATCACTAATTACCAAGAACTTAATAATTTGGGGGTGTCAAATATTACATTCTGCACAAACCCACATTTTACAGTAGTTAGTGTTCCGTATATTACAAGTTGACTGCCCATCGCCACTGCTAAACCACATTTTCTTTTTACCTAACGACATTTTCCTTCAACATTTAAAAGCAACATTGGACATACTCTGACTAACCCCCTTTGCGCATCCTCAAATAATATTTGGCAGTAAGAAACCTAAGGGTACCGTGTCAAGTGATAAAGTTATGAAGCCATTTCTTTTTTTTTCTAAATGTAAAATAGCCTCAAGTTATTTTTGCTTCCTTTTCACGTATACTTTTACAGAGTGAGCACATAGCAAATAAGTTATTTGTGGTTTACCAGCGATGAGCATTCCACTCACGAAGCCTACCTTCAGTGTCCTTCGGCCCCTTTATTCACTAAGAAGTATCCCTACAAATCATTGACATACGTCACATTCTCACTTTGCTCTCAGCGTAAATCATCTGTCAAAATTGCAGAAAACTATTGAAACAGTTATTGCAAGACCGTGGTGCGATGATTGTAGTTTTAAGGTAGCTTCTTTGTGAATAAGGGGACAAGATGTTCTCAAGCATAATGTTTTATTAACACGTGGAAGAAATATGGCTGTTGTAGGTACTGAAATTGTTTGGTATTTGAATTCTTTATGACGCTGCCAAAAAGGAAAGTGTATTAGATGAAAATATGTTTCCCATAATGTCCTCATAGTCAAAAGGTAAATTGGATTTCTCTACTTATATAGTAAAAGAATTGAAGTCAGTACCTAGCTAGTCAATAGTATTTGAGTTATTTCCGCTTATATTCTACGGTAGATATAATTTGTACTAAATATTTAAAGAGGTAGGTTTTTAGGGTTCCTTACCCAAAAGGTAAAACGGGACCCAATTATTAAGACTTTGTCGGTCCGTCTGTCACCAGGCTGTATCTCATGAACCACGATAGTTAGAGAGTTGAAATTTTCACAGATGATGAGTTCTGTTGCCGCTATTTTGAAGGTCTTGTCCGAGGAAGTATTACCACTATGCTTAATCCTGCCGCCAAGCAGTTTACTGTGTTTCGATTCAGATCCAAAGCCTCACGTGCTTATAATTCACCGGCACCCCAAACTGAAATAAAACACAAGCAACATTTCAATGCTTGTGGGTAGAAACAATCATGGTGGTAGTCTTTCATAAAAGCTCTTACTACAAAAATATGATATACTGTGCTTACTTTCATATTCAAATTCATATTTTATTGTAATAGCTAAAACAACACGCGCCTTCTTGTACTTATTTGTACTTGTACGTTTAATTAGCTAACTAATTAATTTCCAAACCGTGCTACTGACAAGACCTTTATAACCTACAAAGAATAGGCTAGGAACAAACGCTGTTTGAAATGAATAAACGACTCGTTTTTGACGCCCCCTTAACCCTCCACCCTTCGATAAGCCAACGACATTGTAAGATTGCGAGAAGAAGATGGATGTAGAGGACTCAAAACCATTTTTTTAGGAATGTATGCCTTTTTGTATCTTGTATTAAACTTTTGTATCCGTTTTTACACTATAAAGTGGTCCAAATTGTAGCCAGCCTAACTCCTCCAAAAAGCACAGAAACTTACTGGGGGCTTTGTATGCTTAGAGGAGTGAACTAGGGTTTTCCAGGACCAAATTCAATGCGAGTGCATTCGAGGACCACGTAGGCAGCTGATTCTTCTTGGGACAGGCAGTGTGGACTGTCTGTGGTTGATGGCTGTGGAGTGGGTTGGTGCCTTTTCTTGGAGTGGACTTCTTCAGACGGCTTATGCACTAGGAATTTATTCTGCAGAACAACAAATTAAGGTTCACATTAAAATTTTGAGTTACACTGCGCGAATGTGGTAACCACTTTGCAATCGAGTTTTTGTCGCCTTCCAAACTATATTGATAGAAAACGTAATAAACTCGATATATAGGACATTTATTTACAAAGAAAATTTCATCTAATTAGTCTTATAAAGCCAGAAAGCCTTGGTACTCCTCGGACCTAGAATCTCGACCCCAAGAGGAGCAAATGTGTAGGCACTATCAAGACCTGCATATATGCGCCTCTTGAGATTTACGTGATAGAATCAGAAATGAAAAAATCCGTAGAAAAACCAAGGTGAGTGGAGTAATTATCAAAATCATTAGTTAAAGTGGCAAAGAGCTGGCCATATAGGGTGCAAAGGTTCTCAAATAGCAACCACGACTCAGAAGGATATAATAGGAATACTAAGATTGCGGAAAGTCGGTAGATAGAATTTTCAAAAGGTCTCAGAAACATATAGGGGACTCCTTCATGCAGATGATGATGTTACTTTAAAACGTCGTTGGTATATTTATGACACGACACACAATTGAGGCTCAAATAACACTGGACGAAAAATACAAAATTGGAACTTATCTTCTATTGAATAAAGTGACACGAATCGGTCCACAGGTGTGGAATTATTGATTTGCTTTGTCCAAAAAACGTGTAACGACCAATTTATTGTGTCCTCTTTTACCCAAGCTTCCCTCGTAAAATAAGTGAAACATTCCGGGGGAGGTGGGTCAAGTTTGGCGTTTCCAAGCAACGATTGTAGGGTTGCCAGAGTAAAAAAATAAAAGAATTGGCAATAAAAAAACCCAATCTCTTACTGAAAGAGTTTACATTCTACAGAGCTCGTGTTCACATCGCGTTTTTCTAAAATAAAAGATAATGTAAAAATATTTGAAGTTCATTCTTCCCATGTTGATTTATATGCAAAACTTTGACATACTTACACTGTATTTTTATAGCAATATTCGAAGACATTTTTTGTCCTGTCATATAATTTCTGGAAAGTATCGGACAACCCTAATCTCAGACCCAGTACAGGATCAAAGGTTGACCAAAAAATACGGGTAAATTCCAAGAGGCGTTTCCCCTTTTAAACATTTTTTCGGGTTTAAACAAAGGGACAGCTACATTTTGTATCCTAAACCAATAAACTGGATGGAGTTTTTGTAAAGGTCATGTAATTTGACAATTATTGTTGGAAGAAAACGAATAGGAGGGAGTAGTGAGCTTAATTCGAGTCTGTCACGAAAGCCTGTCTGGCCATGGCCTTAATGCGAATTTATTCTGAGATGGTAAAGATAAGGTAAGTGGAAATTTTAGTCTGCGGGAAAATTTAGGTAATTTGAGTCGTTAGAAACTCATGTTTTTAATCTATATAAATTACTTAAAAAACGACGCATTTAAGGAACCTTGACAGCCTGCATCTACTCAGAATCGATAAACGAAGTTTGGTATTCGTCGTTTTGTAATATACTGCGGGGCAACTCAGTAGCCACAAAAGTCAAGTTAACACTGTCTAGCATGCTGCGTAGTGTAACTCAAAACGACAATACGAAACTTCGATTATCGTTTCTCAGAGTAGATTTCGCGCAGTGACCACTTACAAACCTTCCTTAGAGATTTTCAATAAGAGCGAAATTGGTGTCCAAAGTATTGATTGGTGTTTTGTACTCGGAAAATACCTAGCTATTTCTAGTTACGTTCCTTTAGTTACCGCACATATCTCACTACTTTCATCATCATCATCACCAGCCTTAAGAAGCCTACTGCTGGACAAGGACCTACCTATGCGTTTCCAGTAACAATGCGCTGGAACCAGTGTTGACTGATAGAATAGAATCTAATAAAACCGAAATTATTTACTTGACACAGTCATAAGCACTGATACAGCACCACACTAAGACAATATCTTTTTGTGACTTGCTGATGGAACAGGTAGATTGCCCACCTGATGTTAAGTGGTTTTCCTACGATGCACTGCTCTGCATCCACTAACCTGAGATACATAGGTGTTAAGCCTCATGTACCTGTAACACACTACTTAAACCAGAACACAGCATGCTGCTTGGCGGCAAAAAGGCTTGGTGATAGTACTTCCCCGGACGAGCCCTTCACTAAGAGTTCTACTACTATCATTACCCTTAGTGTTTTGTCGCTTCGAAATCCATGGGCCGAGATAAAAATACCCACACCAATTATACCAAAAGAACAATTAACATTATAAATTCTAATCGAAAATCCATCCAATCTTCCGCAGCACAAACGAAAACATAAAAACAATTAGTGTAATCGACTGACCTTCACAAAAATTGGACTTTGGAAACTTGAAGATAATAAGAACCTTTATATTAATTACTGCTCATAAAAATGATTAACGATGTGACTCTGGAAACAATGATTATTGGACAATCTCTTTTGATATTTGTCATGATAACTAATTAATGGTTTGCTTTCTCATAATAATATTGTCTTTGATTGGCGCGCGATAATTCGTCATATTTATGTAAAAGCAATTAAAAATATAAATTAAAGCTATACCAATAAAATAATCTTTGTCCTGACTGACTGGGATATAGACAACGTACAGCGTAAACCACTGGTTGTAGAGACTTGAAATTTTCAGTTTATTTTTCATGGTGCATAGAGGTGTAAAGTAAGAAAGGAACTCCCCAAATTTAACCTCTAACCATGTACAACAATGGTTGAAGTTTGTATGAAAATAGCTTCAATATGTCTTAAACGGTGAAGGAAAACATGGTAAGGAAACCAGTTAGTGTTCTTGCAGCAGTGATGGTCGTGGAATACTAACTGTAAAATGTGGGTACCAAATGTACCCTTAGAGATCCCGAGTAGGTACTTGGTACTAAGAGATCAGAGAAGATATCTACCATGCTTAGGGATTAAAGTCATGATGCTAATTATTTTCTTTATATGTACATTTTTCCCTTTATTATTTTAGAAAGAAATTAATTTGCAGATCAATGATTCTGATTATTTCTCTTCCAATGATTTCCCACGTGTCTCCGTAATATTGGCGGACCATTGGAAAGAAGCCCATTTTAAACTTCATTTTCCGGTCTGCACCACGACCATATTCCAATTTTTCGTCTTAATCCTCTCCATCCTAAGATTACCTGGAAGAGATCGCTACTAAGCGATACGGCCGCCCATTGTACCTTCCATTTTATAACTGTTCTTTTATTTTGTTTAATATTACTAGTGTCTGGTGTATGTACAATAAAGTATTTTTCATTCATTCATTCATTATCAGGAATAAATTCCTCTCGTACACCTCGAAAAACATGATGCCTAACATGATAACATGATGCTTACGGTGTTTTAAAAAATTATAAATATTATATTTTGAAATGAGGTCAGTCGTTGCAGTGATACGAAAAAAACTGAGGTTATTCCCATATAGCAGCGTGCATGGTGAGAAGTGTGAAATGTGGACGCTCTCTAGGGCTTTTGATGCCATTTGGCTAAAATAAATTGAAAAGTCGAGTGCCAAAAATAATCTCGGTCCAAGAAGAATGTGGGAATGAACAAAATCTTTGAAATCAGACGCTACACTTAGCTTTGAGAGAACTGACATAGCGCTCATAATTACTTTTTAAAATCTTGATTATTTTAGGATTCAAATCCGTCAATTATAATAAAAAACCATAAGCCTCATGTTTCTATTATCTCATTCGCAACCACAACCTTCAAACCGAAATACAAAGTTGGTTGATGACCGAAATGAGCGTGTTGATAGTACTTCCCCGGACGAGCTCTTTACAAAGAGCCCTACTACTACGAAGGTAATTTTATATATCTTTCTGATGGGACAAACTGATGGCCCACCTGATGATAATAATAATAATAATAATAATAATAATTTATTAGATCACAAAAATAGTAGGTACATAGTAAATATATGTTTACTGCTAATCGTACATGTTCTGTAGCTCATTCTTAGAAGGAGCTACGCCTTACTCTAATTTATTTTAAACTAACTATATTAAAAAAAACCTGCTACATACCTATTAAATAAGCAGTGGTGCGCTAGAAACCGGACTAGAATTATCTGTATCCCGATAAATGGTAACCATCCCCTATAACAAAAAAATACCTCACAGTTCACCTATGATGCTTTGCTCTGCGTCCATCAACCTGAAGTATACAGATGTTAAGCCTCACGTGCCTGTAACTTCACCGGTACCGGCTAGATAACCTAAATAAGCTTTATAGTACTTCTCGGGACGAGCCCTTCATAAAAATCAATGCTACTCCAAAGGTTCAAAAGCTTGGTAAAATGTACTAATTTAGCCGTTTTCTAAGCACTAAGGAATCTATTGAAAAATGGACGAACTGGACGTGCGGGCTTTGAAAACATAAAATCAATTTCTTTAAAAGGGATTTTTAAAGCTCCGCAACAGGTTTATTAATTAGAACCATGTACCTATTGCGAGGCTCTTTCAATTTATTTGGGTAAAATGGATAAAATATTTTTTGTTACAAAAGGGATTTCTGCATAATTTGATCGGAAGTGAACTCTCTAGGGATCAATGGATCAAAGTGGATTTAACAAGGCATAAATATAAATATGGTACAATGTTAGTACAGTCGACTTTTTTCGCAATTCCTGTTTTGTTTCTTTGGCTGTGTACGAACTTTGTACGTTTCGGGTCACATTTAAAACATTGAACCCAGTTTTGATGCCCGCAAGTGATGCTGTGTGGATTATAAAAATAAGATTTGAACCCACAACCTTAGGATCAGGAGGCGAGGTCACCCCTACTAGACTACTGGTGTTCTTTACTAAATTACTAAGTTAATTATAAAAAAACTGTTCTAATATGATCTACTTATTAATAATCTCACAAATACGACGATAATGATAAACTTTTATGAACGAAAACCTGTCTGCAGCATTTTTCATCAGCTCTGCTGCCGTAATATTCAGGCCATTATTTTTTAATCGGCTAAAAATACCACATTTGGAAGGGGAGAAGCGATAGTTGAAGCATCAATGCACAGAAAAGGTATAGCTTGTAGAAACAGAAGCTACACTACGATGATAGTATACGTAAGTTTCCTTCACACTATACAACTCAAGGCCTTGATCGGCTGGGATCAAAAAAATATTTTTTACATATAAAACAGAAAGGGTTCGAGTTTGTATAAAAATACCTTGACGCAAATAAAGTCGTGCGCTATTCTACAAGTTAAAATAAAATTAGATTTTTTCAGACAGGCCCAATTTTGACTTCAATCAAATTCTAGTTTAAATGTTGTATCAGCTTCAATAAATACGTGACTTGGGCTGAGATTTGTAACTGAGGTTTATAGTCACTATTTTATAACGGTTCATAAAACGCGATGCTACGATATTTTCAACTTAATGAAAAAAAACTTAAAAAACTACTCGTAACATCACAAGTGTCTTAACGATCTTGTCTACTGCTATAAAATTTACTATTCTGTGCCCAGTGGGTTGGAAAATTGAGAAGCGGATTAGGCAAATCACTTTTCATCCCGACCCAAAGAAGTTTGCCCTTTTAAATTTTATTATCTACAAGGCACGATGTTTGCGGGTTCGAACTTTCGAACGACAGTGTATTGAATAGCAAATGGCTTCTGGTAATCAAGTTTGGTCACGCGGAAAGTAGCTACTTGATGTTAATAGTCTAACACTGTCACAAGATAAGATTAGTGCTCTCAAATGATGATGGAAAACATCGAAAAGAAACCAGTTGGTATTTTAATAAATAAATAAAAAATGCCGGACGATCCACACAGCATCATCTAGCCCCAAGCTAAGCAGAGCTTGTGTTATGGGTACTAGATGACTGATATACTTAATACAATATTATATTACATACATAGATATTTTTTATTATACATAGAAAATACCCAGAACACCCGGAATAAATATTAGCAGATCGTACAAACATTTATCCCAAGGCGGGAATCGAACCCGCCAATCGTCAATGGTGGGCTTACAATCATTCTCATTGCAGGTGCAAGGAAAACATCGTGAGAAGTTTACTCACGATTTTCTTCATTGTTTGAGAGTATTAACATAACGCACATTCATTTATCAATTAAAAAATCCATCAGCGCACGACCAGATTTGAACCCATGACCTTAGAGAATCAGAAGGTCACTCCCACTACATCACCAGTGGTTCTAGAGTAGAGGAATACTTTAAAGCCTATTTAAAGCGAAGCCATAGACAGAAACTAGTATTGTCAAAAGGCTCAAAAACGGATTGAATATTTTAAGCCTGCCACCGTAGAAGATTTTATTAAAAAATCATAACTCTTAAATATTTTTGACTTTCGTTTTCTCAAAAAGTTTTCTAACAAGTGCTCAATAATGTATAAACCGCATGAATTTACATTTATTTCATTAGAATTATCGTCATAAATATAATTTAATTCGACGATAAATCCTCTTTAAAGAATTCTCCCTTCTGAAAATATTCAATCATTTAAATTGAATGGTAATGGAGTATTTATATCGAGGGTATGTTATTAATAAGAGCTTTTTTATCGCACCCTCTCATTTTATAATAAGTCAGACTTTATACTGAGCAAATTATATAACTCAATAATATTTAACTCATATATTTTACAAGCAATAAATTATTTTAAATGAATATTGGTGAAAATTTTCACTTATGCACAGTGGTGACTCCATCTTCTGATTCAAATGTCGTGGAAAACAAAAAAAGAAAAGAACAAATATATTTTTGTATAATTTAATTCATAAAATGATGTCACAGGAAAGAAAAACAATACAGAAAGTTAAAATTACGATTTTTTGAACCGAACCTAATTCTAAACTACGTGACTGGATTTGAACCCGTGTTTTTATGATCGAAAGACGAGGTTGCTACCACTAGACTACCAGTATGGGTGAGCACTTTTACCCCTCAACAAATTACCAAACCAATTTGGTTGTCCACCCACCCTATCTCCGGAAGTGGATTAATTTAAGCCTTTGACATATTTTAGAAGTCAAGTTATTGTTAATTAAATAAAAGCTTAGGAATTAATCCGCTTACTTAATTTATAGGAGATATTTAATTAGCAGTACTCTCAAACTGTCACATACGGAATAATAACTACTGCAAAATGTGGGTCTGTACCAAATGTACTTACTATCTGGTTATACCTCTGACTACCCTCCTCAGACATCCTTGAAGAATCTCGAGTAGATACTAAGAGGGAGGGAATATCTACCGTGCCTGTATTTCTCAAGTTGATAGACGCAGAGCAGTGCACCACATTTCTAGCAATGCTATGTTATAAGTGATGGTTAATACTTAACAGTAGGTTGAATCAGCAAGTCGTATAAAAAAAAACATTTTATGTAGACATTTTACACTCTTCAATATAAAGTAAAAGATTAAATTGACGACCAAAGTAGCGCGGTGGGCAAATGTCTGCTTGCGGTTTCGATTCCCGCCTAGAGATAAATGTTTGTACGATCTGCAAATATTTATTCCGGGTGTTCTGGGTGTTCTATGTATAATAAAAAAATCTATATTATGTAATGTATTGTATTAAGTATATCAGTCATCTAGTACCCATAACACAAGCTCTGCTTAGCTGGGGGCTAGATGATGCTGTGTGAACTGTCCAGCATTATAATTATTATTATTAAAATAAACAGAAATACTATAGTAGAATACAAATAATCAAAACCTAGGTAAATTGGGTCATATCTCTGCATCAATACTATTGAGTGACGCAGCGCTAGTTTTCAGACAGCCTGTCTGAAAACTATCATGCCCATGCAACTAGACATGCCCTGTCTCAGACAGGGTTGATGATGTTTCATGGGCTTAACATTCAATAAACGTTTGTTTTGATATACACTTCCCGTTTCTACTGCCGCATTTCTTTGTAGTAGTTATGTTAAGGAGTTTCTTAGTCTTGATCAAAGTTACGGAGCTTTTGATGTTATTTAAATTTAATTCTTTGATCGTGAGTATCCAAGCGGTTCCTAAGAATTTACTTTAAGGGTCCAAAATAAGATTAAAGTGAGTACTTGTGAGTAGTAGTAGGGCTTGTCTGGAAAAGTACTACCACTATGCCTATTCCTGCCGCCAAGCAGCTTGCTGTGTTCCGGTTCGAAGGGTGTGGGTGTCGGTGTTTTTACAGACACACGAGGCTTAACACCTGTATGCCTCAGGATCTTTGAAGATGTCTTATGGGGGTGGTCAAAAGTACGTCCAGATAGACATTAGACACATACCCACGTTTTGCAGTAAATAAATAAATCAATATTTGAGGACATTTTTACACAGCATCATCTAACCCCAAACTAAGCATTGCTTGTACTATGGAAACCAGATGACTGATAAAAAATTCAGTAAGTATACTTTTTCAGTAAGAATACAACTGAGCACTGGCATTTGACGACCGATGTGGCGCGGCGGGCGAATGTCCGCCTGCGACGCAGAGGTTGCGGGTTCGATTCCCGCCTTGGAATAAATGTTTGTACGATCTGCAAATATTTATTCCGGGTGTTCTGGGTGTTTTCTATATGTATAATAAAAAATATCTATATATGTAATGTACTGTATTAAGTATATCAGTCATCTAGTATCCATAACACAAGCTCTGCTTAGCTTGGGGCTAGATGATGCTGTGTGAGTTGTCCAGCATTATAAAAAAAAAAAAAAAAAATATATTATATTTATTTATTTATTTATTTATATGCATTTTTTATACATCATCAACTAGTCTCAAACTAAGCATAGCTTGTACTATGGGAACAAGATGACTGATAGAATATTTATATATGTTTTTTTTATTGTAACTACATACATAGAATACAATATAGCACCCAGACAGAGCAAACATCTATGTTCATCACACAAATGTTTGTTCTTGGTTGGAAGCGAACTCACTACCTACAGAAGGCAGGGCTACTACAAACTGAGCTGTGACGGCTGTCAATATAATCGCCCAACTAAAAAAAACATACAAAAAAAATGCAAAATGTTTGTTTACTTTCACTGATGTGTATCTTATACAGTGTTAGAAACCTCCTTCTAAGTAAAAAATATACTTGTATTAGGAAGCTTCTGGAAGCTTCTTTCACCTGGATTCGAACAAACTACCTTGGGATCAGAAAATCTCACTACACCACTGGTAAACTCATGTTAGTATGCCCTTATTTATATCACCCAGCAACGGAAGATCTACGGGTCCCATGCAAATTAGGCGCGAAGGCACCTATTTATTTCCAAATAACATCGTTAGGAAGGACTATTTGACAAGGGTCACGTCGGGTATCATTCGGGTTCCATATTTCTACACTTTTTGTTGATACGACCTCCATATATTACGGCGTCAGGCCTAGATGGTGCTGGATTCTGCTACTTTTGAAATTTCTTTGTATTCTGGTTAATTCTTTGATAATTTGTTACTCTGACCATGTTGTTACTTTACTGGCATATTTTCATAAAAGAAGCTATAGTATTATTAGTTAGACGACCGATGTGGCGCGGCGGGCGAGTGTCCGCTTGCGACGCAGGAGGTTGCGGGTTCGATTCCCGCATTGGGATAAATGTTTGTACGGTCTGCAAATATTTATTCCAAGTGTTCTGGGTATTTTCTATGTATAATAAAAAAATATCGATGTATGTAATATTGTATTGTATTAAGTATATCAGTCATCTAGTACCCATAACACAAGCTCTGCTTAGCTTGGGGCTAGATGATGCTGTGTGGATTGTCCAGCATTATTTATTTATTAGTATAATCCAGCTTATGACTGAGGGAGAGATATGTATGACTGACCTCACACTCATGTTTGTTCTACGTCTGGGTGCTAATATGTGTATTCTAAGTATGTATTTACAGAAAAAACAAAGTATTTTACCAATCATCTTGCAACAATCAAATAAATTAATCAGAACCAACTTTGCTTAGCTTGGGGCTAGAAGGCTTTGTGTATTTATATATTTTATAGTATTTATATTTTTTACACCCGGTATACGGTTAAATATTTAATCACGGCGGGGTTCGAACCCACCGCCTACAGCTCAGAAAGCAGGGCTACTACTTACTGAGCTGTGACGGCTGTCATCAAATATTATCTCTATCTGTCCTAAAACCTGTTCCTAGGCAGTGAAATATTAGGACATCAAATGAATTAATTAATTATGAAACAAAATAAACGCCACATAAATCCGAAACACAATAACGCCAAAACAAAATGTTTTATTTATCTCCAAATCAGCATTCCGTAAACTGAACAAAACAAAAGTAATAAAAACGATCATTAAATCTGACAAAACGCCGGATCAGTTTCCCTTACGACACATTAATAGGGTCCAAGTAGTAACAATAACAGTAAATATAGTTATTAAGACGGGAATCGATGGCACGGAAGCAAAAACTTACTTTCAGGGGCGACTTAATGCTAGTCGAACACCTGACGCGTGAAATTTAAAACCCACACGTAATGACTTTAAAATAAAGTTCAAAACCACTTGGGCTCAGCTGTGGTGATTTTTTGTGTTTTTTTTTGCACTTAGTCTAATAATAACTTGTAATAAATAAATTAAATAAATAAAATACTATAGAGAGATGCATAGATACTATCAAACAAGCTGTGATACCTGACAAAAAAAAACTAGGGAACAAAATACTTTGCATTTTTTTTATAATATTTTCTAATGACAGTACTACAATACTTTCCTTCCCCTGATAAAGTTTCTAAGTGAAAAAATACTTGGCAAAGTAAATCGGCAGTATATTATGGAAACAGCAGTGTTTCGTGTTGGCCCTCAATAAATGTGGCCCATAAACATACAGGTTGTCTAAATACAATCTAGGGTATCTAATAGATAAACGTGTTACACCGTCGACTGCGTCATCACTTAACATCGCGAGATTGCGGTCAAACGTTAACCTTATCATGTAAAACGTTAACATGTTAACATCTTAAACGTTAGCATGAAAAAAAATACTCCCTCAAAAACTAAACAGGACATTTTCCGGTCGCTCTCCACTGGGGATACTCCTATGCTTCGTCTTCCGGTTCGCGCGTAATTCGAGAACCTTATTCTGCGGTTGTCGGTTCTACAAACTATTATGGTTTGCCCGTTGCCAATACAACCTGCTGATTCCTACAAAAAAGAGATCCTACAAAGGTAACACATTACAGGTAGGTACAAAGATTTGACGACCGATGTGGCGCGGCGGGCGAATGTCTGCTTGTGACGCAAGAGGTCGCGGGTTCGATTCCCGCCTTGGGATAAGTGCTTGTACGATCTGCAAATATTTATTCTGGGTTTTCTGGGTGTTTTCTATGTATAATAAAAAATATCTATATATGTAATGTACATATTGTATTAAGTATATCAGTCATCTAGTACCCATAACACAAGTTCTGCTTAGATTGGGGCTAGATGATGCTGTGTGAACTGTCCAGCATTATTATTATTATTACATAGAAGTCGGTACTACTTAATACTAAGAGTGATTTGAGGGGATATCTTCCGTGCCTGGGAATTAAAGTCATGTTCTTTTTTTTTACGCAAACAACAATCTTTAGTTAAACTGGCAGGCTACCACAAAAAAATATATTTACATTCATCTACTTTTCATGTTGCCTGTACTTGAGCCCTTTATTTCGTTTTTACAACCTTTATAGGGTGCTAAAGATATAAGATGGCGTTTTGTATCGAAAATAGAATTACCTTTTATGTTAGGTACACAAAGATTTTGTATTATGACGTTATTAAATAAAATTCTTTATAACAGGGGGTAACAAAATATTCAGAAATCAGATATTTGTTTGCTTGAACAGTTAGTTATAAATAATAATAAAAATCCTGGACAATCCACACAGCGTCATCTAGCCCCAAGCTAAGCAGAGCTTGTGGGTACTAAATGACTGATATACTTAATACAATACATTGCATACATAGATTTTTTTTATTATGCATGTAAAATACCCAGAACACCCGGAATTAATATTTGCAGATCGTACAAACGTTTATCCCAAGGCGGGAATCGAACCCCCTGCGTCGCAGGCGGACAATCACTTGCCACACCTCAGCGATCGTCAATTATAAGAATCTTTGTCCTGAGTGACTGACTGATTAGACATTACTAATAGTCAGTCAGGACAAAGATTTTTATAAGTAGTATAGATTAACGCATTGATATGCACTGGCTTCACAACTCAGTTGGTAATAGCTCTGCCTTTTGTGTGCTGTAGGTTGTGGGTTTGATTTCCACCTGAACACCTGCGTGTGCTTTTGAACTTCTGTTGTACATTAAGTTCTTGGTATGATTGCCTTAATATGTTTCCTGTCTTGCAATCACCTTATTAAGTTAGATTGGCGCCACACTGGAGCTTCATTATTTACATTATTATTACTTTGCAAAAGAATCATACAAAAAACGGTAGGAACCAAGCCGTAAGTTTCTGGCCGGTTCTTCTAGGTTTGGTCGCAAGGAACTGGCGCAATTCACCTAGATTTAAGACGTTTGAAGATGATCCCCGCCGATTTTACTGAATAAATGCTTTTTGACTTTGACTTGACTTTGACTTTGACACCGAGAATGTATGTATGTATTTACAAAAGATAACGTATGTAAATAATCAGTCATCTGTTTCCTATTATACGTTTGGGGCTAGATAATATTGCACAATGTCATATTAGTCACGTCATTTGCTTGTTTTATTACTTGATGAATAATCCTTTCCATTTCCCCCGAACTCAAAACAATAGATTCCATTAAGAATAACGATGGTATAAAACAAAACAGGCCATTTCTCAAAGGGGGCCCTTCACTGAAATTGTCACAATTTATCTAACGTTTCGCGACGAATTAATAACTTTGGAGTTACTTGAATGATCTTTACTCCTTCTTTAATAATATACTTGGATGACTGTTTGTCTGACATGTTTTTTACCAACTTGCTGATTGAACAAACTAATAATATTAATGCTGGACCATCCACACAGCATCATCTAGCCCCGATAAGCAGAGCTTGTGTTATGGGTACTAGATGACTGATATACTTAATACAATACATTACATACATACATATTTTTTATTATACATAGAAAACCCCCAAAACACCCGGAATAAATATTTGCAGATCGTACAAACATTTATCCCAAGGCGGGAATCGAAGCCGCAACCTCCTGCGTCGCAGGCAGACATTTGCCCGCCGCGCCACATCGGTCGTCAAGCAAACTGATGGTCCTTACCATCGTAAGATGCTTTGGTCACACTTGTTAGAGTCGAATGTGTCTTACGATGTCCTACTCAGTGAGCATCTACCTGAGGCATATAATGATAATCGATGAAAGGTGTTCATTGTAATTAAAATGACAGAATACGCTTTCAACACGAATGTTATAGTAGATTGTTATACAAGGAGTTCTTTTATTGAAACAGTAATAAGTCGAGTCTTTATTCATGATTATTTTACTTATGATTAAAAACTTTTTCGTTTTTGTAGGCTCAAAAAAAAAAAACTTTTTCCCCTAGAGGATGAAATGCTATTTTATCCCCGCTCTGGTATGCTACAATGACGGCCTTTTTGAGCAAGAGAAGTGAAAAAAATATTTTTGATCTATTTATGCTACGTTCTAAAGTATTAGTAATGCCTGTTTTAAAATCGGTAAGCAACAATTTGCATCTAGAAAGCGAGTGAAACCGAGTGTAAAAGCAAGTCTTTAATAAGTTCACGGCGATACCTATTGTTTGCTCTGAGACGAATTTTCAATTGGAATGGATTATGATTTTGATCGGAGGAAATCTTTTAGAGCTTAAGTTTTCCTTGAAGAGGAGACCGTTAAGCTCCTGGGGTATAATAAAATAAGCCTATGGGAAAAAATTATACGCTTATGAGAGAAAATCATAAGCATATGGGAGAAAACCACAGCCAACTTCTATTTGCAGAATAAATTTATTGTAATTACTAGCGGCCCTTCGCAGGTTCGCACGCGTGGCAGTTTTTTCCCGTTCCCGTTATTTTTTCGGAATGAAAAGTATATGTTAATCCAGCTTACAATCTATATTTATTCCAAATTTCATCCAAATCGGTCCACTGGTTAGAGGCTCTAACCAGTGGACAGTTTGATTCGCTTTTGATTCTCGTTCTTTTTGTTGCTTTTGATTCGTTTGATTCTTTTACGCTCTAACTTAGAGCGTAAAAGAGTAACAAACATCCATCCATCCATCCATACTTACAAACTTTCGCGTTTAAAATATTAGTAGTAGGAAATGTTCTATTATTAGTTGCAGGAATCAAATCCATACTTTCACCGTCTTATTGCCAATTTGTTCATGGATTATTTTGTTTTATGTAATTATACAAGGTACATAAATTGAAATGGGTAATAGCCAGTTACATAACGGCAGCCGTTTCTTAATAACCTAAGACTTCTGGATTCGTAATCTTTTCGGGAGGAATGAGGGATTTGGTGTACGCTCGCGGATCGCGCGGTTTCATTGCCTTTGTTGCAAAAATCCTGGAGATTTCGAATATTAAATTCTTAAATTCTATGGTTATTCTAGAGGTCGGTACGTAGCTTTAATATTCATGAAAGATCTTGCTGCATAAGGTGATTTAAGTGCTAAATAACATTTACAAAAGTACAAAAAGCAGTGTCACATATGTACGCACTGCTCGCACTTGCAGTCTCCTTGCAGTTTGCATATCGTTCACGCGTCTTCTGTCAACGCATCCTG
Organism: Electrophaes corylata; assembly: GCA_947095575.1. Classification (NCBI taxonomy): domain Eukaryota; kingdom Metazoa; phylum Arthropoda; class Insecta; order Lepidoptera; family Geometridae; genus Electrophaes; species Electrophaes corylata. Next base: position 8,871,914 of record OX352715.1, on the reverse strand, counting down.
GTACCAAGCACGATTGTCTCGTACATTTTGTGGGTGACAGAAAGAGACGGAGAGAGATAACAGACCCGCGCCATCTGCTCTTTTCTTTACAAAATGGCCGGATGTCTAGGAGCACAGGGCTAGATGTATTTCGTTCATTTTTTTATGCGATTGCAGACGGAACAAGCAAATGGCCCACCTAATGTTAAGTGGTTACTCACCTATAACAAAGCGTAGGTCACGTTCGTTAAGAACGTGCCTGACAATGCATTGCTTTGCGTCCATCTACTTGAGGCATACAGGAGTTAAGGATCATGTGCCTGTAATTTCACCGGCACCCACACCCTTCAAACTGGAATGTAACGGCAGGCAGGCCTGGTAAAACTTCCTTGGACGAGCCTTTCACTCAGTTCTACTACTACTAATTGAACCAGAGACGAAACTCGAAGAGAGATGAAACGTGAACTTGACATACACGTATGTCAAAACGTTTTGAATTTTGACAACAACTTAGAATACATGCATTAGTCCACATGTTTGCCTTTGAATCTAATTCAAATACCTTTTGGATATGATTTTAGCTTTTCCAGTGCCAGAGTTGACAACCACAGTTCTTATGGGATATGACCGTATACTTTTAGCTGTTAGAAACTGTCACTCATTGTTTTAATCTTGACACAATACACACTTGAGATGAGCCCGAAGATTAAAGTCATGAAGCTGTGTCTTTTCAATTCTGTCGCTGACTGTACATTAAAAAACTGATCGGATATCAATCATTCCAAGTCCCCCAATGACCCTGGTCAGTCGAGGAAAACCGTAGGATAGTGGAACGATGAATTTTTGAGGGCAAGAGAGAACCAGTGATTAATGAACGCAAGCTCTCGGGGGACCGCAGTTTCACATGAAAACGGCTGCCGTCTAAACGGGGGTCTATTATTATTTAATTTTTAGTCAGATTTTTTATGGCCTCATTCGCCGTTATTTATAGACATACGTTTTTAAAGTCAAAATCATCACCAACAGCGTGAAGAAGTCTTCAGTTGGACATAGCCCTCCGCTATACGTTGACAAAAAGAATATTTTTTCCCAGAAAGAGCGAACTAAGAGCGAAAACATTATAATTCTGAGAAGTTTGTGAAGTCAAAGTTAAGAAACATTTATTTACGTCTCAAAATTAAGTGTATCTAGGCTCTAGTTTTAAGAGACTAAGTCTAGAACAGCCCCCCTTGGGCTACCGTGAGCTTTTATAGCACAACTGCAAACTGCCAAAAACTTGTAAGGATGAAATGGGCCATGTATCTTAAAATTCTGTTCTAGGCATTTAGGTATAGCGTCCCGTAAATAATGTATGATTATAAAATATACCCTTGTTGTGTAAATCATCTATAAAAGATGCAAAGGGTTGTTTATTTCATCTTAATAATTACCCGACTTTGCACGGGTTTTAGTAAGGATCCCTAATTTTTTTTAAATATAATATAGCCTATGTCACCCCGGGATAGTGCAGCTTCCTAACCGCGGTTGACCCCAAATTGACCCCAACTCTTTATAGTTAAACTGTAGTCCATGTACATGTGACGCACAGAGATTGACCATATACATGTGAGACGTACGGATTGTACCATGTGGAAAATACTGGTATTGATTGAAATACTCGAAGCTGCAGTAATAGTTTTCTAATAAACAAAGAATAATATTCAATAGCGGCGATAAACTTGCGACCTGTCATCTGCAACTTGCAATACCAACTGCAAAATGTGGGTTCATGTATGCTAAATTTAACATTTGGACGTACCTCTGACAATAACCAATAGATATCCTCAAAACATCTTGTACTACTTGGTTTTATAAGATTTGCCCTCTTACTGTGTAAGCTCCGATGCTAAAATTACCGTTGCTATTGTGTAGATAGCAGTGTTTCAATGGTTTTAACTTTTTTTAAGCAATGGATTCCGGACTTGTACGAAGATACATTGTTTGAGTCTGTTCAGGCTTGTCGAACAGAAAAATCCATTTGAACACACGACCTTAGGATTAAAAGGTAGGGTCACTTTCACTAAACCGATGCTCTACTATATCGGACTATCAAAATTTTCCCTGCAAGCTTTGAAGGTGAATGAATACTTAAAGAGTGATCTTGTTAGGGAGTGCTCCGAGATGTCCGTTGGTTAAGAGGCTGTTGTGTTAAGCATTGTTGGTATCAGTGCTATTGTTCTAAGGGTAAAGGGGTATGCCTTTTATGCGGATGACGTAGTACGATAGGGTTGGCAGAACAAGTTAGTTTAGTGCCTATTACAAGCTAATAGGGTTTGAATCCGGTCTTTTTTTCCGGATTTTTTTGTTAGAAAAAATTATTACTTTTATTACTTTACTTTTTAATTATTTACTTTGGAAATTATTGTATATATACCATACCATATTAGTGACTAAAAACAAAAGTGGTTTAGGCTGTCTATATGTCAGTCAGTCAGTCAGGACAAATTCTTATATTTGGTATAGATATAAATAGATTGCAATGAATATCAAATTCATTTCAGTATTTTTTGAACCCACAACTAAGTATTAAAAAGTATGCGCCTCAAAAACTGAAACAGCTATTATCAATTATCTTTTGAATCGTTTTCAAATAAAACGCAGCATGAATAAATTTGTTAATGAACTACCAACAACGAATTTAATTCGATTAATTTCTTTGAATCGATGTTGATAATCGTATTGTAGACGAATTGTTACAATCGGTACTCGTTTTAATTGGAATCGCTGGGTCAACTTTTAAGCGGCTGTTGGTGTAAAAGTTTATTGCAGTTTTAACCGAATTTAAAACAAAAACAAGGTAGAATATAATTTTCGGTGCTTCGTGTTTTTGGCAGGTTCGATTTGCTTTTGTTTATTAAAAGTTTTTTAGAACAATAATACTGTGAGGTAGCAGGATAATAAGTTATACTACTAACAGGCGTCACAGCTCAGTTTGTAGTAGCTCTGCCTGTGTGCTGTGGGTTCGATTCCCAGCGAGGACAAAAATTTGTGTGATGAACTAAATACGTTTGTTTTTTGTCTGGGTGTTATATTGTATTTTCAGTGTGTATCTACAAAAAACTGTTGGATAAGCTTATGTATTATTGCAAACTGCTTACAAATCAAAAGATAAACCGCTCAAAAACTAGTTTTTTTTTTATTTGAGAGTTAGGTTCATTAGCACCAAGTTACGCCACGAATTACCATCTAGCTCAGCAGTAGCTAGGCTGATGACCGTTTACCTACTGTTTTATAATTCATTCAGTATTCTTTGAATGCTATCGAGTTTTCGAATAACTGGCTACATTGTTGACCGGTTTGAAACGTTTTAAAAACTTTTCATAAACTGCAACCAAGTTAAAGTTCCGTCTACAATACCATTGTTGCATATTGTACCGTTTTATTTCAAGTTTCGATTGTAGATCGTATACCGCACTGCGCCGCCTAAAAGTATTAAGAGCAATCACAATAAAATGCCAAGCTTAACTTTGACTGTTCAAACTTCTGGTGGAAATAGACCGAGAGATAGTGGTTTTATTCTCACATCACTTGCGTTGTCTTCTCATCATCATCATAAACAGCCTGTATAGTCCACTGCTGGACATAAGCCTCCTCTATACGTTTCCAGGTAGAACGGTTCTAAAGTTTTAAAGTTTAATAATTTTGTGTTGGTGAATGTAAAAGACATCACAGTCGTTTTTTCTAGAGACTAAATAGGGAAGGCCTATGTCCAACAGTGCACTTCTTCAAACTGATTATAATGGTGATAATACTTTAGAGGGCAAGTCCATGCTCGATTACGTGGTCGGTGGAGTAACTTATTACACTTCAATAAGTTAGCCCTGCTTATGTACTATTCTTAGATGAGAATCATAAATTTTTGTTGGATACTATAAGTGCAATTTTTTGTGGAACCCGTATTACTGGAACGATTATTTGACACTCATTTCTAAGCCAAGTACAATGGTTGTGATAAGTATACCTAGTCTCAATTTTAATCTGATACGTGGCTAAACTTTAACCATTTGGTTCCTATACTACAAGCTATGATTACTTTAGGACTAGATGATGTTGTGTAGAATTCCAGAAAAAAATATTTTTGATTTATTTATTTATTTGCTTTAGCCGAGTGGAGACTTTCTTATCATTTGGTATCAAACTCAGAAGCTTGACATAAGTTTGACGTAGTGAAACTACCAACAGCTCCAGGTCTATTCTGGTAGAGTGTACCGAGAACAGTCAGTTTTGAGGATTCCGTTGTACATTTCAATGTACACAGTAATGTAATGTAATTGTACAAGTTTTTGAGTGTGAGTTTTGTTCGGGTTTTTATGAGGCCTGTAAAGTATGGAATCTAAATGCAAGTTCCATTATCTTAAACTTTTAGGCCTATTGGGGAGGGTATTTTTACTAGCAAATTGAACCACGTGATACGTAAAAAAAATTACACGAGTATCAAGTAAACTATACGTGTTACTTTTGTAATATTTAAGTCTTAGACTGCCATAATAATCATGTTATACTTAATCTAATTACATATTGTTATTATAATATGATTTATGTTATGGTGTTGTTATTTACAAAAAAAGTATACAAGTATTCTATCAGCTATCTGGATCACGGAGTTTTTAGGCCGCCTCAAGCACACATACTTAAAATACAATATAACACTAGAACTGAGAACAAACAATAATATTTTCATCACACGAATGCTTATTCCCGATCGGTCACAGCTCAAAGCACAGAAGGCAGACCTGTTACCAACTGAGCAAAGATACTAGTCAAAGATTCTGCCAAGAAGGAACTTAAACGGATAGGCCGCTACCAAAGGCAGTAAATTGTATTCACTGAAGCTTGAAGCACACACCAATATTGTTAGATAAAAGAAGAGACAGAATTGGATATGAAATTCATATTTACCTCTTTTCAGATAAATTAATAAGAAATCCTTGATTTTTACATGTTAGAAACGTTTATACAGGGTGTAAAAATACCACTGCCAAAACTGTCAATAAGTACGTAACATGTTTACCCCGAAATAGGCTCCATAATCAAAAAAAGTTTTATCTCTTAAGAGAATCAAAATATAACAATTTACAAGTACAAACGTGTTAGTGTTGGGGGCTAATAACTGTGAACAATATTGTAAAAGAATAAGAATATTTTTTTGCTTATATCGGTGGCAATCTATCAAGCATGGTAGTCAAGTCTCGATAAATTTTCTGGAGTAGTCTTTATTCACCTTATATGTAGCAAATATCCCAAAGGGGACAAATAAAGGTTCATAATGTGAGCGGGACTCAGCATAGACCATAAAAAGTTGATTAATAGCATAGGAATGAATTAAAATAAACAATCTTTGAAATACAGGTACACGAGGTTTAATACCTGTATGTCTCAGTTTGATGGACGTAGAGCAGTGCATCGTAGGGCACGTGAATGAAGATAACCAAGCATGGAGACGACGAATCCGACTCAATATATAAAAAGCGAGATAAATTAAAGGCCAGACCACCAGTGGCCATATCTTACAACTACACTGGTGGGGTACTGACGTGTCCTTAATGTGCTCGTACCTTTGTGAACAAACTTGGATACACCACTATATGAGAGCGCACCAGAGGGCAGAACATCAAAGCTCTCACACAGTATTATCGAGTTGAAAAGCCTGTTACAGTCGCCGTATCCAAAATCGGTTAGGACGAAATAATAATAGGTATAGGCTTTGCATAGGTTTTACTATTATATTGCATGGTAACCACTTAACATCGGGTAGGTCAACTGCATGCCAACCAACATTCTATACAGTGCAGAAGTCAGAGATAATAAACTATGACGTGAACGATGATACCAGTTACCTACTGCTACTACAAAAATACTGTATTGTGTATACTGGTAGACTTTTTATTGTGCCCAAATGTTGGCTTGTATCCAAATATGCAGATGTGGATAAAGTGATTTCCATCCAGAAACACTGAGGAACTTAGAAGATACGATATTATCCATTTGGTTTTCCAGCGAAAATAAAACGACGAAAACCGTATGACTTTGTTCATATCTTATTCTCAAAATAGAGAAAAAATTCAGCTAACAATATAAGTTTTTAAAAGATGGGTATCTTTTTTAAAAACTTCAACCTTGTATTGTTTTAATAATTGCAATTTGGTTTTACAACTTCTTTACATAAAAAAAGTAGCTTCCGCTGTATGTTCGCTTAAATCTTTTAAATTACCTCAACAGATTTTAATGCAGTTTTCAGCTATAAATAGAGTGATTCAACAGAAAGCTTTATACGTGTAATATGTTTGCAGAGTATAAAATGAATAGGTAAAATGCAGTGATCGTACAAAGTGTTTCATTATTAAAAAAAAAGAAATAGCTTCACAGCTTGAATCCTCAAGCACGGTAGATATCCCCTCAGATCGAACCTACAACCGACAGCACATAATGCAGAACTAGGCCAAGCCATTTATTAAGAAGTTAGATTAGGGATTAAGCAAAAATAAGAATGAATAGATAAAGGATTGGGCAAAAGTAAACTAAAGATAAATGAATCGGGTGAAAGATACAGGTATGAATGGAGGAATTACTAAGGTGACGGCTGCGAAAAGAAAATGCAAGATTCACTGTGTCGACCCCACATAATGTAGGACAAGGATAGAATGATAATACAAAGACAAGCGAATATCTGAGGCCCAATTCTCGCAATAAAGTATCATCAAACTCAAGCTTCAATCATATCAATGTCCAAATAGTATTCTTCGAAACTGACATTTCACAATTGCCCATTTTTGACAACCAAATTCTAGTTTCAACCTTGTCTTAGCACCAAAATAATACTTGAATTGAGGAATTTGATTGAAATTAAATAGTTTATTTAACGTTATTTATTTATCCGATTAAAAACGAACCTTAAAAAAAAAATCAAACAATGTTGTCTAATCAATTAAAACTGACCGCACTTCGTACTGAAATCAAGCCAATCAATCAAGTCATCCAATTTAACCAGCCATTTGTAAACATTCGTGAATTGAAACCACGGTACGGAGAACTGGTAACGCAACGCTATACACAGCTGACCGGTACCAAACTTAGAGTTACCTAGATACAATCTAGATTTTGCCGAGAATATTAGGAGGTGCAAAAACTGGCCAAGTGCGAGTTGGGCTCACGCACGCAGGGTTCCGTACCATTATCTTTAATAAAAACGGCAAATAAACCACGTTTGTTGTATGACAGCTGCCATAAATATTTATTTTATTCTGTATATGTTGTTTTAGCGGCAACAGAAATACATCATCTGTAAAAATTTCAACTCTTTAACTATCACGGTTCATGAGATACTGCCTGGTGACCGACGGACAGACAGACAGCGGAGTGTTAGTAATAGGGTACCCTTTGGGTGCGGAACCCTAAAAATGCAGGTCTTGACAGAGCTTACGCGTTTGCGCTTCTTGGAGTCGAGACTCTAGGTCCATAGGGTACGAGGTCCTCCGGGTTTTTCGAATTCTTTTTGGCTCAGTGAATCATTATTATTCAGCGAGGTAATACAACCAGCATTTAAGGGACGCTCTCTCCGTAGCTCGCTGAGCGACTCTCAGTTTGTGGACCAACCCTACCGTTAGTGTCCACGTTTCGACAGCACGACGCGCGATGACTAGCAATATTACCGCACCGTGTGTTTCCACCCTAGCCAGTATTTTTTTCAATTTCATTCAGTGAAGCGGTCAGTCGCCACTCTCCAGGGAAATCTACTTTCGCCGGTACAATGGATTTTTTTCCACCTATCCACATCCTTCGGCGAGTTTAAACAACAATAAAAATATCGCATGAAATATTTGCGAATAGGGAATTATGTTTGACTTCGGAATTGAAAGAAATTTCTGGTGTTTTATGCGAAAATCTGAAATGGAATGTTAAAGCTTTTTTTTAGTTTTTACCTTGATCGACTTATGATTAATTATTCCTATTGAATTCCAAAAAATAAACACTTCGATGGTATGTAACTGACAAAGCGGTCACCCGACGAATCCAACTCAGATGGGTAGCATTCGGGAAATTACGGAAAATCTTCAATAGTTCATTTCAGGGCACGGTACTAACGAGCATGACTGGCGAGACAGATAGCTTTGTTATATAGGTGATGGTAACCACTTAACATCAGATAGGCTGATTGCTAATACGACCGGATTCGAACCCACGGCCTTAGTATCAGAAGTCAAAGTCAAAATCAAAAAGCATTTATTTCAGTCAAATCCACAGGGATCATCTTGAAACGTCTTAAATCTAGTAGAATCACCAAGTCTAGTATGTAGACTTGGTACTATAGACCAGTGTATTGTAGGGCACGTTCCTAACTAACGTGACTTACAAGGCAATGCTTTGTAATAGGCTATGGTAACCACTTAACATTATGAGGGCCATATGCTTGTTCCATCATCAAATTGTATAAAAAAAAACTCAGTTGTTCAAAAGGTTGTCATCTTACAATAGTCTTAACAGTTGGAACAGCACAAAGCAGTATCTCGACCAATATCATAAGTGGCTCTCTCCGACACGTCAGCTAGGTCAAGTGTCAGCAAGAAGACTAGCGCTTAGCGCTTTAAAGTTGTCACTAGAATGAGACGATGAAAGATTCTAAGCCCGATTCAAATACAAAGAGCCGTCACAGCTTAGTACGTAGTAGCCCTGCCTTTTACGCTGGTGAGTTTGACTCCCACCAAGAACAAACAAATGTGTGATGAGCATAGATATTAATTCTGTGTATGGGTGGTATATTTTTTCTAAGCATGTATTTACAAAAAAAAGAATATAAGTATTCTATCAGTCTTCTTCCAATAGTACAAGCTATGCTTATTTTAGGGGCTAGATGTTGTTGTGTAAAAACGTGAAAATATTTATTACTATTATTAAATAGTAAAACATACCAAATTTAAAAAAAAATGGCAAATTTTAATCTGGTATACGCAACTGATTAATGCTGACTATCTATACTATTTCATATTATAAACAAGTAAAGTTTGTAAGCTTGTGAGTGTGTGAGGTTGTAGGGGGTACTTTCTGGATCTACTGAACGGATTTTGAAATTTTTCATTTACGGCAGAAATAGGTATGGTGGTAGTACTTACCCGGACGAGTCCTTTCACAAAGAGCTCTACTACTACTCAGTACGTCAGTAGTTATTATTCTGTGCTATGTATTAACGTAAGATTTACGACGTTTGAGTAAACTCCGGGTCATAGCAAAGCATAATGTTGTTTAACGCTTCAAAACAAACAGAAATGTTTCAGGTATTCCATTTCAGTACTCACGAGAACTATTTCGTTAATCTAAATAATTTTCGGCTTTGCTTCGAGTTTAATTTGATTTAAATACAATGTGTGCTACCTTTATCACACATTGAATGACAGAATAACGAACTTACGAACATTAATGGTTATTGTGAAAGGTTTTAATAATAAATAAATAAATATTTGTGGACATTTTATATAACATCATCTAGCCCCAAACTAAGCATTGCTTGTAATATGGGAACCAGATGACTATTAGATTACTTATATGTGTTTTTTGTAAATACATAATTAGAATACAAAATAACACCCAGATACAGAACAAACATCTTTGTTCATTACAAAAATATTTGCTCTCGGTGGGGATTGAACCTACACCTACAGCGTAGAAGGCAGGGTTAGAACGAACTAAGTTGTGACGGCTGTCAAGATAAGATGTGTCGGCTGTTTAGATGTTTAGATAGTTCATTTTGTAATTAGGCCCATACTAGCCTCAAAACCCGTTTCTCGTTTTCAGAATAACTTTTAAAATGAGAGAAACATTTTTATCTGATTATGATACGAGAGCATTCGGATGCGCATACTAATAAATAATTGAAGATACAACATTTTACGTTTTTTATTTCATAACCGCGTTCTCTTTTCTTTTTAGACGTTTAAACAAAGATAACAAGATACTCCGGGCCCAATGTTTTACAAACAATTTAATCAAGATGGCAAGATATCGCTTTCTTGTTTACGACCTGAATTAAGGCGAAGTGTGAATAAAATATTTTTAATGGAGGCTTAAATAAGTTGGTTGGAAGTTTTGACAGTTATGTTTTTGGTATTAATCTTGCTGGCGTTTTTATTAACTACTAGGGGAACGCTTCGACGTTCTTTGCTACTTTTTGCACACAAGAAATTGAATTTCGGGAATTTATATCTTTCTTCCACAAAAGTATCCTCTAAATTTCATGTTTCCTAACCGTGAGTTTCCACTGCCGAATAATAAATGCAAAAAAATAAAATGTTTGTTTTTTTGTCAATGCATCGAAACGATATCACTGTCACCTCTCTTTTATATTATAAATCTCTTATATTTACATCGCTTTAAAAATAACACACATACACCCAGTCATTGGAGTTTTAAATTTGTAGTATTAGTTCTGTTGTGTAATACTTTAATTAACATTACTTAAGGTCTTGAGGTAAAATGGCAGTTGGAATAAAAGAATATGGACAAAAATGTTAAAAATGTTTGGTTACCATGTCAGCCAGTCAAGTCAAACTGTTGTATTTTATTGTACCTACATGAATAATGCAACCTCTGGACTACAAAATGCACCTTGTTAACTAATTCGGGTTCTTTTTGGATAAAAAATTACGCAACATGCAGATCAATAGCAATCATAACAGAAAGTTACCATCATCATCCACAGACCGATTTTGGTCACTCTGCGCACTCATTGAATGACATACTTATCACGAAATCTTTAAAAACAAAAACTTGGTCAGAAATTGAAAGGTAGGTCCAATTTTTGAAAAAATTTACAAACTCTTAAAAGGTTAGAAATGTTACAAAGTCATGGTTTGTATAGAAAATAGTATCACGCAAACAAAGTCGCACTTTTCGGGATTCAATGTAAACATTATGCCACTTTTGACAGTTCAGTCTCATCCGAGGAAAAGTACTAGTAGGATTGTGAAAAACGCTGAAACTCTAAAACTACAGGCATGTGACGTGACCTGCAAGGCAATGGTTTGTTATTTGGTTACCACTTAACATCAAATGGCCTATCAGATTGTTCCTTCAGAAAGTTGTATACAATTTTTTTTTTGTCTTGAGCTTGGTCGGTCCATGTATGCCATTACATTCGCACGAGTATATGAATGTAGATGTTGACTCGCAGTTAATAACACAGGTTTAATCTCACAGCCTCAATATGCGGGGCTTATACGGATACTGAGATTCATCATACTGCTACCTATACCTACAGTCAGCGGCATGTACCTATAACTTGATTAACAATCTGAGATCCTGAATTTTTTATTCGAAACATTTCAGGATCTTTGCTATGCCGGCATTTAAATTTCTGCAGTAACACTAATACTAATAAACTAAAAAGCCCGCAGTTGATTGCATAAAATAAGGACTTAACCTTTTTTTTTGTTTTTTGTGGCATCTGTCCGCCTTGCTTACAATTTTGCCAATGTCAAGTGGGTTGAATAAAATACTTCTTAGTCAAGTCGAGTCGGTAAAAAAAGTAAAGTCGGCTGTCATTGGTTTTGAAGAAAAACCAAAGGGCGTTTTTTTTCAAAACCAAAGGGAAACATTTTTGTTCAAATCAGGATGCCACATAACAACACTTTCAATTCAACTGTTTACACTTGTGCTAAGACCTCAAGTAATGATGGTTAAAATACCACCAAAATTACCCATCAGAACTTAAAATAACACTAGGAAAACAATTAAAATGTTGCTTCCAAAGACGACAGAAAACGAATCCTCTCAAACATTTTATCTGGCACAGATACAGATAGAGGTGGTAAGACCCTTCTGTCAAAGTCAAAGTGAAAAAGTATTTATTCAGTAATCCGCAGGGATCATCTTGAAACGTCTTAAATCTAGGTAAATCTAAGCGCCAGTTTCTTGCGACCAAGCCTAGAAAAACCGGCAAGAAACGGCTTGGTTCTTACTGTTTTTTTGTATGATCTTTAAAAATGAGTACAAAAAAAGTTCTATAAACATGAGTAAGATCTTAAAAATACAGAATTTCTCGGAAGGTTGACTTGCTACCACTAGGCTGCCAGTGTTTTAGGTGCAATAATAACATACCTCGGCTATTTATCCAACCCGATTTAAAGGCCTATTTAATTCAGACACTTTATAATCATCCTATCCCCAGGCACGCAGTACGCTCAGCTAAGTGTTGCCAACTGGGTTCTGTATTATTTAGCTAGATTTATCTGAAAAACTGGCAGGCGTTTTCTCATATTGTTTTAAATATCATCTCGAAATTACGCACCGAGTGGGACCCTCTTACGACCCTTTAGTAGTAGTAGAGCTCTCAGTAAAGGGCTCGTCCGGGGAGGTACTACCACCATGCCTATTTCTGCCGCCAAGCAGCTTGCTGTGTTCCAGTTTGAAGGGTGTGGGTGCTGGTGTAGTTACAGGCACATTAAGCTTAACACCTGTATGCCTCAGGTTGATAGACGCAGAAAAGCAGTGTATTGTAGGGCACGTTCCTAACCAACGTGACCACTTAACATCAGGTGGGCCATATGCTTGTTTCATCAGCATTTTGTATAAAAAAAACCCACCTCTTGACACAGGGATGTAGGTACGCTATCGGAATCCACTCGACAAATACTTTTTATTTTTTCCTGAATGTTTGAAAATTTACTTTTAATAATAATGGTAAACATATTAATCAATTATTCTTATAGTTTTACATTTGGTATACCAATCACTCATATTCCTTACTTGTCAAAATATAATCCCCTTTAAATGTTTTTTTAAGGTTTTAAATTTTATAAACAGCGTAATCAGCAATACTCAACGTATATTGTGATGAAAGCATCCGTAAACACAGCTAGATCTAGCCGCGTAGTCGCTTAGCTGGCAACAATAGTTACATGCCAAAATTCATAATCTCATGGGTCTATTTGTGAATTAATCTTCTACAAAAAGAGCTATTCTATACGCCAATTGGCCAATTATATTTGCCAAATAGCGGCGGAATTGGCCATTTTCACCACAATGCCTTCCGCTATTACTGTAGTTTTCATAGTTGTTTTGTTTTTACTAATTTTATTGCAGTAATGAAAATAAGAAACATGAGGCATAGAAAATGAAATGACATTTCAATCCGTGAATAACTTTTGCATGTTTTAACTAATTAACTATCTGCTAAATTTGGTGACAATCGTTCTTGACTTAGCTCCTAAGGCGTTTGACAAATTAAAGAATAGTTACGGCAGTTCACAATTAGCCATTTTCATATATTTCAAACGTGAACTGAACCTTAAAAAAGTTTAGAATTGCGTAAACTAAAGTTGCTCATCTGCGGAGCCCCTAAATAATAATTTTATTTTGACTAGCGTTTAATATAGATGATAAATTGCTAAAAATAACTCAGATGTTTCTTTTTTGACACTGACTTCAAATTATTTAGATTGGAGTGTTGTTAAACTTGAATTAATTTAAAAGTTTATTTTATATTAGTTTTTGTGAAACGTACGCGACTTCGTGAAGTTATTTTCATACAAACTTTAATCCCACTGTAGGTACTCATTCAGGGGTTGAATTTTAGGAATTATAAGTACATAGGAGTGAAATTTTCATGGTGCGTAGAGGACGCACTAAGACAAATACACCATGAAAATTTCAAGTCTCTACGAGCTGTAGTTTAGGCTGTGCATTGTTTATAAGTCAGTCAGTCAAGATTCTTATAATTGGTATAAATTAGTATAGGGCTCGTCTTGTAAAGTACTGCCACTACGCCTATTTCTGCCATCAAGTAGCATTGCTGTGACTTAGTTTGAAGAGAGTGGATGCTGGTACATTAGACTTAGCTCCTGCATGTCTCAGGTCAAAGGACGTAAAGCTGCGCATCATAAACCGTGACAAGACAATGCTTTAGGCGATGGTTACCACTTAGCATCAGGTTGACCATCTGCATGTTCTATCCCTTAGTGGAACCTATATAAAAAAATACAGTATAGGCTTCTATTATTATTATTTTTAACATTAATAGACTGTGCTTTGGCTTCAATCTCACGACGTAAGTGACGATGCCGACGATGAAGCAAGACGGTCTAGAAGACACCTATTCACTCTTGCCTTAAAGAGATCCAGGTTATAGTGGTCAGAAAAAACATAAGTTCGTAATGAGTTCCACTCCTTAGCGGTTCGCATAATGAAGGTGGAACCGAAACGCTTGGTGCGAATGTGTGGTATGCTAACCAATAAGGGTGGTACTGAGCCGTGCGCTTACTTGACCTAAAAAGGACGTCCTATTTAAAAATATCACGCCAACCAAAACCTACAAAAGTTAAACATGATTTTCGAACAGATTTCCCATGATTGACACATGTCACAGTGAGCCATTCCAAATGTTTATTTAGACGAAGATTGATAGCTTTAGAAAATAACTTCCATGACACTTGTAACTTTGGAATATTGTAGCACGATAAGGGCACATTTTGGGGTTAAATAAATGCCACATCCAGCAAGGTAATATTCAAATATAACAAAAGAAAGTGTAAGAATGTGTAGGCAAATGATTTGTTTCTTGAATACAAACATTTAAGAACCTATCTTGCTATTTAAGTTTTTGTACAATATGACTGTTTCATAACCTTAATGTACACCTATGTAATATTATAATAATACTAGACAATCCACACAGCATCATCTAGCCCCAAGCTAAACAGAGCTTGTGTTATGGGTACTTGATGACTGATATACTTAATACAATACAATAATATGCATAGATATTTTTATTATACATAGAAAATACCCAGAACACCCGGAATAAATATTTGCAGATCGTACAAATATTTACCCCAAGGCGGGAATCGAACCCGCAACCTCCTACGTCGCAGGCGAACAATCGCCCGCATCGCCACTTGGTTGTCAAATGTAGTATGTTGAACGTGATTCGCCGTTTACTATAGATAATTATACCTTCGTTTGCAAGACTTCGTGCGCAAGTCCGACTCGCACTTGGCCTGGTTTTTAATACGAGTAAGACAAGATATTAAATTGTCCTGAGACAGAATGATAATGTATGCACAGCCATTGGTCCTGCAAGTATGGTCTTTTTCTTTTCGTAGTAACATTGGAATTTAACAGAAATAATACTCTGCCTAAATTAATGTGAGTAGATTTTGTTCGTGATTATTTCGAACAATAGTATCATAGTCAAAGCGTAAGCCACTGCGTACTGTATAGTATGTATAGAGATCATACATACATACGTTGGACACTCGTTTATTCAAAACCTATAAAAACATCAAGGTATTATTATCACAATAACAAGTCCGCTACTTGTAAAGAAAATTAAGTGCTATTAGAGAATGAAAATATTTTTTGGAAAATAATTTATGGATTCATGGAAAAATAATTGGTTAGTACGAAAATAGTTTCAAATAGTGAGTGAGCGCTTAATTATTAGATACGACGGACATCGGCAGTCTATTAATTAAATTGAAGCAGAATTTCCGTTAACTCTGTTTCACTCTTGATTCCCTATTGATGCGAAATAGGCTTTATGATATCAAAAACTTATTATAATGTAAGCTGTAACGCTCTGGTATTAAGTTTCAATTTCTCTTGTCGCGACCGAAAATTTGTGGCTGGCTTAATAACGTCACAGTGAAAATTTAGCACAAATAGGTATTGTTTCTTCTGTGCTTCGTCTAGTAATTAATGAAAGCCTGCTGGAGCAACTCGATGGGACTTCACTAAATCTCCAGATATCTCGTTAGTTACTATATTTTATAGGAGGAATAAACTTGGACCTAGACTTGATCCTTGTGATACTCCCTAATTAATTTTGCCTGAGTTATTGCTTGTTCCGGCCAATATATTTTGGAAATAACTTTAAACTTGATTTCCCACAAGTAGCATTTTGGCGCTTTAGCATTTTTTCCTTTCCACTGACGTTATTTATTTAGTATAAAATTAACAGCTCCTTGAATAAAATCTTGGTATTGTAAATTAAAAAAACGAGAACGGTTATCCACCAACATCCATTCCAAGCCAAAATTCTAGTTGGATCATCGGAAGGGATGGTGCCCAACGTTTTCTCTTCCGGTTCTTGGTCGTCTTTATACGCAAGTGGTTGACGGTTCTAAGAGGGTCCCGCACCTTGTTACTTCAACTTAATGATACTGAGAGCTATATCGGTGACCGATTCTTCTAATTATTTTCTCATGTCTTATTCCTTATCTTATCAACACAAGAAAAAGTACAAAGCATTAATATAGTCATGTATTTTATTTACATTTGTAGTAAAAATGTTTAGTCTATTAATGAAAACGGGGATTTTACTCAAGTAAGAGCGAATTAGCTGTGGATTAAGACACTTTAAGCGCATAATTGATACGGTGTACTGCGATCCCGCTTCGACTGAGGTAATCTAACGACTCTTGATCGAAGACGCGACTTTATGGCGTCACCTTTCAATAATGCCCAGGATCCTACAAGAAAGAAAGAAAGAAAGAAAGAAAATTCATTTATTTGGCCCTAAAAGAAAATACAAATAAACAAAAGAAAGTGAAATAAAATTAAAACATCTAGGTACTTATAAACTACAATACAAAATAATAATTAGTGGGCCAAATTGGTCCCTGTCTCAGCATAAATAAATGCATGCAATGCTACAAGCATTTCTTAGTAGTACTACGGGTCATTGTCACGCAACTAGAACATATCACCTTTCATTAATAGTCGCTTCCAATATGCTATGAACGTCTCTTAGTAGTCAAAGTCAAAGTCAAAAAGCTTTTGTTCAGTAATATCCGCAGGGTTCATTTTGAAACGTCTTAAATCTAGGTGAATCTAAGCGCCTGTTCCTCGCGACCAAGCCTAGAAGAACTGGCAAGAAACTTACGGCTTGGTTCTTACCGTTTTTTTGTATGATCTTTTTACAAAATAGTACTACGGGTCATTGCCACGCGACTATAACATATTATTATCACCTTTCATTAATGGTCGGTTCGAATACCATACGAGCGTCTTTTAGTAGTACCTACTAGTAGTACTTATCTGAATATTGGAACGGCTCATGAAAGTCGCGTCTTACACTAGCTTGAACTGGATAATCTAGTACGAAATGCTCTTTGCCATCTTGTTCGCGGTACTTATCTTGAATTAATTATATTTTATAGGTAATTTGTAATTCTGGTTAAGGTATTTGATACGTATTTTAACCATTTGGTGCTTAGGGATGCTGTTTCACTATATGTTGTCTATTACTTAAGTAGTAGTGAAGTGTTTTATGAAGGGCTTATCCAAGGAAAATTAAGCAGTATTACTGTGGTTTGACAGGCATATGAGCTAAACACCTGCATGCTTCAAGTTGATGGACGCATTTTTTTTTTTATTATATTTTTGCGGCTTTGGTATCACTGCGGCCATATGGCCTATTGTGATCGCCACTTGTTAAGGTATCACCCCTCATTAGGGCGTTCATAGTTCACCACTGAACCCTGCAGCTGTTAGGAACTGGATTTTCTTGGGGGTGAGTTCTTGTAGCTCATCCGGGCACAGGGTATGTTTTCCCAGATGGATGCTACGCTTTTGGATTAGTGGTTCACACTCTCCTAGTAGGTGAAGAGGCGATTCGTCTGCCTCTCCGCAGAGCCTACAGGTTCGTGTCTCGGAGAGCTTTAACTTGAACATGTGCTTGTTAAGGCGACAGTGTGATGATTGATGGACGCATGGCAGTACATCCCAGGGTTTCTGGCGTGATTGACCTGCAAGACTATGCTTTCTAAGCAACAAAATCTATTGATTCACTAATACAGGGTGACATTTAGGGTAAAAAAATAAAAAATAATTTAGGGTAAATTAGACAGGGTAAAAAAATCATTCATGTTGATTTCGGTCAAAAGTAAAAGGTTTCAAATAAAACTAAATGTGCAGTTATTGTTTTCTTATAAATCGAAGGCATGACTCCATTCACGACTTTTCCATAACTCACGTGATTTCGGACTTATCTATCACCGCCCTTCTCAAAAAACCATGTTACCATCAAGCTAAAACACTGTGCCTGTAATTTAAAAAAACACTAAAAACCGCCATTGTGTTTGTAGAACAGAAAAACTTCCAAACAACATACATGTCCATTTGAAAGGCGAATTGTGGGCAAGTTTTATTGGTTTTATTCCTATCAAACTATTCTCTTTCACATCTGTTGGGCTTCAACTAACAATTGGCTGAGTTGAATTGTCCACACTAAATAGCTTGTTTCATACGGGAACAACGAACGTCTTTTGTGTTTATTTGATTTCATCTTATAACAAGTTTGTAAAGAAAATTTCTTCGTTTTCTCGGCTGCTTTATGTTTTTGTATAACGGTAAAAATAAAACAATGTTTTTTGCTTTCGTTTTTATTTTAAACAAAGATACTCATCAAAAAACGGCAAAATTTCTCGTCTATACTTATATCAAAAGTGGACCCACACTTTTGATATAAGTATAGACGAGAAATTTTGCCGTTTTTTGATGAGTATCTTTTTATTTTTATAGGATACCGGTGAACCGCCGAGTGAACCGCCTTCCGATCCTAAGGTCATCGGTTCAAACCGGTCGTGTGCCAATGGATTTTTCTATCGAAAAAATGATGTGCGTAATGCCAGTACTCTCAAACGGTGATGGACAACATCGTGTCAAAACCAGGTGATAATCTAGCGATAACAATGGGCTTGGAATCTGTCATGGATTGAATGAACCAAATGACGTGATTTCCTTAAAGTAAGCACATAAAAACTAACAAATTATGACTTTTTTGTTGATACATACTAAGAATATAATATAACATCCAGACAGAGAACAAACATCAATGTTCATTACACAAATGTTTGGTCTTGATGGAGATCGAACCCACAACCTACAGCATCGACGGCAAAGCTAACAACTGAGCTATGAGAACAGTCACAAAAAATCCTCCTTTTTTAACTAAAATAGTGTTATTAAAACACAGATAATTAATTATCTAGTTTATCTCAGATTCAAAACTCCGCAAGGAGGAATATAATAAAACAGCAGCCTAATTTAAGTAATTGTATGATAACTGAGTAAAATGCCAATATAATATTTTTCAACTGTGACACGTAAAAACCAGGTTTCTATCATAATGGACACACCCAAGGGTATATCAATCCCCTATGCATTAAACATATAAAAGTCAGTATGGTCACGCAACAGTTATATATAAGATACACAAAGAAACATACACGAGAGTATATATTTTACAGAAGGCTAGAAACGATGATAAATGAAGTTGCGATGTCCGATAGCGACACGGGCCTTCCTGAAGGAAAGTCATTTGTCATGCAGATGGCTATGACAGTAAACTTGCGGGTAGTCGAGTCTATTGAATTTGATGAAATATTGTTTTCTTACATTTTATACTATAGATGTTTGCCCAACATCTATTCTGCCTATTTCGTCTCAAAATCTTGTCTACAGCATCTCGTAGACGAAAGGACTTGATTGAAAAAGTAGCCGTTCTCTGTATCTACAATAGATACAAAGGGTTTTTGATTTTACAATAACATAGTAAAATAGGTTAGTAGTAGTAGAGCTCTTTGTGGAGGGCTCGTCAGGGGAAGTAGTATTACCATGCCTATTTCTGCCGCCAAGCAGCTTGTTGTATCCCGGTTTGAATTTGATGGAAGCTGAGTAGTGCATCGTAGGCCACGTTCCTACTAGCGTTATCTACGAGGCAATACTTTGTTATAGGCGATGGTAACCGCTTAACATCAGGTGGGCCATCTGATTGTACCATCAGCTTGATGTATAAAAAAAGGCATACTTAAATTGACTTTGCTAAAAAATACATATTTTATGTTTTGTTTGAAAAATTTAGTTTTTGAACTTTGTTTTGTGTTTATTAAAAAGTATCAGCGTAGAATGAATGAAGTAGAAACGAAAGTATTTCGTCTAGGAAATACGGCGAGCCATTAAACCCGAGGATAAGTTTATTTATTTATTTATTGGAGAACCAACTACGCAAGAAAAATAAGCACTAAGTTAGCTTTAGAGAACCAAACACAGGTTCTCACGAGTAGGCAATGCAACATACACAATACGTATGAAACTATAATAAAAATAAGGGTTGCAAACTAATATGTCAGTAAGCGAATAAAGAAACATGTAAGTAAAATTGGGCAGTAAGTATAAGGGTTTTACGGTTGTCAATCATCTGCTATAAAAAATCTCTGCTCAGCCGCGACCTCGCTGAGGAGGCGGGCGCAGAAGAGGTCAACATTTATTTTGCTCAGCTGGTTGAGGTTTAAATACACATAGTGATGGTTATCTTGGTCAAACTGATTATTTCTCAAGGTAGATCTAATCAGAAAGTTTTTTGTCACACGCTTTAGTGTACCCTCGTGGGTATGGTAAAAACCAAAAAATATAATAAAAAAAAATTCTGTCGTCAGTAACAATACCTATTATATAGAAGTTTCCAAGGACTTATTAAAGAGTTATTATTCAGATTTGAGAGCCTTGTTAAAAGTTCACAAATTGTATTTGACTCTGTTGCAATCCGTCACATTTCTATTTTCTTTGAGAGCAGATTTTGTATTGTAAAGTTTCTTATTTCGCTATTGTGTTGTTTGTTCATTGCGATTCTTGAAGCAGTTCTTCAAAGAGTCTTATATGAGTCATAAGTCTTTAATGAGAAACAGTATATGTGATAGTAAATAAATAAGAACTCAGGAGTCCAATACAAGAAACTCCATGTTTTTCAGCACAGCAAAAATTATGATAATCATCTATTAAGCGAGACGTTAGATATCTCCACCGTTTAGGCACTTTTAATGCTTCCGCAAATTTAATAAAAACTTTATAACATCATAAACTTAAGTAGAGGCCACGGAACTCATTTATTTCGTGAAACGACTTCAATAATTAAAAACTCTACGGCCGAGTAAAGACTGTGATGAATACTGTCTATGTTTACAGCTAATGTAAAATAGCTCACTCATTCAAAACGAAGGCATTTAAGAGGAAATAGAGTTTTAACTTAGTGTGCCCTTCATGTTTTTTTTATACAACTTGCTGATAAAACAAGCAGATGATCCACTTGTTGTTAAGTGGTTACCATTATTAAAACATTGCCTTGCCGATCACGCTTGCTTACGTGGCCTATAAAGCACTACTCTGCGTCCATCGACCTCTTAGTGAAGCCAAGCTCTTCGTGAAGGACCCACCCGGGGAAGTACTACCACCATGCCTATTTCTGCCGCCAAGCAGCTTACTGTATTCCGGTTTGAAGGGTGTGGGTGCCGGTCTAATTACAGCCACGCGAGGCTTAACACCTGTATACCTCAGGTCGATGGACGCAGAGTAGTGCTATGTAGGGCAGGTTAACGAGCGTGATCTGCAAGTCAATGCTTTGATAATGGTAACCACTTAACAACAGGTGGGTCATCTGCTTATTCCATCAGCAAGTCACATAAAAAAAATCAACCTGCTTAAAATATTTTTTTACTGTGACAAGCTAAGGGAGAGATGTCGATGATTTTTTATTAAAATAACACCGATGTCGATAATTATTTATTCGATGTCACCTAAGGCTGGAGTCAAAGTAACATTCTACTAACGACATCGTTAGGAAAAATATGGAATCGGTTTTTTGATATCGCAACGTAAACGTAAAACGTTACGTGGTTTTGTCAACGATTGTCGATAGTGTGTATGGCAGTTAAAGCAAATTAATATTGTCTAAGCTCTTTGAAATGCAATTTAGATAACATAATTTTGGTGACAGACTGTCAAACTGAGTGTATAATTAAATGTTGACATGTTTTTCATAGCTTTAAATTTTTATCTATTTTATGTTTTGAATGCTTTAGACTTCCTACAGACTTTCCCTTTAAATCGTTTTAAACTGATGTAGTGCGGCGGGCAAATGTTTGCCTGCGACGCAGGAGGTTGCGGGTTCGATTCCCGCCTTGGGATAAATGTTTGTACGATCTGAAAATATTTATTCCGGGTATTCTGCCAGAAAAACCCAGCATGCAATTTATTAAGACGTACCTATGTTTATTTATTTTCCTACAGTGTATTTTTATTTAGCCTTTACTGAGCGGACAAAGTCAAATAAAAAAATATATACCTATAAGCTAAACAGTCAGCCATGTACCTACTACGCTTTTAGGACTTCAAAATACTGAAAACACTGATGAACAAAAAATGCTATTGATCATTCTCAAGAACACGCTCAAAGAACTTAGGCCAACGATCCTATGGGGAAATCAATGGTGCCCGAAGTTGACAAGGGTCTTATAATATACTACCTCATCGTCATAATTAAACTTCAGAAACTGCTATGTTGTTATGGTTCGAAGTGGGAAGCCATAAAAATCTGAATAGAGCTTATAATGGCCATTCATAGTGCAAGTTATTCGGGGTATTTTATCACTGTAATTTCATCGGTTGGTTTTTAATTATGATCATTATTATACCATCATTATTTTTTGAATCCATGACCTTGGGATCAGAAGGTGGGGTCACTCCCACTAGACCACCGGTGCTCTGTTATTGTCATAAGATTTTTTGGCCTGACTGATTGATTGACTACATACAGCATAAAGCACTTGAAATTATCAGGGTATATTAGTCTTAGTGCGTAGAGGTGTGGTAATAATGGAATTCTCGATCTCAACCCCTAAACGGCTAAAATTATCTTCATGCGGCCGAAGTCATGCGCGTTTAGCTAATAACTAATAAAGTAAGGGGTTAGTTTCATACAAAATAGTGTAAGTGAATTGTCACTACTCCGCAAAAGGGATGCAGGTGTGCATCGAATTCGGGAACAGACAAGAAAATTACTTTCAATTCTATCGAGTTTTCCGGGAACAGTGGCTCATGTAACGTACGTATGTTTAGTTGCAATGTACAGTTAGTACATGAAAGTTATATAAGTTGAGAGTGGGATATCTACCGTGCTTGGGGATTAAAGTTGTGATACTATTTCTTCTATACTAATACTATAAAGAGGAATAATTTCATTGTTTGTTTGTTTGCATTGAATAGGCTCCGAAACTACTGGAAAAATTTTAAAAAGCTTACACTATACCTGAGTGACATAATTTTCAAAAAAATTAGGGATCCTTACTAAAACCTGTGCGAAGCCCGGACGCGCCGCTAGTTGTTTATAAAAAGCCACGAACAAAACTGGCCCTTAAAGCTGCTTAAGCGGATACTACATTCGTAAAAGGCAAGCTCTTAAACACCAAACCCAATTTTCTATTTTAATTAAAAATACATTATCTTGCAAGATAAGCTTGCACAAGGGTTTTTAAATTGAACCTCGCAAGCTGGGTATTGCAAATCTTGTAGGTCAACTAGAAAATGGAACATAAAATTGATTCTTAGCAGTATACCCCGTGCAAACATTAGCTAAGGCCTGATCCAATAAGATTGTATGCTTAGAAGGGACTTGTTGTACGGATGTAGTGCTTTTACTGGAACTGACGACCGATGTGGCGTGGCGGGCGAATATCCGCCTGCGACGCAGAAGGTTGCGGGTTCGATTTACTCCTTGGGATAAATCTTTGTACGATCTGCAAATATTTATTCCGGGTGTTTTGGGTATTGTCTATGTATAATAAAAAATATCTATGTGTGTAATGTATTGTATTAATTAAGTAATTGTATATCAGTCATCTAGTACCCATGATACAAGCTCTGCTTAGCTTGGGGCTAGATGATGCTGTGTGGATTGTCAAGCATTTTTATTATTACTGTAATTGTTGTCATTCACAGTATAAAATGTTTAAGTGTTAATAAGTTTAGTTGTAGTCGAATTACACCGGTATCTAGCTAACCCATTCGCGACTTTGTTCGCGTTTTTCATACAAACTTCATCCCCTTTTACACCTGTTTTAAGAATGATCTCTCAATGAAACCCGTACTAAGTGTATGCTAGACTATAAGCTTACTAATTTCTACAAATCGCATCAGCATTAATTTAGTCATTTTTGCGTGATGCGTGTAAGAATAATTGTTCAAAGAAACAAACAACTTTTTTGAAGTAATACTTCTTATGCGACTTTTAACAAGATTGCGTTAAACGTTTAACACTATCATGGAGAGGGTATGAAAGCACTGTTCTTTCTCTCTTTCTCTCATTACTAGTTACGTTTTGTATATTTAAGATGTTTTAGATCAGTCGTTTGGCCTAAAGCACACTCGTTTTTTTATTATTATTGTGTGCCATATCCAGTTTTCATAAAACCCGCGTCAGCTAGAACTAACTCATACGAAATTACCCACGCAGGGTCGGTACCTAATCTCCTTAGATAGCAGTTAATATGAATTCCGAGGCATAAAGTCGACTGTCAGACACTCAGCTCAACTTTCAAGCGCTTAATAATAAAACTGGAGGGTGGTGGTCTAGTGGGAGCTAAACCTAAGCTTAGGATCCTTCTGGATACTAAGATCGTCGAGCTTGTATCCAGTTGCATATTTCTATTGAATAAAAAAATGGTGCGAAATGATTTTGAACGTGGTGATCTTAAACAGTAAAGGAAAACATGTTAAGAAAACCACAGTTTGCTATTCTAGCAGCGGTGATGGGTTTGCAACCGGTCACGTAAGGAATAATAATAATAATAATGCTGGACAATCGACACAGCATCATCTAGCCCCAAGCTAAGCAGAGCTTGTATCATGGGTACTAGATGACTGATGTACTTAATACAATATATTACGTACTTACATAGATATTTTTTTTATTATACATAGAAAATACTCAGGACACCCGGAATAAATATTTGCAGATCGTTCAAACATTTATCCCGAGGCAGGAACCGAACGTGCAACTTCCTGCGTCGCAGGCGGGCATTCGCTCGCCGCGCCATATCGGCCGTACCCAAATACTGCGTAATTGAGTGTGTGTCAAATATAATGACTACACCCCCTTAAACATGCTAGCGATGTTCACACATCGCTATTTTTTAAATTAGTCTACTGCTGGATTAAGATCTCCTCATATTTCAGGAGGCTTACCGTATTCACCATACCTGCCAAGACGGATCGGTGATTACAGTGTCAGTGTTACTCAGGAGATTCTGCTTCTAAAATACCCAATACATTTAAGACAAAGATAGAAGAAGGGAGGGAGATAATGCTACATTGTCGTGCCTATTTGAACCCTCAACTACATTTACTAACAACGACATCACTGTTTGTTCTTGACTTGGACCGTCTGTTTGAGTTGGGAGGTTACATGAACGCTGCCAGGATGTAATAATTTACATACTGTTTAAACTGAGACCGAAAAGGTATTTAATAACGATGAGGAATAGACCAATGTGCTGATAAGACGGTTCATATTAGGTATATACATGGTATAATTTGGTAAGGAAAAAATATATATGACATATTTGGCCTCGCACAAAAAAATCTGACACAGAATTAAAAAATCTCTCCTGTAAAGATCAAGATAAAGATATTTATTAGGCAAAAAATATATGTTAACAAATAATTAAGGAGAAACAACATATTTGACCAGTGCGGTATGCAAAAATAAGTAGAGAGATGGTATGTAACATAAAAAAACTAACTACAATTTATTTATCATTAAAAAATTCGTCGAGACTATAATAACATTTTGAGATCAATAATATTTTGTACTATTGCTATTTCTAGAAAAATCACAAAGAGTGACTTAAATAACTGAAGAGTAATTAATATATTTAAGGTAACATTTAAAAATATTTATACGGGATAATAAAGTAAGCGTGAAAAAAAATATAACACACAAACATTAACAAAATCACACAAAAATGTTTGCGGGTTGGAACCCGCAACCTACAAAAGGCGTAGCTACTACCAGACAAGCTGTGACGGCTGACACCTCAGTTGGTATTCATTTTTTCTATTTCCAAAACCAATGCACGTACGCATAGCTCAAATATGTCCATGACAAAGACATCGCAAAAATCGCGAAGGAAATAAATCCTTCAGAGACTGACGCGGTGACTGATCACGTCTAAAGCGGTAAGAGCTACATATGTGTACAATTTTAGGACTTATGAGACCATAGGTACAAGGTAGAAGGAACGCGAGGGAGAGGAAGGCGAAGAAAGGGGAGGAAGCTATTTGAAAAACTGAACAAAGACAAAATACCCTGAAAATTTTGAGCCTCTACGACTAGTGGCTTAGGTTGTGCATTGTCTGTATGTCAGTCAGTCAGTCAGGACAAAGATTAGTATAGATATAGATAAATATAGTCCAACCCTGTTTATACATTTTTAGGTTTGTGTCGTGCCATAATTGTGAATGTTTTTCGTAATTTCCGCTGTAACCCCTTTCATTTCAGGTTTAGCACCACACATTAGACACCACCAGTTCTAATGCAGGGACCTATAAACAGGAGCATAAGTAAAACAGCGTCTCGCACCCATAAGCACTAGTGTTTAGCGTTATCGATAATCGCTACATCTAACGAAAAAATATTGAACGCTTATATTACACGGGTATTTATCGCGTATTACCTTTTGTCTGTCCGTGACCACGACTATTGCAACATCGCTAAAACATCGGGAAAATAAATAAAAAAGATACGCGATAAATACCCGTATAAAATAAGCGTTCAATAATGTATTCCGATAGCGATAGTTTAAAAAATACCAACGAAAAAATACCTACACTTATTATTTATCTATCAACGTATGTGCAACCGAGAACAAACATTTGTGTGATGAACAACAAAGGCCCAATCCGCGTACTGTATTGAAGCTAAGATTAAATAGTTTGATCGTCAAAATTTGGTCTTTTTGAAACGTCAGTTTCAAAGAATACCTACTATTTGGAGAGTGATAACGATTGAAATTTGAACTTGATAATATTACATAACTTGAATTAGGTGTTACATTCTATGTATGTATTTACAAAAAAAATATCTCAGTCATGTGGTACTTAATAGTACAAGCTTTACTTAGTTTGTGTCTAAATGGCGGTGTGTCAAACTATATATCTTTTGAATTTGTATTTTTTTGTGTAACATTAAACAAGGAGGTGGCCGACCTTATGTCAAGCGGTAAACATCTATACCTATTATAAGAATCTTTGACCTAGCTGACTGACATATAGATAATACACAGCCTAAACCTCTGGACATAGAAACGATATTTTCAGGGTGTATTCGTTAGTTCGTAGAAGTGTACAAAGAAATAAATTCCAGGAATTCAACGCCTAAACTGGTACAACGGTTAAAATTATATGAAAACTAGCGGCCGCTCCCAGCTTCGCCCGCGTGGCAGTTTTTTGCCCGTTTCCGTTATTTTTTCGGGATTAAAAGTAGCTTATATGTTAATTCAGGCTACAATCTATATCTATTCCAAATTTCATCCAAATCGGTTCACTGGTTAGAGCGTGAAAGAGTAACAAACATCCATCCATCCATCCATAGTAGGATTACGACAATCTGACGCATTCGCGCGCGTTTTCGCTAGTTGAGTATAAACTAGTGCTCAGGCCACAGATCCGAATGACTGGTCGTAACAGAGGTATTTCAAGAGTCATACAAGCATACGTCTGGCATGTGGTCCCTTGACGCGGCTCGTTGAGGGCATTAAGGATGCTGGTCCAATTTGAAAGAGTTGTTCTGTTACTTTTCTGTAAAGATTCTAGCAAATACGACTCTTGTAAGTACGAAGCATAAGAGTATGTATCTAGGGACAATAGTATGCTTCAAGTTGGTTACAATTTCTGTAAGGTTTTGTGTACAGGCCTCTTACCGACGCCTAACTTTTGTAGCAACCGTTAGTTTTTTATTAAAAAATGCAGATAGCACTTCACAAATCACAAAGATTCATCTCTTTTTCACACACTTCTTTTTCACAAACTTTCACGCTTATAATATTAGTAGGAAGTAGGATTATTAGATTTTTGTGTACAAGCTTTTGCACTTGAACCAAACCCTGAACTTTTACGAAGGTCGTCGTAAAGTAGGTGGGGGGTGCTTGGACGTGATACGTCGCACTCTCGCCGCTGATGGATTTACGTCCTCCACGTTTTTGCCGTGTCTTTGTCGACTCACGACAGATAGATAACTAATAGGAAAGTCAGACGGTGGCTACGGAGCAACTGCGACTTAGACTGGTTAAAAACTGCAATTGTTTTTATCCAAAGATAGATTGGTAGGTAGTAGAACAATCTACTATTTTTTTATGTGAGATTGTGTCTATTTTCCAAATTTTTACCAAATACTAATAGAAAAGATAGACAATATGTACTGAGCAATAGCAACTTGGACTGGTTGAAAACTGCAATTGTTTTTATGCGAAGATAGATTGTTACATAGTAGAACAATGAACCATTTTTTTATGTGAGATTATGTCTATATTTATCCAATTTTGACCGAATACCAATAAAAAAATAAATAGACAATAGGTAATAGCAACAGCAACTTAAACTAGTACTATTTATTGTTTTTATCCGTAAGTAGATTATCCTATTTAAGTAAGTTATCCTATTTCTGCCACCAAGCAGCTTGCTGTGTTCCGGTTTGAAGGGTGTGGGTGCCTCAATACCTGCATGCCTCAGGTTGATGAACGCATAGGGCACGTTAACGAGCGTGCCTTGCGAGGCAATGCTTTGTTATAGGTTTGCACTTAACATCAAGATTTCATTTCAAGATGATCCCTGCGGATATTACTGAATAAATGATTTTTGACTTTGACTTTGACTTTGATCAGGTGGGCCATCTGCTTGTTCCATCAGCAAATCATATAAAAAAAAATCTAACTGGTTTCCTTATTATGTAATTTCTAACATAATCAGTTCTATTACTTACTTACTCAGATATTTTGTGGAATATTCCCTCTCAGTAGATCATTATTGACTACGCATAATTTCAAACATGAATTAACAATATGCCAATTAACTACAGTAGCCAATGAGACGTGTTTCAATGTAATTTAGGATCTGTTTAATTACACACTAACTAACTACTGCCTAACTATACACAACTGTCAATTCTTGACTTCTGTCAATGTACTATGTACGTGTATTTATTAGGTCGAGTTCATAACGCTACAACAATGGCTGGGATGATACTTGCATCGAATAAAGATCCCTCACACACAAATATTTGGCCTCGTTGAGTATCGAACCCACAACCAACAGCGTAGAAGGTAGGGTTACTTACCAACTAAAGGAGCCAAATAAAAAAACGGACTAGAACTATGCTATGTACGATTGCCATCACATATTGGGAAATGAAATTTGATCCACGATAAAAAAATAACCCTATGAGTATTTCACTGAGATGGATTATAGGCTCCCCGTGGCGCAGTTGGTTACCGCACCCTCGTACAAACGGAAGGGTTGTAGGATCATTCAATCCAACTTAGGACAATTTTTTGGGGAATAATAAAAACGCTTTACATTCCACACAGCATCAGTCGAGCCCCAAACTAAGCAGAGCTTGTGTTATGGGTACTAGATGACTGATATACTTAAACGCTTTACATTCCACACAGCATCAGTCGAGCCCCAAACTAAGCAGAGCTTGTGTTATGGGTACTAGATGACTGATATACTTTCTAAAAGTCTATTCGTAAATTTTTAGACGCACTTTTCTAACGAGAATGGTCATGCTGTATGTTCCTCACCCCGCGCGTGGGAGGGGTCACGATTACGCACATAGCCATAGTTACTAATATACTATACATAGTTAGAAATAGCATGCATATTAGCCTCGCCCGTTGTGGAGTTCGAGCCGGCAAAGAGATCTTGTTACTTAGTTTTCTCTTAGAAGGCGTTCGGTGTGAGTGCGCCCGTACGCACGCCCTGAGTGGGCAGTCGTAGACCCTGATTGGCATCGCTATGGACGTCGCGAGCCATTTAATTCGGAAATCTGATCAATTCCCAGTTAATTCGTTCGGAAATGTTTGTACAGTCCCCCTTTTAACGTAGTTACCGATGGTTTTATTGGCTGGTTGCGAAATTCGATATACGGGTTATTTTTGTTTTGATCGGAATTTTAATAGCAATCTGTGAAGGGATTAATTCTTCAAAAAGCATGTTAAACTGGTTTGTACAGCTTTATTAGGCATGGAGATATGTATATAAAAAGGATCATGTAGGTATTTAAGAAGTCATACATTAAAAAAAAACTAATAGGCTTTTTTCACAAAACCTTATAATTTTCGAACGAAATTACTCATTTATTTTAATATTTATAAACATAATAATTATGCTGGACAATCCACACAGCATTATCTAGCCCCAAGCTAAGCAGAGCTTGTGTTATGGGTACTAGATGACTGATATACTATATACAATACATTACATACATAGATATTTTTTATTTTACATACTAAATATACAAACCTAACTGTATGACCCCAAGCAGTCCTGTGTATTGTACACATGAGACTGCACAAAATATAGCCAGTTTTACAGCCGGACCGCATAAAGTATAGTGTACACTAGCGCGGAGGTAGTATTCCGAGACTCGCTAAGCGGTTTTTGATGTTGGGTCCCGCAAATGCGTCGTAAACGCGTGTACCCACGGCATTAGTTGACCTGGGTCACTTTCATCTTGTTTATTACATTTATAACATTTTACTAAGTAAATTGGCTGTAGTGGTCTTGGCTTAAATGGAACCTTTTTATTATATCCCTTGGAAGTAATGAAGTAAGGCGACGTTATTATAAAATTACAACTTTTAGTAGTCAAAGTTAAAAAGCTTTATTGAGTAAAATCCGCAGGGATCATCTTGAAACGTCTTAAATCTAGGTGAATCTATGCGCCAGTTCTTCGCGACCAAGCCTAGAAGAACTGGCTTGGTTTCTACAAGTTTTTTGGATAAATTAGTGCTCTTAGTGAAGGGCCCGACCGGGGAAGTACTACCATCATGTCTATTTCTGTCGTATGTTGTATTTTGTACCTCTGAGACATGAAACACTATTCCTGGGTATTAAAGTCGTGATGCTGTGTCTGTTTCTGTAAAGAAAGACTACAAAATATCAATAATATGTTGTCAAAAGAGCCGTCACAGATCAGTTGAAAGTAACTCTGTCTTCTGCACTAGATTATGGTTGTCTCTGTAGATTATGGTTTTGATCCTCACCAAGAACAACCATTTGTTTGATGATTGCAGCTCTTTGTTCTGTCTGGATAAAAGTATAAAATTCCAAAAATTGTAAACGTATTTGTGCAACTCCTACAGTACCTGCAATAAAGTTAATATCACGATTCAAAATTAAGCAAGCGTTATTACAAAGCACAAATAATCTAAAACATTCAAACCTCATAAGATGTCTGCAGGTCTACTCTTAGAAACGACAAACGAAGACTCGTATTGTTTTTTTTTTTGAGGCCTGTGTCCGTCTTGCGGACAATTTTGCCAATGTCAAGTGGGTTGATAAAACACTTTTTAGTCAAGTCGAGTCGGTAGAAAAATAAAGTCGGCTGTCATTGGTTTTGAAGAAACAGATGGCGTTGTTCTTCAAAACCAAAGGGAAACATTTTCGTTCAAATCAGGATGCCACATAACACACTTTCATTTCATTGTTCACACTTGTGCTAAGACCTCAAGTAATGATGGTTAAAATACAAAATTACCCATCAGAACTTAAAATAACACTAGAAAAACAATTAAAATGAAAATACAATGTTGCTTCCAAAGATGACAGAAAACGAATCATTCGTATTGTTGTTTTGAGCAAAGAATATAGACTAAATTATTCTATGGTTTTGAGTTACACTACGCAGCATGTCAGGCAGTGTCAACTTGACTTTTGACGGCTACCGAGTTACCCCGCAGTATATTGCAAAACGACAGTACGAAACTTCGTTCATCGTTTCTAAGAGTAGACCTGCAGTATCATAAAGAAAATCGTAGAGAAACTACTGTTTAAGGGCAAATATATTTATTCTGTGTCCTCGATGTTGTCCCTAGAAAATACCCGATCGTCGAGCAAATGCTTTTGTGTCGCCATTCGGTACTTGATGGTACCCGGAACAAATGGAGGTCCAATGATGTGTGTTGTATGATGATTGAACAATTCTTGGGGTCTTTTGTACCTTTGCGTTTGTTTAGGAATTTTTTGCAAGTCGAATAGCTATTGGGAATAAATAAGAATTCATTCAGAATGAAAAACGTTTTGTTATTATGTACTTTCGCAGGCATTACTCATTGGCCTGAAAAAATCCGCTCCTGCACGATTTCTGAAAGAATAATATTTACAAAATTTCCCCTTTACAAAATTTCCCAAAAATATAATAGATAGATAAAAACACTTTATTTACACCATATTACGATAAACACTACAAAATTAATACACTGGGCACTGGTGGAATACAATGGGCGGTCTTATCGCTAAGAGCGATCTCTTCCAGAGATACTCTCTACCACTTTCTATCCACTGACTCCATGTTGTTGGTTTTACGGGAGTTAGGGCATCCTACGCTTTGTCTTCCGGTTCGTGGTGGTAATTTGAGATCCTTCATTCCCTAGTGGTTGTCAGTTCTACGAACCACGAGTATAATGGCCTACCCATTGCCACTAGAGCTATTTCTGAGCTATGTCGGTGGCCTCGGTTCTTCTACGGATTTCCTCATGTGAAATTCCCAGTTTAGCTCTCTCCATAGTATATCACCTCAACTAAGATAAGAAAATCGGAAACTACATTAATGACCAATGTGGCGCGGTGGGCGAATGTCCGCCTGCGACGCATGAGGTTGCGGGTTTGATTCGCGCCTTGAGATAAATATTTGTACGATCTGCACATATTTGTCCCGGAACAAATATGTGTTCTGAGTATTTTCTATGTAGAATAAAAAATATGTATGTAATGTATTGTATTAAGTATATCAGTCATCTAGTAACATACCATAACACCCATAACACATTGTGTTATGGGTACGTGTATGTGTATGTGTATGTGGTATCTAGCCCCAAGTTAAGCAGAGCTTGTCAAGCTCTGCTTAACTTGGGGCTAGATGATTCTGTGTGGATTGTCCAGCATTATTATTATTATTATTACATTCCGGGTATGTACAATATATATTATACAATGACGTCACTGTGATACCTATGTTTGTAACGTTTTCGAAGTGCGATAAAATTATTTACCACACACTACTAACTTATGACGACCGGTGCTTATGTAAGTTTAGGTCAATTTACAGAGTTAGTTTTTCTTTCGCATTTAGCGGCAAGTTAGTTACTCGCACTATTTCGAAGTAAACGTAAGAGTGAGTGCAATTTGTAGACATTTCGATTCATAAATTTTATCTTTTCGAAGCGTTTCGCGATCCTTGAACCGCTTAGTGATTTATGTTAACGTTTTACAGGGATCGTTACGTCTAATAAATCTTGGTTTAACTTGTTGCGGTAACGCGGAATTAGCTTTCCTCGAAAACGCGTGTTATGTGATATTTTTTTAATTTCGTGTTGTTTTGTCGCGTGTTCTGAATCACGCACGTTTTGTTTTGTACAATATTTTTACACCTGATAGATAAGCAAACAATGTTAGACTACGCTACGTCCATCATACTGAGATATAAAGGTGCTAAGTCGTATGCCTGTATTTATACTGGTACATTATATACCCTGCTGCTTTTCATCGTCAACCTTTCCAATCTCTTGCAAACTTTATTCAGTGATCATGCAGTATTTATTTATTTCTGAATCATCAGTTCCCATAACATACCATTTCGCCAAACTTTGTATCAACCGCAACACAATAAACTGTCATAAAAATATGTGTGAACATAAACATAATCCCTTGACCCACCCCTGAACACTTTAAGATAACAATTCAATTTCTTGCACGAAAAATTCCCAATAAAAATCCGCAGCCAATTTCAGCCGTTGTCAGAACGAATATGTAGATGGATTTTGGTAACATCAGTGTTGCCAACAGGATAATTTATAGCTAGATCTTACAGCTCTTAAAGTAATAGTAACATTGTAAAATACTTTATAAGTATGTATTTAAAAAAACCGGCCAAGAAGGGTTACGTACCATTATCTATAATAAAAACGGCAAAAAAATCACGTTTGTTTTATGTGAGCTCCCTTAAATATTTATTTTATTCTGTTTTTTAGTATTTGTTGTTACAGCGGCAGCAGAAATACATCATCTGTGAAATTTTTAACTCTCTAACTGTGATGGTTCATGAGATGTATCTCACCTGGTGACAGACGGACTGACAGACAGACAGA
The DNA here is from genome assembly GCA_947095575.1 of Electrophaes corylata. Taxonomy (NCBI): domain Eukaryota; kingdom Metazoa; phylum Arthropoda; class Insecta; order Lepidoptera; family Geometridae; genus Electrophaes; species Electrophaes corylata. The sequence goes on along the minus strand of OX352715.1, from coordinate 8,837,712 downwards.
CAGCAGGCTTTGTAATACCTCTCTCCCCTTTCCGTTTTACCCTTTGGGTACGAACCCCCTTAAAAAAGTAGATAAGTATTCTATTAGTCATCTGGTTCCCTTAATACAAACTATGCAGCAAGTTGCTTAGCAAGCTGCTGCTCTTAGTTTGGGGTTAGATGATGTTGTGTAAAAATGTATATTTACTCTATTGATCTTCATCACTTGTGATTTATTCATTGATGTTTGCTTTGGATTTGGCACCCACAACTCATCTCTCCTGAATACTAAACACTGACACTGCGATCACCATTCCGCCTACCAAGCGAACTACTAAAGACCCCCTCCGAATGTGGCCTATTCAAGGCTGATGACGATTAAGGCCCCCTTGCATAACGATCACTAAATGTATTTAGCGAGCTAAATACATTTCTTATACTTTCTATGTGCATTTGGGCAAAAAATTAACTCAATATTACGTTTACGCTAAACGAGATTAGCTAAATAAAATTAAATCAGATTGTTGTGTAAGTGGGTTTTAGTAAAAGTTTACTTAATAAAATTAACTCTACTTAAAAAAGGGTATAAAGTCCAAAATTAGCATAATATTAACCATACCTAAGTAAAACTAGCGATAATTACGATTTGAGTTGGCAGCACTAACAACGGTAAGCGATTCTCGATTATATCATGTGGGTGGCCCGTATCTTGCATACGTCTGCCGGAGTAAGATAGATGGCGCATTGAGCGCTTATCTGACGTACCACGGTTTGACGTTATCCCTAGCTTTAAAAATCGAAACCCGTATTTAGCACGACCAGAGTTTAGTAATTGAATTACTAGTGTTTCCGTCTCGTCTTTCTCCAATATGCCATTCTCGAATACATTATTTGGTTTTCCGCTCCAAGTTTGCGCAAAAATGGAACAATTAAGGTGACACTAGCCGCTAACTCAAACTAGTCGATGAGTATGACTGATATGCTCAGTGATAAGTAGTAAGAAGGTATTGCGCGGCGCTTAAAAATGCAGAAATAGGTCTTTATAGGAAATAAAATAAAAATAAAAAATAAATATAATAAAATATGTAAATAAAAATAAATGCTTAGGCCATATGTATCATAATATACAAGGTCCATTTTATCTTTGATCAATTACTGGACTAAAATTATTTTTATTTTTACTTGAAACCAAAATAAAATCGCATAAAATAGGTAAAACACCAACCCCAAAACGCATTTACTACTTTTGCAACGTTGTGGTTAAGTCAGTCTCTAACTTATTAATTAAATTAACTCTCAATATATATTAGACTAAGGAACTCTTCTGATTTGAAATTTTCTTCCAATTGACGAATATTTCATTTTTTAATAAACTGAATCTGAATTAATTCTGTTATAACGAAGGATGCACGATATAGACGTGGTACAGTAGAGATACTTTACAGTGAACATGATTTATTTTATTGTTTATTGTTCTTATATCAACTGCTTTAGTATTCTAGCCATAGTGATGGACATAAGGAACTGTAGGTACTTATGAAATATAAGGAATATAATTATTACCAAATGAAAGGTTTAGCTTTGACTACCCTATCAAACAACCTCAAAGAACCTTGATTGGGTAATAAGAGACCTAAGGGAATGCTATCCACCGTGTTTGAAATTAAAGTCTAAAATATTTTTTTTTTCTTTCGTATTTCGCTTCCGAGTAAAACTGTTCATCCACCAGAAAATGTGGTTATTACAACGTGGTAACTTATTTTTCGCAAATTTAGACATAATACTTAAGTATTGGATATTGAAATAAACAATTTCGCCTTCTTTCCTGCTGGGCATTGCCAAAGTTTTTTGTCTAATAGAATCACAATAACAGTAACTCTTATTAACTGGGCTATTCTAAAAATCAGTATGGTTTAGACGTAGAGGTAAGAGTTGATATATTTTTTGTATAATCCTTTTTAAAAAATAATCATTTAAGTGTCTTTACTGTTAAATATTTGTACTGTAGAATGAAGAGTATTAATCGAATTATTTAGATTGGCCGCTCGAAGTCAAGATTAGAATTGATTTAACTTTGTACCGTAAAAGTCAACGGAATTTTAATAGCTTCAAATTAATATTGATCAAGCTGCTGGAATTGTTATAAAATTAAAAAGTTGAATTGGGGATGGGCAAATAGCTCACAGATGCAAAATAATTTAAAATTGCGAAAATGAGTTCGAAGACAAACACTCAGTATCCATGATAAAACAATATTAAATGGAATTTACTAACGGATCTTTAAATATTTTTTACAAAAACGGAATATTAAAAAATAATGTTTATTATTTTTTAAACTTGATTGTTTTTAGCAGGGCTCTTTGTGAAGAGCCCATCTGGGGGAGTACTACCACCACGCCTACTTCTGTCGCCAAGCAGCGTTGCTGTATTCCGGTTTGAAGGGTGTGGGTGTCGGTGAAATACAGGCACATTACTACTTAACATCAAATGAGCAATGTGTTTGTTCCGTCATAAAAAAACGATGCTTTGACACAGTTGCATGCGCAATGATTTCCAGTAACTGATTTTTTTTTATATTTTAATGAAACGCCACTCTTTAATAGGATGTTTAAGAGTTATGTTTCTAGACTAGAAAGTTTCTGTATAGTGTCTTCAGCGGAAAAAACAGTATTCACGTAAACGAATTTATAAACAAATAATAAATAATAATAATAATAATGCTGGACGATCCACACAGCATCATCTAGCCCCAAGCTAAGCAGAGCTTGTGTTATGGGTACTAGACGACTGATATACTTAATACAATATTAAATAACTTACATAGATATTTTTTATTATACATAGAAAATACCCAGAACACCCGGAATAAATATTTGCAGATCGTACAAACATTTATCCCAGGGCGGGAATCGAACCCGCAACCTCTGCGTCGCAGGCGGACATTCGCCCGCCGCGCCACATCGGTCGTCAAACAAGGCAAGTAAGCAAATAAATAAATGAGATTTTTTTGGTGGCACATCCATATGAATAAGAAGCAAACGTGTGGATTTATTTTCATACAAACTTCAACACCCGCTGTACTCTTTTAGTATATGAACAAGTATATGACCCACCTGATGGTAAATGGTAACCATTACTTATACAACAAAGCATTTTAAGTATGCACTGCTCTGTGTCCATCAATCTGAAGCATACAAGGTGTTAAGCCTCAGGTGTCGGTGTGAAGTACTCAGGAGATGTTACAAGTTACTGTCCATCATCAAGTTAGTTTTTTTATTTACGTCAGGATGTTGACACAAGATAATAGAAGATATATTATTCTATATTAAGACTACTGCATTAATTAATGTGTAAAATTTTTATTTGAAACTGCAGACTTAAAGCAGTCAAAAACATAAAACAAAATTGAATTAAATTTTTCATCGAGATATCTGAATATTGCAAACAAAATGGTGATAGTTACCAACGGTTCCAATTAATCCAATTGGCAGGTCTGTGCTGACAGCTCACGGAAGAAAAGAGCAAAACAGTTTACGAGAAACACCAGGGCTGCACTGAGGACTATAGAATAAATTTACCGGGTTTAAGTGGTCTTATTTAAATAATAAGACCACTTCCGAAAACTCCAGGAACGAGTAAAGTTACCTACCACAAGGTCTTACAAAATACCACTTGGTTAACAGTCATGTACATTTAGAGTAGCACGATTATTTTACTGAAATTCCTATTTATCATCTAGCTATGTATTTCGTACAGTGGTCAATGACCGCGCGGTGGCAGCGACTGCGAGGGCAACGCACCAGTAAGATAATCGCGATTTCCTTTAGATGGCTGTTTTGGTGTTTTGTAGTTTTTACGCGTTTTTAAAGAACTTGTTGAACTATGTTTATTTTATAATTTACTGTCGATATTGATGCTGAAAACTTTAATCTGAACTTTTCAACATCAATATCGACAGTAAATTTTTCAATAATAACTTTTTGTAATCAACCTGATATATTTTTGCAAACTTTTCTAATATTTTTATCAAGCCAAGTTTATACAAAGGCCTTTTAAACTTAATACCTGTTCAAATACTTTATCAATTATACTTCACCTTGACTGGACCCTGCGTAAGAGGCATCAAAAATTGAGTTTGAAAAGGCTTGGCCGCCGTCGCAGATAGTGATGTACGGCAACCAGGTCTCGTGGTAACCCCTGCGCTGATTGGATTTTTCATTACGAAACTATAGGGCACTCTAATTTACGACCGGGGATAACTAAGATGGGGATATTATTATTAGTAGCTTTTAGTTTTTGACAAAAGTAAATAATAAAAAATTAAATGAAATTATTGATTCTCAATACTGGCAACTTTGAACTCAATATTGGGCTTGGAGTTCTAAATTCAAATAAATTTTAAACAAAAACTAGTGTTCTGGTTCAAAATAAGTTATTCAATTGTTTTTGTGTCTATTGATTTTATTCTGCCGTTATTCTGTATACTACTATGAAAAAAATTACAATACTTACGTTTACACTAAATCACAAAATCTATGACACGATAGATTTCAAAGCTCATTTTCCCTCACGTACACGGAAAATGCTGTGCTAAAATGAAATAGGATCAAAAACAAAAAAATATGTCCAATTACGTCGGGTATAAGAGCGCTCGATAAAAGAGCTCGGGCAAAAACGTCTAACGTCGAGCTCTCTCATTATCCTAAATCCTGATATGACTTGACTAATGTTAGGACGATGTTGCCAGCACAGAACAAACTTATGGATAGATATGTCAAAGTAAACATTTGTAAACTTATTAAAATCGTTTCGGCCTGGGCTGCGGCAAATTCTTACAAATAAATATTTGTGGACATTTCACACAACCTCAACTGGCCTTAAATTAAGCAAAGCTACAATGGGAGTACTTTGAGAGCCAGATAGCTGAAGAAAAGAAGAAATAGATACGAATACTTGCATAATTTTTTTTTGAATACACATACCTAGTTAGAATATTATATAATACCCAGATATCCATTACACAAATGTTTTTTCTCGGTGAGAATTGAACCTACAGCGCAAAAAGCGTGTCAGCTTTGAGGCCAGTCGACAAATAAATAAACGGAAAAATGATACGCTAGATCTGACCAAAAATATCAAATGCTGGCAATCCTGTGGGAGTCCACCCAATTTGTCGACTACCCACTATTTAAGACGGGGGATTAGGCAAATTTAATATTGTGGAAGCAATCATTCAAGAGTTGGAGCTTGAAGATTTTAATTAGCAGCTTTAAATTAGTAAGTACTCAGTAAGACATTTAAAATTAACCATCTAACAGGCTTATAAGATCTTTTTCTTACTTCAGATCTTTGTTTTGGCTTAAAATAAATTTTGTAGTTATAAATGTTTGATTTACAGAGGTGTAAGAATCGTTTAAGAATATCTGGTTCCTTGTTAGATGTTTAGAAGTTTTTTTGTTTTGTTTTTAAATTACTTGTATGTTTGGATGGATGGAAAAGGCTCAAAATGTATTTTCTCAGAAACGTATAGGAGAGGTCTATGCTCAGCAGTGAACTTCTACAGGCTGTGGATACTACTGATAGTTTTTTTTCTACTTAGAATTTTGGACTTAGACTTTGACTTAGACTTTGACTTTGACTTTAACTTAGATGGTGATGGTGATGATGATGATGATGATGAAGAAGCCAACGTGTTGGTCGAAATATAAGGCGTGCGCATCGCAAGGATTTCCTTAAACGCTTTGGTTTGATAAGCTTCTCAAATGAATGTCTTCATTCAAGAACCTTTTTTACTCAAGACACTCTACACTAGTCAGAAAACTCAAGTTTTTTCAAAGACTATAATGTATAATCATTTTGTAAGTGAGCGTAATTTTAAGCAATACATCAATTTAAATAACATTTTATAAAGTAAATTACAGTTGCAATTTTTGCGTTTGACAACATTGGAAATATTTTAAAATGCGTAAACGTAATTTTAAATTGATTTATTTCTGTACCTTAGCCCTAATTACACACAACGATCCTTGCATTAAAATTCATTAAAACAAATTACACATGGAAAAAGAAAACACAAAACAAGAAAAGCTTTGAAAGTATTGTGTCTGAGTAGTCCCTTACTATTCATGCTGCAAGGATCTGATGCCAATGCTCTGGTTTTATTATGCAAGTCGCGTGCCATACACCCTTATTCACTAAGGCATAACCCTAGAAACATGACGGCTATCATACTGAAGGGAAATCTCCGATAACCGATGTGGCGCGGCGGGCGAATGTCCACCTGCGACGCAGGAGGTGGTGGGTTCGATTCCCGCCTTGGGATAAAGGTTTGTACGATCTGCAAATGTTTATTCCGGGTGTTCTGGGTATTTTCTATGCATAATAAAAAATATGTATGTATGTAATGTATTGTATTAAGTATATCAGTCATCTAGTACCCATAACACAGGCTCTGCTTAGCTTAGGGCTAGATGATGATGTGTGGATTGTCCGGCATTATTATTATTATTTGAGCGGTGTATATTTTGTTGCAACAATCCAGTAGTATAAAATAAATATCGAACATGACAGATTTGCTCTAGAAAATCTGTCATATTTGACACTTACGATAGGAATTTCACTGCAAGACAAAATACATAATCACCCCTAAAGCTGTCAAAGCTATAGAAAATTAACTGACAGCGCGTTACAAGAATGCTTCAATTGTTTAATTTAAATTTGTGATTTAAAGGCCATTTGGCGCAGAAAATAACTTGGCATTTCTTTGTAACTTGGTACCTTACCGGAGTTTCATATTATACTATTTTGTAAAAAAGATCACACAATAAAAACGGTATTGGAATCAGTCTGTATGTTTCTTGCCTGTTCTTCTAGGCTTGGTCGCCTAGAACCGCATAGACATAGTTTAAGTATGTGATCTATAAGATGCCTTTAAAAAAAACTTTCTGTCTTGTGTCTTTCCAGTGTACAAATTTTAGAAGCCTGTCTTGAATACATGCCTTTTAGACACTGTCTTTATAAAAATACTTGTGTGTACCAGTATTTTTTAAAGGCATTATGTAACACTTTAGTTCAATCAACTGACTGACCAACCAACTGAGGTGTTTCCGCTCTGTTATAATATAAACTATTTTAAAAAGAAAATTAAACAAGTCCTTCAGAGTAGGTATTACAACGATAACGCCTCCAGCATTGTCGGTGTCTATGGATGTGACCACGGGAGTGGTAAGAACCATCGCGATCTTCGTGTGACTTGTTAGTGAATAAAGCCGCTGGTCTGATGAACCTTGATTTAATATTTAGATGCAGCGGTCTGATTCAACTAGCGTTCTGGAACAGAATTAAGCTTGAGTCAAACCACGCGACCGGTACTTTGCCACGAGGATGTTAAACGTTTTTTCTGGAAACGTATGAGGGAGGCCTTTGTGTTGTGAAGTCTGAGCAACTGGAATAAAAGTGAAAATAAAAGACATCCAGGTTTGAACGAAAAAATATTTTTTTAGGTGTTGGATAAAATCGATATATTTTTCATCAAAACCAAGTTTTTCATAAAACTCATAATGTTACTAACTTGAAGCATTTTAAGAGACCTTTGTTCATAGTTATCTACCACTAGTCCATAGTTGACCAGCCATTTTTTTTCTTGTTTTGTACTCTAGTTTCTGGAGAACATTGGCAGCCGGCTCTTCCCACCTTCCATCCAGTTCTTCTCTGAAATAGCTTTATGTCACCACCGAAGTGTTTCATGTCACTAATGAGCTCCCGTACCAAGTCGGAAAATGCATATATTATCTATGTAATGGTGTTCCTTTTACTTGTTTAGGTACGATAGTTTTTAAATAATTGAAATCGTTCCATTGGTTGCGAAGATATTACACATTTTGTACCAGCCAACCGCGGGGCGGCCGGATAGCTCATGTCAGGGAATCGTGACGTCTCGATTCTCTTTCGCCCGCCCTCGCGCTCTCCACCATTCATTTATTAAAGTTCACTCGATCTGCGCGGGTCGTGTTCTGGTTTAAATTAATTTTTTTTTAATAAAACCACCCGGGTTCGGCGGCTAGCGCTGGGTCATTGTGACATGACGTCACAATATCTCAACGCTAGGCTGTTCGCGCGGTCAGTGAGCCTCGTTCGGTATTTTGCCCATAACCTAGTCAGTTTTGGCCGTAGAAAAAAAATTTTTGCACTTTATGTTTTAGTTTCTCAAGGCCTATAAAACTGCATTCACAGAGTCTCAAGGCCAGACGCAGCATATTTTTCTTGCATGTGCCGAGATGAGTAATGGTCTATCTGTTCTGCACAGTAACTAATCTATCACCTTTTTTTTAGAAAATACTTGTGCTAGTTAAGTTAAGTACTGTTTCATAATTTAAATGTTTCTTAGGTATTTCACAAAGAACTACAATTCGAAGTGCACCAACGCGAATCTTTTGTAAAATACCCTTTATGCAAATTGCAAATATTTTGTTTTAATTAAAAATAGTGTTCGTTTTGAACGCTTCCAAAAACACGGAAATTAATGAAAAAAGTGAATATCATATTTTTTATTTTTAATAGCGTTTATTGTACTTTTTAACGAGTTTTTCGGATTGTATAAGGTGGTAAAAGTCCTCTACCTATTGGAAGGTCAATAAATAAATGAAGGATATAATTACATAGCAGAATTAGAGATATTTTACGTGTATAGGTTAAAACCTATATAAATACCTAAAACTTAAGTAAAAAGTCATTTGAAATCAAGATTATTAAGTATTATAATAATACGTTTGACACAAGGTCGTTCTAAGCTTCTTAATACTAAGATATCTGGGATATCGTCCCTACCTCGGGATTAAAGTCGTGAGGCTATTATTTTTTCGTGTTCTTGACAGAAATAAGCATAATGTTAGAAGTTCTTTTCGGAACGACGGATTATTATCACCTTATTGCCTAGTAATTTTTAACAGTGTTACCGGGCTACTGGCGAGCGTAGAACACAATGGTAGAGTGATTCTTGATCACCCTGTATAGATACTTCACGTGGCGGTGCACGCTTCACAAGGCGGGGCTTCAGTCAGTATTTTAATTGGCTTGAACCTTCGATCAATGATATCCCTATATACGGGTTGGCGTAAAAAATCCGTCTCGATAAATAAAAGCTCACTATAAAAGTGAGCTCTTATTTTGTTTTGACAATTAGTGACATGGTTGTAATGAGGTTGAACTTATAACGTTTATCATTTCTTTTTCACTTCGTTAGTAAACAAATGTAGCTATCTAAGTATAAGAATACCAACTACTGCAAAATGTGGATATGTATCGAATCTAATATTTGGACGTACCTCTGACTACCCCATCAAACATCCTGAGAGAATCTCGAGTAGGGACTTGGTACTAGGAGATTTAAAGAATATCTACCATTTTTAGGGATTCAAGTCGTGAAGCTCTTTCTTTTTAAAAACCGCATCTATACTTAATAATATATAAGGGAAAAATTTGATTGTTTGTTTATTGGGTTCCGAAACTACTGGATCGATTTGAAAAATTTTTTCACCGTTGGAAAGCTACACTATCCCCAATAGGCTATATTATATTTTATCAAAAACTAGGGATCCTTAATAAAACCTGTCCAAAGCCGGGACGGACTACTATTATGTTATAAAGTAATCGCTTCAACATAGACTGTTTTATTTTGTTCTTTTCTAGCATAATACGACACATTCCCCCGCGGTGCTTAAGTAGCTCTTGAAGGCACGTGCGCCGGAATACCAATATTCTAAGTGCAGCCATGTCTCGTCATAAGTTTATTTTACTGGTACTGTAGTGTACATTGCAGAATAAAGTTGTATTGTGATACATAAATTTGGTTTGTGTGGTGAAAAGAGAAGCATTGAAAAAATAATGCATTGAGGCGAGAAGAAATAGCTTCACAATTTTTTAATCCTCTCGCACGGTAGATACCCACTCATATCGCTTAGTAGTCTCTTTGAGGATGTCTTAAAGGGGTAGTCAGAGGTACGTCCAAAATGTACATTTGATACATAACCACATTTTGCAGCAGTTGGTATAATAATGGCGGAAAAAAGACTAAAAAGAAGAATGAGAGGGCTCAGAATCCTTCTTCCTGGAATCGTGTGGGAGGGCTATGTCCAGCAGTGGACTTCTACAGGCTGTTGATGATGATGACTAAATAAATACGTAGGTACCTACTACATTTTCTGAAGTGTAGCTTAAAATCAGTTAATTTTCCCTCTAATTCAATTAAATCTCATGTTTCGTGTTAAGATCGCCCAATTTCAAAGGCGAATTAATTATTAGAAAAATAAACTCCAAGAAAATACTCTTTTGAAGTTCACCATTAAAATATAAAATTGAGAAGTATTTTTGAAGGATACTTGGGCTTTAAGTAATACCTTCTCGCTTACAAGTCCATTCATGTGAATAATTACAGACTTATTTTATTCCTTGAGAGATCCTATCAATTTTTTCTTAAATTAATTTTCTATGGACTAATTCTTTCGTCGTTTGAATATTTAGAAAGATAGAAAAAAATTGTTTCTAAAGCTACATAAATGACATACATGTTATATCTAACGCTACAACCATATCTGCATACGCTAATAAAACCTGCCATTCAGCGTGATAATGCAGCCAGTGTTTTGGGAACGCATCCGATTGGCACTGATCTGGATCAGTTGAGCTACCTTTAGATCGTTTGCAACGGTCTATAGATAGCTCAACTGTTTCATATGTATTTTGTACATACCAATTACAAATACCTGTATTAGCTGTAATTTTTTTTGTTAATAAATATAATTATTTACCTATGAATACTTAAATAGAAACATAAGCAAGTAGCCTCTGACATCAATTGCGTTTACAGTGCTAGTGCTAGAAATACCATAGTGTTTTATACATTATATACGCTGATTATAATGGTGACCAAAAAGGCAATAAGAAATATTTCAAACCTTGAATGATTCAATGAATAAAAAAACTTTATTCTGCATACACCAGACTTATAACACGAAAACAAAATTAAAATGAAAACCGGCCAAGTGCGAGTCGGAGTCGCGCACGAAGGGTTCCGTACCATTATAATATCTTTAGATCTTAATTTTGCATTATGTGGAATACTGTAGTCAATGACGTCAGTTTGTCAGTTGTTTGGAAAACCATAGCTCCAGAGATAAAACTATCAAGTATCAACCATGAATGGGCACAATACATACCCTCAACGCTTCAATTCCTCCAATCCATTCTAATCCAAATTGATTTCATTCAGAATGTGTTCTATTAGTAATAGTGACAGTTCAGAACTTGGTTAAAGGCTACTGCCCACTGAAGCACTATGTAAAAATTAATCTGCGTGTGCGAGGTCACTAACGGAAGAAAGACATACAATTACTTAAAAACCAGCTTGTTTGTGTGAGCTACGTTTGAAAACTCAGGTACCCTATGATCAAAATAAGTTTTTTTTTTATCTAAACTTGTATAGGTTGGAAAAGCGAAAATCGTCGCTGCAAAAGCACAGTGTACCTTATATCACGGAAAACTCCTATCAGCAACTAACTAACAACCTTGAATTCTTCTTATGAGGAAAAAGTTTCGCATTAATCATTGAGAGTTGCTACTATTTAACCCGCAGTACGGATTAAATACTTGACAAAATCATCCAAAAGATTGTAGCAAAATGGGGTCGTAATAAATCATGTAATAATCTTAAATTATATTTATACCTTGACATAATAAAAACCTTTATTTTTAGAAGAACGCTCTATGTACTTGGCCCTATATAAATGATAGGGCAGCTGAACAAAAAACCAGGCCTCAGATTTTTTCTAGACTTTTTTTACCAGAGCATTTTTCCCTATATCCAAATATTACGGGATCCTACAATACAGAGTGCCTGGGACATGATTTAGGATGAAATGGATTTGAAGGTTCATAGAGAAAGATCTATATTATAAACTTTTCTGAAGTCACAAAATCGAATTATTTGTTACCGATTCAACTCGCTTATGGGCAAGAATAGACAGAGATTTGTTTGAAACTCTAGCATGTATCTACATACAATCCTCAAACGTTCGCATAACTAAAAAAGGATAAATCCTGTTTTATTCAACTAAGTAAACTTCAGCGCATATACCTGGAAATATCCTCCGACCCACCCAATCAGACCTTACAAAACTTATTTCCATCATAAGCTTCATATCACCATTTTGTTGCCTATCCGTTTTGTTATAACATAATGGCGCGGAGAACAGTAGTATTCTCAAGAGGATCCGATGTCAGGCCTCATGATGTTTTCCATTAGAGTGGTGACGTGTATCTTTAGTGCGTCTCAGACCTCAGTCCCGGTGGTGATTCGGCCCAAGTCTTGGGTTACCGCGATGAAGTTTCACGGGAAGTGTGATTTACTAGCTAGTTCAATGTCCAATAGCACCGGAGTAGAACGTAGTATTACCTTCTATCTATGTTTAAGAGACGACTAAAGCAAAGTACCTGACCAACACTGTCGTCATCGATCTAGCTGCCAAGTATGGCAACTGACAAACCCTGGAATCCTGGACATAGACGTCTTCTGTTCAGCAATTAAATTATTTAGGCTGATAAAGTGGGTTTTGGTGTAATATCCTGTAGGTCTTACCCACGATAATGTCTCAAAGAGGAGTAATGAAACAAACAGATCATTCGTCTGATGTAAGCAAATATCTTTGCCTTATAACGCACATAAGCATCCTGTCCATTGGAATGTCTCAAAGTACACCCAAGTACAAGCAAGATGAAAGTAGGCTGGCTGTTTGGCGTAGAACCGATAATTGTTGGAGCAAAATCATATTGGAAGTGGAGACCACGTTAAGGTAAGCGTAATTCCAGACGCACTGGTAAAAAGTGGATGAGAAGAACCGAAGACCAGGCTCCGTAACGCATCTTAGGAGTAGCCTATAGCAGTGATATAACAAAAATAAATACAAAAATTAACTACGTAATTTATTTTAAAAGTTATTGAGCCAAAAGTGTAATTCCTTCTACATATCCTGTTGTTTTCTAACCGTAAATAGCAGTTTACATCCCCCACTTGCACCACAAAGAACGGTCGGGATAACGAACTTGTTACTAATAAATTGTATTATTTTTCCTTTGTAATGGAAGTCTTGAGTGAAGTCAGTTGACGGCAGCAGTGCGTGGGCAAGCATGTAAACCTTCGACGTAGAAAAAGCGGTACCGTTTTTTGACGTCTTTTATTGTGAACTCTACGGTGCTATCGCAGTTATGTACTTAAGATCTCACAAATTTTTAACATCTAGCGTGAAGTTATTTTCATACAAACTTCAACCTCTGCTGTAGGTACCTGTATAGGGATTGAATTTCGGGAATTCCTTTCTTAATACACCTTTACGCACCAAAAAGTATATACCCAAAAATTCAACGCCCAGTTTCTACGACCAGTGGTTTGTCTCTATGTCAGTCAGTCAGTCAGTCAATATGTCAATGCAGTCAGTCAGGACAAAAATTCTTATATTTGGTATAAATAAAGACATATAGGTGGCATTATGATTCCTGTTTTTTTGCCATTGCTTTATTATGGTCACCGCTTTTTAAGAGACTTGAACTTTCTGAAATAGTATTAAAGTTCATAAGCTGTGGTTTTCTATTTTCTCAGTATAAGCAGAGTATGGTCATTTGTGACTATTATAAGCACTTACTATCATCACGATGATACCTACACAGATAAAATACTATGTTTTGATTTACTACTACCACCATACCTATTTCTGCAAGCCAAGCAGCTTGCTGTGTTCCACTTTGTATGACTCAGGTTGATCGACGCAGAACAGTTAAACAGCCTCATAGGGCACGTTTATAACGAACGTGAGCTGCGAGACAATGCTTTGTTATAGGTAATGGTAACCACTTAACATCAGGTAAACCACCTGTTTATTCCATAAGCAAGTCACATTACAAAAAACAGATACTTAGTAAAAAAGTATTTAAAAAAAGAAAAAAAAGGATCACAACTTTAATTCCCAAGCACGGTAGATATCCCGCCAGATCTCTTAGTACCAAGTACCTACTGGAGATTCTTCGAGGATGTCTAATGGGGGTATTCATTGGTACGTCCAAATACTACATTTAGTATACATACCCACATTTTGCTGAAGTTTGTATTACATACGTGTCAGCTTGCAAACCTATCGCCGCTGCCAGAATACCAACTGGTTCTCTCACAATGTTTTCTTTCACCGTTTAAAAGAACTGGTATTGCGCACATAAATTTTACGATAGAAAAATGCATTGGTGCACGACTGACTTCGAACCCTCGACCTAGGACCTAGGATCAGAAAGCGGGGTTACTCCCACTAGACCACCGGTGCTTTCATTAACAAAGTTTATAAAAAAGAAGTAAAAACAGCTGGTGTTTTCAGCTGAGTGCTTCGATACCTACACAAATTTAAATGTAGGGTTGGTAATCTGTGTCTTTTTAAAATTTCAACGTTGTAACTGTAAATATTCATTTATTAGCAAACATTCTGTGTATCTAAACTCTGGCAGTCACCTCACGTTTGTATTCCACTATCAGTTTTATAATATCTTTCCACTGTCTGGGAGATGTAGACACATAAAATTGACGTTGAAAAATAAACCTCAGCATGAATTTCTTCACTTATTTACCGTAAATGTTCAGAATATGATGCGAAAGAAAAATATTGTTATTAGGATGGGTATAAAATATTTTACCTTGATATTTGTTTAAAAATGTTTTCTGAAGATCTTTTTTGCTTGCGAAGGTAGCTACCTACTGTTATTTGTTCTGTGGTTTGAAGTGTGAATTTTTCATTTGTATTTTGTAACTAGTAGCCGCCCGCAGCTTTGCCTGCGTGATGGAGATAATCTTGCTAACATCACAAGGAACTGGCACCTTGATTCACCTAGATAGAAGATTATTCTAAGTGATCACTTTGATTCTAGGCAATAAATGTGTTTTGACTTTTTAACTTTTATGATAAAACTAGAGCCATTTTTTTTTTTTACCATCATGCTCATTTGGTTTTTGTAAACTCTTTGGGATAAAAAGTAATGGTCTAACGGTCTACGAACTATATTTGTTCTGAATTTTATCTTAATTGATCCAGTAGTGTAAGCGTTATTAAGCCACAAACATTCAATTATCAACATGCAAACATCAAAACTTTCGCATTTATAATATTAGTAGGATTATGGCACCTGAGTTCAATATTTGATGTTACTTTACTGAATAATTTAATATCACGCTTGATTTTCTGAAAAGATAAGCTGATTAATTTTAAATGCACCACGAAAAGCAAATGAAAAGCGCTTTTAGGTCCTCATAAATAATTACTTTTTGAATGATCTAAAAGCTCAAAAATATGTTTTGCTGCTTTTTTTTTGCTATGCTCATTTTTTAATACGAACTAGCATCAATGGCTATTGTTATCAATTTATAAGCGGTATATTACTATGAAAAAGTAGTATCAAATCGTTTGTACTAAAACTGTGACCAAAGACTAGAAATACCAACATAAACAGAACGTCATGATAAAAACAAAAGTTATTTTGCCGCCGCTAGAAAACGTAAAGGCTTTGTCACTAGATTTTCATAATTATGAAAAAAACCTGTTCGTCTGTAATCCTCAGGTACAGGGTAGATACCCTCAGATTTTGTAGTACCAAGTAGTACCAATTCCAGATTCTTTGAGGATATCTAACAAAGTAGTCAAAGGTATGTAAAAAAATTACATTCAGCACATACTCATTTGCAGTAGTTGGTATTCCGAACATGACGAATTACAAGCCATGGTTTTTCCTCCCCTTGCGAGCACATCCATCTTTCGTATAGAAAAATCTGGTGCACGATCGGATTTGATCCCACGGATTAGAATCAAATGCGAGATCACTTAGTAGGAGTGACCATCGAAGCTCTTACGAGTATCCTACAAGTCTACTCTGAAATCAATAAAATAAGATTCGTATTGTCGTTTAAGTTAACATGAGCGAGAACTTGGTTACAGAGATCCCGCAATGTAACTCAAAACGACAATACAAAACTTCGCCTATCGTTTTCAGGAGCGACCTGCTGCAAACAGTATCCAGTATTCGTTCAGCTACAAAATACTTTCTAGAAAATGTTCGTAAATAAGAAACGATAAGCACTGGCCCCTTGGCTGTAAGGAACAGAGTAGAGTTCCAGAATGAATTTTAAACGGGTACACCAACTGTACCCGACAATTGAAAGACTGCATTATGCATGAAACAGGGGCTACCTCAGGGAGCGATTGGCGGGCGACTCTAAATATTTGTGGCGGTGTAAAACTCTTTGTTTAAGACGCTCAAGTTCTTTGTTAAAAGATGTTTTAATCTCTTTGATGTTGAATGATAAAGTAGCTATGGTTTAATGGCATGAACTATAGCTATAGCCGTTCTTTTACTGTAACTTTTTATAGCGAAATAAACGCGTTTTTTAAATACCTGACTGCACACTCGAAAAAATATACCAATAGACAATAGATTTGTATCGATTTAACAGCACGATTGTATCGATGTGAATGTGTTGCGATTCGATATTTATTTGTTATTATAAAAACCTATCGTGTATTGATATAGGTATAGTTACATCATGACTGAATCATTACATAAAATCCTGTGTTAAATCGTTAGCGATAGCAGAAATCACTATGTAACAACCAACTTGCCGCTGAAAATCACAGCGTGTAACCGCATTTAGCACATGTAATTTTTGTTTGTGTAAAGAAATGTGTTCATGTGAATTGGAGGCGCCGTTTTATTTCATGAAAATCGGTACCTAGACAAAACAATTTCTGTCGCCTAACGACCTTCGTCATTATAGCTGAATATATTTACGATGTCTTCTAGCTTAAAGCTTACACCTAACTTGATACTCGTTCGAGACGCCAAGCTTAGAAAGCTATAAAGTTATCAAGAAAGAGTAAAGTTATAAAATATAGGGGATATCACCTCCCGAGCATATCGTTGGGACTAAAAAACCCAGTCAAGCGCGAGTCGGACTCGCACACGAAGGGTTCCGTACCATCATCTATAATAAAAACAGCAAAAAATTACGTTTGTTGTACGAGAGCCCCCTATTATTATTATTTTATTGTTTTTTAGTATTTGTAGTTATAGCTGGAACAGAAATACATCATCTGTGAAAATTTCAACTCTAACTATCACGGTTCATGAGATACAGCCTGGTGACAGATGGACAGACTGGCGACGGACGGAGTCTTAGTAATAGGGTCTTGTTTTACCCTTTGGGTACGGAACCCTAAAAACACACCAGTTGATTAATATTTCGCAGTCGCAAAACATGTAAGATTTTTCAAGCACCATGTACCTACCACATAAAAAATAACCAGTATTGAAAAATTTAATAAAGATACTAAAACTGCTATAAACTATCAAAACGCGTTTAAATCCATCCGCGTTAAGTTATTATTTACCTACAAACTTCAATCCACGCTTTACTCGTTTAGGGTTGAATTTCGGGCATTCTTTTCTTATTAGTATTCCTTTCTCAGACATACGATGCAGAAGTTGGCGGGTTCGATTCCCGAATCAATATTTGTACGATCTGCAAATATTTATTCTGGGTGTTCTGGGTATTTTCTATGTATAATAATAAATATCTATGTATGTAATGTATTGTATTAACCATATCAGTCACCTAATACCCATAACACAAGCTCTGCTTAGCGTGGGGCTAGATGATGCTGTGTGGATTATCCAGCATTATTATTATTTGCGGAACTAGTAACAATGGAGCAATAAAAGAAAAGATACGGCAATATCAACAATAGTTATAAATCTGCGTTGTAACTGTCAACGCCCACCTCCTAGGACTAAGATAAAGAATGGAACCAGTAATGTAATAAAAAAACAGTGGCTTAGGCTATGCGTTGTCTTCATGACAGTCAGTCAGGACAAAGGTTCTTATAATAGGTATAGATGTTCGCCCCAAAGCAACCCCTAACCGAATAAACTATTATGGCCATACAAAACTACTCAAACAAAAATAATTCCGATCCTCTATAGTTAGAACTTTATATTGCGTGTAATAATCCCTTCATCTCACAAAAAGCGTGTGAAATGGTACAGATACAGTTCGCTGAACTCAATCTAACTTTAAAATAGTTTTCTTGTGTTAGCGACAAGAGAACAAGCATAACTTTTCTTTATGCTTTGATGGTCAGTGTGTAATATCGTGACAAAGGTTTGTTTACATTTGGTAAATATGCTACTAGTAGTAGTAGAGCTTAGTAAAAGGCTCGTCCGGGGAAGTAGAAATAGGCATGGCCTATTTCTGCCGCCAAGCAGCTTACTGTGTTCCGGTTTCAAGGGTGTGGGTGCCGGTGTAATTACAGGCACACGAGACTGAACATATGTATGCCTCAGGTTGATGGGCTGGACGCAGTGTAGTGCATCGTAAGAGCACGTTAATAATGAACGTGACCTACGAGGTAATGTCGATCGCCGAGCAACATCAGTCGTCGGTTGCCCAGCCCATCAGATCAGCCCATCTGTCACATCGCTGCAATAGTATATAAAATGATATTAATAATAATAATGCTGGACAATGCACACAGCATCATCTAGCCCCAAGCTAAGCAGAGCTTGTGTTATGGCTACTAGATGACTGATATACCTACTTAATACAATACATTACATACATAGATATTTTTTATTATGCATAGAAAATACCCAGAAAACCCGGAATAAATATTTGCAGATCGTACAAACATTTATCCCAAGGCGGGAATCAAACCCGTAACCTCCTGCGTCGCGCCACATCGGTCGTCGATCAGCCCAGCTCAGCTCAGACCATCTGTCACATCGCTGCGAAAGTATATAAAATGTCAACGCATTCAACGTAAATAAACCTTTTATGCTTTCATTTTCTCCGTAACCTTTTGTGACATATTCGTCAAAGTAAAAGGCACTCCAAACGTATCATTTTCCACTATATTTTCCGACAAAATATATCCTTTAAAATACATAAGTTAACGTCAACAGTATTCCGCACATACCGTTGTTGACGTATTTCAGAAATTTTGTATTCACATTGTCGATATGTGATCGTGAGTATCCGATATCATGAAATGGAATATTAAATTCTAAAATGATAAGCTTCGAGGGAATTTTATCAGGCACATATTCTTACGACTTGGCTTAAATACAAATGTGACAGTTTGTTTACTACTTTTTGTAATATTCTATGGTATCTATTCCCATAGAATTATAACGAGCTATGGAGTCCCTCTTCTTCTTCTTCTTCTTTTATTCTGTGGTGGTTGTCTTGGGAAGTTTCTAAGACGGTAATTTAGCGACTGTGGTCACATCTACATGCTTGACGCTATCCTATCAAAGCCTGCTCGATAACCGAAATTGCATTCAGTTGAATTGATAAGAGATATCCTAAAGACTTATTTTCATCGGGTCATTTGAATCCTCTATAGCAAAGTTGGTTAATAAAAAATAGCATCACGACTTTAATCCCTAAGCACGGTAGATATCCCCTCAGATCTCTTAGTACAATGTACTTACTCGAGATTCCTTGAGGATATCTAAGGGCTTAGTCCGAATTAGATATGTACTAAGAAATATATTCCTTAACTCAACCTCTGAAGGGGACTAAGAAGGGTTGAAGTATGTATTAAAATGCCTTAAAAATAAACGCGAGTGAAGTCACGCGCGTTCCAATAATAATACGCGCGTGTAATACTATAAAGTAAACCTAATTCAACTTAAGCCTATACTCTACATAAACTAAATATCCTCAGAACCCTTTGCAGTCGGCTAAAAAAATACCCACTTACGCTAAAATACCCACACTAATCCCCACAATGAGCACTCTACTAAAACACCGTCGATACTCAATGAACACGAAATTTCCAACACCATAAAACTGCCTTAGGGATTCCACTAGCGTTAAGCCACTCACGCAAATCGACAACCCATTCGCACCCTTACGATGCCAGACATAAGAGTTATTACCACTAAAACTAAGCTATGTAAATTTTAGCCTTACAAAACTCGATATTCTTTTGAATAGCAATTTTAGCGGTAATATCAATCGTGTAACATAAGTGGGACGACCCTTTTCATATCTCTATTGATATCTGTCAAGTTTCATACCTAGTGAAGAAAATATTTCTAATACGATGTACTGGGTTGGAAAGGACAGTGAAAGCTTGTTATATTCAAAAAAGTAGGCTTGCTTGCAGTGCAAACGAAATAGTTATAATAGTACGTAGGATAGGAGGGCTCCGGGGAAATACCACCATGCCTACAGCTGCCGCTAAGCAGCTTGCTGTGTTTCGTTTTGAAAGGTGTGGGTCCGGTGACGTTACAGGCACTTGAAGTTTACACTTGTATGTTTCAGGTTGATGGACGCAAAGTAGTACATAGCTCAAAAATAATTGCCATCATAAAAAATTCAAAAGCGATATTGGCGAGATAAAACATGTATTTTGATGAGAGTACCTACCTATTTCTAATTTATAAAAACCTATTAACACTTCTAGTTTGCTCTATTTTATCTTTTTCTTTGCGGGAAAGTCTTTGACTAGCAGTAAGACTAAATAAAGTAAAACAAAACAGGTTCAAGCCAAGCACACATCCGCTCCTCGGTCGGGATTAGCTTTTGTACTGCCTTATATTCTACTGGCATCCGTTATTAGCATTACGGATCGGTATTCGTCTCTCATCTAATTGGCAACGATCCGTAGAATAACGGATGCTCAAATGTATGGCTTGTATTAGACTATAATAACGTTTGTGATCCCAGTTGCCTGTTTTCTTAATACAATAATAATAATAAAAAATATTATCTTCATGATATGCAGATATTCCCTCAAATCTCTTAATACTAAGTACCTAATCAAGATTATTTAAGGATGTCTAAGAGAGGTAGCAAGAGGTACGTCCAAATACTGCATTTGGTATACATACTCACATTTTGCAGTAGTTGGTACTCCATGCGTAACAGGTTGCAAAACCTGCTTGAACTGCTTCGTCACAATGTTTTCCTTCACCGTTTAAGACCACTAGTATTGCGCATATATATTTTTCAGAAATATCCATTGGTGCACGACTGGATTCGAAATCACGATCTTACAATCAGAAGGCGGTGTCGCTCCCACTATTCCACCGGTAATCTAAATATACCAGCTATAATCAAACTTTATTGCGTTTAAAAATGCGTCCTGAAATAATTTTACAGCGTTAAATCTCCCGTATAGAGAGATCATGGCTGAGTGCCTATCCAAGAAAGTTAGCAATCTTATAAGACAAGTATTATGCTAACCGAGTTTAGCTTGGTACGTCGTCGCTCAGTGTTTTTCCTTATCATACATTTTATAAAACATTAGGGAAATAACGTGACTTTGTTCGCGTAGAGTATAAAGAAATACCTAATTAACGTTTATCTCTATGAACTGAAACGGAAACTGTCTCACCAGAGCCGTCTCAGGTTGTACCGGGGCCCGTGGGCATACACAAATTTGAGCCCTGTTGGAATGTTAAAATCGGGAATGAAAAACCAGTTTCTGCTATGATCCTATATTTTTATTACAAATGGGTATCTTTTCCGGATTTCCTAATTTCTGATTCTATCTCGCAGTGAAACTCCCAGCATAGCTCTCTCCATAGTTATGCGACTTTGAGCTTGTGTAAGAGAATAGCGACCACGTCTCAGTTCCATAAGTCATCAATGGTAACACACACTGATTATTGATTTTCGTCTTGAGGCTTTGCGTCCAAAGGTTTCGGTAAGCTTGTTATTCAATATTACATTTAGTACATACACCCACATTTTACAGTCGTCAGTTTTCCATAGGTTACAGGTTGCAAGCCTCGAAATTAAAGACATGAGTCGGTTTCACGACTTTAATAAAAAAAATAGTAGCTAGAGTACTACTAGCGTCGATTGCTAGTCAGTCAGGCAGTAGTTTAACAGGTTTATATGTTTTTATGCATCATGGTAAATATAAAAGTTAATCTAAGGCTTAACGCACATGTACAACTTTGCTATTTAATATTGCAACTTTACTTTCACTAATGTAACAGTCATAAAAAAAAACTAAGAGTGTACTCATGGTTAATACAATTTTTTTAACTTGGCATACGCTAGGCATATAAAAATCTAGATAGAATGAAAATGGTGTCAAAGCTATTTCTTGCATCGTGCCATTCATCGTATTGAGCATTTAAAAACCTGGATTACTGATAAATAATAGAAGTAAATCTTATTTTGGACAATAAAGCTCTTATTCATATTACTAACTTCCTCACGGACCTATAAAGTATTCTTGTCACTGTCACTTTTATAATTAACTAAATGAGATGGCAACACTTTATCTACCATTATGAATCCATCAGAATAGGTGTATAGTTTTATTTTTTTACTGGTTTTTGGCATACGTTTGATAGCGATTTCACGCTTACTTAGAAGATTTTATCTTAAAAACATCCAAATTATACGTGACCCAGACGAGGGCAACAAGTTCCATTCTTTTGCTATCCGTAAAAATAGGCGTCTTATATAATCATCAGTGTCTATTTAAATTAAAAATATATCAAAGTTTCGCTAAACTATTGCCCAACATGAAGCATATTGTTATTTTTAAATATTCTACAGTACCAAGCATAACCTTAACCATCCAAGCTTCGGCAATTCAGAGGGCAATATATTTTCTGACAATACTCTCGATTGCTGTGTTTATGCAGAGAAGGGCAACTTTAAGTTGGCGAGTATGCGTTCAATCTAGAGCAGAGAAACGTCTAGTCTCCCAAAGATAACCTCGTTACGACGAGCTCTTAAAAGAGTCGATAAACAACAAGATGTTTGCAATTTTTTGATGACGCTCTGAGAGATTCGTGTAAGGAATAACAAGCTTAAGTTTACTTGATACATACAAAGAGTTTTCTAAATTATTCCATGTTTTAACGGAAGCATTTTTATCTTCTTACTTCATAATCTTATATATAATCTTATTTATATTGGTCGCTGGTCACTATTTTTATTTATTTAAAGCGTCTGTTTTTCCTGAACACTATAATCTGAATCACTTTAAGGCAAGAGTGAATAGGTGTCTTCTAGACCGTCCTGCTTCATCGTCGGCTTCCTCACTTACCACCAGGTGAGATTGAAGTCAAAGGACAGTCTATCAATGATAAAAAAAAATCTAACACATGATTTATAAGCTACCTTACTTACAGACGATAGACTCTAAGCAAATATGGTCGAGTGAGTTCATCTTTATTACCAAAACAATAAAAACAAAACTGAAAAATAAATATAAAAAAAGGAATTATAAATACTTTACCATGGTAGTACACCCAAAAATAATATTGTTATAATTTAAATATTTTTATTAGACTGACGATCAACTCCGCAAAGTAAATTCGAACGGAACAAAATAATAAAAACACGATAAAAATTCAAGACACGCAAAGAATCTACATAGAGTTTTAATTATATTATCGCTATCCCCTAAAAAGAAATTGTAACTGAATATTTAGATCAAGTTTGAAATATTTTCGCATGATATTTTTCATAACCTTCAATGACCCCGCTACTGGTCTCTTGACTAAAATTAGTAATCATGTCCTTATAAACCAACATAGGGAAGTAAAAATGGAAAAATATTAAATAGCTTTATGACTTTAATTCTCAGGCACGGTAGGTATCACCACAGATCTTTTAATACCAAGTACGATTGTCGGCCAAAACTAATTTCTCACATTTGGAAACTCGCGTAAGAGCCACAGCAGAACACATAGTATTTTGATTTCTATTCCTACTAAGTTAAGGTTAAACAAGTCGGTCCGTTGTCCATACAAACGCTGTAAGCGTTTAATATCTACTATTTATTAACGTGCGTCCGAAGTTAAGTTTGATACTGAATTATCTTGCCGTTATCTAGGCTCGTTACCTTATATGCTACGGTAAAATCAGATTACCTTCAAAATTACAAGCGTCGGAAGGCTTATTACTAAATCTTTATAGGGTAACAAGCCTAGATAACGGCAAGATAATTTAGTATCAAACTTAACTTCGGACGCACGTTAATAAATAGTAGACATTAAACGCGTTTGTATGGACAACGTACCGACTTGTTTAACTTAAAATGTGTAAATTGAAATAGCACGTGTCAAGCAACTCAGCAGGACTACTCTTAGAACCGATAAATGAAGTTCCGTATTGTCGTTTTGAGGTACACTACGCGGCATGCCAGGCATTGATAACTTGACTGTAGAACGGCTACCGAGTAGCCTCGAAGTGTATTACAAAACGACAGTTTGAAACTTCGCCTATCGTTTCTAAGAGCAGACCTGCAGCTAGCATTAACTTGCCCCTTAAAATGTAAAAGTTTGTTTGTTTTGATGACTATTCGCTGAATAATTTTCATTATACTCACTAATACAAAGGGAAGGAAGTAAAGTAATTTCGGATATTGCTGTCGAGAATTTGGCGCTTGAATCGAATAAATTATACGATAATTACCATCACAAAAGAATTAAGTAGGTACCTTTTAAGTTGTGATTATTTTTATAAATAATGCATTAGGTATCTTAATGACGTACAAATCTGCCAGTTTTGTAACGAACTCAAATGTATTAAAACCCTTACCTATTACAACCCTTCCGTGTCGAGTCCGAGCCGAGTTTCGGCCGTAACACGGTCAACTAATATTACATTACACATTATTGAAGTAATACTTCTTATGCGACTTCCAACAAGGTTGCGTTAAACGTTTAACACTACCATGGAGGGGGTATGAAAGCACTGTTTTTTCTCTCTTTCTCTCATAGCCAGTTACGTTTCGTATATTAAAGAAGTTTTACTTAGTCGTGTGGTCTAAAGCACACTCGTTTTTTTTTTCATTAGGATGTACCAAAAACGGGGTTCACATAAAACTCGAAAGTGCAACAATTCATGTATGTGTTCCAGTAACAAACTTTACCCATTCAAATTACTAACCAAATAAAAACTCGCGTTACATAAAATACAAAACAAAACACATTGTTTAGTTGCAGAGTCGCAGTCCAGAAGTGGGATTACAATGTCACGGGTAAAAAATTACAACTTTCCGTAACACCAAGTACGTTGCATTTTTATTCGTCTGGTTAGAAAGATAACGGCTTATCTAGACTTAGCTTTTTAGCCGTGCCTTGACAGCCTGACAGTGACAGACAACATTTTATTTTTATGCAAACTCATGAACCTTTAAGGGCACACACACATAGTGTAATAATATACATAGATTAAACGTTTATTTGTCTTTAACATACACATGTGATACCACTTATACATTTACAGAATTGTCACGTGTGGAATACTATCTACTGGAAATCGTGGGTATGTACCAAATATAGTATTTAGATGTTTAGACGTACCTCTGACTACCCCCATTAGAGATCTTAAAATAATCTTGGGTTGGTACTTGGTACTAAAAGATCTGAGTGGATATCTACCATGATTAAAGACGTAAAGTATTTTTTTTACATGTTAGCTCAAGAAACAAGACATCGGTCATTCACACGAGTATTGTAAATCAAATTAGCACGTAATGACATTGTGACGTCATGTGCGTGTTACATGAAGCCACAGCCTAATCCAGGCTTGGAAACAGCTAATTGTCCATTTGTGGGCAGCCAGGCGTGCGCGAAAAACAGAAAACGTACCCGTCGCCATTTTTAATTCAATTCTTTTGAACAAAAGCCTCTGTTGCATTTTTCGCTCACAGACCACCGTTTTGTTGTTTAAAAGTGCAAACGTCTATGAAACGAAAATGGGGCAAAAAATCGCTTAATTTCCTATCTTTTTAGTCCGCAGATGGCGCGGAGATAACTGGACTATTTGTTTAAACGGCAGTTAAAATGGTAAGAGGCAAGAATGAGGTGGAAAGTTTTAAATTTATGTTTGGGATTGAACTTTTGAACTGACCGTGTTATGATGAACTTAGGATAATTAGGATTGGAGCCAAAGTTCATGTTCAGGGCTTTTTTAAGACGCAAGAACAAAATCAAAATATCTTAATGAAAAACGATAATATCCGCAAAAGAAATATCAACCCTCCTCCGCAATATCTTTAAGTTTATTTCAGACGTGCTTTTGATTAACCCCTTGTGTGTAACCCCTTTTGATTAAACCAGTGTTCTCAAAAGGTGAAGGAAAACATTATAAGGAAACCAGCAGCGGCGATGGCCTTGCAACCTGTCACCTATGAATTACTAATTGCTGCAAAATATGAGTATCTGCCAAATGTAATATTTGGACGTACCTCGGACTTAGATATCCTCCTTTAGATATCCTCCTTTAGATATCCTCAAAGACTCTTGAGTTAGTACTACTCGAGATCTGAATCTGAGTCTACCGTGCCGGGGGATTAGATTAATGAAGTTGTTTCTGTTTTACGTATAATATTTAAAGTAAAACTTCTTTATGCTCGCATGACTTGGGGAGTAAGTGAATGCGTGATGAGAGCGTTACGAAAAGTGTGATCGGGCGAGGCGAACGAGAGTTGAGAGAGAGATATAAGTTACTGAAGATAGAAAGAGAGAGAGAGTTACATTTCGAATATTACTGTAGGGGCAAGAGAGAGAGGTGCGAGTACATATTTTCTTTCTCTCTTTCTCATAGCAAGCTACTTTTGGTATAGAATATAGAAGTTTTACTTCAGTGGTGTGGTTTAAAGCACACTCGTTTTTTTTCTGTTTCACGAATTGTCACAACCCGTTTTTCATCTGTTCACAACCCGAGACTCCTCAAACATACATGTCCTTCAACAGTTTCCCACATTTTTTTCAAAAGCGTCCAAGTAATTTTAACAGTCAACCAATTGTTACAAAAACACTCATTGAATCCAATAGTTTTCTAACAATCCCTATGACTTTTCCTACCTTCAAATCTCGTGAAAATACTTTTAAACTTGGTATTAACCAACTTCTTGACAGTCGAGTTTCCGATTCAACCCTAAACTGTCCGAGCCTGTCTGCAGACCAATCTTAAATTACCAACATTCTGTGTAAAACAATTCCAATTACATTCCTGCGAAGCACAAACCAGTGCTCTTAACACTAGTTTCTGGATTTAACGATGCGTAAAGAGTCCATCGCAAAACTAATGAACAATAAGAAATAAATAAATGTTTGTGGACATTTTTAACGTAACATCATCGAACTATCTTTATAAATTTTCATGGTTCCGATCAAAATTTTGTCTGCAAATAACATTAGATTTACTTGCCACAGACATGTGATCATAGCGCATGCAACTGTTCCGAAATATCGGGAAACAATCACGGTGAATATCGGTAACTCAAAAAATGTTTGACTTTCTAGCTATAAACGGGATATGTAATATCATGGTACATATCCCGTTTAAAGCTCGTACTATGGGAACTAGATGATTAATATAAAATACTTACATACTTTTTTTGTAAATATATACTTAGAATATAGTATAACACCCAGACACAGAACCAACATCTGATTCTATGTTCATCACAAAGATGTTGGTTGATTCTTGGTGGGGATCGAACCCACCAGCGCAGAAGGCAGGGCTGTGACGGCTGACTAGCATTACTGTAGTATTTTGCATACTGTTTTTTCACAGAAGGTAACACCGCGAAGGTAGTAGTACCTCAGGTTGGTGGACGCAGGGTAGTGCATCGTAATGTACGTACCTAATGTGTGTGACCTACGAAGTAATGTTTCGTTATAGTGATGGTTACCACTTAACATCAGGTGGTTATATTATATGCTTGCCCCACCAGCAGTAGCATAAAAACAAATAGATAGGTAAATAGATTAACACTTTATTGTACACAAAGAAACAAAACATAACAGAAATAGGCCGCCTTAGGCCACTTGCTGAAGTATCCCACTAATATTAAAAACGCAAAAGTTTGTAAGTATGGATGGATAGATGGATGGATGGATGGATGTTAGTTACTCTTTCACGCTCTAACCAGTGGACCGATTTGGATAAAATTTGGAACAATGTTAGATTGCAACCTGAATAAACATTATAAGAGGCTACTTTTTATCCCAAAAAAATAACAGAA
Source organism: Electrophaes corylata (assembly GCA_947095575.1). Classification (NCBI taxonomy): domain Eukaryota; kingdom Metazoa; phylum Arthropoda; class Insecta; order Lepidoptera; family Geometridae; genus Electrophaes; species Electrophaes corylata. Next base: position 8,809,640 of record OX352715.1, on the reverse strand, counting down.
ACGGGAAAAAACTGCCACGCGGGCGAAGCTGCGAGCGGCAGCTAGTAAACAAATAAATATTGTTGTAAAAACCATCAAATGTCTATCCTACAGACTTTTTAGGCCTAGCTTAGGCATTTAAGGCTTGATATAGTGGCTTCATACGAACAAAAATGTTTTCAAGACACATTAGCCACTTACCGTAAAGCTAAGGAAAGAACTTCCCAAAAGTTTTCGACTTGCTCAAATCTCGGCCGCTCTAAGTAATCGTTGGAAAAACTCGGAGAATCTTCTAGAACTCTCTCTGGTCCGATCTATCTATACTTTTATCTTTACTTTAATCTTTGTTCTGACTGATTATACGACACCTAAACCGCTGGTCGAAATGACTTGAAATTTTAATAACATATTATTCTTTTAATGTACTATCCAGTACCTCTGTCTACCCCCGTTAGACATACTCGAAGAATCTCGAGTAGGTACTTTAGAATAGAATATAAAATAGAATAGAATAACAATTTATTGTCAAACAGAGTCACATGATAGCAATAAGACAGTTATAAGATATGATAATTTTGAGTATGATATGTATTTATTAACGGCGAGAAACCTGTATCTTGGGTCTCAGGAGAACGAGTTACAGTAATTGATAGATATTATTACATTGATGAGTGACAGCGAAACATTGTGTATGGCGAAAAAAAGATATTAGTAAGTAAGTAAAAGTTAAAACAAAAACTAAACATATTATACAAAAAAAAGACAATGGCAGTGTTTGTACAGTCAGCTGCACTAGAATGTATACAATTATTAATTTTTAAATTGCTATCACAACATTACTATAAACTTTTAGACAATAGAAACTCAAATACCATATAATCAGTTGATGAGTTAACTTATTTTTTGCATTTAGGCCCTGAAAATATTAACTGTTACGTGGTGACGCTGTTTTGAAAGTTACGAATTGTATACAATCCAGTGCAGCTGACTGTACTAAGAGATCGGACGGGATATCTACCGTGCTTTTGGATTAAAGTCGTGATGCTATTTGTTTTTATTTTATATTCTTCTTGTTGCGTGAATATGTACTTAGGAAGGAATTTCCGAAATGCAACCCCTAAACGGGTACCACTAAGTTATAATTGCATGATAAAAATTGGAGAACACTGTGGTCTAGTGGAAATGACCCCGTCAACTGATCCCTAAGGTCATGGGTTCGAATCTAGTCGTGCTCCAATGATTCGAATATTTATGTGCGCTACGTCAGTGCTCTTAAACTGTGATGGAAAGGGCTCAGAATCGTTTTTCCTAGAAACGTATCGGGGAGGCCTCTGTCCAGTTGTGGGTTTCTACAGGCTGCCGATGGTGATGATAATATCAAATTTGTTCGTGCTAGGGCCTCTGTATTCAAAGCAATATTACTCTCTTGTCCCATCAATATATCCATCGGACACACGGAATTGAATTTGCATTAATTAATTTAACCTGTCTCCATTACGCAATGTTGGCTGTAACATATATATTAGAAGGTTTATTATCCTATACATGTACCAAAGTTATCTATACCAATTATTAGAACCTCTGTCCTGACTGATTGAATGATATTATAGACAACACACAGCCTAAACCACTGGTCGTAGAGACTTGAAATTTTTGGGGTATATTCTTCTTAGTGCGTAGAGGTGTCACTAAGAAATGTTTATATAAACATGGGGGGAGAGTTGTCCTACAAAATAGTTGCCATTTTTTTTCAATGGTAAAGAAACCAGCGCTGGTAGCTGGTGTAACCTATAAGGTAAAGCTTTGTTATAGGTGATGGTGACTACTTAACATCAGGTGGACTATATAGCCCATCTGGGCTATGTGCTTGTTCCATAGGCAAGTTGTATAAAAAAAATCCCTGACTATGAGCTCTAGTCTAAGTCACAAGCTTCGCGGCTAGTCGCCAACTAAAGATTTATGGTCCATGAAGCTACCTAAATTAATGAAAGCTCCGGACCGTATCGCACTAATAGGCATTAACTCCTCATTAGGTACATTTGGATGCTGCTTGAGTTACTGTCGTGTACGCTGTGCCAATGTGTATGCTGTGCCAATCGACGACCGATGTAGCGCGGGCGAATGTCCACCTACGACGCAGAAGGTTGCGGGTTCAATTCCCCCCTTGGGATATATATTTATACGATCTGCAAATATTTATTCCGGGTGTTCTGGGTAGTTTCTATGTATAATAAAAAATATCTATGTATGTAATGTATTGTATTAAGTATATATCAGTATGTACCATATGAGTACCTATAACACAGGCCCTGCTTAGCTTGGGGCTATACGATGATGTGTGGATTTTCCAGCATTAAAAAAAAACATAAAACACTATTGTGTGTTCAGGGTTTTAAAGATTGATGTCAACTATTGCCGGAATACTCACTATCAACTTTAGTTTTCGAGATAAAACGCATGAATGAAACAAATTCCGCGGTGTGGGTGTCGATGAAATTACGAATTAATTTATGCGTAAGGTTTGTGGACGCAGGGTAGTGCTTCGTAAGGCATGTGACCTACAAGGCAATCGTTGTTATAGGTGATGCTTACCACTAAACATCCGATGGGCCACATGCTTGTTCCACCAGAAGTAGTTTAATAACAAAAGAATTAAATATTCAACTGGAAACAGCTCAAGCCGAGATAGTACTCTTGTCTTTGTTCGCTCATCATTGCTTGGTGAGCTGATTTTGAGTTTTTTTCGTTTATCAGACACTGGATTTCTGTTTGCGAGCATGGAGATACGATAAGCGCCCCTAGCGGTCTATGAGGGCACTAGCGTATCTCCACGCAAAAAAATCAAGCTCGCAAACTGAAATCCGGTCTGAACACGAAAAAAACTCAGAATCCGCCCACTGCACTGGAATTACCAAACAATTGAGTACAATCGAGAAAACCGACGATCCGTCGATAGTGCGTAATCTTGGAAAACCATAACAGATGAATATAAAAGTAATGCCAACCAAAAGGCAAGATGTAAATAAATACCCTCAATGCTACAGGCACAAGTAATTTATTTGCTATATTGAATGAGGTGGGCGTAACCGAGAAATAATTTATCAAGAAAGAGTGTTACATTACATTGATTCAGTAAAAAATTGGACCACTTTGTTCGTGGCGTTTTTATTCAAATGAGCCGTGGTTTTGTAGCCGGTTCTCTTCCGGCCCATTGCCACTGATAAGGGGCGATGAAACAACACGATTAAGAGTATGAATATATTTTGGTAAGACGGTATATATTTTGGATGCAATACTCCCTAAAGTATTTATTATATTCATGAGAGATATATCCTGATATGAGAAAATTTGACAATAAATTTATAAAAAAATGTATCTGATGTCATCCTATTTTTTTGGAAATTCTACTAATATTATATATGTGAAAGTGGAGATGGATTTTTGTTACTCTTTCACGCAAAAACTACTTAGTGGATTTTGATGAGATTTTACTATTATATAGCTTATATATCAGAATAGCACAAAGGCTATTATTTATAAAGATATTGTATAATTTGGCCAAAATAATAACGATAAGTGTTAAGTAAATCGGAAAAAACTAATCACGCGGACGAAGTTGCGAAGCTATTTAAATAAAGTATTTACTACTCTTGTAATTCATTTAATCGACTGTATTGTATCACATAGATTTAATCCTTATTGCAAGTCTACGAAATTATTAAAGCCTTCAAAATGTAATAAAACTTTGAAGTCTTTACTAAGCCCATTTCATAAAACATCAATTTGAGCGTAAAATTATTTAATTTAGGAGTAAATCTAATTTTAAAGTTGCAGCACAACTAGCAATTTTATACTACGACGCTGGCCAAAATTAGGAACGCACCAGTCAGACTATAGGTATAGGCAGGGATGTAATTAAGATTTGATTTTCTAATTGCAAAGTAGGGTTCAAGGAGTTGTTTTATTACGGAAATCTTTTCGTCACTACCTAAATAAACGAAGAAAGAAACAGCTTTACGACTTGAATCTGCTTCTGCGGTCTTCCCTCATAGGTTCAACATTCAAAAATCAGCCCTGTGTCGTGCTATTCGTGCCGATCGGCACCGCTACGTTCTTTGGTTCTGGAAACAGGATATTTACCATGATTGTTTAGTTTGATTGTTTCCCGCTATTTCGGCACAGTTGCATGCGCCATGATCACGGATTCGACCCGTAAATATCCCGTTTCTATCCAAAATATTGATCAAAACCATGATAGTTTAAAAAGATGTATTTATTTATAGCCCCTGCCCTGAGTACGCCCACCATCATGTTATTGCGAGTCTAATACAATTTCTCGCTCGAGCGGTGACCGCGGTCCCCTGGTCTCAGGACAATTAGTACTAGCGACATTATTTTTGTGCCACCCCTATTACCTTTGGAACTATCTTGTGTAACAAATGCTGAAATTCAGAGAATTTGGGGTGAGATATTTGAATTGATAAATACCCAAAATTCCACCAAAACGGGTGCAGCGGTAAAATTTGTGTGAAAATAAATAGTTAATAATAATCAGGTAAATAATAAATCTTTAATGTGGTTCAACATAAAGGTGGAAGGGTGGACCTACAAGTTTTTATATATAAACATTATATAATCTCTATATAAATTCAAAATATCAGCCACTGATCGTACAGGATGACCAAAAACGAATCAGTAAACGATAAAACAATAAACGTCTAGAGAAACTAGCTCCACTTTCGTGTCTAGATAAAAGTACTTTAAACCAGAACCTGGTAGCTCCTTCAAAACTTTCGTGATGTAAACTCATGGTTTGTTCGCAAAGTTGTCGACCGTAAAAATATTCGACCAGATGTAGAAGTTAAAAGTTGAGATCGTGTTCTCTGGTTTGTGGTACAACTGCTTTTTTATTGGAAGTACCTATAGCTGGATGTGGTTTAAGCTTTTTTTTTAGAAAAAGTGGTAGACTTCTTACTGCGCTTATAACCTAAGCCCTAGAACTACATACATGATAATACTGCATAGGTAAGTGCTTTTTGACTTTGATTTTAAAAATTTTATGCAAAAGGCCTATCCAGTGGTAGCTTTTTCAGACCTGTACCCGAGAGAACCTACTCTTGATCTGGCCTTTCTTTAAAACGTATTCTATCTGATTGAAATATGAACGCTAATTGGATATTACTGGATAAAATGCTTTTTGTCTTTAATTTTTCAGGATTTTTTAAGCCTATTTAGCGGTACTTTTTTAATAATCTAGATTTCGTTCAAACCGCATAAATTATAATGCGTGTTAAATGTTTGTGATAGCCGCTTCTAATCGCAGTGATGTTAGTTTTGTTTCCGCGGGATGTCGTCCGATCTGATGCTTGTGGTCATGTGGATTAAATTGGGAATCAATTTAAAAATTTTGAATTTTTTTTTTATGCTACTACTGTAGGGACAAGTATATGACCCACCTGATATAAAGTGGTAGTCATCACCTATAAAAAAGCATTGCCTGGTTGGTCACGCACGTTAGGTACGTGCCCTACGAAGCACCTCCCTGCGTTCACCAACCTGAGAAATACTGTTAAGCCTCATGTGCCTATAATTTCACCAGCACCCACACCTTTTAAACCGGAACACAGCAATGCGTAAGTACTCTGTCAGGCATCTAGTTCTCATAGTACAGTTAGTTATTTTAGTTCTCTATGCTTAGTTTGGGGCTAGATGATGCTATATAAAAATATCCACGAAAAAATATACAAAAAATAACTTAAAAGTTAAGACTTGAAAGATTCGTTATTTTAACGAAACTTTCAGTGCAAATAAACAGCACAAGAAAAACTAAATAATATAATAATAATTATTCTAAAGTTTAAAAAACTTTATTTTGAATTATTATTTGGAGTAGTTTTTTCATCAGAGCACTTCATTTTGACGAGGTATGAAAAATGTACTTTTTATATTTGTATAGCTTGGTGGCTTAGTTGGTAATAGGCCATTCCTATAACATGTATTTTATAAAAAACAGTGAAATTTTACCATGTCTCAACAATTTAAACAGTATTCGCTCAGAAATAGTTCACCCAATTATTGCAGACTCATATGAAGATAATAATTAAGCTAGTCCTGAGGGTAGACGCAATTTAATTACATATTTGTCCCGAAGTTGGGCCAGAGCTGCTCAGTTCAAAAGACATGTTGAACGTCCATTCAATTATACTCCTAATGAATATTTGGTCCAGGCGCTAGGTAAGAAGGAAATATCTTGTACATTTTACTTTTGCTAGATGATAGAACGGAACTGCATGTAAACTCAAATGAGAAATTAAATGAGAAATCTTTATAGAGTAAATCAAAATTCACAGAAATGAATGAATACTGCACAATGAATACTAGGATACAATAAAATTAGAATTATTTACTGAAAGATATCCCCAATGTCTACCATGCCAAAAACACAAAAGCATGTAGCTATTTTTATTTTTACATTTTTTTTTAGTAACTACTGCGTGGCTACACCTGAACAAATCAGGTACAATGCTAGAAGTACTAGAATATGCAGAGTATTTTATTATGTAATGGGCACTAAATATGTGGGGATGAGTGGGAATAACCAATGCTATCTGTTTATGGCGCTTAGATTCACCTAGATTTAAGAAGTTTCAAGATGATCCCTGCGGATTTTACTGAATAAATGCTTTTTGACTTTGACTTTGACTTATATCATAAAGTACGCTATTATGATTGAACTAGCTAATATAATTTTACTGTGGTCGGGACGAGACTTATTGAGATCCTATTTAATTGGGACTGAACTAATGCGTATTATCAGAATAAATTACGCTCGGGGCATTACGGCTTACAAATCGTTGGCAAATTCACATTGATTTTGTGCAAAATTTCAGGTTAAAACGTATTTTATTACCCACAAAGTAGTCTGTCAATAATATGATTACTAAAGTACTATGAACTTTATAATTAAGAATAGAATAATACTTTTAAATTACACTTTGCCAATAAAACAATTTGAAGAACTATTCTTAAACTGTCATGGACAGAGGTAATGTCCATGACAGTTTGTCCATGACAGTTTGTACATGACAGTTTGTCCATGATTTTTCACAAACGAAAACTTATTTTAAAGTGCAAAGTTCTTTTGTAATACACCTCAATGCGAGAAGTTTCAAAAACAATCTCGAATATTTGGACTAACTTCAGCAATGCAACCTTACAAAATGTGTTTGAAATGAACTCATTCAATTTGTTACAACTAGCAAAACAATTTGGTTATTCTAGGAACCAGTATGTTGAATTGAATATTTCAGTTTTAACGTTAAGATGAAGAGATTTTCTCTCCTTAAATGTAAGCGACGCGTGATACGAGGGCTGGTGAGTATCTGGCTCAGTAAATCAGCATTGCCGTAGCGTGTGCCTCAGTAAATGCAGCCAGATATTCACCAGCCCTCGAGTCACGCGTCGTTTCGACGAGACGCCCCGAAATAATTTTAAAAACCTGCAGGGCCTCGGTAGGTAGATAGGTACCCCATGGACCCATAGTCTTGACTCCAAGAGGAGCAAATGTGTTCTGTCGAGACCTGACTATTTGCACCGCTTGAGATCCTCAGCAAAATCAGCCGTCGCGCCAGCCCCAACGGATGTCCTCGATAGGTTATGTATTTTATATTCACTGGATGAGAATTTTAAATACACACTAATACAGATGGCCATACTGGCAATTCTTATAATTTGTATAAATTAAAATATAGATTGATTGTAAGGGTGGCCTTTGTCTGGCCTATGGACTTCTTTATATTGATGATGATGATCGTTGGAACGGGCGTTCTACGCAACACACAACTGCGTGAAACAAACAGTCAAGCATCTTACGCATATTACGTTTATGGTACTTTTTGACTTAATATTTTTCTAGAAAAACCTATTTATATATAGTGTACAAGCTTTATACTGTATACTCGTTATTATAGGCACTAGCAGCCATTTACTTTCATTCGGTATGTTTACTTAGGAGCATATTATACCAGTTTCAGCCGCCTTAATTTAAGAGTATCAACACACAGGATATTATCGTAAGGCTTGCGTAATATGTAAAGAGGATATAAAGGGGATTCTGGCCTTTATATGGAAAAAAAGTTTGTTGATCGTATAATTTGTTTTTTAGGTACACACAGTTACAGCGTGTTTAGACGACGCGAAAAATTTCGCGCAGTGACCGCGCGGGCGCCGCAGGGTTGAGAAAATCAATACCAACCCTGTATTCTATACAACGTTCAAATAGCTGTTAATGTTAAACAAGTCGGTACGTTGTCCATACAAACGCTGTAAGCGTTTAATGTCTACTATTTATTAACGTGCGTCCGAAGTTAAGTTTGATACTGAATTATCTTGCCGTTATCTAGGCTCGTTACCCTATATGCTACAGTAAAATCAGATTACCTTGAAAGTTACAAGCGTCGAAAGATTTAGTACTAAATCTTACGGGGCTTGTAAAACGCGCCGCCAAACGCGCGGACGCCACGAGGACTCCGCAATTCTACAATATCAATACTGAATATCATATTTGTATTGACGACCGATGTGGCGCGGCGGGTGAATATCCGCTTGCGACGCAGGAGGTTGCGGATTCGATTCCCGCCTTGGGATAAATGTTTGTACGATCTGCAAATATTTATTCCGGGTGTTCTGGGTGTTTCCTACGTATAATAAAAAAAAAAACTATGTAGGTATGTATTGTATGGTGTTGTTTTAAATATATCAGTCATCTAGTACCCATAGCTCTGCTTAGCTTGGGGCTAGATGATGCTGCGTGGATTTAATAAAAAGTGTAGGTACATGTTTCAAAACCATTACAACTGCGAATAGTCTTTCAGCTTGTGGATAGAACTTTGTTATTATGAAAATGCCGTATTTCCTCTTAAGGGTTTGTTTGCACTTATATCTTCATTTCGAGCGATATGGGTCAGTGGTCAGTTGCTCATTTTGGGTTTATTACGTTATGTATTTTCATTATTAAGGCAAAACAAATATTTGTACGACAGAAACGACCATTGTGACCATAACAAACAAATTGTTATCACTATCTACCTTTATAATTATAAACGTTACTTAAATTTACATACTGCTTAAAATTTCTCCTGTCACTGTTTCTCATAACCTAGTGTGGAGAGATGGCACCAGCCGGGCTAAGATGTGCAACGTGAGATGTCACATTTGACACAAGATATTTTTTGTATTGGTACATTACATACATTAGCGCTAAGTATTCACAGCGAGATCGGTTTTTAACACTGCTATGTTAGCACAAGTAGATATAGAAGGATATCTCTATTTTGCGCGAGATATTCGAGTGTTCAAAATTTTATCGCGTTGCACATCTTAGCCCTGCAGGTCTGACTCTGAGGACAGTCTGAGGTTGAGCAGATCACTTCTGCTGTATGCATGAAGATAGATGAGCAGGGTCCAAAAATTCACCAATTATCTAAATTGTAACACCTGCTTATATGAATTAATTATCAAAAAGTGGTCACCTTTAGGTAACAAAGCATTGCCTTGTAGGGCACGCTCGTTAGGAACGTGCCATACGATGTACTCAGCGTCCAACAAGCTGAGGCATAAAGGTGTTAAGCCTCATGTGTCTGTAATTTCCACCGGCAACCACACCCTTTGCTTTCAGTTATCCAAGCATTTCTAATTAATATAAAATTGTTTATGAACCACCACCATGAATTATTAATTTTGATTTTCTAATACTTTCGAGCACTTTCATTAATATTTAAGCCGCTAGTAATAAAAAGTGCTAAATATACCGGTATAAGATCTCTTAGGTCCATTTTAGACTTTTTTGGTAATCATTAAATAAGTTATAATTATAAATAAAATAAAATAAATTAAAAATCCAAAACCAAACGAACACAATACAATGTATAATAAGACTTATCAGATTTTTTAGTAATAAATACCCTTTATTTACAAAGTTGGTTATAATTAATTTTAAATAGTAGTTTAAAAGAAACAAAGAAAAATACGATGTTATCCAAACAAACTGTTCAAAGTTTACTAATAAGAGCCTTGGAGGCTTTTTTCCAAACATCAATCTTTGGTAATGATAAACCCATTTGGCAACACTCCAAGGGAAAACAATGAAATCCTTTCAAATATAAAACTATTGAAAATTCAGGGTACAAAAACACGATGGTAAATAATTGTTATTGACTATTCGAGTAATGAAACTTACTTTTGTGGTGATCAATAGACAATTTTACAGCTTTTAGTTAAATATAGCTGACTTATATATGACTTATAGACGACCGCTGTGGCGCGACGGGCGAATGTCCGCTTGCGACGCAGGGGTTGCGGGCTCGATTCCCGCCTTGGGATAAATGTCTGTACGATCTGCAAATATTTATTCCAGGTGTTCTGGGTATTTTCTATGTATAATAAAAAATATCTATGTATGTAATATATTGTATAAGTATATCAATCATCTAGTACCCATAACACAAGCTCTGCTTAGCTTGGGGCTAGATGATGCTGTGTGGAGTGTCCAGCATTATTTATTTATTTTATTTTTATAAAATACCACTTGGCTGACAGTTAAATAGATTTATGTGAATTTTCCTTTGTGTACAATAAAGCGTTAATCTATTTATCTATCTAATTCTGCAGATAACATCAACATTCATAAAGTCAACACAAATAACAGTCAGATCAAAAAGGACAATAAAGTCTTGCCCTTTACAAATACCGCTGTGTAATGCAAGGGCAAATGTCAGACTACTCACTTATGTAAATTAGGGGCTGCCAACGAATCTAAATATATTAATAAAACGCTTTTTATATTAGTATTTCATGTTAAAAATGGAAAGTACAGCTGCTGGTAGCTTTAAATCTTAAAATTGTATTTTACTAAAATTTATAAAAGTCTGTCTAGATAAATATCATTCTACTTCTTCTTAAAACATGTGTACCTACTATTAGTTTTATCATATCTTGGTTTTTTTTTAATAGGAAGATTATTTCAAAAGAAGATTTGTTTTTTTTTCATCTTTGGCAGCGACAAAACATATTTATTAAAAACACTTCACATTGAAAAAGTGCCTGCCGAATTACGAATAGGCGCAGAATAGAAGAAGTACATTATAAAATAACTAAACAAGAAAATAATTAGCCATACAAATTGAAACCCTGCAGGGTACATATCCGGTAAGAGATTGTCTTTTCCATTCACTTACTTCCTGCAATCTTAATAATGTTGACCATCTATCTTGTATAGGGCATCCTGCGCTTCGTCTTTCAGTTCGTGGACACCATTTGAGAACTTGTATTGGCCAGCCTACAGTCTGTCGTCATCATCATCCTGTAGAAGTCCACTGCTGGACATAGACCTCCCCCATCCGTTTCCAGAAAGAACAATTTAGAGCCCTTTCTATTCATCGTCTTCTCGTGGTCCTAATAATGTCATCAGTCCATCCAGTTAAAGGAGTGCTTACACTTCGTCTTCCGGCTTAAGAACCTTAAATCTCCAGCGGTTGTAGGTTCTACGAGCTATTATACGGCCTGCCCTTTGTCGCTTGTTTATAATTATGTTGGTGACCTTGATTCTTTTACGAATTTTCTAGTTTCTGATTCTATATTATAGTGAAACTCCTAGCATAGCTTTTTTCATAACCTATTGTGCCACTTTTTGCTTATGTGAAACTAAAAGAAAAGGCAAAAACACATTAAACATGACCCGCGTGGACCCACGTTGGCCTTCTCAGATGTTTTGTATGGGACAGACAGACAGACTATTTAAGAACTTGTATTTCCCAGCCTGTGGCTTGTAGTAGTAGTTATTTAAAAGAACGGTACTCCATAAACTTTGTATTTGCTATTAAAATTACAGTAAAGTTTTATTATCGCGCAGTTTATCTTTATTTTTATCGCAATGAATAAAGTTTACATTCTCGATCTTTGAAACCCTTTGCTATTTAATGCGATGCTTTTTAAAACCTATAAAGAAGCTGTATAAATTACTATTCACCGACGTAAACCTTAAAGCCTAGAATAACCATAAAACTCTTGCAAAAATACTAATAATAACATTATTTACAAAAAAAATACAACTTAAACAAGTTTTTGTAATAAGTATGTATAAATTCATATAAACCACTTGAGCTATCTGCTGATTATTGCCAAAGATCTAGAGATAGCTGATCCAAATTAGTACCAATCGGATGTGTTTCCAAGACCGCTTGTCAAGCGAGGCGACTATGGCAAACTCCTTAACTCCCTTATACAACTTGCTGATGCCCCACCTGATGTTAAGTGATTACCATCGCCTATAACAAAGTATTGTCTCGTAGGTCGCACTCGTTAGGAACGTGCCCTACGCTGCACTAATCAGCGTCTATCAACCTGAGGCATGCAGGTGTTAAGCCAACAAACAAACAAAAAATCAAACCCTAAATGGGTATAGCGGGGGTTAAAGTTTGTATAAAATATGCGTTAAGCTAGTTCGGTAGGTATAACTTGAAAATTTTTATAAGTTCAAAAAAAAACTATTTTATTATTACGGCGAGTTTATAAGAACCAGATAAAGACTTGCTTTCCCAACAGAGAGATAAACATCCGTGTTTTAAACAGTAACAAAACAGTCTCTTTCAATTCGGGAGGGTGGAAGGTTGAGCGGATCTCAGACACAACACAGAGTGGTGGTAGTGTCTGCAGCAATTAGTGTAAACAGGGGTGACCTACAACCGTGAGGGCACTTCACTTCGCACTCTAGAACAGGCCTCAACTTAGTCACAAGCGGAAGCGTGTACTGGGTGTAATAAAACTACTTCCGAAAACAGAAACTGCGTATTCAGACAATGATTCTGATTACAAAAAAAAACGCGAAAAAAAAAACGATACTTTTAGTTTTTATCGTGTTTTCGGCATAAATATCGACAAAACTCCTAATCATCTTATTTTTAAACGCGTAACAACGACAAGATACCAAAAACCGCAATCTAAATAAAACACAATCATCTGACTGGTGCGTTGATCTCGCTGCTGGGCAGCGGTGGGTCAATAACCGGCGACGGCGGAGCTCTATACGCAATACATCGCCATTTGATAAATAAGAACTTCAGTGAGAAAATCGTATTTCTCTCTTTGACTGTCAGCTAAGTGGTATTCTATAAGACCTTGTTATAGGTAACTTTATACGTTCTTTGATTATTCGGAAGTGGTTTTTACACCCGGTATAATAATAAAATAAAATATTGGCTAACATCTTATAACCAATATTAACTAAGCAAATCTTGTATTGTGGGAACCAAACAACTGATAGAATACTTTTATGTAAATAAATACTTACCCTACTACTAACAAACTCGACGTAATCTCGATATAGTTACACCAGGTTTTATCTCTTTCGATTCAATTTGAAACGTCCTGTCAATGCAAAAGACCAAACACGGTAAATTTGAAAGCCTAACTCCCTTCTCGACTTCTGAAACATGTGCATTTAGTCCAGTTATTCATACAATGGACGAGTAAGCAAATTGTTCCGCAGCTCCGTATTACCTTAGTAGATGATTGAGTATGATGATATACATATTGTAGTAAAGACGGCGTAGCTAAAAAGGCTCTACGCCGTAGACTCGTAAAGAATAGCGTAGCATTATAAACGTCACGAAAATAAATGAACTGCAGAAAACTCATTTGTGTTTTGTGTATTTTTCTTTTTTTGAATGAGTATTAACACATACATCATTTATGTAATTAGGATGTATTAGTTGTAGTTGTAAAAATGTATTAGTTTGTAAAATTCACAATGATTGCAATGATTATTACTATGACCGTAGCGTTAAGTCCTCGTCACTTCACTAAATGTGCGGAGAATTTCCACCGAGTTGTTTTCTGGTTTTCATATATTTTATACGAATAAATAAAAAATATTGGTGTAAGAGTCGATGTGTTGATTATATAATAAGTTGTAAATTTATATAGCTATTTAAAGTTTTTGTACAAATATAAAAAAGGTTTTAACGATTTCGAAAACCGTTTGGTAAAAATTGCGTGTTGTACTTTTTTTTTACTAAACTGGGTATGCAATGTTTTTTATAGAAGCAAAATATTTCAGCTAAAGCCTTTTTTTACATCGATATTTGATTTTTCAGGTTACTTTTTTGGAACAGATAAAATAAACTACATAAAATAAAAATAGAACGCCAGCAAAATATAAATTTGACAGTAGTAAAATTCTTTGTGATTGAGTTTGTCTGGGGAAGTACCTACTACCACCGTACCTATTTCTACCACCAAACAGTAATGCTCGCATTGCTGTCTACCATTTCAAGGGTACGGGTGCTGGCACCATTCCTGACACACGTGGTCCCAGCTTAAATAATTAAATAAATAAAACTTTGCAGACATTTTTATACAACATTATCTAGCCCAAAACTAAGTATAGCTTGTGTTATGCTTACCTAAAATACATTATAACACAAATATCAAATTAGAACGGCAAAATAAATACACAAAGCATAAACAAAACCTCTCTATTATAATAACAAGATAATAACTTTGAAAGCGGGCATCTTTTAATAACGTCAGTGGTTCTAAAGCTTTTAATTTTGTGATAAGAGATAATATCAAACAGGCTGGCAGGATAAAGGAGGAAAGAAAATTATGAAAAACACGCTCAAGAAGACTTGTCAGGTGACAGGCGCAGTAAGAGTCTGGACATAGCTTTTAATAAACAGCTAGGCTCACTACAATTTTTTCGTTCGCATTTAGGCTCTTTTTGGAACGACCAAAATGCATTTTTGTATAAATATTGAATATAAATCTGCGGACATTTTTACACATTGTATAGCCCCAAACTAAGCTTGGCTTGTGAAACCAGGTGTTTGATAAAATTCTACGTACTAGTACTTTTTTTCTGTAAGTACAAACTTAAAATACAATAAAACATCTGTCTGGACAGAGAACCAACATGACGTCCTATCAATTCGGCACACACCAACATTCTACAGTTTCGTTTTTCTCGGAAACATTATAGTGGAGGCCTATGTCCAGCAGCGATTTTCTCTAGGTTAATGATGATAATTATGAAGAGTAAAATCTTTATTTAGATATATTGTATTGTGTATCTTTATTTATTTGACGACCGATGTGGCGCGGCGGGCGAATGTCCGCTTGCGACGCAAGAGGTTGCGGGTTCGATTCCGCCTTGGGATAAATGTTTGTACGATCTGCAAATATTTATTCCAGGTGTTCTGGGTGTTTTCTATGTATAATAAAAAATATGTATGTATGTAATGTATAGTATTAAGTATATCAGTCATCTAGTACCCATAACACAAGCTCTGCTTAGCTTGGGGCTAGATGATGCTGTGTGGATTGTCCAGCATTATTATTATTATTATTATTATTTATTGTGTTGCATTACTTTTGTTAGTGTTATCACAATGCTGAGTCGGACGCTATTTTGTTTTGGATTAGACTTGTTTTAGATTAAGTTTCAAATTGTATATTGTTAGAAATAAAGCTTTTCATTCTCTTTCTTATTCATTTTCTGTATTTGCTTGTGTGCTGTGTGTCCGAAATAAATGTATTTTCTTTTATCTTTCTTTTGTTTTCAGTATTTATAAAAACTTGTGTCCCGATTTCCCGTAAACACGGAAGGACTGCTTGGAGTTTTATTTATATAAAATTAAAAGACAGTCACTTGATACTGCCTTAGCAACAGTCTCTTTAAAAATCTATTTCGGTATTATGTTTCACTGTTCGGTATTTTGTTTCAATTTGTTTTAACCTTTAGCTAGTTCTTTTGAGTTTTTGGTATTATGACTTTTGTTCACTAACCTTTGTCTTGTTAACGGTTAAAAAGAAATCAAAGCAATCATAATCTTGTCACATAGGGTGACAAGATAAGGAAGGAAATGAAATTAGGCTGAATACAATTTACAAATTTTATTAAAAAATAAGGTCGTGGGTCAGGTAGGTACGCCTAGATCAAATTCCACGCCGGATCGGTCCGGAAATACCGCACTCTCCTTCAGCTTCCTCGTCCAACGCATCTGCAGGGATGGCCGACTACGTGCTGCGTTCCGCTCCCAAGTTCAGCGTCCTAGGGTTTCAGGGGTTCAGGAATCAGGATAGATGACGCCGCGGTTATCCACGCGTGCGACGCCAACGGTCACCAGTAGTAAGCGGGGCGAGTTCAAACCCGTAGGGTGTTCCTGGAAACGCAAACACTCCGGCATCATAATCACGCTACGAAGGGGCTTCAGAAGGAAGCTAAGAGATCATACGATACCCCGACAACAGATTAGCTACCCCAAGGAGCAAATCAAGGTGGCATTTACAGGATGATAAGTAATAACTAGTAATAATAATGCTTAACAATCTACACAGCATCATCTAACCCCAAGCTAAGCTATCTACCTATATTGTTTATAGAACTTCTTTAAGTTTCATAAAAACTTATAAAACTTAAACCATCAATAATCCTAAAAACCATTACCACATGTAGTATACCAAACGAATTTATTCCCAACGTTATTTTCCACTCATAATATTTACTCGTCACTTCACCCCAACCTCCCTTGACTTAAGAACCATTTTGTTTTAAGTATTTGTGTAGGAGAACACCTGCTTTGTGTAATAGTTTAAGAATACTAGAGCGGTCGCCTAAGCAAACCAGTTTGTAATAGTATTTGTATGGAAACGTTTGTTTGCCGCTTTTGTGAAGGCTCTTGGGGTAAATTGGACGTAAGGCTTTTGTATGTGATAAATCTAGTTACATGGTTATAAGAATTAAAGAATGTGGTACTTATCAATATTATATTATATTAGATTACTAATTATTATAATTTATAATACTACTTACAAACAATGACAAAAAAATACTTAAGAATAAAATATAAACAATCATATAACACAAAAAAAACAATGGTTTAGTCATTAGTTAAGCTACTTAAAATATTTTTTGGAACTCAGCTGCAATCAAGTGGAAGATATTGATATCGTGAGTGAATCTCGTAGATATCACAAACTCTATTAAGAAACATATTTTTATTATAGTTCGTCTTAGAAGAAGGCGTCCAAAAGGTTTTCTTTCTTCTAGAGGAGAGCCGAGGGCAGAACAAATAAATATTCTGAAGTAACAATTCAGAATCGACTTTATTAGATAATATATTATATAAAAACATTTGATCCCTCACAATACGACGGTCTTGAAGGCTGCTAGTATACCTAGTAGAGTCCAACGGAAATCTGTATTGGTAATATTACCAAACCTATAAATTATGTGACCATAAGCTTACATAAAACAAATAAATAAAACAAAAAAGAATAACGACGCTTAGGAAAATAAAAGCCCAATATTGAATTTTTTTAACAACTCGTTTTAATTAAAAAATACTCTGTTGTTTAGCTTTTATTCGTTGTTCCATTTAATGTTTTAGTTCCTACCTTGTTTGGTTCAAAATTGCTTTTCGGTAATCTGGCATACTTTAGATGCAAATTGTGGTTTAACGGTAAGCAGGTGAACTGATTTCCGTTAATGCTATATGAGAACAGCCGATAAAAGATTTACTTTAGGTCTGTACCTAGTTTTTGTACACTAAACTGTTTTAGTGGGGGTTTATTATTAATTTTAGTTATTTCTAATTATTTACAAATACTACACAGTACTACAACAGCCATAGCAATATGAACAATAAAAAATTAAGGTTTTATAAGTACAGTCAGTTGCACTAGAATGTATACAATTTGTAACTTTCACTACGGTATTACAGCAAAACAATGAATTCTCACACACCAAAACTAAAAAGTAATGAAATTAGTTGATGACCTCACTTATATTTTTAATAATTGTCGTGAAAATATTTTTAGCTCCGCTGTGAAACCATTTTGAAAGTTACAAATTGTATACATTCTAGTGCAGCTGACTGTACATGGAGATTTACTGTATAAAAGTATAATGCCAGTGTTCTCAAACGGTGAAGGAAAACATCATGAGAAAATCAGTTAGTATTCTAGCAACAGCGATGGGCTTGCAAACTGTCATGTATGGAATACCAACTGCAAAATATGGGTGCGTACCTAACGTAATATTCGGACGTACCGCTGATTACCCTCCTTAGACACCCACAAAGAATCTACCGTGCCTGAGGATAAAAGTCGTAATGGTAATTCATTTTCATTTTCAAGCAATACAATAACTTTGAATGGTATATTCTACGGGAACATTATGTATAAAAATTTGTTTTTTTTTTAATTTAGTTAACAACCGCCACAGCTCAGTTAGCAACTTTGCCGTCTGCGTTGTAGATTGTGGGTTCGATCCCCACCGAGAAAATAAATTTGTGTGAATAACGTAGATGTTTATTCTTTGTCTGGTTGTAGGTATTATTGTATTCTATGTATATAAAAAAAGGAATAATATGGGTATTCTATCAGTTATCTAGTTCCCATAGTACAAGCTTTGTTTATTTTGGGGCTAGCGGGCATTGTGTAAATGTATGCCAATTTATTTAAAACAATGAACCAAAAAACCAAATCAGCCTAAAAGCTACAAAAACTTCATCCAAATACCGATATGCAAAATCGAACACCGAACACATACAGTTACAAACAAACCAACACAGCCGCAAGAAATAACCCAAATAAATGTAATCGTGGTCTGAACAATAATCATTTGAATACGAATGTACTGATTTTCTGTGTAACATTTATTTGGCGGCCCACCTCTCGATATTCGTGGTATTGCATTTCCCCGTCTCCTTTATAATACGCGACTTTTACGATTATACCACCTATTTTTACCGGGTTACGTTCCACTTTTGTTTTTTTATGTGTTTTGATATATTCACACCTATAGCAATAAATTTTATGACTATTGTTCATGTTTATGTTATGGCCTTGAAAAAGTTATATTAACTTTGGAGAAACTACGTACAATAGGCAGACAGATATACTAAACAGTTAAGGTTACCTAAATAATATATCAGAGTGGGTAGTTTTACATGGATATGCTCGGTTAAAAATCCAGTCACTTAGCCCGGCTGAAGACCAAACTATTTCCAAATGTTAGTGTAAAAACATACAGAACTCAAATGCTTACAAGTAAGGTACTTTTCGTTTAAAAAAAATCTTAGGTTTTTGCATGTAACCTAAATAAGGTTTTTTTTGTTTGGTTTTTATATTACTAGTTGGATTTCAATATTATTTACTCTAAAAGTTGTAGTGTAGTATCATTAATTTTGTTTCTGAACTGATTTTATATTTTTAGTTGAGATTAAGGTAATATTTGAGGGAATAACTGGTATGGGGATTCAATTTGTGAAGTTATTTATTTTTTTTATTCTTAAGATATTAGTTACAAACCCCCGAATGAAGGTTGTAAGTTGATGTGCAAAAATACTTTTGTTCGACCTACATGAATACAGTAAAAGGTGGGTCAGAGAATAGTTTACGTATGCATGTAACCAGGTGGGCATAATAAAACATGTCAGCTACAATAACTGCCTACGCCGAAAGCCTTTTATAAAACGCTTACCTGAAATATTACGCATAAAACAAAATGTTACCTAATTGCGAAAATGCCTTGGCTGTGCTAATTTTGGAGGCACGCGATTTTGAGCCCTAACAGTTGGAAATTACATTATTATAAGAGCTATTTTGGCAACGACAGATCGCTAAAGTTCTCTGGTAATACGTTTTCATAAGCCAGGAGGTATAAAACTATACGGTGCAATAGGATATAGTGAGGTAGGAATGCTTATAGTATATTAAATGGCGTTTATATTTTTTTTATACAATTTAAACCTGATTTCATGTCATAACATTCGTTTACAACGTGCCCTACGATGCAGTGCTCTGCGTCCATCAACCTGAGGTATACAGATGTCAAGCCTTGTGCCTGTACATTGACTGGCACCCCCACCCTTCAAACCGGAACACAGCCAGCTACTTAGCGGCAGGAATAGGTAGGTAGGTAGTGCTTCCCTGGACGAGCTCTTCATTATCAATTCTACTACTACTATGTTCCGTAAGCATCAATAAAAAGTAAAAAACTATTTAACAAGGTGAAATACAATTCATATCAAAGTGAAGTGGGTTATTCCATTGACGACCGATGTGGCGCGGCGGGCAAATGTCCGCTTGCGACGCAAAAGGTTGCGGGTTCGATTCCCGCCTTGGAATAAATGTTTGTACGATCTGCAAATATTTTTTCCGGGTGTTCTGGGTATTTTATATGTATAATAAAAAATATCCATATATGTAATGTATCGTATTACGTATATCAGTCATCTAGTACCCATAACACAAGCTCTGCTTAGCTTGGGACTAGATGATGCTATGTGAATTGTTCAGCATTATTATTATTATTATTGGATACAGATAAACAAATAAATACTTGTGGATATTTCAAAGCGTCGTCTAGCCCAAACTAACCTTATAACCTTTGGGAACTTAGATACCAACTATCAAATAACCAACTAGCAAAACGGGCACAATTTCGTTCGCGTAGAGTTATTTTCATACAATCAACCCCCACTGTACCTATTTAAGGGTTGAATTTTAGAGATTATTTTCATAGCACATCACTATGCACCAAATCGAATATACCCTGTAAATTTCAAGGGTCTATGATCAGTGGATTAGGCTGTGCGCTGTCTTTATGTCAGTTAGGATAAAGTTTCTTATAATTGTATACATAACAAAACAAATGCCGAGATAATGGATCCCCATTACCTCCCCATTTCTTAATAGAGGTGAGAATAATGGTAAGGTAATTAGAAAAACAAATCAACATATTTTAAATTAAAAAATACAAATTTAGCGGACGACGGAAGTCTAATCATCATTGTGATGTTTTTAGAATCAGAATCTCATTATTCTGCCAGTTGATTTTATAAACAAGAAATTTTTAGCAGAGCTATTATTATCTTGGATCGCATCTAAATTTGTAGGAAGTGTTATAACATATTTTAATAATCCCGCGCGGGGTAAAGAGTGTCTTCGTAATATTTTCTACCTCACCCACATATGGCCCCGTATTCATGAGTCGCAGGTAGCCTCAGTTTTTAAAGTTAAGTAGTTTTCGTTCTGGCTATGTTCCAGAGCAGTCGGCGTCACAAATGAGGCTCTATTTCTAGAACATTTCGTGAACCCTTGATAATGCTAATATTAATGCTGTAATTGCCGAAGCATGTGTTTGGTCCAATTGCGGTCACCAATTTAGTGGTCACCGTATAACAGAACCCTTCCATTACCTCTCGTAGATGTCGTAAGAGGCAACTAATGCCACGTACCAGCAGGTTTACTCTTAAAAACGATAACCGAAGTTTCGTATTGTCGTTTTGAGGTACACTACGCGGCATGTTAGGCATTGATAACTTGACTGTGGAACGGATACCGAGTAGCCCAGAAGTGTATTACAAAACGACAGTACCAAACTTTGTTTATAGTTTCTAAGAGTAGACCTACAGGATATAAGCGGCAGCATCTCCTGAGTACTAAACTCCGACTCCGTGTTCACTAATCCATTTGCCAAGCTTGCGGTATCTATGGCAAATCTATACCAATTGTAAGAATCTTTGTCTTGGCGGCCTGACTGATATATAGAGAACGCATAGTCTAAATCACTGGTCGTAGAGACTCAAAAATTTCTAGGAATTTTCATCTCGGTGCGTAGAAGTGTACTAAGAAAGAAATCCCTGAAATTAAACCCCTAAACGTGTATAGCGTTGAAGTTAGTATGAAAATAACTTCACGCGGGCGAAGTTTCACGCGTTTCGCCAGTCCTCATATAAGGAGGGCCTGTATCTAGTAGACTACCGAATACTCAAACACATTTCAGACTTAAGCACGTCTCAAGTGACGAATTTTTGAGAGATTTTCATTGCAAACTGTCAAAAAACCGCGACCTGAGACGAGCTTTAATCTGAGATGCGTTTGTACAATAATTAACCTTCATTTACAATACTTACCTACTTATGTAATTTATTTATATTTTATGTGTGTTTGTGTTTTTACCTACCTAACAAAATAATTATTATATTACCTACTTAAGCATATGACATATCAACTTGATTTGTATTAGAGTCTCCCTTCTTACCGTACTCAGATCTCCGCCTTTTTGTTCTAAGATTAGTAAACACTTGACGTTGGCAAATTCGTGGCAACCCTCTGCCGCTGAAAAGCCATATAATAAAAGAAGAAGAAGAAGAGTATTCGGGGGTTATGTAAGCTGTCAACGTGATACGTCATTTGAAATTTTTCAAGACAGTGTGCTTGGCTAGCACAAAGTCGTATTTTAACTGTCGGGTAAAAGTGGAGTTCGGTCCAAACAGTCTTAGTTTAATGCAGCCATCAGTGTTTTGGGAACGTTTTCGATTGGCACTGATCTGGATCAGTTGAGCTACCTTTAGATCGTTTGCAACGGTCTGTAGATAGCTTAACTGTTTCACATGTATTTTGAACATACCAATTATAAATACTTGTATTAGCAATAGTCTTAGTATCTCGAATGTGCCTTAGTTGGAAAGCCGCGGTTGTAGCTTTGTGACCGAGACTTTAGTGTGGAGAAACGAGGTTTTGACCGTAAACTCATCACTGCTGGTAATTCTTAAGTCTGTAATTTAACCGTTCCAAGTCTAAACAACGTCTAGCAATCTCATCAGCAGAGTGTTTGCTAGAACTTAGAACGTAAATTAATTAGTTGTGGTCTAGGGTCCGGCGCCTTGGGACGAAATTAAATAAGCGGAGTCCTTTGGAGCCAGTTGCCAGCTTCTAGACTGGCTTAAAGCAGCGCATCAAAAAACGATACTTAGGACCAGCGCACATGTGGTATCGTTCCGTGCATAGTATTTTAAATTTATCAATGTGTACTTTCTAATTGAAATTAAAGTAAAAAATAAAATACACAATATAGGTACGGATACAATGGTATTATGAAAGTGAAAAAAGGGCCATGGAGAATTTTTACAAGCCAACTTCATTTAGATTATGTAAGATAAAAAAGATAGATTTATAAATCAAAAGTACTCTGCCGCGCTAATTTCCTATGTGTGTTGGTGCTTTGACTTGATGTGACCTTTTAAAATTGAAAGCATTTTGACAATTGCATGTTTGTACAGAGATTTATTTTGGAATCTTACCGGCAAAAGTATTTTATAGTTTAGTCCAAGTCTTGTATATACACACTCATTCATTTACAAAAAATCGTATTTAGTGTGATGTATGTACCATAAAAGTCGCGCGTCATTGTCGCTTCGTTCAGAGCTTTCAACTTAAAGTGAACTCAAGTTGTGAGGTCACCAGAGCATGTAGCTTAGATTATGAGCCAAAATTGTTCAACCTTATAGAGTTACGTATAGTCTACGCCTACCTGTTCGTATTTATACACGAATCAAGAACATCTTCAGCCTGGCCTCATAACTCAGTTAGTAGTAGCTCTGCTTTCTGTGCTGTAAGCTGTAGGTTCGATTCCCACTGAAGACAAACAATTGTATGATGAACCGAGACGCTTGTTCTGTCTGGGTATTATATTGTATTAAAAATATGTATTTACAAAAAATAAAGTATAGTATTTTATCAATCTCTAGTTCCCATAGAACACGCAAGGTTTAGTTTAGGACTAGATGATGTTGTGTAAAAATGTTTACAAATATTTATTTCATTATTATTGTTTTATTTCGTCACCGGAGTTACTTTAATCGCAATTGTGGCTCTTGACTTAATGAAATCCACATTTTCTTGACTCCTACATAAGATAAAGTTTGGCTTAAAATATTTTCTTGATATGTTAACTCACCAAAGTGGCTTTCTATAGTAGCAAGTAAAATGTAGTAAGCTTTTACAAGCTGAACGAAACCAAACACCATCGTCATAAGTTACTAAATAGCTTGCCTTCTGTTTGCATATAAGCAGTTTTGTATTTACCTTGTGATTGCAACAGTTTTGCTGTTTCAAAAATATTACAGAAATTCGGAATGGTAAGCCGCTTAGAAACGATTACTTACATATAAGGGGCATCTCTATGAAAAAGTATACTCGCACCCACACCCTTCAAACCGGAACACAGCAAGCTGCTTGGCGGCAGAAATAGGCATGGTGGTAGTACTGCTCCGGATGAGCCCTTCACAAAGAGCTCTACTACTACTCGAGTACTTTGTAAATTGAAATAATAAATTATTTATCTTATTTTTACAAGCACACAGCCTGAGCCATGGTCCATGGTTACCGATAACCAGGGGAACCATTAAATACCTTCCATAAAAGCCAGCCAATAGAAATAGAAGGATCGTTGTTGTGGATCACAAAATTCACCCTGCAAGCAGTATTCTTTTACGACTACCTTCCGGTGTACCTTCCATACAATATTAAGAGTCTTCATAGCGTTCCGTGGTCATATCTTGAGTATTTATGACTACGAAGGTGACACAAAGCTAAGATATTTTTATCAAAAATAAGCGGCAAAATTTTAAAGCATTCCCAATAATTTAAAAAATAACACTTATTTTACAATTTAATTTTTGTATTTATATTTTAAGCCATAGTTAAATTGTCATGAAGGTGACGGATGGATATGATAAATAATCAGACCGGCTCCTGCCTGATGGACCGATAACATTGTATTACCCGATGGTGAGAAGTGGAATAATGGAGAAAGCTGGAGATAGAGGGCATTGAGGGGCTTACTGCAGTCACCGCACTCGGTAGACGAGTAAGTGATGGTGCCCGCTTAAGGCGGTGGTACTCGCCAACGACCTTGAGGAGTCTGTCCATACTGAGTTGCACTGCCGCCCGTCGCCCGCACAGGGACCCGCGCGCATTCCATTTCATATCGCATTCAAGAAATAATTATTTGTAGCCTAATGAATTATTAGTTCGAACTGCCAATTGTTCACTTTGTGATAAATACTTTGACAAATATTTGTGTGAAAAAAAAATACTAAAAATCAATACCGTTTAGAAGAAATAACCAAATTTAAAATAAAAATTGCTTCACTTTGGATATTTTTTTCATATAGTAATAATATAGTTAGAATTATTTCAATTGTTCAAATTAAAATTTAGTCTTTAATAAGCAATATATATTTTTTTTGGACATTTATACTCACTCATCAGAGAGAAATAACACGGAGAAAACCTCTCGTTGGCGGATACCACCCCCTTAACATCATGTGTGCCATTTGCTTGTTACCATCAAGATATTTTTCGAAAACTATACTACATGTAATAATCCTACTAATATTATAAACGCGAAAGTTTGTAAGTATGGATGGATGGATGGATGGATGGATGGATGAATGTTGGAATAATTATAAATTGCAACCTGGATTATCATATAGTCTAAATTTTATCCCGAAAAAATAACGGAAACGGAAAAAAACTGCCACGCGGGCGAAGCTGCGAGCGGCCGCTAGTATAAAATAAAACTGTAAAAAGCCAATAATCTGTAAAAAGCAAATAATCTGTACAATAAAGATATTTTTCTGAAAAATAGGGAAAAATAAGAAATCAAGCTTGAAATTTTTTTTGTTAATTATTCTATGGCGGGACTACCATGGTTAACAACAACAGCTATCAAACTATAACAATGAATAGACTTAATGTAACGTTTATCCCCAAGACGATCCTGACCTACAAACCGAGTAAGCTTACGAATTCCTGCAAAACCGGTACCGTTATACAAATACACTTTTAGGGTTCCGTGCCCAAAAGGTAAAACGGGACCTTATTACTAAGACTCTGCTGTCTGTCTGTCTATCTCATGAACCGTGATAGTTAGAGAGTTGAAAAATTTCACAGATGATATATTTCTGTTGCCGCTATAACAACAAATAATAAAAAACCTGACTAACTGACATACAGACATGTGTTGTCTGTATGTCAGTCAGTCAGGTTTTTTTTAAACAAAAGACTCAAGAAACGAAAGACAAAAAAATCTTATAATTGGCACCTATTGATTAAATAAAGTACAGAAATCTGAAATAACAGATATATTAAGTAAAACTCATTCCTTTTTTTAAGTAGCAGGTAAACTACTTTATTTTTAAGTTTAAACTAGCTAAACGCGCGCAACTTCATTTGTGTGAAATTATTTTCATACAAACGTCAACCACCGCTATACACGTTTAGGGGTTGAATTTCGGAAATTTCTTTCTTAGCACATATCTATGCACTAAGACAAATATACCCTGAAAATTTCAAGTCTCTACGACCGGTGGCTTAGGCTGTGCATTGTTATAATTATGTCAGTCAGTCAGTCAGTCAGTCAGGACAAAGACTCTTATAATTGGTATAGATTCGACTTTTATTTTGATACTATTAAATTTTGTAACAAGGAGTTGTGGAGGACATGTACAAGTTGAGGTCGTTGTTCCTTATTACGGTCGACATTATGACGGCGCCGCTTTTCAAGAAATCAAAACCATTACTTAACTATGAGGTCATAACTTATGTAAGGAGCGAGTAGCTACCACAGCATTGTGTGGACCCTAAGTGGCGTAAGATATGAGAGTTCGTAGCGTGTTAAGCCCTTACAGACCAACATTGATACGCCTTTGTCTTTTAAACATCAAAGATTCTTTAACCGTATTCGGGATGTCTAAAAAAATATTTTTTTTTAAAAAGTCTAATCAAATAGTTTTATTTCCAAAAAAACTTAATCTAATTGAAAGATTCAATCAATGAGCTCCGCACTAGGCTGGACGCCTGTATCGCAAATGCTCGCAGATTTTTAAACTACTACTACTGCTAGTACTACTACTATTAGAGTAACTACTGCCAAATGTAGCTATCTACCTGCCACCTTTAGACATCCTTGAAGAATCTCGAATAGGTACTTGGAATTAGGAGATCTGAGGGGGTATCTATTGCGCCTAAGGATTAAGGTGGTTCGATTTCCATACAAATGTATTTTACCAATTGTAGGCTAAGGTAGTATAATTTCACATTGTTATAATTATTGTTGGTGTTTTTAGTGGTTTTCATTTGCGTGAAATTATATTTGATTAGACGTGAAACTATTTTTGTAACAGTATATTTTTTTAAATTAATTATGTGTCTCAAAAGCACGAGTATTGCTGTCTTTGTTCTAATAGGTTTGGTCTCGTGGAACAACGTCTAGATTCACCTAGTTTTTATGACGTTCTAAAAAATTCCTAGTAAATTTATCTAAGACTAGCAAAACGTGCGTGACTTCATACGTGAAGCTATATACAAACCTCGAACCCCGCTGTACTCGCATAGAGGACGCATTTCAAGAATTCCTTGCTAAGTACACTTCTACGCACCAAGATAAATACACCCTGAATTCTAAGTCTCTATAACCAGACTGTGCGTTGTCTATACATCAGTCAGTCAGGACAAAGATTCTTATTATTATTAAAAATTAATAATAAAAAATTAATATGTCAGGACATTTTTACACAACATCATTTATTAGCCCCACACTAAGCATAGCTTGTACTATGGGAAACAGATGACTGATTGATGGAATACATATATAATATTTTTAAATACATAATATATAGAATACAATACAACACCCAGACACAGAACAAACATCTATGTTCATCATCACACAAATGTTTGTTCTCAGTGGGGATCGAACCCACCACCTACAGCACAGAAGGCAGGGCTACTTCAAACTGAGCTGTGGCGGCTATCAATTGGTATAGATAAGTATTGTTTACTTGTAGGGTTATTATTATTTTAGTAGTAGTAGAGCCATTAATGAAGGGCTCGTCCCGGGAAATACTATCACCTATTTCTGCCGTCTATGAAATGCTGCGGCATACACCTTAAAGTTTTTTTTTTTTTTTTTTTTTTTTTTTGTGGCCTGTGTCCGTCTTGCGGACAATTTTGCCAATGTCAAGTGGGTGGGTTGAATAAAATTAGTCAAGTCGAGTCGGTAAAAAAAGTAAAGTCAGCTGTCATTGGTTTTGAAGAAAAAGATGGCG
Organism: Electrophaes corylata; assembly: GCA_947095575.1. Lineage (NCBI taxonomy): Eukaryota > Metazoa > Arthropoda > Insecta > Lepidoptera > Geometridae > Electrophaes > Electrophaes corylata. The sequence continues at coordinate 8,781,702 of OX352715.1, read as the reverse complement.
TTTTTCTTCAAAACCAAAGGGAAACATTTTCGTTCAAATCAGGATGCCACAAAACACACTTTCATTTCAATTGTTCGCACTTGTGCTAAGACCTCAAGTAATGATGGTTAAAATACCACCATAATTACCCATCACAACTTAAAATAACACAAGAAAAACAATTAAAATGAAAATACAATGTTGCTTCCAAAGATGACAGAAAACCATTCAACTCTCTTGTATTGTCAAAAGTCATACAATAGAATGGTGTCAGCCGCATAGGATATACTCGTTTCTGGTGACAAAAGCAAGTTTAATTGAATCTGACTGCGCTGTGGTCCACTTTAACCTCTCGACTAAACTATAGTCCAACTCGCCACCAAAAACAACCTTGACCAGCAGGTCTATTCTTAAACCACAATACGTGGCATGTCAGGCAGTGTCAGCTTGACTATAGATCGGCTGCCGAGTTGTCCCGGAGTGTATTACTAAATAACAATACGAAACATCGTTTATCGTTTTTAAGAGTAGACCGGCAGATTAGAGAAGTAGTTGGATATTGAGTTCTATATACATATTCTATGTATATTATTCTATAGAATAAAATTAATAATTTTATATTATTCTATATATTCTTTTAGTTGGTGTTATGTACTATGTCCCAGGTACAAACTGGAGTCCGCAAGACAATCAGCGCAAAAAGGTAATCTTCCCAAAAGATGGTGTGGATAGCTGGAAAACTTTTGCCAAGGAAGGCTGCAGTGAGAAGTAAAAAATACTTGAAGGCTTTCACCGCCGTGGGCGGTCCTTACATATTATGATACTATTTTTTGACCTTTGTACTTATTTTAGTTAACCGTTATTATCTTTAATCTTTATTTCTTATTCTAATAGGTAAAATTTATGTAAGTAATATAGGTTAAACTTTTTTGAGTCAAATTGTGTGAGATACCTATATAGTAGTACTACCACCATGCCTATTTCTGCCGCCAAGCAGCTTGCTGTGTTCTGGTTTGAAGGGTGTGGGTGCCGGTGTGATTACAGGTACATGAAGCTTAACACCTGTATGCCTCAGGTTGATGGACGCAGATCAGTGTATTGTAGGGCACGTTCCTAACTAACGTGACCTACAAGGCAATGCTTTGTTAAAGGTTATGGTAACCACTTAACATCAGGTGGGCCAAACGCTTGTTCCATCAGCAAATTGTATAAAATATATTAATATATAATTATACTTCATGATATTGTTTTTTTTTTTATATGTGATTCTGTTCATTTCCTGGTGTGTCCTTACGATATTCACGGAAGGTGAACAAAGAGTAATGTTCTTTTCCTGGACCACGGTATAACAAAAAAACACCATGCGTAACTGGTATATTTTTTTTTAAATACTTATAATATTATAAATGGCAAACTCCCCCAAATATTGGAGGGGCTTATGTCCAGTAAACATCTTTTACTTTCCTTTCCTGACCTTAGTACATAATAGGCAGACGAATCTCCTGATCATTCAACATCAGTAGAGAATATAATCAAGTAAGGATCGAATAATCAACTTTCAATGCAGTCTTCATTTGTCTTTTCATGTCCATAGACCAATCGTTTTATAAAAAATATCGGTGACTTCGGAGCACACTTTCGGATTTTCTTAATAATTCTAAGAAAAACATCGTGTATTACAACGATAGTGCAAGCTATAAGAGAGCTTTCCTAATAAGCTAAGACAGTAGCTAGCTGGAAGATAGGTTCCAATTCTAAGAATAACTATTTTAAATCTGACGCTAGAGTCCGGAGTAATTAAATCGAGGCGTACTAGGTTCACCATAAACCTGTGATTTTTCGGACTTTGGCATAGATTAGACAGATCGGATCTGTATATTTATTGTCATCAGCCTATATTAATCTACAGCTGGACACAGGCCTTCTTTATATTTAAAGAATTTACTGTTGTCATCATCCCTGACAGGCAAATGGGTGATTGCAGTAAATAAAATAAACAAGTTTTTTCCATTTCAACCTTTACTTGTATGATATTATTTTGTGGCTTTTTCCAGTTATTAAGATTTAAAGCTACTGAACTGATTCTGAAATTCTTAAATATTTATTTTATTCTGTTTTTTAGCATTTGTTGTTATAGCGGCAATAGAAATAGAAAATTTCAACTCTCTTATTACCACGGTTTATGAGATACAGCCTGGTGACAGACGGACAGACAGACAAACAAATAGACAGCGGAGTCTTAGTAATAAGGTCCCGTTTTACCCTTTAGGTATGGAACTCTGAAAACAACCTAATTTTGAACCTCCACCATCTTTTGAAGTTGGTCCAAAAGCTTGGTTTTTAAAGTGAATTTAAAGTGAGTGTAGCTCGATATGTCACTTCTATAATTTTGAAAATTTATTCTATGGTCTATAGGTTGCCAACACATAGGCACTCGCAAAATGAATTCGGAATAACTCGTGCGTTCGACCGTTACGTGCATTGTTTTATGAATTCCTAAAGTTAATTAAAAAATGTGTAGATTTTTTTACCAGTGGCTTGATATCGGCAATTTTTTGTCATGGATTTAGTGGCGTTAGAATCGTATGTTTTTTGGGTATAAAAGTCACAAGTGTACATGAAGGTAAATGCTTTTTTACAATGGTTTTAGTATTTTTATAGACTTTATCAGTCTGTACTTCTTAATTGGATTAAAATTGACTGAGAATTAAAAATAAAATTGTCGAAATCTTTTGAAAGAAAGAAAATTTGTTTATTTTGCCTAAAACAAAAAAAAATGTGGATGCACTTACCTGTTTTTGTTTTTAGTGGTTTAACCTCATACTTATAAATGTTATTTAAATTTAAATATTTCTTATAATAAAAAATATCTATGTATGAATGTATTGTAATGTAATCAGTCATTTAGTACCCATAACACAAACTCTGCTTAGTTTGGGGCTAGATGATGCTGTGTGGATTGTCCAGCATTATTTATTGTTATAATATTATTAGTATATCTTTTGACAATTTTTTATAGGGTTATTAGTTTCCAACTAGTCTCAACTACAGCACGTCTTATGGCCATCCTACACTGGTCTTCAAGCTGTAGGTAAGTAAATTGCCTTCATTTATATAATTGGACATCTAATGTTTTTGATCATTACTGTGCGCTTCAGTTTAAATCAAAACGACTCGTTATTTTAAATCTTAGTTACGGAAACAGTAAATAAAAACTTTTCCTCCGACAAAAGAAAATAATCTGGGTTCTTGAATTAAAAGACAAATTTTATTTACTCCTTAAAAGTATCTTCACTAATAGATCTATCGTCGTTAAAAACATAGACCTCCTGCATATACAGGGTGTAAAAAGACCACTTTCGAATACTCAAGGAACAAGGTATAGCAAGGTCTTATAAGAATACAATTTGGCTGACAGTCAAGAGTAATACATTTTTTTTGCTGAAATTCTTGTTTATCAACTAGCGATGATTCCGTACTCAGCGCTCAGTCGCTGTTTGGTGGTTGACCGCCGATAAGGTTGTTAAGATGAGGAGGCAATTTTTTTTATTTTTGCAAATATACCGAATAAGGATTAAGTTATACATTACAAACAAATTGTTATACATCATAACTACATAGTTTTTTAAATACGGTAGAATTAGTCAAATTTGAAAATCTACTTTAGTTTTTGTTTGTTTCATTTTCAATTACATTTTAATTCAGCTTAGATTGGATATAATTAAGACTAAAAATAACTATTAATTATTAAAAACACTATTCCTGGAAACGAATGAGGGAAGCCTTTATCTAGCAGTGGACTTCTACAGGCTTTTAACGATGATAATGTTACTTAAGTCAATGATAAATCAGTACCAAATATCTATATTATTAGTTCGATCCCGATATCAGACGGAGACAAATTTCATCAATCCACAACAATCTATCTAAACTATTGGATAGATAATCATTAACCAAATGGATACCGATTGTTATAATCACAATATTATTTTTGGATAAGTATTGTTATTTCACTGCCAAATCTGTTGTTAATAATTCATACCTCTTTCACATAGGGTTGTCACAATAAATTTTCTGGCGCATTCATTTTACCGTCATTCGACTAACAATTTCGTCAATGTCAAGTGAAGGAATAAAAATAATTTTTAGTCAAGTCGAGTCAGTAAAAAAAAAAGTCGGCTGTCATTGGTTTTGCAGAAAAAGATGGAATCTCTCTTCAAAACCTGAAGAAAACATTTTCGTTCAAATAAGGATGCCTCAATATTACACTTAATTTCAACTGCTCACATTTGTGCTAAGACTTCAAGTTATGATGGTTGGACACTAGAAAAATAATTAAAATAATAAACAATTAATTAAAATAATAAGCATTATTATTATTATTAAAGCAGACGGTGGGGGTCTGCTCTCTCTCTCTATCCGTCCTATACAAAATGCCTGAGACAGTTGATGCGGATTCTCGTGGGTCGTGTCTTGTGTGATTCTACCTGACACCTCAAACTCTGGTCGTAGAGACTTGAAGTGTTCAGAGTATGTTTGTCTTGGTGAGTAGGAGTGTACCTACTAAGAAAGGGTGAAGCGGGGTTGAAGTATTTTGAAAATTATAGATATACAATATGCGTGGCACTTCGAATTTCTTATAACACAATTATGAAAAAACACCAAAATTAATGTATTAGTACAACCTATCTACTTTTACGTTTAACGTTTGCCTTAATCACCATTAGCACTTAATATAGTGACCATTATCATTGAAATTTTATTGTATTGTTACATTTGTCTCCTATTATGTAGTCTGAACCTGCACCCACCAATCTTCTTTAACAAATGACTGAAGAAGCAAGTAGTCACGTTTACTCAATAACTAGTAAACAATAATAATAAGCGAAATGGTTAATTCGCCAAGTCCGCCACTTAAGACGGAGTTCCCTTAAAAACGTCGTCACTAGGCCTGTTTAGACGACGCGAAAGGTTTTACGTGGCTGTACCGGATGCCCTAATTTTTTTGCAACTTGTCTTGTTAACGGTCGTTAACTATTGGTATCTTAGGTACACAAGCTTAAAGTCACGCAACGGCCAATGGAGAGAGCAATGTTGGGAGTTTGACTGCGAGATAGAATCAGAAATGAGGAAATCCGTAGAAGAACCAAGGTCATCGACATTTCTCTCAGAATCAGCAAGTTGAAATGGCAATGGACAGGCCATATAGCTCGTAGAACCGACAACCGCTGGGGAGTAAAGGTTCTCGAATGGCGACCACGAACCGGAAGACGAAGCGTTCCTATGCTTCGTCGTCCTTCTACCTGATGGACTGACGATATTGTTAGAACCGCGGGAAGTCGATGGATGGAAAAGGCTTAGAATCATTCTTTTTGGAAACGTATGCGGTAGGCCTATGTCCAGCAGTGGACTACTACAGGCTGTTGATGATGATGATGAAACACGCCGTCTGATCTCAATTCTACTATTAATAAAGAACCGAATGTTTCAATTCACTAGTATCTCAACTCTTTTATTTTTTCGATTTTGTAAATAATCAATTTTCATCCCTCTTCATCCCTCTTGTTGCAATTATATCGCTGTTACTAGGTACTGCTTTATTTCACGCCTAGATTCACCTAGCTTAAGAACAAGGCAAAGGATTCTAATATATAATGCCTTTTGATTTTGACTTAACAATTTTGCCTTTCCTTTGTTATAACGGGTACCGTTTTCCAGGAACCCATATCCCTATCCAGGAACATTAGCAAAGCTCGTAGCGCACTTAAGTAACGTTTATTGGACAAACGTGAGGCACTCAAGGCTGTATTTTCTTGAAATACTATAGACAGTTACAAAGTAACTAGAGCATTATAAGCATTACTATTTATGATGCCTAAGCGTTACTGAGTTTCGGTAAAAAGGCTGGTGAAAGGCATTATGAGACCTTATCAATTCAACTAGTTTAAACCTATACCTTTATGTGTCGGGTGATGAAACACGAACACGGATGACTTCTATTCGGTAATATAATGCTATAATAATAATGCTGGACAATCCACACAGCATCATCTAGCCCCAAACTAAGCAGAGCTTGTGTTATGGGTACTAGATAACTGATATACTTAATATTTTACATAACATACATACATATTTTTATTATACATAGAAAACTCCCAGAACACCCGGAATAAATATTTGCAGATCGTACGAACATTTATTCCAAGGCGGGAATCGAACCTGCAACCTCCTGCGTCGCAGGCGGACATTTACCCGCCGTGACACATCGGTCGTCAAGATATAGACGGAACTACTCTACATCAGGTGGTGCGTATTCTGTTTGTTCAACTGCTCACTCTTGTAGAAAAACAATTAGCTATGGCAAAAAGATAATGTAATGGGTACCTATGTCTTATAGGTTCGTCATCAGTACACAGCTAGATGTACCAAATTTGGTAGGATTTGCTATAGTCACTACACTTGGCAGGCGGAATGGGGAACACAGTGTCGGTGTTAAGTACTTAGTAGAGGTGAGATCAATATCATGTCACATGTTAAAATCACCGATATATTAAAATCATTTTATCACTAGCGGCCGCTCGCAGCTTCACCTGCGTGGTAGTTTTTTCCCGTTCCCGTTATTACACTTCAAATTTTTTTCGTCTAAACGGCACGTTACCTAATAACACGTCACACCGAGATTCTATTGGCAATATGGCTGCCAAAATCAATCGTCAACGTAATTACATCCAAAACAGACACCAAATGAGAGCGAACCGACAAATACAAAATGTGATATATTGCACGAACCAAATATTGAAGCAGTGGACACACGGTAAGTCAGGAAAGAGTAAACAGCTAGAACATTCCAACATAGAATTATAAATATTTTTTCCTCTTCACAAAGGTTTGTACTCACAGAGGTGTTTTATCATTTATTTTATAACAATAATATAATTAAAAAAAAATACAGTTATATATGACCGGTGACGACCGATGTGGCTCGGCGGGCGAATGTCCGCCTGCGACGCAGGGGTTGCGGGTTTGATTCCTGCCTTGGGATAAATGTTAGTACGATCTGCAAATATTTATTCCGGGTGTTCTGGGTATTTTCTATGTATAATAAAAAATATCTATATGTGTAATGTATTGTATTAAGTATATCAGTCATCTAGTACCCATAACACAAGCTCTGCTTAGCTTGGGGCTAGATGATGCTGTGTGGATTGTTCAGCATTATTATGATTATTATTATTATTATTATTATAGGTATAGGCACTAATGTAAAAACCTGCGAAAGACTGGTTCTTGTGGTAGGTTCGTAAAATCTGTGTTACAGGCTACCAAAGCTCTATTCCGTTGACATTAGGTAGGAATATTAGGTACAGTACAGTAATAAGGTGAAAACCTTATTACTACCCTGCTGTTTTACTAAGAAAGGAATTGATTAAATTCCCCTAACGGAGAACAACGGGAATTCATGCATTCGAAGTCACGCGTGTTCCACTAATAAGTCTATAGAAAATGGTTTTCACCAATCGTTTGTTTCATACTGCGAGACTATCTGGGGTGTCACCTTACTGTGTTATTTGCCCTGAATAGAGGTTGTGGTCAAAATAAAGAAAGCTGGCTGTACGGTTAGCACTGTGTACTCACCTAATGCGATTCCCTGATGAATACAGCACGTCATCAGCCGGCTCATCAATCACGAGCCTAAATTAATTACCCATCTAATTCGTAGCTTTTGTTTTGATACGTTCGCATACGTTTGATTGGTCAAAAGAGTTTTTATTGGGTAAGAAATATAGGTCAATTTTGATCGTCGATTTAATCTATACTTCAAATGCAATATATGTTACAGTGAATGGTACCAAGATGCGAAAGAATCAATGTTTACTGTGGTAGCATCCAGATACTGATATCCATTTTTTTAACCTGTTTTACCCCTCTGGTGGGTATATGGGCAACAATACATAATTTAATCCAATAAATATTTTCAAAGTGTATTTTTAAATAAGTATAAATTTAATTTTAAAGAAAACTACAGCAAATACACTTGTATTACCTGTAATTCTCTTTGTAAATACTTATTAATAATTGGTATATGAACAATTGAGCTATCTACAGACCGTTGCAAAATCAATTTCTAACTTCAAATACATACTGACAAAATTATGACACAGCAACTTCAAAAAAATAATTAAGAAACGCAGTTTTAAGGTACCTTTTGTGATATTAGTATGGTATTTTTCAGCCTTTGATATTGTACCTTGAATTGGTACTAAAAGTGATAATAAAAAGCTCATGTAACAGCGCATTGCGACTATACGTCTGTGCGAATTTTTCCTCACTTACCTAAAAGCGTTCGTGTGTAGCATAAATTGATTGGTTGGCGGTAAATTCCAACCGTTGATTTAAAGTTTGAGTTGTTGCCAGATTTGAAATTGACACTTTCTGCGGTATGCGGGCTAAAAATAGAGGTTTTCTATGTAATACTAGTAGAAATGCGCGCGACTTCGGCCGCCTGAAGAGATTTTCACACACACTTTATCACTACACCTCTTTAGGTGTTGAATGTCGGGAATTTATTCCTTAGTACACCCCTAAATAAACCCTGAAAATTTCAATTCAATTCAGTGACCAGTGCAGTAGTGGTTCAGGCTTTGCATTGTCTATATACCAATAAGTCAAGACAAAGATTTAAAATGGTATTGATTTACAAGTCGACCAATGTGGCGCAGCGGGCGAATGTCCGCCTACGACGCAGGAGGTTGCGGGTTCGATTCCCGCCTTGGGATAAATGTTTGTACGATCTGCAAATATTTATTCCGGATGTTCTGGGTATTTTCTATGTATAATAAAAAAAAAGCTTTGTAATGTATTGTATTAAGTATACCAGTCATCTAGTACCTACCCATAACACAAGCTCTGCTTAGCTTGGGGCTAAATAATGCTGTGTGGATTGTCCAGCTTTATTATTATTAGGTGTAAATTAAAATATTGAAAGGTAGAGGCCATTGTTAACACTAGCCTATACAATATACCTACATTCTAAAATACTTTAGCTTAAATATTAATAAAAACTTCAACATTGTTCATAAACTATTATGTTACATCGATCTACAAAAACATGGATGTCGGGATAAGTGTCCACTCAACACGCTTGACAAAATGAAGTATTCTCAAGTAAGTAACTTGCCTCGTAAGGTGAAAATAGTACGACCGTCTGTAAAAGATGCATAATATGGTAGTAAATTTTTGCAAGCATGCGAGGATAAAAATGTAATGGTTTTCGTGTTTTTATAATCACATGTATCCATGTTTGATGAGTTAATTTATCACTTTTTGTTACTTTTTTCATGATATTTATTAAACTTAATTTACACTGAATTAAAATATTGACTGTGTTTTGTCTTTTGCATTGACAGAAAGCTTCAAATTAGATAGAAATAGAAAAAATACCGTGTAACTATTTCTAGGTTACGCTGAGTTATTGACCGAGTAAGCGAAGCGTCTCAAAAAAACTGCCCGTATGTCTGTCTATTATCGCGTACAAGTCGTATGTTTCAACCGATTTTTATTAAAATTGGCACAAAAGTTCTTTGGTTTATCTAAATTTTTTTAGTCGATTTTTATTTTAGAGAAAAAGTGAGAAAACAAACCACTAGTTAATATAATAGTAAGAGTTAGTTTTTTTAGTCTAGGTAACCATAAAGGTTACAAAACAGTAACAAAAGCACCTGACAAACAAATATTAATATCAGTTGTGCAACTCGGTCCACCCGCGTCGCCTTGGGATGGTTTCATGCATAATGCAACCGGCTGATTGTGGCACATAGGGTTTGAGTTCTTTGCGAAAACATTCATCCTGTGTTTGCTCGGTCGCCATCCATAGAGCTGTGAAAAAACTTTGCTGTAACTTTTGTTTCTTAACTGCCATAATTTATTTGAAAAGAGGTCGTATATCGTGTAACTTTTTATATTATATGAAAAGACCACCGTCCCTTGTACCAAGCAAATTATAGTGCTATCTCGCTCACATTTACTCTATTTATTTATTTATTATTATGTTACACCAACAAAGTGAACACCAACATTATCTTTAGGTACAACATTTCATAATTAAAACCAGGTAAATGCCACCTCAATTACAGGTGCAAACTACTATTATAAACATATTACCAATAATTTGACCAGTTAAAAGAAAGATTAATTACATTAAGAAATAAAAGGAAGTAAATTAATTATACAAAATAAATTAAACATGACAAAATCAATCTTATATAAAAAAAATATAAATCATTAAAATAAATTCATTAATTAGTATCAAAATATCAGTGAAAAATAATTATTAATTTGTGTTCTATGATGATAAACAACCTATTTGTTTGCATAAGCTACCGATTTTGACTAAGGTATTATAATAAATAAATATTTCTGGCCATTTTTACTAAACATTATCTAACCTCAAACTATGCATAGCTTGTACCCTGAGACTACCACTGATAAAATACTTGTATACGCACATCAATGTTCATCACACAAATATTTGTCCTTGGTGGGATTGAACCCACAACCTACAGTGTAGAAGGCAGAGCTACTACTAAAAGAGATGTGAGGCTATTTTCATCATATTATCATTATTTTAATCAACTGTAATTAAGATAAATTTGTTTAAGATGTCTCTATCTTAATTCCGCCTAAGTTATTTTTCTCGGCTCTGTTAGCGTTACGTCGTATTGCATTATGCCGTCCTGCCATTGTTTATTTTGCATTGCATTGTTTTAACATGGTTTGTAATGCACAGTAAATATTTTTATTCGAAGTAGGTCTGTTTGACAAGAGTATTTACCAATTTATTAACATTTAAAAGGGCAGAGTGGTGCTTTGTTGTAAAAGTTGTAATTATATTGTTCAGTCCGCAGCTTTGTTTGGACTGAACCCTGTTAAAATTATAATCTCAGATGAAGACTTGATCACAAACTATATAATATAATAGCCGCCCGCGTGGTATAGATAGTTTTGCTAAGATTTGTTGTTGTGAAACTTTAGAAATTTTTCCTCCAAAGCCTGGTCGGTCTTTCCAATTCATTTCTTCTATTTTTTTGGAAAAAATAGCACTTATACTAAACTAGGTAATAAACGATATTTATTTTAAGTTTCACCCAAATAGTTCCAGTAGTTTTTGCCTCGCAAGTCGTGTTCGTTTAGAACGTGCCCTACAATGCACTGCTCAGCGTCTATCAACCAGTGGCATACAGGTTAAGCCACATTTGCTTGTGATTCCACCGGTACGCACATTTCTACGCACCAAGAAAATAGCCTAAACGTTTTAAGTCTCATTTCATTGTGAGTCAATCAGTACAAAGATTCTTATAATAAGTATAATTTATCATTTTTTAGGGTTCCGTATCCAAAAGGTAAAACCCTATTACTAAGACGCCGCTGTGTGTCTGTCCGTCTGTCACCAGGCTGTATCACATGAACCGTGATAGTTAGAGAGTTGAAATTTTCACAGATTATGTATTTCTGTGGCCGCTCTAACAACAAATACTAAAAAACAGAATAAAATAAACAATAAACAGCAAAAATATCACGTTTGTCATACAACAAACGTGATTTTTTTACCGTTTTTACTAGAGATAATGGTAAAGTCCGATTTGCACTTGGCCGGATTTCTAAATTAAAATCTATTTTTTTTTATTTATATTGGTGCAAATAGAGTGTCTTAGGATGACAATAATGGTTACCCAAAACTCCTTGCAAAAGTAGAATCTGACACGAATGCATCCCAGTGAAATCGCATTGTGAATACAAATCTCTCATTTTGTTGCTACAAATCTCTGTCCGATACATAAATCATGGGATAACACAAAAACCTGGGGGGGAGGGGGGAGGTCAAGCTACGTGATTATTTCAGTAACATGAAAAAGCTTTTACTAAACAAGTATTGGATGTAAGTTTTCCTATTCAATATTTAGGTACGGGTTATAGTGGTTGGATTAAGATACAAGTAGATTGTTATTATGTTCCTTTATGTACGCTTTTGCATTGAAAAGCAATCTAAAAAAATACCTATAACCATAGTAATAGTATAAAAATAAAAACTAACGCAAAAAGAGCTGCATCGGCCGGGAATCGAACCCGGGCCGCCCGCGTGGCAGGCGAGCATTCTACCACTGAACCACCGATGCTCACGTGAAATTGATTGAAATTAACATATTGTAAACTGAACATACTCTAAAGATTACCCATGACGTCATACAATTTATGAGAGATGTTTTGATGAGAACGTCTTTCGCTATTTATTCCCGCTTGCACAACTATCTGATTTAATTTTGTTTAACCAATCACGTTTACCAATATAAACATGTTTAGCGTCAGCGTAATAGCGGCTTATATTTCCTTGTGCAAGATGTTAAACGTTATTAGCTTCCCAAATGCATTTAGGGGCTCGTTAAATATATTTTCAAATCCACATAGCATCATCTAGCCCCAAGCTAAGCAGAGCTTGTGTAGGGGTACTAGATAACTCATATATGTACTTAATAAAATACATTACATACATAGATAATTAGGTATTTTTTATGATGCATAATACAAAATATCAAAATACCCAGAATAAATGTTTTCAGTTCGTACAAACATTTATTCCAAAGCGGGAATCGAACCAGCAACCTCCGGCGTCGCAGGCGGACATTCGCCCGCCGCACCACATCGTTCGTCGAATAAACGAAATATAGCGTGGAAGGTGTCACGGTATTTCATTGAAGGACCTATTCACCACATTTTTAATATACTGCAAGATCGTGATGTTCATTTAAGTAGGTTACCTACTATAGAAAGACGTAACTTCTCTATTTATTCAACCATAAACCGCTTATGCTAACATCTGTATTATAGTTGAACGAACTCACTGCAGAGATAATCTATAAATACATATTGTAATACCGACTGTCTGACTGTTGTATTTGAAGTATGAAATTGGTAAGAAAGATAGAAAAAAAACATTAACTGTTATGGCTTTTATTTCCAGGTATGTCTAATGGATCTCCTTAGAACTCTTAATATTTTCAAACAGTCATCAGAAAAAAAAGAAATAGATAGATAGATAGATCGTATATCTCATTAGTACTAAGTACCTACTCTAGGTTCTTCAGTCATAGGTACAGATATTACATTCGGTACATAAGTACCTATATTTCGCAGTAGAAATGAAAGATTATTTAATTAAAATTACATTTAATTAAATAGTCATATCATATTTAATTAAACAAATAAATAAGTTAGGTGATATACTTGTCCCTGGAACACGATGGACAAAACCGCGAATGCGGGCGAACATGCAGATGAAGCCTATCGTTCGGCTTCGCTTGTTCTCATTCGTGTATCAGTAAGGTATGTGCAGGCTGACATATTCATTGAAAATATATACAGGAGAAGCAGTGAACATTTTAATAGTGTATTTGTGGATAAATTCAGTGAGAACCTTGGTGTTCTTAGATTTACTCTCGCAGTATTGTCTGCGGGTGTGTTGGGAATGCTTAATTTATTTTTCCAGAGATTCTGAATCTGCTGTTTTCTAAATTTACTCAAGGTACGAGTATGTTTGTGCTCTACACTAGCTGTCAAGCCCACGACTTCGTCTGCGTGTATATTTCTAACTGCGTTCATGGGTTTTTGTAATTTTTTTATGCTACTATTTTTGGAACAAGCCTATGGTTCACCTGATGTTACGTGGCAACCATCACCAATAGCAATGCAGGCCTGCAATGTGCCTTGCAGGTCACGCACGTTAGGTACCCACGTGCACTACTTGACGTCTACTAACCTAAGGTTCAAAACCTGAGGTTTTAATATTTTACGCAGAATCCTTATTAGATAATAATCCGCTAAGTGAAAATATGTCTGGTCATTTTGGAGATTAGTCTGTTTCGTTACCCCTAACTAGGCATGGCTTAGCATAGCTTAAAATATATATATATATATATATATATAGTCATAGTTTGCACTATAGTAACCAGATGACTGATGCAAACATACTTTATTTTGTTAAAATTTTTTTGTCACACAAATATTTGTCATCATCGGTGGGGATCGAACCTACAACTTACAGCACATAAGGTTATAACTGAGTTATGAGGGTAGTATACAAGTTTATTGAATACTGATACCCCCACACAAGACCACAACAGCACAACAGAACCACACAACTTTAGCACTCAGACACAAAACTTCGGTAGGCATCGAACCCAAGCCGTAACTTTAAACAATGTTTAAACAATGTTTAAAGTTATGCAATGTTTTAACCGTTTTTAAGGATGGAGGTTAATATTAAATCCCCACACCGTCAGACTTTTTAATTGAAAACGTGGAAAGTACAGACTCATCTGTATTCCATCAGTCTGCGAAAAAAACATTTTGCAATAACTATGTATTGATTTTATGAATTTATTTATCCCCATGAATATTTTATGGAGTTTTTAAAGAACTTTGAATAATTATGCATAATATATAAAAATAAATAGTATCACAACTTTAATCCACAAGCACAGAAGATATCCAATCTTTTAGTATCAAGAACCAACTCGAGGTTCTAGCTAATGTGGCAGTAGTAGAAGACTGTTAACTGTGTTTAACCTTAAACACGGCTTGCAGTAAAATGTTTCAATAGCTGTTTTTAAAACCATTAGGTTTTTACCTTCGATTGTGGCGGAGAATTCTGCAGCAGCTAAAATTTTTAAACTGTGTTTTTAGCCAGTTAATATTTAACTAACATGAATGACTGTGATTATGAGCTTGGTTTCAAAGACATTTAGTATGTTTGATTGTAGTGGTGGGTGCTACAGGATTCAAAAGCTTTTAACTGTATTCATTAACCTTGGCACGAACTACAGTAAAAAGTCTTTGCGTTTTTAGGTATGTTTTTAAAACCATTAGTTGTCTTTAAAAATATCAGAGTTTGAATTTATTACTGATGTCTGTATTTATTTTGAAGCTCAAACGCAGTGGTGGCTAAAACACTGTTGTTCTACGGTAGAACTTCTACCCCTTTAAAACTTACCAATTTTTGAACAAATTGGCTAGCTTTACTTATATTTAAAAAAAATTACGCATATAATATTGTGTGATTTATGTCAGTTTTGTAAATTCAAGGAAAACGATTTTACTATAAAAAGTCTCTCAACTACTCTCTACTCTATGCCTAGCTTGGGGCTAGATGCTGTGTAGATTATCCAGCATTATAATTATTGTTGCCTTTTTCCAGATACAGGTAGGTAGCTTATTTTATTAATCTTATCTAATTAGCGTATAAACAACAGCAACGAATTCTACGGCCATATTTTACCGCTTGGTTTCCATTGCTGCCTGCCATTGATTTTACAAACTCCCCTCCACCCCGAGGATTTAATGAAAAACGTGCGTAGAAAATTCCCGCTCCATTACTCGCGCGGTTATTAATGACTCAAGTATTTGGACTTACCTAGCACAGATAACACGGATCAGAACCTTAAGTCTTGAGTTTATTGGT
The DNA here is from genome assembly GCA_947095575.1 of Electrophaes corylata. NCBI lineage: Eukaryota > Metazoa > Arthropoda > Insecta > Lepidoptera > Geometridae > Electrophaes > Electrophaes corylata. Next base: position 8,766,212 of record OX352715.1, on the reverse strand, counting down.
GTACAATTTACACGGTCCATGCGTAGTTTTTGTATGGACATACGATAAGCGCGTGTCAGGCGTTACCTTTATTTGTAAACTAGCGGCCCGTCCCGGCTTTGAACGAGTTTTAGTAAGGATTTGAATTTTTTGAAAATATAAATAGCCTATGTCACTTAGAAGGCGGGATCACTGCCACTTGAACACCGGTGTTCTAAAAATTCCTGAAACTCAACCTCTGAAAGGTTGCAAAGGCAGTTGAAGTTTGCATGAAAAAGATACATGGAAAATATCGCGTATTTCTCTCTAGTCACTTTATAATTGTGAAACCACCATTTAACACCTTTCTATTTTCTGTTTCTTACGCTGTGCCAACATCTTTGATAGATAGGCTCATCCGTCCGCGAATTCAAACAATGAAACTTTGGCTACTATTTCACGCAGAACCTCCAAGTACATTACCAAGCTGAAAATTTCCAACTTTACCCCCGGTATTTTAATGAAAAATTCAAGCTAACTCACTTATTTTTAGTCTCCTCATCGCTACTTACCTATTGATGAAACGAATTGGAAAAAAAACTTGTATTTTGAATCATTTTATGAATTTCTATAGAAAACTATTAAACAGATTTTTTGGTCTCAAAAAATACTAGAATTAGACCTCTGGGTGTTATTATACAGTATTTCAAGTATGTATATACAAAAAAACCATTCATCTGGTTGCCATAGTATAAACTATGCTTAGTTTACGACGCAGAGGTTGCGGGTTCGATTCCCGCCTTGGGATAAATGTTTGTACGATCTGCAAATATTTATTTCGGGTGTTCTGGGTATTTTCTATGTATAATAAAAAATATCTATGTATGTAATAGTATTGTATTAAGTATATCAGTCATCTAGTACCCATAACACAAGCTCTGCTTAGCTTGGGGCTAGATGATGCTGTGTGGTTTGTCCAGCATTATTTATTTATTTATTTATTTAGTTTAGTCCAAAATTAAGCATAGCTTGAACTATGCGTGTATTTTGTGTAGATGATGTTTTGTTAAACTGTTCAAAATAAATCAAAATAAAAAATATCAATAAAAGCAGCAAAGAAACTGTTTTAGCCTCCGACTGGTCACTGTTCTAGAATACGAATCTAAAAATACCAGCTTTTGCCTACCCGAGTGCGAACCCAAGCTCATTTGTGTTTTTCTAAGCAAGTTTGCTGAGAATTATCTTGAGTCTGAGCTTAGGAAATGTTTGAATTTCAGTTTGCACGCTGATGAATAGGTAATATTAACATTTCAATCAGAGGGGCGAAAATGTTTAATAGGTTTATTTTCTTGGTGAATGAGGCTTTAGATAAAATATTATTTTAGCGTACCTAACTTAGTGAAGTTGAAAAATAATATAGAAATATCTATTGGTATAAAAATTTATTGATTATAAAAATCTATGTCCTGACTGATTGATTGATATATTGACAATGCACGGTCTAAACCACTGGTCGTAGAGACTTGAAATTTCAGAGCATATCTGTCTTGGTGCGTAAAGGTGTACTACAAAGGGAACTTTAGAGATTCAACCCCTAAACGGATACAGCAGGCGTTGAACTTTGTATGAAAATAATTAAACGAGGACAAAGTCACGCGCGTTTCGCTGGTTGGTATCTGTGTCTTGACCGACTGACTGACTGATAAAACCACGCACAGCTTAAACTACTGGTAGCAGAGATTTGAAATTTTCATAGTATATTTGTCTGGGTGCGGTAAACATGTACTAAGAAAGGAACTTCAGAGATTCCACCTAAACGGGTACAGCAGGGGTTGAAACTTATACATAGGTATATAACTTCACGCAGACGTAAGGGCGCTTTTTTCTCTACTATATATATGCATAAACATAAAAATAAACATATATTATAACAATAAATGTTCGCTTACCAAAACAGCTGCTTTACCAACCTTCTGTCAAAGCTCTCGTAATCTCAAGGACTGCGGACAAACCAAACTAGGCATTTATTCCTCTATATCTCTAAATACTAGTATCTGGAACAGAATAAGTGCCAAGAACCGCAAAGAAATTTGACACCAGTGATAGTAATCATACATAGGTACGGCAGACTAGCATTTGAAAGTTAGCCAAGATTTGTTATTCACCTATATAATAATAATAATAATGCTGGACAATCCACACAACATCATCTAGCCCCAAGCTAAGCAGAGCTTGTGTTATGGGTACTAGATGACTGATATATATAATACAATATATTACATAGATAGACATTTTTTATTATACATAGAAAACACCCAGAACACCCGGAATAAATATTTGCAGATCGTACAAACATTTATCCCAAGGCGGGAATCGTACCCGCAACCTCTGCGTCGCAGGTGGACATTCGCCCGCCGCGCCACATCGATCGTCATCCTGTGAAGTATTGAGAAAGTCAGGCGGAACAAAGGCAAAGGTAAGATTTAAAGCGAAATGCTATCGACCATCACGAATGCAAAAAACATTAGTGCATCGTAGGGCACGTACCAAACGTGCGTGACCTACAAGTCAATGCTTTGTTATAGGTGATGGTTACTACTTAACACCACGTGGGCGATTTTTACACCAAGAGGGCATAAAAAAAACATAAGAGACCTCTAGGCGTCTTTTAAGTTTTTAACGTTTTCCACATACCGGATTTCGGTTTGCTAGCTCGAACTTTTTGTATGGAGATACTTAAGCGCCCCTAGCGGCATATGGGGGCACTAGCGTATTTCCATACATAAAATTTGAGCTCGCAAACCGAAATCCGATATCCGCAAAACGTAAAAAACTCAGAATCCGCCCTCTGGTTACGTTTAAACGAGTGAGAAAACCCGTCGGTATTCCTAGTTCGCTAAAACAAATGTCATTGACTTATACAAATGTATGAGGTCTAGAAATAACCGTTTGCACAACCAGACGAGTCTCATTCGCAGAGGATTTAAATTTAAAATTTGCAGTAAACAGACCGTACCAGCTTGCATTGGTCAGTCACCCGGGGAACATTACTTTGTGAGACAATAAGACAATTACTGTAAGAACACTTTGAGTTTAACATGCAATTTGAGAATTATTTTTTTAGATGAGGGAATTCAAAGATGCAATATCAAAAAAACTAGCTTCACGTAAAATTAAGGTAAGGTAGGTTAAAAAAATGGCGACTACTGCCAGTCGCCGTTTTGACATACAAACGCTGTGAGGTAATTACTCTACTGTTTTACATTGTATGATAAAAGGTAAGCATGATATAGAATTATCTCGATGTAATTTATGCTTGTAACTATATTTTTCATAGTAAGAAAAATAATAACTTGAGAGTCTCGAAAAATTCATAGTTATAGAAACTTTGCATGCTTTGAGAGTGAAATAACAGGCACATGAGGTTGTACGCCTGTATTGCTCAGGTTGATGGACGCAAAGAAGTGTATTTTTCTAACAAATGTAACTTGCAAGGCAATTGACTTGCTTTGTTAAACGTGATCGTAACCTTTTAACATCATGTGGAACATCTGTTCGCTCCATGAAAAAGTGGTATAAAAAAAATGTAGGTATATTAATTGTCTAACAAACTAATATAAAAATAATTTCATGTTTGTAAAAAAATTGAACTATATCCAATTTACTAGTGTTATTTTTGATTTTACCTAACTTGATTTGCTACTTACAGTTTTACATCGAACATATTTATTTATTTTTTAAATTTTTGTTACTATTTATTAAAACATTCCCTTTATTTTTACCTATTTTACTTTAAGCAAATTATTTTTACACATTTTTGTTTCAAAAAAGATTATATTTTTAAGCCGTCTTACAAATAAATAATATTATATGTATACCTAATTTAAAAATCTTCTTAGACTCTGTCATTATTACGCCAGCTTCACAGAAAATCATACGCCTTTTAGTCTCCCAGAAAGTCATAAAGCTCACAGCAGTATTCCAACAGCGCTGTGTACAAATACCCGTGGGTACTTATTTACGTCCAGCCCTCAATTCCATCAAAACAATTGTTTGACTTTCAGCAGTAAACAGTTAAATAATTTGAGCAAGGTAATTCTACGCCCAAATAATACTTGGGCTTCTATACTCTAAATTAATTTGAGCTCTCGACGAGTAATAGTTCATTTACATTAGAACGTATCAAGACTGGCCGTATCTGAGCATTTGTTGAATTTAAACCTTACTGGTAAAGACAATGAGTTGAGTTTGGTATACATTAGTGTCCGTGCTACAAAACCAATAATTAAGTATATCGTGGTACTGACGAACGGAATGGGTACAGGCCGGCTGCAGCATCTTTTAAAACCCTAAAAAGGAGATTCTTGTAATAATTATGTTTTTGCAGACTTGCGTTAAAGACGCTAAGAGAACGCACAAAACTCACGCAATATGTATCTCAGCTACCGTACTGTTTATAATAGTTTTGGTTGCTACTGTACAACACATTAGCTACGTATGAAAAATGTATCTGTGCCCTCAATTTTGCTGTGATTAACATACCATTACTCACAGCAGTTAACTAAACCATGAACTTTCAGAACCATCGTTTTAAGGTTATCAACTTTGATTCACCCCAAGGACTTTTAAAACACTATAGTTTAATTCTTAGCGTTGCAAGAAACTAATAGCCTGAAAATTCCAAGTTTATGACCGTGGTTTAGACTATAATGCGTAGATGTCAATCAGTCAGTGTAAACAAACCTTTATAATTGGTACAGGGTACAGCCCCCTAATTTCGTAGCTTCTGCTGCTAACAGATTCCTGTTGCAAGTGTCAAACTTGACAAATTTTTTATAGCAAATCTGTTATATTTGACAGGAATCTGTTAGCAACAACTTTTACACAATCATCCTTCTGATCTTTCACTGAACAAAATAATGAATCGTAAAGGATTAGCTTAGAAGGCTTAGATAATAATATAAGCTACATGGTTGAATTGAGATTCACAGCAGCTAGCGCAGAAAACCTTTTGGGTGTGTTTAGACGACGCGCGACGCGAGAGACATTCGCGTGGCGGCCGCGTGAAATCTTTCGCGTTGTCTAAACACCCTCAAAAAACAATTTGCTACCATCCTACAGAGTGGCAATATTTTCTAAAACAAGCGAAAGAAAAAACAAGAGTAAAATGGTATTCTTACGAGCATCGGTTCTTAGAAACGCAAAGCATAATATCCACTTCAGAACACTTGCCTGATTAGAGCCAAGAGAATTATGCTAATAACGTCCGACCTTACCATCCCTCTTATATACTTAGATACAGAGATTTAATCAGCTAAATAGCTCCCAGCTAAGCAATAACGTTGTTTTAAGGTTTTTACAAGAAAATACCTGTATTCTTTTCTAAAATAACAACGTTTTATTTAGTATTTAAGCAGTGCCGATAAACTTACAACCTGTATAAAATACCAAAAAGAACAAAATTTGGGTTTAGATCAAACATTATCTTTGAGGTGCCTCTGACTGTCCTCTAAAGCAACCTCAAAGGTTTTTAAAAGTTTATACCTCTGGGTACGAAACCTATAAAAACTCTAATATAGGACTCGCCTAGGCTAGGTTCCAGGAAGAACGGTTTTGAGCCAATTTCATCCACCGACTACTATTACTATTACTACCACTGCTATTTTATAGTTAGAGGAGTCAAATTGATCATACATTCAAAACTGAAACAACTGAACCCTGATACACAAGACAATTCCGTGACTTGCAAACTGATTCAGTTTTTCAGAAGATTTTTTGCAGGCAATAATGAGTCAAATGGGGCAGGAAATGAACTCGCCGAAAAAGTGGCAGCTTCGCCCCATTAGTTTTAATTTCGACCTCGATTTCAATTTTCTTATAAGCCATAGAATCTGTTGTCAATGCATGAAATGTTCGTATTATCGAGATTATTCTGCCGAAACCGCAACACTTGATTACCTAATTGGTTCACTAGGCATGGACCATTAGGCGAGCGGCGATTGTGACGGCTCCATACAACGAACAGTCATCTAATACTGGAATTAATTAAACGTAGTTAGGTGTTGAAGTATCTGGTGTAACTACCCAAGCAATATGAAATTTACGAAAATAAAATAAATTGGAAATTAAAAGCAAAATAAATAATTCCCGTACCGGGAATCGAACCCGAGCCTCCTGGGTGAAAGCCAGGTATCCTAGCCACTAGACCATACGGGATGTGTGAATGCGTCTTAAATTTAGAACTGCAAATAAAAACTGTGGTGACAAGAATCGGTCTGCGCGTCATCATCTGTTACCTATACACTTACGCGGTACCTTCACTGTTATAAAAAAAAGAAAGAAAGAAATAACTTCACGACTTCCATCCTCAGATATAGATACACTCTGATCTTCAGAGTTAGAAGTAGGTACGTCTAAATATTACATTTGGCACATTCTCACATTTTGCAGTAGTTGGTGTTCCATAGGTACGTCACAAGTTGCAAGCCCATCGCCACTGCTAGAATAGGAACTGGTTTTCTCAAAATGTTTTCTTTCACCGCTTGAGAGTACCTACTGGTATTGCGCACCAAAATTTTTCTATAGCAAAATCTATTCAGCCCGATTCAAACCCACGACCATAAGATCAGAAAAAAAAAAAATACTTGACTCATTGTGACAGACATTGAACAACTATCATTTGCTTTGTGTAGGTACCGATTTTACAAATTTTAAACTAAACGTACTAACTTGTGTACTAAGCTAAACAGCTACTTATAGTCCGGTCAAATTAGACCAAAAAATAAGAGTAAAGTTACATTAATTCCCACCAAGCTGAAAATCAGTATGATTGTTTAGAATATGATTAAAAATAAAATTTGAAAGTTCCCCATCTTTCCCTTGTATGGAAAATTTTTTATTCAAGGTCAAAGGTCAAAAAAATGAGTTTTTCGTGACTTTCACCAAAATGGTAAGTTTTATCATAAAAACACTATGGCAAAAATTGTAGATCATTAAATTATCTACAAAAAATGTCGTAATACTTTTTTTTCTACGAGCCACCGTTTTTGAGATATAACGATTCAAAAAATCGCGAAAAACTTATTTTGTTGACCTTTGACCGTGAATAAAAAATTTTCCATACAGGGGAAAGATGGGGAACTTTCAAATTTTATTTTTAATCATACTGATTTTCAGCTTGGTGGGAATTAATGTAACTTCGAATGTCTAAATTGACCGGGCTTATAATAATAAGTTTATTATAAAATCAAACAGCCCAGTACTTATGAAGGACCGACTCACAGAACGGCTTTCTATTTCAAAGCGGGAATATTAATCACTCAATAGGCACAGCAATCTGTTGGAAATTAGGCCAACATTGATTATGAAAATTAATTAAGGACCCGATGAACTTCCATTGAAATTTCTTGATAATAATTTTAAACAGAGTTCAGGAATAACAATGGAAAGTTTGACCGACGTTTTTCACTCAATCGGATTGAGTGGATTAATTGGTCCACCATAGTGCTGGATCTCAGAAAAGTGTTGGATAAAGTATATGTGTGGTTCGATAGCTATAAATTTTGATTTTACATGAGAAAAAAGTTACGGCTTGATATGCAGAAAACTCACCGTAGGATTCCACTGCCAGGAGCTGGTCCCGGGACGGAATAACAGTTCTGGTGCTTCACTGTCACTTATAAGATAGGAAAAGGCACAGTTTTCACAATTTGAGTAGTTGATTTTAGAGTTTTCGATTTATTTGCGTTTTGTCGTGGTTTTGTAGAAGTTGCGCGCGCGCGTTCCCGAATGTCAGGCGAAGACAGTGGCGCTCTCGCCGTGTTGACGGCGGTTTGTGTAAACTTCTCGACCAAGACAGTCGGAAGCTAGGCTTGTTTGGCGGGAATCTGGTTCGTCAAGCCTTGTAATTAATATAAACCCAACAGTATCTAAGGTTGAACGTGGTTCTTTTAAACTTTCTTAGATTTTTCAACTAATTAAAATGACATACAAAATGTTTACAAAGATTCTTATCCCAAAAGTTATGCCTTAGAATAGGATTTGAACCCACGAATCTCCCCCTGATACGGGGGTGCGGTGACCAACTGCGCTACCAAAAAAAATCAAAGAGAGAGAAGAGTGTACCTATCAAGGGAAGAGTTCAAATCCCATTTGAGAGTATAACTTTTGAGATAATTTTAATCTTTTTTTGTGATTTTCGTACAAATAAGCACTAAGCACTATAAAAATGACTAAATTATGTAATGGTCAGTACAGCGTATGTGGCATATACCAAATTAATGGTTTGCGGTTCAAGGTTATACTGTATATCATTGGTTTTATAAGTCTCAAACTCAAGAAAACACCGTAAACATTAACATTTAAGTCCGAACACAATACACACTAATAAAATACATGCAAATAATACTTCCAAACGAACTCTCTATCTCCCGGTATACATCAAGATAAATCCAGGAAGCCTCACCTGATCTGAAGTTTAAAAGACAGGTAACTTTGATACATGGGAACGCTTTTACAGAACGATGTGATTCGAATTCTTGTTGTATACAAATGTTTAATGGATTTAAAGTTGAGATGAAAGTTTGTGAAATATAGATAGATAGATTATATCTTTATTGTACACCATTAAATAAGTGAAAAGTATATAAAATTACAACTTAAAAACAATAGGTACAATGGGCGGTCTTATTGCTAAAAACAATCTCTTCCAGACAACCTTTGGATGTCAACATGACATTTATTTTACGAAAATGAAATGCAACAGTACAAAATTATTGATGGTCTGTTGCCTACAGCTATGTTTGTCGACATGAAAATTACTGTGACAATTAATAAGGAGCTACTATAAAGTATCAGGGATTATAAAAAATTACTAGAATCACTAGTAGGAGCTTACCTACGTGCTTTCACGTTTAATTATTGTATGTTAAATGAATAGTAATATAAAACTACTTTAGGTCGATTAGATATTAGTACATAAGTTATATTTTAAATATTAATTGTAAATTGACTTTGCCAAGTGCATTGTATTTATGCTTAGAGAGAAAAATAAATGAATTAACTTGAATTCTGTGTTTTTTTTCGTTTTGAGAGCTCGAAGTTTTTGTATACGCTAGGGCCCCCTAAGGCTTGTTAGTGGCTTACAAAAAATATAATACGAGCTTGCAAACTGAAATCCGATATTTGGAAAACGAAAAAAAACGCAGAATAGGCCTATTGCTCGTAGAGACTTGAAATTTTAGGGTATAATATTTATCTTGGTACGTAGAATTACTTGATTCGTCAACGTAGCATAATAGCTTTGCTTAATTTGGGGCTAGATTATTCGTGTGAAAATGTTCATCCTGAAGTCTCCTGCAAGAAATAGGCCGCTGCGGATTGTTTTACTGCCGTAGTGAACGACAATCGATCTAAGAAACTAGACGAACGTCAACAAGAGAAAAAAAAATTAGCAGTATCTGCAGAGGTTCAACTATTTTTTATATGTTTTGAAGAAGCATTGTATGTTAAAAACAAATGTTTTAAAAATATCCTTGCTAAAGTAAAAAGTTGCCATGCGAAAGTTACCATCTTCTCTGTAAGTTGATTGTTCGATGAACTCCAAAGTTCCGAACTCAACTTCGAGAACAACTTAACGTTTAACTCTTCGCGTGGTGTATCATAAATACTTGGTGTGGTCTTTCAAAGCATGTTGTTTTATGACATACCAAAGAAGAGTCAAGAAGTGAAGAGTTAGGACTTTTTTAGCTAGTGTAACCGTAGATAATAATAATGCTGGACAATCCACACAGCATCATCTAGCCCCAAGCTAAGCAGAGCTTGTGTTATGGGTACTAGATGACTGATATACTTAATACAATACATATTTTTTATTATACATAGAAAATACCCAGACACCCGGAATAAATATTTGCAGATCGTACAAGCATTTATCCCAAGGCGGGAATCGAACCCGCAACCTTCTGCGTCGCAGGCGGACATTTGCCCGCCGCGCCACATCGGTCGTTCGATAAATGTGAGTACCTACGTGCCAAATGTATTGTTTGAACGTACCTCTGACTAACCACACCAGACTCAAAGAATCTGAAGTCGGTTCTACTTGGTACTAGATATCGTGGAGGTTATCTACCGTGCCTGAGGATTAGAGTCGTGAAGTTTTAGTGTAGTCGCTCGGTAGATATATATTTAGCTTAAAAAAGCAGCTTTTTGCTTGTTGTTTTTTTTTACGACTATTGATAAACAACTAAATGGCCCTACATGCTGTTAAGTAGTTACCATAATCCTAACAAAGCATTGACTTGACCCTTAAATGCATTTAAGGGTCGCTAAATACATTTCGTGATCGTTGTGCAAGCGGGCCTTAAAGTAGTATGAAGTCAATCAATACTTTACTATTTTTCAAGAGCGCTAAGAAAACATGTCAAACATTGTCGTGTCTTATTTCGCATAGTAATATTCCGAGACTCTTTAGTCTGTGTCAGTAAAGAAATCGATCACTTGAGCATACTTGTTTGCATAGACTTTTATTTTAAATCCATTGCAATACTTCTATATATATAGCCTTCTCTCAAAGAAGGCTATACAGAAGCCATATATAGAAGGCCAGAAGTTGCCCTGAGAAGTTCTCTGGGCAACCATTTGGACAAGCTGAAAACTGCGTGTTCAAAACCAACACGCTACTAATAATAAGATTAAATTATTTAAAATAACAAAAACATTAGTAAAGGTGTTAAAGTTATTTAAATAGCTGCTATTTAGCTTACTGAAATCTTACTAGTAAATAAATAAATTCCAAGGAAAATTCCTCACAGCTCCGGGTAAACTATAAAATCAAAGTTCAATGATCGCGATCGGGTTTTTGAGATAAGTTCCAAGTATCGAAGTGTAGCCTGGGGCCTGGCGAAACATGTCACGTTTCAAGTTAACTTCGATGTGAGATAAATGAAATGCATTAACTTTTTTATATGTGTGACGAATGATGGAAAAAACAGATGGTCCCTCAGATTTTAAACAGTACTTCAGCCATCTTTTTATTTGGCTTTTTAATGGGATAAGCAGAATGTCTCTATAAAAAAGCATTGCCTCAGGTAACGTTCGTTAGGAACGTACCTACAATGCACTGCTTTGCGCCCGTCAACCTGAGGCATGTGGCTGTAATTTCACCGGCACCCACACCCTTCATGCCGGAGCACAGCAAGCTGCTTGGCGGCAGAAATAGGTATGGTGGTAGTACTTCCCCGGACGAGCCCTTCACTAAGAGTTCTACTACTACTAGTACTATAAGGTATTTCTTAGTTCTATCCAGACAGTCTAGCACAATTTTATTGCCGAACTTTTTCTTAATGCTTATTAGAGTTTCGTTGACTTAATTAGAAAATAGAATTGTAGATATTCCGACAATTCGCCTTGTTAAGGTGAAACTATTTGTAAAGCAGCCACAGAATCATCAGTTATGTACTGATGACGCAATGAGCTGCTTGCAAATAGGTAGCAAAAGCTGTAGAGAGGAGTTGAAGAAAAGAACATATTGTACCGACCACACATAAAGTGGGATAAGGACAGGAAGACGATGATGATGACACATAAAACTTTACGATCATAGGTAAACATAACTTTTGGGCTAAAACGGGTCTTTACCTCGTAATTACTTTTTAATTGCCTTTTTTGGGTAATTATTTAGATAATTACGCGATAAAAACCTTTACATATTATTGTATCCTACAAATTCTTTATGTATGTAACAAACATTAATAAATGGCTTAAAATATGCTTTAAAACTCTTTTGGTCATTATAAATCTAACAATGTTTAAACTATTGACATTTCTTATTGGGTACAGTGATAGATTATTTTAAGCAATATTTAAATGTTTTTAAAATGAAGATTAAACCACAAACGCTGGTAGAACATCTAAGCCCGCTTACATAACTGTCACTAAATGTATTTAGCAAGCCTCTAAATGCATTTAGGAAGCTAATTACGTATAACATTAGGCAAAAGGAAAATTAAGACGCTATTACGTTTGCGCTAAGCATGTTTATCTCGGTAAACATGTTTACCAAATTGAATTAAATCCGATATGAATCCGATGAGCACCAATAGTCATTGTTAAAAGCAAATATGTACACAATACCAGTGCTCCCAATCGGTGAAGGAAAACACCGATTAATATTCTAGCAGCAAAAATGGGCTTTTAACGTATGGAATATCAACTACTGCAATCAGTTGCAGTTGCATCAGTTGTATATGGAATTTGGACGGACCTCTATCTACCCCGATTGACATCTTCAAAGAATCTTGAGTGGGTAGGTACTTGTACTAAAAGATCTGATCTATCTATCGAGGCCTACGATAAAAGTTCTATTTCTTTTTTTCATTTTGGACTATACACGGAACCTTAATAAAACCCAGCACAAAAGCTACAAAACCTGTTTTGTATTCAAGTCTCGCTGCCAAACTGCAGAATCTGTCGAAAAACGGAAAAGATAGTATGGTTTCTGTTGAGAAAATTTCACAAATCATAAAGCACAGTGGACTTATCCTGACCAGTGAGCTGAACTCACTGATAACAATATTGGGAGCCTTTCAACTTCGGATATTTCTCCATTGTAAAATCAAACTGGTTATTTTGTTTCAGAAAGGTTGGTTCAGAAACGGATGGGAGAATTGGAGAATGGCATAGAAGATCTCGCATAATCTTATCGGATGAATGGAAATGTAAAGGAGGTTTGATGGAAAGCTGTTTTTTTTTATACAGTTTGCTGATGGAACAAGATTATGGCCCACTTGATGTTAAGTGGTTACCATCGCCTATAACAAAACATCGCCTTGTAGGTCTTGTTAGTTAAGAACGTGCCCTCTGCGTCCATCATCCTGAGGCATACAGGTGTTAAGCCTCATGTGCCTGTAGTTACACCGGCACCCACAACCTTCAAACCGAAACACAGCAAGCTGCTTGGCGGTAGAACTTTTAGAACGACACTGGCAAAGGCCAAACCATCCGAGTTATTTATTATCATCATTATTCCTTTTTTTCAGAAAATACAGCAGGTCTACTCTTAGAAACGATGAACGAAGTTTCGTATTGCTGTGCTCAATATATAAATACTTTAAAATTAAAATACATGTAAAACGAAAACGCAACTTCTCCCACGTGAAATTATTTTTATACAAATTTCAACCCCCCTGTAACCGTTTAGGGATTGTTTTTTTTAGCACATCTCAATATTCCCTCACAGTATAGACCAATGGGTTAGGTAGTGCGTAGTCTATATGTTAGTCAGTCAAAAAGCTTCAAGACTAATATTCTTATAATTGGTATAGATATAGATTTCTCTTGCAGACGTCAATTCGACTTTAATTTAATTTAAGAAAAATGCTTTAAAAACATCTCACAGCCTGACCTCAACTATTTGAAACCATTTTTACAGCAGAAAGCACTTTGGAACGCATTAGCCGACATCGGCTGACATAATGCCACACAAGTCCAATTGTTGCCCATAAAAACAGTTTATCTGAGTAAAGTGTAATTAGTACATAGTATAATTACAGCGGCATGGCCGACGATTTTGTGGGAATCTTGGCTGGACTCCTGCAATTAAGGCCGGCTTTAGCTGTGGCCGGTAGCGGATCCAATTACCGGGAGAAGGGGTGAAGGAGAGACGACGGAAGACCTGATAATCCATTAGTGTCTTATGGCGAGAGCCTTGAGTGAGAACAATTGCAACTGACTTCACAACTGTCGCTAGATGATCCGATCGGCTTCACAAAGGTAAAGAAGCAAAGGAACTAAGCAACTGGGTTTTTTGTTAACATGCATTGACCCAAACTCACTAGGTAATGTATTTGTTGTTTGAAAAATTACGCCTGCTCACGGGACACACACGTAGCTTCAAATATGAGCGTTGATACACTAGCAGCCTGCAACTAGTAGTAGCCTAATAAGGTTAGTTAGAAGTACGTCCAAATATTACACTTGGAACATACTCACATATTGCAGTACCTAAGTAGTAATACTTGTCAAGTAGTAATACTTGACAGGTTGCAAGCCCATCGCCACTTCTAGAACACTAACTAACTAACTACTAACCGGTTTCCTCGTGACTTTTTCCTTCACCGTTTGAGAGCTCTGGCATAGCGCACATTTAATTTTTCGATTGAAAGATCGGATTCGGACAACCGGACCTTAGGATCAGAAGGCGGGGCTACTTCCACTAGACCACCAGTGCACTACACTTTAACAAACTCTGCAGAAACAGCAAATCTAGTTGAGAAAAATTATAAAAGTAACTATACATTTGTTGAACAAAAACTTGCAAAAATACATCTGCGAAAAACAGATTAGGGTTGTGAAACTAAGAAATGAGGACGCCTACCAAGAGAGTATGTCTTTTAAATTCAGTTTTTTTGGAAGAAATTTAACGTAGATATAGGTATTACTGGCTGTATATATGCTATGGAGCTTATAAGTATATTTGTTTAAAGTAAGTAGTGGGTATCTCGCTACCGCTTACAAAATGTACCCAAGTTATTTGGTCTTGTGCATGTTCATTATTGGTGGGGCGAGTTTGGCAAAAACTGGGAATTCGACACTTCAAGCAAGCAGTTTAACTCCAATTAAAATGCGGATAAACTAACCCTGAAGAGAGCAAGCAAGCTTTGGTCCAACTTATTTGGAAAATAATTCTCAAGCAGCAGATTGAATTAACAAAACATAATTGTAAGATCAAGTTAAAAAAACATATTTGTGACAGTTTAAAGTTTCCAAAAAACAGTTTTTGATGGACTGACATTGCTAGGAACGTAGGAATTCGATGAATGAAAATGACTCAAATAATTTCTTCAAGAAAGTCATGACTGATAGCTTAAGTATATGTAGGTATAATAATGATGATGTTAATGTTACGATGATAATGTATTCTAAGTTTATACAAAAAAAAGTATATAAGTATTTTATCAGTCATCTGGTTCCCATAGTACAAGCTATGCTTAGTTTGAGGCTAGACGATGTTGTGTAAAAATGTCCAGAAAAATATATAACTTTTTTTATTTATTTTAATGATGATGGCGATGGGTACTTTCTTTTAAAGGTTTTCATGAAACTATCTTATTATGTATGTTGCTTCGCCAAAATTTCACGTATAAACTTCGAAATAACGTGTTTCAGGGTTCCCCGCCAAGCCTTCCATCAAGCAATGAAAATTTCAGCATCTTGGCAGGAGTTTATCCAAGAACCACGTCTTAGCTAGGAATGCTATGACACAATCTCGCGGGTTGCCAAGCTGATAGCGTAGATCATAACATTGTCGTGGAGTAGGGTTTCCTAAAAGACGACGACCGTTATAAGACGGCTGTAAGGGGAACATGCAGTAGGGGCTGAAATTTGTATGCAAATAGTTTCACGGGGACGAAGTGGCGCGCGTTAGCATAGAGTTGAGTACTTCATTATTGTTTAGCTGAAGAAAAACGTTAGGGTAAGGCGCACAGTAGCGCTTTACGGAGCAGAGTATTTTGAAATTTAACATATTACCTGTCTCATTATACTAAAGTTTGTTGTTTTCCAGGAAATTCTCAATCTCTACATAGTAAATAAATATTTACAAATATGTATAGAAAGATAGATAAGTGCGTACGGGAGACATAATTTATCAATCTATCTTGACCGATTTGATGTATTTTATCAAACGTGACCTGCAATGCAGCGCTTTGCTATAGGTGATGAAACGATTTCGTCTAAGAGGTGATGGTAACCACTTTACATCAGGTGGGCCATCTACTCGTCCAATAGCAATCTCATAAAAATCTCAAATATATATGACATTTTGTGTGAAGGTAGGTAAAAATTACAAACTAGGCTTATGCAAGTAAGTATAATGCATTAAATACAGGAGAGAAAAGAGACAAAATCAATACACAGATCGGTAGGGTAGATTAATAACGGTGACGGCAAATAACGGCTGTAGAGTTTTATAAAAACGTGTGTGCCTGTGATGGTAATACCTATAGCTGGTGTTCTAGAGTGGGTGCAAAAATGTATTAAACGCTTTTGGCCCATACTTATACTGAGAAATCATTGTTAGTTTGTACACTGTGGCTGCTCATCGATATAAGCAGGTTCAAATATTTGTGCAGTATATAACAGTAGTGGCGGCGGTGCACAAGTGTGGTAAATAGAAATGCTTACGTAAGAACTGTTGAATAAATGGCGTATGGCGTATGGCACGTGTGTGACCTACGAGGCGATACTTTGTTATAGGTGACGATTATCACATCAGGTGGGCCATATGCTTGTTCTACAAGGAATAGCGTAAAAAACAAACTAGATTTTAATCTCACTTCCTACCCCACTGTAGAGATACCCGTATTGCGGCTAGATACTCTGTCGTAATAAGCTTTTATCAAAGTTTAGAATTACCACCTCACAACGTCGACGCTACATCATAAAAGATATTATATTACGCTGAAATAGAATAAAAGCTGTATAATGATCAGCCACCCGATATCCGACGACGAAGCCGTGCATGTGCAAGGATCATCATCATTATTTCTTTTCCTTTCGTTGTTATAAACCTATTTGTGTTTTGTTTATTTTATTTTTTGCCATCAAGTATTTTTTTTTCTGTTTTGACTTTTTATCCATATTAAATCTAGTTACTTACCTAATAAATGTTTAATGTAAATAGTGTTTGTTAAGTATAGTTCTATCGTATAGTTTTCCTGCCTACACGGCGACTTTTAATCTTAATTTTGTTTTATATTTATGCCATGCCGACATCTATATACCCCACTAGACTTATCAACATCTGTCATTATGAGCCTGACGGCCGAATACTCAAACTACGCTTCTATCAGCAACTATAATAAAAACTACAAAATAACTTCGTGGAGTTTATTGCTTCCAAAAGAAGTATTTAGTACTCGCGACCAAGCCTAGAAGAAGTGTTCCTACCATTTTATGTGATCGTTAAAAAACTTAAGGCTTGGTTTCTACGATTTTGCGTGATCGTATTTACAAAATAATATATCATGAAGCTGCAGTGTGGTGGCTTAGTAGCTGTGGTTTCATACGACTCGTTTTTAGAATCATAATTTTCACGAAAAACCTCACTATAAAGTTTCTTTTCTGAAATGAGTGCTCAGTTTTTGCCTGTATGAAATAGTAATTTGAAAAATTCCTAAAACTAGCAGTAATATCAAAGGAGGAAATTAAAACACTGCTGTCAGACAGGAAATAAAAAATCTAGCCAAGTGTGAGTCGAACTCGTGCACAAGGTTTCAGTACTACTACACGAACACAGATAAGTACGAAACTTTTTGTATCTATGTTTAACTTTTATGTTATTTTACACAATCAGATTGAGCCAAAATCATCTGAACTTATAAATATCCAAATATCTTATGGTCTTTTACCTGAAAAAACGTTACCTACTTTAAAAAACTGAATAAAATCCTAAAATAGACAGACAGACGGATAGCGCGGCTGTGGTGACGTTTTAGTAAGAGGGTCTCGCGTTGAAACTCTTTGCTCACGAAACCCTAAAATTCAATATGCGCCGGCAAAAACTATGACAAATCTGATTCTGCTAGCCTGAAGTATTACTTAAAATAGTTTTGTGAAATGACATTTTGAATAGTTTCTTTAAATCTTCTATTTTAAGGCCCAGTATTGCCCAGGCCAAAGGCCAAAATTGGTTCTGATTGCCTAGTTCATTATGATAGCGACGTTAAAAAATGTAGAACTTCTAGTAATTACCAGGTACCTAAATAATCACTGTGCAGAAATGTAAATTTATTTTTGCACCATTTACGCTCGAAAATAATCTGAATTGGATTTTTTTCCATTAAAATCAAATTGCAATAAAAGTTTACTCAACCGCTTGACTAGAACTTTCCCACAATTGAATAATGCAAGTAACGAAATAAGTTGGTGCAAGTAATTTACTTTCACAGGTCCCGTCATTGACAGAGTCATATTTAGTGTCTACTTGTGGTCAAGTAGATAGAGCGTTTTCTGTCTTTTTTGATAGCAACATAGTTTTTCATTTCTAGTGCTATTTTAGGTTTTGTCGTATAGTTTCGGTGGTATTTTAACCATCATTACTTGAGGTCTGAGCACAAAGTGTAAACAGTTGAAATAAAACTGTATTATGTGGTATTACGAAAATTAGGTTAGGTTTTTGAAGGGAAACGCCATTTTTTTCTTCCAAATCAACGACTCGATCCTTTTCAAATTGGCAAAACTGTCCGTCGAAACTCACTTGAAGATACAATATAAAAAGGATATATAAAACTTGTGTAAACACCCCATCTCGCGAGTCCGCCTGGCGATTTTCGCATGTATATTCTTACCCCAAAAACTTATCTTCAGCAAAATGACACTTTCACGCTGTAATGTAACAGTGTGACTAAGCCCTAACACAGACACGGCTAGCAAATGAAGTGTCAATTATACGGCGGGCTGGAAGACCGGAATTTCCTCTAGACCAGTGAATTCTTACTTTATAATGCAATCACTGCAGATTCTGCTGGCAAAAATATGTAGACGCAATTTTATGTTAGATTTACTTACTGTCTTGCAACAGTTTTATCATAAATTTTAATAACCAGTATTTTTACTGTTATTTCTTTCTAACGTGCGTTATACAAAACTTTGGACTACTAGCGCAAAGCAAAAACTTGTTTGATTTTATTTTAAGAAATTCACCATCAATGATTTAACCTAAAAATGTCAAAACATCGAAATGAATACTAAGGTACCCACCACACTTCATACACAAATTGATTATTTGTTTAACCAACTCGATTTCCACTAGTAACAGATAAACCAGCGCCGCGATATGAAACTGATTTAATGAACGAATGAATGAATATCCATTCAATCGTGAACGATACGTTGGGAATCACGTTCACTTCACCGGATTTATTAGAGTTCATTGTAAAATATTGAACTTTTATGCTTTTACGGCATAGTTTTCATTGGGTTAGTCGTAATTTAGCTTCCTAGATTTATGGCTGAGTTGGATCTTTGGTTGGTCCTGGATAAAGCGGTTTAAACTGGCTAGCTTGCACTATTTTTGCAGACTGCAACCTTTCATGAGCAAAGCGTACCTATAAACTTACCTGCACTAGGAAATACTTACTCAGTGAATGGAACACTAGTGTATCAAATTATTCAAGCAAGGTTGCCTAATTTGTAATGTAAAATAAAGTATTTGTCTTTGCATACATTAGGTACATTAACAATACAATACATTACATACATAGATATTTTTTATTATACATAGAAAATCCTTATGGATTTAGTAAAGTCTCATATGGCTCCGCTAGCACCTATCTAATAAATAATGATTAGTAAATATTAATAATAGAGAAGCTGTTTTCATAAGCTGTTTTCATAAGCTGTTTTGTAAATTAAGACCCTGAATTTTCAGTTTTTACGACCAGCAGCAGTTTATATTGGCAGTCAGACAGGACGATGATTGTACCTGAAACATAATGTATATTTTTTTCTAAAGCATTTATTCAGTGACAATTTTTAACCATCTTAATTTTAGGTGAATCTCGTTACTAAGCCGAAAAGAAAAGATAAAATGTTACGCCTTGGTTTCTACTGTTTGTTTTGTATGACTCTGTTACACATTAATAACAATGTAAATAATAAAGCTCCAGTGTGGTGCCAATCGACTAGAAACGCCAAACTCTATTCTAGAACAGAGCGTTGCATTTTGGTATAAAAGCTGTAATAATATTCCAGAACGGATATTGTCTCAGACTCTGATATTCATCAATTTCCAAGGTTCTATCGTGCCCTGAGCAAGACTGCACTCATTAGTATGTAAATGTATACCCTCCATGAATATCTGCACGTATGAACTGCAAGTGCACAAATAATGTTCCAGAGTTAATATGGAAAACTTGGCCATGATGCGGAGCAATGTACTTCTCGAAAATAGCCGAATAAATTTAATCAACAATAGTTTTGACTGCGCTGGTGGTCTAGTGGGAGTGACCCCGCCTGTTGATCCTAAGGGCGGGGGTTCAAATCCGGTCGTGCCTAACAGATTTTTTGGTTCGAGAAAATTATGTGCGCAATGCCAGTGTTCTCTAACGGTGAAGGAAAACATTGTGAGGAAACCAATTAGTATTCTAGCAGCGGCGACGGGCTTGCCTATCACTGCCATTGTGTTGCTCTAACGCTTCTAAATTGTTCAGCAAGTCACTTTCCCCATCGTAAGCGTAACGAAACGTAAACACAATAAAGATTTACACTGCGCGGCAACTAAACAACACTCCGCAGTTGAGTTTTCGATATCACGCAATGTAATTTGATCCGCAAGATTGCCAGATTGGTACACGTTTTTTCCCCACTCTCCTTTATCACATGTTATATAATATTAAGACATCTATTACAAAATCAATTCATTCTTATGTCTTGGTTATTTATGACGGTTCTCGTTTTATTCGGCAACACGTTAAAAATAACCAGATGTCATTACGGAGAGGTTTGGTTTATTTTACTGGGTTAAAAAAACAAGTTCATCATCAATCGAATTTGACAGCGATTGGAAAACGATATCAGATTGATATCATTTGATTGAGGATTCGTTTTCTGTCATCTTGGGCAGCAATATAGATTTTCGTTTTAATTCTTACCCTCGTGTTATTTTAAATTCTGTTGTGTAATTTCGGTGGTATTTTAACCAACATTACGGTCTTGGCGCAAAGTGTAAGCTATTGGAATAAAAGCGAACATCTTGATTTGAATGAAAATATTTCCCCTAAGTTTTGAAGAGAAACGCCTAATCTTACTCTAAAATCAACGACATCCGACTTAACTTTTTTTACTGACTCGAATTGACTAAAAACTTTTTATTTTATCCACTTGACATTAGCAAAAAAATTATCTGTGAAATGACAGACAGCCTGCCACAGAGAAAAAAAAATAAGAAGAGAAATTAAAAATACCCTGTTGTAAAGACTCGTTGATATTTTATTAAGCCGGAAAAAGAGTCCGTCTATTTCTACAGAGTATGAACTATACTAGTGGAAGCTAACGGGTCTGAGATGAGTGGTGTCTTTTGGTTCAATATTAGCATTTACTTGATTACTTGGTTTAATACTGCATGATTTCCACCTTAAACCCAAGTTAAACATTAAAACTGGAAGTTAGGATGTTTTGGGGAAAGACACACATTTTGCAAGTCGAAATGGTCGAAGATATGAGGTATTTAATTTTACCATATTAAATAAACTAACTTATGTAACGTTTAGCGTGACGTTTTTTTTCTGTATGGTATTGCTGGTGTCTTGCACAACGGTTTTTTACCGGATACAACTGTCATAACATCATCATACTTAATACAAAACAGGGCTAATGCCAAATGCATGCTTTTAATTTGAAAAATGTCTAGTTCTGGTTTGTTCACAATTCCGCTGTTTTGTGAGCTTGATTCCTGTCAGCTATCAAATCAGTGCCACGTGGCTGGCGTGCTTGGAATAAATATTTTGTAGTGTTACTGTTGTTTTGTTCTACCTAGTTATCTTCGTTCGAATCGGCTTCTGTTTTCCATTTCTTTAATAAATATTTTTTCATCTATGATTAATTATAAGAATCCTTGCCCTGGCTGGCTGATTGACTGACAGACTGACTGACATATAGACAACGCACAGCCTAAACCAGTGGTCGCAGACTTAAAATTTATAGGGTATATTAGTCTTGGTGCGTTGAGGTGTAAATAAGAAAGGAATCCCCGAAATTCAACCCCTAAACGGTTATAGCGATGATTGAAGTTTGTATAAAATTTCTCACGGGCAAAGTTACGCGCTATTTGCTAGTAAATCATCAAATAAATCGAAAAAACACTCAATATTTTGACGAGTGGATTTGTAATTTTGCAAAATACTTTGTTTTAGTAAATTTTCTTCAATAAAGTTTCAGTGACAATCAGTTATTGTCACTACAGTAAATTTTGTTGAAATTATTCTAGTGGTTCTTTTTTCACTACCAAAAAGAATGCTTTCAATTTTCAAAGTGAACAAAGCAAAACTCTATCATTTGTCCGATTCAAGCGTCCTGTCGGTAATAATCGAAGACCTTTGCGTGCGCAATAGAAATAAGCTATTCCGTTACTTTTCTGAGAACCTGATACTGGTATATAGTTGTAATAACATAAAAAAGGAAAACTAAAATGAAAATATTTTACTGATTGACTGACTGACTGACATATAGACAGCGCGTCTCAAAAAACTGATTGTATAGACATGGCATTTTTAGGGAATACCTATATAATATAGGTATACGTGTATATCTTAATAAGATGTATTAAAAAAGGAATTTTCGAAGTTCAACCCCCAAACGGGCACAGCAGGGGTTGATGATTGTATAAAAAAGTCGCAAAAAGGACTAAGTCACGGCTTAGGCGCATAAGGTCCCACTCGCATAACGTCCGTCCACCAAAATTACGTCCCATTCGCAAAAAGTCTTCTTTGCAAACTATCCCTTGTTACGTGCGATTCGTTAGGAATGATATAAAAATATGACGGTACCAATATAGCGTTCACCGACAAGGCAAGACCTAACCAATACATCTAAGGCATCGGCCAATCAATTATTCAAACTTCCATCAGTCATGGCAACCTTTCGAAAAGTACCTATCCAAAACAATTTAGTATTCGAGGAACCATACATTTTAACCTTTGATTATATTTCGGTTTTTCATTAGGTTTTATGTAGTTGATATATTAGTACATTTTTTTCGCTTTTTAATTTACAACCGAAGACAAAAAGTACCCTAGAGTAACTATACACGTTTCTGGAGTATTCGGAACTGGTCTTATTACACCCGGTATAATGACAGCCGTCACAGCACAGTTTGTAGTAGCTCTGCTTTCTGTGCTGTAGGTGGTGGGTTCGATCCCCACCGAGAACAAACATTTGTGTGATGAACATAGATGTTTGTTCTCTGTCTGGGTGTTATATTGTATTCTAAGTAAGTATTTACTAATAAAAAAAAACGTATATAAGTATTCTATCAGTCATCTAGTTCCCATAGTACAAATTATGCTTAGTTTGGGGCTAGATAATGCTGTATAAAAATGTACTGACATTTATTTATATTTATAAATATATGAGAGATTTTTTTTCTTCCACCACTACGGTTTAATAAATTTTACATTAGTACCTACTATTATAAGTATTAATTTTACAGTGAACCTACTTAACCAATGGCAGAACCCATTACTGAAATCGAACAGCCATTCACGCTGCAAACATTCAAAGCACACATTGCCTACAAAATCCAGATGGAATCGGAAGCAAACACTGATTGATCTAAAAAACGGGAATATCAAAGTGAAACGAAGCGAGACGGGACATTACATTCTCAAAGGGAGGTTACAACAGACATAGAATAAGCTAGATAGGTACCGCACAGATGTAATATTGAATGAAAACCAGAATGTAGGGTAGGTAAATCTTTGTAAAGGAGGAGTTCTACCATCATGATTATTTCTTCCGCCAAGCAAATTTGCTGTTTTTGTTTAGATTGAAACTAAAATTTAATTGTCAACATTGGGCCTATCTAAAATGTCAGTTTCAAAGAATATCATTTCGCGATTGACATGATCGAAACTGAAGTGTATTGATATTTTGATGTGAAAGAATCTGTATAGATAACTATTTCTGTATAACTGTCAGGGCTTCTACTCTTAGAAACGATAAACGAAGTTTCGTATTGTCGTTTTGTAATATACTGCGGGGCAACTCGGTAGCCGTCAAAAATCAAAGAAGTCGCTGCCTGACATGCCGCGTAGTGTAACTCAAAACGACAATACGAACCCTTATTTACCGTTTCTAAGACTAGACCTGCTGTATCATATTTTGTATTTTGTATACTAAGCAAACAAATGAATGTATATGAGTAAATTGCGCTTGAGGGAGAAATATTGGCACGTAAAGAGAATTTACGATATCCAGTTCAACTTACGTCTGTGTTACCTATACGAGCAGTATCATGGTTCATCGAACGTGAGCTAATCTTTCAGTAATCACCATACGATACGTTCACGCTACGTTTGAACCGAAAGGAGTAGCTGTGAAGAAGGGGTGAGGACCACGAATAAACGATTTAGGGGGCTAGATCAGCTAGATCTGTACGCCAACACGTGCAATTACAAACAGTAACTGTAATATGTCGTTAAAGATGCGGTTGCCAACCCGCCAAGCGTGGTGACTATTTTTATGCTACTGCTGTGGGTCATCTACTTGTTCCATCAGCAAGTTGTATAAAAAAAAGTATTATCATTTTATATTTTGGGTCTTATCATTGAGAAATTAGTAGAAAGTCCATAGGTAAATGATATCAAGCCTTTCACATTCGTATTACCTCACAAAACACGTCTGCTAAGGACATGCGTGCCCTACTGTTGCATTATGATGACTTCTACGTGCCCTATATTATTACTAGTACCTTTAATGCAGGCAGCTACCTTATCTTGCTGTTTAAAAAAACAAATCAACAAAATTCAAAACGTGCCTTATTAATAATGAAAAAAAATTAAAGGAACTCTCTTAATACCTACTCTTGATACCTAAAGTATGTCCGTCCTTTAGTCTCTACCCATTTTATAAAAACTCCTTGAACTTACCAGGAAGTTACCTTGTTAATTAAGAAAAACTTATTAAAATGAAACCCGTCAAGTGCGAGTTGGGTCTGAACACCACAGGTTCCGAACCTACAAAAAAAGTTGAATCATAATTCTAATGTTTTGGGTACGCTTCCGATTGCCTCTGATTTAGATCAGTTGAACTATCTTTATAAGGTTTGCAACTGTCTGTAAATAGCTCAACCGTTACATATGTATTTTGTACATACCAATTATAAAGACTTGCACTAGCTGTAATTTTCTTTGTAAATAGATTTTCAGACACCAATCTGGGCGCGGAACTCTAAAAAGTTAAGCTATCGCAGTCGATAATTAATTAGGTTGGAAAATTTAAGTTCTTGTCATTCGTGTTTTTCATCGAAATGAGGTTTTTTTCAGTGTTCTTTGATGAAGAACAACGTTTTATTTTAATCAATTTTAATTTGTTTTACAGGAGTGGCCACCGTTTTTTGAAACATTCACTTTATTAAACTTTTTCTCGTTATTAAACTTTGTTTCACAGTTTGTTTATGAAAGAAAAAGAAAATTATGATAGGTAATCTAATACTTATTACACTTATAATTTTTGTCCTGAGGGACTGACTTATAGACAACGCACAGCTTAAACGACTGGTCGGAGAGACTTAACATTTTCAGGGTATATATTGGTCGTGTGTGTAATTATTATAATGGTCATCTTGTGGGAACGACTTCGCCTTCTGGTCCTAAGATCGTGAGTAACAATGGATTAAAAAGATAGATAACAGTTTGATAAAAAAAAGTTTAGTAAAAGTTTATATAAAATTACCTATAAATATTTTTTTTTTGCAATTTGTCACATAAAAAATACCAGTTACTACAAAATATGTGTGTGTCAAAAGTAATATGTGGACGTACTTACCTCTGACTACCCCTTATAAATAAACTCAAAGAATCTTGATTTCGTAAAATCATCAGTAAGTAGCAAAAAAGATACTACAACAGCAAATAGCAAGGTAGTTGTTATAGATAAGTACTTACAGCAGAAATACATTAAAAACCGCTTAGTACCGGCCGAACGAAATATTGCCAACAATTTTGTCTGAAATAGAAAACACTAGAGACAATAAGGTGTGCTGAGGGGTAACCATGAGCTCGATAGTTTGTCATGCCATTATCCGTACAGTGAGCCACCAAATAGCCCGGTCCGAAAAGACCCAAACTATGAATACGAATTCGTTACTCGCTGTAACGCTGTTTATGTTACGAAATTATTTATTTTTTAGTACAAAAAAATCGAAAACAATGTTATTTGTCTAGCACGGTAGCAGCGGCAATTTTGACGTCGTTTTTGATAGTTTGCAATCGTGCTATAAGAGCTCACGGCAGCAGACGGGCTGAGCTCTATTTAATCTACTTATCAAAGTATGAAGCTCATCCCAAACACTCCTGTATCACCGCAGCCGAGTAACCGGTGGTAGCGTGACGCCACTGAGAGGCTTTCAAGTCTCTTAGGGCCTCACTCAGAGACTCTGAAATAGAGTTTCCAAAGTATCTAAAAGCCAGAGGATAGAGCGCTAAGTTCGGCTCTTACCCGCACCTCCAAAACCAAGAGTTTGGTAGCGTCAAGGTGTAGATGACATGATTGAAACATCAAATTTATTTGTGCTACGCCTCCTAAGCCGCATATGCATCGTACTTACTTTACGAACTTTACGTACCTAACGTTTGGGTTAAAATCATTTTCAAAATTTTAGTACCTACTAAACAAGCAAAAAATTTTTGAAACGAAATGTAGGTGAGGTTATTAAAATGTCTAGCTAAGATTACAATTAAAAGTTTCTATAAAAATAAATCTATGTTTTGTTTATTTTGCCGAGCGGAGTGTAAACGGAAAATATTGCTAAGGGTCTTGAGGAAATTTAAAAGTTTTAATTGAATATTAGTCAGCTGAGCGGTTATGGCGCGAAAGTTACTTTACGCTGAACTCACTTCCTAACGACAATGTAGAGTTAGTACAGTACTACAGTACTCCACAAAACGATAAAAAGGTTCTTAATGATATTAGTTTTTATTGTTGTCAGCAATTCTAAACTACACACGTACATAACTACATTGAAATAAAGTTAAAAACAACATACGTTTACCTACAAAAAGTTAAAAATGTATAGTTTTCAACGATCAACGATTTTGTAAGTAAAGTTGTTTTACAATTTTGAAAGATACGAACTGTAGGGGATTCTGAGTATTTTTCGTTTTTCGGATACCAGATTTCGGCTAGCGAGCTCGAATTTTTTTTATGGGGATACGATGTTTATTTCAAGTGTGCACGTTGCGCTTGTATTTATTTTTACGAAGTTGTCTTACTGAAACGTGACGATACATTAGTGTCAGAAACTTACCAGATTGAAGTTCCTAACGAAACAGCCGGGCTTTTGAGAAAAAATGTAATTAAATTTGAAGGTTCTTTTACAAGTTTCCTGTAAGTAGGTGCAGTCCCTTGTAGTAAGATACAGTTAATAAGTACTTAATTACCTACTTACGACCTCATGAGGTCCCGTACCAAGTCGGAAAATGCATTTATTATCTATGTAATGGTGTTCCTTTTACTCGTTTAGGTACGATAGTTTTTAAATCATTGAAATCGTTCCATTGGTTGCGAAGATATTACACATTTCGTACCAGCCAACCGCGGGCCGGCCGAATAGCTAATCGTGACGTCACGATTCCTTTGCGCCCACGCGCGCGCTCTCCGCCATTCATTTATTAAAGTTCACTCGATCTGCGCGGGTCGTGTTGTGGTTTAAATTTTTTTTTTTTTTAAATACTAAAAAGGTGCCTAGTCAGACCTTAAACCAGACAGATTAAACCTCTTTGGCACCAGCTCTCTACATTCCATAATCTTATTTTTTTTTTTTTTACATTAGATTTAGGGTTACCTACTTGTTAATGAATCTAATGATACCTAAAATGAGAGAAATAAATAAATAATAATATCCATGGGAGATATGTGAGAGGTCCTATTCTAAACCGCTCCGTACTGGAATGTGTAGCCGTAAGAAAACTACTCTTCTATAGTAAGTAGGTAGGTATACAATGACTTATCTGTCAGATAGTAGCTACTTACCTTGCTTTGCAGGGGGTAAATAGTATCATTGAGGGTCAGACAGAACTGACCTGACTTTGTGATAGTGCTTGATTCGAGTCCGATGTGTGTCATCATCTATCTATTGAGTCTGTCTGTATCTTTGGAATGAGTGTAAGTATTTAGGTACTTATCTCCATACAGTAGAGACTTATAGTAGGTACCTTGGTAGGCTGTAGATAGATAGGTACCTACGTACTTAGTTAGATTAGATAGTAAGTGGAAAATGTAGGTTTTATAGGAATACTAGCGAAACGCGCGCGACTTCGTCCGCGTGAAGTTATTTTTATACAAACTTCAGCCTCCGCAGTATGTTTCAGTACTTATGTAAGGTGGGCCAAGAAAGTGGTGTACCAGTTTTGATTTAGTTTCCTAGTCATCGAAAATTACAAGGTTTATACTAAAAAGATATCACTGAAAGAGGTGCAACATAATGACGTAAACCGAATTGATAAGTATTCATACGTCATAAGTCATTTATAAGTGCATGGCATTTAACCTTTATT
Organism: Electrophaes corylata; assembly: GCA_947095575.1. Lineage (NCBI taxonomy): Eukaryota > Metazoa > Arthropoda > Insecta > Lepidoptera > Geometridae > Electrophaes > Electrophaes corylata. Next base: position 8,737,983 of record OX352715.1, on the reverse strand, counting down.
ATAAATGGATAAGACATTAATTTCTGCAGAGAAAATTAAAATGTTTGTAAACAAATAAATAAATAAATATTTGTGGACATTTTAACACAACATCATATAGCACCAAACTAAGCATAGCTTGTACTATGGGAACCAGATGACTGATAGAATACTTATATACTTTTTTGTAAATACATACTTAGAATACAATATAACACCCAGACACAGAACAAACATTTATATTCATCATGCAAATGTTTGTTCTCGGTGGGAATCGAACCCACCACCTACAGCACAGAAAGCAGGGTTACTACGAACTGAGCTGTGACGGCTGTCAAAACAAAAGTAATAGGTAACCCAAATTCTATAGGATAGAGAAAACTGACAACTGACATTTTGTTAAATATCTTTTAGTAATTTCCAAAGAATATGGACTAAATTAGTTTCTTATTCTATGGTAATTTCTATTATTTTCTTAAGAAAAATCTGTATCCGCATTTCCCGTGTCATTTTTACATATACCTACCTAACTAAATATCATCTTCAATGCCTGCCAACTTGACCATTGCTGAAAGGACACATGTTTAATGAGGGATGCAATATATTAGTGCGGTATCGAGGAATTTAAATATATCGAGACGTAGTGTCCGGTTTTAGATTCGTCGTGAAGGAGAGGAAGGAAGTTTGTCAGATTGTAGAAGTGGGCACCGGCCTGCTCTCTCCAATAACGACAGAGATTTTTTTTTCCTTAATTAGTTTACCAACTAAATACAGTAATAAAATTACAATCTAGCCAATTAGGCTAATGAGTAACGTTGCTTTGACTTATTTTTATATGAATACTATACCTACAAAAATTCTTAAAACTACCACTATTGATGCAACGGTTGGGTTTTTTTTTATATTGGGTATGTAGGTACCCTAGGTAAGGTGAAGAAAATCTCGCGTACCTACCTACCTACCTACAATGAATCAGTCGTGCTCGATAAAACTCGTCAGTGATAGCTTTAGAACTAGAACTTTAGGTGACTATCTACCTAGGTGGGTAGGTACCCACTAGGGTAGGTAGATATAGGTGTTTTGTGTTTTGAAATAAGCTGTTTTTATTGCATACTTACCAAAGTTACCAACTGTAGTGTCCGACATTGACTTGTATTTATCTCGGTGACCTATGCTACGTCAGAACCGCGCCCACAATGCCAGGGCGATAAACGAACCTATTTTTAAACGAGTGCAAAATAAGTAGGGAGTATATGAAGTTTTTGTTAAAAATGTACATAAAAATGTACTTAGACCCATGTAAAACTACCTTACTTACCTACCAACACACTTAGTCAAATCTATACCTGTCAGAATTCGCACCTTTATTATGTAGGTAAATGCTAGGTTTTCGAGGAGATAAACTCTCCTTAAAATCTGGCCGTTTAGGTAAGTACCTACCTACTCTAGATAAAATACAGGAAATTTTACTGTTTTCGAAATCTCGGGTTCCTTTGTATTTTAGGAGTAGAGACTGCTCGCGCACTTCACAAGTGCAATTTGTGAGCTCGTCGTGACGTATTTCTTACAGTCAATGTCAAACTTGACACCTGAAACACGCATGACGTGCGCAGGAAAACATAACCTCAACAAAATCGATCGATTGTGGTAGGGTGGAGTTGAATTTTCCGACATGTCGACAAGCCTTTATTTTTAGTTTTGTGAAGGAAACGAACAAATTAAAACCCAAGTAACACATCAGCAACCTAAAACAGTGTCAGTGAGACTGCGTGAAATATATTTCGCGTTGTTAATTCGTTAAAATTGCAAGAATACTCAAACCGTACTAAGCACATTGTTTTGAAACTCCATTCTAGTTTTATTGATTGTTAATACACCAAGTTTCCTCATTCTTGTTGACAAAATTTATGGATGAGTTTCTAAATAAGGAAGTTAATAATCAAGCTATTCGATAAATTCCATAGCTTCAGTGGTCTACCGTCTGGTCAATTAATCTTCTCCACTTCTCACCTACCAAGCAAGGTATGTCTACCTCTGCAAATTTACTCCTTACTTTTTGGTTTAGGTATCAACCTACCAGGTTTTTTCTTCGTACTGGTGTGTAAAACAAAAGAAAACTGAGGGTTTTTCTGAGCAAAGTCAAAGTAAAAATTCTGAATTTGAATATTAAATTCAAAGTTATTGACAAATGTGAGTAAGAAATAGTTAACTTTTAAATCTCTAGTTTCAGCCAGTTATATTTAATTGTTGAAGTACTAGTTATAATCTTTGCCGACTCTAGCCGGTTTTCACCTACATTAAACCAGTAATTTTGATATGATTTGAACTATTTGCCCTGACACAATTGATCATATTCCAAAACTGTAAAAATGCAGTTTTAGCCAGTCATACAGTTCTTCTTTAGTGTATTTATAAGAATTTATTGATTGACCTTTATCACCTAATGAACTATGTACGTCAACAGTAAGTGATGAGGCAAATCTTCTCTCCACGCATAATCAGTTCGCTTCTAACATCCAAAATGAGAAGTCACACATATCTTGATTCCTATGGCCCGGCCAGGTAAAATATTTGCTAAAATGTGTACCTATTGTGGCTTTTGTCTACTTAGTTGTTTTAAAAGCACATTTTTTCCTGCTTTTGATTTGTTTTTTTCTACACACAAATCTTACCAGGTTTTTAAACTTGTATTTGGCAAAACTCATCTATTTACTGCGTTGTTTGTTTTTATTGTGTGTATATTGTTGTATTCTTTTTTAATTAACTAAAATAAAACATTGTAGGCCATGTAATTAGTGCACTTTAACCTATTTTTTTCAGCGTATTTATAATTTTTTTTTAATATTTTGTATTTCTTTTTTGTCATAGGATAATGGCCCAAATCCTAGATGGAAAGGCTTTATCAGCCACTATAAAAAACGAGTTGAAAGTGAAAATAGCTAACTGGGTGAGTCTTGGCAACCGGCCACCATCTCTCCGTTGTATCATTGTTGGGGATGACCCAGCAAGTCACACATATGTAAACAACAAAATTCAGGCTGCTGCTTACGTTGGAATCAATGCTGAAACTCTTAAACGTGATAGTAACATCTCCGAAGAGCAATTGATTGCTGAGATTCAGGAGCTTAATGCTGATAGCAATGTGGATGGAATCTTAGTTCAGCTGCCAGTTCCTGACTCCATGAATGAAAGAAGGGTTTGCAATGCTGTTGCCCCGGAGAAAGATGTTGATGGATTCCATATAGTCAATGTTGGACAGCTGTGTCTAGATATGCCTTCTATTGTCCCTGCTACTGCTTTGGCTGTTGTGGAGATGCTCAAAAGGTAAGTTTAGTGCTTTTCTTACCTCTCTGGCCTTTTTTTATTGATATAGGTAGGCCCCAGTCCCACATGATCAGAATAAAAAATATAAGAAATATCCTATTTATAGAAGAAAATATGCATATTTTCTTGCATCAACAGTAGGTATATTTAGTATGATTCCTAACCTATCTTCAGTACTGGTTGCATATTCATACATTCCTCATAAGAGATCTTTGAATATTATAAAAAACTGGAAATCTACAAGCAGCTTAGAAATTTCACAGATAAATATAGAATAAGTAAGCTAGATAAAAAAAATAGACAAAACACTCAAACTTTTAGGTTCAACATCGAAACCCTAGGCCGGAACGCGGTGGTAATAGGCCGTTCAAAGAACGTCGGTATGCCTATAGCAATGATGCTGCATAGTGACAAACGGCACGACAGTGGCTTGGGAATGGATGCTACAGTTACCATCTGCCATCGCTACACGCCCGCTGACAAACTCGCATACTACTGCCGAAATGCCGATATTATCATCACTGCTACAGGTAAATACATACTTATATTTTATACCAATCATTCCTGGTGGAACTTATTGGAATTTCAGAGTAGTTCTATCAGGGACATATAATTTTTTAGAATTCTTTAAAAACCCCATTTATGTATGTTTTGATCATCACTAATACATGTATACATAGCTATCTACGTTTTTGTAACTTAGGGTCGTATTATAGAACTAATGGTATTTTTTCTCAATAGTTCTGTTCTATTATTTTTAAGGTTATATTTTTTGGTTATTTAAAAGTAATTTTGCTTTGAAAGTATCTATCTATCTATCTATGTATATTTAGTACCCATTGTAATAAATGCTTCTAGGTACATTTTGATAGTTATCGTAAATTACCTTGCGAATCTAAGTACCCATAAAAATTCTGCTTCGAACTAACATTATACCTTTTACCTACATGTAAATATTGTTTTTGTTGTCAAGCAGTGTTTGGAATTTTATGTGATTTGCTGATGGAACAAGCAGATGGCCTACCTGATGTTAAGTGATTACCATCACCTGTAACAAAGCGGTGCCTCGCAGGATGCACTCCTCTGCGTCTTGCAACCTGAGGCATACTGATGTTAAGCCTCATGTGGCTGTAATTTCACCAAGACCTACACCTTTCAAATCGGAACACAGCATGCTGCTTGGCGGCAGAACTAGGCACGATGGTAGTAGGTACTTCCCCAGACCTGCACTAATAGTTCTAATATCTCTTTTTATTTTTTTGGATGTGTGTGGCTGAGTCAGGTTCTAACTAGTTAACCGATTTGAATAAAGCCAAGTTTTTATAAGTATATTTTGCACAGGTTTACCACGACTCATCAAAGCAGACATGGTGAAACCAGGGGCTACTGTCATCGACGTCGGAATCACAAGAATAACTGACGATAATGGAAAGACGAAGCTGGTCGGTGATGTGGATTACGATGGTATGTTCTTATATTTAGTTTTTTGTTTAGTTTTTTAGTTCATAATTATCATAACTGTTTATTTCTTTTTAGTTTAATTTAACTGTTAGTTTTCATCTGTAAAGTACCTAATCTACTTCATTTATATTATTGAAAACCCTCTCACTGTATAGGAGGAGGGCGTTGGTATCTGCGACACAGTTTAATACTTCTGCAGATGTCATCGTTCCCGACTTTTAGTAAACGTGTTTATTTTTGCTTCCTAAATAAATATATTTGATTTGATTTGATTCCTGAATAAGGTTCACAGTACTATGAGTTTTTATACTAATGCTGGTGGAATTAGCATATGGCGCACTAACCAGGTTGTACTAACATTTATTCCAAGGCGGGAATCGAACCCGCAACCTCCTGCGTCGCAGGCGGGACATTCGCCCGCCGCGCCACATCAGTCGTCAAATGACAGTTCTCTCAAATGGCGCAAGAAAAAATCGTGAGACAGTTAGTTATCTAGCAGCGGCGATGGGCTTGCAACCTGTTGCGTATGGAATACAAACTATTACAAAATGAGAGTAAATACTCAAAGTTATATTTGAAAATATCTCTGACTGCCCCTTAGTCATCATCCTCAAAGAATCTCAAGTATGTACTTAGTAGTTAGTACTAAGAGATCTGAGGGGATATCTACCGTACCTAAGAATTACAGTCGTGAAACTATTGCATTCTTCTGTTTTAAATCAAAATTCTTCTAAAGCAATGTGAAATAACGATATCTAGACGTCTTTATCGTCACAAACATACGTTGTATGCTTAATTCATTATAATTGTCAATACTACAAATATCCAGTTCAAATTGGGTCAAAGATAATAAAGAAACGGAAAGTAATGAGTCGTAAATATTTATGTAGAGTATTTATGTACGCAAAGTTAATAAAATGATAAAGACACAAATAAATTGCTGAAATTTCGTCACAATTAAAGTATTATGCTGATTTGAATAAACATGTTGGTTTAAATTGCAAAACTTGTTTTGCTTACAAATTTGGCGTAAAAGATAAGCCAAATTACATCATTATAAAAACAGAGACGTCGCTGAGACTTATTACTCACTAACTTACGTATGGCGATGTTTTTAATTGTATGAGGAAGTAAAAACTCTGGTGATAACGTTTTAAGACCGCCCGAAGGTTTCCTTACTTATAGAAAAGTCTTGGGCGCTATCTCACATAAATTTAACACCATCTAGTCTCAAACTAAGCAAGGCTTGTACTATGGAAATCAGATAACTGATAGAATACTCTATGCTTTTATTTTGTAACTATATACTTTGAATTTCGAACCGGAAGACGAAGCGTAGGACGTCCTCCTACCCGAAGGACTGACGACATTGTTAGAACCGCGGGAAGTCGATGGATGGAAAAGGCTCAGAATCGTTCTTCTTGGAAACGCATGGGGGAGGCATATGTCCAGCGGTGGACTACTACAGGCTGTTGATGATGATGATACTTTGAATACAATTTAACACCCAGACAATGAACAAATATCTATTTTTATCCCACTAATGTTTATTCTTGGTGGGATCTAACCTATAGCGCAGACGATAGAGATACACTAACTAAGATATGAGGCCTGTCGATCAAGAGCGCTTTTCAAAACTGTCGGCGGTAACGGCACGACACGACGCTTATCCTAGTCATAGTACTAATAAACTCTGCGTAACGTTGAAATAGCTACACCATGTCTCGTCTTTTACATTGACAGGAAGTTTCATATTAGACCAAAAAACATAAAACACGTTACTTTTTCGACTTTGAAGCTTCTTAAATATGTTTTGTTTCATATTATGTGTGTTATGGTACCATGCTACCCGTAGTGTCTGATTCGTACGGCAAAGAATAACACAGCAGAAGGTGTAGTGTAGACATGTAGCTGTTGGTCTTAAAAATACTCTATTTTGTCCTAAACAGAAGTCGTCAAAGTTGCCGGTGCAATCACCCCTGTACCCGGAGGCGTTGGGCCCATGACTGTCACTATGCTAATGCACAATACATTCCAAGCTGCACAGAATTTACGAGACAAGATCTTGCAGTAAGTCTGACATCTGTATGATAAATTTTCCTCCTTCATAATAATCTTCTTAGTGAAGTCTACTGCAGCATTGCTGGATTAGGTGCAAAATCGTTCATCCTGGATAACTGGAAAGCATATTTTTTTACTTTACGACGTCGGCAATCAAGCATGTTTGTTGCAATCAAACCTGCGGTACTTAAGCGATGTCGTTCGAAGACATCTATAGTCTCGTTTGCTCAGTAACATCTCTTGATGGTGCCCTGTAGATACAACTCTTATTTGTGTTGGTAAAAGATTTCCTAAACGAATGATTTTTGAGTGTCCTGCTACCTTTACTCAGGGCTGTCCATCAGGGGTAGCATCTCGCCAAATTTCAAGTTCGTAGTTTTAAAATGACATGTTTTATTAGTGCCAATATTTATAGTCCGTCGCATCTATGACATGTTTGATCTATGACACAATATTTGTAGCGATTTTGTAACTTATTTGTAGGTTATGGTCACATGACTATAATGCTAAGGTATAGAATGTTATCAAGTAGGTACTTTAAAGTTTAAATCTATCTATCTATGACTGCGTACCAGATTTTGTATATAGGTATGTTATATTGAGTGTGTCCGATTTTAGGTTGGCCGCACAAATACGGGTTTTCAATTTATTTTCCGTATTTTCATAGAGACTCAGATCTGTAATTCCGTAGGTTTCGATCAGACGTTCGTTTTTTTTTACATCCAGTGACATAAGTAGACGTAGAAGATAGGCAGTGGAATTCATTGCTATTGCTATTTTTTGCAAGAACAAAATTCTGTATTGTGTATATTTGGTAAGTATAGGTTTATTAACATGAATTCAGCGAAAAAAGTACATCATTTGCTGCGCGGTTCCGAGTGGATTTATTTTCGTTCATGTGGTTACTACACCAAATGTGCTGTGCGTGTAGGATTTATTCGGTCTTTTCCGTTTTTTAATCAGATTCCCGAACACTTTTATTGAAATGGGTGAATTCGGGTGTCCGCATTCCGCAAATTCTTGGTAAAAATCCGTGATTTTGCGGCCAGCTTTAGAATCTTTATTTATACCTGTATTCATGTAAAACCCCAATTAATTAGGGGAAAAATTATAATTATGTATTGGTGATTAATTGTAATCTCATGAATTAGGATAAGTGATTGGCAAAAAATATACCGGATATGTGCCTTCATTATAATCCGATATTTAAGTAAGTTTGCCTAGTTAGTAAGTTCTCACTATGCTGAGAGTTATTATAACGAAATCTATATTTTTTCTAAGTTAGGTATAAGTGATTGGCAAATAAATACTGGATGTGCCTTCAATTATAATCCGATATTTAGATAAGACTTGCAATAGTTAGATTTTTCATTAATTTATATACCTTTTTAAAAATACATTTAATAGTTATCATAATATCAATAAGAATTGTATTCTAACAGCGGCGATGGTTTTCCCATGGTTTCGGGGAAATTCGGAGACAGCAGTTTTCCTACCAAATATCCGTGATCATGGTAATAATAAAACAATATTTTTCTAAGCTATAATGACTTAGAAAAATATAAGTAAACTCTATATTTGTTTTAAGTTAGGAATAAGTGATTGGCAATGAAATACCGGATGTGCCTTCAATTGTAATCCGATATTTAAATAAGTTTTTTTAATAATAAGAGTAGGTTCTCTTTACTTAATTCTTCTCTTACCGTTAATCTTATTCCATAAAACAGTAATTAAGAAGGCTATTTGAAATTTAACCATAGAGTTTCATTGAATTTTTGTAGTATAATACCTACCTACCTACTTATTTATACACCTACTTATTTACTTATAGGAAATGAATAACTTAACACAAACGTAAAACAAATTATAAGAACCTTTTACCAGGGTAAAGATTCTTATAATTTTTTCTTATAATCAACCAGGGTTGATTGATATTTGATATAGAAATACATAGCGCACGATTCCACTAGGTATTTTTTTTAACTATTAATTTATTAAAAATATATGAATATAAAAAACAACATTGGTTATATTAAAACAACTTAGCGAGTTTTTATGCATTTCTAAAAATAAGAATTTAATGAACCACGAATTAATTCAGATTTATCGTGATTTGAACCATCGATTCTTTTATTTAGGATTGTAGTGTGTTTCAGTAAAATGTATGTAAAAAGTAAAAATAAATAAAAAAACCTTTTTAACAGCAAGTAATAGTCCTTATTAATCTAGTAGATCCTTGTCTAATTCAACCAATAGAAATGGTGCTTTGTAAAAACGATAGACGGAGTTTCATATATTGTTATTTGAAACACATTGCGCTGCATGCTAGGCAGCGACAACTTGACTGTGGAACGATTACCGAGTTGCCCCGCAGTGTATTTAAAACATAAATATGAAACATTGTCAATAGTTTTTTGGAGTACACATCCTACAAATATAATCTAGATAGATTTACAACTCAGGTAAAATGTAATATCCGTATCTCATTAAGTAAAAACTTATTTAATACCTAGCTCTTAAGATTTCAAAAGTATTATAAGTTATGAGTATTTAAGCATTATCCTACATTTGTTGCAATATTATTTAACTAGACATTCCTTACCAATGGAATGGCTGTGAATGTATTAAAATACATTTATTGTATTATTTTAGTTTTAGTTGTAATTTTTGTGAATATAATCGTCTTCCCTTTTCTTCTAAATGTCTGTTTTATTTTTAACCTTACCAATCTTTTACCCGTGGGTGTAGGTAGCATAATTTTATTGTTCTACACGGTACTGTGTTCATCTGTGAGGCTGGTATAGGTGCAGGGCAAGCCTACTCTATCTAAAACCTTGTGCCAGGTATTACAGCGTCCTGTAAATATGGAATTTTTGGATAAAGTCACCTGAGACATTATGTAATCATCTACAATTGATGCAAAGGCACGGTATCGTAATCAGGGAAGAGTGTCAAGTCTGAGCTTAAGTCGTGATAAGCCCCTATCAGACGTGCTAGAAACAGTATTGGCTCTATACAAAACCACCTAAGAAAATGGGTCGCGTAACACCAAACTTTAAAAAACCTTAATACTCAGGAAATAAGGCACCATGGATGGTAAAGAATTAGGAATTTTTCCGTGATTTGAAATTGTTTATTAAAAATTTATGAGTAGACAGCCTAGCCTATTCATATTTTTTAATTTTTCAGAGTTGTACAGGTTATCTTTGTTCACAGAGAAAATTACGCATGTAAAATAGCTATGTACCTATATTATGGGCAACATATGGTCAAACAGATAAGGACAGGAAAAAGTGGCTCATACTTATGTATGAGCCACTTTTATGAGCACTTTTTAAGAGGCCTGTAGGTACCCAGCAGTAGGTGGAATCAAATCTAAAACAATGCTATCTGTCAAGCACGTCAGCAACACCAATTTTGCGTCATTATTGACTGTTTGCAATCCAGCAGGTCTACTCTCAGAAAAGATAAACGAAGGTTCGTATTGTCGTTTTGAGTTACACTACGCGGCATGTCAGGCAGCGTCAACTTGGCTTTTGACGGCTACAAAGTTGCCCCGCAGTATATTACAAAACATCAATACGAAACTTCATTTATCGTTTCTAAGAATAGAGGCCATGACGGTCGGGTGGCTGTTCTTTATCTACGTCCGGAACATGACGGTCGTAGAGTCTTTGGAAACGAAGGTTACAGAAGTTTTGGTAGTAACAAAAGGTTTGTACTCAACCTAACCGAAAATTACGCACCTCTAGGGACTCAATAACACAAGAACTTGGTATATAGGTGCCTATGTATATCCAAGACGTGCGAATTACATATGTACGCATAATCTTATTTTGTCCCTTGCCCATACAATATACGAGGCCTCTACGTGCTCTCTTACTAATAAAATAATTACATTATTTTGGGAATGGACTAGGGTGTGGATTAAGGGAAGGTGGATGGGGCACTCAACCACAGAGTACGATAGCTCCAATGGTGCGTCGGGTGATAGTCTGCGTTTAAGTTGCTCGCGACTAGCAAGGGTATTAGATTAGCTTGGGGCTAGGTAATGCTGTGTCACAGCATTACCTAGCGGGGCGACATTTACCTGTGCGCTTTTGTCCTCAATACATTATTTTTGTGTCATTTGTAGGTACAGCTATGCCACGAATCATGATACCTGTTCTCTGGTGAGATGCTTCCTCCTTGCTTGTATAAAGTATTTGCCCCTCAAACCGCTATCCTCAATACGTCCTCTTCAGGTCATTTAGCCAGTTATGCCAGAAAGGTGAAACCTGTTACTCTGTACGGATGCTCTACCCCTGCTTATGACCTTAAAGTACGTCCGACTGGACTTGCGAGGGCACCGCACCAGTCATTTACGTGCCATCACATTTGCATGAGGTTGGCATTTCACTGAAACTGTTAGCTTAATTGTGGCTATTGTGCTTAGGTCCACCTATTTTGGCGGGCAGTAAACATGTTCACGTTTACAAAGTTTCAAATTCATAAGATATGAAATGTAAAAGGTTTTTATACAGGATACTAACGTAGGTACTTACCTATATTCTGGCTCTTCCTTTGTCGGATTCTATATTACGTGCGATAGCCGTTACTATTCAGGTCGTAGGAGCCCTGCCTTCTGCGCTGTAGGTGGTGGGTTCGATCCCCACCTAGAACAAACGTAGTTGTTCGTTCTGTGTCTGGGTGTTATAATATAGTATTCTTTAGTATGAATAAATAAGTATTGCTTAGTTTGGGACAAGAGAGCGTTGTTTGTCAATATTAATTATTTATTTATAATTATGATAATTATATACATAGGTATACAAGCAGACGCCCGCGGCTTCGACGTAGTGGAGGTAATTTTGCTAACCTTAATATTTAGGCGCTTTGCTATGATAAATATTTAAGGCACTTTTTTACTTTAAACCACTGGTTTTACAGACTTGAAATTTGAGATTTTCAGAGTATATTCGTCTTGGTGCGTAGAGGTGTACTAAGAAAGGAATTCCTGAAATTCAACCCCTAAATAAGTTCAGCGGGAGTTGAAGTTTGTATGAAAATAGCTTCACGCGAACGAAGTCGTGCACATTCGCTAGTTTTTCATACATATAAAACGAAAACAGGTTAAAGGTACCGTCAGTCTGGGTGACAACCTCATTACTGAAACATGAAGCCTAAAGGTCATACAACAGACGGTCACAACTATTTAAGCACTCATGCTTCATAAAAATAATGATTCGTTAGCCAGACTAAAATGAATACATGCCACACACATATGTGTACTTATTAGAAAGCGTAAAACGTAAGTACCTACCTTGTGTAGGTATATGGGCAAGTCTAATGAAAAGGTCTAGGTGTCTAACCTACCCATGCAGTAGACGGCCGTTGGTGGGTTAATAAAAAGAGTACATTAGGTAGGTACACACTGATTGATGAGGCCAACATGTCGGGTGCTAATACGTAAACAGATTTGTATAGACGAAATTTGGGACCCCTAAAATAAAACACATACATTTTTCAATGAAGTACCGGTAGTCTAGTGGGAATTACCCCGCCTTCTTCGGTCGTGCGTTCGAATCCAGTCGTACACCTATGGATTTTGTGTGGTGCTCTCAAACGGCGAAGAAAAACATCGTGAGGAAACCAGTTAGTATTCAAGCTGCGGCGGTGGGCTTGCAATCTGTTATGTATGGAATACCAGCTACTGCAAAAATGTGGGTATGTATCAAATGTAATATTTGGACTTACCTCTAACTACCAACCTTAGATATCATCAAAGAATCTCGAGTAGGTACTTTTAGTACTAATATATTTATTTCTCTCTTTTTAAATAACATCAACAAGAGTAATACAAAAAGTAACCTTAAATCTAATGTAGAAGAAAAAAACACAAATGTAAAAGAAAATAAAACACAAAAATTAGACTAAGGAATGTCGAGAGCTGGTGCCCAAAAAGGTTTAGTGTTAAACCTGTGTGACCTGTATCGGCCTGACATGCCGCCCAGTATAACAAAAGTAGCCTACCACTCCTATTATACAGTATTATACAATAGGTTGTTACTACTAATACCAACCATCCAATTCTAAATAATGCATTATGCATTTATTCATGCAAAGTTATTCAACCGCTAACCACTGATAAGTGAAAATCCCACACAACACCCTACCCTAGAGTTTTAATACTTTTTTGGCCCCGGGTCATAATGAAATAAAATTTGCATGTCCTTGTCCCACTCGTGGTCGGGATTGTATGAATGGTGTGTAAAATATTATGACGGTGGGGTGGATTGCCCACACTTATTGCTGAATAAATAGCCAATTACTGATGACGTAGTTAAGCCCTTCCAAGGCTTTCGTCATGACTTATGACTGCCTTGCTTATAGCCAAGGCTAACTGCGTAACTCTGTTGTTTGAAGCACGCAAAGTATGCAGAATGGCTGTTCATAGGTAGAGTAATCACAAAAAAAGGTTCCTTCCAAAACAAGACACACACGCTTCGAGACAGAAACGCCTTCATGATAAGAGGTAGAATACGCACGTTAGTAACGTGCACTACGATACACTACACTGAAGCATACAGGTGTTACGCTTCATGTGCATTTCACCGGCACCCACGCCTTTCAGATCAAAACAGCGAGCTGCATGGCGGCAGAAATAGACATGGTAGTAGTAGGTACTTCCCCGGACAGGCCCTTCAAAAAGAGCTCTACTACTACACTACCTCTGAAAATATCGACAGTAGAGATCTTAGAGCACGTCCACGGTTGATGTACTTTGTTATTAGATGATGCAATAAGAGGTAACCGTCCAACATCAGGTGGAACATCTGCTTGTAGATTTACTATGTTTATGGCCTTATTAAAATAATAATAATAATAATGCTGGACAGTCCACACAGCATCATCTACCCCAAGCTAAGCAGAGCTTGTGTTATGGGTACGATGACTGAAATACATTACATATATAGATATTTTTTATTATACATAGAAAACACCCAGAACTCCCGGAATAAATATTTGCAGATCGTACAAACATTTGTCCCAAGGCGGGATCGAACCCGCAACCTCTTGCGTCGCAAGCGGACATTCGCCCGCCGCGCCACATCGGTCGTCAAAACATAATGTTAGTTCTTAGAACTTATAATTAGAATACTGGGAAGTACAAGTTTCATCCTTCAAATTAGCTTCCACAAAGACCTTGAATAACCTTGGAAAAAGAAAAGAGTCTTCAATCTTTTATCGATTCCAATATAGTTTTCAATAGCGTTCAAGTACTTTTGTGATCAAAACCATAAGGCTTTACAAGATGTATTTGCGACTTCTAAACGATCAATAACAAGTTTAATAGTTAATTACAATCCGTGCGATTGTTTTCAGGTGCACTCCAGAGCGTTCATCAAATAGATTAAAAAAATCCCTTGTTGCTACTACCTACTTTACAATTTACGTGTTACTACTTGCTTACTTAATTAAAAGAACCTATAATAATATTTCAAAAATAACGTGCATCAGAAATGAGGAAACCTGTAGAAGAACCAAGGTCACCGACATAGCTCTCAGAGTTAGCAAGTTGAACTGGCAACGGGCAGGCCATATAGCTCGCAGAACCAACAACCACTGAAGAGATCAAGGGTAAGACGTCCCCCTCCCCGATGGACTGACGATATTGTTAGGCTCGCGGGAAGTTGATCGATTGAAAGGGCCCAAAATTGTTCTTACTGGAAACGTGTGGGGGAGGAGTTTAACAGGCTGATGATGATGATGATGACTATAATATTTTCAAACTGGAAGTGATTAACCACTTGTTAATCACTTCCAGTTTCGGTAGAAGCCGCCTCGTTGGCAAAGCCAACGCCATCAATTAGGATATTCGTCAATAATTATTGAGCGTTTGAACGCAGTTTATGGTGTACAATGGTCTCGTCTGCTACGAAGCCTTTTTAAAAATAGCGATTTCTAGTCGTTTCTTAATAAAACTGGTTCACGTTGCAAGTTACCTACCTTTCATCGCGAAAATCTCGACTGCATTGTGGAGTTTATGCATCATTTTACGGTAGACTTGATGCTACTGTGAAATAATTTATTTACCTTCTACTTTTTCTTTTCCAAGTACCAATTTATCTATATTCTTATTTCGTAATTAGGTAGGCTCCCACCTTCTTAAGTAGGTACAAACTAATCAGCTCCTAAAACACGTTTGTAAACTCTCAAAAACGACTTAGATGTGCAGATTTAAATTTAAAATTAAAATTGAGTAATGGTTTTGGGGTTGAAAAAAAGGGGTTCCCCTATTTATCTACCGTATACCGTGGTGTAAGAATTAAAAGTACACAGTCAATTTGAAATTACTGTTTTGATCACCTATGGTGGAGCAACTGACGTTTAAACTGGTTGACACGCAAGAGTTGTAGGTACGATTCCTGCGTCTAGGCTAATGGTTGCGTGTGAAACTTTCATGTTGGTAAGTATACCCACGTCACTAACGGTGTTACGACGACTCTCTTATCGAAATCGATCAGCTGCTTTGATATTCTAAAAGTCAAAGTGTACGAAGGTACACTTTTTCATCTACCTCACCTTGAGGTTTCTAGGTTGGCTGTATTGAGCTTGCTTCAATACAGCCAACGAAACGAAAACAGCCAAGCAATTTCCAATAACAAACTCAACCGTACCTACATTAGTTTACCAAACGGTAGTCCCAACATATTAAAATGGAATCGATGCGCCGCGACAATTGCAGAAGCCAACAAATGCCGCTGGAGCGATGCGCATGGTATTGTAGCTGCCTCGGAATATAGGTACCGAGCCTGTGGTCCAAGTCATAAAATATGACAGAGCGTGACCAAGAATGAGGCGACAACGTCACGCTCTATGGAAGAAGGCACTTAGATTGGGACTTTTAGTGACTCAAAATTGGAAACCATTCAAATAGGCCTCTGTAGGTCTCATACAGTATTAATAGATATGATTGATTATGAATTTGACTGTCGTAATTTGACAAAACCTGAATTCTGCAATATTTCTATAGGTACACTATAAAATTATGTAATTACCTATTAAATTTTACATTATATCTTAGCATTCATAATAATATTAATGGTGGACAATCTACACAGTATCATCTAACCCCAAGCGAAGCAGTTAAGCTTGTGTTATGTGTATATAACACAAGCTCTGTAATGACATGCATAGATATTTTTTGTGATACATAGAAAATACCCAGAGCACCCCGAATAAATATTTGCAGATTTTTAAACATTTATCCCAAGGTAGAAATCGAACCCGCAACTCCCTGCGTCGCAGGCGGACATTTGCCCGCTGCGCCACATTGGTTGTCTTTTGGGCCCCTGATCTCAACCATTCATGATCAAATCAATTTAAATCGCTCGTGACCAAGTCTTGGACCACAAACCTTGATACCGCTGGAACCAATACCTAACAAGCATTACCAATGCAATAAGCAACCAAATAGCTCGTTGCAAATGCCCATGCATTCTTTGTAAAGAGACAAGAGACCAAGGTATTATAGTGATCATGAGTTGCTTTTTTTATTGAAAGCAATTTTGTTGGAAGTTTATTAAAGTTGCTTTAGCAGGCGAGAAAGAAGTCTTGTAGAAAGAAAATCAGAATGTAAGTATAGTTTTTACGGTACGTACGTATAAATAGCATGTCGAAGCTGATCTAATTACCTAGCTTTTACCTACACGAAACCTGGCTATTATGTACCTACCTACTTACCATTGATTAGCCGTCAGTCTGGCCTAGTTTAGTACCGAACCCCTTTTCTAATTTGTCTATTATTCATTGGATTGGGCTCGAAGGCTGAAAAGGTGTAATTTGTTCATATTTGAGGTACGTAGACACGCAAAATAACGTATCTTGAGCAGACAATATTACATTTTTTTCTCCTGATTAAATAAATAAATATTTGTGGAGATTTTTAGACATCATCTAGCCCAAACTAAGCATAGCTTGTACTATGGAACCAAATGTCAGAAAATAAATGGAATGGAATGGAAGAGTAATTTTTTTTTAATAGATACTTAAAATACACAACATGTCACATCCAGACAGAGAACAAAAATCTGTGTTCATCACACAAATGTATGTCCTCGGTGGGGATTGAACCCACAACCAAAAGGCAAGTTACTACCAACCGAGCTATTTATGTAACATATTATGTACCTAATTATTATATCATTTTATTCGTTGCTGATGATGAAACTAGAATGAACTACCATCTGAAGTGGCTCCACTCCGCTTCGATATGAACTACTTTTAGAAGGAAACTCAGTGCAGGCAAGGACTTGCTAGCGGAGCAAGTCGATGGCCTACTTGATGTTAAGTGGTAACCATTACCTTATTACCAGGCTGATGGATATAGGAGTCCATCAGCCTGTAGCACACAAACGTGGAGCCTCAAGTGTAATTTCACCAGTACCCCCGCTCTTCAAACCGGACACAACATAGCTCAGCAAGCTGCTTGGCGGCAGAAATAAGCATGGTGGTAGTACTTCCCCGGACGAGCCCTTACTAAAAACTCTATTACTACTAAGCTAAGCTAAGTGCTTATTCCTGACTAACATTCGCTGTCTGCAGACCCTTGAAGGACGACTGTGGCAAACCCCTCCAAATATATAATAAATAATAAATAAATAATGCTGGACAATCCACACAGCATCATCTAGCCCCAAGCTAAGCAGAGCTTGTGTTATGGGTACTAGATGACTGATATATTTAATACAATACTATATTACATACATAGATATTTTTTATTATACATAGAAAATACCCAGAACACCCGGAATAAATATTTGCAGATCGTACAAACATTTATCCCAAGGCGGGAATCGAACCCGCAACCTCCTGCGTCGCAGGCGGACAATCGCCCGCCGCGCCACATCGGTCGTCGATATTGAATCCGATATCCATCGGTAGGTACTCATTTGTGCATATGATGCATAATATTATGGTGCATATGCATATGGTGTTATTTGTACTTATTTGCATTATAAAATAAATATTTGAAGACATTTCTATTTTTAGACGGATGACGTGGTTTTACAGGTACCTTAGGATTTTAAAGACAGTCGTCGCCAAATAACAAAGATAAGATAAGTACCATTCGCAAAAGGAAATTGCGCACCATACGTTCTACGATATTCCATCATTATACATTTTACAGCACGTATAAAATATTTATTTGACTAATACCCAATGGTATACGTTGGAGAACGGCACTTATTGAAGAGACAAGATGACTAAGCTTCGTGGATGTGGTAAACTGTGGTAGACTGGACATATATTTCAAAATGTGGGTATGTGCTATACTTGGATGTGGCTCTGACTGCCCCCATAGACATTCTCAAAGAACCTTGAGCTGGTCCTACTTGAAGAGATTTGAAGGGATATCTACCGTACTGTTGGGATATTTAAGTCGTGAGGCTGCTTCTGAATTTCTGTTTTTCATCACTTGGGTGTAACAAAATCGTGGATTTTTAGCTAAGCTTTGAAGCTGACTTAGTGACCTAAAAAGAACAAGTCACACGACAATCCAAGCTTTCTATAATCCGTTCTGAAACTCTAAGATCTGTGAGCGCATGGATACAACTCTTTAAGTTGTACTAAAATTTTCATGTCGCTATAAAATCCTTGAGACAGTGTTGGCTCGTCAAAATATAATATTAGAATGAAAGGCTTTCAGTGCTGTTGTAAGAAGGCTTTTAGGAAGATGTGTCAAAGAGGATGGTGCTAGTCCAGGAATTCCCAGGAGGATTGCGCATATCAAAGCTTCTAAAGGTAAATAAGCCTAGGAAACAAGTTAGAACTCGAGAAGCGGAAGACGTTGTCTTAAAGCTATCCCAGATGTAATACATGTAAAATCACTAAATATATTGAAATAAAAACATAGCATAAACATTTACATACTTTATTTTACACAAATATTGAACATAATTTATATAACATACCATAGAGAACAGAGTTATATTATTATGTGTAAAATAACTAAAAATTTTCTTACTGTAGGTTTATAGCACAGGTACAAAACATCCGCAGGCAACGTTACCTTTTTGGATAGGTATACTAATTCTACTTATTCTTGGGCCGGCCATGTTTACCATAGAACCGACAATCGTTGGAGCAAACGAATACTTATGTGGAAACCACGTTTAGGTAAGCGTAGTGTAGGACGCCCTCTGGCAAGGTGGAGCGACGATCTGCGCAATGTAGTTGGTAGTTGGTTCTTCTAGGCTTGGTCGCGAGGAACTGGCGCTTAGATTCA
This sequence comes from Electrophaes corylata, assembly GCA_947095575.1. Taxonomy (NCBI): domain Eukaryota; kingdom Metazoa; phylum Arthropoda; class Insecta; order Lepidoptera; family Geometridae; genus Electrophaes; species Electrophaes corylata. The sequence continues at coordinate 8,718,887 of OX352715.1, read as the reverse complement.
CCTAGATTTAAGACGTTTCAAGATGATCCCTACGGATATTACTGAATAAATGATTTTTGACTTTGACTTTGACTTTGGAAAACAATGAATGAGAAGAGCCGAAAACTGGGCTCAGTGGCGCATCTTGGGAAAGATCTACGTCTGACTAATTATTATTCTAAGTCCTTAGTCAGCAAAAATAATGATCAATAATATAGTATCCAGTAACCGATGTGGATGAAATTTAGAATAAGCATAGATTAAAACTTAGATTTACATATAGGCTACTTTTTATCCCGAAAAAATAAAGGTCGCATCGAGTTTGTTTCGACGACATTTTGCCCGTATCCCAGATATACGGGATTTGGCTCGCACTACTGGATCAAACGTTGTAGAATCCGTTCGTGTTGAATGCCGAGGTTTTAACCTAAACTCGGGATTGTTACTATCAACACCTGTTTTTACTTGCTCTATTTTTAAAGGATAAACAGAAAAATGTGTATATTGCTATACGTGCTAGGTAAGTCAACCCTAATGTGGCTTACATAGGTAAAATGTATTCTAGATAAGCCTTGTTTGGAAGCCATTGTACTAGCTATATGTATTTTTATTATTATAAGTATATTATGTATAGTCTTCGGGGACTTTTATCCTTCCTGTAAGTCCAAAATTAACATTTTTCTCTATTATTTCACCTCCGACATTTAGCACCGGTGGTCTAGTGGGAATGTCCCCGCCTTCCGATCCGTCGTGGGTTTAAATTAGGTCGGGCACAAATTTATGTGCGCAATGTCGGTAAAGGAAAATATCGTGAGGAAACCGTCAGTATTCTAGCTGCGGCGATGGGCTTGCAACCTATTACGTAGGAATACTAACTACTGCAAAATGTGGGTATGTATCAAATGTACTATCTAGACGTACCTCTGACTACCCCCCTTAGATATCCTCGAAGAAACTGGAATAGATGCTTGGTACTAAGAAATAGGGGATGTTTACCGTGCCTGGGTATTAAAGTCGTGATGCCATTTAGTTTTATTTATTTTGTTTGACATTTATTTATAATATTTGGTCCTTTCTGTAAGCCCAATTTGTGTTGTTCTAAATAAATAAATTGTAAGAACCCTAATCTTTTTGTATTAAAGAACTACCTACCACGCTATCGTTTTTGAAACTATGATAGAAAATTATCATTATTTGGTTTGAAGGGTGTGGGTGTCAGTGAAATTACAGGTACAGGCTTAACACCTGTTTGCCTCAGGTTTATGTACACAAGGCTTCGTGGGGTTCGTGATGTGCGTGACCAGCAAGGCAATTCTTTGTTATACGTGATGGTTACCACGGCATCAGGTGGGCCATCTACTTATACCATACATCGCAGTATCTCGTATAAAAAAAGAAAAGGTATTAGATTTTTATCTTACTACCTATAGTTATTATTTTGACAGCCCTCAGTTGGTAGGTTGAAAATGGCCTGAAAGAGATGGTACAGCCGTGCCGCTTTTCAATGGACTTGGCAGGGCACACCTTGCCACCAGATGCTAACTAGTCTCATAGCCTACTTAGTAGTAGATCTGCCTTCTATGCTGTAGGTTGTGGGTTCGATCCCCGCCAAGAACTAACATTTATACATTGTTTGCAAAAAAAAAAAACCACCAATGTTGAACCCCAACTTAAAATTAAACTCAATTTAAGTTTGTATCTACATGAATAAGCATGGTTAAAATTCCTTTCATACATCGATAATACTACAAAGTTTTAAATTACAACATTACGGAAACCTTAAATAACGTCACACATTCCATGGTTGGTGAACGAAAATGAGTAATCGTAGCGTTCAAAAAAACACACTGAAAACCTCTTCTTAAGTCATTGAAATAAGGTTTAAAGTTCAAAGTTGGGATGGACGCCATTTAAAGCGTATGAGCGAATTGCTTTGTTCAGCAAATGTTAGCTATTTCGTTATTACAATCTTACAATAGAATGTTGGATCCTTTCACTCAGCTGATATAAGTAATTATAGAAAAGAAAAAAGCATCACGACTTTAATCCGCACGCACGGTAGACCCCTCCGATCTTTTAGTACCAAGTACCAACTCGAGATTCTTCGAAGATGTCTAAAGGGGTTAGTTAGAGGTATTTCCAGATTGTAATTTGGTACATACCCACATTTTGCAGTAGTTAGTATTCCATACGTTATGCATATATTACTAGCGGCCGCTTGCAGCTTCGCTCGCGTGGCAGTTTTTTTCCCGTTTCCGTAATTTATTTGGGATAAAAAGTAGCCTATATGTAAATCCATATTATAATCTATATTTATTCCAAATTTAATCCAAATCTGTCTACTGGTTAGAGCGTGAATGAGTAACATCCATCCATCCATCCATACTTACAAACTTTCGCGTTTATAATATTAGTAGGATTATTAAGCAAAGGTAGTAGGTAGCAAAGGTAGTGGGTTAAAATAATCTGTACCCCAAATAATATATACCAAACCACCACCTGATAAAGTAAATAGAAGACAATAGGCGTATATCTCAGCAGGGGTGTAACGTAGCACCCTGCTAAAGGGATGTACGATCAGGGTATACTTGTTCTGTAGCTCGTCTTGAAATACAGTTTTATCGTGTCCATATTCTAGCGAAGGATCGACGTTCACTAGCTAGTTATTTAAAAGGTACAAAAATATTACAAGTACAATTCGACGACCGATGTGGCGTGGCGGGCGAACGTCCGCCTGCGACGCAGGAGGTTGCGGGTTCGATTCTCGCCAGTGTATCAGTCATCTAGTACCCATAACACAAGCTATGCTTAGCTTGGGGCTAGATGATGCTGTGTGGATTGTCCAGCATGATTTATTATTTATATAAAGTATGATGCAGGCTATAATTAAATAGATACACACAAATAATTAAATAGATAGCATACATAAAAGAAGAGGTAGTCGAAATACACTTACGGAATTTACAAAAAAAAAAACAATAATATAAGATAATTACCTACATGAATATGACTATTACTAAAATATATTTAAGAACCTTTTGAACCACCCAATTACAAGGAACCCATTAACCCTGGAACCCTGCAGTTCCGAAGTGCCCTGAGCAGAGCACGATAGAACACCCATGGTTTTATAAATGAAGATGCGGTCTATGATCCTGTCTTGGGGTTACAAATTGTTATTAGTTGGTAATCCCGCTGAGTGTAATCTAGCTTGGATAGTTCGAGACCATCGTAAAACCAACAGATCAAGATCAGAGAAGTATCAAAACTTTAGTTATAATATTCACAGTACAACCTTACTCAACTTTCATAGTTTATATTGAGAATTCTATAATTTTTTGCAAAACCTATGGACTTTTTACTATATTAGGCCTACCGACTGTAACAATTATAAGAATAATTTTCACTCCTTTCGCTCAAAAAACCATTTTGTCATTGTAGCGTACCAGAGCGAAACTAAAATAGCATTTCCTTCTTTCGGGGAAAACGTAATTTATTTTTTAATTTTCGTCTTTTAATCGAGCCTATAAAAACACAAAAAGGTTTTATTCATAAGTAGAATAATCATTAATATTAACTCGGCTATTCCATAAAAAAGTAAAACATTGTATTTTTAGAAATGGAACTAAAAGCGCTGAATGCCGATCTCTTTGGTATAATGGGTTATTTTAGCCCCTTGTAAAAAAACTATTTCCTGACTGACATAAGACAAAATTCACAGCTGGTTGTAGAATTGTTGTCTTGGTGCGTAAAAGTGTATTCAAAACCAAAAAATAGTAAATATTTACTGTAGTATGGCGGCTCAAATACCTAAATTCGAGTGCATCAAAAATGTAATTGCATCCTTAAACGAGTACAGTGGGGGTTGAAGTTTGTATGAAAATTGTTTCACACGAATCAAGTCGCATATGTTTCCGTTTAGTTAAGAATACAAGCATACTTTTTAGTAGTAGTAGGCCCTTTGTGTAGGGTTTGGTGAAATTACAGGAACATCGAACTTGCTACCTTGTATATTCTAAGTTGATAGACATAGGGCAAGGTAATGGTTACTTTGCTATAGGTAATGGTTACCACTTAACATCAGGAGAACCAGTATGGTTATTCTATCAGTAAGTATGTAGTATAAAAAAATTAAATGCTGACTGTACTTATTAAGTGTTGTGCTTGAGAGAAAGTTTAAGAGAATTTTTCACCTACATTTAGTCGCGACGTTCTTCTCCGCTAAGCTTAGATTACAGGGTCTACCAAAGCTAACCCGATGTACACGAAAACATGTTAACTCTTGTAGTTAAACCCCAGCCAAATTGCGTACATAATTACGCCAGTTACGCTGAGATATAACCGTTAATGGAACTGAAAACGAGTTAAAAGTTTTAAACGCGGCAATGAATGCAAGCTGTCTCTCAATTTCAGTAATTTGGCACATTTTTACGACTAAGTATGTACTTAAGGCCTGATTCCTAAAAGTCAACAACCCTTAAACACGCAACGCGTAGTAAATCACGTGATCCGTTGTTGTTGCCCACTACCTTTACTACTATAACTAGCGAAAACGTGCGACTTCGTCAGAGTATAATTCTTAAAAATGTCAACCACCCTATACCCGTTTAGGGGTTAAATTTTAGGAACACCTCAACGCATCAAGAAAAATTTTAAATTTCTACCTTCCTAATACTCAAACGCATCTCAGAGGATCTCGTCTTAAGTCGCGATTTTTTGACAGTTTTCAATGAAAACCTGTCAAAAATTCGTCACTTATGACGTGCTTATTCTGAAATGCGTTTAAGTAGTCGGGGGTACGACCAGCGGCTCGTACCTTCATACCATTAGGCTATATTTTTATTCGTCGTCTAAATAATACCTTGCCATGCCGTGCCGTCAATGTGCGCTGGCCCTAGAGATGTACTAAGAAGAGGATTCCTGGAATTCAACTTCTAAACGAGTACAGGTTGAAATTTGAACTAAAATAAGTTAGCGCAAGCGAAGTCGCACGCGTTTTGCTAGTTTAATTACATAAGATAATTAAAAAAATGTAAACTGAACCAGTTTCAACAGAAAACAAAACAAATCATCATTAAAATCACGGTGACATAACAGTCAGTATGACAGCCACCAGTTTTTCAAAGACCGTAGCCTGAGTTTTTCATCAGCGAACCTCTTTTCGAGTACTTACAAACTTTTTTTATTAAGGAAATGACAGACACCTGATTAAATAGCTTTTTGACGTTTAAAAGTTTGCTCAAATTGTCACTTCGTTGTTGAACTTAATTCACAGGCATTCTGACTGGTCATCAAACTTATACCCATTCTAAAATAAGGGTTAAGGTAAGGTTTATTTAGTTTTGATAGCCGTCACTGCTTCGTTGCTAGCTTTGCCTTCTGCGCTACAGGTTATGAGTTCGATCCCCACCGAGAACAAACATTTGGGTGATGAACAATATGAACATTGATATTTAGTCTGTGATGTGCTTGTAATTCTAGTCAAAATTTATTCATTAAATAAATATTGACATACGTTTAACACAACGCCATTAAGCCCCAAATTAAGCAAGGCCCTTAATCTGGGAACCAGATAACTAATAGAATGCGTAAATACATATTTTTAAATTTATACATGGAATACAACACCCAGACACAGTACAAATATTTGTGTTTATCACACAAATGTTCACACAAATGTTTGTTCTTGGTGGGAATCGAACCCATCACCGAGCGCAGAACGTAGAGTGAATTTCCCCTGAGCTATGAGAGTTATCATCTGTTATCTGTTTATTTCTATCAGTTACCTGGTTCACATATTACTAGCTTTGTTTAGCATATGGGAAATATGGAGTTATTTTTAATGTACGTCAGCATTTATTAATTAATGGTAAGGGCTCTTTGTGAAGAGTTTGTCCAAAAACGTACTTCTACCATGCCTATTTCTGCCGTGAAGCAGCTTGGTGTGTTCCAGAGGTTAAATTACAGATACATGAGGCATAATAGCTATGGAGTATGCCTCAGGTTACTTTGGTCACGGGCCTAAGCCAAGTGCGAATCATGATTTGCGTAGTCTTGAAGAAATTTCTTAACAATCCGACATGTATTTAGGATAGCACTTTTCTGCATTGCTATATTTTTCAGGTACAAATTTCAATTTCTTTGAGATATTGTTATTATTATTATTTGCTGATGGAACAAGCAGATAGCCCACCTGATGGTAAGTGACCCATCACCTATAAAAAAGCATTGCCTCGTAGACCACACTCGAAAGCATAAGTTCTATTATTAAAAAATTACCTCAATCTTTCAATGGGATATGAAAGTCTTCTATTTGAAATGAAAGGTGGGAGGGTGTTTTAAGAGAAAACAACGACACGGAAAAAACAAATCAATTTCCCCCGTAATTAAACTAGAGAGGAACAAAGGAACGCTCTTAGGATATAAATAATTCAGTTCGTCACGGGTTGCTGAAGATCTTATTTCCTGAGATGTTTGTTTAATTCACGTTTGTATTCGATATCTGAAATTATTAGAATTTTTTTTTAAATGTACAAAAACATACCACTTTTAACCCTTTCATATAAGCCTCGTTTGTAGCGCAATAGATTCATAAATTGCCGTGCATATATTTCTTTGCTATTTTTTTATACTACTTCGCGTAACGAAATATCATCAAATTCAAGTCTCGATCGTAAGTTTGATCCAAGCTCACTACCTGGTGTTAAGTGGTAACCATCACTTATACTGAAGCATTGTCTCGCAGGTCATGCATATTAGGAACGTGCCCAACGTGCAATACCTGTGTCCATCACATAAGACAATAGTCTTAAGACATAGGCTTGTAATTGCACCCGCACCGTTCAAACTAGAATACAGCAATGCAAGCATCACTGCTCGGCGGCAGAAGTTGGCCCCTATGTCCCTTTCCCTAGGCAAAATGCTTCAAAACCCTGCCTGCTACTAGAATTAATGTCATTTCACACCCCTGGGTCATTTACCGACGGCCAAAAATAAAAAAATTATATTCGTTTAACGGTTTGAGAAACAAACTTTAGATTTTACATCAAAGTAGGTATAGGTAAATAAAAAAACAAAGCGTCTGATCCAATTTTGATGACATTTCATTTTCATCGGTTCATTTCTAATCGAATGAAAGTAACGGAAAATGTAGGTATCCTTTGAAATGAAAGAAATAATTTTCCAAATAAGTTTACAGATGACGGAGTTCTGAGGTAACAAATATTAATCTACTACGAATAGTCTGCAAATTTCTGAAAAAATATTATTTTACTTCATAAAAAAGTTAGCAAGTAATAATTTTTAAATGATATTTATTTTTAATCATACCACGTGACTAGAACTCGTATCTTGATTTTTGGTGTTTCATCATCATCAGCTTTCAGATATTTAACATCTACCTAGAGAAGCGGTAATGCTATTTTTTACACCTACGAGCATTAGATTGGGTTCAAACTCCAAATACACTTTCAACTTGGGAGTCAGCCAATACAATCTCATTCAAACTTTCTCGAGGCGGAAAAGCCCTGAAACCGTTTGCTACTGCCGTAGAATGAATAATACCTTCTACGAGCAAATCTCACTATCCATAAATTTGTATAGAGTAGTGTGAGGATAGATTTCTAAGGTTTAAATTATACATATTTTTCCTTTTTTTTGTGGCATGTGTCCGTCATTCGGAAAATTTTACCAAATGTCAAGTGGATTCAATGAAATACTTTAGTCAAGTCGTCGGTAAAACAAGTAAAGTCGGATGTCATCTGTTTTGAAGAAAAAGATGGCGTTTTTCTTCAAAACCAAAGGAAAAAAAAACCTTTTAAATCAGGATTCCACATAACATACTTTCATTTCAACTGTTCACATTTGTGCTAAGACCACAAGTAATGTTGGTTAAAATACCACTAAAATTACACAACAGAATTAAAAATAACATATACGGACTCGTGCACGAAGGATTTCGTACCATTATCTGTAATAAAAACGGCAAAAATCACGTTTGTTGTATGCGAGCCCCTTAAATAATATTTTTTTATGTTTTTTTAGTATTTGTTGTTATAGCGGCAACAGAAATCTGTATTATCTGTGAAAATTTCAACTCTCTAACTATCACGGTTCATAAGACAGTGACTGAGCAGCCTAGTGACAGATGGACAGACAGACAGACAGCGGAGTCTTAGTAATGGTGTCCCGTTTTTACCCTTTGATTACGGAACCCTAAAAAACGATTTGAACGTTATATAATTTGAAAGTTATATAATTTCAAAGATGACAGATAACGAATCGGCATTCACATTTCGCGTGTTACTACTGACAGATTATACCTATCACTTCAACTTACAGAAAGACATCAAAACTATTTAATTGATTTTTAAAATTTAAAGCCTAGCCATTTTAAATCCAAGACTATCGCAATAAAGTTCATTTTATACAGCAAACTGATTTGAAGTAGCGTGCCTGCTGCAGACAATTCTTAAATAAAACAATTTGAAACTGTGATTGATCATCTAACAAAGTTGTTTAATACCCTAATACCTTTGTGATGTTGGCGTTGATACCACTCGTCAAATTGTCAATTTCAACTTTTACAATGTTTTAATGGATTTATAGGGATTTTCGACATTTGGCAGCTATTGAGATTGTAAAACTCGTGTTCAAAGTCTTCATGACGTAGAATTTCAACAAACACCCATACTCTAAAACAAGATTATTTTACACTAGTGGCCGCTCGCAGCTGCACCCGCGTAGCATTTTTTTTCGTTCCCGTTATTTTTTCGGGACAAAAAGTAGCCTATATGTTAATCCAGGTTGCAATCTATATTTACTCTAAATTTCATCCAAATCGGTCCACTGGTTAGAGCGTGAAAGAGTAACAAACATCTATCCATCCATCCATCCTTACAAACTTTCGCGCTTATAATATTAGTTGGATAGTAGGATTAATTTAATTTAATAAAACTTATAAAGAAAATTACATCTACTGAAAGTATTTATGATAAGCATGAAATATTTGAGTTATCTGTGTGACATTCTGACGTACCATTTGCGTGTTTGGGAGCAAGGCAGTTATTAAAAAAAGATAATATATTTTTTTTAAATAGCATACCCTAAAATCAAAATCATGTTGACTAACAATAAAATAATACAAGAAAAACAAAAGATAGATGGACTCTGTGTGGAAAATAACACAAGAAAGAAATGAGCACCAACATTTTGATAAGAGAATGAACTATGAAACCTGCTGTGTCAATCCCCTTAGTGGAAGATAAGGCCTTTAGTAATATCTTGACGATCTTTGTAATTCATTTGCGCTTGACAGGACAGGAACAACTTCAATATTACATGATATCCAGGAAAGAAAGAAAGTCCTATCCAATTATGCATAGCGTCGTAAAGTTCCGATACAAAAGAAAACCCGATCGAGCGCGAGGCGTTTAAAGAACTCCCAAGCGATAAAATTAATAAGTAACGTTCAGCCAAACCCAATCTATTTCCAACTATAGGCGGCTCCTGCAAAATAATATCGCCGGCACTGGGGCTCATTCCAACCAAGTAGTACAGTTATAAAACACTTCAATACTCGCATAGATGTGAAACAGCGAAGCCAGACAAAAAAGAAAAGCATTAGTAATCGGGTCAATCTTTTCCTGAAAGGTCGGCAGCGCATCGGCATCGTTTCTGGTGTTGCAGGTGTCCATGGGCGACGGTGACCATTTTCTATCAGGTAGCCCGTCTACTCGTCTGCCTGCTATAGCATAAAACAAAAAAAAATATAATAATAATAGGTGTAGGTGTAGGCCTTCTGTGCTGTAGTTGTAGGTTCGATTCCCACCGAGGACAAATATCGATATGATGGAAATAGATGTTTGTTTTTTGTCTGGGTGTTATATTGTATACCTATTTGTATAAGTAGGTATTCTAATAGTCATCTGGTTCTCATATGATTAGTTCTAAGCCCTTGTCCTTACACTAGGATTCTCTTTGTGATATTTTAGAAGATAAAAAAGAAACTAAAAAGTTAAAAATTCTTAGTTCCTCGCTGATCAGGATTTTAAATTTGCATTTGCAGTTGTTTTACTAAGAAACCTAAGAACTTGACTTGTAAAGACTTGACAAAGAGATGCGTTTCTAGACTCCACTCATATATTTATTGCAGCAAGTCAGTACAGGCAATCCAGTCAGTAACGAACTCAGCAAAATTTATTCATAGCTTCTTCCCTCTTGTAAATACGACGGTGGGATCTACAATCGGAATTTCATTTTGATTTTAAAACTAATCTTGGGTTGTCATAATACACGCATGAAGTCAAGTTTTCCAAGTGAAAATAGGCGCGTTGAGCACTTTTTGGGTGAACAAAAATCATGGAACTCGCGTCATAGTCACCTGTGTGTGTATAATTTGTATATAATTGTGTATAATTTGTGTACTTTTTGGCTGAGATACCTACAGAAGAAAAAAAATTTAACTTTAAAAAAAGAACACAAAACAAAACACAAATTACAAATGGCGGCCTTTAAAAGCCAAAAAAGAACCGGAACCGAATTAGGGTATACATCACCACGATACCTCACTTATAAAGGTACTGCTACCGGCAATTTGTCAAACAGATAAACCTTTACGTGAGGAGTATTATCTTAAACGGCATTCATCTTGGTGAATAATTACCAACAGATGTTCTTTTTAGAATCGGAAACAAAAATGACATTCTTTTTTTTTTTTTTATGCAAAAGTTGGACTATATTTAAAGATTCAATAAAATCAAGGTCTAATCAGAAAAATGTCGCAAATTCATTACCTCTTACTCGCACACTATGCGTGAGAGCGAGAAGTAATAGCCATAGGAGCCATAAGACGCCATTTTGGATTGTATTCTATATTTGAACAGGTTTGCCTAATTTTTTCAGTAAGTACCTAGTTTACCAATGTTGGACTGCCCTCACAGCTAAGTTGGTTTTAGTTTTGCCTTTAGCATTGTAGGTTGTAGGTTTGATCTTGGTGGGAACCAAGAATAAACATTTGTGTTATAAGCATAGTTGTTTGTTTGTTAAACGTATCAAGGTATTCAAACATTTATATGGTTCTCTTAGCACAAGCTTAGCTTAGTTTGTGGTTAAATGTGTAATGTCTGCCAATGTTTATTTATGTTTGTTTAATCTATCTATTTAAACCAATTATCTTTATCCTGACTGACTGACATATAGACAACGTACAGCCTAAACTGTTCGCAGAGACTTGAAAGTTTCTGGCTATATTTGTCTTGATACCTAGGAAGGAATGTACTAACAAGAAAATATCTTAAAATTAAGCCCCTAAAGGGGTGTGTACACACCTTGGTGTTGGGGTGAAGTTTGTACGAAAAAAGTTTGATTTAATGTTTATTTAATGTGCTTACTAACCGTATATAGGTCTACTGTTATCCAAAATATAGAGATTTTATTCTATTTATTTTTTATTTTATTTTTCTAATGTATTTCAAGTTTTGTTTATTAGTAACTTATCAAAACATGATCGTACCCGCTTATGTTTTGATGGGTGTTTTATACACCCTGTATATTTAAACATAAGAAAATATTTGGCCAGATTATTTATTATTCACCCCATAGTCTCATAATATAATCTCAGTGTAGCTATGTAAAATAATACAATCTTTCGGAAAGAAACCGTAAAACAAGCTTTAAAACGTAATTTTATACCCGAAGGCTCGATTTGAATACATTTTCTGTTATTTACGCAATTGGCTCAGAAATAGGAACTTCTTTCAAACCGGTCTAGACAGCTTTTTCCTTACATAAGGGTCCTGTTTCATGGACGTGATTTAACTTAATAATAAACTACTGATTTTAATCGCTCCTCTTAGGTCCAGACTTTAAGGCCGGTGGGGTACCGAGAACTTCCTGATTTTTATCTAGGCTTCTGGTCAAAGTGATGCGAGACCCGAAGGCTGGTGGGTATCTGGTTCAGCGCACCAGCATTGACTTTCAGCGGGGCAATGCAGCCAGCATCTTCAAGACGCTTCCGATTGGTACTGATTTGAATTGGTTGAGCTATCTTTAGATTGTTTGCAACGGTCTACAGATAGCTCAACTGTTCATAATGTATCGTATACATCCCTTATTACTTATTGTATACTTGTATTAGTTATAGTTATTTTGTGAATCTTTGTAAATGTTTAGTTATTTCAAGCAAACTAAGTTTACTATTGCTTGAATTGTAGTTGGGTCTCGTCTATTGACTACCGGATAAAAAAAAACCGGAGAAAGTAACTTGTGGACGAGAAAGGCCAATAATGGTATTGGCCTCTCACGACTCGTCTCATAAGTTGTTCTCTTATTTATTCCAATCTCCTTGATATGGATCAAGGCGATTGGAATGAATAAGAGACCAACTTCAAGTCATACGTACTCCAAGTGACAACCAAGTATATGGACGTTTTCCTTTCTCTGGACTTCTGGGCGACAGGAGTCTTTCGTGTAAGCACCGCTTATGAAGAAAATGCCCTGACTATTTTATTGTTTGATATCATTATTATGTATGGCATAACCCGTGTTTGAGTTACACCGTATTTTGGGTAGATATCATCTCGGATCTCTGAGTACTAAGCACTGAGAGGATGTCTATGGAGGATAGTCAGAGGTACGTCCAGCGTAGTGCGTAGCAACAGTCGAATTCCTGTCAGCGGCCAACCGCCCGGTAGCCGCACAAAATCTTTCGCGCCGTATAAACGCGCCCTCAGTCTGGGTAATACAAACTTACTAACCATTCTAACCAATGGTACAGGGCTTATGAAATTAGCACATGTATGAAAAGATACTTAAAATGTTAGCCAATTTACGTTCGCGCTGCGGAACCCTGAAAACGCCAGTGAAAGGAATATGTATGGTTTTATTCACAAGCTTTTGATATTAAAATGTTGAGGGCTTATAAATATTTAATGCAATCTCATTGTGAGAATTCAGTGTGATGTAATACAGAGCGGGAATACCTCCGCTCACCTTCTGATAAATACATTAATAGCTGTGCGATAAACCACTTATTGCAAGATATCTTTTTATAAGAAGTAAAATTATTTTCAAGCTTGGAATGAAAACTGGATTTTATTATCAAGACAATTCTACCGTTCCGGTGGGTTTTAGTAGTGAGCTCAATTCTTTATTGACTCAGTAAGTGAGCCGAGGAGTATGTACAGCGGGTAACAACTTTTTTTTATGTTGTCGTCATTGCCACAGCTGATTTACCGCGTGTCAGTGTGTGCCCCCCCCCGCCACGCAGCCGCAAGTTGCCCCTGCGCCCAATGCCATCCCCGCTTGATGATGGCATTGCTACTGAATTTTGATTGCAACAAAATATACATAATCACCCTTCTGGTGAGATTGATGCCAAAGGACATTACGAGCATATAATAGCTTATATACCCGTTTATAGTCGCCTTATATGTCCTTGGATGCAACTCATCGTGATACTAGTAAATAAACAAATTTTCCAGCTTATGTTATGACTGGATTGGAACACACGACCTGGGAACAGAAGTTGAGATTACTGGCCACTAGATAACTAGTGCTTTTTTCCGTTTTGTAGATATAAAACATTAATCCAAATAACAATAAAAAAAACAATAATATCGATAAATAACAATAAAACATGGTCACACCGCTACAAATACCTATGTAATATACATAAGGACCTGTCTTTAAATATAATGAGGTAATAAATGATTTTTTATTTTATAAAAACTGTGGTGTGATTATGAAACTTTGGTCGACAAACTGATCGTTTCGGCAAACTTATTTTATCTATCGAATTTTATCTACACCCGCTATAGCCCAGAACTAGCCTCGACATATTTTATCGAGTGATTTCCTTGTCAGCTTGTCGATAAGCTCGGTAAAACTTCTCGAATTTACCGAAATTTATCGAGATTGGTATCATGAAACTAGGTTAAACGCCTTAGCGTTTAACTGAGGTTCATGATACCAATCACATAAATAAATAAACAACAAAACAAAACAAAACAAATACATACAAACAAATAAATTTATCGACCTTAGTCGATAAATTTATTTATTTATGTCATTGTATTGTATTTATATAATATGCAAATGTAATTTATTTATGTCAAACTAGCGGCCGCTCGCAGCTTCACCCGCGTGGCAGTTTTTTACCTGTTCCCGTTATTTTTTCGGGATAAAAAGTAGCCTATATGTTAATCCAAGTTATAATCTATGTTTATTCCAAATTTCATCTAAACTCGTCAAAACAAAATAGGGCCCACTTGAAATATTTCAATGTTTTGCCCAGCATATTTTTTTCTGTGTGTTTTTGTTAAGTTGAAGTATGGGAATGTTATGTAGACATATTTATGGGTCATTATTCACACTTAAACTCCTAGTTTACAGTAGTTTTCAAGTGGGTAGACAAAAAACAGTAATTTTACGAATTACCATAGAATCAATGTGTTTCACTATTTCGTTACTGATTGGTGTTTTGTTATTCTAACAAAGAAGTCACTGTGACCTTACCTTTATTTATTGTTTAAATTAGTGTTTGCATAAACAATGCCTGGTTCTCGACGCCACACGGACTACTGGTTAAATCGGTCTACTGGTTAGAGCGTGAAAGAGTAACAAAGATCCATCCATTCTTACAAACTTTCGCGTTTATAATTAATATAAGTAGGATTTTACATCGTGTTGGCACCATGTTTGTGGTGCTAATACGTCTTAATAAATAATACTTTTTCTCCACAACTTTTGCGTACATTGGTTTAACATTCACATTGCATCTTCAAAAACCGCAGACCAAACAAAAGCGAGATTTGCAAGGATTCCTCCAATCCCAGCAAGATATCCTGTATTTATTCTGGTCCGAGTGCACCAATTGGCCACGTGATCTGACTGCTAATACTGGGATCCATTGAGATGAAGCAATATCTAGTTTACGCTGGTGCAACGATTTAGAGTAATATCTTGAATATCGAAATCGATACAGTGTACCTAGTAAAACCGACTCAAATTACCGATTTCTTACCGAAATTACCGATTCACCTAGATTTAAGACGTTTCAAGATGATCCCTGCGGATATTACTGAATAAATGCTTTTTGACTTTGACTTTGATTTGACGACCGATGTGGCGCGACGGGCGAGGGTCCGCCTTCGACGCAGAAGGTTGCGGGTTCGATTCCCGCCTTGATAAATGTTTGTACGATCTGCAAATATTTATTCCAGGTGTTCTGGGTATTTTCTATGTATAATAAAAAAAAAACTATGTAGGTATGTAATATTGTATTGTATTATGTATATCAGTCATCTAGTAACCATAACATAAGCTCTGCTTAGCTTGGGCTAAATGATGCTGTGTAGATTGTCCAACAAAAAAAAAAAACAATAAAATGTGCGAGCAGATTAAGAATTGAAAGGATTAAAAAAGGATTTGTGAGTTTGAGCTAATGATAATGGCCGAAATTTCCTTCGAGCACAGAACGATAAAAAATAACGGTGGAAACCATTTTTTATTGTGGAGGTATCATTACTGTTTGGTGCTTAAAAGAGTTACAGTGTTCAACAAGTCAAAGGTTCCAGTGTTTTAGAATAAATCTTGATTATAAAAAAAAACTAAAATTTAAAATTTGAAGATTTAAGATAGATAGATAACTCTTTATTGATTACCACAAGTAAAGTACACACATTTTATAAAGAATATAAGGTAAACAATGCAGTAATACAATGGGCGGCCTAATCGCTAAAAGCGATCTCTACCAGGCAACCTTTGGATGGACAGGACGGAACATAATGTGAGATGGGGGGGGGTTTAAGTTTGATTATTAGATTCTAGTTACTGTAGTTGTAACCCTTCGGCCGTCTACAAAATCGGAGCTTCGTAACCAGTTACAAGAAAAACATAATTCGTCCTCGTACGATATCAGTTACGAGAAACACGTATTTTTTCTGAAATATAAAACGTAAATATAAAATAGTTTGAAAATTACAGCTAGCAAATTATACATTTTACTGTAGATTCGTACAGTAACAATTCAGGCATAAATTCTATGTAATGCGCACCAATATTTTTTAATATAATCCTACACATACGTGTTATGTAGATCACGTTTGAGGAACCTTTAAATTTGGTGTTACTGTAACTTCCATAGCCTGCTATAAAAAAAGGTAAATGTAAGGCTGTTTTATCGCAGTATTCCTCTTGGCTGGTACATTTATCAGAGTTTTAGGCCATCTTGTTATTTTTAAAGGTTTTTACTACTAATTGTTATTTGGTAAATTACAAATGGTATTTCTCAAGTGAAAGCGATATTTTATGAATCACAATATCAAGTTTTTCCATTATTTTCTTTTTATTTTAACTTCTCTATCATTTAAAGGACAATTATTCGTTATCAAGAAATTTGCTCAAATTAGACAAGATTAGCTTGTGTATGGACAATGATAAGAACGTGCGTATGATTTGAGTATCACTAATGAAAAGATAGTTTCTACTTACAATACAGCGGTTGAATTATTTTATTATTTATGTTTGGGATACAAGTTTTGCCTAGCACTGTAATCGTAGCCTTTGCTACTCATAAAGTTGAACTCGAAGCAATTGCTACGCAAAGGTCTACGAACTCGTAGCATTTGCTACGGAATAGGTATAAATTAGAGGTGGGAATGAAAGTTACTGTTCATAGTTTTTCTTTTTCACGATAAGAAATAAGGTCAAACGTGATTTATGTCGAAATAGTAGAATGTAAAAACTTTTGGCTCTATTCTCGTAAATCTAGTATTTTGCGTTCATAAAGACGGTTTGTTCCTGATTGGGCGCAATTTTCATTGTTAATACGCTCTGAAATTGGGCATGAAGTTTGATTTCCGGTTTTCCGGTTCCGGTTAATGCAATCTCCGCATTACTTGTTCGTCTGAATATTGCCTTTTTTTATTTTATTAGATTTTAATACGTCAAAAACTTAGCAGATGGCTTAAAAAGTCAAAAAATGCACAGTAAATTATCATCACAGTGCAGTCAAATCGTAAATGAGAAATGAAAGTTTAGTGAAAAGGCTCCGAATATACACTTATCAACTGTTCCCAGCGACCGCTTCTAGGCACTGTGCTAGTGCTGACCAAATACTTCAGATTACTTTATGGAAGAAAACTACCTAAATCTTAATTTATTTATAAATTATTTCCTAGAACACCGGTGGTCTAATGGAAGTGATCTTCTAATCCTAAAGTCGTGGATTCAAATCCAGTCGTGCACCAATGGAATTTTCCTTCAAAAATTTATGTGCGCAATGCCAGTGTTTTTTTGAATAGCCTCACAGCTTAGTTAGTAGTAGTTCTGCCTTTTGTGCTTTAGGTTCTGGATCAATCTGGTGTATTATATTCTAAGTACGTGTATACAAATGTATATTCTATCACCGTTTTGTCGTCCTCTGTTTTTCATAGTAAAAACTATGCTTAGTTTGGGACTAGATGATGTTGTGAAAAATTTCCACATAAATATATTTCTAAAGACAACTTTAGTTTTCAGATATTATATTTGAAATAGAATTATTTTGAAATAGAAAATCTTAATTCAAAGTATTCCTCACTAGTGCCCTACATGTGGACTTGCGGCAACGCGAGTGAAATAAATCTTTCACACGCTGCGACAATCGTACCGAACACTCGCCATTCAACTACTTTATTATTTAATCTTCGGACGAATTCAAATCATTATGAATTACTTCATGATTTGTGAGAGAGAATTTGGCAATTGAATTGCGGATTGAGGGCGTGTTTATACGCGCAGTGACTGCTCCGTGTCAACCATATGGCATACAGTATTAAGGACGAATGTACCGAATTTCGTGGTTTTTCAGGAACCTTTGCTGAAACAGGAATCACAGTGGTAAAAAAAAAAAAATCTAAAGCACCAAAAGCTATAGGAAAATTTTGACAACCGATGTAGCGCGGCGGGCGAATGTCCGCCTGCGATACAGGAGGTTGCGGGTTCGATTCCCGCCTTGGGATAAATATTTGTACGATCTGCAAATATTTATTTCGGGTGATCTGGGTGTTTTCTATGCATAATAAAAAAATATTTATATATGTAATGTATTGTATTAAGTATATCAGTCATCTGGTACCCATAACACAAGCTCTGCTTAGCTTGGGGCTAGATGATGCTGTGTGGATTGTCCAGCATTATTTATTTATTTTATTTAGTTTATTAACTACCAACCCATCCTTCAAGTACCAAGATTAGTTAATTTATGTATAAAATCGAGCGTAAAGCGGTTTCAATGTGTGCGTGCGGTACTTTACTCCTCAAATACCTGAATTCGAGCGCGTCAAAAATGTATTACCATCCTTAAGCGTCTTGTACTTGGAATTTCACTGGCAAACCGGAACACAGCAAGCTGCTGCTGCTGCTTTCATAGATGAGCCCTTCAAAAAGGGCTCTGCTACTACTCTTCTGTTTAGGCGTAACCATGTACCATATTTAAGGTTAAACGAGTCGGTACGTTGTCCAGCGTTACAAGATTTAGTACTAATTCTTTCGACGCTTGTAACTTTCAAGGTAATCTGATTTTACTGTAGAATATAGGGTAACGTACCTAGATAACGGCAAGATAATTCAGTATCAAACTTAACTTCGGACGCACGTTAATAAATAGTAGACATTAAACACTTACAGCGTTTGTATGGACAACGTACCGACTCGTTTAACCTTAAGACCATGATTACTCACCAAAATGTAGATATGTACCAAATGTATTATCTGGACATACCTCTGACTGATATCGGAGGGGATATCTACCGTCCTTGGGGATTAAAGTCGTGATGTTATTTATTTATTTTATTTTACACCAAAACCATACCATACCATATGAGTGAACAACAAAACACAGTTTTATAACTATGAATAAGTTTTTATAACTATAAATGAAGCATTTATTTAACACAATTAAAATGTAAAAAAAATACTCATATTTATTTCATTTCACTTTAAAAACACTCAAAAATGAACAAAGCAATAAATCGTGTGTTAATTGGGTCGGTGTCGAATGGCAAACATGTTTCCAATTACACGCCACCCGTCATTAACATACGAACAGATATGATTTAACTACACGGTAATGATATTCAACGATATTTTATTGTTTTTTCATGACAGCTCTCACAGCTTTGGTAGTTTTTTCTATCAGAGTGTTATATATCGTATTCTAAGCATTTATTTACAGATTTTCGAAGTTATACTTCTTATGCGACTTCCAACAAGGTTACGTCAAACGTTACCATGGAGGAGGTATGAAAGCACTGTTCTTTCTCTCTTTGTCTCAGCCCTTTATGATTCGTATATTAAAGAAGTTTTACTTCAGCCGTGTGGTTTAAAGTACACTCGTTTTTTTTATAAGTATTCTATCAGTTATCTGGTTTCTATAGTACAAGCTTATTATAGCTTAGGCTGATGACGACGAGTCTGGGCACAAGTTCAATGCTAGCAAGCCTAAAAGGACAGAAACATGGCTTAGAGTTTTTTGTATGATTTTCAGTGATCTCATACTAAATGATGCTATGTGGATCGTCCAGCATTATCATTATTGTTATTATACTTGCTGTAGCATTTACATCCAAGGCTGCTTTACGGCTCATTTTAGGCTCGAAATTAGCAGATTAAAGCTAGATAGCTTTCAGGTTTAGCTTTGTTAGACCTAATCTGTATAAAATGTAGTAATTGTTGGTGATAAATAAATTATAATAGTATCTATATACTATTATATTAATTATTTTATAGTAAAATATAGTTATAATCATAGATAACGACCAGACGATTTAATATCATGCTTAACTTTGGACGAACTTTATCAAACAGTGTTGTAATCGCACCGCAACGCTTGCTCGGAAAAAAATATTGACTAGTGTCACCTTAAATAAAAACTGTGCTCTATCTCTATCTCATTTTTTAGTCAGATGATTGTTTAATCTTACTAAAATCTGAGATGGCTTTACTTTCACACGAATGAGTAGCAAAGAGATAACATGAAAATTATATTCCTCCCAGATTAGCTACAAAAAATGGTCACACAATTTGAACCTTGCATCATGTATATAGGGTTGAATTCGTAAAAATATTAATGTAGGTACTCCCGTCATGAATAAGTCTTCGCACCTTGCCCGGTAAGACGTGCCTCGAATGACGAAGCCAACTATATTAAACAAGTAAATAATTTCCCAGGTTGTAAGGGATTTTCTTCTGGGATAACAGTGATCTTGAATTTTAAAACAGAGCAAATACCTTTTATTTTTGTCTCTAAATTTGGGTAATTCGGGGTTCAGCTGGAGTGGAAGCCACATTTAGGCAGTAGTGTAGACACCCTCAGACTAGATGGAACGACAACTTGCGGGCAGTAACTGGATCAAGAGAGCCGAAGATCGGGCTCATTAGCACGGCATGTGATCTATGTTCATTTCCAGCGGTAACAGTAGACAACTCTACTGTTACCGGCTCTCAAATAAGTTCCAGGTGTGTGATGATGTTTAATAAAATCGTAGGGAAACATTTTCATTTAAACTTTAATTCTAATTGCTCACATATTGCGCTAAGGCTACAAGTAACGTTGGTTATAATGCTACCAAAATTACACATCTTATTTACATAACATTACCTGACATCTTATCAACCGTATAATTTAACGTTAGCATAATTAACGCTATTTGCAACCGAGTTATAGAAGTCATGGTCAAAGTCAAAGTCAAAAAGCATTTATTCAGTAATATCCGCAGGGATCATCTTGAAACGTCTTAAATCTAGGTGAATCTAAGCGCCAGTTCCTTGCGACCAAGCCTAGAAGAACCGGCAAGAAACTTACGGCTTGGTTCCTACCGTTTTTTTGTATGATCCAGCTACAAAATAATAATAATGTAAATAATGAAGCTCCAGTGTGGTGCCAATCTAACTGAATGCAAGACATGAAACATGCTAAGGCAATTATACCAAGAACTTAAAAAAGGTAAAAGGGCTGATCGAGATAGGATGTACCAAAAAAGCATACGTCGCCACGGCTTAAGAAATCGGAAGAACAAAAGTTCGAAAACATCGCGAGGCACTTGAAAATCGGTTGTTCGTGACAAGAATAGGTATGAAATTAAAGTGTGTTCGCGCCAAAAAGAAGAATTTTCGCTGTTCTGTATTTTTTACCTGAATTGTGATTATGATTATGGGAAACCCTTTTTTGCAATAATAAATATATGTGCACGTTTTATACAACTCCTAGCCCGCAAGTCGCGGGCTTACCTACCTTACCTACTAGTTTAAGTTACAGGATGCTCGCTAACTCCTAAAATAAACTTTGGCTTATATATTAAGGTCGGCCTGCACAACCATCAACGTATAAACGATATTTAAATTTAAATCTTGCCCGTTAGCGCTATCACGATTTTTACTACCTATTTGTAAGAGATAGCACTAGCTTAAGCATTTGTAATAAGCTATTACTAAGATACAACTTTCTCTCAAAGTGAGTTTGTATATTTCTTTGCCAAAATAAATTATTAAACCAAACTAAATTATTTATTAGTATGGAGATTATGGAGTGCTATTTTTTCGATGCGTCACATTAAAACAAAATTAAGTCTTATGACAGTGTAACAAAGCTAATTTCACATCGAGTGACAAAAAGCCCACAATTTACCGTAGGAATTTTCTCATTGTCAATTAATTTTCTTCGAAGGTTCAGTTTTCGCCTTTATCGCCATTTTAGGTGAAATTAATGCATTTTCGGCACAAACGTCGTTTTACAACGAACAGTCAGCATTATAAGTCGAAGACTTTTTCATAACTAAAACCATAATAATATTTTCTTCAAAAGCCACTTCGTGTTATATTCATATCTATACCAATTATAAGAATCTTTGTATTGACTGACAGACCACTGATCGAAGACACTCAAAATTTTCAGGGTATATTTGTTTTGGTTTGAAAGGTGTACTATGAAATAAATTCAACCCTTAAAGTAGTTAAGCGTGGGTTGAAGCTTGTATGAAAATAACTTAACAAAAAAGTTGCGCACGTTTTAGCTAGTATATACAATGTTAAGTATATATAAAAATATTTACTTATTCTTATATATACCTACATTTTTATTTGGTATATAACAACAGTAAACAGTTAGTTTACAGGCTTCGTTTACCTAGATTTGGTTAATAAAATAAGCATTTTATTCTTTAATAATAAAATTTAAAGCTGACTGTACCATACATTACTCAAATTATAAATGCTTAGCAGTCCGCTTTTAATATGAGCAGGTGAGTAAAGCTCCCGCCACACTGGTGTTATTATTGTATTTTATTGTTGAAATTAAATTCATCACAAATGAAGATATCTATACATACTCTCCAACACAACAACATACTTAACTCTTTGATTTATATAACTAAATGCAATCTATGTAAATGCCGTGTACAATATTAAGGTTTGCAAATTTACTTAGCATTTCACTAACTTATGTTACTGTCTGTGTTATGATTTGCTAACTGTTTTTGTACCTTAAATAAATAAAATAAAATATAGTAAAAGAAAGGTACCGATATAGCTTGAAATGGTAACTCCTAAATAAATAATTGCGAATGGCAACCAACGGGTAGCAAAGTGTAGCACGCTCTCCTGTCAGTCAAGACAAAGATTCTTATAATTGGTATAGATAGACTATTTTTCCTTAAAACCATGATGTCTGCATCTTTACTTGGGTCGTGATTTCTCAATGTACAATTTGAGGTTTGAGCTCAAGTGAGAAGTTATTTTGTCAAACATAATTGGCAGTCGCGACAGATGTTTAAGTAATTATCACGCACGTCAGGGTTTAATTTCACACCTACTCATTAATTCTACTCATTTAAGTTATAGATAAATTAAAGTCACAGCAGTTATTCAACCATAATACCTAGATATAAGTTCGCCTTTGTAATGGTTTTTTTATATCTAAGAATAAAGTATTTTCAATCTATATCTATCTAGGATCACTTTTAAGCAGAAGCTGGAATCTTTGTGAAAAAGTTCGTTATCGTTTACCATCATTTTTGTCACCAAACAGTAGATGTTCTCATTGCTGTGTTCCGATTTGAAAAGTATGGGCGCAGAAGCAATTTTTGGTACATTAGACACCAGAATAGAAATAGAATAGAAAATACTTTATTGCACACCATAACATTAAATAACAATTTACAGAAAAAACTTATGACTAGTATAATAATAATAACCCTGCCCATACCCCTAGGGGTATGGCCAGAGGTATTGTGGGTCCGCTCCCAGGCTTAACACCAGTATGCCTCAGGTTGGTGGTAGTATCTACTTCCCTGGACGAGCCCTTCACTAAAAGCTCTACTACTACTAGCATCGTAAGGCACGTACCTAACGTGCGTGACCTACAAGGCAATGCTTTGTTATAGATGACGGTTACCACATGACAACAGGTGGGCCATATGCTTGTTCCAGCAGCAGTAGTATAAAAAAAATTGGGTAGGAATTCAACGCTTGGCTAAATAAAATTTACAAATCGCGCATAATGAGAGCATTCCCATTTCTTGAGACAATTTCCTCGGAGGCTGTCTCAGATAAGACCCTTCAAGCTGAGCCTTCATGTCACAAGTTGAAAAGTAGTACAGCGCTAATTTGAATTAAATTTCCCAAGATTATGGGGTAGAGTCGACGTAAAGTTCAGGATATATGGTTTGTCAGGTCCTTGCCAACTTGGGCGCTGTGTCGTGTAATGAAACGTGGAAGCAGATTACGTTGTATTTTGTTGTTTGTTTATTTGTCGGGTCTGTTGGTTGGTCTTGGGGACTTTCTTGGTTATATTAAGTTTTTGATTAATATTTAAGACTAGCTGTCGCCCATGGCGTGGTATACATAAAAGTTTATATTATCTTTCTAGTAATTATATATACTGACAGACATATTCACAGCGCACAGCCTAAACCACTGGTCATAGAGACTTCTAAGAGAGGGATTCTTGAAATCGAACCAATAAACATGTACAGCTGTACTTTTGCAATAAAGTATTAATTTAAAAATAAATAAGCCAAACCAGCTGGTTTGAATGGAAAAACTTTACGCAGACGAAGTCACACACGTTTCGCTAGATCAGGATTATATTTAAGGTGGTGGCTAGATATTGGACAGACGGACAGACAGACAGATAGCGTAGTCTTAGTAATAGGGTCCCGTTTTACTTTTTTGGTTCGGAACCCTAAAAAGAAGAAGAAACTTCTATAGACTTATTTCCTTTGGAGCGTGAAACGTGGCTATGTTGCGTGGGATTTCTCCTAATAAGTTGAGCTGCGTTGGTCATCCCGGATCGTGTAATTAAAGTCGGTGTAAACCAATTTAATAGGACTTGGGTTCTTGCGGTCACCGGCTTTAGCTTACCTGGAGAAGTAAGGCGTTGTTTTAGTGGAAATCATTTTGAAAATCTATTACCCCTACTCAAAGCTACTTATAATAAAATCAAAGAGGTAACGTTGCCAGCCTTTTGGGCACACTTCCTGCGGTCAGTGACTTAAATTCTGTTTTCTACCTATAGTAAAGACCCGCACTTTACTATAGGTAGAAAAAGTTATGATAAAATATGTAGATATAAGGTAGATAGGTTAAATATTAGATGTAAAATATTTGTATATACTAAATTACTTCCGTTATAATAAAATAAATTTAATAACTGTCTATAAAATAAATAAAATATCTTTATTTCGGATAACCAGAGGGATCCATATAGGGTTAGTAAGCACACACAAATATAAAACAATGAAGAAAATAGTGTTAGTATAACCTTAAAATTATCTTAATTATGCATGCCCCGTTCCCAGAGTGATCATCATAGCAAACATATATTTGCCGGGATCACTCTGCGAACCAGGCTTGCGACAAAAACCTATCTGCTATGGTTTTTAGGATGCTATTATGGCTGCCCGCACTTATAGATAGATCGAAAATACTTTATTGCACATAAAAATAACAGAACAACGACGAACTTAATGCTATAAACCATTATCTTCTAGATAACCTCTGTGTATTGTGGAAAAAAGAGGTGCCAGTAGTGCACAAAAGAAAGAAGTAGATTGAATAGGTAATTATTTAAAAGCCGGTTGGTAAAATACTTACAAAACTCAATAAACTTACATAAACTTAATTACCAGCCTAACTAAGCCAGAACAAATATATACTAAATTATACTATTTACTTACTTTTACAACAAATTATATACTTGTTTACAATATATACTTAATTATATTTTACGTTAACAATAACACAATGTTTTCTGTATGTCAACTTCCAGAACGCTCTGCAAAACAAGTTGATTCGTTTTCTTTCATCTTTAGAAGCAATATAGCTTTTTCGTTCTAATTGTTTTTCTAGTTATATTAAGTTCTGATATATAATTTCGGTTGTATTTTATCCAACATTACTTGAAGTCTTAGCACAAGTGAAATCAATTTAAATGAAAGTGTTTTATGTGACATCCTGATTTGAACGAAGAATTTTTTCTTGGGTTTTGAGGAAAAACACAATTTTTTTCTTAAAAACCAACTTGACATTGGCAGAATTGACAGTCGAATGACGGACAAATGCCACAGAGAAAAAAACATTATAAACCATGATTTCTCTAAGGTTCTCAAGTTTTTGGTACTTAGCACTTCTTATTACACGCACGTGTCACTGAACTTTAAGACCATTAATTTAGTGATCCACATAAATATCTCTAGTTGGCAGGTACCCGATACAATTTAATAGAAAGTTTACCTCGACGGTCGATTACTGGCATCCATCTTTGGACAGAGTAGCAGTAAATCAGCAAGTAATGTCTAGCGTAGCGAAGCATAGGTATGCAGACCAGCACGAGTTAAAAAAACCAGCCAAGTGCGGGTTTGACTCGCGCACGAAGGGTTCCGTATCTATAATAAAAACGGCAAAAAATCATGTCTGTTGTATGGAAGCCCCCTGAAATATTTATTTTATTCTGTTTTTTAGTATTTGTTGTTATTACAGCAACAGAAATACATCTATGAAAATTTCAATTATCCAACAATACGGTTCATGAGATACAGCCTGGTGACAGACGGATAGACAGCGGAGCCTTAGTAATAGGGTTCCGTTTTACTTTTGGGTACGAAACCCTAAACGGCGAACAAAACATGCTCCTTTTTCTTCTTTTCTCTATGGCACCTGTCATCTGACTGACAATTTTGCTGAAGAATTTATTCAACCCACTTGACATAGGCAAAATTGTCCGCAAGACGGACAGATGCCACAAAAAAAAAAGTGTGTTTAACAAATAGGTTTTAGACAAGTGTAGATTATGTCAAGTCGGGCTGTCATTAATAATAAATCCTTACTAATTTTAGTTAAGAGTTTGCCTACTGCTTTGGTGTACCTACCTACTGTATCAGGAACCCCTTGGAATATGCCCCGCTTAATAAATCACCCGGAATCTTATTAAGCAACGTGTCTTGCTTAATAAAGTTACTTGCTATCGTCTTGTTGACGAAATTATGATTGAAAATCCAGATACTAAATGAGATGTAATTTGGTATGTCATTGCTGTCTACTGATTGATATTCTAGTCTAGATAACTGGTATTGAGAGACGAAAGTCTGATTATTGCTTGTACATAAGCTTTATGTATTCAATTTAACAGAAAAGTAAAATAAAAGCTTGCGAAATCAGATTGGGTATCGTCAATCAACTTCCCACAAGCTGTCTCGCTAGACAGTCCTCTTATTCACAAACAACACGAGAAGAGCATATTCACGCAAAGCTAACTTTTAATGCTTCAGCATGAATAAGATGCTTTTTACGTTTTATTTTTCGGAAAGATGAATGTGTAAGAATTGCTAGAGTCAAATATGACTGATATTGGGGACACACATCGTCTCAACTGTCACTTAAACCGCTCCGGAAGTGGTGACAACTTAGTGTCGATGTATTTAACTTACCTGCCTATTGTTTAGTTCCTACTAACACCTATTTAAGCATGTATATACTGCTCTTTAAATGCTTAATTAACATTATTATTATTCATTATTATAAGTGATATAACTAGGAGAATGCTCTGTCTACTGTAACATAGTTTTCTTAAAAACTTAAACAGGAAACAGAGTCAACTCTTATCTTTGTAAACACTTTTTTTTGGAAGAGCAGCATTTGTATATGTATAACAAAGCCTATAACAAAGTATTACTTTGCAGGTACCTCGTTGGGTACACGCTGTACGTTGCACTAACCTGCGTCTAACCTAAGGCATACAGGTGTTAAGCCTCACGTGCCTGTAATTCACCAGCACCCACACCCTTCAAACCGGAATACAGCACTCCTTGGTGGCAGAAATAGGTACGGTATTACTTCTCCGGAAGATCCCTTTCACAAAGAGCTCTACTACTATTACTATTGACTCTTTTTGAATAAGGGCGAACTACTGCTGTTGATATTGGCATATCATTTCTAAAATTGGCTCGCCGGTGCAACGAGATGTTAAATTATCTTCTGCACGAAACGTGTGTCGGCGTCTAAGCGTGATTGATCGGAACATATCTGTTTATAGTTCAGAATATTTACTGTTGTGGCTTAGATCACTGTAGATCTAGTGGCAGCACTTTTTTACCCTAGGGTTGCGAATTCAAATATCTTTGGCATCTGTACGTACGGATGCAAATAGAAAGAAAGATGTATAGAACTTATTTATCTGTATCTATACCAATAATAAGAACCTTTGTCCTGACTATAGAATAAGATTTACTTTAGTCCATATTCTTAGGTCCTGACTGACTGACATATAGACAACGCACAGCCTAAACCTTGAAAGGCTTTAGAGGCTTGAAATCTTCCGGATAGACTCGTAGTGCGTAGAGGTGAATTAGGAAAGGAATTCCCAAAATTCAACACCTGGACAGGTAAAGCAGGGGTTGAAGTTTGTATGAACATACCTTTATACTAGCAACGATACGCGCGTTTCGCAAATAATTATATTTTTCAATGTACAATCTTACGACTGATTAGGACTTGTAAACATTCTAGTGCAGCTGACTGTACCTGCAGTACTTACATATTAGTAATTTCAACACAGCTCGAGTGCTTTTCCACACGGCTAGTTTCGTTCAGCGAACGCCTCGGAAGACACCTAAAGCGGCTTGGAGCTGCATCATATTAGCTGAAGCACGTCAAATTCCTAGCTAATAACAAAGTAGTAAGAAAATGCATTTTGAAATACGCGTAGATTAAAAGATTTTAAATATGCCCATTTCTTTTCTCCTTTTTCTAGTACGTCTACGGCGTCTGTTACAAACATTTTATTTTTATTTTAAACTTATCTAAATTAATTTGAAATGTCAGCGCTCAAGAATATGCCTAAATTATTTCGATTATCAGCGGATTTATGCTACTTAGGTACCTAATATTGTACGCCCGAAATGGGTAGACTGTTGGAACTAGTTGGTTATACCTATTTACCTAGTTTTAAGATCTTTTGTACACAGTTATACAATACATGACTCACTCTCTCTTATTTTTTCAGTTATAAGTGAACGTCTATTATCTACGGCGTCTGTCATTCGATGGACTGTTTTTTCAAGTGATAAAGTAGTTTTTTAGCACTTGACATACATTTTGGCAAGTATTACACGAATCTATACTACTGATGACTTATGACATATAGAAAACGTGCAGTCTAAGCCGCTGATGGTAGTGATTTAAACTTTTGTGGGTATTTTTCTTGATGCGTAGAGGTGTTCATTCACGAATTCAAATGAAACTTTGGGAAAACAAAAATAAAAAAGGGAATACGTGATAAATGCCCGTAAGGGAAAAAGTATTCAGTGCTCATAATGACGATCAGCAAAATTATAATTCATAGGACTTGTCTCTAAATATTCTTTAAGCACTACTTTTAAAAATTCTTATTCTAGTTATATAATTTTCAAACATAAAGCCACTTAGAGAACGACAAAACAATATTTCACGAAAGCATTAAACTTATGTGAGGCGCTAACGTTTTTTACGAGCGCACCATAAACCTTCAAGGTCTTTATAATCGCCAACGGACATGAAGCGGACGAAAGCGGATGAACAGAATTGTGCAATTCCTCCACTTGTGCAGGCCAAGTACTACCACCATGCCTATTTCTGCCGCTAAGCAGCTTGCTGTGTTCCAGTTTGAAGGGTATGGCACACTAAGAGGCACACTAAGAACTTCATTCTACACAAGATGTTGCAAAAAAATCCAAAAGGGTAGAGTGGAGAGGGGGAACGGGAGGAAGTTTGTTGTAGCGGAAGTTTGTGTGTT
Source organism: Electrophaes corylata (assembly GCA_947095575.1). NCBI lineage: Eukaryota > Metazoa > Arthropoda > Insecta > Lepidoptera > Geometridae > Electrophaes > Electrophaes corylata. The sequence continues at coordinate 8,689,603 of OX352715.1, read as the reverse complement.
ATTTAAGGACGGATTTCAATTTTTGTTTCTTTTTTTGGAAAATGTATACCAGTCAGACTACGCAGTCCTCTCTGCAATCTGGTGTCTACGGGTTCGTCTCGTAATGACGAGATGAACTCGTAGACACCAGATTCGATCTCCTAGGACCAAGGGAACGTGAGTAGGTAATCGCTAAAACTTACACCCCTATTTTGCTTTAAAGTCTACATAGGTATGCGAGGTCTATTGTTCTCGTATTCATAATTAGACAAGTAAATCATTATCATCAGCTTATAGCAGTCTACAGCTGGACACAAGCGCAGGTGGGAGTACTTTCCGCTACATGTGCATATGAACGAGTGCGCAGTAAATACTAATAAACATTTCAATGTCTCAAAACGTACCATCGAGTCTCGTAATTGGGTTAAAAAGCTATTAGAAGCATCTGGTTTGCGTTTGTGGGACAAAGTTGCGATTTGTTAACGACGCCTTAGGGATACCTAACGGCTGATTAAACTGTTACTAGTGAGTTATTGAGACTGTTTTCGGATGTTTCTTTAATAAAGAAAGATTCAACACATCTTGACCGCACACGGTTTTCCTGTCAAAAAGATTAACCAAACTCACCAGCCTGCGAGTCATCTTCTGGCCCGGGGGTGTTATTAACAAATATAAACTTAATACGAACCTTTGTCCTGACAAACTCACTAACATGTACTTAGTGATACGACTTAAACTAGAGTAAATTATTCAGAACTAAACAATACTGTAATTTAATAGTTTTTATAGTGGTTACCTGCACTAAAGGAAAGAAATCAGAAAGATTTGATATTATCCCAAAAATTATTTCCTCGAGTGGGATTTGAATTTATAATATAATAAAACTGAATTCAAAAACGTACTGGAAAGTATAGGATCCTAATAAAGTATATCAATCTGTTAATAATAACTACTAGTAGCAGAACTACTAGTGTTGTACCAATTTTGATATAATCTTAGTAATACTGAAGTTTGTAACTGAAATAAATATTATTTTTACTATAAGACGTAAAGAGCATTTCGTACTTTTGTCTCCCAACACCACCGGAATACTCCATCGAAATTTCATTCAGCGCACTTTATTAAGGTTGCGCCATACCTGAGAGCTAAGTATTAGCTCCGGGAGTCGTATCTGGTGCGGTAGGCTTGTTATTGGCTCGCATACATTACAAGCAATATCGGCCTGTGTCCGTATTTGCATAGTATTGTCCCGTGGACGCGGTCGTAGAAGCCTTACTAGGTCAGTACTACATGTGTACATTGTGTAGTGTTTGTACTGAAAACACACCATATATATATGTAGCCTAGCTTTAATACTGTTTTTATACCGACAGTATAAAATATTATAGTTTAACGGAGTGACGTCACGGACGTATAAGTAGTTGTACTGTGTCCGTAGTTATATTTTTATTCTGAGGGAATTATCGCTCTAAGCACTACCCCGACTTTGTGCACATAGTCTTCAACATTGTTTGGCGCGCGTGTGTGAGTGTTGGTGAAGCAGTGGAAGCTGTGAGAGGCCTTTAATCGGGTAAATAAGTTAGCTAATCTAACGATTTTATTACCACTGGGAGGGTAGTCCGACCAGCAACGCTGTAATTTAATCGGCACCAACACTCAGAATTTTCAATCAGCGCCATCTACCAAGGAGTAGCAAGCAGTATTTGAGTTACCCACCCAGGGATACCAACTAAAACTTCGGTGACGCCATCTGTTGATGAGTAGCTGAATCTCATTTCACGCCATCTATCCGCAAGCGTTGGCTATTCTGCTAGCGATCAATTATGGCCAAGTGTGTTGCTTGTGGGAAGTTTATCTCGGCAACAGGTGTCGCTAGCTGTAGTGTCTGCCCAGCCTTATATCATAAGGGGTGCGTATCGCTCCCGGAATCGTCTCCCGTCAGCAAGGGCTGGGTATGCCCCGAGTGTAAGACTCGAACGCGCAAGGGAGATAACACCCCTGTGCGGCCAACTACACAAGAAGTATTGGGAATCAGTCCCGCCCCAAGAGGAGTCACCGCAGCGCCGCGCACCGCTCCAGCCGTCGTCGGCCTAGCTACGGCACCTGCCCTCGACCTGCAGGATATCCATCAGGAGATGTCTGAATGGATGCTGGAGATCCGCGAGTTTCGACGTGAAATGACTGAATTTCGCACCTCCATCGCGGGTCTCTCGTCGCGTATGGACTCAATCGAGCAGCGACTCGGGTTGGTGGAGCAACAGCGCGATGAGTCTTCCCCCGAGGTTGCCGATCTCCGGTGCAAGGTTGGTCTGCTTCAACAGGAGCTCTACGACCGGGAGCAGGACACCCTCTTATCCGATCTGGAGATAGGGCACCTTCCAGAACAAAAAGGGGAGAATGTCATACATACTGTCTCCGTGCTGGCAACTAAGCTAGGTGTGGTGCTCGACGAGCGAGACATTGTGTTTGCCGAGCGCATCGGAGTCGCACAGGGAGCTACGGTCGCAGGAGAAGCACCGCGCGAACGTCGCGTTGTGGTGCGCTTAGCGCGGCGTCACCTACGCGATCAGCTTCTTCAATCAGCGCGTGTGCGCCGGACTCTGTCAGCTGCCGACGCTGGAGGTGATGCTGCGTGCTCGCACACCCGCATCTACGTCAACGAGCGACTGACACGAACCAACCGACAGCTGTTCCATCGGACCCGTGAGGAATGTCGTAGACTCCAGTGGCGTTACTCCTGGACGCGGCGAGGTAGAGTTTTTGCGCGGCAAAGCGATGGCAAACCAGCGTATCCAATTAAATCGGAATCTGACTTGGAGCGTGTTTTTGGCTGCAGGCCTGTTTGATTTGGTAGCGTGCTATAACTTAAATAGTTATGTTTGTATAGTTTCTATCAATACTCAATTATGTTTTGTTTTTTGCTGTTTATTTTTTTGTAAGTGGTTGCTAGCTATTCTTGTCTGTGTGGTGGTTATGTGTAATAAAAATTTATGTATCAGCACTATTATTATTATGTATTTACTGTATTATGTTCTACTCACAATTAATATTGTTATATTTGTTTATTTGTTCTGTGCTACCTTACAATGCTTCTTACACAGTATTTGTTGCATAGGCACTTCAGACTATATAAGTATTACTGTACTATTTACATACTTCTCGTACACATTCATAATTTTGTCTTTCTGTTTTATGTGTTCTGTCAGTGGTCAATCATGTGTAATACACTTTCTCTAAACCATCTTAAAGTTGGTCTTTTTAATCCGGGCTCACTTAACACGGGCCAGGATGAGTTTATAGTGGCTTTCCTAGAACTTAATCCAGATGTACTAGCAGTCAACGAAACCTGGTTAAAAGATGGTCAGGATAATAAGGCACCAGTCGTTCCGGGATACCGCTTTGTTCATTTACCAAGACATCGTAACATTAAGGATGGCCGTGGTGGGGGGGTTGGTTTTTACATACGGAAGGGTATTTATGCGCGTGTCTGTCCTCACCCTATCGTACATACGGTAGAGCAAATGTGGCTACGTCTAAGCGTAGTTGGAAGGACTGTTATTATTGGCACTGCCTACCGAGCTCCCTGGCAGGATGCGGTTGCTTACCTTGATGCTCTCACTGATTCTATTGCCTCTTTTCCAAAATGTGATAACCTAATCCTGGTTGGAGATTTTAATATAGACTTACTTGATCCGACCAATAACAAACGTCCATTACTACAGCAATTTCTACATTGTCTGGATCTAAGACAAATAATATCTGAGCCTACTCATTTCTATGATGATCATACCCAGACTTTGATAGACATTGTGTGTACAAATACGCCTGTGAGAAAAGTTACTTTAAAACACACTCCCGACTTGGGTCGCCATGCAATGTTGGTTGTTGAATTTAACATCAGGAAAAATAAGCCATCCCCGCGCTTAGTTACCTACAGACCCCTCAGGAGTATTATTACTGAATTATTTTCTAATGATCTTGATACAATCTGCTGGGATAATTCAAAAACGCCAATGTTTGTTAATGACCAGGTACTGATCTTAACCACTATGATCACCACATTGTTTGACCTACACGCTCCCCTGAAAACTAGTAGGTTTAAGGGACCTCCTCACCCGTGGATAACTGACACTGTAAAGACAATGATGAAAATTCGGGATAATTATCATGTTAGGTTTAAGTTCCACAAGTCAGATGACCTCAAGGATTGCTATAAAAGTATGAAACACATTGTGGTGGCGGCAATTGAAAGTGAAAAAACAGCCTTTTTTACTCAAAATATTAACAATAATATTCATAACCCCAAAAAGTTATGGAAAAACTTAAAAAATAATATTTTGAATAATAAACATAATGTAGATGAATTACCCTCACAGTTTGATGACCCTGAGCTGATCAACTCGCACTTCCTGAATGTCCCGGGTGATGGCCTTGTTCCAATTTCTCAACTAACCTACTTTGAATACCACCGCTACAACTCAGAAGTTTGTTTTACTCTGCAACCAGTTAGTGAATTTACAGTCACAAAAATTCTGCAAAGTTTTAAATCAAATGCTCAGGGCATGGATGGTATGTCCTTGGATATGGTACTAATGACATTACCTCAATCTTTATCTGCAATTACATCTATCATTAACAACTCTATTATCAGTGGAATATTTCCTGAGTCCTGGAAGGTGGCAGTCGTTAAGCCCATTCCTAAGAATAACCAACCCTCTGCTGTGACTGATCTCAGGCCTATCAGCCTACTCCCATGCCTCTCTAAGTTATTGGAAAAAGTAGTTTGTATGCAACTGACTAAATATCTTGAAGACCATCACATCCTTCCACAGCTCCAATCGGGTTTCCGTCGAGGGCATAGCACTGCAACTGCTCTTCTAGACGTAGTGGACAATTTGTTGGCTGCTCAGGATCAGGGCATGTGTAGCATCCTAGTGCTTCTGGATTTCTCGCGAGCTTTTGATTCAATAAGTGTTCCTCTTCTTCTTTCAAAACTGGCTTTTTATGGCTTTGACACAAACTCACTAAGCTGGTTCTCTAGTTACCTGGATCAGAGAAAGCAGTGTGTTGAACTCAGACTTCCTAATGGTCATAACCTCAGATCCTCCTTACAACCAGTTCCACGAGGAGTACCCCAAGGATCCATTCTCGGACCTATCTTGTTTATATTGTACAGTGCTGATATTATCCAGGCTATTACACATTGTAAATATCATCTTTATGCAGATGACGTCCAGCTCTACCATTCTTTCCTACCACAGGACATTCCTGACACTGTAAGCAAGATAAATAGTGATTTGGCCCAAATCCTGCGTTGGTCGGAGTTAAACTCCCTTGTGCTCAATCCCAGAAAGTCGAAGTATATGCTGGTGGGTACGAGAGCTAGACTTGAAAAGTGTACAGGTGCGCATTTCAACATTAATGTGGGAGGGGTGGATGTTGAATGTGTTTCGGAAGCCAGAAGCCTTGGTGTAACGCTTGACAGACACCTGCATTTTGAGAGTCATATTGCTGAATGTGTGCGCAACTGTTTTTACAGACTTAGATCTCTTTATAAAATCCGTCCCTATCTAAGCGAAGAAGTCCGTATAACACTATGCGAATCCTTGGTTCTTTCTAAATTAAATTATTGTGATGTGGTTTACGGATCTTGTTTATTGTCTAAGACTGAAAGATTGGTTCAACGGGTGCAAAATGCGTGTGTACGGTTTTGCTTTCACATTCCACCTCGCACACACGTGACTCCCTATCTTAACTCTTCCAACCTTCTGAAAATGAAAGCGCGAATGAAACTTCATCTGGCTGTCCTTCTATTTGGCATAGTTAATAATAAAATACCTTCTTATCTATTCCATAAGTTAAAGTGTGCACAAGACTACTCTCGATACACTAGAAGGGACTGCACCCACGTGTTTGTTACACCGATGCATAGGTTGGTTGCTTTTCGTGGCTCGTTCAGATTTGCATCAACTCGGTGCTGGAATGACCTACCGCCACCAATACGTGCCTTAAAAACACGAAACACCTTTCGAATTAGGTATAAAAAACTTCTTCTCTCTTCACAAATTAACCTTTAATCTACTCACCATCCTGATGCGACCTCAGAGTACTTTTATATTAACTATGCGCACGTTCAGCCGGAGAGGTCGTATCATTTGTCACCTTTTCTTTTTCAGCCGAAAGATTGTTATTTGCAGTTCAGTGTATGGTTGGCCACAGTCCCATGCGTGTGCCTGATTTTATTTTTATTTCTGTCTTTTCGTTACCTGTCTATCTATTTTTTATTTTTGTTTGCTTTATTTACCTAATTTTTACCTAAGTATATTTTATCTTGTATGTTGTAGGCATGTATATAACTTTCAAATAATTATTCTATGGTATTAAGTTTATATTTCTTGGTTTTCATTTATTCGTGTCGTCACTTATTTTTTGGGCACTACCTGAAAACCAGCGCTGCATGGCACGGTAGACATCTACCTTGTTAAGCAGCAACTAAGCTGAGGTAGAGCCTTTTTGGCATGCCATTCGGCACCGGACCGGACTAGCTGGGACCCACTGTTACCTACTTTCTGTTTGTTAATTAAGTTTGCTATCTAGCTTTCCTACTACCTATTGTTTGTTTTAAGTCCGTTCTGTGTGCTATATGTGTATGTCAAATAAATGTATTTTCTTTCTTTCTTTCTTTCTTTATGTTTTGACTGATTTTTAAAAGTAAGCCGTTTTTCAGCATTTGTCTGAGCGTAATATAGAAGTATTTTATTTATAAATAATATAAATATAATGTACTTGTGAAATAAGCCTTATTACTTATAATAATTGTAATAATATTACCTTGATAATTTTTCTAAGAAAGAACAAGTTTATATGCTTTTCAGATAAATCGGTGAAATTACAGGCACTTGAGGCTTCAGGCCTCAGGTTAATGGACGCTGAGCAGTGCATTGTAGGTATGTTTCTAACGATACTTTTTGTAAGATACTTGTACTTTCTATAGGCGATAGTAATTACTTAACATCAGCACAAAAAAAACGATCATTTGAAATTGGATATTTTCTTACATAAAAGTCAATGCAAAGTTGCGGTTATGAGTCAATGCAAACTACATAAAAATAAAGTTGCGATACTGTTTTTACTGTACTATGCGTGGTGGACGCATTAACATTTAGACTGGCCGGCATCGCAATACGCATTTTAATGGCTTCCGTGTAAGGTACTTTGTATCTACAGGATACATGATAGAATCATGATGATATTGTGAATTTTCATCCCTAGCGAGAGAGATTACGCAGTGACATTGTTTTAAAGCTACGATAACTACGCCGTAGCAAATGGCGTAGCAAGCTTTGTTGTAGCACTTTGCTATAATATGCATTATGCATACTTATTTCTCTTTTCAAGAGTTAGGTATTCACGTCAACCCTAGATGTTTTTCTATACATTGTATTGGACGCTGAGCAATGCATCGTAAGGCACGTTCCTAACCTACGACCTACGAGGCAATACTTTGGTATAGGCGATGGTAACCACTTATCATCAGGTGGGCCTTCTGCTTGTTCCATCAGCAAGTTGTGTAAATAAAAATACAAAACAAAAGAAGAAAGCATGTCAGTTAGTTACGTGATTATTAAAAATATCAAAAACTACCTGGCTACAAACATACAAACGTTAGTACAAAACATATTTTACAAGCAATGCCAGTGGGTATGTGAACAAATCCTATCAAGTTGCAAGTCTAGTTCAGTGCCATTACGGGTGTTCCCAGGGTGCACATTTCTACCTACGACTGTAAATGTTTCTTTCACTCCCTAGGCAGCAATCACTTACTTTATTTGGCTTAAAAAGATACTGCCTAACGTTCAACTGGATAAAAATACGGAGTAGAATGGACTAAAGATACATGGAGGCTTATCACAAGCATTTGCTAAGCCATGACGATTGACGACCGGTGTGGCGCGGTGGGCAAATGTCCGCCTGCGACGCAGGAGGTTGCGGGTTCAATTCCCGTCTTGGGATAAATGTTTGTACGATCTGCAAATATTTATTCCGGATGTTCTGGGTATTTTCTATGTATAATAAAACATATCTATGTATGTAATATATTGTATTAAGTATATCAGTCATCTAGCATCATAGCACAAACTATGCTTAGCTTGGGGCTAGATGATGCTGTGTAACTTCTACACACGCCTGTAACTAGATTTTAGCCCAGGTACTAATAAATTCGGCGTAACCTCGTAATAGTTACACCGTGTTTTGTCTCTTTCGATCTTCTCTTCTTAACAGAAATTTGAAACTTCCTGTCAATACAAAAGACAAAACATGTTGGAACTATTCCAACGTTATGCCGAGTTTATTAGTACCTGGGTATATATTTACCAGTTCATACTGGAAATAAATATAAATATTATTGTTTCTGTCATGATGTATTTAAACTGTTATTTTCTTCTGTGTGTAATTATTAAAATTCGCTACCTAGTCGCCAGAGGTCGTTTTAAAGGTGTTGTCATTAGTAGGTGGGTATTGGAGCCCAAAGGAACATTACGTGCCTACAAATTGAGGGTTAGCGTGACCTCTGCTATTTCAATTTAACCCAATACTCAAAGGTAATACGGAGGCTTTAACATACATTTTGATCGAGCTTCTCATTAACATATAGATAGGGACCGAATATACTTTTCTTTTTGTCCTTCGGTTCCTAAATTAAAGGTTTTTTGTGGGTTCCGTGACCAGTGGGGCAAAATGAGCCTTTCATTGCGGTTTTGTATACATTAGGATAATGAAGATTTGAATTAACTTCGTTCGGCTGTATTGTTGTATGGGAAATTAAGCTTGTAAATTAAAGGGTCTTTGTCTTTGTAGGTTTGTAAGAACGAATTGTGAATAGGGTTGTTAGTAGAGGACGATTTATAGATAATTTACGAATTAAATTGTATTACTTACCTTCCTTATCAAAATGAGGAAATTTTAATGACAAATTCATCATCATCATCATCAAATAGATGGACTTAAAGATTTTTATATTATCCCAAAAATTATTTTCCTCGAGTAGGATTTGAACCCACGACCTTCCCCTTGATACGGGGATGCGATACCAACTTCGCCACCGAGGATTCAAATGCCTCGACGAAAATAAGATTTGGAATGTTTCTAATACGGTGTTTTCGCTACCGTGGCTCCATCTACATGCTTGACGTTATACTATCAAAGCCTGCTCGATAACCGAAATTGCATTCAGTTGAATGGACAAGAGATGTCGCCGTGCTTCATTTCTTAGTTTATTTGTAGTTTATTTGTTTTTGTTTATTTGTTGTTGTTTTTGTGTAGTTTGTTTGTTTGTAGATGGACTTATATCGCTACCACGTAGATACCCCTAAACATAAAAAGGAAAAGGTAAGACCATTCAAAAGAAAGAACGATGTAATAGTTTATGTGGGAGGAAGAGTATGTATGGTCAGAAACGCAAGAGGTAGGGTTGTTTGATAATCCTTGGAAGTCTTATACCACCGAAGGCGGTCCATACAAAAACTTTATTCCAATATTGTAAATAACTATTTATTTTACACAAAACTACCTAATTCTTTGTTTATTATTTTATTCTTCGACACATATGCAACTAAGTTACTGTATAATTTGACTCTTCCCCCTTTATCTACTGGAACCGAGGCTTTACCATATTTGTAATCGTACAGGTACTCACGATACAGATTTATCATCTAGTGTGGGTATCATAGGTAATTAGATTATGTTTATCACTCAGCAAACAGGACCTTTGAACTGTAAGAACCCTTTATCCTTAAGCTATTTTTAAACCTGTATGTATGTAATTCATAATGTTGTAATGTAACTCGTGACGTGTTTTTTGCTGCAATAAATATTTTTCAACTATTGTAGCATTAGCTAGTTTTTAGTGTGGAAATAAAATAAAATTTATTTTATTTTAAATTATTTTTATCATATATATTCATATCATATATATTTATCATCTTCATCGTCATGCTGAAGAAGTACACAGCTAAACATAATAGGCCTTCCTATGTTCCTATGAAAAATGGTTTTGAGTCTTCTCCATCCAGGATTCCCGCTGTTCATGACAATGTCTTTAGTCAATCGAATGGGAGGAACTCTACGCTTCGTATTTCGGTTTTTGGTGGTCGTTTGAAGTCCCTGTTTCCTCAGTTGTTGTCAGTTCTAGGAGTTGTATGACTTATTTAAGTACATAACTACAATTTGTAATTGAATTCATCATTATTTCTTACCAAAAGTTTTAACTGCTAGCCTATTTATAAACCAAACATACTATATTTCTATTTCAAAATAGGCATACTCCATGTTAAACTCTTGCAACATAAAAACAAACAAAATATTGTAACGCTCATATTTATTTCAACAAATTGAGAAAACCAACTCAATTATTCACAAATCGACTAATCAAATCAATACAAACCAACAGGAATATCAGTTCAAAAATACTGAATAACGCCAGCATGTATTCTACACACGGCCGCGTCTAATCCGGTTCACGAATCAATACCGAATTTATTCAATTAATAACCCCAGAGCCCAGATAAAGTGGATAAATGTCTCATAAATTAGTTAGTAGGGTGATAAAATGTGTTTGAACGCTACGGTGTGTGGGGAAGTTTGGCGGGACGATTAGGTTATGAAAACTTTGCGGAGCTGAATTTTGGAATATGCATTGACTCGTGAATTTTATTAGTAACTGTTTAAGCGAAAAGGAATGAATGGATGAAACTGCTACATATTAATATTAGCTCAGTTGGCACCTTTGCCTCGTGCCATGTTGCCCTACGAGGTACTACGAGTTGTAGGTACAATCCCCGCCAAGAGCACAGATGTCTGATGAACATAGATGTTTGGTCTGTGTCTAGGTGTTGGTTGTATTCTAAGTATGTACTTACAAAAAAGTACTCCATTAGTCGTCTGGTTCCCATAGCCTTGTTTAATTTGGAGTAAGATGGGGTTGTGTGAAATGTTCAGAAATATTATAACACTTAGTAGCCGCTTGCGGTTGCGTCCGCGTGGTGGCGATAATTTTGCTAACACTTATTTGTAGGTGCACTTTGCTATCATCAAAACGACAGACACTTCTTCCATGGCTTGTTCGGTTTTTTATAAACGGTTCCTGTTAGGTCTTTAGGATAAAAAGTAACCTATATGTTAGTCCAGGTTACCAACCCACTTATAGCTTATAAATTCATTGTTTTTAGTATGATTGAACACAAAAACACTTACACTAGTAGGAAGAGAGGTTGTAGGATGATAGAAAGAACCAGAAATACGTCAAAATAACAAGTTGTAAAGCAGGCTGGGTGCCATTTTAGACAAAACAACATCATCTAATTCCCGACGACAAACTTTTTGATACTATTAAGAATTCTGTCGTAATAACATTACTTCAAAAATATTGGCAAAAAGTTCAAGACGCAAACAAAACCGATGAAGAACGAATTCTAACAAACCAAAATTGGCAAATCGCTTTCGGAATATTTTGGACAACTTGAGTAAAAAAGATATTCTTTCGGTAAAGCATACATTATTTATACGGGGTGTGATATCGTATTTTTTGTTTACCGCGAGTAGTTCGGTCCTGCGGGAGTCAGTCCGTTGTCAGAAATGTACGGATATTTATGGATACAGAGGTGGGTACTTTCTGCATGGGGATATAATAAATCGTCATTTTGAATCAGGGCATGAGTTATTATTTTAGTAGAACCACAGTGACCACGTGGTAAGGATAGGGTCGTGATTGTACGGGAAATAAATGAAATAGCTTCACGTCTTTAATCCTCAATCACGGTAGATATCCCCTCAGATCTCTTAGTATCAAGTTCCTACTCGAGTTTCTTTGAACGTCAAATGGTTCATTCAAATATTACATTTGGTTCACCCACTAGTTTTGCAGGGCCATCCCCTCCGCTAGAATACTAACTAATTCTATACTGACAATAGAATAAATAACGATTTACTATAGTGATTTCGCAAGCCTATTCATACATTTCCATAACTAATTTACGAATACGGAAAAATTCCCTATATCCGTAACTTTATCTGATAAATGAATCCGCATTTAGGGAGCATCACTAGTCCTATATCTATAAATTGAATTACCGGTACCCTACGCCTGTTGACAGTGGCGTGTCCAGGGAGCCAAGTTATTGAATTTATTTACATACATACATATTTATTTACATACGAAAAGGTCAGAAATAAAACTGAGGATGTAATACATTTCGGGATGTGTATGACACTAGATAAACGGTTATTGTTTTGATAAAAGGAGAATTTGGTGTGGGATAAAAAATTGTTTAACAACTGTAATCCGCAGGCACGGTAAGTATCCCCTCAGATTTATTTTTACCTAGGCACCTTATCCCAAGAAGTAATTATGGAATGTGTTTGGTTTATCTAAGTATTACCTGATGACATTTTGTTTGTACCTTTTTTCTGAACAATAAACGTTATTATTATTATTTAATACACGTACTTATGTTATTTATTGACATAATGTCAAATATGACAGCAAATGTCATCCGCCGATGATGGCGATGAGCAAGGAATAAAGGGACTTCATTTTCAGTCATCTTCGGAAAAAAACATAACATTTTCATTTTTATTGTTTTCCTGTTATTTTAAGTTCTGGTGTGTAATTTCGGTGGTATTTTATCCAACATTACTTGGTCTTAGTACAAGTGTGGGTACTAAATGACTGATATACTTAATACATTACATGATATATTTTATTTATTATACATAGAAAACACCCAGAACACCCGGAATAAATGTTTGCAGAGCGTACAAACATTTATCCCAAGGCGGGAATCGAACCCGCAACCTCCTGCGTCGCAGGCGGACATTCGCCCGCCGTGCCACTTCGGTCGGCGGTTCGGTAGGGATGTACCTTTGTAACCATAAAAAAGCTCAGTACCTATACCTAGGTAAAGTTTTAGTATTCATTGTTTGCGATGTACCTAGCGGTAATTGCAGAGAGATACAAACAAAAGATAATATTCATTTTAATTGGAAATCGTTGTCGTGTCGTTGACCGTTGTATCGTGACCGGACTATCGTCCGTCTATCTCGATGTAAACCAATATTTAGATCGGGGGTCTGATGTGTTTTTGATTAACGTTGGCACACTTTTTTAACCCAAAGCAGTGGTAAAAGGCCAGTATCGTAGCTTGTAATGACGCTAATAAGTAGCGCCAAGCCGCGGGGGGCAGCCAGTCTTGTTGTTTATACGTGATTAGCAAAATGAAATTAAATCATAATCGATTGGTGTACGACCGGATTCGAACTCACGAGTTTAGGATCAGAAGGGGCAGGGTGATCTAATGAGGCTCCTACTATATACCACCGATAGACATACAAATAAATGTATGTATTTAAGTAATTTATCAGCCATCTGGTTACAATAGTAACCGTTTTACTTATTTTTGGGCTAATCTAGTTAGATGTGAAATTTTTGTCAATTTTTTCACTACTAATGTCTGTACATTTTGGTATAATCGCTTAAAATCAACGCGATTACATACTTTATCATACAGATGTTTAAGGTACCAACCTTCATTAACCTGAAGAAATTCACTGCTGAGTAGAAGCTTCCTTATGGCGTGTGAAACTCATTACTGGACGTTCATTTTTCTTAACCACTATAATCTGAATCTCTTCAAGGTAAGAGTGAATAGGTGTATTCGATCTTCCTGCTAAATTGTTACTTACCATTACTTGAGATTGTAGCAAAAGGAACATTTTTTTTATGCCATAGCAAGCATACGAGCAGACGGGCCACCTGATGGGAAGTAGTCGCCGTCGCCCATGGACTCCGCAACACTAGAGGTTTGCTGGTACGCTGCCGGTTTTTTAGAGAAAGATAAACCCATTTTTTAAGGATTCCCATATGAGATCGCAAAAACGAGTGGTTGTGGAAAACCAGCCAACCAGGTGATGTGGATGATTTTGCAGCTATTGGGTGGTGTTTGGTATAAATCGTAAAACAAGCGTTTTCAGTAAGAACGATGAACCTTCCTTATCCACCGATCATCAGGGGCGGCCTACGCACTATCTTCCAGTTCGTGATCATCATTCCAGAACCTTTATTCTCTAGCGGTTATCGGTTCTACAAGCTATATGCTTCCAGCTAGTTCTGAGATAGAAACCATAAAAACAGTATTATGTTATTCCTACGCTGAACAAACAATTTAATATTTTTGTATAATAATCTAGGTTAGGTGCCTGAAAGAAATCGCTTTCAGCGATAGGGCCGCCTATTGTACTTTATGTGTTTACGCCTAGATGTATAATGTATCCTTGTGTACAATAAAGTGTTATCTATCTATCTATCTAGGTTCTTAACCACCGTCCTTGATCCTTGGGAAATATTAAGTTACCACCGTCTGCCTTGTTAATAAAAAAAACTTTCAATGTTCACCCAGGTGACATAAGGTGGACAGTGGGTAAGAACCGAATAATCTATACCAATTATAAGGATATTTGTCTTATCTTAATGACTGACTGGGATATAGACAACGCACAGCCTAAACCACTGGTCGTAGAGATTTGAAATTTTCTGGGTATATTCATTGATGCATAAAGGTGTACTAAGAAAGAAATTCCCGCAATTCAACCCTTAAACGGGTATAACGGGGGGTTGAAGTTTGTATGAAAAAACCTTCACGCGGACGAAGTCGCGCGCGTATTGGTAGTAAATAATAAAACAACAACTGACATAGAATTCCTTTTTATTACAAATAATTAATTGCACATAACGATCATACAAAAATATATTCTTAACTAAAAATATTCCCACAAAAAAAAAACTGTAATAACTTTAGAAACTGATTAAATGAAATCAAAATAATTTCGTATAATTTCAAATAATAAATAATTTTCATATTTATTCCCTGAAAACCGCCAGTAGTATGAATCTTCATATCAGATGTCAAGGAAAAACCTACCTAAATTATACATGATAACAGTTAAAGTAGGCGTCGAACTAGTTGTCCTCTGACTAACCACGTGAGTCAGCTGATGTCACGTAGGGCTAAGATGTCCAACGCGACAATATTTCATCTATTCGTCCTCTCGTGCAAAATAAAGATATCTCTAGATCTACCTGTGATAACATGGCAACGCTTATAACTAATCTCGTTCCATCAAATAAAGCCTTACTTAATGTTTTGCTTATTTGTAGGTATAGCTAGCATTGTTTAGTTGGGGTTTATAGACATTTGTCTACAAAACCCAATATGTGCACCAATAGGCAAAATATCTCGTGTCGAGCTCGACATTTCTCACGTTACACATCTTAGCCCGACTGAACGCATTACATATAATTTTTTAGTCCAGCGTGTCACGTGGCTCGCCATTCAGCGGACAATTTTTTATCGCCAATTATAATTTTAATATTATAACTAACAATTATAAATTATGAGTTTCTGTACATTATAATTGACGAAGCCCCAAAAGCATATTTCATAATTCTAATAATAATATTTAATGAACTCTTAGTATTAAGGATTATTTAAAATTTGTCAACAATTTAACTATTGAATTTGTCACTATCTATGTATATACACTTTGTGATGGTATTATGGTAACGCTTGTCTTTGACTTTACGTATCGATCGTGTCATGAAACAACTTCATAAGTAACTTTTTGTTATTTTCATTTTTCTTCCTATTTATCACTACTTTCCTTGGATCAATTTGATACACATTCAACTTTAAAGTAACAGAAGGTACATATGAAAATGTTGCACTATGAGTAAAAGATTTTTTTGTCTTCGGTAGTTGAATGTCGGTTCAACATTTTGCCTTCAACAAAAATACTTTAACCTCGTATGACACAATTAACTATTAAGCATACAAGCATATTAACCACCGATTAAATTTAACGCACGGAATTTAATTAAGTTTTTATCACAATCATTATTAATTAAGAGAAAAATTCAATTTTATCGATATGACACTATTACCGATTTTAAATTTGTAACGTGAGTATAACTTTGTGGAATCACTCCTATTCTATCCAACTATATAATCTCGTAATTTGTAAAAAAAATTTGCAAAACAATATACCACTCTTATAGTTTGTGACCTTTCATTGAGAATAATTGATTCATATTTAATCATTTTATTTTAACTATCGAAATTAAAAAAAAAACGGAAAGTTGTAAAATTGTACAATTTAAAAACCTATGGTAACTCTCGGCTTAAATACTAAATATACAATAAACTACAAATAATTGTGACGCAACAGCCAAATCAACTTAATTCATCAAAAAGAAGCAAATGGCATTGACCTTCTATAACATTTTTTATTTAACTAAGTTTGCGAGTACATTTTTATTAAAAATCTTATACCTCTATTTCAGAGAGATTTTATGATAAAATTTATTAACTTGTGCCAAGTTTCGAAAGTCGTGGAAGCAATAAGTTTACTGAAAATAATAATTTAGTTGATGGATTGCTTTTAAAGTATTTTTTGATAAATAATAATGTATTATTGGACCGTAATGACCAATTGATGTAACAAAATAAAACATCAATTTGTCTGGAACCTGAAATTATTAACAAAGATTTTTAAACTTTTACGACTGTAATGGAAATATTAATCTTAGTCTACATTCTAAGGTTATTAATATTTTTCATAAATAAGAAAAATGTATTAGCAAATTGTTTAACTAACATTGGCGCCACAGTGTGCTAAGAAGAAATATTTAAAATTGTAAGTTTAAATTTAGCATTTTCAGTAAGTGTGTACAGAAAATATGATTGTAAACCTCAAGTATATTCGGTAAAATATTTCACGTACATGATCACATCTATGATGTCAATAGCGTTTAACTACGCAATACGTCCTGTGTATGTATTATTTTTATATGATTACAAACACACGAATAATCAAAACATTCTCTGTATCAAAACACACTGTGACACAAATGTCGCTTCAGGTATCACAACACAAACAAACGGCGAGAGGCCCCACGACTTCAAAACGAACGTTTTGTTCAAACTTACAATTTATTCCTAGCTATTTTCATAATCATTCAAGCACGTACATAATACAAATATTAAATACGTACTGTTATATAATAATTATTACGTAACTTACACACACTTACGTAATAACATCACAAATAAAAACGCAATGTAAAAATAGAACACAGGAAATCAAAATATAAATGTTGCATTTTTCATTTGTGACGTTATTGCGCCCGGGGCTCGATATATTACGTTTAAATACTCCTGACTTCTTTCAAATTATCACACGGCTTATTCTTTCTGTAAATAACGAAAATTATTTTCAAACTTTATTTTACACAAATATTTCAGAGTTTTATGAGCGTTATACAACTTACCAAAACAATTTTAATAGAAAGCTATTACTAGAGGACTCTATAAAATACATGAATCATTCATGGGTAAGGTATTATTTTTAAGTTAAAAGAACAATGTCGTTTCGTATCGAACATTTACTTTCAAAGCCGTGCTTTAGAAAAGTATCTGGCTTCACTCGAGACTCCATAAAATAAAAACGGCTATTTCAAGACCTAAAACCTTATCTAGACAATGCACAGTAGATTAAGTTAGAGCGTCAATAAATTCGCTTGGTAATGAAAACGAAGAAAAATATATGTAAAAAGAAAAGTGTAAAATAGAAGATGAATGAGTAGGTATACTAGTTGTAATAAAAAAGTGGAATGAATCCTAGTGGTGACTTTGCAACCAGGGGAAAATCTTTCGTAAGATCTTTTTGAGATTTTGATTGAGAACAAAAGATGCATGGACTGTGCAATGGAATGGGAAAGAAAGATAGAAATGTGTCTGATAGAAGATAGTGAAAGTAAAAAAAAACAGGGGCATGATGTAACTTGCTGAGTACTACAAAGTAGAATTCCTTAGTCCCATGCGCAATGTAACTCTACAAAAAGTATTGTGATGCTCAGTAAAAGATTCTGTAAAAAACTGTGCATCGTCTATCATCGGCTTTATCAGAACTAAGTTTAAGTAGATCATTATTTTCTATCGCATTCCGTATATCGTAACGTTTTCAAAGAAATCAATATTATATTACATTGAAAGTAATTACGTTTTTTCTATTATAATAAAAAGTTTATTTTCCTTTATATAACGCTCGAAGTATTCATATTACATATTTTCCCGACACAAAATAAGGCAACAACATACCAACTTTCCGAATCAAATATTTTATCTCTATTATTATACAATCTAGCGTACGCGTTACTGCGTATTTCTAATAGATAACGTACATTATACGAAAGTGGATAAATTTATGGTCTATTTTGCTCTTTAGGAATTATGACCGATTTCTAACAAAGATTTTTTTATAAAGTATTTTTCTACCGATATTTATACGATTTTACAACACTGGAGATGAAAAACTGCAAATCTAATATAACTTTTTGTCTACTTCACAAGTATTCATCCAAAAAGCAATAGAACATCTTATTGTGTCTGGTACCTTGTCAGTCTAGAGGTTAAATTTAACTTAAGAGTTTTTAAGGACAAATTTATATTAAATAGATGTCAACTTTTAATAACTTGATAATTAAAAAGACCGAATATTTCACACAGTGATGGACACAAACTGATCAATTGTTACTATCGCTTTTACTACCCTCCGTAAAACCAAGGGTGCACCAAATTATAACAGTACCAGCCCGTATTACGTAACTTGCAACCACTTGTCAAGAAGCGTAAATAGACAATTTAGTCAAAAATCACTTTTTGTACTGTACTAAAAATAAGGATTAGGGACCGGTTACACACAGGGGCAGAGTTGACTTTTATGTTGATGGAGTAATACATTCTTAGGTAATAAAAATATATTACACCTGTAAAAACTATGCAAATAGTAAGCACAAAGTGTAACACAACACTATTTGAACGCGTGCTTGCGGTCATTTTACGGCACGCCACTGAAAGCACAATAGGCATACTACAATCATGCACCCGTTGAAGTTGAACTAGAGAACAAAAGATAACACCCTTTTACCAATAAACTCTGCGTAACTATGAAATAGTTAAACCCTGTTTTGTCTTTTACATTGGCAAGCAGTTTCAGCTAAGATCGAAAGAAACAAAACATAGTGTAACTATTATAAAGTTATGCCGACATTATTAGTAACAAAGTCATCAAACTTATTATACTACATTTATTAACCGCATTGGTTTGTGTTCATCATTGAGTAATTTTCCCCCCACCTACCAATACCAATTATAAGAATCTTTGCTTTGACTGACTGACTGACTGACAACGCACAGCCTAAAACTATTGGCCGTAGAGATTTGAAATTTTTAGGGTATCACTTGGTACGTAGCACTACGAAAGGATTTACCGAAATCCAACCCCTAATCGAGTACAGCGGGGCTTGAAGTTGTGTAAAAATAACTTCACGTGGACGAAATCACGCGTTTTGCTAGATTTATATTTTTCTATGGAAAGGTCGTTGACATCAGCAAGTTTTCATCTCCAGTGACACCACAAAAGAACAGCTAAGACTCACAGATCACAGTTCGCTACGTGGAATGTTCTAGCAGCGGTTGCTCTAGCTCGCTTCGCTCTCCGAGATCGTTGCGAGGCAGCACAATGTCGTCGTCATCGGCCAAGGGTGAGTAGACGAGCCCTCGGGACCGCTTCAGATGCTTCGCCTCGCGTGGTTTACGAACCTGGTGAAGAAATAGGTTTTTAGAAAAACTCTTCGTGATTAGCTTGTTCAGGGCATTACTACCACCATATATATTTCTGCCGTCAATAAGCGTTGCTGTGTTCTGGTTTGATGAAATATGAGGCTTGATACCAGTATGCCTTAGGTTCATGGTCGTGTGGCATGCATCGTTAAGGCATGTTCCTCACATGCTTGACCAGCAAGGCAATGCGTTGATAAGTAATGATTACCACTTAACATCTGCTGCTCCATCGACGAGTCTTATAAAAAAAGTATTACGACTGTTTATTTATAAAGGTATGGTCTGCTAATTTATACACCTATGTATATCAAACATCAATCTCATGCAAACCCAGGAAAAAAAATTACCTATAAAAGAGGGTTTTATGTTTTGCTCATTTTTATATACGACAAATTCATGCAAGTCAAAATCATCCTCATCATCAAAAAATAAAAAAATCAAAATGATAGTGTAATTTTAGCTTAAGTTTTTTATAAATTTTACTATTTTTATGAAGAGAAAAGTACTTAAGTATACGGATATATTTATTATTATAACCCTCGTGGTTTCATTGTCCACAACGGGCAATAATGAAACGAAGGCTAAGCGAAGCTTATCCACGATTAAAATGATCGAGCCCTTGTCAATATAAGATTAATTTTATAGCTAATTGCAGAATTTGTGGACGAACTCAGAACGAGGCTATAAGGGGCACTGGTTCTGAGACTAGTAAAATTTACTCTTACACACTTAACCATATAATTATTATAATAATAATGCTGGACAATCTACATAGTATCATCTAGTCCCAAGCTTAGCAGAGCTTGTGATATGGGTACACCCTAACACGCGGAATAAATATTTGCAGATCGTACAAACATCTAGTCTAACTCGCAACCTCCTACGTCTTAGGCGAACATTCGGCCGCCGCGCCACATTGGTCGTCAAATATTTCCTGACATTTAATCACAGCTTTATAAAAACATATTATTATATTATTTGTCATTTTATCTCATGTTAGCGAGTTTAGTAATTAGAATAAATATGAATACATTTGATTATACATTTAACTGAAAACAGTTAAAAAAGAAATCAATTTAAATTATGAATAAATTTCTTCGAGATATATTTATTTAGGTATAAATACGATTTTTTTTACTTCTCATTAAAATAATCAACGTTATAAACTATTCGTTGGAGAATGAGTTATGTAAAAGTAGGCACTAAACGTATACATTACCTAGCCTAGATCATAATAAAGCAAAAGATGACGAATAAATTAAAAGAGATAATTATCGAAGTATTTCGTAGCACTTCAAAGATATTGCATAGCGTACTCCAACAACTCGCTTAGGATTATGCTACGAATAGAAGAAGCAACATTACCCACGTCAAAACGCCTAGGCCGATTTGGGCTATTGTTCGTGGCCGTAAGTAGCCTACTTTCTAACAGAGTGCACGTGCGAAACCACGGTTTGATGCTAGTTCAAAATAACTCAGCGCAGTTGTGTAACTTTACAATAAGCCCCTATCAAGTGACCCTAAGTACGTCCGAAACTTTACGATAGGCCCAGCCTGACCGTACTTTAAAGTTAGATTCAATATTGGATCATGGCTTCTCAATTCAATAGACTTTAGATCCAAGTTCGGAACCCCATCTGATTGTAGACTTATCTGCTTTTAAACAAAATTGTTCTTATCATGGAGTCGCAGTGGTGTGCACTTTAACAAATGAATTTGAACGCTCATTACCAAATTGATTTTAAATTATATGAATATTGTAATACTTTATTTACCAATGACCTCGGGGTCGCTCGAAAAAGCGTTGGCGTGACGATTCGGATGACTTGAAATGGAGATGGAGGGGAAAGAGAGAATTGGAAGTTTTTGGGGAGGCCTTTGCCCAGCATTGGGCTGTAATATGGTAGCAAAAATAAAAATATATCCTCGTGGTTATCTCCTCCATTGCCCCCCCCCCACATGGGAGACTACTAAAGTAACGGACCAGGAGTTAGGCAGCAACATCTCCTGAGTACTAAGCACCGACACTGCAGTCACCAATCCGGCTACCAAACGTGGTGAGTATGGTAAACCCCCATATTTAGAGGCGGTCTATGCCCTTCTCTAGTAGATTTATTTAGGCTGATAGCGATATTTAAATAATATCCACATTTTACAGTAGTATATGTTGCCACTGTAAAAATACTAACTATTTTCATCATGGTGTTTTCCTTCACCGATTGAAGGCACATAGTTGAAGGCGCATTGAGCACATAGTTTTTAAATGTATGTGTGTTTATCTTTGTATAAATCTGTATAGTCCCCGCCCGAAGCCACCGGTGGTAACTAGTTTAACATTAAACCAAACTTACACTGACCTGTAATACAGTGAGTACACCTAGAAATACAAGGCCGACCGCAGCGCACACTGTTAGCAAAACGGCAGCGAAGTTCGGCGCTGCTTGCTTGCTCGTTTCGGTGTGTATTGCGTCCCATTCAGCTATACGACGTTTGCCCGCCACAGAAGAGTTTATGCATTCTCCTGTTGGGAAAAATAAGACGGTAATTTAATAAAGGCTGCATCTGAAGACCAGCCCAAAGACTTGCAACTTGCGTAAGTTGCTATGCAACTTAATGGGTGTACCTACCTCTATGTTTTAGCTTATAAGTTTTGGTGCACTTACTATGTAAGTCTGTGTTGTTTTTTATATATATGTGGACAATTTTTTCTAGCGCATCCCCGTATTAAGGAGAGGGTCGTGGGTTTAAATCCCACGCGTGGGAATCTTTTTCATATCAGCGCTGCGTTCTAAACGTTAGCATCAAGCTGAGTTGGACTCCATTTTATGACGTTGTATATTTTGTACGAAACAGAAAAGAAAAAAAGTAATAATACCGGAATAACTCTACCGGAGTTACTTAGATTATTATTATAACTTTTTCTCTTTTCTGTTTTGTACAAAATATTTATTTTTTCTTTGTTAAGTTATGTGTATAGATTATTATTTATATTATTCACTATATTCTAGTTGTAAAACGTTCATGTTCGTGTCCCTTTGTAATACCGTGTGTCGTCATAAATAAAATCATTTCCTTTTTTTCTTATTTTTAGGTTTACGTTAGATTAGTAAAGTTGCTTGGTTGTTAGTAAACACTTTGTATTGATTTAGATGCCCAAAAAAATGAGCAAAACTTCAGTGGAAACATCTATAGAACCTTACCACTGTCAGGATGGCAGTGACAGCAATCTATGTTGTCCGATAAAGTGGTAGTACCCTTCTCGGCACAGCAAGATACACATTGATTGTTCAACCTGTTGGAAACAGAAAACAGTAAATAAATATTTGTGGTTATTTTTACATCTAGCCCCAAACTAAGCACAGCTTGTAATATGGAACTACATGACTAATAAAATACATACATATGGTTTTATTGTAAACTATACCTATTACTATTATATGCAACTCTATACCAAACTAGCTGCCGCTCGCAGCTTCGCCCGCGTGGCAGATTTTCTCGATTCCCGTTATTTTTTGGGGATAAAAAGTAGCCTATATGTTAATCCAAGTTATAATCTATGTTTATTCTAAATTTCATCCAAATCGGTCAACTGGTTAGAGCGTGAAAGAGTAATAAACATCCATCCATGTCTTGGTGCAAAGACATAATAATCTAAGCAAGAAATTCCCGAAATTCAATCCCTATTCGGGTACAGTGCGGGTGCACTCGTTTTCCAAGTTAATAATAATATAAATAATGAAGCTCCAGAGTGGTTTCAATCTAACTTAACAAGGCGAAGGCAGCACACATACCTATAACACTTAAGGTTACTAATCATAAACAGTTCAGTGTTGAATAAAACCTTTCTGACGTAGACGAGGATACTTCTAACTCTGATCCTACTTCAAATGCGCGCCTTCATGCCCCTTTAGGCCCAGCCCGACGCCTCTCGATTGAGACTGGGGTTTGGACCATACATTCCCGCATGCAATTGTCATCATCCTATAAACTTAGAAGAGCTCGATTTCCATAAAAAAACTTTTTTAGAAAAGCCTTTGTATTTATATTTGTATGTATAATGCAGCGTTAGGTTTTTGATCCGTAGACCTAAACGGTTGGCGGTAGATAGAGTTAGGGCCAACGCACATTGGCGGCACGGTATGCTAAGGTATTTTTTAGACGACGAATAAAAATATGACCTTATAGTATGAAAATAAAGTTGAAGGCTGCCGAGACGGCATGCCTAAGCATACCGCGGTATTTTTTTTTGTATCAACGACAAGGTTACATGGTTAACCAACCTTTACCATATTCATTCTCATTACTTAAGACATTTGAAGAATTTAAGCAAGATACCGTTTTAAATCTCTAAACATATGGTTTGTGTACCACAATCAAGTGAGGTTCCATACGGTTATATGTATTAGAATTCTTCGTACCTGTCACTTGAAGAGCAAGTAGTGCGCTTGAGTAAATTTCTTTTCAAAGTATTAAAGGAACAGATGGGGCGAACAGGTTTTATGACAAGGTCAAGAAAAATGTGGACAGACATTTTCTATTCAGATGCTTTTAGCTAGCGTTGTATAGAAAAAAAAGAAAAAACTGTTTTTTATTAACTATTTCACTAGATATATCATATACTAGCGGCGCGTCTCGGCTTCGCACGGGTTTTAGTAAGGATTCCTTATTTTCTTGAAAATGTAATATAGCCTATGTCACCATATTAATTTATATTATTTATTTATTTTGGTTGATCGTGAGACTCAGGCAATTTGCACTAAAACGACTACCACATACCATGACCTCTTTTCTTATCAAGCAAAGCAAGAAATAATCTCTATAGACTTACCTATCTAGCCTCAGTGGCCTAGAACACGCTGTGCAGCCAAATGGCCCCAGCGCGGAACACTCCCTGCAACTGCTATCACAGGAGTGGCAAGTCCCGTTGCCTAGCTCGTAGTACTGTGAACGTAAGCACTCCATGCAGATCCCTCCGTCGAGCATGAAGCGAGGAGGGCAGGACGTGCAGTGGAGAGGGCCAGAGCCGGAACATTCGCGGCAGTAGTGGTGGCAATGCCGGCACTCGCCGTGGGTTTGGTAGAAGCCTGTACGAGAATAAAACGGTGTTTTAAGCGATTTTATTCAGCGGCAATGTATGTACTGTAGAACCAGATGACTGATAAAATACTTATATACGTTTTTTTTTTTTTGTAACTGCATACTTAAATACATGCCTGTGCTCTTAAGTGTTAGTAGTATTAGAGTTCTTAGGGAAGGGCTTGTCCGGAGAAGTACTACCGCCATGCCTATCTCTGCCACCAAGCAGCTTGCTGTGTTCCGGTTTGAAGGGTGTGAGTGCCGGTGTAATTACAGGCACATGAGGCTTAACACCTGTACGCCTCGGGTAGACGGACGCAGAGTGTTGCATTTGTAGGGCACGTCTCTAACTAACGTGACCTGCGAGACAATCCTTTGTGGTGATGGTAACCACTTAAGATCAGATGGGCCATCGGCTTGTTCCATCAGCAAGTCAAATAAAAAAAAAATACGCTAAAGGAAAACATAGCAAGGAAACCAGTTAGTTTTCTAGCAGCGGCGATGGGCTAGAATAAATAAATAAATAAAT
The DNA here is from genome assembly GCA_947095575.1 of Electrophaes corylata. Classification (NCBI taxonomy): domain Eukaryota; kingdom Metazoa; phylum Arthropoda; class Insecta; order Lepidoptera; family Geometridae; genus Electrophaes; species Electrophaes corylata. The sequence continues at coordinate 8,664,286 of OX352715.1, read as the reverse complement.
AAATAAATAATGCTGGACAATCCACACAGCATCATCTAGCCCCAAGCTAAGCAGAGCTTGTGCCATGGGCACCAGATGACTGATATACTTAATACAATATATTACGTTTGCAACGGTCTTTAGATAGCTCAACTGTTTCAAATGTATTTTGTACATACCAATTATAAATACTTGTATTAGTCATAATTTTCTTTGTAAATAAATGTTATAATAAATATATTACTTAATATATTACATACATAGATATTTTTTATTATACATAGAAAATACCCAGAACACCTGGAATAAATATTTGCAGATCGTACAAACATTTATCCCAAGGCAGGAATCGAACCCGCAACCCCTGCGTCGCAGGCGGACATTCGCCCGCCGCGCCACAGCGGTCGTCAGAAATCTGTGACATATGGAATACCAACGACTGCAAACTGTGGGTATGTATCATATGTAATATTTGGACGTACCTCTGACTACCCCATTAGACATCCTCCAAGAATCTCGATTCTGTAGGTACTAAGGGATCGGAGGGGGTATCTACCGAGCCTAGGAATTAAAGGTGTGAAGGCTTTTTCTTTATTTTTTCAACAGTAGTTTGTTAAGCACGTACGTACAATATCGTATAAAAAAACTAGGACCGTCCTGAAATAACATCTTTGAAACAGTCAAGCAAGTAACCAGTCTACAAATGATATCAGTCGCATCATAAAAAAAAGTGACATAAAAGAAACATACCTTGTGGGCACTGAGGATGACACTCGCCAGCCGCTAACCTCCATCCAGTAGGACACGTGGCACACTGGTCCCTTCTTGGTCCACTACAGGTGCGACATGATAAGTAGCATTTTGAACATGAGCCACGGTCTGCATAATAACTGGGGAAAAATATATACGAATACAAAATAAACATCAATAGAAAAGTATACAATCTTTGTTTTCTCTAAATAATGTTTATGCTAATTTTACCTGGTTTCATTATTCTACGAGTGTCCGTTAGTAGGACTACGGGTCGTTACCTGTCAGTGGTAATTTCACTGTAACTTTAACCAATGATAATGGCTTAACCAACCAGCAACTTTAAATACTAACGATCGCTTGTAAAATATTTAGTAGATATCTTATATTATTGAAATTTTGATAAATCTGTGTCCAAAGTTATCTTAAACACTAGCAAGACGCCCGCGACTTCGTCCGCGTGAAGTTACTTTAGTAAAAACTTTAAACCGCGCTGTACCCGTTCAGGGTATTACGGGAATTCCTTTATCAATATACTTCTATGTATCAAGACGAATATACCCTGAAAATTTCAAGTTGTTCAACTTGCTGATGGAACAAGCATATGGCCCACCTCGTAGGTCACGCTTCTTACGAACGTGCCCTACGATGTACTACTAAGCGTCCATCAACCGGAGACATACAGGTGTTAAGCCTCATGTGCCTGTAATTTCACCGGCAGCCACACCCTTCAAAACCGGAACACAGCAAGTGCTTAGCGGAAAAAATAGGTATGGTGGTAATACAGCCCTTCACTAAGAGCTCTACTACTACCAAAAGCTGTGCGTAATCTATGTCAGTCAGTCAGAACAAAGATTCTTATAATTTTTATAGATAGATTACTTACCCATCAGCGCAAGAGGTTCTACAAACGCCGGACTGCAGTCTCAATGCGCCTGCGCATACGGTACAGTTCATCCGAGATGTGCACTCTGTACAACCATGCACACAGCGCGCGCATCTTCCTGCGTCAGGGTAGTAGCCGCGACTGCAATCGGTCACGCATCTGCGGAGGAGTGTACTGTATTAGAAATAGTTTAGATTAAAGAACCTAAAAGACCTAGTTTGAACTAGGTGAATCTAGGTGCCAGTTTGACAACCGTAACAGCTCAGTTCGTAGTATCGAACCCACCGAGAACAAACATTTGTGTTATGAACATAGATGTTTGTTCTGTGACTGGGTGTTATATGTATTCTAAGTATGTATTCTGGGTATTTTCTATGTATAATAAAAAATATCTATGTATGTATGTAATATAGTATTAGGTATATTAAGTATCAGAAATCAGAAATCAGAAATCAGAATTTTATTTGTATATCAGTCATCTAGTACCCACAACACAAGCTCTGCTTAGCTTGGGGCTAGATGATGCTGTGTGGATTGTCCAGCATTATTATTATTATGTATTTACAAAAAAAAAGTATATAAGTATTCTATCAGATATCTGGTTTCCATAGCACAAGCTTTGCTTAGTTTGGGGCAAGGCGTGGTGTGAATGTGTGCCAATATTTATTTCTTTATTTATTTATTTCCTCGCCTCTAAGCCTAGAAGAAACTTACCGCTTGGTTCCCACCGTTTTCTTTGTGTGATTCTTTTTACAAAATAATATTCTAATATGAAGTTAGATATTCAGTGTGGTGGCAATCAAACTTAGTTGAATTTCTTAATAGAACGTAAGGCGACAGAGTGATGTTTTATATGATGGTATGAGCTGTAAGGAGCAGGCCGCATTTAATAACTTTTAATCAGCAGAAGAAAGCCTACGGCTGAAATGATAGACCCACGACTACTCATGTACTCCTTATTCTAAATTACCTTTTAAATGACACCACTGATTTAGACTAAGCAGTACGCTGTCTTCTTGAGGGCGGTCTCTTTAAATACCTTGAAATGAGTTTTACGTTTCATTACAAAGACCATGAAAACTCCAAGAGCACTTTGAAAACATGTCTCGAATCCAGGCACGTTTCAGTCATGTAAAACGTGGTTCGTTAAGGTCTAACTTACAGTGAAAGAGCGGGGCAGAGGCCTGACGCGGAAGCGGAAAATTAGCGTTACTCTTCAACACGCTTTTATACTTGACCGTAAAGATACTGATATTTCTTAGTCATATAGTCAATAAGTCGCGTCCGCTTGTATTTGTGGACGAAGCCTAGGGCTTTCAAAGTGAAGTGAATTATGCGTAGGGCCAAATAACGAGTGAGCACGTAAAGACTCATAAGAATGGTTAGCACTTAAAAATAAACTCAATTAGACCTTTTAGAGAATGTTGGACACTCCTACGTATTAAATTAAATATGAACTACAAAAAGTTATGGAATAAATTTTGCCGTGCCGTGTTTTAGTGAAAAGCACAGATATTTCTCAATTTTAGAATAATTCAAAGATGAATAAAATTTTACATCACTACTGATTACAGGTGATCCCTGAGGATACTACCCTCCCATGGACGTCGTAGGAGGTGCCTGCGGTTACCAATCACCCTGCCAAGCTTGGTGACAATAGCAAACCCTCCCAAATATGACGGCCTATGCCCAGTAGTTGAATTATTTAGGCTGATCACGTCATCAGTAATAGGTACACATAAATATAAAAAGCGAAATCTCCGCAGTACCCGTCTATTTATATGGACTTATCTCAGAAACTAATCACAGTATTATAATTTACTTTTTATTAACAAACTAGTGGAATTGCGCGCGTTTTGTATGTGTGTTTTGTAGCAGATATCTATCTCTGTTTACGAAAAAAGCGGTCGACCGTATTTGGGAATTACAGTCAGGATCCATGTTATTCAACAGCTCCACATGTAAAAATCGTGGGATTAAATTAGTCTATATAAATACAGTACCAACAGCAATATTCTCGATCAAATCCTTCAATTCACAAAGACAGATCGTTTGAAACGTATGCCTCGGGGTTGAGTCTAGATCAAATACAGACATCGCTAACATTCCACTTTGCAAACATTTGATTTCTGATACGATATCGTAAAATGATGAATATGACTTCAAATATTTAATAGGCTCCAAGATTGAACGTAAATCACCTACTCCTACTTCATTGAATACCTAAATAGATTTTTACATTTCGATTCACAAAATAATTAAACTTTTTTAAGGATTTTGAGGTTGGCTTAAAAGACTCGCCAGAGTTTATCTAAATTTGACATTTGATATAAACCAAAATTTATCGATTTTAAAACGGACTAGGTACACAATAGTTTGGATTACCGTAGTAAACCTAGGGTCGATATTATTTGTTATAAACCCGATGATGATACTAACTTGTAATCCTGCAAGAGGTTAGGCGATGGACAGGTCAAGCATTGGCCTTCAACGCCTCCATAACAGCTCTCACATTCTTCATGACACTGTTGACAGTGCTCGCCATCTACGAACTCCCCGGGAGCACACCGCTCTGAGCCCACAGGAACGCACTTGTCCTTCTTGTTCAACTCCCAATTTGCGTCACATGTGAGGCATAGAGTAGTTGTACACGTTGTGCAACCCACTGGGCACCTACAAATATTAACTCAAGTTAAATAAAATATTATATTTATAATTACAATCTATTATATTTTTGACAGCCAACTATGGCCAAAACACGCAAAAGATCAAAAAGCCAGTGAAATATATTTACAAACCTCATGCACTCTTTTCTCTTCTTGTCAACGTAGAATCCACTTGGACAGGTGGAAACACACCGTCCGTCTACTACATAACTCGAAGGATGGCAAGTCACGCACTGAGCCTCTCGTGGGCCCCGGCACGTATCGCACGAGTTGTGACATTTCGCGCACATGTAGTCTTCAGTCTCGTAGAAGGTGGGCGGACAAGACGGCAAGCAACTTCCAGCGTGGAGTACTAGATGATGCTCACAAGAAGTACAGCTATCAGCACGATCTGAACACGTCGCGCAGTGAGACGCACAAGGTCGACAAGTGGAAGAATCAGTGTCTTCCCAGTAACCGTCAGGGCACTGTTGCAAGCACACTGCCAAATCAGCCACTAGTAAGTGAGCAGGCGCGCAAGTTAAACAGGAGTCTTGTCCTGAACCAACGCAAGTTTCACAGAATTCGTGGCATGGCCAGCAAACTTCACCTTGGTTCGCGTAACTTCTCGGTGGGCATTGCAAAACACAAGCGTCGTCTAAGCGGTAATGTTTACAGGAGATGCATTGCGTGGGTCCTTTTCCATAGCATCCTTGGGAATCGCATTCGGGATCACAGTCGTGCGTGACGCGCTTGTCATTGCTATCGGCGAGGACACTCTCCCCATGCGGTGAGGGGACGTTGTGTCCGTCGAGGCTGGCTACAGCCTTCTCCGGGTCGGACCCGGCGGCGAACAGGTTTGGAAAGTTCTGATAGTTGGCAAACGCGTCAGTATTGTAAAAAGAATCACCGATAGTTTCGTAACCGTCTGCGGCAGTGGGGTAGGCGAACGCGGGTCCGCCTGATGAAGGTCTTTTAGGCCGTAATCTAACCGGATCTATAGCAGTTCCATAAAATATTAATTGCCACTTTTTGAGTATTCCTGCTTGGTTTACGTGACGATTACCACCGTTGACGATTTGAAGATTCCACCTGCCTTCAGCGTGCTCACCCCAGAAATGAACACTTAGGAAAGGCCAGTCATCAAAGTTGGAGCTGACGACATCACGTGGTCGTTCAAACAGTAGCGTTGATACTGTCCCCATTGGAGAAGTTAGAAGAATTCTTAGATTTCCTCGAGGGAAGAATCTGAGTGATATTTTGCATTGAACGTGCTCGAGATATCGTACTTCGTTGACTGTTCCACTGCAGCCGTTGACGTCCATATGCGCTGATAACGTGTATCCGTACGTGGAGTCAATCTGTTTATCTTCATTTATTTCTTGCGACTTGCAAATGTGTTGAGGTGGTACGGTAACCCACTGTTCTGCTAAGTTAACCATTTCTGTGGCGTCCATGAGACCATAACCGAACTTATGACTTATTTTTCTTTTGACTCCGTTAACAATCCATCCTGTTTCTTTTTCTAAGGGTCGGGGTCTGGACGTAAGTACTACTAAATACTGCATATCTCGCCACGTTAAATCAGGGTTTGCTTCTAGTGCCAGCGCGCAGATACCAGCTGCCAAAGGTGCTGACGCCGAAGTTCCCGTATGTTCTACAGTACAAATATGATCAGGTCGCAATCTTCCGTCCATGTCCACAGTTGCTACGCTCTTGTCATGAGCTGGTGTTCCAGAACTGTAGGTAGATGCTAACGTTGAAGAGCATTCTTCTAGATACCAGGGTTTATAACCTCCCTGTGTTGCACTAGATATTGATAACGTAAATATACTGTTTGTGTAGCCATCACAATTGCAGGAGTCTGTGTGTCTACCGCCATTTCCTGAAGCCCATACGAAGATGGAGCCCTTACCCCGACGACCACTTGTGACTCCATAGATGAACGCCCTGAAAACAATTTAGTTGTATAAATCTGCGTTGCGTATTCAACGGTTATGCTACAGTTCTTGTATGGTATCTACCTTCTTGCTAACGGTCCGGGTCCATCAACAGTTTTTCCATCATCTTCTGGTCCCCAAGACGCGCTGTAAATGTCTATATGATCAGGATTTAATCCCAAAGCCCTGGCTTCGACAGCATCATTAACCACTCCATCCAGCATCCTGACTCCGCCTATACTAGCGTTGTAAGCGATACCGACACCGCAGATTTGGTTGTACGCTACAGCTGCGACTTCACCAGCGCATCTGGTGCCATGTTTGTTGTCGCCATTGTCCTGAGGCATTGGATCGTCATCGTTCCCATTGATGTCAGTGGATGCGATGGGATCCTGTGAGAAGACAAAGTTACAAGTCTTGTAACCAAAATGAAATAAATCGAAATATTAATCCTAAACTTCTGTCATAGATACCGGCTACTGACATGATCATCATCATTACAGTCTGATTTCATCTACTGCTGTATATAAACATCTACTAGTTTGTATCATTCCAGGTCCTGTACCAGTCTCGTTCATATTTTGCCACCAGCTATACCAGTGACGTCATCTGTCAATTTTACCGTAGAACCGTTCTACATTCAACGTTTAAGTTGTGGCATAATAACGAGTCTCATGACAATAATGGTAGTCACGTTAGTCTCTAACCCTAGTTTTCAACATTAAAGTCGATAGACGGTTGGAAAAGCTTAACTTTCAGCACTTACATGCGGGCGCCTATCTCTATTAGCGAACCCTTGTAACGAAGCTCTAAGTAGGGCGCTGATAATGCAAACTTTTGCGGCCGTATACAACTCGAATTTAAAGTACCGCAATGTCCGCATTACTGTACAGTTTCTGTTTCTGGTGAAATTGCACACAAAACTAAGCGGTAGTCACAAGTGCTTAAACTGGTACTGTTCACATAAAAGTTATTTATTTCTGAACAAAGTTTAAAAAGTGTTGCACGAATAAACCTATATTTATACATTTTTTTTATGCTACTGCTGGTAAAACAAGCATAATGTCCTGAATTCTGATGTTAAGTAGTAAACATCTAAACATCACCTATAACAAAGCATTGCCTTGTAGGTCACGCACGTTAGGTACTGCGTCCATCAACCTGAGGTATACTGGTGTTAAAGCTTATGTTCCTGCAACTTCACCGGCCCTTAAACCCTTTAAACCGGAATACAGCGATGCGAGCATCACTGCTTGGCGGCAGAAATAGGTACGGTTTGTCTACAATTTTTAACATAATTTACACCAATAGGCAAAATATCTTGTATTTATTTGTACTTTAGCTCACATTATTTCTGCGACTTTCCACACAAAAAAAAACCTGTGAGGTGCTTCAAAGAACATTATTCAACTCACGTAATTCTGCGCCAAGTCGGGGTGGTTTGTTTGAATACCGTCGTCCAATATTGACACGACCACACCCTTTCCGGTGTATCCCTTCTGCCAGGCAATAGCTACGTTCATGTCTAGGCCATCTTTAGCTCCACCATTCTGATAGAAAAAAAAAACTAGTAAAAATCTATCTATATCAGTTATAAGCATTTTTCTTTCCACTAACTTATTAGATGCAACTCACAGCCTAAAAAAACTGGTTGTAGAGACTTGAAACTTTCAGGGTATAATCGCCAAAGTGCGTAGTGGTGTACTAAGAAAGGAATTCCCGAAATTCAACTTCGAAACGAGTACAGAGGGGGTTGAAGTTTGCATGAAAAGAACTTCACACAGACGAAGTTTCGCTAGTATTCATTATAAGACCCTTTATCCGGACTGCCTGACATATGGATAACGCACAGCCTAAATCGCTGGTCGTTAGCACTTGTCATTTTTTGGGGTATTCCTCGTGCGTTGCGTTGAATTTTTGGAAATGCTTTCTTGGAACCTCTACAATTCATGAATTGTACCCGATTGCAGGGTTTGAAGTTTGTATGGAAATATCTTCACGCGGACGAACTCACGCGCGGGTTTCGCCACTAACAAAATTTGCACGTCCAAACATAGCTTTACTAAAATACTAGCGTTGTATAAAGTAACCATCACGAAAAGTGGACAGTATGTGTTGGTTTTAGAATACCTAATCACAAACAACCAAATTAATCAAAGAGCCGAAGCATAAAAGGTTTTCAAGCGGCGCGGCGCTTGTGTGCTTAATGCACAAAATACCCTAAAATAAAAATAAGCGTGCATTTTCAAATTACTGACATAATAGCCGGGCTATCAACCTTCTTTCTTTTTGATTTATCCTGTTGTACAAACCGTTGAAGGCCCATAATCCCGTGACTTTTGCACGTGTTTATGGAAATCAACCTGTGGGGGACATGGTTGTAATTTATGCATTCGATCGCATAGGGAAGATGATCCACCGAGCGAGTTTTTGGTTGCTACCCATTCTATTTTGCACGTTGAGCCTGCATTGCCTCGCAGGTAACGTTTGTTAGGATCGTGCCCTACGATGCACTCTCTGCGTCCATCAACCTGAGGCATGAGGCTTTATGTACCTGTAATATCACCGGAACCCACACCTCTTAACCCGAAACATAGCAAGCTGCTTAGCGGCAGAAAAAAGGATAGTGACAGTTATTACTACAGCTTAGCAGTAAATTTGCTATCGATCCCACAAATCAGAACTAACTGTGTTGTGTGTGTGTACAATAGGGAATTTAAGATGAAGAATTAATAAATAATGTTTACTATCGTACCAGATACCACTGCTCTTTATACAGAGGATCGGGAAAGAAGGCAGCGGACGCAAGCGCACGGTGATGTGTCCGATGCGGCGGTAACCGTCTCGACAGTTGCGCAAGCGCAGCGCGGTCGTACGGAGAGAAGTCCCGCTTGAATCTCCGCTTCTCGCGCTGCTGCTCGAACCACCGCACCTGTAAACAAACATCATTATTATCTCTAGGGTCTGTAGCATCCACTGCTACACATAGCCACCCCCCCTCATATTTGAGGGGGTTTTTCATAGTCACCAGGCTTGGTAGGCGGATTGGTGACCCCAGTGCCCGTATTTAGTACTCAGACGTATTCCGTACCGTAAGTCACCTTTCACGACCTCTATGCGGAAAGTATTTTTTTATACGACTTTCTGGTTGATCATGTAGATAACCCACCTGATGTTAAGTGGTTACCATCATTTATAAAAAAGCATAGCCTCGCAGGTTGCGTTCGATAGGTATGTGTCATAACTACATCCGTTAATAGTGGACCACGGGACGTTGTGATAGCCTAAACATGTTTGTGATTATACTGGTACATAAATATGGTCCACAAATATTTATGACCTTTACATATTTTAGACTTTTAGAACTAGTAAGACATTAAAGTAAAAGTTCACAGTAAATTTCAGGGGTGCACGGAAGAAGCCTCCACGCGGCGTATCTCGGTAACAGCTAGGGCACGGTAACGCAGTGTCCAATTCTTCCACCACAATGCTCAGACCAGAGTCACAACCAACTTCCACAATCCGCCATTGACACGAAGAATGAATGAATGAGCAGTAAATTTCTACTAAAAAATATAAAAAATACTACGCGAAAAATACTTGCGCAAATATTGGCACACACTGTTGTATTCGCTGAAGTTTAAAAGAGAGGGCAGCCATTAGAAGTATCAGCGAAGTGATAAGTAATGAGTGGTCCACAATTAGTGCTCCCATAAGATGTAATTACTAGATTCTTATCTGCTGGATACCGGCCAACTGAAGACAAACAATGTTTTCAGTAGTCGCACTCAATTACCAAGTTGTGTCCTAAGTGGGCGATGCGATGCTATAATATTATGTTAATTCCTTCTGTACAATACATTTATTTACAAGCTAGTGAAACGCGCGCCACTTCGTCCACATGAAGTTATTTTTATACAAACTTCAACCCCGGCTGTACCGGTTTAGGTGTTGAATTTCAGGAATTCCTTTCTTAGTACAACCTCTACGCAAAGGTTCATATACCCTGCAAATTTCAAGTCTCTACGACCAGTGGTTTCGGCTATGCTTTGTTTATATGTCAGTCAGTCAGCCAGGGCAAAGATTTTTTTAATTGGTATAGATAATATTACAAACTATTGGCTTCGTGATACAGCGAGAAGGCGACGCGGTAGACCCAATGTTGTGATAAAACGTCCATTAAACATTTTATTTATTTTGCAAACAAGACAAAATTTCACGAACAAGAATTATTAAGTGGGACATTTTCGACAGAGAGATCCTTCGCACCCACATATTGTACTAAAGTACATAGCATAGCATATCCTTGCAACCTCTAGCCACCTAGGACATAGGCGTTAACAAACCCCCCCGTTTTATCTCCAAAGCAAAAAACCTACTGAATTATATAGCTTAGTTTATACTTGCAGCCTCAAGCCACCTAGGACATAGGACTAAGTAAACCCCCCGTTTTATCTCCAAAGCAAGAAAAATGTCCCTCTATTAGTACACGCCAAAATATTTTTCACAACTCAGCCTAGGTTTAGCCACTAAATCCTTTGGTGCTGATGTTGTGCAAATTCAGAATTGATGGCTGTAATAGATTGCACAGACTTTCTGTCTAGGGCGTTTTTTCTGTAATAATAGCAAGAACAAAATAAAAAATAAATAGCTTCACGATTTTTCTAAGGCACGGTAAATATCCCCACAGATATCTTAGTACCAAGAAGTACCGACTCAAAAATATTTGAGGATGTCTAATGAGAGTAGTCAGAGATGTGATGGTCTTGCAACCTGTCACGTATGGAATACCAACTACTGCAACATGTGGGTATGCTCCAAATATAATATTTAGACGTACCTCTGAATACCCCTTTTAAACATCCTCAAAATAATCTCGGTACCTGGTGTTAGGAGATCTGATAGTATATTTACTGCGGGGACTAATGTGAGACTTCATTCATTCAATTTTTTCTTTCATTCATGCACATGAATAATTCAAATTTTGTTGGTAATCAGCTTCACCACGCAGATGTTTCGTGCCAGAAGCCAAAAAACTAAATAAAAAGATGCATATCAAACAACAGCATTTGAATTAAGATTTATTCACGCCAAGCGTTCCAAGTTCGTCTGTTTTTTCAGCAGGTCACGTACGCTGAAGTTATACGGGCAACATACACTGTAAAAAGTTTCTTACATACATAATCGCAGCCTGCTTCGCGGGAAAGATAGAAAACATCTATTCTAACAACTTAGTATATACACTCGAGAGCAATAAAACCAGACCAATAATGAAGCTATTGTTTAAGTAATCCTTAGCTCCGCTAGTGACTTCTTTGGTAGCTTGCCTATTTAACTACCTGGTCTATTTACTAGTTCGGGAGCCCATGGATTCAACACTGAAATATTGTAAGTTGAAGACAAACAATTATGTTGATTCCGCCGTGATACGTATATTGTGTCATCAAATCTGTCCAAACAGAATTCTGTGCAGGAAAAAACATGTTTGCAGCTTACGCAAACATCGTGTGGTTAAATCTAATCAATTTTAACCACAAAAAAACACCCAAATAAAACTAATAAAACATATTGAATGATATATGATACACTCTTTCTTTCAAAAAGGTAGTCCTTGCCTCCGAAGTATTATTCTTTATATCAGTGACTTAAATTCCGTGCTCTCGAGTGTAATTGGTAAGAAGTTTTGAACCACAAAGAGTAATCTGAATGAGAACAGAGAGAGAAATGAAACTTAAAAGTCAACGAAACTTTACTTCGTCAGCCTAAATAAGCCTACTGCTGGACGTAGTAAGGTCTTTCCCACACGGTTTTAGGAGTCCTATCATCCATCGACTTTTTTTATGCTACTGCTTTTGTAACAAGCATATGGCTCTCTAACAATATCGTCGGTCCATAGGTGATAGCGTGTCCTACGTTTCGTCTACCGGTTCGTGCTCGTCATCCGAATACTTTCATTCCCCAGCAGTTGCCGGTTTCACAAGACTATGTCGTAAATAATATAAGTAACTATGAAGTAAGTATAAGTTTTTAAACTATGACGAACCAATACGACCGGTGTGGCGCGGCTGGCGTATGTCCACCTGCGATGCAGGAGGTTGCGGGTTCGATTCCCGCCTTGGGATAAATGTTTGTACGATCTGCAAATATTTATTCCGGGTGTTCTGGGTATTTTCTTTGTATAATAAAAAACGTAATATAGTATTGTATTAAGTACCTATATCAGTCATCTAGAACCCATAACACAAGCTCTGCTTAGCTTGGGGCTAGATGATACTGTGTGGGTTGTCCAGCATTATTATTACTATATTATTATTATAATACCTCCCTTACGTACATATGATTATTTTGACTCAATTATTATCTAAAGTAATATTATTTAAAACTATTTAGATATAATTATTTATGTAAATAAATCAGCTAAATTATGTTCAGAAACAAAACCTCTAAAGTAAACCATTTAAAGTTTAACCAGACATAAATATTATTATTTAAATTTGCGATTAAACAACTATATAGTCTAAACTCTAACTACACTATTTCGTACTAGTAGCACGGGTTTTAGTAATGATTCCTAATTTTTCAGAAATATAATGACTGAATTTTAATGACTTCAACGTCACCTGCACTCTAATAAAAAATACTTTTATACTATCTTAGATCACAAAGTAAAGTCATTCATTAGATTTAAAATATCACTTTAAGGTTAAACAAGTCGGTACGTTGTCCATACAAACGCTCTCAAATGTTTAATCTCGAAAAATTTAGTACTAAATCTTGTAACGCTTGTAACTTTCAAGGTAATCTGATTTTAGTGTAGCATATAGGGTAACGTACCTAGATGACGGCAAGATAATTCAGTATCAAACTTAACTTCGGACGCACGTTAATAAATAGTAGACATCAAACACTTGCAGCGTTTGTATGGACAACGAACCGACTTGTTTAACCTTAAATCGCTTGTTCATTGCTTTGAACAGACTATCTAATGTAAGAACCATCCAAATAGTTCTAATTTCGAAATATCAAAACTTTGTTTTACGTATACCATGGTTACAATAGCAGACAGATTAGCAGGTGAACTTGGGAACTTGGAAAAGTTCTCAAACTAAATACCTAAGCATAAATTGCCTATTACCTTAGCGAAGGCTAAACTCCCAGCAATTTAGGGAGATGCAATTTCACAGCTGTTGGAACACAACAGACAGCCACCGGGGCAAATAGCACAAACGAAGTGTATTAGCATCAAAAAGAGGGACGACCTCGTGAATTACATTTAGGGATGAGATCAGCCTGCGCGCAACCATTATATATTCTTTACAAACTTTATCTCCAGTTGCGAACCATTCATGGTTGTTATATAATGTGTTGTAATAACAAATAATGTAGGTATGTACCAAGTGTATTTGTACGTCCCTCTGACTACCCCTTTCGAAGAAAATCGAGTAGGTACTTGGTACTAAGAGCTCTGAGAGGATATCTACCGTGCTTAGGGATTGAGTTATTTAGATTTTAGTTTAGCTTATTATTTTTTATTTCATTTAATAATTAACGACATGACATAATGTATATTTTCTTCCTTTAAAACCACAGTACGTGGTATGATTTGAGAGATAGAGTGAAGTACAATGTGATAAGAGAGAAACGTGGGATAATAAAAATGGCGTTTTGTTCAGTCAAAATAATAAAAGAGAAGAATAATTTATTTATTGTTATTTCGGCAGTAAAACCAAGAAATATATTTTTTTATCATTTTTATGATCAATCATTATCTACAAAAATCTTGGTCCTGACTGACAAACAGTCATAGATAGCGCGCAACGTAAACCTCTGATCGCAGAGACTTGATATTTCCAGGATATATTTTTCTTGTGACAAGATTTTAGATGGAGTAGGCTGGTCCAGAACCTATACCATCATCATTAGCGTCCCGTAAATAGGGGTAGGTATGAGAGAAAAGTAAGCTCTAACGCTGTATACATCATCTACTAGATGCAAAGGCCTGTTTATTTTATTTGTCTTAGGGGTTATAATATACCTATAAATGTTGCTGAAATTCGTATATATAAACTTATTACGAGTCTAAGAACACATGGCTAAACCAACTGCCAACACCGACGTCGTGTTTACACACCAATTTTGTCAGTCACTAATTTCCGAATTCTACTGAACTCAGTAGTTCTACACATTTCGTCCCGTTTGAAAAGAGCGCGAGGGAAAAGATCGGACGCAAACATATTTTAAAAATTCCCAGCGCGGTATATTGTTGTCTTAGCTTGGTACGTAGGTACTCTAATTTCATTAGCAGCAGTGGCTCAACTCCACAGCTAACTGGTAAATAGCTTGTTCAACTCAAGTGACCTCACAGCTCAGTTATTTAAAAGTCACCAAAATCTAAATATAATAAAATAAAACTGATTTGTGATGACAGTCATTTGAAATGAACAAACTGATTACCGGTTGGTTATCAGTTAGTAAAAACCTACGCAGTTGTGGGTTTGTTTCTCACGACAAACATATTTGTAAAGAACGTAGATATTTGTATTTAGTTTTTTTCTAGGTGTGGGTCGTGGGTTTGAATCCCACTCAAAGGAATATTTTTTGGGATCAATCAATAATAATAATTTACATATTTAAAAAAAAGTATAATTCCGGCTATTTTATCACTTAATTTGTTCCCATAAGCTTTGCTTCGTTTGGGGCGAGATGGTGCTGTGTGTAATGTCTACCAATATTAATTTATTTTACTCACGTTATTTTTCTCAGTCTTAAATCTATCAATTTCATGAAGATATTTGACCTTTGCAAACTTTTTCAAGTACTAAACTATTGATAAATTTATTCGGTGTTATGTCTGACTGACCTAGCTTAACTTTCAAGGTCTTTGGAGACAGTGGCTCTGGCTAGAGGATCGTTCATAAAGCACGTAAAGCTTTTAGCAGGCGAGGGAAGGGGGATGTTTCATCTCTAATCTCTACAAAGTGCTATCGCGCCGCGGACGTTCTTTTCGAGACTCGGAATTTACGTTCTTGTAAGATGTGATGATAATGTCTCCTTTCCATCTTTCATCAGACGAAATTTCAAGAGTCCGGAGCGGCCTATTTAGCCCTGGCAAGATAAACACGCAGATAAAACAGGATAAAATGCTTTCATACCATAAAGCTCCGAAGTTAGTAGAAATTGTTTAAAGAAAAAGGAATTACGAAAACGTAGATTGAAATATTTTAGTGGCTGCAACTTTAGTAGTTAAGTCAAAGCAGAGAAGATATATAAAGACCGCAATGTAAAATATTTGCATTGTCTTTACAGATTGTGAACAACAGACTCCGAGCGCCCGTTGCCAGTCTCTAGCTAATTTAATAAACACTCGGCACCCTCCGTATCCTTTTTCACAGCGCATAATTATGAAAAACGCGAAGAAGTAACAGTGCAAAATATGAATCACATTTACTCTGTAATAAATAAAACATTTTCATTTATTTGTATAACGCGATTGCGACTCAATTAATTAACTCAACATCATGTTTATTTGGCTATGTTTATTTTAATTAGATTATGTTAAAACATGTTTCATTCTATCAAAAGTAAACAGAGTTGATTTCAGCCACTGATCATTTTGTTTTGTAGGTAAATACGAGAATAAACCAACGCAGCGGACGTCGACAAAATCAGTTTTTGCTAGGAACGTTGCGGTTCCATATTGTTTTTAGTCCGCATTCAGCTGAGCAAACAGCAGATGTCGCATGACCAAACATAGTTATCCTTAGTCGGGACGCGGCAAAAAATACGACATAACCCGATGAGGTTTAATAAAGACCCTTTATACTTACACGCCGTAACGTAATAGGGTCCTAAACTAATAAGCTGGGGGTCTATTGCGGCCGGTCTACGGAGCAGACGGGTTTAAACAGATTTACACAGAAAAAATACTTTTCTATCTACGTTTGACCCTTGTCTTTTGTTGCACGACCCAATTTGCGCTTCGCTGGTCGTATTTGTTTTGAATCTAATTAAAATTCTTTCTTTAAATTTACATTATGAACGCCGTTAACAGTGAGTTATGTGTATCTCGAAGAGGTGTCTGTTTGAAAAGGCTTTTATGTTTTCTGTGAGATAATGTCGGCATTTTTACTTTCTATCCAAATTTGAATAAAACCTTAACTATTAATTAATTAATGAGGACATTTTCACATGCTCTTTTCTCAAATAAATCAAATCTTGCAAAACAGAAAACATATAATAATTTACAAAATACTTTTGTAAATAATATATAAGTAGGTATATATACTCATAAAACACAAATATCGAATCGAACTCACAATCTACAAGGCAGAATAACAAATATAAAAATAGACGAGAAACCTGTGACCCCAAACAATTATTATTTAAATACAGTTATTTCTAATAAGTCTTTACAGAATACATATGACATAATTATCTATACCAATTATACAATTTTTTGTCTTGACTGACTGACTAACTGACTGATTGGTATAGAGCACATAGACAACGCACAGCCTATATACCACTGGTCTTAGAGACTTGAAATTTTCAGAGTATATTCGTCTTGGTGCGTAGAGGTAAGGAATTCCCGAAATTCAACCGCTAAACGTGTTCAGCGGGGTTGAAGTTTGTATGAAAACAACTTCACGCGGACAAAGTCACGCGCGTTTCGCTAGTATGTTATGTATGTTGCGCTATATGCAAACGATCAATTTTATATGTTCTGTGTACTTCTGTTAATATGAAATCTTCAAATAAAATGTACACCTCTTTGGTTTTTCGGGACCATTTTCCAATACAACCTTGTGTGATCCCAACTCATCTCATCAGCATGAGAAAGGCGATGGGCGTGATCCACGACACGCCTCCGAGTTTTATTAGCACAATGTCCAAACTAGCCCAGTTTCCTCCCGATATTATACTCCATTGATCAGTTTCGTCTAAAGTTCAAGTTTTATTTGTGTTTTGTCTTAATAGGTATTATAATAAAAAAAATACAGAAACACGTTTCCTTTGGAGGCCTATATCCTATAAAATAATCACACAAACTTGAGGCTCCGTTGCATCTTTATAGGTGCTAAATTTCACAATTTATTCTTTTAGTTCATACACCCCCACACTCCAAACCAACTTCATACACCCCTACACTTCTTACATAATAAGGCAATAAACATACTGAATACTGAATACGGAATACAATTATAGCCTACAATATTAAAATCTCTACGACCAGCTGTTTAGGTTGTGTGATGTCGAAATGAGTCAGCCAGGACAAAGATTCTCATAATTGCTATAGATGATGAATCAATTACCACCGTTGTCCACGATAGGCCAGTATCCTCCAGAGTTTCTTACAAAGATACAAAACTATCGAGGTTCACTGTCAAAGAACTTTCAACTTTGACGACCGATGTGGCGCAGCGGGCGAATGTCCGCCTGCGACGCAGAGGTTCGATTCCCGCCTTGGGATAAATGTTTGTACGATCTGCAAATATTTATTCCGGGTGTTCTGGGTGTTTTCTATGTATAATAAAAAATATCTATGTATGTAATGTATTGTATTAAGTATATCAGTCATCTAGTACCCATAACACAAGCTCTGCTTAGCTTGGGGCTAGATGATGCTGTGTGGATTGTCCAGCATTATAAAAAGAAAACTCATAAGGTTATGGATAAATGTTACAATATTGCCACTTTACTGAGCAGCAAAGAGTTTTTTTTCGAAAACAGACTGAGTCTAGGTTTGATTTGTATGATCGCGATAGAGAAATATACTATTCTATTCTTTATTACTACCTCTGCCTACCCTCCTTAGAGATCCTCCAAGAATCTCGAGTAGGTACTTGGTACTATTTGAGGGGATACCTCGTATCTACCTGGGGATGAATTTAAGTCATCAAGCTATTTCTTTTCTTTTTTTGTATAATATGTATAGAACACAATTATGCCTCTTCAATATCAAAGTCTAGCATGAAAATAAACTAACAAAAACTAGGACAAATTATCACAAATAATTCTGGAAATACAGTGCGCGCTACTCTCATAATTATATATATTAATATTTATTAGTTCTTTAATAATTTTATACTCATGTTGATATAATATTATTTAGAGGCAATTATACGAGAACATACTCATCAGGTTTAGGGGTAAGGACACACATACAAAACCTAATAACATTGTAAGCCTCCCAAATGATACCATTTCCCGCGAAAAAAGGTTAAAAGGGTCATTTCTAAAGAGAAATCCCGTTATTACAACAGTTTGTTTACCGGAGGTCAAAATATGACTAAAATTACAGTTCCCGCAAATGCCTACATAGGTATAATACATATTTTATAAAAAGTAAAGGTATTAAGAGAATGGGTACGTACGCTTTTTAGGGTTCCGTACCCAAAGGGTAAAACGGGAATAAAATAAATATTTAAGGGGGCTTTCATACAACAAAATGTTTTTTTGCCGTTTTTACTATGGATACAGAACTCTTCGTGCGGTTTTTTCTTTTTCTAACAATACTTAAACAAAGGCATTTTAACTCACTCACTTATGTAAAGACTTGAAATTTTCAGAGTATATTCGTCTTGGTGCATAGAGGTGTACTAAGACAGGAATTCCCGAAATTCAACCTCTAAACGTGTTCAGTGGGGGTTGAAGTTTATATGAAAATAGATTCACGTGGACGAAGTTGCGCGCGTTTCACTAGTTATTAATAAAGGTCCTATAAAAAGGGACATGCTATCTTTATCCACACTACGTAGCTGTAGTGCTACGCCGTAGCAGTAGTGCTACGCCATAGCATTAATCGTAGCCAGTCATATTTTCCATGTGGTATTTTTTTTGTCAGAGCTAGCACTAGCAAAACAAAGATAAAGGACTGAGCGTTAATTTTTTGCCAAACAATATTTTCACTGATAAAAACGTGGATGTTTTTGAAACATCACGTTAATTTAAATTAAGGGGTTCTGCGCGGTCACCAGTTAAGAGTGACTGCTAGTGCTATCTGAGTTAAACTATCGGTCCCGGTTCTCAGTCGTTAAGCCATGACGAAGGCTTTAAGGCGGCCTTAAACTCACCAGAGTTGACCACTAGTCAAGCCAAAACCGTATTTGGCGAAATCTTATTAAACAAGTACCCAAGGTTATATTTCTCGTATTCGTTTTCAAAGTCTGATATTGGATGAGCAACTTCTCGAAAAATATGACATCAAACGTCAATAATAAACCTTTCTGTTTCTGTTTGTAGTTTGCGGGGAATATGAAACTTCCCGGTTGGGTCATCTATTCCCTTCAGTTTAAGGTTCGCCGCACATAGACGGGCCCATTTATTAAACTTATTTTCTACTACGGTTCATATTTGATAGTTCCAAGAACAGCGCCTGACTTGGAAAAGTTTTAGTGTGGCCGCACTGAGAGAAATTGCATGCCTATTTCTAACACAAAGTAGATTGCTGTGCTCCGGTTTAAGGGAAAGCACATCATCATCATCTGTAAAAGTCCACTGCTGGACATAGACCTCCCCCATACGTTTTCAGTAAGAACGATTCAGAACCCTTTCTATCCACCTACTTCCAAACAATAATGTCAGCACATCGAGTGGGAGGACATCCTACGCTTCGTTTTCCAGTTCGTGGTCGCCATCCGAGAACCTTTATTCCCCAGCGTTAAGCCAGGTCGGTGAAATAATAATAATAATAATAACTAACTTTTATTTAAACTTAACAGTAATTGGTACATTTTTTAGGTTAGTTAAATAGATACTAAATAAGGTAACTAACTGAGGTAAGTACAGTAAATTACAGGCGCCTGGGGCTAAGCACCTGTATATCTCAATATAATAGACGCATAGCAATGCATGGTAAGCCACGTTCCTAACGTACGTGGCATACTTTGTTAAATGTGATAGTAACCACCTAACATCATGTGGGCCATTTGCTTGTTACAACAGCAAGTCTTTAATGATTCACAATGATTTTGCGTAAAGTGTTTAAGGTTCATAAGTCTTTTTTCATGCTTCTGCTGGTGGAACAAGCATATGGCCCACCAAAATAAGACCTAGCAAAAATAAAACTGGCACAAAATACGCCTAACAGTTCGACTATGTCCAATAGAAATCCGAGTGTCGAAATTTTGCGAGCTGTTATGAAGTTACCGGCACATGCGTGTGAATTTGAATACCGAGCGAGGAGTGATGTGTTCTTTATTCAAAAAGCTTTACGCTATAGAATTGAAAGAAACTTAATGCATCTTTGCAGTGCATACTAAGTTATAGTTAATAAAAACCGCAGCTTTGCGGTTTCGAGAACCTGAAAAATTAGGTTTATTTTTGGTGTCATGACGGAAAATATGTTATTTTCGTTGTATTCTTGGATGAATAAACATCGAATTTCGTTAATCGATGGTTTTAACCGTTTTTTTCACGCTGTCTTGTTTTTCGTTATTTGCAAATATTTTTAATTACTATAAATAAAAATAACATTTTGGGATGAGTTGGTGGTTTACCGGGGTGACCCCGCCTTCTGATCCTAAGGTCATGGTTTCAAAGCCGGTGGTGCACCAATGGATTTTTCCGTTCAAAAAAACTATGTGTGCAATGCCAATGCTCTCAAACGGTGAAGGAAAACATCGTGAGTAAACCAGTTAGTATACGAACAGCGACGATGGGTTTGCAACCTGTCACGTGGAATACAAATGACTGCAAAATGTAGCTACGTACCCAATGTACTATCTGGACGTACCTCTGACTACCTAGACTGTCTCGAAGAATCACGAGTAAGTACATGGTACTAAGACTAAGAGATCTGAAGGGATATCTACCGTGCTTGGGGAATAAAGTCGTGCTGCTATTCCATTTTAATAATTTTCCAATTTTAGTAATATTTTTTCGATGTATACTCTTATTTTATTCATCGTTCAGGTAAGAGCCTCTACACTTAGATAGATAGATAAAACGTTTATTTGTCTTACTAACACACAAAAGTTCTTATAATGTAGGTACTTATCCTAGGTACACAAAAATAACAAAGAAAAATTAAATAAAATAAAATGTGAACACAATGACCAAAAAAAGAATGAACAAAAAATAGAAAATTAACTATTATTATACATATAAATATCTGGTTATTCCTGTGTGTTGCAGCTAGACAGAAAGGCAATAGCTCAGCGCATAATATTGCTCAAGAGCAAAACACTGATTTTCAGCTATTACCTACGAGGTAACAAGTACGAGTAACTTGACCGTTTGACATTATCTACGACCTTATTAAGGTCGTTACAGATATTTTTCTGAGAAGCAACATGAAAACGAAATACGGTGGAATACCCTTAAGTTGATTTTCTTTAATCTATTATCCAAAGTACAATCAATTAATGATAGATTCAGGGATTTAGTTTTTTATTTGAAAGAACTAACCTCAGATCTACCTCTCTAATCTCTACCAGACCTTTAATAATTGAAATAAAGTAATCTATTTTTTACTAGAAATTACGTAAGTAAAGCATAAAGGGTAGATATTAGATACTAGCGAAACGTGCGCGACTTTGTCCGCGTGAAATTATTTTCATAAAAAATTTCAACTTCCGCTACATCTCTAGGCGGTTGTATTTTGGAAATACGCCCAGTGGTTTAGGCTGTGCGTTGTCAGTCAGTCAGTCAAGACAAAGATTCGTTTTCTTAGTATAGTATATACCGTATTGGATGACAGTCGTGAGTCTATGCCAATCCTATTTTATTACTTTATTAACGTAGTTGGGGTTTTAGTAGTAGTATGAGTTTTTAGTTGACAGCCGATGTGGCGCAGCGGGCGAATGTCCGTCTGCATCGCAGGAGGTTGCGGGTTCGATTTCCGCCTTGCGATAAATGTTTGTACGATCGGCAAATATTGATTCCGGGTGTTCTGGTATTTTCTATGTATAATAAAAGATATCTATGTATGTAATGTACTGTTTTAAGTGTATCAGCCATCTAGCACCCATAACACAAGCTCTGCTTACCTTGGGGCTAGATGATGCTATATGGATTGTCAAACATTATTATTATTAATAACATGCATGAACATGTTTGTATAAAAAAAACTACAGTAAAATACCATTTTTTTTGTAGTTTAAACACTTTAACTTTAGTTTTATATAAGCTGCATTTCTTTATTTAAGTAAAGGAATGAAAACAGCAAAAGCTATTTAAAAACAAATAATATAAGCAAACTTTACTTGCAAATTCAGTGAAAAACCAACAAAATAAACTTACTTCGCGCACCGCAGCGCAAACGCTCGGATACTTCTGAAAGCTTAACGTATTAACACATAACCGGTCTTTATTACAATAGCGATAAAGTTTAATTTTATGTGGCTGAAAGATTGGTACCACATGTACATGCAGGCCTGTGTCCATACAAACTGGATGTCAATGTAGAATGAGCTTTATCGTGTAGAGATTAGATTCAAAACTGAGATCACACGAGCTTACTAGATATTAAAAAGGTCACTGTTCTTTTTGACCATTATTTATCAACTGATTTTATTTTATAATGCGGTGTTTAGAATCATCTGTTGCCTTACTAAGTTGGGTTCGCACCACAATGCAGATTTATTATTCATACTACATAGCTAGGAATACCAATTATAATAATCTTTTATTACTATTGTTATTGTATGAGAAACAAATGAAACGTGCTCGACTTAGAGCACCGGTAGTCTAGTGGTAGTGAGCCCGCCTTCTGATCCTAAGGTCATGGGTTCAAATCCGGTCGTGCACCAATGGTTTTTTCGGTTCGAAAGTCTCTACAAGCATTGGTTTATTTAATACTAGCGGCCACTTACAGCTTCGCCCGCGTGGCGGTTTTTTCCCGTTCCCGTTATTTTTTCGGGATAAAAATTGGCTATATGTCCAAATCGGTCCACTGGTTAGAGCGTGAAAGAGTAACAAACATCCATCCATACTTACAAACTTTCGCGTTTATAATATTAGTAGGATATTAAATAAATAAAAATAAATAAATAATGCCGGACGATCCACACAGCATCATCTAGCCCCAAGCTAAGCAGAGCTTAATTAATATTATACAATGTAAGTTTGACATTTGTTTCCCTCTGAAACGAGTGAATAATAATAAACGTGACTCATCGTGGATAACTCCTGATGTACAAAATATAAAATCACTTATTATTGACATGCTAAATTTACATTATCTTATTCCTAATGATGACTCAATTGCCTTATTTATTCACAATCTTAATAATAAAATGGACATACTAATTAAAAATACTAAAATTAAATTTTATTCAGAGATGATTAAACGGAGTAAAAATGAATCCAAAGCGATGTGGAAAGTGGTTAATAAGGAGAGGGGTAAGGTAAACTCCGTAAACCTTGATTTTACCTATGTACTAAGGGATGACGCAGGCACAAAGTTCCCATCTGCAAAAGATGCCGTTAATGCCCTAAACTACAGATTTGTGAACGCCGCGGTGGCATGCGGTGCACCCAGCGCGGACATCGCGGGTGCGCTCAGCGCGCTGACGTCAGCGCGAGCGCCCGCTGCTTCACAGCTCGTGCTTCACGCTTTCAGCGCTGATGAGGTGTTTAAAACTGTAACAATGCGCATACCCCCGAAACGGTCAAAGGACGCTTATGGGCTCTCTATGGAACTTTTGAGAACAGCGATAGGGTCCCTCGCTCCGATCGTGGCTTATTTGTTCAATGCATGTCTCAGTGAGGGAGTCTATCCAATAATGCTAAAACTTAGTAAAGTGTCTCCTATGTTTAAGGGCAAAGGGAAACGTGAGAGCATGCATAGCTATAGGCCTGTCTCAATCATACCTGCTATTGCGAAAGTATTCGAGAACGGACTGAGTTCTCGCTTAACTTCGCATCTGGTAGCGATAGATGCGCTGTCCCCGCGGCAGTACGCGTACCGCACCGGCCGTTCGACGACGTCACTGACTCGCGAGGTGGTGCGCCGAGTGCTGGCCGCCCGCGAGCACAAGCTGCAGGTGGCCGCGTTGTGCTGTGACCTCTCCAAAGCCTTTGACGTCGCCAACCACGCCGTGATTGCCGCCAAGATGAAACACTACGGGATCGAGGGCGCGTCGTACGCCATCTTAACGGATATGATGCGCGATCGATCACAGGTGGTCGTCGGTGGTGATGAACGGTCTGATCCACTTTCACCATCGATGGGAGTAGCACAGGGGTCATCCGTCTCCAATATAATGTTTTCCCTCCTCCTAAACGACCTACCCGAGGCGGTAACGACCGCGGATACATTGATGTACGCAGATGATGTGGCCGCGATCGTTGCAGCCGAGTCATTAGATCGACTGGAGGCGAAACTGAACGAGACGGCCGCCATTCTTTCTGGATGGTTTAAAATGAACGGCCTGGGTCTCAACCTTAAAAAAACCCACTTTGTGCACTTCTGTCTCTCTGGGCGAGCGACGAGACCACTAGTGGTGCAGATCGATGGGACAAATATCACCCAAGAGAACTCCACTACTTTTCTTGGATTTGAAATAGATAGGGGCCTTACCTGGGAGAACCACATAACCAAACTATGTGGCAAAATAGGTAGCGCATGCTTTGCACTTCGACGTGTAGGTCGCGTGGTGCCAGCAGAGGTGGCGCGTAGCTGTTACTTCTCGACGGTGCATTCGTTGTTGCAGTACGGAGCTGAGCTGTGGGGGCGCGCATTCCGTATGCAAAAACGCGCCATACGTGCACTAGTCGGGATACGACGCGACATCTCCGCCAGGCCCTACTTCAAAGAACTGGGCGTACTTACACTGCCTTGCATTGTTATAATGCAAGTAGCAGTGTACGTAAGGCTGCACCTGGATGAGTTCACAAAACACAGTGACATGCACTCGTACAATACCCGTAACGCGGGCAAACTCGCGGCCGTATCGCGCTCCTTGGCGAAGTCCTCCAAGCTGAGTCACATCATGGGTCCGACTGTATACAATAGGTTGCCAGAGAGTGTCACGTCTGTTGACAGTCTACCTAGATTTAAAGCCAAAATAAAACGGTGGCTAATCGAGCAGACCTTCTACAGTTTCGACGAATTTGTTGAACATTAATGTTTTTATTTATTTACATTCCGTATACAATTAATAATAATTAATAATCCTGTGTTCTTGACCTGTAAATTAACTTTACCAATAAATGCTTATGACTTATGACTTATGGCTTGTGTTATGGGTACTAGATGACTGATATACTTAATACAATATTATATTACATACATAGATATTTTTTATTATACATAGAAAATACCCAGAACTCCCGGAATAAATATTTGCAGATCAAACAACAAACACATCTCATGTTTGCGTACAAACATTTATCCCAAGGCGAGAATCGAACCCGCAACCTCTGCGTCGCAGGCGGACATTCGCCCGCCGCGCCACATCGGTCGTCAGGATATAGGATATAGTAGGATATAGGCTGTGCTTTGCCTATATGTCAGTCAGTCAGGATAAAGATTATTATAATTGCTATAAAGTAGAATTAAAGCCCTTATTGGTGAACAGTCTACTACATTATTGAATCCGTTGAAGAAATGAGACAGCAATACACTATCTTTAGATAGTGTACTCTAGCTTCTTGCATTTTCTTACTTCGCCAGACGTTAGCGCGCACGCTCCAACTATGATACTAATAAATGTCACATTTCAGAAAAGACAGGAGAGAATTCCCTGTGCAGCATCTGCTCGGGATGCAAATTGCACTTTGTAACTAAAAAATAATAGAGAGTCGACGAAACGATGTCGTTTTACGTTCCTATGGGTAGTGAGCAGTACACCGGTTACTGCACGTGTGGGAATTCTCATTTTACTTTTCTTTAAATCACATTTATGTACTACGAAAGTTCAACGCTCTTAAAGTTAGTCTTTATCTTGATCTCTTTGTATATATAAGAGATAAAATGGCGTTGCTATTTACATTACAAAAATGTGTTTTAGCCTGCTTGTTGCAATATTAGAAGTTATTATAGAGCAGCTTTATAGCTGATAGTTATAATATAATATACTAGCGACCGCTCGCAGCTTCGCCCGCGTAGCAGCTTTCTCTCGTTTCCGTATTTTTTTCGGGATAAAAAGTAGCCTATATGTTAATCCAGGTTACAATCTATATCTATTCTAAATTTCATCCCAATCGGTCCACTGGTTAGAGCATGAAAGAGTAACAAACATCCATCCATCCATCCATCCATCCATCCATCCATTATACTTTCGCGTTTATAATAGTAGTAGGATTAATACAAATATAAAGTCGGTTAAATATAAATAACATGCTTTTATACAATAATTGTATTCAGCCAAATCCCAGGTAGCACAAACTCTGTGTATGATTTGTCTTAAATAACATAGAGTCATGTAAAGGCTATATACCCGCAATTTATAAAATACATAGTCGATTATAGGAAGGCTTCATCACTACTTTGTGCTACTTGGGATATTACCACCACTACGAACGAAGTCGCAGGCGGTTGCCAGTAAACATCAATAGAAGTAGCATAGAATAAAATGTCTTCTATGCATAAGCCAATAAGGAATAATACTCATTTGCTATCCACAAAGTCACCTAAATCTGTTTCATTTGATCTTTATACAGAGCATCAAATCAAGCGTATAGCCAAACCAAGAGTTCCTTCAATAAAGGACTCTTTCATATCCACTGTCATCACTTCCAGGAGTTTCTTATCCAAGATCTGATAAACTATTCCCATTCGCGACAAACAGGCGAAAAACAAATATGTATGATCACCGGATTATGTAAAGTTGCTTTTAGACGATGCGCTATTTTGTGATATGATTTTCGATTTCACTGGCACAGTTCTTTTGGTATGTCGTCAATTCATACTAAGAATACTAAGTGTGTGATGAACATGAACAACAATGTTTATTCAAATGTTGTGCAAAAAATTACCACAAATATTTATTATTATTATTAATGAATTATTCATTTATTTGTGGCACATCGATACATCGACCAATAATAACTAATTTAGTGCACACATTTCCCATAACAATTAGGATGCCAACATAAAAATATTGGAATTTAAATTTCATTATTTATTATACTTAAAAAATCTTAAGATTTTTTGTTGAGCGAATAAATCAGATATTTCGTTATATACCTAGGTATAATAACGATTCTTTCACTGGGAACACTATTAATGCAAGATGGTCCGGTATATCTCAAAAACATATTTCACCGTGTGAGAGAAACTCAAAGTTAAGATATACACTGATATTTCGTTCTCTTGCCCTTATCACAAAGTATACAACTTACAGTAAGCAACTTTCGCATATTTCGTACCAGAACAAAGGAACGTGAGTATTAAATATGTACATCTTGTATTGAAGATTAGCTTATGCAACTGGCTAGTAGAAAAAAAGTAATCTATACCAATTATAGGAATCTTTATCCTGTCTGACTGAATGATCCTATCTGTACGAAAATAACTTCACGCGGACGAAGTCGAGCGCGTTTGGCTTGTTGAAACTGTATGAAGAAACGAATCTACTAAAATATATCTCCTTAATTACGTTTTACCGTTAGGATCGCAAAAAGTCTGGATGAAAAAGCCAAAATTGTTCTTATTTTTAGTTTTTGGAGTTGCAGCTAATTTTTTAACACGACTTGCTGATGAAACAATCAGGTAACCCACCTAATCTTAAGTGGTTACCATCACTTATTTCTACCGCCAAGCAGCTTCCTGTGTTCCGGTTTGAACAGCATTGGTGCCGGTGAAATCACAGGTACATGAGGTTTAACATCAGTATGCCTCAGGTTGATGGACACAAAGCAGTGCATCGTAGGATACGTACCTAACGAGCAAGACCTGCGAAGCGATGGCGACCATTTAACATCAGGTGCGCCATTTGCTTGTAACATCAGCAGATCGCATAAGAAACATATCGAGAAAAAATATTTTGCAAAAATAATAACTAAGATACAGTAATTTAGTTTATCTAATATGTATTAAAATAATGATGATGATGAACTGAGACAGTATTTTGTTGAGTTACTGCTTCTATATATACTATGTTCTTATCATCGAATGGGCGACATCAAAGAGCCAGCTACTAGGCGGGCTAAGTAATAAGTTCTTGGTGGTTTATCGGTAGCTATCTATGTTGGATAACTTTTCCTTGATAACTTATGATTTAGATATACCTAATACAGTATACGGTTACGTGACATGCGACTGTGTAACATGGCGTCACTAAATGAACTGACATAAGGTTCAAAATGATAGACAACTTTTAGAATTAAAATTCTAAGACGTTCTTAGTGATAAGCCTATTTATCCCGACACTTGTATGTCGAATATTTGCACGCGTGCAATTTCAAAACATACACGTAACTTCCTTGAAATAAAGTTCAAAATACCATGTGCTTTTTGATGAATTTACGCAACTAAAGCAAGTAACTTGTAAGTAAACTTGTCTATCTCAAGCATTTGACCTCATATTACCTGCTGAAGAAGAAGCCCACCTAATGTCAAGATGTAACCATAGCCTCATGTGCCTGTAATTTCACTGGCACCCACACCATTCACACCGGAACACAGCAACACTGGCTAGGCGGCAGAAGTAGGCATGGTGGTAGTACTTCCCTGGACAAGCCCTTCACAAAGAGCTTTGCTACTCCTACTAACGTCTACAGAAAGTTTGATTGGCAGATGTAACTAAAAGGTTAATTTGATCGGACTACTGAAACCTGAAAATACACTGAATAATACAAAGACAGGCGCAGGTAATGATAACGATCTAATTTCAGAGCAGAAAATAAATTAAACGAAACAGGAGCAATGAAAACAGGATTTATGAATACTTTAAACGTTTATTATGTTTTGTTTAGGTTGGAATATATTTTTGTTAGCCTTTAAGGTTCGTATAGAACCGAACCCTTTAATTATCTCTCGTCGATGCCGTGAAATACAATTGAGGGGATTGACCTTCAGTACTGCGGTCAAAGCCGTGGTCCAAAATTTTAAGTCTACCAGTGGTTTAAGCTGCGTGTTGTCTATATGTCAGTCAGTAAGGATAAAGATTCTTATAATTGGTATAAATTGTTGCTTGTTCGTATTTAGTATACAAATAGCTATGCTATCTTTAACAACAAAGGAAACAACAAAAGTTCAGTATATTGTCTCATGATTCGTGTAGACGTCACCTAACGGTCCATATGCACGTCCAACCCTCTAATCCGCGACCTCACTTAATCTTTTTGTAGTCCCACTGTACTACGGAGACCTTACTTTATCTTGTTTACGTCTGTAATGACATTACATTGCCAGGGGAACTGGCTTCCTTTACCGTTCCCGCACGACCTTACTTAAGGTTAAACAAGTCGGTACGTTGTCCATACAAACGCTGCATGCGTTTAATGTCTACTATTTATTAACGTGCGTCCGAAGTTAAGTTTGATACTGAATTATCTTGCTTAAGATTTAGTACTAAATCTTTCGACGCTTGTAACTTTCAAGGTAATCTGATTTTCCTGTAGTATTTAGGGTAACGAGCCTAGATAACGGCAAGATAATTCAGTATCAAACTTAACTTCTGACGCACGTTAATAAATAGTAGACATAAAACGCTTACAGCGTTTGTATGGACAACGTATCGACTTGTTTAACCTTAATAGAAAACAGAATAGAAACAGCCTCACGATGGTAATTCCTAGGCACGGTAGATATCGCCCTCGAATCTATTAGGCACCAAGTCAAGATTCTTTGATATCAAGGGGGGTACGTCCAAGTATTAAATTTGGCAATACCCACATTTTGCAGCAGTATTTCATACGTGACAAGCAAGCTCATCGCCGATGTACTTCATATTTATCACTATATTCTTTTAGCACGCCGAAGACGTTAAAGCAATTGTTATCCATGACGAAGACGAGAGAATAGAGTTAAAAGGGTAGTCGTTCATACACGTGAGCAACAAGGGAAGTTTTGAATAGTATAGCTAGCAACGCGCGTCGCACTTCCGTGTTCGTAATTTCGCCTTTTTCTTTATGAATCGCTCAAATTAGGGTGTAGCGATGTTTCTATGTCTCAGTATTATAAGAATAAATATTTCAAAAGTACTTTATTGTTAGGTACTGCAATCATCATCGCGAGGAACAGGCGCTTATGTTCACCTAGCTTTAAGACGTTTCAAGATGATCCCTGCGGATATTACTGAATACATGTTTTTTGACTTTGTCTTTGACATCATTTGCAGCCTAACTTTAGTTACTTTTTGTTAAATAATATTTTTTTCAAGCCATCTCAACATAGTTCTGCTCGTTCATCAATGTGGGTGAAGAGTGGCCTTAATTTAATGCTTCATCAATGTTGTGTATCATTTATTTGTCGGTATGTACAAAAAATACATGTTAGTACAGTTTTTTTAGCTGGGCTGGTATTAAAAAACAAAACAAAAACTACACCTGAGTGCAAAAAACGTGACTATAAAAACACCTACCATTCCGTTGCTCTTCAATTTAAAAACGAGATCAATTTACACCCCGCTGTGTCCGTTCAAAAACATCTAAAAATGGATACCTATACATTTTCAACTCTATTTGGTTAGCAAGTAGGTACATCCCTAGTCGAAATACAATTTGTTTACCCGCGGAGCGACCGTTTGAGTATGTATGAGTTTGTATAAAATATTCAGTTTATAAATGCGATTCGTGATACAATTTCTTTAGGGGGCAAATTCTCACGTAGTAGATATTTGATGTCTATAAATATTATTTGGCCGTGGTGGTTCTGGTGCCATAAAAAGCCGATGGCGAAACGGACCAGGGGATGGCAGCAGCATATCACGAGAACTGTACACCAATACTACGGTCAATACAGGAGATGCAGACTGTTGACGTAGGTCGGGCTATTCGCCATTTTGTCTCACAATTCAAAATATACTATCTCCTTTTTTCGAGTCACCGGCTAATATGAATTTGATTTTGGAATAACGTTAGCGCAGTAAGAGGCGACTTACTACAACGTTTCGTTACTTGGTTCAAGCCCTCTCGCGTGTATACGGGCTCAGGTGGTAAGGCAGATAGGACAGAGCAGTAGACTGTATCTCACTGCAGTTACACTTGCTCTTCGACAAGCAAGTCGACTCCAATGCCGTAAAAAATGACGTTGCAAAAATAACTTTATTATAGACACAACACACACTGAGAGACAAATCGTCGAGTTGACACTATGTCGGGTAAATTTGAGAATTAGGCCCCTGGTCTCTTCAGGCTGAAGACGACGCGGCGTCAACAGAATACTTTGTCAAAACTCGTAATCTACGCGAAGTATTCGCGACGTTACAACCAGTAAAAATAATGATATCATTATTTTGTAAACTCTGAGAAAGTAATAACACGAGTCCTCATCAAAAGCGCGCAACTTTAGATTGATCATTAGGGGCTGGTAATAAAACGATGCCATTTTGTAAAATTAAGGTGTATGATGAGCGAAATCAGACTGCTGATTGAGACTCTTCTGAGGTCACGTCATTTGACTTGAGAATTTAAATTGCAAACGATTACGTGTTTATTTACATTACGACATACACTTGAAATCAGGTTAATTTTCTCTTTTCAGGTTACTTTTACAAGAAATTCCGTGGATGTCGATCGTTTTTGGGCTGAATTCGTAGATGGCCAGTGTAGGTTGTATTAAAGAGTTCAGTTGCGTAAATTAAAAGTAGAATAAAAGAACTGTTGTTTTTTTCGTAATAAATTCCATAGCTTCGGCGCTTGGCTATCCCGAAATCTGCCCATAATGTACAATTGACGCTCTTGTTTTTACAATTGACTGACGTGCGTGCATGCATGGAATGCATGGGTTTTAGGAAAATGTTAAACTGAAACTTAGTTTTGACTGACGTATAGTTTGCACTGATTTAGTGGGGAGCATGATTACCGATTTAAGGGTTCCGTAATACTGAGACAAGACTGTTTTTTTCCGTTTTTTGTCTGTATGCAATTATCTGTCTGAAATTTTTCTCTGTTGTCTGTTGGATATTGGAAAAAATATGGTAAAACATATTTTCCACTTAAATAAAATCGTGTATCAAGTGAGGTCGTAGGAATGATGTGTCTAAAGATTTTTTTAATTATAAAATGCTGATACTATCTACTAACGCGCTGTGCTTGCGTACTAGTTGAAATATGTGTCACCACAAACTGATACACACTGCAATGTGGACTTACCTGTGGTTCATCATTTAATTGTCTATGGTGCTCCTGGCTCGGTTCTACTGATCGCTTCCGGACTTCATGATGTGAAAGCAAATAGAAATTCTTCAAAGAACCAATCTGAAACAAATAAAGAACATGTTAAAATATTTTCTAAGAAAACTTTTACGTCCATGAATACCATATAAGTTTGAATTGTAAATAGCTTGCTAGCTCAACTTTTATTCCTTGTTTGAAAATAGCACATTGTTAAACTCGTACCGAGAGTTAAAGTAAGTATTTTCTTGAGGGCAAAATATTGAACACCGACCGGGGAAAAAAATACACTTCTAATCAAAAAAATCGAGACAACTCTAAGTTTGTAATTTATTTACCCTAGACCTTTGATTAAATAATCAAAGCCTTAGACTTATAAACGCTTAAAATTATTCCTTTCACTGTTTGTCCATTACCCATTGACATGACAATAGTTACAACATTGTTTATATTTTTATAAGGCAGCTAAAAAACAAAAAGCACCATTCAATAGGCAATTTAAGCTTTTTAATAACATACTAATGGAATTTTGAATTTGAATATGCAGATGCGCCTCAATGTTTTTGACGAGAAGTGTAGGAGAATTCCGAGCGTCCGCGAGTGAGCACCATAGTAACAAACATACTCAAATACAAAAGTCAGTGAACTTTCCTAGAATAGATTGAAAACTTACGAGTGCGTTTACGAAGGTAAGTAATGCTTAAAACTTTAAATAATTCTTTTTTACTTTTAGGAACGTTTTGGTGCATCATCTTGGAAATAATGAAATGTAACGCAGCAGTACTAAATACCGCCACTGCGTTCACCAATTCACCTGCCAAACGCAGTAACTATGGCAAACCTCCCAAAATATGAGCTTCTACAGTGGACTTATTAAGGACTTATATGAACAAGAACTATCTTGGCACAGAAAAGGACGGTATGTACGTAAAGTGATGTACGAACTTCCAAAAAGTGATACGCTCAGCTAAGTTTAAAACTGAGCAACTTCCTCGCTACACACGAACTTCAACAGTCCCAGTCTCACACATTACAGCATTAACAAGACTTAGAGCTGATTCTGATCGGGACCGAAGCGTGCAACAGTGTACGTTCAGACTACAATTACTAATACTTTTTTTTTTAAGTTTGACTGTCACCGTAGATCGAACGGCGGGGTAGACTGAAAACTAGCCCTGCGTAAAAACGAAAGTTCTTATGCGGAATTAGTGTTGAGATTACTCAGTGCTGAGCTGACACATATTACTCGTATGTATCGTTTCCATGACAATAAACTTTTTTGGATTTGTTGCACACTGCGTTTTTTATGCGCGCAGACGGCGCGCAGATGACGCGCGTTAATGCAATTCAAACGAGATTCTTTGATACTTTCTATGGTCATCTACAGCGCCGAAAACGCGCGTCGTCTGCGCGCATAAACGCGTGTGGTTACGCTCTAAGAGTGTCTTCTATGCTTTCACAGGCGCATGCAAGACACCGCAACAATTCGTAACGACGGTATTGTAAAGATCGCGAGAAGTTAATGGATGGGAAATGCCCAAAGTAGTTTTTTCCTGGAAACTTTTACCGGACTATTTCCAGCAACAGATTTCCACTTATAAGTATTAATTATTTTAAAGTTGCTATTTTTTCAATGACTAAATATAAACAACAACATTTCCTTCCTAGTGTGCACATACACTGGTTTCCTCAGAACTCGGAAACTTCAGCTCGATAAAGAACACAGAGCTAGCTCGTGTGAAATGGATTCCGCACTGATTAACTCGGCAACTAAATCTTAGCTAGCTCGTAATGTCTGTATATGAGCTATACAACTCTGTTAGAGCTAAAAACCTATCTAAAAGCCTTCATCATGGCTTTGCAACTGATAAAAATGATACTAATCGTACTACGGGTACGATGGGGCCGTAAAACGTAAAAGGGTGAAAGAATGATACTAAAATGGGAATGGACATTCAAAGTTCGGTTGTCATGTTTACATGAAAAATGCGCGGGATTTCGTTCGCGAATCTTGAGGTTTTTTTACAATCGTTGATAGGACTATCAGCACCACAAGCATGGAGGTATGGATAGATAAAACTTGACATAAATGCTCGATAAACAGGGTTTTATCGAAATTTATGGAGATTAGTAGCATGGGACTTACTTAGTTAAACGTTAGGTCGATAACTTTCAGAAGTTTTACCGAATTTTCTCACGCACGTGAGAACGTGCCCTATGACACACTGCCCTGAATGGGTCCTGTCGTTCAGAATAACTAAAAAGCCCAGCTTTTTATCGCAGTACCTTCTTTCGTAGGAAATAGGCAAATCCCCCGTCGCATCACTACACAGCACGTTGAATAAAAGTCAGTTTCTTTTAAGTTTTTTTTATCCGAGCCACACTTATGTTGAGCCCCATGTATACCAATTTATAGAAATCTTTGTTCTGACTGACTGGCATATAGACAACGCACAGCCTCAACCACTGCACTGGTCGTAGAGACTTCAGACTAAATTTGTTTTGGTGCGGATGAAAGGCATTCTCAAAATTCCACGACCTTACGGCCCATAACTATAGCGGCCCCTTTCAAATAAAAACACAGCAAGCAGCTTGGCGGCAGAAATAGGTATGGTAGTACTTTCACGGACGAATTCATCACAAAAAGCAGTACTATTACTACCAAGGTTTTTATGGAATAACCAAGTCTGAGCGCTAAAGTTTAGGATGGACAGGATACAATGCCGATAGTTGGTACTAAGTGACAAGGGAAGGTCGCCGTTTATGATTGATGGAGTATAATTTGAAATATATACTCTTCACAGAGACCCTTCCTCTCAGTGGGAGCGACCCCGCCTCCTGATCCTAAGGTCAAGATCTTCGAGCACTAATGGATTTGTCTAAACGAAAAAAATATTTGCACAACCAATCTAGCAGCGTGATGGGCTTGCAACCTGTCACGTATGGAATAATAACTAAAATCTATATAAATAATAACTAGCGGCCGCTCACAGCTTCGCCCTTTTTCCCGTTTCCGTTATTTTTTCGTGATAAAAAGTAGCCTATAAGTTAATCCATCTATATTTATTCTAAATTTCATCCAAATCGGTCCACTGGTTAGAGCGTGAAAGAGTAACTAACACACATCCATTCATCCATACTTACAAACTTACACGTTGATAATATTAGTAGGATGAATCCCTATTTTCCTTGGTCACGCCATCACGCGTGAACGGCTGGACCGATTTCGCTAATTCTTTTTTGTTGTGTTTGTTATTGTCAGGAGAAGGTTCTTATGCGGGACAGCGTCTGTCAGGTCAGCTAGTGTACAATATAACTGTGACTAACTGTGTGTCAAATGTTATACCTACGGGACATCTAAGTACCCCTTAGCTTAAAGAATCTTGAGTCGGTACTACTTGGTACTAAGAAATCTGAGAGAATATCTACTATAGGGATTAAATTCATGAAGTTATTTCCTACCTACCTACCCCTACCACTACCTACCTACCTAAACATTGACCTGTAACCAGGGCGTTGAATAAAACTCCTATTAAGCACTCTAACAACATTAGCACTGGCAATTTATTCTTATTGGCGTCCGTCTTAAATTAGTACCTTTGGCGTCGAACAGAGGCTGAACACTACTTTTAGAGAAGTTGTAGGTTCATTCCTAATACACCTATGGTTATATCTACAGGTAAATTTATGATCAATTACGGATTTACTTTATAAATATTTTTTTTTTAAAACTGACAATCGAATTTACAAAACCAGCAAAATGCGCGCGACTTGAAGCTATTTTCATACAAACTTTAACTCCCTGTTGTAGACGTTTAGGGGTTGAATTTCAGAAATTCCTTAGTACACCTCTACGCACCAAGACAAGCATACGAGGCAATGCTCTGTTATAGGTGTCGGTAACCACTTAAGATTACAAAGTCAAATAAAACAAAAAAAAACGAGTGTGCTTTAGACCACACGACTGAAGTAAAACATCTCTAATATACGAAACGTAACTGGCTATGAGAAAAAGAGAGAAAGGACAGTGCTTTCATACCCCCTTTATGCTAGTGTTAAACGTTTAACGCAACCTTGTTGGAAGTCGCATAAAAAGTATCTTCAATTAATATATAAAAAGTTGTAAGAAGGTTTTTTTTTCGGAGTTGGGTAAGGAATACACCAGTATTTGAATGGTCGGTCGATTCCGGGTCACGCGATCGCTGGGATATCGGTGGCACCATCGCCGTCGACCCATGCCATTCGAATAGGTACTTATTTTTATACCACTTGGATATTAAGGTAATATGCCATTTACGACTCACATTTAGGCTATTTTTAACCAACTTTCAAAAAAGGTTCTCAATCAGCGCGTTTTTATACCTACACAGATAGCATTGAATGATATATGCAGCAAGAAATGCTTAGTTTGGGACTAGATGATGTTTAGTTAAAATTAAAAAAAAACGCATTAGTGCCAGAAGTAACCTAACGCTAAACGCATTGTCTGCATTGCCTGCCAGTCCTCATTGATGTAAAAAAGGATGGCGTGGCGTGTTTTTATAAAAAAAACACAAGTAGAACTTTTACTATAAATAAACATAAAAAAAGGTAAATATGTATAAAAAACAAACAGCGAAGAACATATTTTTTTTGGCATGAAAGTGATAATAACAAAATATTTTAGTGTCACTATAAAATAAAAGTTTTTTAATAATAGATTTTACAGAATATTAAGAAGTAACCACGCCTATGATAAAGCATTGCCTCGCAAGTCTTGCACGTTAAGAACCTACACTGCACTGCGTCCATCAACCTGAGGCATACAGACACACAACATAAGTATAAAAAAAACCACAGTACTGGAATTCAAACTCCCAAAAAGCCTTTGATATAATTTGTGTAAAGGATTTTAAGCAAATAAACGTTCATTATTTCAAGGGTTTGAAGTAGTTCAGAGGCTTACATCTGAATGCATGAACAGTCTCCTGAAAAGCCTCTTACCTCAAAAACGAGTACTTTCATTCCAAACGCTTTTATAGAAATGTATTTCAAATTCTAACTCAATTCATTTCAAGAGTACAATGCGAGGGTCCAAATGCTTAATTTTGTATTTACCATGCAACTAAAGATATCGCATTTTGTATTCTTCACGAGATTCCGAATAGACGAATATATTTATAATATTCGGTACTTATAGAAACAATAACCGAGAAATAGAAGTATTAGTAGAGTTCTTAGTGAAGGGTTCGTCCGGGGAAGTACTACTACCATGCTTATTTCTGCCACCAAGCAGCAAGCTTAACACTGTATGCCTCAGGTTGATGGACGCAGAGTAGTGAATCGAAGAGTACGATTGTACGCATTAGGTTAGTCCTGTAATAATAGTTGTAAATTGAATAACTAAATAATTTTTATTTTTATTACTCGTTTTTACAGTCTTAAAAGCCCTGTCTTCTTCGCTGTAGGTTGTGGGTTCAATCCTCACCGAGAACAAACATTTATGTGATGAATATAGATTTTTGTTTCATCATATAAAATTATATTGTACTCTAAGTATGTATTTACAAAAAAGTATAATAATAATAATAATGCTGGACAATCCACACAGCATCATCTAGCCCCAAGCTAAGCAGAGCTTGTGTTATGGGTACTAGATGACTGATACACTTAATACAATACATTACATATATAGATATTTTTTATTATACATAGAAAACACCCAGAACACCCGGAATAAATATTTGCAGATCGTACAAACATTTATCCCAAGGCGGGAATTGAACCCGCAACCTCCTGCGTCGCAGGCGGACATACGCCCGCCGCGCCACATCGGT
Source organism: Electrophaes corylata (assembly GCA_947095575.1). Lineage (NCBI taxonomy): Eukaryota > Metazoa > Arthropoda > Insecta > Lepidoptera > Geometridae > Electrophaes > Electrophaes corylata. The sequence goes on along the minus strand of OX352715.1, from coordinate 8,626,044 downwards.
CGTCATCAGTATCTAAGTATTCTATCAGCTATCTGGTTCCCGTAGTCCTAGCTTTGCTTAGTTTGGGGCTAGAGGGCACTGTATGAATATTTGTTAATATTTATTTGTATCTAAAATTTAAAAACCCGAGGTCTCGAATAGACGAATATGGCTTATTTGGTAGCTGGCGTACAAGTACCTACCAAAGTACCACCAACACGGCCTAAAGGTTTTAGTACCGCTACCGCTATTTTATTTAGAAAAATGAATGACGAATATAAAAAATACTACTCAAATATTTCTGATATAAGTAAAAAACTGGTTTAAACGTATTACGTCGCGTCGGGTACAATTTATTCATAGAAAAGTTGAACAAACCTTACCCCAGAAAAGAGTTTGTGGGTACCAAATTATTCAGTTTTTTTGGAATAATTGATTAAATTAACTGAAGCTCTTCTTTTCGATTTAGATAAAAAACTAAAAAATAATACAGAAAAACTAAAACACAAGACCATTATAAAGTTAAAACTAATTAGTAAGGAATTAATTTTTAGGCTATTATCACGATTATTATTACAACCAAGTAAATTATTAAAACATTAGACAAAATTACAGCAAAATACTCTTGAGTACTAATCATAGACACTGCGATCACCATTCCGCTCGCCAAGTGGCTATGACTAACCCCCAAATTATGGATGGGGCATATGTCCAGAACTTAGACTTAACTCCTCTCAACTCTTAAGCGGGTATGGCAGGGTTTAAAGATTGCAAGAAACTAACTTCAGGTGGATGAAGTCACGCCTATTTTCGCTAGTCTGTCATATTTTTGACACTTGCAATAGGAGTTTGTTTAACAACAATTACGATTCGTTTTCTGTCATGTTTGGAAGCAACATTGTATTTTTATTTTAATTGTTTTTCTAGTGTTATTTTAAGTTCTGGTAGGTAATTTTAGTGGTATTTTAACCATCATTACTTGAGGTCTTAGCACAAGTGTGAACAATTGAAATGAAAGTGTGTTATGAGGCATCCTGATTTGAACGAAAATGTTTCCCTTTGGTTTTGAAGAAAAACGCCATCTTTTTCTTCAAAACCGATGACGGTTGACTTTACTTTTTTTTACCGACTCGACTTGACTAAAAAGAATTTATTCAACCCACTTGACATTGGCAAAATTGTCCGCAATACGGACAGATGCCACAAAAAAAAAAACAACAATTACGCAATCACCCCCAGTGACACATCCAGATTGAACACTCTAGACTCAACAATTCTGCATTATTTCACGCACCAAAACTGGCGTTATGTTACCTTTATAGGCCATAACCACGTCAGTGATGCCGTTACGAAGGCCCTACTATTTTTATTACCTTACTGATTAATTACGCACGTAGTACATTTTATGGCTGTGTTACTACCATTACTGAGTAGACAGAGATAGCTTGGTATGCGATTATTTCTTTAACTACATTAACTTAATTTTTTCAACTTTTTTTCGAAACAAATCATTGCCTTTGTTATTGGTGTTGTAAAAAAGAAATAGATTCACGAGTTAAATTTCCCAGGCACGGTAGATATCCCCTCAGATCTCTTGGTACCAAGTAGGTACCTACTCAAGATTCTTGGTGGTAGAACCGGCTTAACATAGAACCTCCTCATTACCTTCCAAGGATGGCGTAAGAGGAGACCAAGAGACTGCCTCAGGAGATTGGTAGCAGCTTCTTCTGGTACTCTTCTTGGTGTAGTCTGTGTATCTCGTTACAACTAAGGAGTTTTCAAGACAAGAGTGAACACGTCTATTATAGCTAAGCGTGCTCCACCTTAGGCTGCATCTACACTATCCATTAGGTCCGATGGCACTCAAATGCTTAGCTTAAAAAAAAAACAAAAGCTGAGCACCGATAATGCGGCCAACAATCCGCTTACCAAGTGGAATGACTATATATAATTACACAAAAATCAAATATGGAACAGGCAGCTCAGCAGTGGATTTATTTAGCTTGATGACCCCACTCGTTCACTATGGACGTCGTCGTTGTATAAATCCGCAAAGACACAAAACACGGAAATGAAACTTTAGCTCTTTACTTATCCATAAACGGTTTAATCGCAGCTTGCGTTGTGAGCTCCGGTTTGTGGCTAATTTATAACTGTAAGATACGTCTATCTTAAAATTCTTTATGGCCCATATTCGAACGTTTATTATTGTTCTCGTAAAGTAAGCAATATGCGTGGAGTTTTGGAAACGTGAATTTTAGGTTAAAAAAAGGTCAAATTAACGCGTTCAACTTATTTTTTTACATAGTTTTCTGATGGAACTAGTAGATGGCCCACCTAATATTAAGTGGTTACCATCGCCTATAACAAAGTATTGCCTCGTTACCCTACAATGCACTGCTCAGCGTCTATCAACCTGAGGCAGACAGGTGTCTGTTAAGCCCCATGTGCCTATAATTTGACTGGCACCCTTCAAACCAGAACACAGCAACCTCTGTTCAAGATATGCCTATTTCGACTGCCAAGCAGCGCTGTTGTATTTCGGTTTGGAGGGTGTACACATGGGGCATAGTATCTGTATGGATCAGGTTGATGAATGCATCGTTCGTCTGAAATAAACTACTACCCCTGCTGTTCCCCTTTAGGGGGTTGTCTTTCCTAAGGACTAAGACATCCCTATACCTCAATTGTAAGTTACAATTATTTATGACCATCGGTTTAAGCTGTGCGTTGTCTATCATGTCAGTCAGTCAGTCAAAACAAAGATTCTTATATGGTACAACACAAACTCACCTAGAGTTTGTATTGTACAAAATACTTGCCAAACATATAGTGTAAAGCTTAATATAATAAACGTTTATATACAGCAGTTACGCTTAAATAAGATAAAACGCTTTAACCCGTAAAACTGTTCAGTTTTAAGTTAAGCAGATAATAACTTAATCTGGGTTCATATATCCAGCGCGGTATTCAAGCTGGTACATAAATTGCGGTGTATGTGAAAAATGGAGGCGAGTGCGGCGCTGGTTGCTGAATATATGATCTTGGCTTCTGGAGTAACGCATTGCTAGAGTTTCCTTATCGATGCAATCGGACGCTTGCCACTTACTGTGGTTTATGGTTCTTTGTTTCGTGCATTTATGAAGAAACAAAATATCAGCTGGCAAAAACAATATGGAAAACAATGATACTCTTTGTTTTGTCCATTTGTGAAAAAACTAAATATCAGCTGACAAAAAAGTATAGAAAGAAGTAACGATATTATATAACTCTTATAAAACTATCATAGTTTTGATCAATATTTGGTCGAAAAACAATGAAACTCGAAAAATAGGATAACGATACGTCCTGGTACTAATAAGTTTGCTTTAGTATAGACAGGAAGTTTTAAATTAAATTGAAAGAGATAAAAAAAAGTGTAACTATTTCGAGGTTACGCCGCCGAGTTTATTAGTACACGTAGTAGACTGTCTTTAAGCAATCATTCATGCATTGCAAAATGCTAAAAGTAGCAGTTCTAAGATAGAAAAGTGTCGAACACATACCTAGTGAGATTTACTTTATTTAACTTTTTTAATAGGGTGATTATATTTTGTCAAGTTGATATGATAAAGATGTTTATCCAGTTCAGACGAGCGTAACCATATTTCGGCGCAAAAGACTGCCTGAAATCAAGTCGTATTCGATCGAAATGAAATTCGCGGATAGTACGAATTCAGATGAATGGGTCCAATTAAGGTCTCGCTTTACTGGAAGCAACTGACAGACGTGGTAATTGTTGGCACATCATTTACAGTTCGTATCAGATTTCCCCAAAATGTGCTCCAATAATAATTATATGCCTTTGTCATCAATTGATGCGGTTCAAAGCGTCAGATTAAACAATAAATCGGTGTACCAATTTTCACTCGTGTTACATTTATTTATGGTTTTACGCGATGTTGTGGTAGTAATGTTTGATTTGAAAGCACCTTGACATATTTCTTTATTGCATACACCTTAATAAGCTGGATTGGCACCACACTGTTATAGGTTTAATTTCATATTATTCTTAGATTTTTCTTTTTTCTTTAGATAGATTTTTCTATCGAAAAATGTATGTGCGCAATGCCTATGCTCTCATACGGTGAAGGAAAACATCGTAAGGAAACCAGTTAGTATTCTAGCAGCGGCTATGGGCTTGCAACCTGACACGTATGAAATACCAACTAATGTAAAATGTCGGTATGTACCAAATGTAATATTTGGACGTACCTCTGACTGCCCCCCTTACTGACATCATAGATGAATCTTGTGTAGGTACTTGGTACTAAGAGATCTGAAGGGATATCCACCGAGCTTGAGGATTATACTCGTGATGCTATTTCTTTTTTTTTGTAGTGTAACATGTGAAAGAACATCAGCGTTGTAGAACATTGAACAACAACTAAACTAAGTTCACAACCAGAACATTGCCTCAGAAACTAAGTCTACGAAGTTCCAAGACTGAAAGGAACTGAAACTGTATCGAATCAAGTCGATAGATAGTTGCATCAGCACAGATTACCACACAGTTAGTACGCTAGTTCTCAAGATTGAAACCGATCTGAAAGGGGTAAGGGTGGCGGGGGTGTTTCTTAAAACTTTTAATTAATTGTCAAAGTTTCCAATTCAGCCGCCAGACTCGCATTACATTCCCAGGATTTCGAGTCATTGAGCATAATTCAAATTGTTTTCCAACAAAACAACTTCGAGTGGAGTTTCTTTGGGAAGCTTTGATCTTTGTTTCGGGCTACTTAGATACTAGAACGGTCGGGTAGGTATTCGTGTCACGTATTAAACGACTTTAGGTCTTTGTTGGAAACCTAATTTTCGCAAAATTCGAAACCCTTGACTCCCACAAAATCTGTGTACGTTTTAAATCGTAGAACAAGCCACTTTTTGAAAAGAAACTATTTCATTTATTGTGTTTTTTTTTATTTGTACGATTTTAAAAGTGTGTAACCAGATAATTTGTCTAGGGGTAAAGCAAATTTGCTATACTCTTTACCTAGATCCTGAATCACGAGAACCATGAACTGGATCGTACTAGCGGCCGCTCACAGCTTCGCCTGCGTGGCAGTTTTTTCCCCGTTCCCGTTATTTTTTCGGAATAAAAAGTAGCCTATATGTTAATCCAAGTTATAATCTATGTTTATTCCAAATTTCATCCATATCGGTCTACTGGTTAGAGCGTGAAAGAGTAACAAACATCGATCTATCCATCCATCCATACTTACAAACTTTCGCGTAATATTAATAAGAAAAATTACAACTATTTCAGGTTCACACGTTCGTTCAAAACGAGATGAGTTCAAATCCTGATAAATGACTGACATTAGACAATGCACAACCTCAAACGCTGATCGGTGAGAAAAGAAATTTACCGGGTATATTTGTTATAGCATAGAGTAGGTACCTACTGAGAGAGAGATTTCTAAAATGTAACCCTTAAAAGGATACAATAAGGGTTGAAGTTTGTATGAAAATAGCTGCAAGCGAACAAATAATAATAATAATAATACTGCTGGACAATCCACACAGCATCATCTAGCCCCAAGCTAAGCAGAGCTTGTGTTATGGGTACTAGATGACTGATATACTTAATACCTTACATTACATGCATAGATATTTTTGATTATACATAGATAATACCTAGAATAAACATTTGCAGATGGTACAAACATTTTTCCTAAAGCGAGAATCGAACCCGCAACCTCCTGCGTCGCAGGCGGACATTCGCCCGCCGCGACACATCGGTCGTCATTTATATGATTAATTTAAATTATATAACATTTATATGATCACATACAAGCGGCTGCATATTTTCCCCGACGCTTTTCTAATTCATTAAACATATTCAATGCATCACAGATAGGCACAGAGCTCGGTCAGAGATTAATATGTCGTCACTCGCGCTTTACTGCTGCGATGCGCGCCATCTGTTAATATGAGCCTAAGTGGTAAGGAAATAGCGATCCGCAGTATTATTCTGGCAACAGTCGATCGACAATAACACACTAGCAAAGATGACGTTAACAACCAGAAAAACCGGCCAAGTGCGAGTCAGACTCGCCCACGAAGGGTTCCGTATCATTATCTATAGTAAAAACAAACAAAAAATCACGTTTGTTGTGATAGAACCCCCTTAAATATTTAATTTATTCTGATTTTTAGTCATTGTTGTAGTAGCAAAAGAAATACATCATCTGTAAAAATTTCAACTCTCTAACTATCACGGTTCATGAGATATATCCTGGTGACAGACGGACGGACAGCGGTCTTAGTAATAGGGTCCCGTTTTACTCTTTGGGTACGGAACCCTAAAAACGACTCCAGAGTCTGATAAAGCGGTTTGCACATTACCATCAATAGTTTTAAGACATCTCAAAATCTAATCACCAGATAATCTTTAACCAGACTCCTAAGAGACTGGGGGAATCATGGAAGCCTACTCACATCTTGCACATACATACTTGCACACCCCCACCCCAACACCCCCACTTACATTACAAACCCACACCTTTTCTCTAACATACTTTTTCAATCACAGTTTTTGCTTAATGTTTAGCTCACTTTTTGTTTGTTGTTACTTTTTTTCCCTAAATTGTTGCATAGGTATTTTACTCATTGTTAAAGATTAATATTATAGGTATCTATATGTAATCTACATTGTGGAACACTGTTTTTCGTTCTGTTCTGGAGGAGGGCGCTGTCACTGCTACTCAGTTTTTAACTTTTGCAGTTGTCAACGTTTTTCATATGTTATTTGTAAAATTTGTTTCTGTTCCAATAAATACATTTTAAATTAAAAAAAAAAAAAAAAAAAAAAACTAGTTTCTAACTCCGTAACAAACCGGAATAAAATAGGCAAATACGTTTGTAAGAACAAGCTTTCAAAAACAAAATTTGGATGTTTCGGAGAGTGTATGATATGAACCAGCGCATCGCTGAATGTCTTGTCTTGAGCCTATTTCCCACTGGGGTCGGGTCTCACGGCCTTCCTTGCTGACAAGGGTCCAAATCAGAGATATTAATTTGTAGGGTGCGCTGTAAATTAACCGTCGCTAGCTCGTGTAACCGAGTTACCCTGGTTACGAAGTACCCAGAAGTACAGTGTGTCGAATGATATATGTGCTGGACGCCTCCTTTCAGTAAATGAAAAACCCTCTTTATGAGCAAGTCGTAATATATTTTTAGGGTTCCGCACCCAAAGAGAAGACGGGACCCTATTACTAAGACTCCGCTGTCTGTCTGTCTGTCTGTCCGTCTGTTACCAGGCTGTATCTCTTAAACCGTGATAGTTAGAGAGTTAAAACTTTCCCAGATTATGTATTTCTGTTACCGCTATAACAACAAATACTAAAAAACAGAATAAAATAAATATTTAAGAGGGCTCTCATACAACAAACGTGATTTTTTTTGCCGTTTTACTACAGATAATGCCACGGAACCCTTGAGCGCGAGTCCGACTCCACTTGATCGGTTATTTTTCATTAAAACCGGAATATTAGACTGGACTTTTGTCAGTATAGCATACTTTTATTTTAAGTTCGCAGTGAAAACTTATAGTATTTTTGCTTGCGTCGTAAAAGAAAACTACGTGTTTAAGTCTAAAGTTATACTCCTGTATCTGAAATGAAAAATTTAAACATCTGACTGAGATTTTAAGAAATAAACGTTTCTAAAGAAAGAAAAAGAATTATGTATCCGCTATAATTTTAACTTCTATATCTGCTTTCGAGAACTTTTCGAGATCAGCGAAAACCAAAAAAAACTAACCTGAATGTCCATTTTGGAGTAATTGGCGTACACCCATTGCATAAAAACTCACGTGTATTAAGAACCTTCTTTTATTTGAAAGATGGTTAAACATAGTTTATTTACTATAATTGACAATGAAGTTTTTGTATTTAAAACGTGAAAAAGCAAAACAAAAATCACAAAATGCCAGCAAATTTCCCGATCGTAAGTAGAAAAGAAAGGTACAAGGAAGTAAACAAACCAGTAGGTATTCGGGTAATTTACGGTTTGTCGAGTTTCTTATTGCCCCGCGGAGATTTAATACATAGTTGTATGTGACATATTTGGGACATATCAGGACACGGATCAGTCCTATTTCGTAAAACATTTCCATGGTAATACGCCATGTTTTCAATTTTTTTCCTTACTTTTAATGGAAAAGGTTTGGTACAGACTTTTTCAGTAGCCGATAAAACATTGAAAACCTTTCTACTAAATGATTTAAAAGGAAAATTGTTTATATGTAGGTATGTCGCTATGTAGATAGGTAGGTATGTGGTAGAGATCGCTGTTTAGCGATAAGACCGCCCATTGTATGTAGCATTATGTTATCCTTAAGTTGTGGTGAGCAATAAAGTATCTTCTATCTATCTATGTGTGATATTAATGGTAACCCCATCACCCTGAAGAAGTCCGCTGCTAGACCATTCTTCCTCTATATATTTTCAGGAGGAATCATTTTGAGCTTGAGACAGCCGTCAAAGCTCAGTTCGTAGTATCCCTGCCTTCTGCGCTGTAGATGGTGGGTTCGATCCCCACCAAGAACAAACATTTAAAAAACAAAATCCTTTAAAGTTAAAAGGTTTTACTGGCACATCATACTAATATTATAAATGTGAATGTAAATTTGTTTGTTACGCTTTCACGCGAAAACTACTAAACCGATCTTCATGAAACTTTGTACACATATTCTTGGAGGTATTAGAAGTAACATAGGATACTTTTTATGAAAAAAAAAAATTGTTTGGATGGATGGATGGATGGATGGATGGATGTTTGTTCCTCTTTCACGCTCTAACGAGTAGACCGTTTTGGACGAAATTTGGAATAAATATAGATTGTAATCTGGAATAGGACATAGGCTTCTTTTTATCCCGAAAAAATAACGGGAACGGGAAAAAACTGCCACGCGGGCGAAGCTGCGAGTGGCCTCTAGTGCTCTATAAATAGCTGTCAAGTTAATTACGTAAGACTCGATGGTTCAGCATACGGCATGCAATACTGTAATGTAAAGCAGTGTAACAAAGCTCAATTTACATCGAATGCGGATCTTGAGTGTCACAGGCCTGAGGGTCGAATAATTTGTAAGACGAGCGAGTAATAATTTCCGGCATTTGCCTCGTCCTCGGATTACATATTAAGTATACGGCTTTTGTTCATGGTTATTGTACGTTCTAATCAAATAACAAGCTAATAGATAGTTGATCTTGTTAGATGTGGTCACATGGTTTAGTACTCTATCATTGTAATAACTTCATGACCCACTAACAGTATAATATTTTGGCATAATTATTACAAGCATCGATGGATCAGTGGTAGAATGCTCGCCTGCCACGCGGGCGGCCCGAGTTCGATTCCCGGTCGACGCAAATTCCTTTTTGTATATTTTTTTAATACAATTACAGTTTTGAAACAACAGGCACTAGTATGCCTCAGCTTGATGGACGTAGAGTAGTGCATCGTAAGGGCACGTTTATAATGAGCGTGACTTGTAAGGTAATGCTTTTTAATAGGTAATGGTAACCATTCAACATCAGGTGGACCATCTGCAACAAGCAACAAGTCATAGAAAAAAGAAAATATATATATATGCTTAGTACAATAGTTCTTTACTTTTTATGATTAATACTTCAATGTAGCAATTTGAAACAATTGTTTTAAATGATTAGCGGTAACTCATTCGAGCACATGCAATCTTGTGCAATTCGATACGCCTACGATAAGGCTCAACACGTGTTTACAGACTCTTTACATTTTTATTACTCTGCGTAATATTAGACTAATATGCGCGACTAATCTTCTGTTGAACTAGCAATAAAGTAAGCAATATTAAATTCTTGCTTTTTATTATTTAGTTATTTATTTTTGTTTATTAAGTTAATATTTGCCAGCCGTCACAGCTCAGTTCGTAGTGAGAACAAACATTTGTGTAATGAACATAGATGTATTGTTTGTTTCTGTGTCTGAGTGTTATAATGTATTCTAATTATGTATTTACAACAAAAAAGTATATATCTGTCATCTGGTTCCCATAGTACAAGCTATGCTTAGTTTGGGGCTAGATAATGTTGTGTAAAAATGTCCACAATTTTTATTATTATGCTCTTAAATACGTAAAATTTAATCCTAAAGTCTTGGGTTTGAACGAGGTGAACCTATGGGTTTTTAAATAAATATGGTCCAATGTAGTAAATTAGTAGTCAGTTGCGCACATTGCCGGCTAGACTGAAATAATTGTATAGTTGTGCTAAGCAAGCATTCTCTATCTATACTAATATTATAAAGAGGAAAGATTTGATTGTTTGTTTGCATTGAATAGGCTCCAAAACTATTGGACCGATTTGAAAAATTCTTACACCGTTGGGAAGCTACACTATTCCCGGGTGACATAGGCTATATTATATTTTCAAAATTAATTAGGGTTACTAAAGCCCGTGCGAAGCCGGGACGGACTACTAATCTAACAATTAAATATCAGGGACAACTCACAGGGTCCCGCAAATAAGAGGCTTGAGTAAGGTTACTTCTGTCGCTGATGCGCCTTTTACAGAACCAGGCATAAATCACTAAGCTAGTAGCCAAATTACGATAAAAAACTTTATAAATCTCTTTCACCAAGAGATGTTTCTCTTTTCTCCTTACTCCATATATTCCGCTATCTCGTTCGCTTGGCATCACTAGAACCACAAGCTTATACAAATTGAATTGAATTCGTTCAAACTACTGCTAGCCATGTCATGGCACTTAGATATCGGAAACAACTGCGCATTCTGAACACCGTTTTATTCACGGCATCTACTGGACCAGACTGTTATACGGATAGGGATATGCGGGCGTTTGTAAAAAAATACTGACACGGATATACTCGAAATCTCGGAAATAAATTGGGAGAGGTGATGCTATATGTTGAGCTACAATGTTGGTGAATGTCAAGTGGCAGTCTCCTATATTCGGCATCTACATTTATTATTTGTGTATAAAGACAATGACAAAGTATACAGTAACGTATGATTTTCTTCGTTTTTCGCAGTACTGTGGTGTTCTGGATAGTTATAGAAACTCCAGACAAGCTATATACACTAGTAGTCCGTCCTGGCTTCGCACGAGTTTTAGTGAGGATCCCTAATTTTTTTGAAAATATAATATAGCTTATTTCATCCGGGAACAGTGTAGCTTCCCAACGGTGAAAGAATGTTTCAAATCGGTCCAGTAGTTTCGGAACATATTCAATGTAAACAAACAAACAATAAATGTTTCCTTTTTATAATATTAGTATAGATACGGGGAACTTCTAAAAAATTATTTAAACGGCATTTCGACATTATGATTATTTTCTTTAGAATTTGAATTCATACAAATTACACACCACAATATTTTACGCAATTTATTCAACTCAAACTAATTACCCATTGCGCAACCAATCCAGTCATAAGAGCCAATTGGTTTGTATATTTGTTGCCATACATATTTCTACTAAATACCTATTACACAAGTATAGTTCCAAGAATCTTTATAAGCAATTTGCAGGTCGAACCCAATTTGCGGTTGCTACAAAAACCATCATCGTACTGTCCGACCTTTGCACTAATAACCGCACAAGAAACCCAAAGGTCACGAGTATCATTAAGGCCGAGCACCGTTGCTAACTTCATAATATGTAAAAAGTCGAAATAGCAAAATGTTTCTGGAGAATGCGCTTTGTGAACGGAAGAACTGAAATTCTTGCCTTCAATTTGTTTCGCCATCATCATCAATACCCTGAAGAAGTCCACTGCTGGACGTTGACCTACCCTGTTTCAGGAAGAATGATTTTAAGTCATTTTCATCTACCGACTTCTCATAATCCTAGCAATACCATTCCATCTTCTTGGAAACATAGGAGAGGCTTATACCTATGAACTTCTTCTACAGGCTGATGATGATGTTGATGATGATGATGATAATGACAATTAGGTTCATTCCAAGTAGGTAAATATGTTGGTAGGTATGTTGTTTGTTTCTTTATTTAAGTAATACATTTATTTACAAAGAAAATTATAGCTAATACAGATATTTATAATTGGTATGTACAAAATACATCTGAAACAGTTGAGCGATCTACAGACCGTTGCAAACGATCTAAAGGTAGCTCAACATACCATTTTTTTATTATATTATTATTTTTTGTGGTTTTTTCAAATAAATATCTCAAGAAATTCCTGAAACTCCATTCCAGGTTCTAGCACCCCGCGTAGGTTTTAAGTAGTTAGGGAATTCTACTTTTTCGGTTTTTCGACTTCCATGCCTCGCATGACTGTAATTTCACCGGCAGTCACACCCTACAAACCAGAACTCAGCAAGCTGCTTAACAGCAGAAACAGGTATGGTGGTAGAACTTCCACCAATGAGCTCTTCATTAAGAGTTCTACTGCTACTGTATAATATCTTTGGAATAAGCAAACCCGCTAACTATAACCAATAACTATTCATAACTAATTAACTTTGTATATTGGATGTAATATACAGATGTAAATTACTCGGCAAATAATTTCAATTGCAATTGAAAGGTAAACCACAAATAATCCTTGCTAATTACATATCATGGAATAGCAATTCTGAAACAAATGTTAACTTAACATGTTTACCGATAACTAAACCGTATTCATTCAATAAATAGCTTTACCAAGTAGATAATTATTAACTATACCTAGTAACACTGTGGTTCTAGTGTAATCGCTGTTGACGTGTTCCGGTTTAGGGTGTGGGTGCTGGTGAAACTTGTTCCAGTTTTGGGTGTGGGTGCTGGTGAAATTTCAGGCATCAAGGGTTAACCACCTGTGTGCCTTAGATTGATAGACGCATGACAGTGCTTCGTACGGCACGTTTGTGCGTGATCTGTAAGACAATAATGTTCTTCTAGGCTTGGTCGCGAGGAACTGACGCTTAGATTCACCTAGATTTAAGACGCTTCAAGATGATGCTTGCACTGAATAAATGATCTTTGACTTTAACTTTGCTATAGGTAATGGTTACCATTGAATATCAGGTATAACATCCGTGTGTTTAAATTTGGGGTAGGTAATTATTTAAGCTGATGACGTAACTTTGTTAAATATATTTTACCGACATCTTTAAGTCTAACATACACGTAGTAAATTTTAGTAAGGGCTCGCCCGGAAAAGTAGTACCACCATGACTATTTCTTTGCTGTGTTCCGGCTTGAAGGGAGTGGATGCCGGTAAAATTACAGGCACATGAGGCTTAACACTTGTTTGCTTCACGTTGATGGACACTGAGCAATGCATCGTAGGACTCGTTCCTAACGAGCGTGACGTACGAGGCAACACTTTGTTATAGGCGATGGTTACCACTTAACATCAGGTGGGGCATCTGCTTGTTCCATCAACAAGTTGTATCAAAAAAAAGTAATTGTATCACAGCTTTTTAGGTACATAAATAAAGTTTAAACAAGAAGTCATATTTCAACATAGCATCTTAATGCGCCACTCAGACTATCCTAGCTTACGCTAACACCCACAAGTCTGAACACGTTCAAAAGAGGCTCTCTCTGAAATGGCATCAAACTTGTCCAGCTTACCCCGTAGCTTACCTTGCGCTGTGAAAAGCCATTTTGCCAATATATAAAACTAGTGGAAACGCGCGCGACTTCATCCGCGTTAAGTTATTATCATACACTTTGTTTGTTTGTTTTAATTTTGTTTAGTCCTCAATGGCTCTAGCGGTAGACCAGCGCAAGTTATAGCGATTTGCATATGCTGAGTTAGGGCCATTTTGTTCCTAGCAAATTTTGAACATGTTCTTAAACCGAAACGTACTACCTATATAAGTTAAAATATATCTATATATTTTTTTCTATAATGTGTTAGTTTTAAGTTTATGTTTAGGTTAACCAGTTTCAAACACTTTGATTTGATTTGATTTGAATTTCAACCCCCCTTCTATACTTTTAAACAACACCTCAAGCCTCTACGACTAGCGGTTTAATATGTCAGTCAGACAGGGCAAACGTTTTTATAATTGTATTGCATCAAAACCCCGACAAGAAATGAGCTCAATTCAAAGAAGATATAGATAATGTATCGTACGTTTTTATGCAACTTCAACTTCGTCTATCCTTGATTTTTTTATTACGTCTTGCTTATAGTATAAACAGCCCACCAGATGATAAAATTGCCCACCTGATATTCTAAAATAACACATAAAATTCAACTCGTATTATACATGAGCGTGAATCGAGATCTAAGAATTGATTTTGTGTTTTATTCAATTGGCGCCAGGCATCGTGTCGTCTCGGTATCGTATCGGTTCAATAAAAATGCACATCAGAACCACATTTTGCCTTACAGTCCGCGTTCGTAACGCGGATGTTATTGACATGTGAAACTTTAATATGTAGCTTTGTCTGTCAGTTCGTTATTCACTGGTATTTATCTGAATCATGTGTTTTCAGCTGAATTTCAGTGCAACTCTGTATGGTAGTGAAGGCTTTAATATCCCATGCGGCTTGCATACTTTATTGCAAAAAGCGAATTGGTTGGATCACAGTCTGTTTTGTGCCTTTTCGAACAAAGCACTTTTGATAGTCGCGGTAATCCTGAAGGACAAGAGTAGAGGAAACGATAAACGAAATTTCGTATTGCCGTTTTAACAATTTTTTAACGATAGTGATCTGCAAGGCAATGCTTTGTAATATGTGATGATAACCACTTAACATCAGGTGTGTCATCTGCTTGTTCCATAAGCAATCACATAAAAAATAAAAAGTACAAGCAGATAAAAAGTTATTTTTTAGATTTAGAAAAAAACGTACTGTGAAATTTGTATACCTCAGAATTTAACTGTTCAAACAAACGTGCAAAAATAGACATTTTAGTATCGTAAAACCAAACATTGTAATAAAATAAACATGTCACACAAAACATTGATGTCGACTATAAACATTTGAGTGCACTTCACAAAACAACTAAAATAAAAACTTTTAGTGTCTGAAATAAGTAAAACCAGTCGTAGACTAGAAGCTAAAACTAGAACTATAATCTTTCCAAATGTTTCATTTAGAAGGCAAGTTGACGCAATCGTAAGATAAACTATTCCCATTTACCACCATATATGCATAAAATCACTTGCATACATACATACATAAAATCCCCATATATTTTGAAAATATCTAATTGACATTAGACAGCGCACAGGTTATACATTATTTTTATACATTATTTATTATTAGACATTGTTAAATGTTAATTGTTTAAAAAAAGTTAAATAAATACAGGAAACAACCGAAAAAGTCAGTTGTTCCAATATTTTCGGTCCAATTTTCTTACTATCTGACTGCAATAGTTACATTAAACGAAAGTGCTTTTCAGTGGCTTAATTTTACGCCACCTGGGCTCAGATGCAGGTTATTTAATATAGGATCCCTTATGTGGATACGACACATGACTTATCATTACGACGTAGCAAGTGCAATTTTGAACTGCAAACTTTTCTCATAGTTATAAAGTTGGAATGAAGTAAAATTCACTTGCTACCGTGGCGTAAACAGCTCACTCTAATCAGTAGTTAGTATTCCATACAGAAAGGTTGCAAGCTCATTGCCGCTACTAGAATACTAACTGGTTTCCTCGTGATGAGTTCTTCATAATTTTAAAACACTATGTTAGTTTTTGAATCCAATTTGAAAACACGACTTTTAACAATGCTTTCATCAGCAAGATGGGTCACAGAATATCTTGAGTTCCTACATTACATAGTCATGACGGTCACGGCAAATATAGGAAATGCGTTGACGGAACAAGCATGTGGCCCACCTGATGTTAAGTGGTAACCATCACCTATAACAAAGCCTTGTAGATCACGCACGTTAGGTACGTGCCCTGCGAAGCACTACCCTTCATCCACGAACCTGAAGCTTACTGGTGTTAAGCCCCATGTGCCTGTAATTTCACCGGCACACACACCCTTCAAACCGGAACACAGCAATGCGAGCATTGCTGCTTGGTCGTATGTCGAACTGTAGACTTATTTAAATATGTGGTAAGAAACTAACGCCAGTGATGAAAAAATTGCAAGGCTGAGTGAAGAATGGCAATGTGGATGAAACTAGAAGAAAATTCACTGTCAGACATGGGTTCCCATAGATTTCCAGAACAAAAGATCTCGAGGCTTCTCCATTTTCTGTTCTTTAGCGATCTTTAACCTTTTCCATTACCCACTTTTCACAAAACTCTCAATACATCAAAAGCCGTCAATACATCACTTGGGACCCATCAACGCCTCATCTCGTTATCGCCGCCATTTGTATCACTACATATTCAAATTCTCATAAAAATAAAACTCTACATTAATAAAATACCTCTTAGGGAACACGTAAATTAATTGGGACGTCAAAATGATAATTGGGTTCGTTAATGAGGTTTTCGACAAAGATTCAAGCAGTGAGTCATCGTAGGCTTTTATAAGTTCAATGACAAAGGGGCTTCCATTGTGACATCATGACAAAGGAAATGAGAACCTACATGTAAATACAACAATATTATGAGAACAATATATGCTTAATAGAATATTAAGGTATTTATTTATTATCATACAATATTTTACACATGGAGAGTGTCTTCACACTATGCATACGGGCAGTGCAGAGTTTCAAATCTCAAGGTTCTGAAGGTGTAGTCAGGACCATCATAATCTGAATATATATAACTCAAAATATATATAACTCAAAGGTGACTGACTGACTGACATAGTGATATATCAATGCACAGCCCAAAACACTGGACGGATCGGGCTGAAATTTGGCATGCAGGTAGATGTTATGACGTAGGCATAAAAAGGATTTTGATTAATTCTACCCCCAAGGGGATAAAATAGGGGATGAAAGTTTCTATGAAACTTTGTCAATTTTAAACCGATCGGGCTGAGACTTTGCATGCATAAAGCTACTATGATTTTATCCCGAAAAAATAACGGGAACGGGAAAAACTGCCACGCAGGCGAAGCTGCGAGCGGCCGCTAGCTATTTATATTATTATGTATAGTTATTCGTTGTGGGTCGTAGAGATGTACTAATAATAGAAATCCAAAAATTTCACCACTGTTATGTGTACAGATTGAAGTTTGCATTAAAATAACTACACGCGGACAAAATCGCTCGGATTTCCACTAGTAAAGTTAAGTATAAAACTATGAACAGCCAGGATTATATAAAGTATAAAAAGAAAATATTTGCACCCCTCTGAAGGCTTTCAACGTTTGCGAGAATATGCCGTAAATCCACATCATTTTTCCATTGCCTTTTCGAAATAAAAGCGCATCGTCATTGTGGTAAAAATGACGCGAAATGCCATCAAGTGACAAACGTCGGTCGGAACGCTCTCATTTGAGGAGCTGGTTGAGCCAATCAAGAGGGGCGACGAAAGTAGGTCGTTTGCTCCCCGTAGATGCTCCGATGCACCCTCCACCTATATAGGCAAGCCATTTACCAATCATAACCCGTGAATTTATATGGTGTATTACGTTAAAATACTGGTGGCTCAAAGATTAGTTGAGTACCGGTGGTCTAGTGGAAGTGACCCCGCCTTCTGATCCTAGGGTCGTGGGTTACAATCCAGTCAAGCACCAATGGATTTTTCTGTTTTAAAAATGTATATGCGCACTACCAGTGCTCACAAACGGTGAAGAAAAACATCTTGAGGAAACCAGTTAGTATTCTAGCAGCGGCGATGAGATTGCAGGTTGCAAACTAAAATGCAGTTATTGTTTTTTTATAAATCGAGGGCATGACTCATTTTACAACTTTTGTTGATCTCACGTGTATTCAGACTTGTCCATAACCACCCTTCTCAAAAAACTATCCTATTCCTATTATAATATTACAAACGCGAAAGTTTGTAAGAATGTATGTTTGTTACTCTTTAACGCTCTAACAAGTGGACCGATTTGGATGAAATTTGGAATAGATATAGTAACCTGGATTAACACATAGGCTATTTTTTATCCCGAAAAAATAACGGGAACGGGAAAAAAACTGCCACGCGGGCGAAGCTGCCAGCGGCCGCTAGTCCTGTATAATTTTAAAATAACCAAGTAAAATTTCTATGTTAATAATTTGTAACACATTTTTGTAGCATGGCCCAGGTAGAAAATATGAACTGAAGCCGCGTAGACTTGGCTCGCGAATATACAACGTCATTTACTCTTTCATAGGCAAAGAGGCTGTGAGGAGACGATTCAAAGGCAGCCCTCTCAGGGGAGAGCTCTTGGCATTAGCACTGTACTATGAATAACTGCAGGTGGCACAGTCCAGGGTCAAATGACGAGCGTGGCCTGAAATGCGAGAAATATTTTCCAGTTTTTTATGAGAACCTGACGAATTTGTTTCGGAAGTAAATTGCAACTAGCGTAGCGTTGAAATCGTTTTGCAACTAATGATTATAATAATTATACCTTTCAAACTTGTGTGATAGATAGTAAAGTATTAGAATTATTTTATCTGTTATGAACAATAAACGAATTATGTAGATCTGTGCTCGGTCTCTGTTAAAAAATGAATGAAAGTAATTGAAGTGTTTTCTTTCAAAAACAACAAATTTAATTATAGACAATATTAATTTTCAAATATTGTAAATAAATAAAATTTGTGGTAAATTCTACACAACATTATTTAACCCCAAACTAAGCATAAGCTATGGGAACCAGGTGACTGATCGAATACTTATTTAAGTATTTTTTTTAAATAAATACTTAGAATAATACATAATTAACACAGAACAATCCTCTATTTCATTATTACACAAAATAAATGTCAAAAATAAATGTGTGTACGTGCTGAGTGAAAAAGTGATGCGTTTACGCTTTTTCAAAAATGTTGGATACGCTGTAATATTTTTTGGCTATGTCACAATATTATAGATAAGGAAAATAAACCATAATATTCTTTGACCTTTTCGACCCCATAGCCCAAATTGCCGCAGCGTACAAATATTGACTCAAGTGACAGGTACACATTGGATGACTCAACTCATTTCACCGGCTGAGACAATTTCAAGGTAAACAGCATTTGTTTCAATTTATCTATAACTTTCCTGATTTTTTTATAAAGAGTTCTACTAGAAATACTGGTCTCAAGTGGTAGTAGCTCTGCTTTCTACGCTGTAGGCTCTGGGTTTGATCACAACCGAGAGCAAACATTTGTATGATGAACACAGATATTTATTCTGATACAGGGTACACAAGAGCCTGTACCCTCTGCTTGGGGTGTGTTCTAACAGCATGATTGCCTTAACATATTTATATATTGTATTCACCACACTGGAGCTTCATATTATAACATTATTATATAAAAAAAGTTTTTTTGTTTAGTTTTACTTATTTCTTAAATATAAACAATTATTACAAGTATTATTGTTACTAGCTCTCAAAACCCACGGCTCGCTAGCGCCACCTGTACTTATGCAAAGGTAAACGATTAAAGTCCCACATGTCTGTGATTCCAATAAAACCGCAGTGACCGGAAAACGCGGGAAAACGGCTACAGACGCAAATTGGCAAATGCATTGCAGCTTGACCCCTTATTTGCAAGACAATTTAAACGCCCTGTAAAGTTCGACCCACTGTAATCTAGGGCTGTGTGCACACTATGAAAATGTACTTTTTTTATTTTTTTTCTAACGCGATAATAAACTAAACGATAATAAACATACTCGAAGACGAAGACTTAGACTAAGAACCAACCAAAGTCTAATATTTAGGTTTAAAGACATTTATTCTCATACTAAATTTTACATTTTTTAATAATGAGATACTAAGAATAAGCTTATTGCTAGAACAAAGTTATTTCGCCTTTTGATAGCGCTACCGTAGCTTACACTAAACAATAGTAGGTATTTAGATATAAACATCGAAGCGGTAGATAATCTAACTAAAAAGACACATAAGTTTTGCTTATATGTTCTTTTAGTTTAGACTACATACATAAGTACATGTTATCGCATTCTTTAATGTTGTTCTTTAATGTCTTTAATATTTACATAAGTAAAGTATAATATTTACATACAAAAATATGAGTTGGTTTAGTACTAACAGTGGGAAAGTCACCTGTTCATTGCGTTTTGTGTACACGCCCTAATCTCTTCCGCGCCCAAGAGCTGAGCAAGCAAATTAAAAGTGACGCTTAGAAACTAAACTTAGTTTCTTACATTACCGAATCACAAACTGGGCCCTAACTTTTACGTACAGCTGCTGCAAACTTTAATTTCGTAATATGAGTACAATAATGTTTTACATCGTAAACTAGAAAGTTGGGTTTATACTTTACAAAATGACAATGTTGCTCTACCGGTGTTTATTTTCTTGTTTACAACCAACCATGAACTTCTAAAAGAATTTTGTATTATGTTGGGTTTTCAGCTTTTGATGCAACTTTTATTTAATTCCCTGAATTGTTGGGCAGCAGCTAATATGGACACTGCGGTCACCCCGGCTGATGTATTTTGCGCCAGAACCCCCCACCTCAAGAATATAGGGAATATACCAGCCGTGCGTAGGCTGATGACATGTGTAGGATAATGAACCTACATATTTTTAGGGTTACGTACCCAAAGTGTAAAACGGGTCCCTATTCCTAACCCTATTACTCCGCTGTCTGTCCGTCTGTCAGGCTATATCTCATGAACCGTGATAGATAGAAAGTTGAAAATTTTACAAACGGTGTATTTTTATTGCCGCTATAAAAACAAATACTAAAAAATAGAATATAATAAATATTTAAGGAGGCTCTCATACAACAAACGTGATTTTTTTGCCGTTTTTAATATAGGTAATGGTACAGAACCCTACGTGCGCGAGTACAACTCGCACTTGGCAGGTTTTCATTTTTCTTGCAGCAGACCTACCCCATCTTAAATTTCGTCCAGGTAATATAGTAAATAGGGGCATATGTTAAACTTGCCCCGATCGCTGTATAAATCATTTTCTACATATTAAAAAAAATGTGATAAAAAAACGTGTAGGTACACGTATTTTTATTTCTAGTCTACATAAGTCTGTGCAATTTCCACTTAGCTCCGTGTAGACGGACCACGAGACTTCTGGAAGATTATCTAGGGGCTTAATTAATGTTGGGCTCGGAGGCATTAGAGAACATTCTCGGACAAACCGCGACAATACCACAGTAAAGAGGGTTAGTTAGTACCACATTGAGCCCTGTATTTCACCCAGTACGCGTTTTAATAATAAATACTGACAAACATTTTACACAAAACTGTTTTTACTTAGGCTTGTACTTTGGAAACCAAATGGTTAATACTTAGATATTTATTTGTGTAAATTAAAAAGCTGGTGTACTTGTTTGAACATTCATAACAGATTGATTAATGCTAGCTAAGCAACGTTCCGCGCGATCAGCATCTGGATGGGTGGATCTAAGATGATGTCTACTATCTACCGTGCCTGAAGAATAAAGTCGTGAATCTATTTTTTTTTATTTTCTTCACAGTTAAATTAAAAAAAACAGGTATTTATTTGACGCAGTTCAATTACTCAGCAATAAGGCTGAACTGAAAGAGCTTTCAAATAATTAATTGAAAATAACAATGAGCTCATTAATGAAATTGGAGAACGCTGTCCGTATTTTTGTAAATTTTCACGCTGTATCGAGTGCTACGAATACTTTGAATACGATCCATTATATTAATTTGTTGTACTGTTTACAGTAAGCCAGTTGAATAAGGTATAATGTATTGAACGATGAAATTACGCATTACAAGCTGTTACCTACGACTTCGTACACTCCCAAAAAAATCCTAAACCAGAGCCTCAAGACTGAGTTTTTAAGTTTAGACGCCGTATACACGATTTATGTGTAACTAGTAAATAAAACACGTGAATTCCGCATGAAGTTATTTTATACAAACTTCAACCCACACGTTTACGGGTTGAATTTCGAGAATTTCTTTCTAATTTTCTTGCTGTGTTCCAGTTTGAAAGATGTTGGTGCCGGTGTAATTACAAGCACACGAAGCTTAACACCTGTATGCCAGGTGATGGACGTAGAGTAGTACATTAAAGGGCACGTTAACGAGCAAGACCTGCAAGGCAATGCTTTGTTATAGGTAATGATAACCACTTAACATTAGGTGGGCTATTGGCTTGTCCATCAGCAAGTCACATTAAAAAAATTGTTCACCTCTACGCTAGCGACATAAAACAGTTCCATAAGTCATCACTGGTAACACGCACTAATTATAGACTTTTTATAGACTAACTATAGATATAAAATATAAGTTTAAGGTTAAACAAGTCGGTACGTTGTCCATACAAACGCTGTAAGTGTTTAATGTCTACTATTTATTAACGTGCGTGCGAAGTTAAGTTTCATACTGAATTATCTTGCCGTTATCTAGGTACGTTACCCTATATGCTACGGTAAAATCAGATTACCTTGAAAGTTACAAGCGTCGAAAGATTTAGTACTAAATCTTGTAACTTGAAACTTAGAAACAATAACTTTGATGTGAAACTTTGCCTAAAAGTCTAAATATGAGTCTACAAGCAAAATGAGTAAAAATGTGTACCATAACGCTGTATAAATCATCGCACCTGTTTATTTACTGTACCTAACTCCAAACAACGAAAACACACACAAGTTAAACAAAACTTTCACTAAACATAATATTTACCAACGCTACCGTAGCGCATTTCGGATAGTGCTAGTTAGCGAAAATTAGCGTTAGTGATAGTTAACGTTAGTGATTGTTGGCACTAGGTACTTAGTGAAATGAAAACTAGATATAACGCGGCAAGCGCGAACACTAATTTCAAATGCGATAGAGTAGGGGTACTGGACGTTCATATGAAATAAAATTTAAATATGCGACTGTGTTTTTTTTATATGGAAGTAGTAGAGCTCTTAGTGAATAGCTTTTCTGGGGAAGTACTATTACCATACCTATTACTACCGCCGACGAGCTTGTCATTTTCTGGTTTGAAAGGTGTGAGTGCCGGTGAAACAGGCACATGAGGCTTGACGACCGATGTGTCGCGGTGGGCGAGTGTCCGCCTGCGACGCAGAAGGTTGCGGGTTCGATTCCCCCGCCTTAGGGTAAATGTTTGTATGATCTTATATGTTTGTTCTGTGTCTGGGTTGTCATATTGTATTTTATTAAACCTTTCACTTTACTTAAAACTTTTCAGCACTTTTATTCAATTTGCTGATGGAACAAGCAAATGGCCCACCTGATGTTAAGTGGTTACCATCGCCTATAAAAATGTATTGCCTCATAGGTCACGCTCGTTAAGAACGTGTCCTACGATGCTCAGTGTCTATCAACCTGAGGCATACATGTGTTAAGCCTCTTGTACCTATAGTTTCCCCGATACCCACAGCCTTCAAACCAGAACACAGCAAGCTGCTTGGGGCAAAAATAGGCATGGTAAAATTACTTTCCCGGACAAACTCTCACAAAGAGCTCTACTACTACTAAAACGTAGATTGGAAATTAGCCCTCATAATTGCTCCCTGTATGCAGATCGGGTCAGTCTCGACATACCTGATATTGTCCCATCCCTTTTCCCAAATACAAACTAGAAGCAACGCTTTACACGGCGGCGCGTCAAATAATGGGAAGTGGTTTGCACACACCACGCAGTTCACTAAAGTTTTAATTGCATTTTCGATTAATAATTTGGTGTATATTAATTTGCTTTCAGTCTCTGTTTGTGTAACTTTTAAGTATTTACCGCAAATTGATGTGATCAAACAGTAGTTTGCATAGTCATAAATTATGGTTTTATTTGGATAATTTATTACATGGACATACATACTATACATACTAGCAAAACGCCCGCGACTTCTGCGTGAAGTTTTTTTTTTATTTCCAACCCCTTCCGTCCCCTCTGTACCCGTTTAGGGGTTGAATTACAGGAATCCTTATCTTAGTACACCTTTACGTACCAAGACAAATATACCCTGAAAATTTCAAGTATATTAGTATAGTTTATTATAGTGTACTATTTGTCGTGTTTTATAATTGTTAAGAATAGATTTATATTTTCGAAATATTTTGTTTGTCAATAGAAACACCAGGGCTCGACAGGCATAATCTTAAGCACGTCGGTTTTATACAGATTTTTATGAGTACGTTTTCACAGGTTGAGAATATCACCCTTAAAACATGCTCGTGAACGTATTTCCTCTTAAAATTTTACTTCAAAATAATGTTCGTTCTTTGAGGTGTAATCAGCTCACTGCCACTCCATTGAGTTAATATTTCGAGGCATAACTTCGGTCCTTTGAATAACCTCTTTACAACTCATACAAGGCTACAATAAAAAGTTAGGTTATATCACATATAAATTTTCTCATCATCTACTTTGTGTTTGTACACCTACCCACCACTACAATCTGCTCTCTCTATCTTCTAAGGTTTGCTGGAAGAAAACTCTTTTTAGGGTTAAGCTCGCCTTTGTACATGACCGCTGTAAAATAACTATCTGTTTAATCTGTGTGTACAATAAAGTATAAATAAGGTTCCTATACAAGTAGCTAAGATATTTTTAACTAGTGGAAACTCGCGACTTTTCTTACTAGCTTTAACCCCACTGTATCTTTATAGAGGTTACATTTAAGGTCTCCCAAAATAGCTTTACTAATAGTGTCCCGTAAATAGAGGTACGTTTGAAAAACATGTTTAGACATCCTAAAAAAATTTTGAGTTAGTACTTTGTACTAAGAGATCTGAGCGGATATTTACTGTACTTGAGGATTAATGTCGTGAAGTTATATTGAAATTATACTAGAGTATTATAATATTTATAAAAAAAGGTTGTCGATTTGCTACCTGAGCTTCATTCGTGCAGCTAAATATAAAAGTCACGTCTCGCCAGCACTTAACGGCGAAGAAAAATAGACGTTTGCAAACAACGCCAAATTACAAAGTGCGAACAACAAAAACATGAATAAACAATGGCCGCGGCGCCAACAAAACTCTAATAAGACAATTCAAACCTAACCGACGCGCATACATCAGCGGAACACATTACCTTAACTCCCGCAAATATTTCCCTCCCAACACGTGTTTATAATAAAAACATCACCCCCTAAGTCCCATGGAGACGTGAGACGAAATGTATTGTACAGCGTTATTGAGCTTACTTATTAAACCGGTCGATCGTTGTGGAAAGTTTAACATGTGATGCAAGTTACCGCGTGTTAAGATATATTCTGAACAGTATTTCTATGGTAAGGTCGTTAGGTTCGGTAAACCTACTTAATATTATAGACGCGAGAGTTTAGATGTTTGTGGTTCAACCACTCTCTTACTACTGAACTGATTTGGATGCAACTCAAAATCAATTTAAATTTACATATAAGCAAATTTTTATTTCGAAAAATTTACAGGAGCTGAGTGAAAATACTGCGAACTAAAAAGCGTTTTAAGTTAGTTAGTTCGTTTTTAGGTTTCAGATTAGTGTTATAACTAGTACATCCAGCTTCGTCTACACTACAAAAAGGATCCATAATAATGAATCGTACTTTAAGCTCTTATCTATTGTCTGCTTACACTCCGAGATATGTCTAAAATCTATTTATCAATACCAATTATAAGAATCTTTGTCCTGACTGACTGACAACGCCCAGCTGGTCGTAAAACCTTACATTTTCAGAGTAGGTTTGGTCTTTGTGCGTAAGGGTGTACTTAGAAAGGAATTCATGAAATTCAGCCCGGAAAGGGTTCCAGCAGGGGTTGAAGTTAGTATGAAATTAGCTTTACGCGACGAATAGCACACGTACAATTTTCAATCGTGTTATGAGTCTGGAATCTTCGCAGTCTGCGAAACGATCAATGGGCGTTATCGACAACGATCACTCTTTACGATCTTATCCACCGCTTACAAATAGGCACCCCACTTGACTAAAGAAATACGCAGCCCCCTTCC
The DNA here is from genome assembly GCA_947095575.1 of Electrophaes corylata. Taxonomy (NCBI): domain Eukaryota; kingdom Metazoa; phylum Arthropoda; class Insecta; order Lepidoptera; family Geometridae; genus Electrophaes; species Electrophaes corylata. The sequence continues at coordinate 8,600,088 of OX352715.1, read as the reverse complement.
ACCCAAACACTCGCTCCACAAGTAGGTCGAAAGTAAAAAATAACGCTACATTAGACACGATAAGTTCCCGAAACGCGTACTATTTCCCTCACAATTCGCACAAAACTCACAATACACATAAAATGAGTGCGATAAATAAAAGTTATCTCGTGGTAGTAGACACGCAAAACGATAAACGACAGTTCGTAGAAACTTAGAGTTACATTACGCGGCATGCGCGGCAATGACATCTTGACTTATTTGCGCACCAGCGACGGAGGTTGCGGGTTCGATTCCCGCCTTGAGAGAAATGTTTGTACGATCTGCAAATATACGTATATTCCGGGTGTTCTGGGTATTTTCTATAAATAATAAAAAAAAATCTATGCATGTAATGTATTGTATTAAGCATAGTCATCTAGTACCCATAACACAAGCTCTGCTTAGCTTGGGGCTAGATGATGTTGTGTGGATTGTCCAGCATTATTATTATTATTTATACGACTTGCTCGTACAAAAAAATCAGACGTCAAGTACTTACCATCGCCTATACCAAAGCATTGCCTCGGAGGTCTCGTTCCTTAGGAACGAGCTTTGCTCTGCGTTTATCAACCTGAGGCATACAGGTGTTAAGCCGCATGTGCCTGTAATTTTACCGGCACCCAAACTCTTCAAACTCATAACAACACTGCTTAGCGGAAGATATAGGCATGGTACGAAGCGGTTACTATGTTGTCGCGCAGTGTAACTCAAAATATCTTAAGGAATGTTCGTTTATCGTATTGCAGAGTAGACCCACTAGTGTGCCTTGGACCGTGCTAACGGAAGGGTTCTGCGAAGAATATTAAATCTGTTCTTCATATTTCAATTTTATCGCGTCCAATGTTAGGGTGCGTGCGTTAACTTTTTTACTATTATTTATTAATATTTCCTGTATCCCACTGCAGGGTAAATATCTCCGTTTCAGTCGTCTTTATTTTGGTCCACCATGAACCAAGTCTACTCTGTCTACCTCATATGTCCATCTTAGCCATGAGGTTGTTTTTCGTGTACAGGCTTTATAATAATAATAATAATGCTGGGCAATCTACACAACATCATCTAGCCCCAAGCAAAGCAGAGCTTGTGTTATGGGTACTAGATGACTGATATACACAATACAATACATTACATATATACTTTTATTACACATAGAAAATACCCAGAACACCCGGAATAAATATTTGCAGATCGTACAAACATTTATCCTAAGGCGGGAATGGAACCCGCAACCTCCTGCGTCGCAGGCGGACATTCGCCCGCCGCACCACATTGGTCGTCATTTAGTCTTTCAGTAATCCATATATCTATCAATTTAGCCTGAGTGCACCCACTGCTGGGTATAGCCCTCTTCTTTTAAACGCCATTCTCTCCAGTTCTGTGTCAGTCTTCTCCATTGCTGGCCAACTACTGTAGTAATCCACATAAGAAGTATATTAGAGATTTTTTGTTTTTTTTTTTTAAAACAAGATTTGATATTTTTTTGTTTATAAAACAAAAAAAAATTGTATAGAAATGATAAGTACCGTGAAAAACGTACTAAAAAAGAGTAGATTGATTATATGTAACTTAATAATGCTTTACAAAATTGTCATCCAAGACAATATAGCAAACAACAACGTAAATTCATTCATTTTAATCAACTTTTTCATCTGACACGACCTGTGAATACACAAAGCTTCTTTTAATATTCGCTATAAAACCCCGAGATTAACCCAAAACTGGGTTATTTTTAACGTTTCATAAAAAGATGAAACTGAACGCCAAATCAGGAAACAACGCGCGTGGTACTGACAGACATGCGAATTATTAAAGGCAAAATCACACAAGACATAGCCCGCGTGTGCCCACGTTGTCTGTTTCAGACATTTTGTATGGGATAGGCAGAGACAGAGACAAATGAATGACTTTTAAATAAATTGTATGGGCTCGGTAGTCTTCTGACGCGTCACGACACACGGGGCAGATAGATCTAATGCGGTCACCAATTAAGCTGCCAAGCGTGGTGAATATAACAAACCCCTCCAAATATGACGGATGTCTATGTCCAGCAGTGGACTTCTTAAGGCTGATGATGATTATCCAACTACCTGAACACACTTCTAACGCGCAAAACTGTAGTCATGATCTGTAGTGTAACCCTTATACTTGGGGGGAGCAGGTGTGTCGAAGGCGGTCCAAGAAATGCGAAAAAACTCATTCGTAAACAACAAAAAGGGAACCGCTGGTTTACCCCCTAAAGGGGTGGAGGGTGTTGAGTTAAGACAAAGTGCCGACGTTATGCTCTATCCCGTGATTTAGATATGACCTTCTGAACGCAATCTGCATTAGTAATCCGGGGCGCGAAAATAAGGCGTAATGCACAGAAGATAAGTCATAATATGAAGTACACTATGAGAATTTTTGTCCTGACTGACTGACATACTGACAACGCGCAGCCTAAACTACTGATGCTCGTAGATACTTAAATGTTTACGGTGTATATTTGTCTTGGTGCGTAGGGGTGTACCAATTTCTAAACTTCAATACCAAAAGGAATAAATAGTAGCGGGGTTGAAGTTAACATGAAAATAAATTTCGGGTCATCTAAAAAACCTAAATATCTCGAAAACTGCGAATGCTAGCTTAGTGAAAAAACTGTGTTTGACAGACAATTAATTACTGCTTAAATAAAAGTAGAAAAACTCATAGTAGTCGTAAAGTTATGCCATTTAAAAAAAAACAAAATTCAAGTTATGCCATTCAAAAAATACAAATTTACTGTATCTGTTTTTGCTTTTATCTAATTTTCGATGTTATTAACAAAGCTGTTTTAATACACTCGTCAAAAATACCAGAGTTATCACAATGATGGAAAACGGCTCGAATTAATGTGAGTAAGGTACACGTACAATACAGTAAGGACAGTCCTGTGTGCTGCTGTTTGACCCAGGATTCCTCTCGAGTGTAGTTTCGCGAACAAAGTCGCGCGCAATTTCACCGATATGCTCAGACCCTAATAGTGTTAAAGTACTAGGTCGTTTTGTCCCTGTTCGCAACATCGCACCTGCGCGGTAGGAAGGAACTAATTCAAGATTCGTACACTGATAATAATGCGGAACCTAAACGGCAATTTTCGTATTTTTTCATAATTACTGCGGATTATTAAAATTATAATAACAGTGTCTGATTTTAATGGGTAAAAAGATTTATGCACAAACTTTATTTTTTACAACTATAAACTGATAATTTGCATTTATCTAAATCTACGGCGGTGTAATTTAAAGAAGAAGAAGTTAGAGATACGCAAGCAAATCTGTGGCCAAGGGCTAGAAGTAAATACAACGTGGTTAATTTCGCCACTTCAGTGCAGTATCAGTGTGAAGTTTTAATGGCGGCTAGAAGTTGAGTGGAGTTAGCTGCATGCATGCGGGTAATACTTTAGAGAACCAGTTAGAGAAACGCGCAGTTAGAACTTATACGCGAACTGTTGGTCTCGTGTTAACACCGAAAATTGTGAACAAAGTACGAACGACGCTTTGGAGTGTTACTAAGTTGCTTATTATATTAGAGCTTACTGTTTCCGTGAATTGTTCGTTCGTAGTCGCGAGTAATAGCAGAAAATAGTTCTACGATAGAAAAATATGGAGCATTGCTGGTTCTGTTTATGGTATATTGCGCATTCGAACAAACTTTACAATTTAGTCTGCGACAGAAGAAATCCCTAAAAAAACGAGTGTGCTTTAGACCACACGACTGAAGTAAAACTTCTTTAATATACGAAACGTAACTGGCTATGAGAGAAAGACAGAAAGAACAGTGCTTTCATACCCCCTCCATGGTAGCGTTAAACGTTTAACGCAACCTTGATGGAAGTCGCATAAGAAGTATTACTTCAAAAATTGACTACTCGATACGGCATTCGTGAGCCGGTTGCACCAGGCTAGCAGAATTTCATAGGAGGTATTAGATAGATTTACAAATCTGTAGCCCAACTCCTTGTAACTTATACTCGCCTAGTACTTTTTTCAACATAAGGTTTGTCATTTTTAGGATTCCGTACCCATTGGGTAAAACGGGATCCTATTTCTAAGGCTCCGTTGTCTGTCCGTCTATCACCAGGTTGTATCTCACGAATATTGTGATAGAGAGTTAAAATTTTCACAGATAATGTATTTCTGTTGCCGCTATAACAACAAATACTAAAAAACAGAATAGGTTAAATGTTTAAAAAGGGCTTACATACAACAAACGTGATTTTTAGCCGTTTTTATTATAGATAATGGTACGGAACCCTTCATGCGCCAGTCCGACTCGCACTTAGCGGATTTTAATATTTGTAATAACTGACATTTTTTCACGAGGTTTGTAAGGAAATAACATCACGTGACCACTTTATTACCCATATGCAATTCTGTTAGACTACAAACGGTAGCGGAGCATATCCAATTCCTAGCATCTCTTAATCATGCGCACTAACAGAGCTACCACTCAGGTAATCAATGAGGGCCCACATGGCCGATCGGCCGGAGATTATCTTAATGGGCGCTGTACTGAGGCGCACGCAAATTATGTATTCGTGGGGCACAATCGGCCCAAATGAGAGGCCAATCAGCCACCCGTGCTGTAAACGAGCATTGACAGACGTGACAGCAAACGGAATCGATAATTTGAACATTCTGTTGCTAGCTTTACACGTCATGTCATTTTGGCATGTACTGACAAAATTATATAATTATGGATTCTTTTTCTGTCATCTTTTGAAGCAACATTGTATTTTCATTTTAATTGTTTTTCTAGTGTTATTTTAAGTTCTGATGGGTAATTTTGGTGGTATTTTAACCATCATTACTTGAGGTCTTAGCACAAGTGTGAACAATTGAAATCAAAGTGTGTTATGTGGCATCCTGATTTGAACGAAAATGCTTCCCTTTGGTTTTGAAGAAAAACCGCCATCTATTTTTTTCAAAATCAATAACAGCTGACTTTACTTTTTTTACCGACTCGACTTGACTAAGAAGTATTTTATTCAACCCACTTGACATTGGCAAAATTGTCCGCAAGACGGACACATGCCATAAAAAAAACATTCTGTTGCTAGCTTTACACGTCATGTCATTTGTTATGTACTGACAAAATTATGTATTAGCATTTTTGTCGTCTCTAAAAAAGAAAAGACCTCAAGAGATACGGCGTAATTGGTCTCACAGCTCAGTTAGTACCAGCTTTACCTTCTGTGTTGTAAGTTGTGGGCTCGATCCCTACCAAGGACAAAGTTTTGAATTATGAATATACATGTTTGTTCGGGATCTGGGTGTTATATTGTGTTCGAAGTATGTATTTACAAAAAAAGGATTTATGTATTCTATCAGCTATGCGTTTCCCATAGTACAGTCACCTACACTAGAATGTATACAATTCGTAATTTTCAAAACAGTATCAAAACCTTACAGTAAATTCTTAAGCAGTAAAAACTCAAAAATCGTGAAATTCGCTCATAAATTCACTTATTTTTTGAGTTTTTTCACTTTAAATATTAATGTAACGCTGTACAATAATTCTGTAATTTACGAACTGTATCATTCTAGTGCAGCAGACTGTGTAAGCATTGCTTAGTTTGGGGCCAGAAGATGTTGTGTAAAATTACATTTAGGCAGTCCTTGAGGTAAGTAATTAGGTATATACCTGTCATCTACGGTCGTTTCTCTTTTTAGAGACAAAAAATTACTAATACATAATTTTTACAGTTCTTCTCCACATGACTTACCACAATAGACTAAAATAGACACAACTGGAGAGAGAGAATTGCCTTTGGTGAGCAGCACAAGTTAACACTTACCCTTTTTCGGTCACTGATTGCTTTTTTAGTCAATATTATGGAAATGTCGGGGTCACCTTTCTATTTTATGTTAGCTTACCTGAAACAAACACACAAAAATTAAATATAGGTGTAATAAAAAAATTTTTTTACAATACGCACGTATTTTTTAACACTTTTTTGATTCACATTAATGAAGTAATATTCAACGGATTTTATCGTGAACCATTATATTGTATTGAGGTTGAATCTGGTGCTTATTAACACTTCCACAAATTTAATGAAACATTCTAGGAACCTTTACTGCAGCACTTATTAGCGAGGCTTAAATAGCGTGCAGCTAAATAAGTAATAATTAGGTGTTTTTACGTATTCAATTGGTCATAGTTAAACAAGCATCGCCTATTATGCATTAAGCATTAGGTTCGCCTACGTTGACGACCGATGTGGCGCGGCGGGCGAATGCCCGCCAACGACGCAGGAGGTTGCGGGTTCGATTCCCGCCTTGGGATAAATGTTTGTACGATCGGCAAATATTTATTCCGGGTGTTCTGGGTATTTTCTATGTATAATAAAAAATATCTATGTATGTAGGTAATATAGTATTGTATTAAGTATATCAGTCATCTAGTACCCATAACACAAGAAGCTCTGCTTAGCTTGGGGCTAGACGATGCTGTGTGGATTGTCCAGCATTATTTTATGTACTTTATACTCTTTTTTAAGGCCTCATCCAGGGAAGCACTACCCCCGTACCTATTTCTGCTGCAGTGATGCTCGCATTGCTGTGTCCCGGGGTGTAGGTGTGGGTGCCGATGAAATTACTGGCACATGACGCTTAGCACCTGTGTACCTCAGGTTGGTGGACGTAGGGAGTACATCATAGGGATCATCGTTGTTGGAAACGTATAGGGAAAGCCTATGTCCAGCAGTGGACTTAAAATGCTGATGATGATGATTATTATATAAATTTTGAGGTGATAGTTTACACTGCTAAATTAGGTGAGAGTCTATCTGACATGCAACAATCCGTAGTACTATTACTAACGGACGCTCGTATCATAACATATGCAGTTAACAATTGGATGTAACCAGCAAGGTAACAAGAACAAGTTAGGTTAATAATTGCTATTTTTATTTGACTATTATTTTATAAGACCTTGTTATATGTATATTTAATTGTAATTAATTACCATAAATATTCATACGCCTGTAAAAGCAGGTTTTAGCCGGAGCAAATGATTTTTTAAGATCCTTATGTACCTGAAATCTTATGAATAAATGACTATGACTATGACAAGTAAGAAACTTTCGGATTGGTTCCTGCCATATATGGGTACTTAGTTACCTTATAGGGAAATTACCATTGTTGGGGAACATACCTATAGTATGTTCCCCAACAAAGGCGGTTAACGTGAAACCAATACAAACATCTGTTCCTAAACAAGTAGAGCAAACAGAATACTCATACTTCTATAGCTTAAGAAGTTTTATTAAAAAAAGAAATGGCAACGCATTTGAGAGATTTATATTATGTTGATAGTCGAATATGGAAAAATAGAACTTTTTAGATTCAGGCCTGCAAAAATCTATCTATACCAATTATAAGAATTTTTGTCCTGACTGTCTGATTGCCTGACTGACATACAGCCTAAACCACTGTTTTTTTTATTTCATTGCTGATGGAACAAGCAGATGGCCCGCCTGATGTTAAGTGGTTACCATCGCCTATAACAAAGCATTGCTTTGCACGATCATTAAGACCGTAAGCCCTACAATGCACAACTTTGCGTCCATCAACCTGAGGTATGCAGATGTTAAGCCTCATGTGCCTGTAATTTCACCGGCACCCAAACCCAAACCCTGCAAACCGGAACACAGCAAGCTGCTTGGTCATGGAGACTTTAAATTGTCAGGGTATATTCATCTTGGAGCATAGAGATTGTAATAAGAAAGAAATTCCCAAAATTTTACACCTAAACGGGTTCAGCGGGGGTTGAAGTTTGTATGAAAATAACTTCACGTGGACAAAGTCGCGCGCGTTTAGCTAGTATAGTTATACAAATGTGTGCTAAAGCTCCGTCGTTGGGTACCATTATTTTTTGTTTGCTCAAAAGCCTAGTTCCAAATCCTAATACTTTCTTTATTCGGGTTTAGATATTCATTATAATAAGTTTCCACTCAGCAAAGACTATATTGAGACTTATAGTAAGCTGTCTCAGTTTAGAGATTTTTATCTTCACCTTTTTTTTTTTATGAGCGCAGATGGGCATGGACAGAGCCATATGAGCAACCTGATGTAGAGCGGTTATATTTATATTTATATCAATTAAAGATAAAAATGTTTGTCCTGACTGACTCACTGACCGATTGATATATAGACACAGCCTAAACCAATAGCCGTAGAGACTTGGAATTTTCAGGGTGTATTTGTCTTGGTGCGTAGAGGTGTACTATGAAAGGAATTCCCGAAATTTTCCTCCTGTGCAGCTGGGGTTAAAGTCGCGGACGTTTTTCTAGTATTGGTAAAATTAAGTACAATTAGATAAGATAGATAATAGAATAATTTTAAGAGTTAGGCCAGAATAAAACTTCATGGGAAGTCAGTATCCTAGCAGTTGCTATGGGCTTGCAACCTATAACACATGGAATACCAACTACTACAAAATGTGGCTAAGTATGTGGCATATGTAGTATTTGAAAGTACCTCTGACTACTCGCATTAGACATTTTTTTTCTATACAGCTTGTTGATGGGTCAAGCAGATGACCCCCCTGATGTTAAGTGGTTACCATTACTTATTACAAAGCATTGCCTCGCAGGTTACGCTCATTATAAACGTGCCCTTACGGCGCACTACTTTGCGTGAGTGTTAAACCTCGTGTGCCTGTAATTACACCGGCACCCAAACCCTTCAATCTGGAACACAGCAAGCTGCTTGGCGGCAGAAATAGGCATGGTGTTAGTACTTCCCCGGACGAGCCCAAACCGGACGAGACATCCTTGGTACTAAAAGATCTTAGGAGATATCTTACCGACCCTGGGGATAGATATCCTACCGAGTTGTGAGGTTTTTTTGTTTTAAATTTAAAATAATCTACTCCAAAAGGCGCCAGTGTGCGCTGGCCCTAATTCTTTTCACATGTTTTCTTAAGGAAAATAAATATTTTTTAACAAAAATAAATCATTAAAAAATACTTGAACACACCCGATAATTTACACTCGTTAGAATAAATCATAACAAATACCGAGATAAACGCTCTTCGGGGGAGGACGAATTATGCTGAAGTCAGAACCACATATTTCATTTTTATTTGAATAGCTCTTTACATATTAATATTTCTACGAGGAAAAGTGCGAATGGACGGAAATGTTTTTAAGCTCTCGCTTGGTGAGTTAAAGGATAGAATACTTTCGAAATATTTGCGAGTTTTCTGTAGGATTCTACCAGAGGCTTACAGGAGTTACTAAATTATAAATAACTAGCGGCGCGTCCCGGCTTCGCACGGGTTTAGTAATAATCACATTTTTTTTTTAATATAATATAGCCTATGCAACCCGGGGATAGTGTAGCTTCTCAACGGTGAAAGATTTTTTTAAATTAATCCAGTAGTTTCGGAGCCTATTCAATGCTAACAAACAATCAAATCTTTCCTCTTTATAATGTTAGTAGGTATAGATAAAGTAACATCATCGTCATTAGCAGCTCCACGTAGTTCACTGCTGGACGTAGGCCACTCCCATTCATTTTCTGAAGGAATACTTTTGAGTCCGCTTCATTCAACAACTTTTCGCGATCTTTACAATGTCGTCAGTCCATCGGGTGGGAGGAGACTTGCGTTGCGTAGTCACCATTCGAGAACTTTTAATCTGTTCTGTTCCGGCTCTATGAGCTGTAATGGCTTACCCATTGCCACTTCAACGCACGCAAGCCATTCTTTCTCTGTTTTGTAAATTAGATTGTTTGTACCTATATTGATTATGAATGTGCTTAATTTGAAATAAATGAATTTGATTTGATTTTTGATTTGATTTATTCTATGGCGAAAGTTTCGCAGCTTCGAACGCGTAGCAGTTTTTTCCCGTTGCCGTTATATTTTCGGGATAAAAAGTAGCTGTTAATCCAGGTTACAATCTATATTTATTACAAATTTCATCCAAATCGGTCCACTGGTTAGAGCGTGAAAGAGTAACAAACATCCATCCATACATACTTACAAACTTTCGCGTTTAAATAGTAGGATTTAGATGTTTGGCTTTAATCATGTCATAACGGCTGGAAACCACAGAAGCTAAGTCTCGGGCGGTAGCTGGTAGCAAATAAATACAAACCTAACAGTAACTAAGTAATTATAGCTGTGGCCAAAAGTTAAGGCTGATTCTTGTGGAAACCTGAATTGCGTTCATTTGGTCCAATTATTTGGGCCACAGCATAAATACTCATAAATAAATATTAACTGAATTCATATGTAACATAGGCTTAGACTAAGATTACTTATGTCATGAGTATGAAACTACAAAGGAAAGTTCTAAGTCTGCCCGAAGACCTCCGTCATGACTTGACAACTGTTGATAGCCAAGTCTGACAGCTAACCGCCGAAATACGAAAGGCTTAGTTCTAAATGCTACTAGCAAATTTATTTGCTACCTACTGTTCAACTAGCTACCGCCCACAGCTTTACTCGCGTGGTGTTGGTAATTGCTAACATTAATATTTATTGAAGTAATACTTCTTATGCGACTTCCAACAAGGTTGCGTTAAACGTTTTAACACTACCATGGAGGGGGTATGAAAGCACTGCTCTTTCTTTGACGACCGATGTGGCGCAGCGTGCAATTGTCCGCCTGCGACGCAGGAGGTTGCGGGTTCGATTCCCGCCTTGGGATAAATGTTTGTACGATCTGCAAATATTTATTCCGGGTGTTCTGGGTATTTTCTATGTATAGTAAAAATATCTATGTATGTAATATAGTATTGTATTAAGTATATCAGTCATCTAGTACCCATAACACAAGCTCTGCTTAGCTTGGGGCTAGATGATGCTGTGTGGATTGTCCAGCTTTATTTATTATATTTATATTATTCTGTCTTTCTCTCATAGCCTTCGTATATTAAAGAAGTTTTACTTCAGTCGTGTGGTCTAAAGCACACTCGTTTTTATAGCTGAAGAAAACTCTTTAGAAGGGTTTGTCCGGGGAAGTACTATCATGCCTTTTCTGGCGACAAGCAGTGTTGCTGTGTTTTGATTTGAATTTTATGTTTTGGTGTGAATGTCGGTGTAATTACAGGCTCATGAGGCTTACATCTATATGCCTCAGGTTGATGGACGTAGAGTAGTGCATCGTACGTTCTGAATATGCGTGAGCTGCGAGGTAACGCTATAAGTATAGAATACTTAACATCAGGTGGCCCATCTGCTTGTATCATGAGCAAATCATAATATAAAAGGCACTATCTTTCTTGGTTCTGTTAGATACTTCTACTCAATCAAAAATACTATGTTATTCCAAGTCACGAGCTATTAAGTTCATCGAGTTACATCGAAATAAGCCCAGCTGTTAGATTGAAAACACGTTCAGCCACGTTTACTCCTAAAAAATGCCCAATTAAGTCTAATGCTGGACATAAGCCTCCCCAAATTTGGGGGTTTGCCATAGTCACCATGCTTTACAGGCGGTTTGATAACAGCATTGTCAGTGTTTAGAACACAGGAGATGCTGATGCGCCTCTTACTACCTTCATGGGAGGTAATGGCTCCTCCATTCCTCCTCCTCCATAGGAGGTAATGGAGAGGTTCTATTCTACACTGAGAACACACACGGCTACACTTAAGGCTTCGGTTGAAACACAAACCATACAAACATACATCCAAACTAAGGTGCATGTGTGTCCAGTACATACAAGGTGTAATAATAGTGAAATTCCGTGAACTACTAAATATACCAGCTCTGTTCAGACCATTGAAACCCAGGTAGCAGGCAGAACCAGTTCAAAGGTACTTAGTAATTATTCAGTGGGGAACCTGTTCCCGCATTATGTAAGTTTTAATGAAAGAAAGTAAGCACCGGGTCCATTAGGGGCGGAATATTCATTTCCTAGAGCCGTCGCCGGCGAATAATAATGATATCTAGTTATTGTTACGACTGCTACCTATGTAAGAAAACCGCACTGCGAACGAGAATTGAATTATTTGCTTCGTGTATGTCATTTTATTTTCATTTAGATTATAAGAAAAATGTTATTGTCTTTTTGACTAATCAGGATAAAATGTAACCTATTTACAAGTTCAAAAATAATTAATTAGGTGAAATAATAAAAATGAACTTAGCTTCATTTACTAGAAGTAAATAATAATAATAATAATGCTGGACAATCCACACAGCATCATCTAGCCCCAAGCTAAGCAGAGCTTGTGTTATGGGTACTAGACGACTGATATACTTAATACTTAAGATAATTTTTATTATACATAGAAACACCCAGAACACCCGGAATAAATATTTGCAGATCGTACAAACATTTATCCCAAGGCGGGAATCGAACCCGCAACCTCTGTGTCGCAGGCGGACATTCGCCCGCCGCGCCACATCGGTCGTCAAATAACCAACATTACTACAAGCCCATTACTAAAAGCTCTACTACACTAAAATTACAAAGGTCACTTTAACCATCTTCGAAACATTTAATTATGGCATGAAGATTGGTGCCACATCGCAGTGCGGGCTTACAGTAAGCTGAATTAATTCGACGAGCACAATTTGCTCGTGGGTCGACCCTGAGATGTAGTTTAAGTTTTAATAAGTGCTTAGGCCCTTCTAGGAGAAACAGTAATGCCATTGTACTTTGTATATAGTTGTTGAATTAGTAACTAAAATAAAATTAACCTCTCACCTACTTTTTTCAACGATCCTTTATTCAATATTAAAGTACTATTTAATTTTAAAACGAAAATTGTATTTGCCTAAGAGGTCTGTTTTTTGTAGTACTTATTTTATACCGCCCTTAATGTTTACTAAGATGGTTATTTTAGAGTAGCTTATTGTAAAAATTGGGTTATCCAAATTAATCTAATTTTGGTTGGTCCTTCTGAAGTAATCTATTTATAATAAAAAACCAGCCAAACTATTTTCAAAGTCCGTTAGAAATTGGTCACAATACCCTGTTTAGGGTCATCACACGCCGAAACCTGTGTTATTGTAACCGTACGTAAGCTTGAGCGACATAGTGGTATATGAAACCTGACATTTAATTTTTGGGAGCGCAAACTAATTTGCCACTCGACATGAGCGATGGTGTCCCCACGGTGCGGAGACCTCTGCAGATTCTTTGCGACAGTGACGTAAACGTGTGACACAAATTGGACAATACATGTGCCACTTTTGGATCGGTGTACACAGAGCTAATTTTGGACTCCATAAAGCTAGAAAGCGTACAATTTAGCAGACCTCTTAGTGAAGGAATCGTCCGAGGAAGTACTACCACTTTGACAGTTTGCAATGAAAATCTGTCAAAAATTCGAATTTCAATTCAATATTTTGGATAGAAACGGGATATTTACCATGATTTTTGAGTTTGATTGTTTCCCGATATTCATCATCATCATCAGAGTTCGACCCGTGATCATGGCGCATGCAACTGTGCCGAAATATCGGGAAACAATCAAACTCAAAAATCATGGTAAATATCCCGTTTCTATACAAAATATTGATCAAAACCATGATAGTTTAAAAAGTTCAATTCAATAGTTACGCTGGTTATGCTGCTTACTCGTAGGCATTAGGTTTAATACCGTCTCTATATATTCGTGTCTAACGACATCCGCGGGGGGTGATTCAGGGGTCCTAATTAAACCCGGGACTCCTACTAACTGCAAAGTAATTTCTCATTGGTTTCAATCTAGTTGTAACCAGAATCACTAAGCATAGATATGGAAGAATGTCGCGGTAATTTTAAACGTTTTTTACTTACCAACGCAACCTTTTGTTTCTAGAGTATACAGGTTTTTATTTGGGCCAGAAGGGGATACCAAGACCTACCCCCGAAAACTCAAACGCATCTCAGATTTACTCACGTCTTAAGTGGCGATTTTTCGACAGTTTGCAATAAAAGTCTATCAAAAATTCGTCACTTGAGACATGATTAAATCTAAGTTGCGTTTGAGTATTCGGCCGTAAGTTACTTAAAAGGTATTAAATATTTACAGAGAGCCTTAAGTAGAAAGCATTGTGAACAGTAACCGTTTACAAAACCCACACCTCAAATGGAAATTTAAACAAAAAGTTTTTTCTAAATTAGGAGAACGAACAGCTGCATTTAACGGCTCATTCATTGTTTTCAGAGAAACTTATTCCATTTGGAACAAACAAAAACAAAGGTTAACCAGTTGTAAATAACCGTGTTGTGAGTATGTACGGTTATAGTAGGCTATGTAAAAGAAGGGAGCACTGATGGTCTAGTGGGAATAACCCCGCTTTCTGATCCTAAAATCGTGGGTTCGAATCCGGTCGTACACTATTGGATTTTTCTGTTCGAACATTTATGAGATGCTTGTGCTCACAAACGGTGATGGAATCCACCGTAAGGAAACCAGTTAGTATTCTAGCAGCGGCCATGGCCTTGCAACCTGTCACGTTTGGAGTATCAACTGCTGTAAAATGTGGGTATGTGCTAAATGTAATATCCGGACGTACCTTTGACCACTTTTCTTAGACATCCTCGAAGAATTTCGATAAGACACTTCGTACTAAAAGAGCTGAAGGGATATCTACCGTGCTTGGGAATTAAAGTCGTCATGCTATTTATTTTATGTAAAAGAAAGAAGCTAGAAATTTCGTCATACCACGCCATGACGAGGTGGCCGAGAGGTTAAGGCGTTGGACTGCTAATCCAATGTGCTCTGCACGCGTGGGTTCGAATCCCATCCTCGTCGTTTCTTTTTGCGTGAAAGTTTATTATTTCTTACGCATTGGAAGTAAGAATTAATACAGTTTCCTGGGATTTACTTCGCTAGTCACGATTTTTAATTGAAAAAAATTAACAAATTTTTTATATTTTACAGTATTTTTCGTTCATGCAAAATCTATAATTCCTACGCTGAAATGTTTCGTTCTGTCCAGCGTTTTAACGGCACCATTCAAATTACCGGTACGGGCGTCAGGTATTTTATTCACACAAAAATCTGTGAAAAGTCTGAAAAAAGAGCAGTATTAATGTGAATTGAGTTGAACAATTCCGCGTATTATCCGCTTTGTTCCAAATTAGATAAATTATGCCACAAAAAGATTCGCACAAAGCGGTTACGGTGTGGGAAGGCAATAAACATTACGAATGTCAAATTCAGTTGGAATTCTAAATCGACGCGCGTCTTAGCCCCGCTGTGGCTGGATGAGAGCTGGTGCAAACTGGCGACCAACCCAGCTAAGATACAAAATATTCATTTGGAACTAAGTAACAACGTGACAGTGAACATATGACGAACTATGTGGCGCGGCGGACGAATGTCCACCTAAGACGCAGGAGGTTGCGGGCTCGATTCCCACCTTGGGATAAATGTTTGTAAGATCTGCAAATATTTATTCCGTGTGCTCTGGGTATTTTTTATATATAATAAAAAATCTGTATGTATTTCATGTATTGTACTAAGTACATCAGTCATCTAGCCCATCAGTCACCCATACTTTCTGTCTCACTGCTGGGCAAAGGATTCTCCCATTTCCTTCCACTGCTTTCTGTTCTTCCGCCGCATCCCACCGCGTTTTGGTAAACGCGTTGTTGTCGAAGACGCCATACCAACGTTTTCTCTACTGACGTCTACTCGTTATACCGTACAAAAAAAGATATACTGCTTTGTCTATCTGTGCCAACATATTCTCGTTCTGAAAATCAAATGTCAAGAGGAAGGCGTTACTGGCTGCGACACAGTTTTATACTTCTGCAGTCAGTATCGTTACATATAATAATATAAATATAATAATGCTGGACCATCCACACAGCATTACCTAACCCCAAGCTAAGCATAGCTTGTGTTATTAGATAGATTAGATATAGATAGATATAGACATAGATTCAAATACGGTTGTAAAATTGTTAATGAATAAAAATGAAATGAAATGAAATTATGGGTGACTAGATGACTGAATACTTACTTAATTTACATTACATACATAGATATTTTTATTATACATAGAAAACACCCAGAACACCTTCTAAAAAGCTACTTTGTAAAAATTTACATGTGTTTATATTGTTCGCTAGCCAACACTGCGGTACTGGTTAACATTATCGCGAATAAGGTCGCGAGTCTGCCACAGCCACGTCTCCCGTCCGCGATTGTCGGCGTGTCACGGAAATGCCTTTGTTTCCTCCTAGCACAACCGAGTCGCGCTGTCCGCCGGGAAATGAAATAAATGAATATCACATCATTCGCTTTGGCACTCCACTGACACCTTCTTAAACTGGTGTTCTCGAGCAAATTAACTGATAGTTTCCGCTCTCATTAGTTGCGAAACCCTGGTTTCAATATTGTTGGATCTTTGCTCATTTTAGAAGGTAGATATTTTATGTTTGTCATCTGCTTTTCTACAACTACCGTCGTTTTGGATGGTCGGCCGATGCATCGCGCGCCCTCTACGCGAGCGCATCGACAGTTGGCTTGTGCGACTACTTCAAATCAGCCGCGTTCTCATCATTTTGAGAAACTGTTGATAGACAAGATTAACTCTATTTTAACCACTGCCGTGCAGTATTGATTGTGTGAGACGTTCTCGCAGTGCTGTGCAATTTGATAGTGCCTTCGGAAACCCCTTGCGACATTCTCCACCAGGATCCTTGCCGTGCAGAGCCCTCGTGAAGAAACGTACGTGTGGAAGTGTGAGGTAGGTGATAGACTGAATTATCTGCCTTATTCCGAGCAAAGATCATATACCTAGGTACTTTCAGGTTGTTGCAGCTGCATAGTATTATAATTATTGGTCCTTCGAAAATAAAAAATAGAAAAAAATTATTACTTACCAGCATTTACAGTCATACTCAACAAATATCTTATAAGCGTCTGCTAGCGTAACTTATGCTCTGTTAGTAGTACTACTTATAAGTTAGATCGACAATACACTGGAGTTTCATTATTTACATTATTATTAATTTGTAGAAGGATCATGTAACAAAACGGTAAGAACCAAGTCGTAAGTTTACTGCCTGTTCTTCTAGGCTTGGCTTGGGAATCGAACCCACAACTTACAGCACAGAATGCAGAGCACTTAGTTAAGTAATAGGAGGCAGGATGCGCACCCACCCGATAGACCGACGTTCTTGGAAAGTATGGGAAGCCTATGTCCAGCCGTGGACTTTTACAGACTGATGTTGATGTATATGAAATATATATATTTATTGAAAATTTAAATAAATTTCTTAATATCATAAAATGCGTGGGTACGCTTCCCTAAAATTTTCTCTTCTAATCTAATTTTCAAGTTAAAGAGCTTTCGCCTTATAATATAAAACGGCAGATTTTTATTTTTATAATATGATTATAGATACTTCAAAGAAGCTTTTACTACTTTCTGAAAAACAAACGCGATACTTTAAAGCAAAATATTGGAGCTCGGGGGATTGCAACAAAATAACCTTCTGAAATGTCAACGACCTAAAACTGCGGCGGTACCTTAGTAAAAGCCTGTCTCCTGGAATTAAATTAGGGAAAATTTCCCTTATTTCCCTTCACGTTACATAATGACTTGTGTTGTTTAAAGAGGCTCCTGGCTTTCTACTTAAAATTCCGGCGCTTTTGTGTTGGAAGAATAATTCTATGCGATACAATGGAACAAGTCATGCGTATCCTGCTATGAGCGGTAGAGCAAACACCATAACACTAAAATACAGGTCCGCTATTGTGTCAAAGGCGCATTAATATTGATTTAAAGACTAAACAAGCAAAGCACACGTGTGTCGCAACTCACGCCGAATCAAAAACAAATACTGGACATGAATCAAACTAACAACAAACAAACGCTGTGATTTAGAAACAACAAAGTTTTTTATATTCGCGTGCCGAACTGATTGATTCTCTCGGTACCGTATCCAATTTGGTTGTATTAACGCACTGAAAAAAAAATTGACACCATTTCCCACGAGGCTTGTTACTTGAAACAATCCGGAAAGTACTGCTCGGCAACGCATCAATGTTTGATAGAGGGGTAGTGAATATTGAATATTCATTGGGTATACAGTATACACGTTTCGATCAACCCTGTGCGTGCAATGTAAATAGTAAACATTTGGTGAAAAATATCTGGTATTTTCTACGGTTAAAAATAGCGGTGGGTAGTCCGTAGGCGGTTCGGATGAGTAGTAGCTCTCAATACATTGATTACGATACCCGCCGGCCACACCAATCGCTCCCAATCCATATACGGAGCTTTTTTAAAACGGGTCAAGTAGGCGAGAGGTTTTTCATTGAACCCGTCTAGTAAAATGAGTTTTATGAAAAAATTTATACAGTTAATTTTTTTTAAATTTTTTTAAAAATTAAGAAATAACTTAACAAAAACACAGATTGGTAAAGTTTTATGTTATAGGGCGGAGTGTTTTATTCTCCACTAGTGTAATCCCGCGCGACTTCGTTCGCGTTTTATTTTTACTATACTTTTTTAATACTAACTTGAACCCCGCGGCATCCCTTTAGGTTGAATTTCAGAAATTCCTTTCTTAGTGTACTCCTACATTAACAGGAAGCTACTCTCCAAACATACCCTTTGGTTTAGGTTTGGTTAATTTTCAGTCAGTCAATAACAGAAGAGTTTTATATATTTAAATTTCTTAACCTTTGGTTTAGGTTTAATTGATCTTCAGTCAGTTAACAACAGAAAAAAATATTTAGATAGCTTACTTTATTAAAAAAATTAAACCCTTTTCTTGAATTTATAAATTCTATTAATTACTTAATTTAAATCTAGTTAAATCTAGGTTTAATTGATCTTCAGTCAGTCAACAACAGAAAAGTTTATTTAGATAACTTACTTTATTTCAAAACTTAAACCCTTTTCTTGAATTTATAAATTCTATTAATTAATTTTAATCTAGTCGAAACCGAAGACCACCTATTACAGAAACCTGTAGAAATTCGCTCATTGATTAACGCCATTTACGTGACAAACGCAAGCCGATTTAAAATTTATGAAACAACGCTAAAACCATTAACGGGAGTTTATGGAAGGCTACAGTTTATAGCCCAGTCTGTAATTACAATTTCAAAGATCATCAACAAATCGAATGTGCAGTATTTACTGGCGTTCGTGTCAAATTGATTCTGTCACGAAACGTCAAATTAACTTGTGTCACGCGACGTTTGCTGCGACAGTCCTGAATTAAAACGTCAACCCTGTGTATGTTAATGTTTTCCGTGAATGTAACTGCTTGTGTGAAATGAAAAACTGAGGCAAATTTCAGGACGATTAAACCTTCCTTTGTTTAATTTAGGTACAACGGTTAAAATAGTACGGTCGGATTATGTTAAGTATGTCTTGTAACGCTATCTACCCCCAAACAAAGCAAAGTTGTAACAACCGTCACAGCTCAGTCGGTAGTAGATTTCCCTTCTGCGCTATAGGTTGCTGGTTCGATCCCCATCATGAACAAACATTTGTATTATGAACACATTTTATCTGTAAGCCTAAGGCCTGACAATCATAAGTCCGGGTATAAATATGTTATAAATCATTAAGGCTACACTAGTCGGTACGTTGTCCATACAAACGCTGTAAGTGTTTAACGTCTACTATTTATTAACGTGCGTCCGAAGTTAAGTTTGATACTGAATTATCTTGCCGTTATCTAGGTACGTTACCCTATATTCTACAGTAAAATCGGATTACCTTGAAAGTTACAAGCGTTACAGGATTTAGTACTAAATCTTTCGACGCTTGTAACTTTCAAGGTAATCTGATTTTACTAGGGTAAAGTACCTAGATAACGGCAAGATAATTCAGTATCAAACTTAACTTCGGACGCACGTTAATAAATAGTAGACATTAAACACTTACAGCGTTTGTATGGACAACGTACCGACTAGTGTAGCCTTAACTGGTCAATTTACTAAGACAAATTTGTCTAACTGCGAACTTCAACCCTTTCAAAAATAACAGGTGTTAAAGTTTGTATAAAAAAGCTTCTTGTGAAAGAAGTCAGGCGCATTCCTCTAGTTAAAACCAATTATCTAGAAATACGAATAGTGACGACAAACAAATTTAATAAATCCAAACATACGACCTTTTTTCTTCTGCAAGAAAATACAGACATCAATCATATGAGTACTAAATGCTGATGGATCTAACAGATACGAACATTTATATTACTTTCAGGGATATTACTGAAGTCTCAGGCTGCGCGTTTATCTATCGAATAAATCTTAGTAGAGTACATGGATAATACCGGCTGTTTTTTATACTACTTACTGGATGAACTATGTGAAAGATGACATGGAAAGATTGATAAGAAAGGAGTGATTACAGATATGACGGTTGAAAGAGGAGAGTGGAAGAAAAGAATATGTAGTACCAACCACACATAAAGTGGGATAAGAGCAGGAAGATGATGACTAATTGAACCAGATAATCTAGAAAATTAGCTTCTGAGATAATATTTTGGCTTGCTAAGTTTTCACGCAAATCGCAGATGCTAATTGTAAATTATTTTCTAATGTATACATTAAGGCAACTTTTACAAAGTAGGACTTACTCGCAAATATTACAATTTAACATAGTTTCATTAAAGCCAAAGAACTCAACCGTACGATTACAGTCGTGGTCCTATTTTTTTACCATTTAAAACCAAAAGCTCTCAAGTCTGAAACTGATAAATTGCGCTTTTTCACCGTAACATATTACGCCTACTACGAAACAGGTATCCCGCGGTAAGAGGGGCCGAAGCTAATCCAATCTACTATTCACTCGTTCGAATTGATAGCCAGCTGTCAAGACCTTTCAATTGTTTTGACATTCAATCTGATAAATGAAATTGGTTTGAAATAACACCCGAGTTAAGATAAATTGAGTTGCGATAATTATGAGACTGGCTTTTTAATTCGTTTTAGTGAAACCGTAGATTGCACCTGCGTGGCGTTTTCTCTGCTTAAAAGTCACAACACGATCCACACATAAAAAATATACATTCAATAAACATATTTTATTATTGTTGAGTGCTTTAACCGCCTTACTATGGGCAATATTCGGTCCGAAGCCCACAGGAAAGGTCGAGCTTTCCTTCCGTCCCGCGCCGGCCCTTTATTATGACTTTATTACGCACAATGAAAATCATATTTACCGGTATAGAGGCATGGGAGCATACACAGCGAGATGACATAATAAACAGTCACCCCCTTGTATGAAATATGTAATTTAAGGAGCATCTGGCGAACCGCTCTTATTACGAACACAAAGAATCTGAAAACTGTCAAGTAGACGCGCTGACACATTCCTGCATTATGTAATTCTGTCGAGAGCCGCGCATTTTTCATAGCGAGATTTGGAGTGTGCCTCGCACACCTGTCACACGCCCTTTTCTAAGGAATATTACATTATGTCTCTGAATGGAGCGTCTCAGAGTCTTGTCAGAGACGTCGAACATAATGCGATAGGTGGGTAATGCGATTGTAAAGAGATAATGGCAGCATAATGGCTATTGTGCGCGCCGCTGTCGCTGTGGCGAAATAATTGCGTCACACTATTTTTATGTGACGCTAAATCACCTTGCCATGTTGAACTTAAACAGCTGTCAACGTAAATGTACTTGTATTTCTCAAGCGACCAATTTTTATGAGATGTTAAATTACTTGTGACACTAACGACTTGAACTCATAATTACTTACACATTTAAACTTTCTATCTATTTGTTAGAAGTTTGACTGATCCTGCAACATTGGACTAAATATTTTAATATTTTTAACTAGATTCATTTCTTAGAAAAGTCAAAAGATGTCAAAATTTATACAGCGTATTTTCTCATCATCATCATCTCATACTCATATCTCTATTTACGGGACACTAACGTGATTGAAAAAACAGGCCAAGTGCGAGTCGGACTCGCGTACGAAGGTTTCCGTACCATTATCTAAAATAAAAACTGCAAAAAAACCGTTTGTTGTATAAGAGCGCCCTTAAATATTTATTTTATTCTGTTTTTAAATATTTGTTGTTATAACGGCAACAGAAATGCATCATCTGTGAAAATTTCACACAGACAGACAGCGGAGTCTAAGTAAAAAGACGTCTGCTTCCCATAGCTATGCTTAGTTTGGGGCTAGATGATGTTGTCCGAAATTGTCCACAAAATATTTATTGATTTATTTAAGCAAGAAAGAAACTCGAAGAACGTGCCATTATGTAGAATATGCCATTATGTATCAATTCCAATTAACGCTGACTCGAGATTAGTCCGAGGTAGGTACGTCTAATAAACATATAATATACACTTTTAGTCAGTTTGAAACATGTATATTTATAAACGAATCTATCTTTTAGTATGTTATTATAATAAGCCACGGTTAATAAAAGCAGATAGTACCAACATTAGGGAACTTAACTACAAATTAAGTCGACGCCGACGGCACCTCCAAAGCTATGTAAACACTTAATTATTTTCACACTGTTTCAGCACGAAAACATTACCGCTCTTTCTTAGTACTCATTATTTACTCTGGGCGCGTAAAATTTTATTGTTGACTAGCGAAACGCGCGCGACTTCGTCCGCGTGAAGCTATTTTCATACAAACAATACCCACTGTACACGTTTAGAGGAATTTCCGGAATTCTTGTATTAGTACACTTCTACGCACCAAGACGAATATACTCTGGCTGTGCGTTGTCTATATCCTAGTCAGTCAGTCAAAACAAAGATTCTTATAATTTGGTATCTATACCAAATTATAAGAATCTTTAGATTAAATGAAACTTTTTCTTAAAAACGTTCAAATTATACGTGACTAACGAAAAACTTACGTTTTCACAACAAACTATTTTTTTAATAATAATAATAAAAATGCTGGACAATCCACACAGCATCATCTAGCCCCAAGCTAAGCAGAGCTTGTGTTATGGGTACTAGATGACTGATATACTTAATACAATACATAACATACGTAATTTTTTTTTATTACACTAGAAAATACCGAAATAAATATTTGCAGATCGTACAAACATTTATCCCAAGGCAAGAATCGAATCCGCAACCTCCTGCGCCGTAGGAGGACATTCGCCCGCCACGCCACATCAGTCGTCAAATTTTTTTTAAAAACATTTTACTTAGTAAAATCCATTTTAGATGGATGGTCACACTGGTGATCCAATTACAATAATTGATGAGATCGCTCTCTACAAGTGGTCAGTGATTGATGTAGGTCCGGTCCGCCCTGCGAATGTTTAGAATGTGGACATTGTCTTCTATCAAAATATTATTTTGTTGGTTATTCAATTCGTCAATATGCTCGTC
This sequence comes from Electrophaes corylata, assembly GCA_947095575.1. NCBI lineage: Eukaryota > Metazoa > Arthropoda > Insecta > Lepidoptera > Geometridae > Electrophaes > Electrophaes corylata. The sequence continues at coordinate 8,576,794 of OX352715.1, read as the reverse complement.
ATTACAGCTTCAGTTTAATAGATTGGTTTTTATAGAACTTGCTGACGGAACAAATACGCAAGATGCGTCCATTTACCTCTACAGCACATTCTACCTGTTCCTGGTGACGTACAGTGGCGTCACGGTGCTCTCATTCAAAGTCAAAGTCAAATTCAAAAAGCATTTATTCAGTAAAATTTCGCAGGGATCATCTTGAAACGTCTTAAATCTAGGTGAGTCTAAGCGCCAGTTCCTCGCGACCAGCCTAGAAGAGAAGCCATTAACTACAAAAACAGATCAATGGATTATTTCTCAGTGTGATGTAGTTTTAAAATATGCTAGTCTCTAATAAATAACGTTATTGGTGTTTATTAATATATATATATTTTGTTTGTTTTTAGCACTGCGATGGTCCATCTGATGTTGAGTGGTTACCATCGCCTATAACAAATAATAAAACGCATATAATTCTTACGCTCGTTACGAATGTGCCCACTGCTCAGCGCCCATTAACCTAAGGCATACAGGTGTTAAACCTCAAGTGCCTGTAATTTCACCCACACCCTTCTCATTTGACTGAAATTGCTTCGACACCCAATAATTATCTACATCTTCTGTACTTACTATAATTCTGCCATCACTCATTATTTTAATTTTGGAAAATTGTAGTAATTGATTTCCTATGTACTTACTATAAATAAAATAATTAATAAATATTTGTGGACATTTTACACAACAGCATCTAGCCCCAAACTAAGCTTGTTCTTCGGAAGCCAGAATTGAACGAGATGATGAATACTTACAGACATTTTTTTATACATACTTATAATATAACACCCAGACCAAGAACAAACATCTATGTCCATTAAAAAACTTAGCTTCACGCAGAAGTAGTCGTGACCGTTTCCACTACTTATTTACCAACTGCTATCGAGCATGCTACGTCACACCAAGAACCTACAGTAGAATAATGCAAAGACTTTACCCAACTGACGCTTTACTGCAGGGACCTGGCACTCGCTTCCGGTTCCGGACTAATTAATTACATTCTGACGTGTTTACTTAATGCGCGAATTTAATGGAACGGCGGCTTGCAGCCTTTATTGTTAATCATTATTTCAAAAGTAACACCTTAACATAAATATATAAAATTAATATTCACAAGCATTCACACAACGCCTTCCAGCCCCAAATTAAGTAAAGCTTGTACTATGAGAACCAGATGACGGGTGTAATACTTAATTTTTTTTATGTAAGTAATTGCTGATGGAATATAAATATCATCATGACAACTTTAATTCCTAGGCACGGTAGACATCTCCTCAGATCTCTTAGTACCAAGTAGCTACTCAAGATTATTTGGGGAAGTCTAATGGAGGTAGTCAGAGGTACCTACCTACGCCTAAATGTTACGTTTGGTACATTCTCACATTATACAGTTATTGGCATTCCATTCGTGACAGGTTGCAAGTCCATCGCCGCTGCTAGAACACTAACTGGTTTCCTCATCACATCATCAATCATAAATTTTTAAATAAAAAAATCCATTGATGCACAACCGGATTTGAACATACGACATTAGTATCAGAAGGTGAGGTCACTCCCACTACACCACCGCTGCTCTATAATAATGATCTAATTAATATAAGATGCTTTATGGAACGGAATAACCGATTTTGTCTAGAATAACGTCGAATACTCTTTCATTTTTGTCAGCCTCTATAGAATAAAAAGAAACAGAAAATAACCGAATACAATAAATTGTACCCATCAATAATACAAGAAATAATAGGAACGAGATAAACGAGCAAAATAAATAGAGAGGAATCTTTATATTCCAACGTCTAAATAATAAAGGGAACATATATAATAACAATTGATAAAGACACGTTAGGAATAAATACATTATCATCTAAGTGCTTCCGAAAAGCACCTTATGAATATACCACCACTTATTAAAAACTGTCGTATCTTTAAATATTAAAAACTGCCAGTGTAATTACAGGCACACGAGGTTTAACACCAGTATGCCTCAGGTTAGACGCAAAATAGTGCACTGTAAGGGCACGTTTATAATGAACGTGACCTGCGAGGCAATACTCTGTTATAGGTAATGGTAACCACTTAACATCAGGTGGGTCATCTGCTTGTTCTATTAACAAGTCACAAATAAAAAAATTAAAAAACTTCGAATTCACTTTTTTATTGGCCATCTTCATGAGTCCACTGTGATGACTGAGTTAGACCACAGTGGCGTAGCTATCATAGGGCCAGAAGTGCAGTGCACTTGCTGATGAAACAACCAGATGGCCCACCTGATGTTGAGTGGCTACCAAATACAGCAAAATGGGTTTATGTCAAATTTATTATTAAGACGTACCTCTGACTACCTCCCTTAGATATCCTCAAGGTATCTTGAAGTTGTGAAGCTGTTTCTATATTTTTATTTCTTAATGAAATTAACAGTGTATTTTATTATGCTAACGTATCTACTTTGTGTAACATCGAATAGTACATAATTGCATGTTACAGTGCGCTTAGTCAATGAAGTTGTATGCGCTCACTGATTATATTTAAAGTTCTGAGTAATATACAGGTTTGAATATTATTTGAACGGATCAGATGAGATGTCGTAGTGAAGAGGGTTTGGTTTCTGGCAGAATTACTTTAAGCGCGTGTCGCGACGCATCAGAAGTCAGTTCCAAACATTTCAAAATGGCAGCAGTTTTGTTCTCACACTGAGTCCGCCACGCCATCAGTCTAACTAAGTCCATTGTTGGACATAGGCCTCTCTCATATCTTGGAGAAAGCCTAAGTTCATCAATGGGGTAGTCATAGTTCCCACGGTTGGCATGCGGGTTAAATCATCTTAAATATGGCCTGCAATCACCTGAATGCAGTTATTTCATGACAAGTTAAGGGGAAGTCAGAGGTACGTCCAAAGTGAGCAAAAGTAGCAGTACCAAGCTGACTGATTTTCAGTGTTTGCCATGAGATAAAATAAAAGCACTCTACAAACACATCTTAGAAAAAGCCCTCCGCAAATATACCAGAAAAAACATTCTCACCGAAAATCCACAAGTGCCTATAGAGGCACTCGTAACATTGTACAAACTGGTAACTATTGAAAATACTTATAAAACGAACGGGAAGAAAGGCGCTCCGCTGAGAGCCATCAGCGGGTACGTGACGCGAAACGCTAACTTAACCAAACTGACGACGTTTAGCAGCGGTTTTACGATGGTACAAGTGATAGTTTCACTGTAGAAAGCTCTCAATTTTTTAAACTGAAATAGAATGAAACCATTTATATCGCCACTTTTCAAGATTATAGTATAAAAAATAAATAATAAATAAGTATGCTTTATTTATGCCGCGCGGCAGACCACCACGGAGATGGCGTGACGAGTTAGATGTAGTCCAGACTGGTCCAACTTGGCAAGGGACCGAGAAAGTTGGAAAAAAGGTAGGGAGACCTTTGCCCTGCAGTGGGACAGTTTAGGCTAAAAATAAAAAATAAATAAAATAAAATAAATAAACATGCTTTATTTGTAGCAGTGCCCAATGTGAAACTCAATCTAGTACCTTAACTTATAGCTATCATACCATAAAACTATATTTCAATAAAAAAAGAAAAAAACTTAAATGCTAAAAAATGCCATAGCTATCATAACGCTAATCTTCAACGGAGAATGTGCCAAAAATATTTTTTTTGAGTTCTAACATACTACCCACTTCTGATATTTTAATGATATCAGAAGTGGAATACGAGTTTTTTTTCTCATTTTCCAAATCTATTGATTTAAAGCACAAAATAAATTTTCAAATCTGGATCGGAACAATTTTATACCAGCTCCTGGGGATAATATTATAACCAGGTCCTGTATACTTGCGCCAAGGTTTAATACGTTTACGATGGCCTCGTGTGATCTAACCGAATAAGTGCCTATAATAATATAAAGGGGGAAAATTGAAGTTTGTTTTTGCAATTTGGATCTCGCTCTTTATGGTCCTCATTTATAGTGTTCGGGAATATACGGGACTGTAATATTGGAATGGCTTTATTTTATCGTATAACTCGCTTTACTCAAACGAGATGAGTAGATCACAAGAGCTTTAAAAAAATATACACAATCTATACAAATAAATAAAATTGAAGTGTCTGTTTGTAATATTAAAATAACCGCTTTTTACTACATGCATATGAATGTATATGCGATACATATTCCAAAATAGCATTTTTTAAAATTTTTGTCTGTCTGTCTGTCTGTCTGTCTGTCTGTCTGTCTGTCCATTTGTTCCGGGTAATCTCTGGAAAGGCTGGACCGATTTCGACGGGACTTTCACTGGCAGATAGCTGATGTAACAAGGAGTAACTTAGGCTACTTTTTATCCCGAAAAAATAACGGGAACGGGAAAAAACTGCCACGCGGGCGATACTGCAAACGACTGCTATTTTATGCCGTATTAACGCCATCTGTTGGCAACATCGAGTACTACTTAGTTAAGATTTGTAAGTAAAAATGTTTACCGCCCAACGAAGTGGGCACGGGTCAGCTAGTACTAAATAAATATATGAATACACACCAGCCCGCAGATCCACTCTTTTGGTACCAACCTATAAACCCGGATAAAAAGTATTTTTTGTAATTTTTCAATAACCTAATAAATATTCCAAGTTTAAAAATCCATTGAACCGTCACAGATGTGAGTGTAAACAACAAAGTCCCAACTTTCACATGTATTACATTTCATGATGAACACAGATGTTTGTTCTCTGCCTGGGTGTGTTATATCGTATTCTAAGTATGTATTTACAAACATATAAGTATTCTATCAGTCATCTTGTTCACATACAAGCCATGCAAAAAATGTCCACAAATATTTATAATTGTTTATTTCTCGTAGAGTGATTATATTTTTATCTACATATAGCTCAGGGTAATCATATATAGGTACTATGGACAGACGAACTCAATTCATGCAAACAACATCTAACTTATTAGGGAAAAATTTATACTTTCTCCGGGCGATATGCCTATACCGACCACATAACTCCGAGTTGTAGAAATTGGATAAGCGGGCCAGAATTCACCATGTTACGAAATCTGTAATTTACCTACTGCAAAACATTCTTCCTTCTTAAAAAAAAGTCCTTTGTCAATACCGTCTAGCCGCTGGCCAATACAATTTTTACAATAAACAGACGTATTTTTCTACTTCACCTCGAACATAACAGGATAAACGACACAATAAAATCCAATTGGCGAAAACGATTCACTCGAACTTTGGCAAATAAACTTATCAAAACATCCTTAATCATTCAGTAAGTAGGGATGAGGAGTTACGCACTATAGTTTTGCTGTTTTCCAGTATTGCTACATTGTGAAATAGGGTGGTTAGGTACATTCTATAGGATTATGTATACCACGACAGGAATAGGCTTTTAAGCTTAGGTTACGCACGAAGGAGAGACGGCGCGGGAAGTAAAAGCTTACATTAAACTATATTTTTTTGGGGCGTGTTTTTTTGATATACTGATAAAGTCTACTACTGAACACAGCCCTTTCCTTTTACTTACACCAATTTTCCGCGATTTAAAATGTCGTCGACCTATCGGACGACAGAGACGTCTTTTACAAAACACTAAAGTTCTGAGGTCATATGCACCATGAAATAAATGAATAATAGATTATTTATTCTCAGATTTACCTCACGTTATAACCGTGCAAGCGAGATGGAACAGTGTCATGTGTTTCCTTCAACAACACACCAAGAGCACTTCTAGGTCGATTTAGTGGAGCACATCAAACACAGCGGTTCACAACCGTCTCGGAACAGCCAGTGTAGACACTCCACAATGACAGCACCTTCAAGTGTTTGCTCGCACCAGCAGGTTTGCTTCCCTACTCACGTGTTCAAAGATTTATCCAACCAACAGCTTTCCTGCTCCATCGAAACGTTTCTTCTTAATAGTTTTTCCTTTAGGTCAAGGTCGGAGGGTGAAAATTGCGCTGAGTACACTTCCGAAACTATCCAAAAAAATTGCCTATCTCCGAGTTTCGAAACGATAAAAACAGCGCGTGTAAGTGAAAACTATTATATTCGCATCAAAAACGTTTTATGTGAGAAATTAAAGTTTCGAGATAGTTTTTCGTTGCGTTAACGACTTGTCCAAGTTAGCGGGGCTATAAGAGACGGTCTTATGTCCGAAATAAATTAGATCTTATCGGGCTTGTTGGGGATGTTTTTGCTTTCGTCCCATTGGGGAGTTAGAGATTTTTCGATCTGAGGATGAATATAACTTACTATTTTATACGACTTGCTTTGTTCGCATTTTCATCTTTAGGAGTTGAATTCAGGTAATAATTTCTTAAGGTTAACTTGCGCTACGATTATAAAAACCTAATCCATTACCAAAGAATGTAGATAATGAAGAAAGTACCATAATATCTGATGACCTTGCCTGGCAATTAAAGTTATGAACTATTTAAATTTTTTAATGACTAAGGAAAACCATACTTTTGAAGAAAAGTTTTCTTGCAAATGAGTTTTTAGTTTATAATAAAAATTCTAAGTTTTAAACTTAAAGTCCGGCCATTCTCAAGTTTTAAATAGAATTACTCGTAGTATTTTATCAAATCCTTTGATTTAAATATATTGCGCTCGATATAAACTGTTCATCTATTCACGTTTTCCATTTAAAATTCATAGGCACACACGTCGAAGCAACTCCAAATTGTCTATAATGCGACAGGATAATGTAACAAATGTGTTTCACAGAGTACTCGGTTATTCAACCAACCAACTGGACTGAACTGAAGCATTATCAAACTACTACGAAACTCTCAGTACTAAAAATTATAGCATTTATAATAAAATAAATAGCAACACTATTTTGATCCCCGAGCACGGTAGTCAAAGTCAAAGTCAAAAATCATTCAGTAATATAGAATAGAATAGAATAGAAAATGATTTATTTGAGACATTAACACTGGATCATCTTGAAACGTCTTAAATCTAGGTGAATCTAAGCGCCAGTTCCGCCAATAGATATCCCTTAGGCTGAGGCTACACTAGGCAGCGATTTGCGATGCGACTGGAAGAGCGAAATGATTTTCAAGCAAAATATGTGATCTACGGTGTAGCCATATACGTGAGCATTAATGTATTTGTTTCAATCGCTCATGTGTCGCAAGTCGCGTCGCGGCCTAATGTAGCCTCAGCCTTAGACTTTTTAGTCTAGAGGATGTCTGAAGGGGGTAGATAGACGTACGTGCAGATATTACGTTTTGTACCATAGGTACAGACCCACATTTAGCATTAGTTGGCATTCCATACGTGACAGGTTGCAAGCCCATCACGATGTTTTCCTTCACCACTTGATAGTAATGGCTCTTCGTGTAGTAAAAATGTATGTTAATCCACTGGTACACGACCGAACCTACGACCTTAGGATCAAAGGTCACTCCCACTAGACCACCGGTGCTCTGAACCACAGAATATATAGTAAAAGATTGATTAATATAACAAAAAGAACATTGATTTTCCATTTCCGTTCTATGCTACACATCATCATCAATCAGCATTATCCTGTCTAGTATTGAATACCTCCCCAATGTTTCTAGTCCGTTTTATTTTGTTGTTCACGTTTCCACCATTGTCTTTCTAGTTTGTTTGGTTTTCGGCCTTCAGTGTAAAGTCTCCAGGTTTTTGCTCCAGCTTTATTTAAAACTGTAGAAAATTTATATCTTTTTCTAGGCTTGGATAAAAGGGTTTCTTGGTGTAATAGGCTGACCGACCCGGATTCGCATAGAGATTAGACGTGGTAAAGCCCAGTAGTAAGCGAATGAAGTCGGGTTGCCGGTACATAACGTGTGGTATTTTTTTTATGTTGTACGACTTATCATTGTGTTTAATATGTATTCCGATCGCGAAAGTTTAAAAAATACCAGCATGAATAAAATTGTGAAATAAAATAAATTACAACAAAAGGTAACACATACAGCTAAGGATACTACTACTTCATTCAGTTACTACTGTATTTTCTGTGTAATCACAAAAAAGGGTGTTCTTTGAAGTTTGAAGGTTGGCCTTGACGTATCTATCTACGTAAAAACGAACATCAGCCTTTTTTGTCTAGAGCAGTCTCTGAACTATAATTAACTTTAAGCCTCAAACCGTCTTTCTTTGCCAAATGTAAAACCAACTAATTGCTAAAGTGCAACATTTAGGTCTTAATGGACGATTAAACCGGCACAATACACCCAGGTTTTGGGATATTTCCAACACTGGTGGGGTCAGTACAGTGAGGCATTCCGCAAATCCCGTGTAGCACCTCTGCTACAGAATCGTAGAGAACATTCACTTTGGGCCATTAATAAAAACACGATAAATGATTTGACAAAATATACAAGCGGTATTAAATCACAAGTTGTTTTAAAGACATAATAAGATAAGATCACAAGCCACAAAATACAACACTCGGTGTTGTGTGGTAACCTTAAGTTCAAATGGAAAAGAAAGACAATATCGCGATATTGAATTGAAAGTCCATGCAATAAAGCTCATTTTATATTGAGATTCGATTGAAGAGACGTAGTGCTGGCAGCACCTCGGACTGGCCGGTACAATTCCCAGTGCCGAATTCAATTCCATTCGTTCCGATCATCGGTTCCGTGTTCCGGATAGAATCTAATTTCGGGAAACGTTGTCGTCAACGGTTTTTTTGGATAACGCACGCGGCGTTCGTGGACGTGCGACACTATTGCAGAAAAGAGTGTGAATTTTTTTGAATGGAGGATATAATTGCTTGTACGACTACCACGAATATGTAGTTAATAAAGTTTTCTACAAACGTGTATAGCCTTTCAAAACTGTTACCTTTTCTTTTTTCTCTGACACAAATGTATGAATATACTCAGAATACTTTCGGTACTTTTTATAAAATAAAGCAGTCACCTTTATTACCTTCGAGTCGATACCTTATTGTATTGGATATCTTTGAGAAAGGTCGTTGCCTAGCAATGCACAATGAGACAAAATAGGCTAGGAAATCGTACAAATAAATTTAAACCTGCTTCTTAAGTTTATTTTTCTCATGAGAATCAAAACTCTTGAAATTGAATGTTATTCTGAAGAATAAAAATGGAAACGAACATAACTCCCTGCAAAAACTAAACTCAACGTGCAAAAGCTATCGAGAAATTATCTTAAGAGCTTTTTAAAATAAAAACAAGTCTCCGCCATTTGTTGTTCAAAGTCTACATAATCTAGTCATCTGAAAACAATTCTTAAAATTGCCCAACTCAAACTTCAACTTAGTGCCGCGGGAAAACGGCAAAGTTTAATATGTTTTCAAGCTTATTATTCCCGAAGCTCTTTGTAGTTATTCAACGTTCGGAACAAACAGAAACATTGTGTAAGACAAGTAGCCGACCGGAAAGTTTTTCGAAAATAACGAAGTCTGCCATAAGCAGTAGTTCTTTGTATCGCTTCGGTCAAGATGAAAAGTAGTTCAGACTTTTATTCGAGACCGCAATTTGATGTAAAGTAAGGTTTCGCAGCGCCTTTGCTTAGCTTCCGCTCTTTCTACTTCGGCGAGAAATAAATATGAAAATTGATATTTGGAGATGTATTGAAAAGGCAAGGCCGGAAATGAAGGGTCAGGAATTCAGAATTCACAAAGGATTCTATTATATCGGGATTAGGCAGCTGCGAGTATTATTATAATGATGCTATTTATGTGCAAGCCGTTGATATTTCTATTCGAATGGTACGAGCGAAGTGTTTCTAAACTATTACAAGCATTTATATAATTTGATTTGAATTAAAAAGTTTTCATATTGTTGGAATTGCGGGAAGTCAATAGATGAGGGTTCGAAATCGTTCTTCCTGGAAACGTGAGCGCTGTTGATGGTGATGATCATGAAAAAGGTTAAATTTTTGATTGACTTGATCATCATCATCAGTTTGACGAAATCCACTGTTCCACATTTCTAAGAATAACGTTTTTGAGCCTTCTTCATGCACCGATTTCCCGAGAACAGCTGTGTAAAAGTTTATTGTTATGCTGTGATACCATTTTGAAAGAAACTTTTGTGCTGCTGACTGTACTTACTTACTTACGATGTTAGGCTATATAAGTAAGTAGGTATATATATACCTACTCTAGTTTCTATGCCTACCTACATTACGGTATCAGGATCGTTTATCAACGCCCAAACTACGTAATACGACAACAGAGGCAAAGGAAATGAGAAAGGAAACAAAATAACATTAATTCTTCACAATAAATGAGTAATAAAAATCAGGAAGAGAAGTGATTGATGAGACATAATATGCTGACTAAATACAGTAAATGAGAAAACTGTTAGAGACAGTGTTTTTATTAATTCATTATCAACATCCTGAAGAAGTCCAATGCATTCATATTAGTAGGTACGAGATGGCAATAGATGTGGCCCACTTGATGTTAAGTGATTACCATTACCTATAACAAAGTATTGCTTGCTTGTCCAGATTCGAACCGACGACCTTTGGGTCGGAAGGCGTGGCTGACCACTAGACCATCAGTGCTCTCAAATGAAATCAGTTTGTTCATACTAATAGCTAACTTCAATGACTAACACAATAATGTTTCATACAGCATATCAATCTAAATTTGCATAACGAACAGGTTACTAGTTACATCGTTCAAATCATCATTGCAAGTTTAAGTTCTATTTCATCGTCTAAAGTGATCACTTTACTTTGTGCCATGCGACGTCTAGACCGAATATTCCTCAAACAAAGGCCTACAAGGCGATTACCTCACTGACACCAAAGGTCTTTAGAGCACAAGCGTTTGCAGGCCTCATGTCGTCACAAACAGTACCAAGCTTAGTCCATTCTCCAACTCAAAGACAGTGTCAAGTGCGTCAAAGGCGGTCTACTCCGAAAGACGATTACGAATTTTGTTTGACGTTTTGAGTTACACTGCAATGCAACTCGGTAACCGCTCCACGATGAAGTTGTCGCTGCCTGGCATGCCACGTTATGTAATCCTACTAATATTATAAATGCGAATGTTTGGATGGATGGATGAATGTTTCTTCCTCTTTCACGCTCTAACCAGTGGACCGATTTGGATGAAATTTAGAATATATATAGATTGTAATCTGGAATAGGACATAGAAAGAAAGAAAGAAAACATATTTATTTGCTGACTCTTACACAACACAAAACAATATCTAAAATAATAACAAAAGGGGCCAGGAGTCGCAAAACGGTCCCTAACTCAGCAAGAAGTTAGTTGACGTTTACAGTTAACTAACGCTGGTCTTCCGTTAGAGCCGTGTAGGTAATGCCACGGACAACCTTCACATATAAACAGATCAGTAAAACATTACTAATAAAAGTACAAAATAAAAAATAAAAAAAATAAAACAAAGTAAAAGATAAATACAAAATGCTAAAGTAGTCTTAGGTTACTTTTTATCTCGAAAAAATAACGGGAACGGGAAAAAACTGCCATGCGGGCGAAGCTGCGAGTGGAATCTAGTTCAAAATATTAACACGAAACTTCGTTTATAGTTTTTCATAGTAGACCAGTAGGATACAAAGTGTACGTACAGTGTGGGAGTATCAGAGCGATTAATCACTGGAGAAAACTTAATTGGACGGTTCTGGACAGGCACGCGAGCGTAGTTACTTAGAGGGTGAAATATTTGTAGAATTTTAGGCTTAAGTTGTGGTTGAGTCAGTTGATTTGAATGTTTGTTGTTTAGATAAGTAAATAATGGATTCAATTGTTTTAGGGTACCGAAGTATATAAGACGAAGCTCTTAGAAATGCAATCCATACGGGTTCTGCATCGGATAATAGAGTTTTAGCATGTCTATGAACAGTATACTATTATAATGATTTTATTTTTAACTGACGAAACGCGCGCGACCAAATCCGTGTGAAGTTATGTTCATAGAAACGTCAACCCTCGCTGTACCCATTTAGGCTTTGAATATCGGGAACTCCTTTTTTAGTACATCTCCACGCACCAAGACAAATATACCCAAAAATTTTAAGACTAGTGGTAAGGGCTGGGCTGTCTATAAGCTAGTCAGTCAGGACAAAGTTTTTTATAATTGGTATAGGTTTAGAACCTTTATAAAATCAACACTTAATTCGTACTTGAGCATTATTTTACTGTACTGGCCTATGTAAACATTAAGGTAGTTACTCAAAGCATTATGTAATGTAAGAGTTCCGACCGACTCACCTGCCCATGATTAACGTAACCGTGCCTTCTAGCGATGTCATCCACGTGGTCCGAGCCAGCGGGCACATGCACTGCAAACTGATTGTGGTAGAGCGCGTCGCGTGCGCACGCGCACACGTGCAGCGCGGCTAGCAGCGCCAGCCAGCGCCATGACGTCATCATAACACACCAACACTAGAACCGCATCCGCGGACACACTACACCTCGATCCTCTCTCGCATTCGGAACGCGACTGCAATGATTTCAATTCACTCGCGTGTCGTCATCACACGTTATCTGAAACAAGATATTGAAAATTAGAATAGAACGGACTAATTAAAAGGTACTCGACTAATTGTTACGAGACTCGACTCGACACAAAAGGTACTTAAGGGATATTAAATTTTAATAAAGAGTTATGCGCGCTTTATTTTTTAGTCTCATACCATAAATATGGAGGGAGTTTAGGGTACGATAAACATATTTGCAGAAGGCTCGAGGAACCACGCAGCGCGGATAGAACGCAATAAGCGGACGCACAAACGTTGAAAACCGAGAATTTCCCGATAATCCTGATAAGCCACGCGGGCAAAGTATGAAAAACCTGACCGTGAATATATCAAAAATATTTGTGTTTTTTTTAGCTAACTTGAAGGCCGCCCTCAAGTAAAAGTGAAACCTTTAAACATAATTCCGTGTGCCCGTCGCTTACTCTTGAGTCTTTTATAATATCTTTATGAATAAATTGAAGGGCGCTTGTGATATAAACGCAGGTACTCAGATTTTGTAAGAGTAATATACATTAATGTGATTTTTATATTATTGCCTTGCAAACCCGGCAGTCATAAAATCGAAATAAGTTCCGCTTTATTATACATCCGAGTAACATTTTTATAATTAATATATTAGTTTTGTGTCGTTTTAAAAAAAATATTATAATCATCATCCCGAAGAAGTTTACTGCTGCTAGATATCCGAGAAGAACGGGTTGTAGATATTCTCTACACAATTTTCTACGAAAATTTAAAGTCTGTGAACTGTGCGTTATCTATATGCCTGCCAGTCAGGATAACGCGTCTTATAATTGTTATAAATACTAATAATATATATAATATTGATGTTTATACTTTTCACGATACGTGGAAGCGTGGGAATACGATAGCGTAGGTTACAAATTTTATTACATACCACCTACATATTAATTTTCAACAAGCTGTTCTATTTGAAAGACTTTAAACTGACTTTAAGACATCAAACGAAAGAGCGGGTGAAAAAGTACCGTCAAAAGCTCATAGCATCGATCGGGTCGCAGTGTCACACACAGAGATGATACAAGAATTCTAATATCCTGTTCAACAAGATCGCTATAAAACTTTACCAAGATCGAATGTTTATATTTCCTCGAAGCGTCTAAAGGCGATTATAGATTGGAACTACATTCCGCGCGTATGACGCATATAACGCCCTTTCTCGCAAAATCACTGAACATTACTAAGAACGCAAGAAGTCGGTGGATAAAGTAGGCTCAAAGTAAATAAAATACGATTGTGTTCTTTTTAACACGACATAAATCGTTATTTCTGGTATCATATATATCTACTAGCGAAGTACAATTTCTTTCTGTGAAGTTTTTTTAGTACAAACTTCAACCGCCGTTATATCCGTTCAGGGGTTGAATTTCGGGAATTCCTTTCTAAGTACACCAGTGTGGTACCACTCTAACTAAGAGAGTCATATAATAATAGAAATATTTAAATGTGACCCGTCGATCTATAAACGCGTTTGATTACAGTGAAACTACTCCACTATTTTAGTGCGAACTACCAAGAAGTGAAACTCTTTACCGTCGGCAGCATTTTCGGAACTTTATAACCTAGTTTTCAAGACATGAGTGAACAAGTGGATTATAGCTAAGCGTGCTTCATCTTGGGTTGCATCTATACTTTCCATCAGGAAGATAGCAGTCAAACGCTTAATTATGCAACAAAAAAAAACATGGGCGTATTGGCATAAATACGCCCAATCTGTTATCTCCCTAACTTGAGAGAGCAAACTTAGAATAACATACTCGTCATAACTCTTTGTTAGAAGCTATAGGGTGGAACACAATGCTAAAGCTCTAGGAGTCGGTTACAACTTTTGATATTATTATATAGACGCTGTACAATGGCTGTATTGTTACAACTTGTATTTCTTAGAAGGTACACGTTTGTTTTACCCGTCTCTGAAATGGTAGTAGCTTTTACAGTAAACCAGGTACGACAACCATCGCAAAACCATTAACCTACGTTGCTTTTACGTTTAAAGCATCTTTTCTACGGGTTATTCCCGTTGAGTCACACCCTTTCAGTCACACTGTGACACAATGGGACGAAAAAGTTTCGTTGAGTTACAGTGTTACTCAACGGGAATTTTTTATTCCCATTCAGTTACACTGATACCGAGGGTGTGACACAATGGGAAGAAAACGTGCCCGTTGAGTAACACTGTAACTCAACGAAACTTTTTTTCCCAATAAGTCACACCTGATTACAAAAGTATAAAAATAAAACAGTTTTATTGATGAAAATAAATATACTAAGATAATGAGTACTATTAGATATTGAGTAGATTTAAAGGTTACCATTGCAGAGAAAAACAGATATTTAAGGTTGCCACGATGAAAATAAATAAAATGTGTGTAAAAATGTCCAAATAATTAACTCTTAAAATTTTCAATAATAATTATTAGAAACACATACTCATAGAATAAAATGATAATTCTCTTCAAATAATAAAATGTTTCAAGAATTAACAAATTCATTTAAAATTTGATTAATAAAGTTCATATAATTTTTTTATAATTTTAAGAAAACTCTTTTTAGGATTAAGCTCGCTTTTGTACATGTTTTTTGTGTTCACCATTTTGTAAACATTTTGTGTACAATAAAGAATTTAAGAATTTAACTTTAATTAATTAGTGTGACTTAACGCGACATATTTTATTTATTTATTCCCATTCAGTCACCCCTGTGATACAACGCCACTTTTTTTTCCCCGTTGGGTAACAGTGTAACTCAATGGGAAAATAAAAGTCGCAATGTGTAACAGGTGTAACTCAACGAAACTTTTTCGTCCCATTGTGTCACTGTGTGACTGAAAGGGTGTGACTCCACGGGAATAACCCTTTTCTACGTATATTTCAATTCAATAGAAAATTCTAGAAAAGGACTTGTCCGGGGAAGTACCACCTTGCTTGCTGCCAAGCAGCTTGCTGTAATTCTGTTTGAAGGAAGATTCTTTCTTTGGACGCATTTCAGTGCATCGTAGGGCACGTTCCTAACGAACGAACGAGCATGTCCGATGAGGCAATGTTTTGTTATAGGTGAAGGTAACCACTTGATATCAGCCGTGCCTTAGGTTTGTTCTATCACCAAGTCCTAAAATAATATTCGTATAGTTTTAGCATAAAAACAATATTAAAATTTTATTAAGTGGTACTTTGGGAATTCTTCCAAAAAGGGGCTTATAATTTTATCCTGACTTTTTAAGTATCTACATTTAATTTTCATGACTTTCCCCTCCTCATATAAAAAACAAAGAGAGCGTCCATCCCAAAATATCTAAAGATAAACTTTCAAAGTCGACGAGGAAGTAATAATTTTTAATGTGTCACGCACTCGCCACCCCTCTGGATGATATTAAAAAGGCCTAAGGGGGAGTTAAAATTAATTCGAAGCTATAGCTGAGATAATTCTATTAGCCGACCGAATTGCGATGGACGAGGGGAAAATGCGGTGCTTTTATTTATATTTACAATTTACATGCAAAAATGTTTGAATATTTTTTGTGCCATCAATTTGGTTCGGGTAACTCTGTTTGAGTATTCAAAGGGATGCTAACGTATCGTATAGCCCACTCAAAGCACTTAATAAATGCTTATTGAACCCAAAACGTTTTAAAAGATCTCAAAATAAAATATTTATGAAATACATCGCAAAAAAAACTTCTAACCATTTAAGAAATACATAGAAAACGATTGTAATGACTAAGGCAACCGCACAGGACTTCGCTCACGTAAAGCTATTTTCACACAAACTTCAGAAACAGATCCATGGTGCAGCTTTAGTTTCAGGGGGTTGGATTTAAGAATTTGTTAGTTCAACGCATGAAGACAAATGTCCCCTAAAATATCAAGTCTCTGCAACCAGTGGTTTAGTCTGTGCATTGTTGCATGCCAGTCAGTCAATTAGTCATGGCAAATAAAAACGTATTAAAAAAAGCAAAAATCACAAATTTAATTCCTAAGCATGGTAGATGTTCCCTCAGATCTTTTAGTACCAACTTAGTAGTCCAAGTATGAAAAAAAAAAATGAATGAAAAATACTTTATTGTACACACACCAGACACTAGTAATATAAAACAAAATAAAAGAACAGTTATAAAATGGAAGGCACAATGGGCGGCCTTATCGCTTAGTAGCGATCTCTTCCAGGCAGTATTACCAACTCAAGATGTAAATCTAAAAAGTCAAAAAATTTAGTATGTACAGTCAGTTAACCTTCAAAACGCCATCAAAAACTTATAGTATACTCTAAAACAGTAAAAACTCAAAAATCGTAAAATTAGCTGATACGTTCACTTATTTTTGGAGTTTTTGTGCTATAAATATTAATTGTAACGCAGTAAAACCATTCTGTATGTTACGAATTGTATACATTCTAGTGCAGCTGACTGTACATTTGGCACATACCTACATTTTTTAGTAGTCCTGTCTTCCACGTGGCAAAAAATCTTATCACCGCTACTAGAATACTAACTAGTTTCCTCACGAGGTTTGTTCACCGTCCAAGAGCATTGTAATAGGTAAGATAACTGAATAGTAATATGAGCATGGTTCACAAGGAGCCTTACTTACTGGGACCTCTTCATAGGTTACTTAGAATCAATAGCCCTCCTGTTTGAAACCTCCACAACTCACTAATAGAATATGAATACCACAGCACAAGTTCGTACTAATACAAGAATGACCCGATTTACTATAACCCTGCCAATTCCAGTGGCACTTTCATCATGAGGTATGTCGATGGGTTCTAGAGGATGCTGCTACCTCAATAATTAGCTGGTTATTCAGGCGGATGGTTGCATGAATAAAACATGAACGAAACATGAGTGCTATCACAACCAGTATATCAAGACACTTCCTCGGTTAGCTTAAAAGTTTTAGACAAAGTGAAATATGGTACGACCATGTGCGTGAGTTTTGAAGTTTTCTGAAGAGGGCTGAGCGTAATTTATTCAAAACACATTACGCGAGCTTCTTGAGGAATTAAGATACGGACAAATAATAACTTGAGACATGAACTTGAGGAACAATTGATTCTAGGAGTAGGATGGCGTTTTTGTACCACTACAAAAAGTGGGTATATGCCAGATGTAATATTTGGACCTACCTCTGACTACCTCCTTAGACATCCTCAAAGAATCCTGAGTTGGTACTACTTGGTAGACCTAAGAGGTTTTAGGGGGATGTCTACCATGCCTGAGGATTAAAAGTCGTGAGGTTGTTTCTGTTTTTCTGTTTTCACACTGCATAATACCCAGATAGAAATCAAACATCTATCATCATGTTTCTCTATGACCTCCTCATATTTACTTAGCACTGACTATTAATCGGCAGCCCCGATCTTTCGACCGGGGTTGCCAGTAACTAGTGACGCCGTGGTGACCGAAAGTCGTTGTTCAGTAGTCAGGACAAGCTGTTGCCCATCTCTGGTGCGTTTCCTTAGTCGCCTCTCATGAAATCCGGCAAGTGAAGAGAGTTCTATTATATATCAGGATTACGGTCTACGTGGACCAAACGGAAGTATCTACCGTAGTTGTTAGTATTACTCGGTAACATTTTATCGGCACGCTCGTTTCGTATTGGTACAGATGCCGACAAAATTGTTAACATGTCGACCAGAAAATTACGACAAAGAGCGCTGCCTGCGATGCTTTTGTTGGTATCGAAATCGTGCTTCGAACTCGTGAACGGTACAATGGAGTACTGAACGTCAATTTACTTTACGTAAACCAACACTTTTGTGTGTAACTGTACTGCATAATGTATAAAGGTAGCTAAAAGCTAAAGCTATATAAAACCACTAGCGGCCGCTCGCACCTTCGTCCGCGTGGCAGATTTTTCCCGTTCCCGTTATTTTTTCGGGATAAAAAGTAGCCTATATGTTAATCCAAGTTATAATCTATGTGTATTCCAAATTTCATCCAAATCGGTCTACTGGTTAGAGCGTGAAAGAGTAACAAACAAACATCCATCCATCCATACTTACAAACTTTCGCGTTTATAATATTAGTAGGATTCTGAGAATCTTTGTCTGTCTGATTGACATATAGACAGCGCAATGCATAAACCGCTGATCGTAGAAACTTGAACTTTTCAGGGTATATTTGTTTTGGTGCGTAGGGGTGTACTTATAAAGAAAATTCTGAAGCTCAACCCCTACAGGGGTGCAGCAAGGGTTTGAGTTAGTATGAAAGCGAACGAGGCCAAGTGCGATTCCACTCGGCAATATAACGCTAAATTAACCTCTTTTAAATTCAGTGTATTTAAAGCGCTTTTGAAAGCTCGTCACGTTAAATTTAAGAGTACTGCGCTAACGTATTATACAGATTATGAATTGATACTTTTATTCTTTACCACCAGTTTCTTTCTTTCTCACTATAAGGCGCACGTCAGAGCACCAGGTCTACTCTTGCGATAAATTGAGTTTCGTATTGTCGTTTTGAGTTCCACTACGCCGCATACCAAGTAGCTACAGTTTGAATGTGGTATGGGTTACCGAGGGTCCGCAGTGTAACTCAACTGCTCAACATCAGGTGGACCATATGCTTGTTCAAATACTTTCTCTCTTATAAACATTACAGCGTGTCAAGCAATCTACTATTAGTGGCGTAAAATAAATACCATTAAATTAATACGATGATTTAAAACTATTAAAAAACGTTATAAGCCATAGTTGTTTAACCGCAAACTGGAAACGAGTCTCGTAATAAAAATATAAACAATAAAAATATTTAAGGGTCGTTACACACAGACCAGTAATAAAGGATGCCAGTATTGAGTAGCTAAAATAGGCTGAATGTGTATTGTGCATGTTATTTTTTCAACAATAGTTAAGCTACTGACTCTCTGAATCGAAAAAACAATAGAACATCTATTGTGTTGGAAAAATCCATGATGGTATTTCAAAAATGAATTTTTTTTATCAAACCAGTATGTCGAACTTTTTTATTAACTAGCATTACTAAAACTTTAAATGGTGAAAGTTGATGGGAATACCAATAGAGATAGTATTTGAGTCTAGTCTAGTAAAGCTTAGTTAGTCTGAATTAGATTTCAAATGCATATTTCTGGCATTATTCCATGTTAAAAGCTTGTAAGTATGAACTAATAATTCTTATAACTAACATAATACGAAAGAATCTAAGTAATAAGTTAATCAAATGGGTTCAAAACAAATCATGGCATTAACTAGCAAGTCAACTATTATGTACTGGCTTAGCTACTGGCTCATGTATCAAAGACCTTAGCAAGCTTATTGTGGCGGGGCACGGTGGCGTCACTTGCGGTCTACGGCGTAGCACAATGCTACGAAGCTCTACAGCGTAGACATTGTCTACGGGATTCTAAGAACTTCTACAGCTTCGAGAATTGTATCATTTAGTTGTATTTTACTGCAAAATCTACAGCGTTACTTTTTGCAGTTTTAGACATGCATTTGCATTTTTTGCAAAACGTAGACATACAGACAGCGGAGTCTTAGTAATAGTGTCCCGTACCTTAGGGAACGAAACCTTATTTACTACTATAAACCACTTAATAAAACATATTTATTTATCAGTCAACTGTTTATCCTTGGTGGAGATCGAACCTTCAACGTCTAAGGCTATATTACAATTGAGCTGTGTGCATAGATGTGCCACGAACTAAAATACGTAAAGGTATATGTAGACTGCAAGAAACTAGTGAAGGTATTGTGTAGCATGAATCCCCTTGACGTGCAAAAGTGGCTGCACATCGATACGGTACTCATAAGTCTCGCAACCTTGAAAAACGGCTGCCGTTCTCTAATGGCCGTTAGTCTATACTAATATCATAAAGAAAGATTTAATTGTTTGTTTGTTTGCATTGAATAGGATCCGAAACTACTGGACCGATTTGAAAAGTTCTTTTACCGTTGGGAAGCTACAATATCTCCAGATGACATAGGTTATATTATATTTTCAAAAAAATTAGTAATCTTTACTAAAACCCGTGCGAAGCCAGGACGGGCCGCTAGAAGTGAACTAAAAAAAAAGTTTATTTGACAAAAGGCAGAGTGTACAAGGTTTCTAAAATAAGCATAGAACCAATCAAATTTACCCATTTGCAATTGTACATGGTTATAAAACAAGATGGGCTCCTTGATTTCCAAACTAAGTTAAAAAACTTGTGTTTTGAGAACCAGTGATCCTCTTCTAAGCACAGTTACCAATAAAGCCCAATACCTATGGAGGGTCAAGACTTGTATGACAAGGATATAAGGAGAAAGCAGGCTTATCAATAGGGTTGGAGTCTGAAGAGTATCGAGCATGTAAGCCACTTGTGCAAGTCGAGAGGTTTCCTGCTACACAATAGGTACTCTACCTCTCCTGTTATACATAGGTACGAGTATCTATACCTTACATATTGACTGGCTTCACAGCTCAGAGTAGTAGGTGCCTTCTGTACTGTGGGTTGCGGATTCGATCCCCAACGAGGACATATATTATATTATGCTTGTTCTCAATCTGGGTGGGTGTTATAAAACATAATAAGTATGTATTTAAATAAAAAGTATTTACCAAAGTATTATATGAGTCATCTGGTTCCCATAGTACAAGCTATGCTAAACCGACCGATGTGGCGCGGCGGGCGAATGTCCGCCTGCGACACAGGAGGTCGCGAGTTCGATTCCCGCCTTGGGATAAATGTTTGCAACTGTAAATAGTTATTACGGGTGTTCTGGGTATTTTATATTTATACTTAATAAATTATCTTAATAATTTTATCGAGTAACTTTATTGGGATTCCAAAATAATAAAAAAAACTATTTATCTTTGAATTGAAACTTATCTTATTTAAGAACAGTCGTAAGATAACTTTATTTTCAATGTAATCATTGGCAGAAAATTACTCAACATTTGTTACCAAATAGTCTTGTTGTGAACTTTATAATCGAGCACTATTGACACCACTGTAAAAACATTAATCATACAACCAATTTATTTGCTTTGACGCCAGCATTTATTTGAAATAACGCCCGAGACTAATTGAAGTTTGATTTTCGATTAAACTTGTTAAAACATTTAAAATGTCATTTACAAAAAGCTTTCAAAATAGTTTCTCAGTTGTTTTAAATTATTTGTGTTTTAAATTACGCTGGTTCGATCTAGACGGTTACAAACCTTTTATTTGTAACCGTCTAGATTTCTAGATTTAGAGTTCTAGATTTTTTGTTACTTCAGGGAATCCAAGGTTCATGATCGATAAATAGTCACTGTACTACTACTACTACAACAAAGTTCTCAGTACAACAAATAAATATAAATATTAGTAGACAGTCACACAACGCTCTCTAGCTCCAGAGTAAGTATGAACAGAGTAAGAATGAAGTATGACGATCAATGTGGCGCGGTGGGCGAATGTTCGCCTGCGACGCAGGGGTTGCGGGTTCAATTCCCGCCTTGGGATAAATGTTTGTACGATCTGCAAATATTTATTCCGGGTGTTCTGGGTATTTTCTATGTATAATAACAAATATCTATGTATGTAATATAGTATTGTATTAAGTAAGTCAGTCATCTAGTACCCATAACACAAGCTCTGCTTACTTAAAAAAAAAAGTAAAGTTTGTACTATTGCAACCAGATAGCTGATAGAAATCTTATATTTTTTTAAATAATACCTACATACCTACTTAGAACAATATATACACTAATACAAGCATAATTAATATAAAATATCAACAATATCGAACCCACAACCTACTGCGAAGAAAGCAGAGCTACTACCATCTGAGCTGTAGTGGCTGTCAACGACAAACATCTATTGTTGATAACTTATATAGGTTTTTTTCTTTGGTCTACCTCAACACACATTTCTATCTACGTTCATATCCATCACTCTCGTGGTTACATGACTTTCATCCCTCCACATGACATGGAATTGAATCCTCAATTAACTCAAGATTGTTACAATATCCAGTTCGCTGTATTTGTACCGATCCCGACGAGAATTGAAATCGCAAAATCTCTACTATATTCAGTTTAAAATTAAAATTGGTTTCTGATATTGCAAAAGTTTTCAATTCAAAACTACTGTGGCCGCCAGCTTTTGTATTATTTTTCATTTAACTACAAATTGTGATTTTTAGATGAAACTTTTAATACATGCTGTTCATACAATACACATGCATTAAAATTTTTCATTACAGTTCTTCAAACAAACGTCCATGTTTGAAAAACACTTTTTTTCTGTTAAGAGACAGACTATGGAACAATAAATGAAAGTATGAACCAAAAAACACTACCGACTACAATTATAAGGTGCCCCCAAAGCTCCACTGTGGTGTATGGTCCCAGCATGAAGTTGAACCCTTTTATCAACACCCATAGATGTCGTAAGAGAAACCTGTCGAACCAGAGGATGAATTGCAACATCTTCTGGCACAAATCCGGCCAAGTGTGGTGTAACGACAAACTCACCAATACTTTATCATCAACAGCCTGTAAAAGTCCATTGCTGGACCTATATCCAGCAGTGGACTTGAATGTATAGGAAGGACTATTCCTCACCCATACATTTCCAGGAAGAACGATTTTGAGCCCTTTCCATCTGACTTTCCGCGATTCTAACAATGTTAGTCCATCGCGTAGGACTTCGTCTTCCGGTTCGTGGTCGCCAGTCGCCACTCGAGAACCTTTATTCCCCAATACAATCCTTATGCTTATGAGACAATCCCTATTACCTACCTATCTTGTATATATAACCATCCACACCTACAATATTGGGTTCATAGAAGCTAAAAATAGCTCGGAGAACGGTGATGGACGGACAGAACTAGAGTTAGACCATAGTTGTTGTTTTTTCTAAAACTAGACCAAAATATAAAAAATTGCTCACTGCGGTAAAATCTGTCGGTACTCGAGCTCAAAGTATTGACCGGATACGTCTTGCAACCAGCACACAATTCTATAACGGAACAATACTACAGCAACCGGAACTATAACTCTCTTATATATCAGAAATAAACACGGTGCTAAGTCAATAAGTTTGAAAATAAACACTAGCACGGGGAAAGTAAACACACGAGCGGAAAATCCGAGCTTCTACTGTGTTTTATTTGCATTTATGTTTGGATTTTTGAATCTACATTTCAGTTTAAAAAGAGGCCAATATTGAAGGTTTGTTCAGCTTGGAAATAACGAACAATGAAATAGTGCTACATATTTATGGATAAGTTATAAGTCTCTTTCACTAATCCGATAGATATTACTCGAATGTTTATTTATTCATTCATTTAATTAAACGCCAATTATGCTACATAAAGGTCAAACCAGCTAGACAAATATTCGTAGATTTGAACGTTATGCACGTATGTTACATGCACTGTGATTTGACATTTGTGGCGTAAGTGTATCGTATTGTCATTTGTATTACATTGCGCAGAATCGACAACTCAACTGCTGAGTGTCGACTGGTTGCCGCACAATGTAAATCGGATGGCAGTACTTTTACGCTACAAATTTCAATATTGTTTGTGCTATCTCAGCTGTGAAGCATTTATGAGGAAGCTTGCTATAGTTGTTTTTTACTGATCTAGTAACCTTCAGTGCCTGATCGCTAGTGTCATTATCATCTGAGCACATGGGAGAGCTCGTTTAGCTGTCGGTTCCGGCTATAGCAGTCGATAAGCAATGACAAAGACCTTCATACTAAAGACTGGGCCGTCTTATGTATTTACATTATTATTAATTTGTAAAAAGGATCATACGAAAAATGGTAAGAACCAAGCCGGCCACGCTTGGTCTAACTACAGAGTTGGTCGCGGGGAAAGTCACCAAGATTCACTTAGCTTTAAGGCCATTCTAAGTGTTTTCGAATATTAGTTGATAAATGCTTTTTAACTTGACTTGACCAAAGCAATTATGCAATAAAAGTAACATTTATAAATGAGGGTCTGTGATCAGGGTCGACGGTTTAGCTAAAGCTACTTTAAGTAGTAATAAGCAAACCGTTCCAAAAAACATCAACGAGAATACCTCTCAGCACGTAAACTGGAGAAGTGAGGGTCATTTTTTAAAAGCCATCCCGTAATATACAACGTTGACGTGATCTTCCCGTAAATTGTCACGATTACACAGTAATGCCCGGATTTCGCCCTAATTTGTCCGGGCCCGAGCCGATATAGCCTGTGCTATGTCACTTTAAAAATGCTTTCTAATCTTGCAACACCAATTGAGCTTTTTGCTTTGTCTTTAGATTCGAAATTTCAATAAAGAACTCAAATTTGAACTTTGAAAAGCACATGCGCTGATTCAGAACTAAGATAAACGAAGAAAATACGGCGAATTAGTACATAGATTAATTTTGAATCGTCGAAGTGAAAGTACTGTACGTTAAATTTTAGTACCATTATCT
Organism: Electrophaes corylata; assembly: GCA_947095575.1. Lineage (NCBI taxonomy): Eukaryota > Metazoa > Arthropoda > Insecta > Lepidoptera > Geometridae > Electrophaes > Electrophaes corylata. The sequence goes on along the minus strand of OX352715.1, from coordinate 8,551,877 downwards.
TTGCGAGCGCCACCGCCGCGTCGTGACAAAATACCTGCCTAGTCAAATTTCACGTTTTATGTAAAGTTAATTCAGTTGATAAAAGCGACGGAATGTTGCGAGAATCTCAAAGTTTATGGCTGAGATTTAGGATCGGCTGTTTGAGCGACACTTGGGGTGACTCTACCTATACATATATTACTCTACAGTCTTATTATACTTATCGTGAGTGTAACGAATTTTTTATCTTGGGACTTACGGTATATAGGGTTAAAACATCATCAATCTAGATTAGCCCACAGCTGGACATGGGTTTCTTCCAAGACGCGTCATTGTGTTTGATCTCCAGCTGTTCTCGTCCATGTGTTTGCCAGCTACATGATTAAATGGTACCTATATATTAACTCAATTGGAAGGAGGATAGAGATCAAGGTCAAAAAGTGACACTTTTTACAGAAATCAAGGATTTTTATAGCCCCATTGTAAAATATCACTTTTTAGTCAGAAAGTGACTCTAAAAGTGATAAATCCACAAAAAAATTGACACAAATTAAACCACACTCGGTAGTACCTACTATCAACTTACATTAACCTTTCACTATTATAAAACTACTTTTCTAAAACAATGCACTAAACTTTTAACAAAGGCAAATTTCAAAGTGAAAATGTGTCTTTTCCGCATTAACAGCATTAGAAATTTAGCTGGAAAAGGTGGTGGCTGGTTTTTACCCGTCAGCAATAATGGTAGCTTTTCTAGTAAGCTATAAAAATATAGCGTTTTAAATGTGAGTAAAATAGGAAACTATTATTACAACGTAAATAATTGTGTTACAAAAACGAGGTTTACACGAGCAGTGAAGCTCAAGCGGATTACAAAACTATCAGCAAATATTAAATAGTCGGGTAGATAGACGCACATGCCAAAATTATAATTAAGGTGTATTTTTGTTATTGGACATCGGATACCTAGAACAGTGGTAGTGGTTATTGCTTAAAATGATTGTAGTGATTATTCAGACACACCGATGTCACCTAAAATGTTCGTATTCTAAACCGTTTGAAAGATGCTTGAGTTTAGAGCGAAGAAGCTTTTATTCATCTCTTAGGTACACTCTTATTGAATACATATTTCAAAACAGCTCGAATATGAAGCAAGAGTGTCGACACATTGTCGTAGCTCACTGCTGAATGCACGGCTGCAAGTACTCTTCGCGCACTTCCATTGAAATATGGTCTGTCCGTGTCTGTAATCCTGTGAGAAACCTTCACGTCTCTGTTTTCTCACATTACCCCTCACAGGGATTCGCTGTTCAGATTTTTACACAATAAAATCCAAGTCGGCTTTATTCAGACATTTCCCGCATTTTTACACTGACAACTGTAATCCTCCACGTTAAGATAACATTATTTTTTAATTGCCTTAACCAAAAGGGAAGCCTACAAAAACGTTTCCTTGAATAATGCGCAAAGATAAGTCCAATATTTTCAACTTAATTCAGCAATTAAACACAGGCTCGTCACGAAAAAATGCCCGTCGCAAACTTTATGTTTGTAGGGCTTAATTGAAATAATATTCTTTTGTGCCTGAGCCAAAGGAGATTGAGGGCGGGACGGGGCATTTTTGTTGTTTTTCCTCCTCAGAGCAAATGAGAAATGCTTTTCTCTTTGTGACATACGACGCCCACCGTCCGAGCGTCCGGGCTAAGTAGCAAACAAAAAAGTGCCTACACACTGCGACATTAAACTTCTTTCACAGCATATTTACAGTGTGTATCTCGGGAGTACCTCGGGAAGCGATTTAATTAAATTTCCGCTGTTTAAGCTCAGGAATGTAGCGCAGATTAAACCGAGATTATTTACAGGTCTTCGAAGTTGAATAGTGTAGCGTCGGGAGACTTCAGTCGTCGCTGTCTACGAGTACGTGATAAATACTTTAGCGGTCTAGGAACTTGCAATAAATAACTTTTTAACGATTATGTGGTTTCTTTAAAACATTTAAATAAATTAATAACTTAGCATAATGTTTTTATATTTATTACTGCCCAGGAGAAATCTTTACCGATTTATAAATGAGAAAGTGTTTCTTTCTGACTTTTTATGAATAAGATTAGTAGTTTTTCTATAAGCCGTATTTTCTATTGACCGTAGCCGAAGCGGGTCTGCAAGTTTTATATTCAGCTTTTATCATAACGATCATCAGCCAGGATAAGTCCTTTGTTTCCCTTATACGATTCCAGGAAAACCACTTGAGCCTTATTCATCCACCGACTTCCATTTAATTCATAACTTTCAAATTATTTTTCATTTTACTATGAAATATAGTTATAAGCGTAAATTACAACGAAACAAATGTATATCATGCTTAACTTTGAACGTATGCTGTCAAACTGTGGAGCCCCTCGCAATAATCGGTTAAAAAAGTGATGACTAGTGTCCTGTATAATAAACCATCACAATATTTAAGTAAATTTTAAGCATAAGCATATATAAATTTAAATTACGTTTATAAATCTTTAAGCTACATTCAGCAAGTTCCTGATAACTTTTATCGTTTCATTCAAAAAGTGTTTTTTTACAATTTATAGACAAACTTTTGACCGCAATCTCGCTGAGCCCCAAGCCGGAGTTTTTTTGTGGTTTATGTTGTGTGTTATGCAAGTGATTTTAACATGGAAACTGGAATCCCGTATCAAAACATGCTAAAAACAGTTTGACTCCATAAAAAACGGGGGCATTACAAAACAGGTAGAATTAAAGCTATAAATTTCTACGAGTTGTCTAAATGTCAGAATGATTTTTAAAGGCATACGAACATGAACTACCACTGAACTCTTTTAAGGGTTGACTTTCTGGAATTCCTTTTTTGTGCCATGCCAACGCACCATGCCAACGCACCATGCCAAATATACCCTCAAAATTTCTACTCAAGTCCACTATTCTAGTGGATTTAGACTGTGCATCGTTTATATTGCTGCCAGGAGAGACTCTTATCTTATAAGTGGTACAGATACAGATAAAGAAACGTAGCCATTTAATTTTACAAGGTCCAATGATTAGAGCGTGATTGAGCAGCAAACATCCAAAGATCCAAACATAAAATATAAACAGAATTATCGTAAGATCTTTCTATAGTGCCACTTCTGGACTTCAATTCCACCACCAAACCGACCACTTAGTGTAAACTAAACTTAGCTATAGGTGTGGTACCTATAGCTCAGTTTAGTTTACAAGCAATCAATCACAATGCATTACGTTAGTAGACCCGGTAGTCCCACACTTAGTACCTTAGCTATGTTCAATTTGAAGTAGACGCTTCGATAGTACATAGACCGTAGCACCTTTGAGACGGTCGGTAGTGGTACAAGTTGAATTAAGATCTGAAATGGAACCGAGTAGGTATAGATTACATAAAAACAATAGATATGAAACTCCTTTAAAAATTTAACCGTGGCGTCGATCCAAGCTTTAAATAACTGATATTACTTACGTAACTTGTTCTTATCTGTGAAAGTTAAATTAATTTGGTATTAGAAGCGTCCTCGACTAAAGGTAACCACTTACCAACAGGCCTTACAAAAGTCATCATTAGCCTAAAGTTGATTTGAACCTAACGAGCTTGACCAACTAAGTAATGCTTACTCCTATAACAATAGGCGATGGTAATCATTTAGTATAAAGCTGGACCATCTGCTTGTTTCACCAGCTATTTGTATATATAAACAAAAAAAAAATTATCTTTGTTGGACAGTGCACAATCAGATACATTAGCAGTGATAAAATCAAATATGGGTTATATTCAAACGAAGGTTTAATTTGATATACCAGAACATAAAGATGTCGTAAGAGGTATTTAAAGAAGGGCACGAGAAGATATCCTGAGTATTAGGCACCTGCGGTTTACCAATCCAAAAGTAATGACTATGGCAAAACACTAGAATAATGAGGGAGACCTGTACCCAGCCGTAAATTATAATAATAATAATAATAATAATGATAATGCTGGACAATCCACACAGCATCATCTAGCCCCAAGCTAAGCAGAGCTTGTGTTATGGGTACTAGATGACTGATATACTTAATACAATACATTACACATATAGATAATTTTTATTATACATAGAAACACCCAGAACACCCGGAATAAATATTCGCAGATCGTACAAACATTTATTCCAAGGCGGGAATCGAACCCGCAACCTCTGCGTCGCAGGCGGACATTCGCCCGCCGCGCCACATCGGTCTTCAAGATTAGCACAAAGATTTTAATAGATATCAATCAAATATAAAAGCCAAATTTTTTTCAACATCGTGTTTTGTTGAATTTTGTGTTAGTTTCAGTTCTAGTATATATTTTGAATGGGTATGTCAAGTGATGCGTCAAACATAATCGGAAATTGATGCGGTTTCAACGGAGAAGGAGCGCTTTGATTTTACTGAACATGTGAGCGAGGAATATTATCGGAAATACGTCACATGCAACTAGAACTTATCCAAGAGATAGATTGGGTAAGTTCTAGTTGCAACGTCACTTTTGCGGATGTATTTATGTGTGCACAAAGAGAAATAAGATACAAAAAAAATCTTTCGAGTTTACTACTACTACAGGGCTACTACGAACTGAGCTGTGACAGCTGTCGTTAGCAGGATTTTAAGTTATATGAAAGAAGTACCACTCAAACCAAAACTATTTATTTGTCATGATAATCGCTTAAAATTACTAGTAAATTTTGTTTTATAACCGTAAAAGCTCAAATGCGCTGGTAAAGGACAAAGAAAGAGCATCCGATTCCTAATCCACCATCCCGCTGACAGGAAACAAAGAGATTCTTTGCAAATTGGACGTAGAAAAAGTCTGACAGAAGTTCTCGCAATCCTGAAAGCACAACTCACTTCTTTCAAATGGAGCACTTTTCTTTAAGAAATTGAAAAATCAAATGTTTACGAGGAACTGAGTGGCTTTACAGAAGCTTATTCATACATTTCAAGTCGTGCATATTATAATACGTCATAGAGAATTCGCGTTGCATTCAAAACTTCTTGCCGTAAATTCTTGCACAAGCAAGTACTAGCTATGTATCGGGTCTGGTGTAATGTATGCAAAACGAGCTAATAAAACGCGACTCGGTCGGGCGGTAGCGCAGTAAATTCGAGAACAGTTGACATTTATCCAAAGTTACATCCTTTACAATAACAGTAGCATTTGCGATATCCGCGCACACTCGCCTCCATTTGTTCTAGTTCCGAGGCGTACTAACGTTTGTAATGGGAAACTTTATACGAGCGCAGCATCGACGTATCAATAGCTTATTTTAAACTGACAGCGAGTAGGTATATATTTTGTCACAAGACTTGTACCTGGTTCCAATATCTTACATTTTTGAATTGTAATAGTATTACTAATACTTGATTACGTTGCTTATCAAACAAGCCTTCATATCATTGGTTATGACGTTATGTGACAGTTTTTACTGGCCAATGAGGTGAGAGATTATTTGACAGTAGTACTACTAACGGACGCTCGTAACTATTGGAACTGAGATTATACACAAATAACGAATCCTAGTGCGGTCACAGGTCGATAATCTTATCTCTTACCATAAGCCAATAGGATGAGAGATTATTCGAAATATCGATTTATAAATGCACGATTATGTGCGCAATACTAGTCTTAAAAGGATAATAATAATAAGGAAAACATTGGAAGGAAACCTGCGGCTAAAATAGCGCCGCACGTATCGACCATGTCTTTCCTATAGATTAGACCGACTAAGTGGAGCGACTGTGAGGATAGAATACTGCAAGCCTACTTTATCTAAAAATCGTGTCTCAGGCACTAAAACGTCGCGTAAATAGGGTGTGTGAAACTTGCTTCCGACGCTGTATAAATCATCTACAATAGATGCAAACGCCTGTTTACTTTACAAGTCGTTGTTTTCCTCATGGATACTTGTAAAAGAAACCGGACATTACAGTTCGCCTGTTTTCGGAAAAACCTTCATAAGGATTCGGCTTTCGGAATTTCAAAGCATTTTTCATCTAAAAAGATTCAGCTGTACACTAGTGACAGCAGCCAGACGCGACTTCGTTTAGACTGGATTGATAAGATTGCCAAGATGACAAAAACTATTGAATAATAGTATAAGTAAGACGGAGGATCTATTATACTAGTTATAAGAATCTTTGTCCTGACCAACCACGCAGAGCCTAAATCTCTGACTCAAACATTCAGAGTATATTTGTGTTGGCGCGTAAAGGTTGTACTAAGAAAGGAATTCCTGAAATTCAACCACTAAAGGGGCGCAGCGATGTTGAAGTTTGTATGAAAATAACATCACGCGAACGAATTCATTATTTTATAAATTACAACGAATGGTATATTCGTGATTGCTACCATACGTGGGTAAATACGATAGCGTTAGATAGTAATAGGTAATTCAGCTATAAATTTATGTATGTAGGTATTTAGTAATTTCATATAATTTGACTTAGTATAAATTGACATTGTAAGTAATTTTTTTAAATCTTAGATTTAATTAGATATTGATTGATATTTGTACACTATTTTGTAGTAGGACAAAATGGAATATCTTATGTAAACCCCAACACCAAGAAAATTTTATTTGCACCTATGTTTAAGCAAATAAATTTCTGATTTCTAGAATACGCTTCTCGGTTATGTAGGTTCCTCAGATTAGGAGCAATATCAAGCAAAATCGCGTCATACGAACATCATTAAAGTTGTACGGTAGTAAATTTTTAAAATATTTAAAAATATTGTAAGCTACAGCATACAGTTCATATTTGCTGCGTTTTATCAAGTTTAATGCGGAGCTTATGCGCCAAATTATTTTAATGAAACCTTGTTCCGGCGCTGTTTATAAGCTATTCGGTCTATCCGGAGTAATGTACAACGCTTAATGCAAGGCATTTACGAGCAGTGAACACTCTGGTGCGGTTCACTAATCAACGCTCTGTCTTAGCGGGAATCTCTCATCGGATTCCAACTGAATACATTAGAAACTCAGCATCATATGATGTGGTTTCCACTATGATGAACAGCGACCTGCCTAGCTCAGTGAATGGGAAAACGTAACGCTATGTAATTTTTTTACGATAGCAATTAGGTTATTTGAATGGATTTTTCCAGTTATTTTTAATTAAAAACCAAAGTACTAAATTGATTTTGTAATCTGTATTTTGTATATCATTTTAAATTTTAAATAATTTTTGAAATCGGTTAATAAATAACCGGAGTTCTTGAGATAACAAATATATTTCAAAAAATACGAATTGAGAACCTCCTCTGTTTTAGAAGTCGGTTGAAAAGAGGCCGACATCGAATAAATCGTTCAACCTATCGATTTAAAGCGTCATAAAACATTGCTTGCTCAAGGGTCAAACTACATACATTTAAACGGTTTAGCTGATGGTTTTTACAAACATGCTTATACATAGTCCGCCTATGCAATCGTGTGCAACAGCAACCACGCGTCATTTATATAAAACACGCTCATAATGATCGACAGTCACGCAGTGCTGAAAAACTGACCTACACGTAGCTCAACCTTAAACGAGCGCCCGCGCCCGTGTCAGATAAAAGATTGATGACTCAATTCAAAATCGCACTCGGCACGGGCTTTTATATCGTGAAAATAACATTTAAATCGTTCAAAGCTTGAGTCCACCAACATATAAACATGTCCAATGACCGTTCTGACGGATTTTTTCCTACATCAGCTGTAATTCAAACCAACGGTTACTACCGTTTACGTATTGGCGAACAGTGTCCTTAGCAACGCTAGTCCCGCCCGGAGGAAATGAGAAAGTTATCGGTATCTAAATCCTTGCCCGGGGACCGAGCGTACTGTAATAGATATAAAATCCAGGGCTTTGTATAATTCAATTTCGGTGAGGCAATGGCAACGCAGAGGTACAATTTATGTGTGAACACGTCGTCGAGGCGAGTTGGTCGTGACGGCCCGTGACGTGTCTTGTCGCCGCCGTGACCGCCTGGCGCTTTTGAAATAGAAATGTCGGTGTCCTGGGGGCACCTTCACGCAGTGTAATTCTCACAATGCCATTAATCTTGGGTCAAATGCGGTTTAGATTTATAGAAAATCTAAAACAAGTATTTTAAATCTTTTATTATGCATGACAATCTTTTGATTTTAGTCGTGTTTACCTATAATTGGTTTCTCATATTGTTTGTAAAACTAGCGTATTATTTGTAGCGTAGTTTTGTAAAAAAAAATGTTATCAGAAAGATATTACAAGCCCGTCAAGATTATCAAGATAACTAACTGCTTTCCACACGATCTTTATGCAAACAAAAATGCATAAGACCATGATAGAACTGTTGGTACAAATTAACAGACACTCGTATACCGTGACTTATTTATTTATTTCATTGACAGGCTAAATTCATGAAGACCTAGGTCCATGCATCACTGAAAGTGTGTTACGGGACTGACAGGGAGTGTAAAAATTTCGGCGGCAACGTAATTGAGTAAAAAGTTGCAAAATTCCACCGCTGCACACACGCAACAATAGCCTACGGTAACTCCGCGCAGGGTTGTGAGCTTTCACTTTTATCCGGCCAAAATTTTAAATATTAGGTACAGGTAACATTGCTTGCATCTTTCTACATCTTTAGTTATTCAAATAATTTTGTATAATAACTTAGGGACTATTTTATAAGCTGTATTACCTAAATAGTTAAAGTGAATTTGGTTATACTATTTGGCTAACGCAGTGGGCAGCAATATTATTGTTAACTTCCTTCAAGTTGATAGAATGATACTTAATCAACTTTATTTTATGAATATTGTATCGCTTTGTTATACAATAAAATAAATGAAATAAAGTATAAACTTTTGTTCTTTTTTTAAGTTCGAAAATTCATTTCTCTCCACCACTTAAAAACACTGGTATTGCGTATTATGGGAAAGCACCAGGAAATGAGCAGCTGCATCTCATGAGCACCAGCTCTACGCTTAGCAGACACTCCGTGGTGACTAAGGCAGACCCCCTGTCTATTTGAGGGAGGCCTGTGCCCCGGCAGTAGATTGAAGACGTGAGCACATGACGATGAAATACTATCTTCCATCTCATACCACTCGGTAGTGACAAACAGAGTAAAATGCATTCCCCGACTTTTTTTGTGCATCCAACATCTCTACTCACACGGTTGATTAAGAGAACTTGTAACGTACTTCACTCTACGGAATATTAGTGCAGCCCCGGTCTAACTAGTTCGAACAAAGTTTACTTTACCTTTTAGTTTAGCGAGCAAAACTACGTACATCGTCGAAATGAAGAATTTAGGAATAACTTCGTTGGACTTCGGGGATTAAAAGTTATGACTTTTTGGATTATTGGGGCTAACTATGACTAACAGACAACCAACTAAGTCAACGAACAGTTTTGCACATAGCTCCTTATTAATTATCGCTTTCCGAAAAATAAGAAGATATCTTTGAATTAAAGCATTATAATGAAAGATTTGTGCGGCTTTTAGTTAATTAAGTATCTTGTTCTTTATATATTGTACTAGCGAAACGCCAACGACTTTGTCCGCGTGGAGTTTTTCATACAAACACCAACCCTCGCTGCACCCGTTTGGGGTTGAATTTCGTGAATTCCTTTCTTAGTACACCTTTACGCACCCGTTTGGGGGTTGAATTTCGGAAATTTCTTTTTTAGCACACCTCCATGTGCCAGTAAGTAAATCAAGATAAAGATTCTTATTGATATAGAAGATAAACAAATGCCTTTAGAACCCACGTTTAAATCATTAGCTATATTTTTTTTTTGTGTTTTGCTTAATTTAAAAAGATTCAATGGCTAAAATGTTGAAGAGCGTGGTGGATAAATTACCTGTGCAAGAAATATATACTAAATAATCTATGCTGTATATAATTGAATTTGAGCCTGAGACTACAAAGACCGTATCTAATTTGAAGCTGCAAATATTTACCCCGAATCGAGTTCCAGAAATCGAATCCCCAGACGTTGCAGTCATCAAATAATGCATTCACTTTTAGTTAAAGACATCACTGTAGTACGCCTTACCTGTAACAAAAATAGCATACATTTACTAAATTGTAATCTATTATTCTTAGAATCTTTTTTCTGGCTCACTGAATAACTAGTATCACCACGCACAGCCTACAGTATTGCATGGGCTGGTCGTAAAGATTTGTAATTTTCAGAATAAATTGATCATGAAATATCTGAAATTAAATCCCTAAAAGGGTGCAACAAGGGTTGAAGTTTCTATGAAAGTTTTATGCGAACGAAATCGCGCGCTTTTCTCTAGTTTAATAAATAAAAACTGGAATTGGCTGATAGATGAAGTCAAAATCACAAATATATGAGGATACCGAAACATGTGACTTAACAAAAATACAAAAATCAAAATCAATCTTGCTGCAAATGTAAGAGAAACATTTATATCCGCGTATATCTAGCAGTAGATGTGATGGTTTTACGAAAAGTGTGACCAGAGAGAAAGACCAAATACTATTTTTAGGAGAAAAATTATAAAATAGACGATTTAATATATAGTACTATTCCGCTACTTCAATCCTAAGATATCGACACATGTTTCGCTTCCCTACGTAGCATCCTCAGGAAGATTTTGACTCGCTGTGATTACGACGATCAACACATCTTGGACACGTAGGGGAGGAGTGGCATGAAAGGGACACGTATTGAAAGGGACAAAGTCAAATTACCGGTAATTAAAAACGATTTCGAGACAACACTACTTGTGTCTTATGGCAGCTTTGATGCAAGTTCGTTCGCGGCTAACTTCATACTTCTGTCATTTCAAACATGGCGAATACATGTGAGTGTTGTTATTGGCATTGAATAGTATTTTTTCTGTTATAATTGTGAAACTTTTATCGAGTACTGCGTGTTACTTATTTATGTGTGAACCACTGTTGCAACTAGGCTGGACATCCACAGACGCAAGAACATAAGGTCAGTGAACTTTAATTTAATATTGTAGATTTTGTGGTTATGTTTTAAATTTTTGTAAGATATTTATGAAAGGGACACAACAAACGGTTATGAATGGGACACTTTTACACTAGGATTGTAATATTTTTTTACTTCTTTTCAGATTAAAAATGGCTCCTAAAAAGAGTATTCGTGTTAATATTGAAGAAGAAGTTAGTGAAGTATTAAAATAAGGTTGATTCTATTGAAAAAACAATTATTATTTTTCAAGTGCAGTCTAAGTCTAAAAAGTGATATATAAAATTGTAAATTAGTCTTTAATTTTATATTAGTGTTAAATGACTTGTTAATTATAAGGGAACTGATTATTAAGTGTCTTAAGAAAAGCTATTAATATTTTTGAAGTTTGTTTTATTAGAGAAAAATATTTTGATATTGTTGATTTCTAATTACTTACATTAAAGTGTTTATTATATTAGCCTTTAAAATGAATACGATAAGATTTATAATGACAATAGTTCCTGCCAATTTCAATTTGATTTATAACATATCTAAGTAGTTATTGTACACATATTTCCTCGAAATTAGGTACTGTCCCTTTCATAAATTGCTGCGTCCCTTTCAATACAGTCCATTTATGAAAGGGACAAAATACAAAATTTTTAGAGATGCGTACTTAAATAACTTAGAGTTGATTAATGACAATTATTGCATTACATTTCAATTATTTAATAATAAACGCTTCCTATTTGACTCTAACCTGTTCCAAATATTTTCTCAATCACTTACTAGGACCTCAAATTCAAAAATGTCCCTTTCATGCCACCTCTCCCCTATTCGTTGTGCTTCGTAAGGCGTGTTGTCTCACCGAGCGCACACCAGAAGCTTTAAAGCAATTAACTATTTTAGAAGAAATCTTAAAAAAGAGGCTTACTACTTTTAATCATCCTTGGACAAGCTAGTCCTTAGATGGGGTTCTTAGATCTTGGATAAATCAGATTTACTCCAGAACATCCAAACCTTGTTAATCTACTAATTCACAGCTGTTCTGTGGCTGATTTACTACGAACGCTTACTTTCATGTGCCTGTAATTGTACTGGCTATTTTTTTATTATGAACACAGCCATTCATGCTCGGCCTAATAGGTGCACAGTGGTGTCCCGAACGATTTCATGCCCTATAGCTCCACACAACTTGAAACCCTTTTTTCTTGTTTCATGCAGTTCTCACAATCATATCATTATTCACACCACTTCTTCAATTTATATAGGCGCAATCAAAACACACGGTTCAAATTACACAAGAACGTGCGCTATCAATTATCGCGAGGCCTTATTCCCCGGCGAACGTTGAAATAATGATGGCTGAATATAAATTCTACAGCAGTATTCATTAGTGCATACGGTTTAATTGGAGCCAGCAGCATTCAGGCACTCGTCTGCATTCGAATCGGCACGATACGATCTGAACGTAGGTATAAGTAAAAATATGGAGATTGATTGAACAGTAAGCAACGCTTTGCAGGTTGTAATGCTGACTACGCTTTTTTTTTTGTACTATTAATTAGTATTCTTATTTTGTTGTAACAAGCATTTCTGTATGGATACGAAAATGACATATAGCAGACACTTCATGATTATCTTTACAGCGCGCAGCAAACGTATATCCTGTATCCTACTAATATTATAAACGCGAAAGTTTGTAAGTATGGATGGATGGATGGATGTTTGTTACTCTTTCACGCGCTAACCAGTGGACCGATTTGGATGAAATTTGGAATAATTATAGATTCCAACCTGGATTAACATATAGGCAACTTTTTATCCCGAAAAAATAACGGGAACGGGAAAAAACTGCCACGCGGACGAAGCTGCGAGCGGCCGCTAGTTCTCTATAATACAGGCTGTACAAATACCTACTACTGTTGAAAACATAGACCGTGAGACACGTGTGAAATGAGTCAAAAAATTTGGACTAGGCCCTCAGAAGCTTATAACTAAGTAGATTGTAATTGCAGACAATAAAAATAACGCTCTTTACTTCTGTTTTACTGTTACGACTTTGTTTTTTAAATATACCACCGATCGCAAAACAAACGAGAAATCATCATTATAATCCTATCCTTATCTCACTTCATAGACACATGTTATTTCCTCTTCTATCACCATAATCATCGTAGTCTATCCCTTTTAGGTATATCAATTGCGAATATCTCCTACCATTACAGTCAGCAGTTTGTGTGTTCCAAATATAGCACGTGAAATAATTACCTATTGATACGTTAATGTATCGATGCGAATCGTAAGAGCATACAGCTCCCGTTCAAATGTAGTTATTCATCTGAATAATGCTGTTTGTCTAAATTAATTGAAACGTGTTTTGAAACCCATCAAAGGGATGGCATTTCAAACGTTTCAAGTGCATTTGCAAAATTTAGAGTATATTTGTAGTTCTAAATAGCTGATTAACATTTAACTATTGTTTGCATTACAATTACTAGAACAAATCCTAAAGTTTTTCCATCACATAATTTATTTACGTTAGTTATTTAAAGTTGGCTATCTTGAGAAATCATAGGAAATCCAGAATCCATAGAAGATCCTGGATACCCACATACCTTGCAGAATTAGCAAGTTGAAGCGGCATGGTAATGCACAGGCAATATAGTTTCTCGAATGGCGAACACGAACCGGAAGACGAACCGCTGGACAAACGAATGGTCCGTCGACATTGTTCAGAACGCGAGAAGTCGATCGGAGAAGGCTCAAAATGGTTCTTCCTTGAAACTTATGTACGATAGTAGACTCCTTCAGACTGATAATGAAAACCAATCCACTTTATTCATTTTTAGGTAAAAAGGCACTTTAGACCTACAATACTTTTAAGTAGCAGTTAGCAGCCGTAACACAGGTTCTCCTAGCACGGCTGTTATCGTAATAGCTTGGATGTAACAGTAGGTAGGTACTAAACCTTTTAAATATGTGTTGTACTTTTTAGAAATTTTGATATCCACACGGTTTGTACCTAGTAACTAAGTTATTTATATGAAATAAATACTTTTATACTTTATTACTTATTAAGTGTTAAATAACACTGTACCAACATTTGTAAGTAAACAACTATGTCCAAATAGCTCGCACGTCCTAGAAAATGTCCCCAAACTAATGCAATTAAAGGCAAACTTCTGAGCTAGGAGTAACTTGGCAACATTACAAGTGTAGTCACGCGGGAATTGCAATACTGTAGTGCAATATTGACTCAACTCTACGAAGTATTCGGAATTTAAAATCAATAAATTAAATCGATTTTAGCATTTGGGTTCCGAATAATGATCTTCATAAAAAATAATTCTTCTCCTTAAATTAAGAGCTCAGTTCCTCCTTGGCTTGACCTTGTTATACCTACCTACGAAGTACAGGTAAATCTAGAATCTTAATTGTTGGAATGGCAGCTTTATGTTATATTTTGTAGAAAAAATCACACAAAAAACGATAGGAACTAAGCCGTAAGTTCCATGCATGTTCTTCTAAGACGCGGTGATAGACTCTAGATTCAACTTTAGGTTTAAATTGATTCAAAGTGTTCTATAAGATTTCATTGAATGAGCCTGTTGACTTTTGAATTAAAGTTGGTTGAATACTAAATTCTGCAATTCAAAAACCATGAATATTTTAAGAGAGTATGCCCGAATACTCAAACGCAACAGATTTAATCACGGCTCAAGTGACGAAGTTTTGACAGACTTTCATTGCACTGTCAAAAAATCGCGACTTGAGACGTGATTAAATCTAGGTTGCGTTTGAATATTCGGCCTTAAGTTGTTTAAATACACTTAAAAATACGTTGCGTTTTTGTACGTTGCGTTATTAGAAACTGCGTCAAAAATGGTAATTTGTAGCATGATGTTCGAGATGAGATAAGCGCGTGTCTCAATTTGTAAACCAATAAATATTAAAAAATACTAGAAGGTAACCGAGGGTAGTTAGCAAGTAGGTGAATAAAATGATGTATGCTTCTCATCCTAAGGGTGCCAACCTCTACTTAACCTCCAACCCCAGCGGTACGAGTAATAATTAAAAATAACCACGAACTTCCCATTTCATTACGACCAGCGGGCAAACTGTCCGGTGCCAACTTTTCGAACAAACAACTTTGTATTGTACGGTACAAAGAGGAAAGTGCAAACAAAACGAATGGGCACGTTACGTTTATGTATCGATATAACCAAAGGGCCTAATAAATTTGACATTTTGTGGCGTGAACGTTTTGTTTTGTACAGACAGCGCGATTACACTCCGCAGTTACGGCCGAATACTCTTCTTCTTCTTTTATTATATGGCTTTTCAGCGGCTGAGGGTTGCCACGAATTTGCCAATGTCAAGTGTTTACTAATCTTAGAACAAAAAGGCGGAGATCTGAGTACGGTAAGAAGGGAGACTCTAATACAAATCAAGTTGATATGTCTTATACTTAAGCAGGCAATTTAATATATTTATTTTGTAGGTAGGTAAAAACACAAACACATAAAATATAAATAAATTACTTAAGTAGGTAAGTATTGTAAATGTAGGTTAATTATTGTGGGTAGGTAAGTAGGTATTTAAAATTTTTATTTTATTTACACTTAAAAAATTACACAATAATTTGATATAAGGGGAAAACACAAGGGATAGCAAGAATTTAAACGCAACTTAAATTTGATCACGTCTCAAGTCGCAATTTTTTGACAGTTTGCAATAAAAGTCTGTAAAAAATTCGTCACTTGAGACGTGATAAAATTTTAGTTGCGTTTGAGTATTCGGCCGTTAGACTATCAATATATATGTATCTAAATATACATATATATATAAGTATCTTTATATATCTATACATATTATAATTATTATAAAGTTTAGTCTAATATCCGTAATAAAACATGCACTTAACTCCCCCCCATCTCATATTATGTTCGTTCCTGTCCATCCAAAGGTTGCCTGGTAGAGATCGCTTTTAGCGATAAGGCCGCCCATTGTGTTACTGCATTGTTTACTGTATTATTCCTTATAAAATGTGTGTACTTGTGGTAATCAATAAAGAGATCTATCTATCTATCAATACCACGCAATGATATTCAAACATAAAAAATTACCAATTTATTCATATTAGGCTCTTATGTGTATTTATCTAACGATATATAAACTACTTCATAAACTTCAGGGTATATTCTCAGGAATTTTCCGGTATGCAGAGTTTGAAGTCAATTTAAGTAACTTTTAGTCGATTTGTTACTGATTTTATTAGTTTTATAGTACTTATCCGAAGTGGAATTTGAACCCGTCGTGGGTTCTCTTGACACGGGGATGCGCAGGTGGTTAGAGTAAATTTGTTTCTGGTTGTTTCACAATAACTTACTTTTCACTCATTTAATAGATTTTATCAACTGAAAAGTGCTGAAAGTTTTGACATAGTATACGGTAAATACAGTGTTCTATCGTCTAGTTTCGTTTAGTTATCAGTTGTGTTAGGGTTTGTGAATTTTTGGTTGCAAATCTAGTTTATTTATGGCAATTTACCAATGTACATCGTAGTATTTGATTTAAAGTTGATATAATTATTTAATACTGGCAATTATTCATGTAAAAATATAGCTTCCTTTGGTTTTGAATTTATTTTTTATGTTGGCAATATTTAAAATGTAGATGTACAGTTTTTTTAAAGTTGATATTAGTTTTGTATGTTGGTAATACGTAGGAAGGTAGTTTCCGGAACATTTATTTGTGGGCTCCACGATTGGTGGAACGCTGCGTCGGTTGCGGTCGGCCAATCACAGAGCTTGCACGGTCTGTCAATGTTGGTACGATGGGTGGCAGACTCGGGCGGTGATTGGTCGGCTCAAGCGAGCGACAGTGACGATCTGGAGCTTGCAGGCACGTGTTCGAAAAGAAAGAAAAAGTGTTTTGGAGGGACATTCTGTTCCTGGCGTTATGCGAAGTAACATTGTTAAGAACTGTGTACACGCGGTGTGATAAAATAAATTATTCTGTGAAGTCTTGCTGTTCCTTTTTCTCAACAAAGTCCTGATATAGTAGATAGTTCTACAGTTGTCACTTATTTTTTTTGCCACCCAGCGTCGTCCGTAATGATTTTATCAATGTTTTATTCATTATTGTTACTCATCATAATGTTAAAATGAGTTTGTATTCATCTGTGGACGATATCATTACATTTTTATTTTTATACAAAATTATTGACATAAAATACTATAGTGAAACTCAATGATGCAAGCAACTGTACTGTTATGTGTGTATAGGTTAAAGCGGTATGATGTCTCCTATTTATCACCGTCAGATCAGGTAAAAGCTCTGTCATCTGCACTATACTTTGTGGGTTCGGGTCCCCACCGACAACAAACATTTGTCTGATGAACAAATATGTTTGTTTGTCTGATGAACAAATATGTGTATTATATTGTAAATGTATGTATTTAGAAAAAAAACAGTATTCTATCAGCTATCTGGTTCCCATGGTCCGTAGTAGAAAATACACAGTAACAGTTTCAACCATTCATCGTGCCATCACGCGTTCTAGGCAAACCTCAGGCGTTATACTTATACGTATGAAACCACGATATACTTGTATTGTATAGATTGCGCTACTAGAATTTCAGTTTACTATGGTATCGCTTTTCATTCACTGGAATTATTTCCCCGTTCGCGGCTTCCCCGAGGGAGTTTTCCGCGCTTTTGCTGTCAAATACTTAATTAGTGCAATGGGTTTTAGTAATAAATGGTATCAATGCGGTACAGTCTGCGACAGAAGTAGATACAGAATTTCAATTATTCAATGTCCGTTTTTTGCTCAGAGGAAATCACAAAGATTTTACATTAATTCCCACACACATAAAAAGTCCCAAAAATTATTTCCTCAAGTGGGATTTGAACCCTCCCCTTGATTATCCCAAGACGAGAATCGAACCCGCAACCTCCTGCGTCGCAGGTGGTCATTCGCCCGCCGCGCCACATCGCTCGTCAAATGGAACTACTGATGCGCTGAGCCAGATACTCAGCAGCCCTCGGGTCACCTGGCCGCCCAGAATAGACCATGTTTAATTTATTTATCGACTTGTTCCGCGGTCCTTGTTCGTGCCCGCGGTTAAATGCGTTAATCTGTTGTTTGTGCGCCTCAATTGAGCTGTTTGTTCGAAATTGGTTAAGTTTGCAGTTTATAATCGTTCTGGCAGTTATTGTGATTATTATTTGTAGTTGAAGAGCTTTATTCTCAAAAAGAAATACCTACATAACGTTTGACAGCCGTCACATTTTAGTTTGTAGTAGCCGTACCTTATGCGCTGGAGGTGGTGGGTTCGATCCCTATCGAGAACCAACATTTGTGTGATGAACATATGTGTTTGTTCTGTGTCTAAGGGTTATAATAATGTATTTATTCTAAGTACCTATATTTAGCGAGCCCCTGAATGCATTTAGGAAGCTAATTACTATTAACATCTTGCACAAGGAAAATTAAGTCGCTATTACGTTTACGCTGAACATGTTTATTTGTAAACGTGATTAGGTACATAAAATTAAATCAAGTGCAAGCGGTCCTAAGTGTTACGTATTCTTCAAGATTTACATTGAAATATCTTTTTTTAGAAAATCAGAAGAAAATATGATTCTTACTTGTTTTAAGAAGCACCTACTAAAAACCACTTATCCTACTATAAAATAGTTCAAAAGTTTTTGCAGGTAAACTTAATCAGTGTCCAAATTGATGTTCAAACAAAAAAATTGAGACCACGTTAAAAAATATCGATAAACAAGTTTCGATTGAGTTTTTGTTCTGAAATAAAAACAAGCAGGTACTTTAATTAATATAAAAACTTTTGTACAAAAAACCCTAGTAAAGTGAGTCTACATTTCGTGCTAAGTGCTAACTCCTAACATATTCATGGGCTCACTACACGGGTTTTGCGATCAAAATAGCTGAGAATTTTCGTGGACCGTGGTGCGAATACTAAATTAGATATCTACAAGAGAATTAATGATAGAGAATACTAAGAAAATGTGAAATAAAATGAGATAGTATTTTTAGTAGTGGTAGGGTTAGTCTGGGGAAGTACTACCACCATGCTTATTTCTGCCGCCAAGCAGGTTGCAGTCTTCTGGTTTGAAGGGTGTGGGTGCCGGTGAAGTTACAGGCACATGGAGCTTAATACCTATAAATAAATAAATAATGCTGGACAATCCACACAGCATCATCTAGCCCCAAGCTAAGCAGAGCTTGTGTTATGGGTACTAGATGATTGATATACTTAATACAATACTATATTACTCGTATAGAAAATACCCAGAACACCCGGAATAAATATTTGCAGATCGTACAAACATTTATCCCAAGGCGGGAATCGAACCCGCAACCTCTTGCGTCGCAAGCGGACAATCGCCCGCCGCGCCACATCGGTCGTCACTATATACGCTTTATACGATTGATGGACGCAGAGTAGTGTATGGCACGTTCCTAACTAGCGTGAACCTGCATGTTTTGTTATAGGTTATGGTAACCACTTACCATCCAGGTGGACCATCTGACTGTTTCATAATTTTAGGTTCCACAAGGAACCTTAGCATGCGATTTGTATGTGCAACTTCGACTCACATTTGGCCGTTGTTATGTAAAAACCCGTCCTTGCGGCTACGGTGTGGGTGTCGAGCGAAACCACCAACTTTAAATCAAAATGTTAGCGTATATTCTCTAAGCAAACTTTTAATTGCGGCTCCCAGTTATACAGTTCATGTCTGCGAAAACTCGTGTTAGAGTTTAATGAATTTCGCACTGAGAATTTTGGACGGTGTTTCCGGCAACAGTTTTATGTTCCTAATAATTGTGTGGCTGCAGTTTTGAAATGTATACTTTCTCTTATTACCAGCATATTTGTAAAGTACGGAAAGACTAGTAATTTGGAACATCAGAGCTGAATACAAATAGAGCTAGAGAGGGAAAGAGGGATAATTTTTCGAGATGAAACTGTATAGTCTGGAAAGTACTACCGTAGTTATTTCTGTCACTTAGTAGTGATGTACGCATTATATTATGAGACTTACTCAAACGCAACTTAAATTTAATCACGTCTCAAGTCACGATTTTTTGACATTTTGCAATAAAAGTCTGTCAAAAATCCGTCACTTGATATTGATACGTGATCAAATTTAAGATGCGTTTGAGTATTCGGCCGTAAACATCTTAACGAGTGATGGTTACAGGACAATGCCATAACGGGACGTCCTTAGTACCTGTATCCTTACACATGTGCTCTGTAATGTCGTGTCATATATCAAATAACTCTTAAAACTATTTTCTGCCTACAATATTAACCACACGAATTCAAAAACATTTCAGTAGCTTAGATATTATACGCATAATTGCAATTCCAAATCTTCAAGCTAGCAGCGCTGACATTTGTAAATTGAATACCCTTTCGTGGAACATGCTGCGGTTCGCGAAGCCTGACGTGTAACTGAACCACTGGTCAGAATACATTTATTTAATAACGAAAAATGTATTTTGGGTAAGTGAATTGGAACGGACATGTGTGGAATTCAAAAAATATTTCACGGGTATTGCCTTTACAGTATTCCAATAATTTATTCAATATTTACTATATTGATTCCACGTATTGACCATGTCTTTCCTAATTTGAAATAGGCTGACAAAGCTGTGATATTGGAATAGGTGTTGGACAAGCTTACTCCATCTAAAATCCTGTCCTAGACACTATAGCACCCCGTATATAGAAACATGAGGCACATGAGGCTTAGCCCCAGTATACCTCAGGCTAGAAGACGCAGGGAAGTGCTTTGTAGGTCACGTACCTTACATGCGTGACCTACAAAGCAATGCTTTGTTATAAGTTATGGTTACCACTTAACATCAGGTGGTCCATATGCTTGTACCACCAGCAGTAGCATAAAAAAAAGACATAATATAGTGTTTATTAGCGCTATCCTAGACTTAAGATTGCTAAGAAAGTGTTAGTTGAAAATATACTTACGGTTAAATACAAAACAACCACCAATCACTTAGCAGGTTAAACCTTTACCGCGTCTCAATTGATCTAGCACTAAAACCAACACAAAATTTTATTTAAATATATTTAAGAGTAATAAAGTTTAAGTAGCACCGTAAACCGCAACTGTTTCTCATTATATTGATTTATCTCGATATATGCATAGCAAACAGCACAGCTCAATGTTTATAGCTAGCTCACTACGGACTTATCAATATCAGCTCAGTTTGTAGTCGCCCTGCCTTCTGTGCTGTAGGTGGTGGGTTCAATCCCCACCGAGAACAAACATGTGATGAACATAGATGTTTGTTCAGTGTCTGGGTTTTATATTGTATTGTTTTGGTCAGAAATGAGTGAGCCGCTTTGAGAGACTATAATTGTTGGCTGGCTTGTTAATAATATTTGACGACCGATGTGGCGCGGCGGGCGAACGTCCGCCTGCGGGTTCGATTCCCGCCTTAGGATAAATGTTTGTACGATCTGCAAATATTTATTCCGATCTATATATGTAATGTATTGTATTATGTATATCAGTCATCTAGTACTCATAACACAAGCTCTGCTTCGCTTGGGGCTAGATGATGCTGTGTGGATTGTCTAGCATATTATTATTATTATACAAGTTTAAAGCATAGATGTCTTGCACAAAGGCATGGGGATCATATGATCGTATACACGCACGTAGAGGATGACGCATTCGTGCGTAGTGATATCTAGCTATTTGGAAAATGTCGTATCATGTATAACTCGTTTCTCACACGAGCGAGCATACAAAGACCCATTTTCCATACTGCGTGTTTTGTAAATGCAAACAAATTGGTAACATTACCCATTGTAAGTATACTCATAACTCAATTTGAGGCAGGGACTGAAATTTAGAGGGTTTGATTGTCAGGAATTAACGACAGTTTTAGATTACCTCGCTTTTAGTGAGATGGTTTAATCAAAATTGTTATAGTAGATGACTAACGTTCGCTCGTAACACCGTTTAAATACAGAGTTATAAGCCGTGGTGGTCCCGGCTTAAAATAGGACCTTTTCAGCTCCTGTAGATATCTTCAGAGGCGGGTAAAGGAACAAACCAGGATATGGGGTTAGCAACCCGCCTATACAAAGCGTGGTAATAACGGAGAGATATGGAGCAGGCCTCTGCTCAGTAGTAGACTGATTTAGGCTGATGATGATGATGATGATGATGATGATGACTAACTTTTCGACCTCAAAAATCTAATGTAGCACGACGTTCTTAGAATCAGAGGGCAGGGTAGCTTCCACAACACCATGAGTCCTCTTTTTTTTAATATTAACATACATAATACATAACGCTCTCTCTTATAACGCTTTCTCATACTTAGAATACATACATAATATGCATACATTAGTACACCCAGTGTTGAGTGCATTGATGTAATTTTGAGTAACTACTTAAGATCAGGTCAAATAAAAAAAAAGTACCCCAGCTGTAGGCTGAGCTGTTTAAGATGAGCTGTGGGAACAACTAATTAGATACGCCGGGTGCGCCTGCCACGTCACATTACGTATGCTGATAACAGCCATACGTCTGGAGATGGTAATACAATGAAGTCTTATGTAATTTTCATGCATCTGTAGTTACTTAGCATGTTTATCTTTTTATAGCAGTAGTATTAACAGAAGAATTGGCTGTATTGGCTTAAGCCAGTAGTCGCCAGCGACTACAAACCACTTCAGGCGTCAGATGGTCTAGCTAGAATATTTTTAACATTAGTGGCTTAAACGGGGCACATAAATTCGAGTTACACTGCCAAGCAAGCAACACTCTGCAGTTAAGTTATCGATATCGCGCAATATAATTTGAAAAGTCAACAAAACGCTTTCGCCACAAATCTCAAATTTAATTTATGGTAAGCCCTTAAGTGACGGTGTTTTGTTGGCTATAGCAGGTGGTCCGTGGCTAAAGGCTCGTTTTCTTAGAACTCAATTCTAACTTCGCCTGGAGATTAAAGTCGTGGCGCTATTTCTTTTTTTTTATTTTCGTTAGATACAAACTGAAATAAGATCTTGCCCCCGAATACTCAAACGCATCTCAGATTAAAGCACGTCTGAAGTGACAATTTTCTTGACAGATTTTTATTGCAAACTGTCAAAAAAACGAGAGACCACACGACTAAGGTAAAACTTCTTTAATATACGAAACGTAACTGGCTATGAGAGAAAGAGAGAAAGAACAGTGCTTTCATACCCCCATGGTAGTGTAAAACGATTAACGTAACCTTGTTGGAAGTCGCATTAGAAGTTTTACTTCAAAAATCGCGACTTGAGACGTGCTTATATCTTAGATGTGTTTGAGTGTTTTAGGGTTATTCTAATACATTATTAAAGGTACGGACAGACGTGCTCATTACTAGCACGAAAGCATGCTTTTATTGAGCAAGTGCTCATTAGTAGCACGTGTGTAATGTAATGAGCATGCTTATTTAGAGCGTGCTCAAAAATCAAACGACGTTTGATTTTAGAGCATGCTACCTGAGGCGCGGGTAGGGTGGAGGGCGTGATCCGAGCACGTCTGAAGATGTTTGCTTATTAGCATGCTATTATCCATTTTGTCTCAATCTGCAGCGGACGTCACTATATACTTGTACATCCATTTTGGCCGAGAGTCTCGTGCCAAATAGCACATCTGTCCGTACGTTTGCTTTGAGCATGCCTATTTAGGAGTATGCTTTAAAACAAGCATGCTTATTTCTGGCAAATGTGAACAGTTTACAGAGCATGCTAATTTTAAGCAAGCTTATTAGTATGCTTTTTTTGAGCACGTCTGTCAGTACCTTTAATAACATTTTTGACTGACAGCGTAAAGACTACTCGAGTACTTTTCGACTGATAATAAATTACCAGGATTGTGAAGGTCGAACAGATCAGTGGAAATCGCTAGCGGTTTTCCCCCTAGTGTTGTTCTGGTAGCGATAAAAGGCACATAAATAAAACACGAAATTATACGTTTAAAGGTACAGTAAACATCAAAAGTTAATCATGACAAAGTTATTTTTCAAAGGTAACTTTCATCCTTCGACCTATAAACTTGAAACCAATTTTTTTTCCATTGATGATTGTGAAGTGAAAACCTAATATTTATACACACCGTAAAATATGAGTTCAAACCGTGATAATGGCGCATGCAGCTGTACCGAAATATAACAATCAATACAGTCAAACTAAAAAGTCATATCAACTTAACTATTAAAAAAACAAAACTATTAAAACCATGATAGTTCCAACAAAAAACTCTATTTTAAAAGTAGAGTACTATAAAAAACTAGTATCACCAAAATAGTATAAATGCAAAAGATGGTTGACCTATTTAGAAAAAATTAAGAATAAACATAGTTTATAACCTGAATTTACATATAAGCCAACTGCTGTAAATTTAAAAAAAAATACAGAAACCGACTAAAAAAAAGTGCTTGAAAAAAAATTCCTTCAGTGAAATTGATTTTAGTTACTTTCACCACGAGAGCGCAGCCGCGGGCGGTTGCTAGTAAACAATAAATAAAAGTAGTTTAATTAAGCACGTTTATTGCAAATTAATCGCATACCAGACCCAAAACACGAAATAAATTATGAAAATCTTTGATTAGAGCCAATTAAAAGCGAGTTCGTCAAGTAATCAACTTTTAATGCTGGCTGTACGAGGATGTAATTAATGGTCTAAGAATTTAAACAGTGTTTTAGCTTTGAAGTGTATCATTAACATGGAACGAGATACGGCAATAGCCATGCATGTAAGACGAATGTGATTATGGTAGTATATTAATAATATATTACCATACTGTTTTACCATTTGTTACTAATATTTATAAAGGTAACACAGCCGTCTCAGCTCAGTTTGTAGTAGCCCTGCCTTCTGCGTTATAGGTAGTGGGTTCGGTCCCCATCAAAAACAAACTTCTGTGTGATAAACACAGATGTTTGTTATGTGTTATATTATTGTAATCCAAGTATGTAATAAAAAAAGTTTATAATCATAAGTATTCTATTAGCCGTCTTGTTCCCATAGTACAAGCTTTGCTTAGTTTAGCGCTGGACAGTGTTGTGTAAATATTTGTTATATTTATTTATTTCTATACTATGTTCTTGGAATTCAATCAATTTATCATAGATCAAAGAAACTCTTTAAAAAAATATGGATAAACTTTACACAAATATGAATAAACAAAGAGAGATAGAGAGATTACAAATAACAAAAACGTCATTACAATAACAAGGGTTAAACCATTTGAAACCAAATATCATGCGAGCTTTTTCAAGACAATATGTTAAAAAATATGATTCCAAACTTATGTGGTCGTAAGAGATTTGGCGCGGTGGAAATTACCGAGTACATTTGCGACTGGTAATGTTGGGATCCGAATGTGTAAATGATCTTTCTATTCATCGACTTTCACGCTCGAAATATGAAACGTTTGCTTTCATTTCCTCAAGGGAATCAAATCGAGCGGAGTTTGCCTTGCAATATGGCTAACTAAAAGGAAGTTCAATTGACACTAGTTGAAGACGGTAGCTAGCAGCGCGGCCAGACAAAGCGGAATGGCGATTCATTGACACTTTTTAATTGCACAGTAGCTCCTCTCGCGAATTGTGCGAGCATCGGATGTGCAAATGGTCCGTAAATCATTGTTCCCACTCCATCGCGTTCTCTATCTCGCTCTGTGCCAACTAACGACCCCACATTCGGAAATTGCAATGCTCATATGTCACTAGCCGTAGAAGCGACGCTTGTATTGATGCGGAATGCATTGCTGCGGCTCGACCAGCGTCCTGGACCCTGGCGCCTCCTCCGTGTTCGCTTTCTCTCCTTACTTATCAAAGTATCAGCCTTAGCTGGACGTATATCATAGTGCCTATTCTCGTATTACATACGGAATGCCGCACAGATGACCATTTAATATTTCAAACTTAACTAGGTAACAGTCCGATTTGCAGTGATTAGTATTAAACTATGCAGGAGTGTGGTATCTTCACAGCGCATTCTGACTAAACTGGTGATTACACTCACTACATTGCTCTATATAGTAGGTACCCATCGAACGTAACAATTCTACAGCAGAGTTCACCAACATATTACGAGCACAAGGTTGTTTAACGACTGTTTCGTTTATGCCTATCAATATTTATAGCTGTCATCATAACCGTCTATTACAGAAACCGCTTATTTACTTTTTCGTCTTGACGCTCTTCTGTTAAAATACACACACTGTATAAACTAGCCTCATAATTCAGTTAGTAGCTCTGCTTTCTGCGTTGTAGATTAATAATAATAATGGATTTTATTAATAACATAACCATTAAAGCACCGCAAAATAAAAAAGTACAACAGGTTTCGTCAAACAATCGGTGAACTTATTATAGCTAGCGATCTCTTCCAGACAACCGTGTCGTTATGGATTCGAACTCAACATACATTTGTGTTGAACATAATATATGTTAGTTCTGTGGCTGGAGTATTAGATGTGTGAAAATGTCCACTATTATGTATTGGTTTTATTTTATACCTTAGGATTGTCTTGTATTATATAAGCAAGATTACTTTTTGTAGTGTGAAAAAGCAGAAGAGTAGCGTCCCAATTAATCAGTGTCTGCAGTTTTGTTTCCGCATTTCGCCTGCAACTCTTAATTCACGCTCAATTTCGTCTCATTTTCAATCTCAACTCTCAGAGAAACTTTTGCATTGTACCGAACGTAGTGCAGTTGGCAAACTATAACGACCGCTTTAACAAAGACACAGAAGCACTAAACAAACTCTCGCCTGATGAGTTTTTGTGGAACTTTCTAGGGAGTTATACCGCAGGTATTGAGATTGTAAAGGGGAAAAATCCAGGTTAAGTTCAACCTCTCACTTCGTTTGACAAGCCAGAGGTTCTTTTTGCGAGCAGTAATTAATGTTGACCGACTAGAGGCTTTATTTTGTTCTGAGTTTTGTTATCGTGTTTCTTTTATTGGCCGTAGCCATTATCTGCAACTTTTTCCTTCTGGTTTCGTTCGTTAAGCGAATACTGTGCAATAAATAATGAAGCACATCGGTTGATCTTTGGATAGTTCGATGTCTTCAAATAAGGTTTCTTGGAATATTGTGTTTACACGTGTGACCTTCACAGTTTTCGAGATTGTTTAACCGCTGCATATTGAATCATTCTTCATAGTGTAACTTTAACACTATCATAAAAACTAACATATTTTTATATGAGAAAGAAAAGAAAGAAATAGCATCACGACTTTAATTCCTAAGCACAATAGATATCCCCTCCAATTTCTTAGTATCAAGTCGAGATTCTTCGAGGATGTCTAAAAGGGATAGTCAGAGGTACGTCCAGATAGTACATTTGGTACATACCCACATTTTGCAGTATTAAGTATTCCATGCGTGACAAGTTGCAAGCGCTGCTAGAATACCAACTGGTTTCCTCACGACGTTTTGCTTCACCGTTTGAGAGCAATGACACTCCGCTCATAATTTTTTCAAACGATTTTTTTTTATATTAGAAAGATCAGAAAATATCTTTGCATAACAAGCATTGTCACCACAGAACGTCGATAAATTAATTAACGAGCCACAATCGCAAGGCATCTGTGAAACCATTATCACGTTTCATCCACCACCCCATTCTTATCAGGCTAGACGCTCCCAAAATCAGCTTTTCGTTAATTGAGAGGTGGTTTATCTGACCTTGCGTCGACGTGAAATTGACCCTAAGGGATTGTTTGTGTATTGTTTCATCCACAATAAAACTTTTAAATACTGAAAACCACATTATTTTGTAGCAGTAGAGATCTTGAACGGCACACCTGTTAACCCCTAACTTAACCTACCATCTAACACCTGTATTCTCTAGATTAATGAACGCTTAAACCCTGCTCCTAACGTGCGTGACCTATGAGGCAATGCTTCGCTAAAGTAAATTATTATCTTATTGATATCTTATCAGGTATAAAAAAAATAAGACTCCACGGCATTTATCTATATCTATACTAATATAACAAAGAGGAAAGATTTGATTACTTGTTTGTTCGTATTGAATAGGCTCCGAAACTGCTGGACCGATTTAAAAAATTCTTTCACCGTTGGGAAGCTACACTATCTCCGAGTGACATATGCCCGAATACTCAAACGCAACTTAAATTGAATCTCGTCTCAAGTGTCGAATTTTTGACAGACTTCCATTGCAAACTGTCAAAAAATCGCTACTTGAGACGTGATTAAATTCAAGTTGCGTTTGAGTATTCGGCCGTTAGGCTGTTATATTAAAAAATATGGATCCTTACTAAAACCCAAGCGAAGCCGGGATGCGCTGCTATTAAAAAATAAAGTAACATAATTAGAAATTAAAGCTTTCAAGATATCTGCATACAAACTGTAAGGAAAAAACGAAACGTAAAAAGCTGACAGAAAACCCAGAGTTCTAAGAAATCAACGAGCGAATTCAGATGTGAAGACTCACTCCGAATCATGAATAGTCCGACCGTGAATTTCCCGGATCTTGCAATTCTTGCGAATGCGAACAAACCGTAATGTAACTTTGACGTTGATCTGACGCCGGATTAATTTATTAGGTCGGCGGCCGAACGGCAGCCTCGAGTGGAAATTGACTTAGTTATTAGTGTCATATTTTCCTCGACATATGTCTGAAAGAGGGTTCACTATTATGGCCGGATTCTTATTGGATAAAATGATAAGTCAGCCCACGCTTACTGTATTTTCATTATCATATTTAGATGTTTTTGACCGTTATTTAAGCCCAATAATAAAGTTTACCTGACTATATTTTTAGATGAAAACCCAAATAGTCAATGCAAAATGTTAGTATTGAGTTTTGACCTTTTTTCTTTATGGCTATCAGACACAATAGCCAGTGTGAAGTCAGTAAAAAAGTAAAGTTGGTCGTTTTATAAAGCTCATGGAATACATTTGCGTTCAAATCAGGATGTCATAGAATTACACGTCCATTTATTGAACTACTCGCTTTAATACCACCGAAATTACGCAACAGAACTTAAAACATTAGATTAGAGAACATAATATTACTGCTTACTTATAAAAATGTCTCAAAAGATAAACAATTCTTAAAGTATTTCCATCTCGTACTAAAAGGTAATGTCAAAAATGAATCCTGATTTATCGTATTTTGAAATATCGTTATCAGACAGATATGTTTCATAAGCATATCTGTCAGAATTATTTATACCTCCACAAAACAACGTACAATCAAGCGCGCTCAAAAATCCCGCCACGTCCCACTCGTTACAAATCGCTGGATTCGCCTTATCACATACGAGTCCCAACAATCGGCCCTCCACAAAGGTCGTGGAATGAAAAAAAAATCAGTGCTAAACAGTTTACGGGGGACGTGATCGAACGTAATCTGGAACGCCGCTGTGCCATTTCCGGCCAATTACGTGACTTAGTGACTATCAGGAATATGCCCCGGAAAGCCGGGGCGCCTACGAACAATGAGGGTTAATTATATCGTGCCTAAGAAAAGCGGATTTCAATTTGCTAAGTAAACCGAGCAGCAGATTTGCTAAACAAAAGAAAAACCAGAAGGAAACCAATAGGTTTGGGACTAACAAGTTTTATTAGATTACTCCGGGATTAATTATTACTTACCTCCGGGTAGTAATACTACTTGCCTATAGATTACTATTTAGTGATATTACAAATCAGTACCTAGAAATCGTTGTCAACGTTATTTACATGACTCAAAAATAGTTTTGTTTTCATGCTAGCACGCGACACGAATGAACATAACTTTTTAACTTAAAACCCTTGTGTAAAAGCGTAGCGTAGCGTATTGTGATAGTAAAATTAGAGTACGGTCAAATTAAGCACCCTTTCCTTTTTTTTTAAATTCGGTAGAAAACCAAATATAGCACAGTATAGGTATACAACGCTACAGCAATGAAAAATGTGTTGGACGAAATCTGATATGTAAAATCGTGTTATCTTCAAACTGGATGTAAGTCCGGTGGGCAAAACCAGCTTCAATATAAACCACGGTATTTGATAATTTATTTGTGGCACGTAAGACCTTCCTATCGGCAACTTGCAATAAGCCATAGCCATTTTTTATACATTTCACTTACTTCAATAGGTAAAAGTTCTCATTAATAGCAATAATAAAAAATACTCACATACATTTGCAACGCCATCTAGCCCAAACGAAATAAAAGTCTAAATTATTGTTGGCCACTACTAGCAGTTGAGTCAAGCAGCGGGAAAGGTAAAAGAGCATGTTTCTCTTGCAAGTTTGCGATGGAATACCACCACAGTACGAGTTATACAACCGGCCGGCTGACCATCAACTTAAATTCACGCCCTATTTGTGAAGCCCGTGAAGCGGTCACAAGAGTCAGTCAAAGCTATTTATGCATAGCTGACAGTGCACTTCCATAAAGCAACTCTAAAAACTTCAGAATTCAGCTGTTTCTTGATTTAGAACAGTCATCGTTTTGACAACAACTACGACCGTAATTCACGAGGTTAATTTACATAATAGGCTCACAGCTACCGCAAGGGCCGTTCAGAGCCCAGTTGGCGCCGACTTTCACGCCATTTAAATCACACTCCCGCAAACTAATTTTGTGCGATTAAATTTCAAACGCACTGGACGTGGCGCAACGATGTCGCGGAGAAGCACAATAAACTATATATTTCAAAGCAGAGGAAGTGCCATGAATCAGTTGGGCGCTGAGCGCTGCATGCACACTTTATGAGTGCAGTTGATGTCTCGTTGCATAAATCGTCGCGGATTGTGCCAAAAACAACGTGACCTATAATTCCCAGTTCGGGCTAGTTTCGGCCGCTGTCCGAGCGGCGAAAATGCAGCGTGAAATGGAACGGTGAAGTTTAGCAAACACGTTCCGTCGCCATCACTCGCGTCAGCCGTCTATGGCAGGAAAGCAAAGATTTACACGCTTTGATGCCTGGGTAAATAACAGCTGCCTGTGGTTGAACTTATGAAATCATAAATTGACTGTTCAAATTGTAAGTGCCTTGTTTTTTGCGTTTCTATTTTAGAAATGAAAATAAAAGATCTTGCTGGTTTCTATACATACTACTTTTACTATTAACATATAATATGGTCGAACTCAACATCAAATTTGAATATAAGATTCTTACTGTGAATACCGAACACACAAGTATCTACTGTGGCTATAAAATAACGTAGTTTAAATAAGTCATTTACCTCTGGCCGTGCAGTCGGCTACGAGACCACCTGTAGCCAAATATGAATATGAAAACAGTCGGTTCAAAACGTGTCCAAGCACAAAGCGTACCTTTTTACCGACACAGTCTGAAATTTCGCATTTCGACGCTATTCAAAGAAGCTCCAGAAATGCAAAGAATGAAACCTCACAGCCTTGACTTCTTTTCCAAGAAATAACTGAATAATATACTTATTTCTATTCTTTAACAGAAAGAATACAATGAAGACGTATTATCAATTCAACATGCGTAAAGGTATCACACGAAGCAAATCAAATTTTATTTTCGGAATATTTTTTATTTCAAAATGTAACATTTTTAATATGTCAACTTTATAGGATTTCTGCCGTAATCACAAGGAGAAATATTATATTTCGCTGATGTAATAAAGGGTCGCAGGATGAATGGCGCACACAAAAGTGAAAGTTTGATATATTGGCGGTTTGGGATTGTAACGTTTACGAAGAATGTTTGTTCCTTTCAGGTGGTAAGTTTTAATGATAGAAGTTTAAGGTGAAACTAGCCGGCAACTTTTAATTATGCCTGCTATCCGCTAGGGCATCACTATAACTGAGTTTTGAACTTTTATAATGATGATATGCTAGAAACTCGCTGGAAAATACTTTCGTGGAAACTCAGCGTTGCTAAAACAGTTTAGTTCTCTTAAACTCCTGAACAGATTTGAGGGTAGTTTTATTTAATTTGGCGTGCCTAACGAGAGTTGCTCGTTTTCAGGGTTCCGTGAACCCTTAAAGTTTCATACTTTAACTAATTTTACACTAGAAAGAAAGTCTACAAATTAAAGTAAAATTTTGTTAGGATTGTTACATAGGATGAAGACATTCTATAGTTACTTACTACTACTTGAAATATCTGTTGTAAGTTCCAGGCGAATATCAACAAAGATAGAATCTTCCACATAATTAAGCGAATTCACTCAACATGATAATCCAGAAAAGATTAACCCGCGCTACCACAAAAAGGCCAATTCTGTGCCGCCCGACGACCATTCAGAGTAAATAAACGTTTCGTTATTGGTAATATTTCACCAGCTTGTGCCTTATCATCGTCGGTCTATACAAAAATCGAACTTCATAATTTATCCATGGAAATAACCAGTCAATTGAATGGGTAGACCACGATAGGCAAGATTAATGATGGCAGAAATATGAAATACTTATTGGCGTTAGAGCATTATTGGGCTGTGTTGTCAATATGTTATGCGTTACTGGGGATTTGTCAACTGTTATATGGAAATAGTTCAGTGTGTTTTATTTATATGAACCGATAAATTAGGGTGGTAACGCGAATTTACTTATATGGTAAGCTAATTTTGATTATAAACTAGGATTTACCAATTTCGACTTTATTGATCAATACTAAACAAGCAAATTGACTTATTACGTATGTGTTGGTTTCATTAATTTTTTATTTTGTATGTTCATGAACTTACCTATGTGTAATCACCTGTACCTCTGTATACACCTTTTACAGTGTGGTACATATACTTATCTTGATTCTGCTAAATGAAATATCTAAGTACTGTGTTATTTTGTACAAGATAATACATAAACTGTTACCTATCTATAGCCTCCCAGCCGATTTTGTGGTGTCTTTTAGAGTTGTGTGTTTATTTGAGTGCAATAAAGAATTAAAATAAGAAGAATAAATACCCAAACCGTAAACTTTTACTTGAAAGCGGAATCCAACCCCATTATTAACACTTTAAGAACTCGTTTCTCGCTGCTCTATAACACCTTAACATTCAAGCAACCCTTGTAACTTAATTATACAAAATAATTAAACAAAACCCAGTAGGTACTAGATGGCAAACAGATCGAAAACAATTGCTGAGAGGACCCTTAAGTACAAACTTGAATTTCATACGGGCGAGCACTTGATATGATAAACTTAACAAGAGCGCCCGACTTCGAAATTTCCGTTGAATATCAAATTGATATTAAAATAGCGCCAGAATTTTAAATTAACTGTTATGTACTTCTGGATTTTTTTTATCTCAAACTTGTAAAAG
Organism: Electrophaes corylata; assembly: GCA_947095575.1. Classification (NCBI taxonomy): domain Eukaryota; kingdom Metazoa; phylum Arthropoda; class Insecta; order Lepidoptera; family Geometridae; genus Electrophaes; species Electrophaes corylata. The sequence goes on along the minus strand of OX352715.1, from coordinate 8,518,618 downwards.
AGGAATTCGATTATAGGAATATAAATAAAAATAAAAAAGTTTTAATTTATTAGTGATCTATCTGAGAAGTACCACACGCCTATTTCTGGTACCAAGTAGCTCGCTATGTTTTGGTTTAAAGGGTGTGGGGAGGAAAATACAGACACATGAGACTTAACACATGTATAACTCAGGATAATAAGCACAGAGCACTCCATCGTAGGGCACGTTCCTAACGAACGTGACCTAGGAGGCAATGCTTTGTTATAGAAGATGGTAACCATCATCATCAGGGCCATAAGCTTATTTCATCAGTAAGTTGATTAAAACTAACTTTTAAAGCGCACTAGCCAAAACACAACACAGTACAAAGTTTTACTAGATAAGTACATCGAATCTCTCACACTCGGTAAAGTGGTTTTAAGGCTACATTATAACCTCCGTCGTGGCTTATAAACTGCTCAAGCCGAGACTATAACGTTCATTAAAGCACAGTTTTTTTACGATGAAAAAAAATACTAGAGTTCATTAAATGTAGTATTACTTTGTAGTCGTATTTATTTTATACATCTTGCTTATGGCACAAGCACATGGCTCACCTAATGTTAAGTGGTTACCATCGCCTATAACAAAGTATTGCTTCGTAGGTCACGCTCCGTAAGAACGTGCCTTACGATGCACTGCTCAGCGTCCCTCAACTTGAGGCATACAGGTGTTAAGCCTCATGTGCCTGTAATTTCCACCGGCAACCACACCCTTCAAACCGAAACACAGCAAGCTGTTTAGCGGCAGAAATAGGCATGGTGGTAGTACTTCCCTGGACGAGCCCATTACAAAGAGCTCTTCTAGTAGTAGTAGTAGCAGAGATCTTTCTGAAAGAGTTCGCTCGTATGCATTAGCGTGTCTCAGATTGACGAAGGCAGAGCAGTGCTATATCGGACACACAAGTTTAGCTGGTCTGTTTCAAACGACCAATCAAAGCACACACCATAAAAACTTTTTACTATTAAAAAGAAATAGAAATACAGAAAAAACCTTCACGACATGAATCCCCAAGCACGGTGGATATCCTCAGATATCTTATCCTAATTAAAGTTATGGATTTAATTATTCACCAAGTAAGTACTATCAAGTAATTATTCTTCCAATGTGTTAATGTTTATTAAAGGTTCATTAATTATAAAAGAAAATTATTTCTTACGTGGGTAGTGCCACGGGTAATAGTGTTATCGATGTATTCGCAGAAAATTAAAAAAAATCTATAACAAGCTAAAAAAGCCAAGCGTTTGTGTCAAGGGAATAAACGAACATTAATCATATAGGTCAATGAACCACATAGGCTTTGTTCCAAGACAGGCCAGGCCGAAACATCCCGAAACATGATTAAACATTGAGAATGGTTAGCAAGTAAGCAACTCCTTGGCCCCCGGGTCTGTTTATCTTGGGCACACAGCCTACCGGCCCGAGCACCGGAAGTTCATGAATATTTCTCAGCGGAAAACTTGCGGGTACATCGCAATCACCAAATGAATAGGCTAATTATTTTATAATAGAACAAAACAAAAGATTACCGCTAGGAATTTTAATGCGAGGTAATACTTTGTTCTTTAATTAACCTTTCGAAAATATATTTTAACGTAGGTAACTCTTTTGTCTTACATTTTGTTTTATCGTATATAAAGGTCACTCGTATAATATCCACGCGGTTTTACATAAATATTTATTTTATACATAAATAAATACTGAAACAATTTTTTTAGTAAATTCATACATAGAACAAAAAATATTATACAGACTGAGTAATCATTTCGAGGATTTTAGAAGTAGATTGTTTACAACCCGTGATTTCATAGAACCGTTATTAAGTGTCATGGGGTTATGAATAGAACCATTATTATATAGAATAAGAACAACAAACTACTAAAAATGAAATCTTGATGGATAACGTGACAACACGATCTACAAGCACGATCGATTTAATATCTCCGTGCAATCGATCTGACATCATAACTTGATGCAGTATCAAATATCAGAAACAATGGTGACAGTTGAGTAAGTTATTCTATTGAGCACGCGCGGAGAATCGAATTTACTTCATTTTTATCTGTCTTATATAGGGAACTAAATTTTTCTTATACAGGCAGTAAGATATCGGTATTTTTATTACTGCTTATTGTTTTATTCAGGGTATTGGTAGTACTGAATCAATAGTTTATGACTAAAGTCAAATTTATGCTTGGTAAACCGTTTTTGTTAAAAAATTGTAATAAATTTAATTTTATCCGGGTACGGTGCGAGCAACACCAACGCCGGAATAGCCAAAGTCATAGCCTAATTAATACCTTTCAAGACCATGTTACAGCAAAAACCAGACCAAGCCCTAATTAAAAAAAAAACTGAAAGGTCAAAGTGAACTCGTGAACATGATTCGTTTAGCTTAATCTGATACCGCCTAAAAAGTACTTGCCTGTTTTTTTAATACTGCAGTGCATAGCTTTACTAGACGCGCGTTGAATATCTAAGTGGTAGCAAAACAACTAACCCCATGGCCTGTACCACGTTGGGCGCCAAGCCGCAAACTCTCTTCGATAGCCTTAACCAATCAGCGCATAGTCATAAATAAACAACGAACCACAGAGTGTTCTGACACCAGTCTATTTTAAGTGTGAAAGGGTGCATTAATGATAAGGCATCGACACAAAGTTGAGACACCAACTGTGAACCTGCAAAGTTGCGGATAACTACAATGGTAACTCGGAGACAGCTGTTGGAAATAGAAAATAGTGAATGCAGAGACAATTCTGTGATTCACCTTGTTTTAGTTTGAAAAATAGTTGCACAATCAACAAACTAAAACGAGCGATGCAACTGCTTTTGGAACAAGCATATGGTCCACCTGATGTTAAGTGGTAACCATCCCCTTTACAAAGCATTGCCTTATTGCCTACGATTCACTACCCTGCGTCCACCAACCTGACGTATAGTGGTATTAAGCCTCATGAACCTGCTATTTCACCGGCACCCAACCCCTTCAAACCGGAACACAGCATCGCGAGCATCCCTGCTTATGTCACACTGAAAATAAAAAATACTAGGGGCCTGTATGGAAGCCTACTTACTATAGAAGTCTAACTAAGCCTATGTCCGTCGCTACAGAGCAAGCTGTCTCTATGCCAAATTTCATCTCGACCGGGCCTGTAGTTGCAACAAAGAAACAGACACTTTCGCATTTATAGATTGGTGTGAATACGCAACTCGTTCCGTGCAAAACAATTTGCTTCGCTAATTTAAATAATCTCCACACCATGAATTCATCAGTATTACAAGAACGAAGGTGATGCCACATAAAACTATGAGGAAACGCAGATAATTGCACGCTATACGGTTCTGATAATAACATACCACACATAACAAAGATTATTCGTTTCCCTGAACAATAAGGAAGAATTTTCTATATCACCTAATAATACTAATTCAATTCCTTTGTATACGTCTATCAATCTTATGGCACATAGCGAGAACGCCACTCTTCCAGATTTAAGGCTTTGGCAAGGTTACCGACATCTGTGACTTATGGCAACGCAGTATGTCGACAAAATATGATATTTGCTTACTTATCGCTCCATACGGAACACGCAGACGTCAATTCTGGTTTATTCTTCCGTTCAGGTTACACCATCATTTATAAAGCCCGTGGAATCGAGCCACCCTCGTACAGGGCTGCTAACCTTTCCTGGTTTTATTGTATTTGAGAGCCAATTATGTGTGGTAAACCCCTTGAGGTATTTTGAGCTTTTAAAAGGTTTTTGAGAAAGGTTATTCCAAAACGGTTGTGTTATGTTATAAATTGGATATGTTCAAAAATAAGACAACGTAGAAATATGTAAGTAAAAATGTTTTTTTTACGATTTGCTTATGGAACAAGCACACGGCCTACCTGATGTAAAGTGGTTACCATCACCTTGCGTCCTTCTACCTAAGGCATACAGATGTTAAGCCTTATGTGCTTGTAACTTCACCAACACCTACACCCTGCAAACCGGAACAGCAAGCTGCTTAGCAGTAGAAATAGGCATGGTGATACTACTTCCCCGGAATAGGAGTCAGATAGAGAGCCTCCTTAAATATTTATTTTATTCTGCTTTTTAGTATGTGTTGTTATAGCGGCAACATAAATACATATTCTGTTAAAATTTAAACTCTCTAACCATTTATTACTAGTGACAGACGAACAGACAGCGGAGTCTTAGTAATAGGGTCCCGTTTTACCCTTTGGGTACGGAACCAAGTTTTCCTTCATAATTTCTGGTATCTATACCAATTATAATAACCTTTGTCCTGACTGATCAACTGACTGACTGACAGACATAAAGATAACACACATCCTAAACCACTTGTCGTAGAGACTTGAAATTTTCAGGGTATATGTTTACTGGTGCGTAGAGGTGTACGAAATAGTAATTCCTGAAAATCCCCCTAAGCGGGTACAGCGAGGGCTGAAGCTTGTATAAAAGTGACTTCACGCGGACAAAGTCGCACGAGTTTACGTTACGTTTGTATGTGCGTTTGTCTTCCACTAGCCCCTTAATGCGATCTATGAACTAGAAGCTCTGTTGTTCGCATGCATAAATGAACAATTAAGATCATAGATTAGATATATTCAGCTGTCAGTTCCGTAAGCTAACTCAAGTGACAGGCGACACTGAAGACGTGGTAGCCCTAGGGATCCATCTGTCATATTGAGCATTAAGTATATAATTATTTGGTAACACGTACAAGACGGGAGGGTTGTCACGCGATGTGGCGTGTCGTTCCAGTCACACTAATGAACATGTAATTACTTCGCCGCCTAGATCAGGGTTCATACACAAATATTATGCTGTATAAGGCTGCTTGGGGTTGAACAAACATTGTGAATACTTTGTATTGCTTTGAATAATTGATCAAAATTACCTCTATTATAAATATTTTGTCGTTTACTGGCGCCTGCTCGAAAATGTTTACACGTAACAAAGTAGCCTTAGATATTTTAAAACCAGCTCTTAGTGATCTTTAAGATCCTTAAAGAAGATTAGACAAGAATAGGAGATAATATTTTAAGAAGACTCATTATTAAAACATGTTTGAAGATAAATAGTGATACATCAGGTAATAGGGGCAAATTGTCACTGTTAAAGTTTAGAAGTATTGTTATAACCAATCGAACGTTAGAACGATTTGATTTGAAAGATTTTTTGGCGAAAATCTTGATGTTTTCTTACGAAAACAGTCAACCCTAGCAAGTTTAAAGCAATACAATTTACTGGTAGATACAGATGTGACGGTAAATTAGCAGTAACTAATTAACATGACAAGTGTCAACTAATTGGTTCCGATCCTATTCCATTCATGCTACAAAATCACGCATTTAATCTGGTTTAGTGATGTGTACCTACACCGATGCTTTTCGTAAATGTGGAGCACAGAAATATAAAATATTTGTGGACATTTTTACACAACATCATCTAGATGACTGAAAGAATACTTATTTACGTTTTTTTTTACTTAGTTAATATAATATAACACCCAGACAGAGAACAAACATCTATGTTCAACACACAAATGTTTGTCTTCGGTACTTAAGTATATATAGAAATGTACAACTGTTAAGTTCTAAAAAAAATATTATTATTATATTACTACTATTTTCTTTCCGTATCCGAATCATACACCCAGAAAATTTACCACATCACTCTTCAAGTCGCGCGTTCAATCAGAACAGATTGTCGTGACTTGATTTGCTTACACATAGTGATTTATGCTTTTGAATTACGTCAATCTCTTGTTTGTACAGAGGAACCGTGACTTGCCGTATCTAAATGTTTTTAAGAAACTGTTGTTGAAAAACCTCTTTCATAAAAAATACGTTTTAATAGGTACGATTGTCTTCACATTACTCAACTTTATCAAGGGTGTATAAGACGTGGTGGCATTCTGATTTGAACGAAAATGTTTCCCTTTGGTTTTGAAGAAAAACGCCATCTTTTTCTTCAAAAGTAGTATTTTATTCAACCCACTTGACATTGGCAAAATTGTTCAAATGACGGACACAAGCCACAAAAAAAAGTCTCGTGGATTCGTTTTCTGTCATCTTTGGAAGCAACATTGTATTTTCATTTTAATTGTTTTTCTAGTGTTATTTTAAGTTCTGATGGGTAATTTTGGTGGTATTTTAACCATCATTACTTGAGGTCTTAGCACAAGTGTGAACAATTGAAATGAAAGTGTGTTATGAGGCATCCTGATTTGAACAAAAATGTTTCCCTTTGGTTTTGAAGAAAAACGCCATCTTTTTCTTCAAAACCAATGACAGCCGACATTACTTTTTTTACCGACTCGACTTGACTAAGAAATATTTTATTCAACCCACTTGACATTGGCAAAATTGTTCGAATGACGGACACAAGCCACAAAAAAAAACCACTTGTTAAAAATCCTCGCGATGTTTGAATTTAAATGTCATTGAAATTCAAACATCGCGAGGATGTTTAATAAAATTTATGTCCGCAACCACAGTGCTCTCAAGCGGTGAAGGAAATCATCGTTATATTATAAAAAAATAATAATGAGCCGGTACTGCTTGGTACTAAGACATCTGAGGAGATATCTATCTCCCATGTCTAGGCATTAAAGTCTATTTGTTAAAACTTTTTGTAAAAAAAATCTAGTGATATTGAATTAATTAATAAATATTGGCAAACATTTACACAACGCCCTCTAGACTCAAACTAAGGAAAACATACTATCCTTAAACATATTATCCTTAAGTAAGCTTTATTTCAATAAATGTATTTGTATAACAAAACTTCACGCAGACGAAATCGCAAGTGTTTCGCTAGTGTTTGTATAATTTAAGGCATTCAATTATATGAAAGGTTCTAGAAATTCGTGTACGCTTGCAAACTACAACCACGGTCCACCGAACTACAAGATGTAATTTCCCATTGACGAGGAATTCCGAGATAAATCCAATTTGACTCAATTGAACTCAACTTCCTCTACTAAGTGTCTCGACTACTCTGTCTGAGAAGCATTTAGAGTCAAACATACCCGATTCATAGGGTTTTTAATACACACTAGTTTCCACATGCGGCTATGCTATATCAGGTCACAAACTTTAAAGGACAACAAATTATAAAAAAAACTTGTGAGTATATTTTCTGCAGTTATTTCGGAATACTGTGAAAAGTAACAACGTATATCTCTGCATCCTTAAAAACTTTAGCCAATTAAAATATTATGAGGAAACCAGTTAAGTATTGCAACATCGGCGATGGCCTTGCAACCTGTCCCGTATGGATACTAACTAATGTAAAATGTGGGTGGTATGTGCCAAATGTAGTATTGATGTTTTATACATCCTCAAAGATGCTTGAGTCTGTAATACTTGGCACTATGCGATCTGAGGAGATAGCTAACCTGGGAAAAAGTCGTGATTTTTTTTCCTTAGATTCTTTTTTTTTCGGGTTTTGTATTCTAGTTTTTATTTGTTTTTTCATCGTGTGGTAAGAGCTCGCGCAAAATATAAAGGTCTGTGATTGACCTTTGAAGACTAGCCAAAGCGCGCGATTTCGTCTGCGTGTACTTATTTTCATGCAAACTTCAATACCTGTTGTACCAGTTTAGGAGTTGAATTTCAGGAATTCCTTTCTTAGTGAATTTCTTTCTTTCCCAAGACGAATATAGCTTAATATATTCTTATTTCAAGCTTTATATATTTATATTAGCTCTATTTTTTTTCTTTTTAAATAGCTTATTTCAAGTCTCTACGACCAATGGTTTAAGCTGAGCGTTGTCTATATGTCACTCAGTTAGGACAAAGATTCTTATAATTGGTATAGATTGTGCAGTGCGTTTCCGAAAACATTCCCCCGTCACTCACAAGATTACGTGTCCATACATAATGAATCCTTGGACCATACATATTCATTGAGATCACAACTCACTAGACGTAAGCACTGTGTGTTTCTGATTGTCATAATGAAATGCGGGCGCGAGGCGGCGCATTCGGATTTGCGTATTTGATTTGTTTGTCTGGAGCGTCTGGAAGGTTTTCAATTTGTTGAAATGTTAGCAAGGCTTGCTAAGCAAGCTGCTTCTCTAAAGATTTTCAAAGATTTTCAAAGATTACAGAAGACTTCTAAGTATTCATATGCAATAATAAAACTGAATTGGCTCCACAGCTGAGGTTTTTGTTATGTCTTCTGCGCTCTTGGTCGACATAACATAATTGCCTTTTCATATTTTTTTCTAGCATGAACCTCACTATAGGATTTTGTTATTATATTGCAGGAAGGCTTAGGTACAATCAAACAGTAACAAACAAGTAGAATGTTTCATGTCTGTTCTTTTACTGTTTCCTGGAACTGGCGCAGGACGGCGGCTAGATGTTTATTATACTAGAAGAATCTAGTATAGAAAACGTATCATCGTTTTTTTTGTATGTTACTGTTTTTTGTTAGCTTCCGCTTAAGAACTGCTAAGGCACGTGTGCTTCAGAGCAATGCACTGATATCATGCACAATGCATACTCACAGCTACCGATATGTTTGCGTAACACGCCCTATTGTTTTGCGTATTGACTAACGTTATAACCAGATGTTCGCATGTTCAATTCGAGAATTGAATTACATGCCTGTTGTTTGCGTCATCTACACTACAATACCTAGGCATGAATGACTAAAAACACAGTATGACATGCAAAGTATTGTTATTTAAAAACTAGCTAAATGCACGCAACTTCGTCCGTGAAGTTATTTTAAAACCTAGTTTAAAAAAGTAATTAAGTATTCTATCAGCCATCTGGTTCGTATAATACAAGCTATGCTTAGTTGTATGATGTTGTGTAAAAATGTCCATAAAATATAATTTAAATAAAAACACCCCGGAATTCCGTTTCTTAGTACAATACTATGCACCAAGACGAATATACTCTGAAAATTTCAAGTTTACGACCAGCGCTATATTGAAATTATAGGGATATGTATTGTCTATAGACATTTACATGTTACCAATACTGAAAAGTCTAGTGAAACAATTTGCGTATTTATTTAGAAAATATTATAAATAACCTTATTATATTAAAGTCGTGATGCTATTTATTATCTATTTATTTTAACTATATAAGTTGTATTTGGTGTGATTGTTTATAAATTTAGAAGGTTTGCAAAAATTCTGCATAATCTTTAAAATGTGTTAGTTTGAGTATTTTGTATTTTTGCATTCGAAATACGCAAACGTAGTTTATGAAACTAAAGTAAGGAATAGGATAAGCAAAAGGTTAATACCATAATTTTCACATTAACCTAGATTCGGTAATATACAGAAAGGCACATCGTGCCATAAATTCAATTAAAAGCCATTCAAAATTCCGTTTCGAAATCAAACCGACAATTAGCCGTAGCGCGAACGCAAACAGAATTAATTACGGCGACGTTGAATCATTATCGACGACGGATATAACAACTATAATATGCGACACACAAACTATATCTATACCAATAAGAATCTTTGCCTTGACTGACTGGCATATAGACAACGCACAGCCTAAACAGTGGCTTAGGCTAAGCGTTGTCTGTATCCCAGCGACCTGGGTCGTAGAAACTTGAAATTTTCAGAGTATATTCGTTTTGGTAAGTAGAGGTGTACTAAGAAAGGAAATCCCTAAACGTGTACAGCGGGATTGAAATTTGTACAGTGAAATTACAGGCACATGAGGCTTAAGACCTGCATGCCTCAGGTTGATGGACGCTGAGTAGTGCATCGTAGGTGACGTTCCTAACGAGCGTGACCTACGAGGCAATACTTTGTTAGGTGATGATAACCACTTAACATCAGGTGGGCCATTTGCTTGTTCCATCAGCAAGTAGTATAAAAAGAAGTACATTATATAGACATAAAAGTACCCGTAAGTATATGGGTACGTAGTAGTACGGCCAGTACGGCCATTTTACGAATAAAAGCATATATCCCTAATTATCATACCCGTTGCAAGAAATTTTACATGCTTCCTCTGTCAAATAGAAGGCATGCAGCTGACCTATCCTATCTGATGATTATCGCCAATGGCAGAGTTAACTGCCCTGAATTACTCGGGCAACTAGGATTACGAGCCCCTACTGCGGCTCTCAGAAGTCACAATTTACTAAATATTTCCCCGGTTACAGTCAACTATAGACAAAATTCTTACCTAATACGAGCGTGTAGATCTTTTAATGCTGTATCCCGAGAGATTGACATTGATCTATTTAACACTTTTCCTGAGCGATTAAAAACTATATTAAACAATATTTTCTTGTATAAGCATATTTTTGTAGCTATTTATCTTGTATTTTTGTTTTTTGTTATTTCCTTTAAATTCCGTAAATTCGTGTATGTCGTCTACTTCCTCTTTTTATACATAAAAAGAGGAAGTAGACGACATACACGAATTTACGGCAATTTATTTAGATAGCATACATGCTATCTTTTAATTATTTGTGGAAACTTGTTACTGGCCTTCATCATACTTTATATTTCTGTACCTATTAAATAGCTAGCTGTAAGTTTTCCTAAGATTATAAAATAAAATAAAAAAAATTTGCGCAGGGCTCGTCCGGGGAAGTACTACCACCATAACTTTTTCATTAAAAAAATCTGTGACCAAGCAGCGTTGCTGTGTTCTTGTTTGAAGGGTAGGTGCCGGTGAAATTACAAGCACAGGTTAATTAATGCAGGGCAAGGGATCGTAAAGTATATATTCCTTACGTGCGTAGTCAGCGAGGCAAAGCTTTATTATAGGAAAATAATCAAAAGCAATAAGTATTCACGACAAATAGGATTAACTGTTATTGTAATAGATATTATCATAGTTTTGGTAATAATTGAATACAAATACATGGCAAATGGACGCCTCATTGACGGTACATGGTTCCAAAATTCCGTGCCGAAATTGAAATTTACAACAATACCAACATTTCAATTACAGAGGAAATGTAAAATTGCCCAATTAATTTAATAAGACAAAAATTTAACCTACATACACATCGCACCACAAACATGAATATACCGTTGATAACAAATGTAAATTACATCCGTAGTGACAGCGGAATATATCTAATTTCAAAGGTAATTTAAGGCAGTAAATTAACTTGATGTTTCCCTGCTTGGATATGGTAATAACACAATAAAGTTTTTCAATCAGTAAGACAACAAACACAATATTATACTGTATACTCGACAAAAAAATCTTCATAGAATCCATCGAACAATGGTCGAAATCCTTCTAAAAAAAATGGTTTTTGACGTCATTATCCCTAAACTAAGTTAACTAACTAAGCCTATACCACTTTAGAAAATAGATATCTGATAGAAGTATGAATATATTTTTAAAGAGAGTATGAGCTGTAAGGTTTGTGAAGTCTGTGTATAAGAACAGAGGCATGCAAAGGCAAATATTTTTGCTGCGCTTATCGTCAAAGTCAAGTCAAAATGCATTTATTCATTGGAGTCCTTAAGATGCCTTCAAGCTCGGTGAATCTAGGCGCTAGTTCAAGCCTAGAAGAACTGACAAGAAACTTACGGGTTCCTACCGTTTTGTGTGATCTTTTTGACAAAATAATAATAATAATAATAATAATCACTATGGTATTTCTGACGTATACAGACTGTTTCAAATTACAAATACAGGCCAAACGCCTAATACGCACCGAACTGATGTAACTGGTACTACAACAATTCAATCAATTCAATATTATATTTTTGCCAGAGAAGACCCAGGGAATCAGTTCTCGAAAATAAAATAATACCAAATTACTTTGTGGTATTACTGTTTTGTATGTTTTGTGCCGCAGTAATTTAGGAAACAAAGAACAGTGACAACTTTAGGAAATTACCAAAGATTATACGAGAAAATTAGTGATTTATACAATTTGACGAAATCTGTGGATTCGTCGTTTCACGTGGCGAGACAATTATTTGCATGATTACAGAAATATTTGACAAGGAATACAGTCAACGAATAAAGTAGGTAAGTAAATCCTACTAATATTCTCCTCCTAACTATTTAACAAATATGTTAATTTTATAAACCGGAAAATGTGAAAAAACCCTCACACAAACATCGTATATCCTGTAGCTAGCTAGCAACGGTAATGGACTTGCAACCTGTCATGTATTGAATACCAGAAAAGTGCGGGTATTTGCCTCTGATTAACACTCTTAGCTTCGTTTTATAAAATACTAGCGGCCGCTCGAAGCTTCGCCCGCGTGGCAGTTGTTTCCCGTCCCCGTTATTTTTTCGGGATAAAAAGTAGCCTATATGTTAACCCAAGTTATAATCTATGTTTATTCCAAATTTCATCCAAATCCGTCAGCTGGTTAGAGCGTGAAACATTAACAAACAAACATCCATCCATCCACCCATACTTACAAACTTTCGCGTTTATAATACCTATTAGTATGATTATTATAATCGCCTGTATAAAAATCATTTTATACAGAAAAAGTCCTTGGCTTTTTTGAAGTAGTAATTTCAGAAATAAGAAGAGTCTAAGGGATAAAATAACAAACAATGTATATTTTTGTTCGTCGTAACGAGGTAAAGAAGTCGACATCAATAGGATTGTTGATTCCGGAAAACTTACACACGGTAATTACTGCTTCTTGGGATCCCGACATCTCGCTAACGACGGCTTTTACTTACCTGGAAATAGAAAAACCAATTAAAACTTCGACATAAAAGTGAACCAATAACAGAATAATAATATTTTACAAGAGGTCAAAGAGTGTTTTTGCGATGAGGCTGACATTACAAAATCTTCTTAATTCGCAATGAAAAATTTCTTAATATTATTTTGATGATAAAATTATGACATCACGAAATCTAGAATCATATTAAGAATTCGAAAGACCGCGAGAGATTCTAATAAAATCATTATACTTAGAGATGTCACCGCCTCTAACAATAACAAAATAATAGGATCATTTTGCACAACAAGTTAAGGAATGTTTTTACGACGAGAGTGACACATTATAAAATTAAGAGCGTATATTAGAAATTAGAGAGTCCGCGAGGGATTCTAGTACCTATTTCTACCACTAAGCTGACGCTTGCATGATTGGGTTTAAGGGATACTGGTGCCGGTGCAATTATGATACTTGAGACTTTAGAGAGTGATGAACGCAATGCACTGCCACATGGGGTACGTTACAGTGGATATGATCTGACAGGTTATACGATCGCTAAGGACAGAGGTAACCGCACCTGATGTTGAGCCATTAGCTTATTCCATTACTTCTCGAATAAAAAAAGTCGGTATAAGATAGCGCGTATAGTCTGTCAGATACAAGTTTCTAAAGGGCAGCCAGAGTACTGATTACCTATAGTATACGTAAGTATAATGAGTTGAGCGTACAGCCAGAATGTGTCAGAATGTATTACTAGTAACTTTCAAAAATATGTCAATTACATTTAATATTTACACGGCAAATACTCAAAATAGTACCTACGATTAACTAGTTTTTGCTATTAGGGCCGCTTGGAAGTAGAAATTATGAAAAAGTATTTACCTATACAATCTCGTCAACAGATACCAAGATCACAGTTTATAAATTACACAATACAATCACAAACGTTTGACAAACGCTGACGTGCCTTCACTATTCCAAGCAAACTTTGAAACGCTCTGAAGCGTACCTTCCACATTCAGAAGTTAATCAACAATGATCCTAAGTATATTTTATTCAGTAGCGACCTTATGCAACGGACTTTGCACACGGGAAGGACACACGAATGGCCGCGCATAAAACCGGTGTGCACGATGTCACGCGAGATTAAGTGCCGCGGAGTGCACATTTTACTATTGTTTAATACATTACTTATTTCTTTTATTATCTAAATAAATAAACAAATATTTGTCGACATTTTTACACAACATCATCTAACCCCAAACTATGCATAGATTCGGAACCAGATGACTAATAGAACACATATACTTTTTTTTTAATTCATACTCGGAGTACCTACAATACACAATACTTATCTGTACATACAGAGTAGTAAGCAATATTCTGTAATGGAAAGATACACCACACTCTTTGTGTGACTGACTTATAGATAACGCATTCTAAACGGTTGGTCATAGAGACTTGAAACATTCAGGGTGGGTTTGCCTTGGTGCTTAGAGGTGTACTAAGAAAGTAATTCAACCCCTATATAGTTTTTTTATGAAAATAGTTTCACGCTGTGGTGGGTTCGATCCGAGAACAAACATTTAAGTGATGAACATAGATGTTTGTTCTGTGCCTGGCTGTTATACATATTGTATTCTAAGTATGTTTTTACAAAAAAAAAGTATGTATTGCATTTTGCATTGCACATTGCAATACCCATCAGGGTGCATGTACTTGACCTAACCTATCTTTATAACTAAGCTAATAATTACGTACGTGTAAGCAATAAATAAATGAAATGAAAAGGTTACCATAGCACAGCTATGCTTAGCTATTAAGCTATTTATTTATTTACTTTAATAAACACGGTTAAAAACCAATTACATTCATTAAAGATAAAAATGTCAAATAAAAATTAATTAAAAGTTAGCTAATTAGTTAGTCATGCTTAGTTTGGGCTAGATGATGTAGTGTCCCAAATACATGACACAAAAATGACCACAAATACATAGTTTATTTGTTTTTATAGTGCTTACCTGCACTTAAGGAAATCACAAAGATTTTTATATTATCCCAAAAAGTTAGGTAGCGATAGTACCGTATTAGAAACATTCCAAATCTTATTTTCGTCGAGGCATTTGAATCCTCGGTAGCGAAGTTGGTATCGCATCCCCGTATCAAGGGGTAGGTCGTGGGTTCAAATCCCACTCGAGGAAAATAATTTTTGGGATAATATAAAAATCACAAATACATATTTATTATTTATTTATTGGCAATAAATGGCCATAGCTTAAGCGTTATTTCTCTTTAAACAGATTTTTAAAAGTTATACCTGAGTAACTTTTATATATATATGTACTGAGTAAGTCTCTGTGCAAGCTCTTGCTACGACAATGGTTCGTAGCATTTCTCGCGATATTGAACGTCTACTCAAAATCAGACGGGACTGGTCGTGCGTGACACTCAATAGAGGCATTCGCTCTGCTGCACTGATTGCTACCCGGCATCAAAACTGTACAAAGCAAGGGTTCGTTTCGAGATCGTTCTCATCAAGGTGCGCCGTGTCGAAACGTTTGTTCCGACAAGGCAATTGATATCAAATGCGTCGAGTCGTTGTTCCGGAATTGATGTATCAATTCAGTATTATTTATCCTGCAAGTAGTCAGTAAATATGACTATACTAGCAAAACGCGCGCGACTCAGATCGCGTGAAGTTATTTTAATACAAACTTCAACGGGTACACCGTTTAGGGGTTGAATCTCGGAAACTCCTTTCTTCGTACACCTCTACGCACCAAGACGAATATACCCTTACCAGTACGACCATTAGTTTAGGCTGTGCGTTGTCTATAAGTCAGTAATTCAGTCAGGACAAAAGATTCTCGTAATTGGTAAAGATAATAATGACTCTTCGTGACGCAAATTTACTCCGTTGTGTGATATAACCTTGTGTAAGAAAAATTTGGCCGTATAATTAGTAACATTTGAAAAATATTATTTTGTGCAGAACAGCTTAAATATTTCCAGCTTTGGATTTCTGAAAGACATTATGAAGGCGATTGATTTTCCCATAAAATACACAATAAAAAGCTTGATTACATAACAAGCAATCGCACCTGGTAGTAAGGTATACTCCGATCAATAAATCAAACTGTGCTGGTAAGTAGCGAATGGCTTCCGCGACATTTACAGCTACAATCGATTCTGAACCGTATACTATCAATAATAGGGTCTGGTCCTGGTCAGTTAGATTTATTTCCGTACACGATTAAGTGGCGTATCACAAAGTTACAATAACTATGTATCTACGAATGGACACATGTCAACCCTCATCAGGGCAATATTCACGATAGGATCCACTCGAGTCGTCCTTCAGATGAGGGTTCATAATTGGTTGAGCACGAGCTCGATCGAGGATTACGTTTGTTATAGTTACTGTGACGCGTTTGATGGTACTGTATCGGGTTAATGTGACCACAAATGATCGGTTAACTGAATCCCAAAATATTGGAAAGTTATAATCGTATGGTTGGTTGCGTCCTAATCCGGATTAAGAGGATCTATAATATGCAAAGTCAATGACCGTATTACCAGATGTAATGAGTGCTCGTCACGCTGTGGTAGCCCCGGCTTTGAATAGGATCTCTTTTTTACCTCCCATGAATGTCGTAAGAGTAAAAACGAACCAAGAGATGGGCAGTCGAATCTCCTGAGTACTAAACACCGGCACCACGGTCATCAATTCGCTTGCCAAGCGTGGTGACTTTGGCACCACCCACTCCAAATTCATGGAGTGTCCAGTAGTGAACTTATTTAGACTAATGACATGATGGCTCTTAAAACACATCAATATTAAAAGAGACACTTGAAATAATACTGTAGTGAGGTAGGTAAAACAACCAGAATACTCGCCAATTACTTTACTTATCTACATCGCCCATTTCCTTAAGATTCCGAATATCCGATTATTAGAAATTGGAAACTACAGCTAAAGGTTGACCATTTCATTTTCAATCGACAAGCGCTATCAAAATTGATCTGAAAATGTATTCAATACTTCACGTAATAACAGAGACCGCAAGCCATCAATTCAAGGGGAAGTGTGCTTAATTACAAAGCCTACTCGAAACCCCATCCAGTAATCACAGTGCTCGGGATCGGTCGGCACTTCAAAGGGCAATTCGGATATAGGTATCATCTTTACCAAAGCTATTTCTGACCGGGTTATCCACAAGGGCGGACTAGCAGGCGCCAACCGTTGTCGTACACTAAGTAAACGGGCCTGTTACATCTATTCAAGATTATGTGTACAGCGTTGAGGGCAACTATTTACTCATGCATGAGAATGTGATTTAGATGAAGTAGGCTTACTCCGCACCTATACCTCCCTTTCTGTCTAGTAAGTTATCTTAAGAGCAAAAGTAGTAAAACTTAAGCGTCTTTTAAACCTCTGCTCTTGGCATGATTACGTTTACCTGTACGTGTTTACCTTCACCAATTTACCTACCTACCATGAGGAAATGCTAAGTAAGTAACCAAAACTGTAAGTTTCTCGTCTGTTCATCTAGGCTTGATTTCGAGTAACTGGCGCCTATACTCACGTAGCTGTAAGATAATTCTAAGCGATCTCTATGATTTCATCAAGTAAATGCCTTTTGTTTTTGAAAAACTGCTACATTTCCAAAGTCCGTCGTTGCGGGAATCGATTACAAACTCTGTAAATAAATTACTTTGAGATACCTATAAATAAATATTGACACGCATTTACACAACGCCTTCTAGTTCTAAACTAAGCAAAGCTTGTACTATGTGAACCAGATACCTGATAAAATATTTATAATTATGCTTTTTTTGTAAATACATAATATGTATTTTACATATAACACCCAGGCACAGAACAAACATCTATGTTTATAAAACAAATGTTTATACTCGAACAACAAATTTATTTATTTACAGAAAAAACACAAAAAAAAAAAATGTTTGTTTGGATCGAACCACCACCTATAGCGCAGACAAGCATAGTGCTCCTTTAGTTCGTTTCGGTTATGAAAAGATACTTCAATTTTATCTGCAGACTGAAGAGTCAGCTCATAAAGATTTTGACGCCATTCTTGCACTGTAAAAAGCTTGTGCACTGACGAGTCCTCGGCTAAAGACAGGAAGGAAAGCACTTCGGCTGCGAGGCGTTATGACGTGAAGTGTAATTCAGGTGAAGATAAAGGCTTCACGCGCTGAAATGGTACATTTTATGTTCAAGTTTAGGATTGGCAGGCTTTCAGGGCTTTCAGCATTTTCTAAGATTGAAGTTAGGGGAGCAGTTACTTGACAGTATTCTATATTTCAAGAAACATCATTTTGAGGCAGGAAGTTATTTAGCAAAACCCATATTTAAGTTTCTAGACTCATAAAAATATATTTATATTTTAAATAGTGCAGTAGATATGACAGCGCCGCTGGTATAATGCGACCCCGCCTTCTGATCCTAAAAGAGCAGGTTTAAATCTGATCGTGCACCAATGGATTTATTGATAAGACAAAATAACAAACATGTGTGTGATGAACATAGATGTTTGTTCTGTGCCTGGGTGGGTACTATATTCTATTTTAAGTATGTATTTACAATAATATTAATTGTTCAATCAGCTATCTGGTTCCCATAGCACAAGCTTTACTTAGTTTGTGACTAGATGGCGCTGTGTGAAATTTACGTCAGTATTTCAGTATTTAATTTCTGTGGATAGGCCGGCTAAGCTGTGGGGGTGATATAGGTGCTGAGCAAGTTTACTCCATGTAAACCCCATTCTGTCCTAGGCACTATATGAGTCCCGTAAGAGTGAAAAGTAGATTCTTACTCTGTATATCATCTACAATAGATGTAAAGGCTTGTTTATACAGCTAAACTAATGGACAGCGGAATTGCGAATAGCGTACAATACAAACACCACGTTAATATCGTAAGTACAGATGTGTGTTTGTTTATTTGGAAAGCAAAGCTTAAACATCAACACGATCGACGTACTGTAACTGCAGTCTGTAACTAAAATAATATTAACTATTTAAGCAAGTAACAGTCACAGTAATAAATTAAATAAAAGCTTACATTTTTTCAATTTATATACTGACACATTTCCTTCTGTGCTGGGTCGTGGGTTAATCCTCGCCAAGAACAACCGAACCGAATGTGTGTGGTGAACATAGATGTTTATTCTGTGTCTGGGTGTTATATTGTATTCTAAGTATGTATTCACTATCTGGTTTCTATATTACAAGCTTTGCTTAGTTTGAGTTTAGGTGAGTGAAATGTCTGCCAATTCTTATTTATTTTTTCTGTGGCTCAAATATTACATTCAAAATATGCTCACTTTGCATTCATAAAAGTAATAAGGTTCTAATTAGGACTAACGATTAGTTTGACATAAATCCATCACGGATGCGTCAATGTAGGTAAAGTTATGTTAGACTTCTGACCGACTTTTAGACTGACTGACCTAAATACCTTGAGGTGTCCTTCAGGATGTTTTTGTGTTACGGAAAAAGGTTGACTCTTCTATGGCTCGACTGCGTCAATAGATCCCGGTTTTGTAACCCATACTTCCGTATGAGATTGTACGCGTACCACCGTTAACTCCTAACATAACGGAAAAAGCCGAAATACAGTGTCAAGAACGTAAATTCACATGACTCGTGGATTCCGCAATCTAACTTCCAAGTCCCTTTAATCATCTCCGTAGAACTTTTCTTTTTTCTTTCATCTCAACAAACTTTCGCGTTTCTGTAAAGCAGAAAAACTATTCCGCTGTATTTATTGCGGGGTGCAAATATTTATGCGCAGTTCTTTACCCGCACGGCCGAGCAATCGCTGATTTGCTCCTCTCAAGCAGGCGCGCGGCGGTTCGCTCCTTTCAGACGGCCAGGGAAATGAGCGCTCTCCATCCAGGCGATACTTTAATAAGTAACATGAAAGTAGACAGTGTAACAGCCACTTCCTTTCAGGGCGCGTTCAAAGCTTCGAATAGTCACGATTATCTCTTCAGACGAACGAATGAATGGATTCGACGCCCTATAGACGAAGAGCCAGTGGTCGTTTTATCACCATCATCATCGTCAGTCTGAACGAAACAGCTCTACTGTTACTTATGCCTGACAGAAGACTGTAAGGCATAAGTAGTAATATATATAAACAGGGTTTTTTATTTGTTATAGATGACCACTTAATATAAGGGGCTTACCTATCTGTTTGTTTCATCAACAAATGCATGCTTCTAGAGCTTTCAGACGTTAAGTGTGTATTTGTTGGTAACAATAAAAGTACCTAAAAAAAGATTACTTGCAGTAGTACTATCGGAAGAACATTTTTTTCGTAGAAAAAAAAAAACTTAGTCATGCCAAGTTGTTATTTTATACTATGTGAAAATTTATTTTATCTACCTCCTTTTTTTACGTAAAGATATCGCATGTATTGATAACTTGTTTCATAAATCTAGTGAATTTGAGACTGTTTTAAAACTATGATGTAAGAAAAGTTTTGCAAGCTCTAGAGCTAAAACCCAACGATATGTACCGGATGTAAAAATATAGCTACTGAAATCTGAAAACAAATGTGTTTTCTTTTTTATAAGATATACATATACATATATAGCTGTTTCATAAGTAGTACAAAAATAATTAAGTGCTTTCATTAAAACTGTATACGATTACTGTACTGACTGTATACAAAAGTTTAGACCCTCGTGATAATACTTAACAAAACTTTAACATATAAAAGTAAAACTTCACAGAACATGAAAACCGTACGCACTAATATATAAATATAGTTCTAAAAATGATATAGCAGAATGATCAAAACATTATAAATTCAATTTTAAAAAACGAAATTTGAAATGAAAACGTGACATTTTTATTTTTTTAAACTGACAATTACATTTTAATCACTGATTAATTCGATCCTCATCGATCGAAACCTCTGAAAGAACGGTTCAAGTTTTCTGGAGTAGTAATTTCGCACCCTGTATAATCCTCGTAGTCTGAACACACTAATTGAAAACGTGACAGTCACTCGTGGGTGAAAGACGTGTTTTTGTGAATGCTGGGAGCAAGGGAAAGGATATTACGCACAATTGGACGCAAGACGAGATTCGGAGGTAAGGGCTTAAAGGCCCAACTGAGATTTCCTGCTTATTTAGCTGGAGATCGACGGTTGCTAAAATACACAAGAAAAGGAACGGAAATAAAAAATGTATAGTTATGTTAACCGTCACAGCTTATTTCGTAGAATTAAATAATAATAATTATTATTATCTGCATCTATACCAATTATAAGAATCTTTGTCCTAACAGACAAAGACAACGCACAGCCTAAAGTATTGGTCGTGGACACTTTAAATTTTCAGGATAAATCATCCCGATGCGTGCATGTTAGGCATACTAAAAAAGAAATTTTCAAAACTCAACTCCTAAACGGTTACAGTGTTGAAGTTTGTATGAAAAAAACTTCATGTGGACGAAGTCACGCGTAATCCATTAAACATGTAGGTATACACCGAATATAGATGACGACCGATGTGATGCGGCGGGCAAATGTCCGCCTGCCACGCAGGAGGTTGCGGGTTCGATTCCCGCCTTGGGATAAATGTTTGTACGATCTGCTAATATTTATTCCGGGTGTTCTGGGTGTTTCTATATATAAAAAAATTTATATATGTAATGTATTGTATTAAGTATATCAGTCATCTGGTACCCATAACACAAGCTCTGCTTAGCTTGGGGCTAGATGATGCTGTGTGGATTGTCCAGCATTATTATTATTATATTCGTCTAAAATCACTAACATAATAACAATGATAAAAGCTCCGTATAAAAACCGTAGAGACTATGAAACATAATCAAGGTCACCGAAACTTTCAGCCGTGACTTGTACAAGCGATTACAGTGGAACAATTACTCTAAACACGACCATTAGTTGCCAGAATCACGGAACCTTAACACATTAAGGCAGCACCGAATAGCTGATGTCTTTTGGTGCTGTGATATGCAATTTCCTTATGACTAAAGTTTTTCGGCACGTCAGGGTCGTTTGAATATGAACTATGAAGGTTTCGTTGTACGGAACTTTGAAACTAATAGAAAGGAAAAATAATAATCAAAATCAGCATCATCGGTAGCCTACATTTGTTGATTGTTGTTTGATTGCCTATACAATGTTATACTCTGCGTTCGGCGCTGCTGTAGGTTATAGATTCTATTTGTGTGATGAACATAGATATCTTTCTGGGTTCTATTAAAAAAACCTGCTTTCCATAGTTTTGCTTAGATTGGGGCTGGACGGTGTTGTGTGAAATATTAATAAATTTATAGCATTTTTTATCAAAGGCATCTTGCTTAGCATGCAAATTGGTGACCCCAGTATTAGGGCTATGTACTAAGGAGATATCTAACCTCTGTGCGTTACAAAAATAATATTTTGCAAGATCATGCCATGTCATGCATAGAGATGTCAAATCCGTGACGTGCCTCCTTGAGATGATAATAATGTCACAACTACTTTATTTTGTATAAGCTTGGACTGACCTCTACATGAAAGAAACTGGCTGAATGTCAGTTATTATTACGATGTCTACCCACTACAATAGACATATCTGGCCTTACGTGATCATTCAAGCTTCAACTCAGCTTACACGATCAGACATCTAGAAAAATCACATTTTACAATAAAAATAACATTTATTTTTACCCCAAAAAAACAAAATTCATTTCACACATTCCGAAAACGATGATGATCGTAGTAAAATCTGATATTAAAGTCACAACGTGATCGAAATACAACGACGTTTAACGACGAACGTGTCGATGCGGCCATGAAATACAAAAATAATATTTTTAAAGATGAATTATTGCGAGCAGAGAAATCCCAGCGATCCATCAGGACACGACGACAGGAACAAAACGTCGCCGCGACAACACGTGTCGCAGTTTTGGACGAGCTGAACGCCTAATGGCATTCGTCGAATCACGTTGCGATTCCACACATTTTCAACCGACTTCAAATCACATAGTTTCACAATTCAGTTGTATTTTGTTTTTGTTACCTTAAAACTTATCCCGATTTGAAATGATAATATACTTTTAGATTAGGGAAAAAGAAAGAAATAGCATCACGACTTTAATCCCCAAGCACGGAAGATATCCTCTCCGACCTCTTAGTACTAAATGCCTACCTACTCGAGATTCTTCGAGGATGTCTAAGGAAGGTAGTCAGAGGTATAGCCAGATAGTACATTTGGTACACATCCACGTTTTGCAGAAGTTGTGGCTTCAAAAATTTCATCAAAATTAGATTAATAGATAGAAACTATTAATTCATATCGGATTTATAGTTTTTTTCTATTACATCGGAAAAAATGGATATCGTCCGATTGAAACAATATATTCAACGCAAGATGACAGAGTTTAACCCGTATCTGGTGCGGTTCATCTACACACATTTATTTAAAAAAACATCGTATATCAACCAGTATGGTCAAATAACAGCGAAAATACTTAGTTTGTACCATTGCAGATTTCCAAACACTCTTTTCCGGTGTGTTTACTTTTGGTAGTACCTTTCCGGTATGCTAAACATTGCCAAATATGAATAAAAGATATACAGCCTGAGGGCCCAACATTGTAAGTTCGGAATATTGGCAGAATAGTTACACTGTATTTTGTTTTTTATATCGTCATTCTTTTCTATTCCGAACGAACGAGACAAAAAAATGTCAATACGCTTTTATTTATTTGAAAAGGACTGGACAAAAGGCTGGATGGACGTAGTAAAAGTAATAAGCCAAAACACAGCGGCATACCGAAATAGATCAATCTCTGCCCACCACAGTAATAGACCTGCTACATTGGCAAGCAAGACATGCAATGCAATATTGGCAGGCAACCTTGTAACAAGCGAACACTCGAATCTATCATCGAGCGAGAGCAAAAACACGGGCACCGTACGCGACGCGATTAAACATGATGAACGAGCGATGGTAAATAACGAAACGACCTAACTGTTCCACTAACGACCCCGATACCATCCCTCGCATGTTTCATTCCTGAATTTTATTGAGCGCCGATAAGTGTTGATTTTACATCAGTGAATAAATAAACTTGTTTTGTCGTCTACAGTGCGATATCGGAAATCGAACTACCGATGTAACGATGGAGCGAACACCACGTTGATTATTTTTATCGCTTCATCAATTTATTGAAAGCTTTATTCGGCGTGAAATAAAAACAAAGAGAAACCGCAAAGTGAACTCAAAACGAAAAAGTTCCGGTAAAAGCCTTACAATTGTATCAATCAGTTTGGAATCGCTCTAAATAAAGCATAAACCGGCGTAAAAACAGCGAGTGGAAGGGATCGAAGACACAAAAAGAATCCGGAAGTTGTTGAGACTGTAGCACAATAGCACAAAGGAACCACGGGGTACAACAAAAGGGAAAATAGCGAAGTGGAAACTGGAAACCTCACGAAGAATATTTTTCTTCCCGATATTAAACTTCTTAATGAGGTTGGTAAAATAATTGTTGTAACACTAGCAAGGTACGAGGAATGGATAGCATTAATTAATTAAAAACGGGGCGTTGCGGTCTGACGAAAACGTACCATCTAAAGGCAACGACTTCCTTTCTGTGTACACGAATTTGAATGCTACTTTTGCTGCCGTCTGACCTAAAGGGAAACTTTATAATAATATTTTTAGCATACTAGATTTATATAAAATGTTATTAAAGTTACATGATGTTTTTTAAGATTTACCTACATTAGAAATAACACGGTAAAAGTAGAAGATTTTTGTAGAAAAGCTCTTAGTGAATGGCTCATTTGGGGAAGTACTACAACCATGCCTATTTCTGCCGCCAAACAGCTTGCTATGTTCCGATTTAAATGTGGCTTAACACCTATATGCCTCAGGTTGATGAACGTAGAAAAATGCATAGTAGAACACGTTCCTAACGAACGTGACCTGCGAGTTATAGGTGATGGTAATGTCTTTACATCAGGTAGGCATCTGCTTGTTTCATCAGCATCTATAAAAAATACAGTAAGAGTACAATAAAGTCATTGTAATCAGACTGAAGAAATCCACCGCTGGACAAAGGCCTTCTCCATACATTTAGTAAGAACGGTTTGAGCCTTCTTAACCCACAGACTTCCTACTTAACAGTGTTATCAGCCTATCTTGCGTCGAGGCGTCCTACGCTTCAATCAGTTCGTGGTTGTTATTCGAGAATCTTTATTCCCCAGCGGTTCAAGGAATGTATATAATTTTTCAAATACCCTAATCCCGCGCAGGCAGAGCCACGGTGGAGTTATAGTGAATACAAAAAGCCGAAGCGGATAGAATATAAGCATAACGTAAAAGAGGCCGAGTTTTCAAACTTTCAGATCTCCCTTTCATAACTTTTCCAAAGAGCTTTTTTTCCTACCATTATTTTATTATGCCTCATTTGACTAAAAGAAAGTCCGGACGTCCGGGTTATGTGTCGGTCCCTTTATTTAAAATATGTATGTCCGTCCATACGCCGTCACACAATATGGACACATCCCAAAGCTATGTACTAGCACCCTTCCCCGAAAAGGGGTTTATGAATAGTAGGTAGTCTTTTGTTTTTCTGATTCCAAACACAGCCAATTTTGTGATGGAGTAATGTAAAGATGACAGAGCGATACTTGCGTGAAACCACATGAAAAGCGAAATAAAGGCATTTCAGTGCAAATGCACAAACCATGATCTAGATTTCATAATAAAAAAAAATAGCTTCACAACTTTAATTCCCAGGCGCGGTAGATATCCCTTCAGATTTGTAAGTACCAAGACCTACGAAATACTTTGGGGATATCTTATAGGGGTAGCTAGAGTGTACGAATATTACATTTGGCACATACCCACATTTTGTAGTAGTTGGTATTCCATACGTGACAGGTTGTAAGCCAATCGCCGCTACTAGAATATTAACTGGCTTCCTCGCGATGTTTTTCTTCACTGTTTGAAAGCACTGGTAATACGCACATACATTTTTCTATAGAAAAATCCATTGGTACACCGGATTCACTCTCACTAGACCACTAGTACACTTTCGATAGAAAAGTATTTAAATTCGTTTATATGTATAAGTCTAGGTATATTTAGTAGTAGTTAGAGCTCTTAGTGAAGGGCTTGTCCGGGTAAGTACTACCACCATGCTTATTTCTGCCTCCAAGCAGCTTGCTGTGTTCCTTTCTGAAGAGTGTGGGTGCCGGTGTAGTTACAGGCACATGAGGCTTAACACCTGTATGCCTCAGGTGGATGGACGCAGAGCAGTATATTGTAGCGCACGTTCCTAACTAACGTGACCTACAAAGCAACGCTTTGTTATAGGCTATGGTAACCACTTAACATCAGGTGGGCCATATGCTTGTTCCATCAGCAAATTGTATAAAAGAAAAGGTATGTCAGTTACTTGTTTTTAGGGCGCACTGAAAAATATTTTCGTAAAATATAAAACCAGAAAAGCGTATTTCGTAGAGAAACACCAATTTTATCTTCATACACTCTTTCCGACTTAGTAGATTCCTACTCATTCATTAAAGCGGGAATATTTTCTCGCGCTAGGTAACAACATCATTAGTGGTTTCATGTGTGGAAGGTAAGGGGAGGAAATCCTTTTAGAAACAGGGTCGTTTGGTATATTTGTAACTTTATTTAACCAACGACAAAAATGCTGTTTGAAGGGGTTTTAAAGGTTTGGGTGTAATTACAGGCGACAGCCACGTATTAGTATTCTAGCAGCGGTGATAACCTTGCATACTGTCACGTTTGGAATACAAATTACTGCAAAATGTAGTATTTCAACGTGCGTCTTCTTCCGTTCTTAGCCAGAAGGATATTAAGTGGGACATGGTACTAAGAAATCAGAGTTTTTTTTTTTTTTAACTTTAATAGACCATCCTTTGGCTTCAATTTCACCTGATGGTAAGTGACGATGAAGCCGACGATGAAGCAGAACGGTCTAGAAGACACCTATTCACTCTTGCCTTAAAGAGATCCAGATTATAGTGGTCAGGAAAAACAGAAGCCGGCAATGAGTTCCACTCCTTAGCGGTTCGCATGATGATATCTACCGTGCTTGGAGACGATAGTCGTACAGCTTTTTTCATATACGAACGCATTTTTTATACTAAGCAAGGCCTACACTTTTTTCGGTCATAGACCAGGTTGAGGTATGGTGGCCCTAAAAAAAGGCTAAAAATAAATAAATAATGCTGGACAATCCACACAGCATCATCTAGCCCCAAGCTAAGCAGAGCTTGTGTTATGGGTACTAGATGACTGGTATACTTAATAGAATACTATATTACATACATAGATTTTTTTATTATGCATAGAAAATACCCAGATCACCCGGAATAAATATTTGCAGATCGTACAAACATTTATCCCAAGGCGGGAATCGAACCCGCAACCTCCTGCGTGGCTGCGTCGCAAGCGGACAATCGCCCGCCGCGCCACATCGGTCGTCAAATCGTTGATAAAAAAACCAGTAAGGTGAAAGGGTTAAAGTGCACCTCGTATAGCCTCCTTTTTGCGAAACAATACATCAATCTTAGCCCATGGTTATGATAACCCTTAGTATTGGTGAATAGTCGCCTAAGCTTCAGTTCTTGGCACTGGAGCACTGAAACTGTACACAAACACCGTTATCTCGAACCACAGACATGTTTAGTTAGATTTGGAGCGTAAATCGTATTTGGTAACTGTTAGAAATTAAATGGGTTTATTAAACCTCTTTGAATAAAAACTATTTTGATTTGATTCAGTAGCAGAACCAAAACAAAAAGAAAAATAACAGTAAAAATAACAAAAACTAAACCAACGCGTGGCGTTGCGTGGCTTACAAAACAAACCATTAGGCCGAAGGACCATTTGTTACTACTTAACCGTAATTTAGGGAAAATGTCATTTTAAACTTGCTACCTTCCAATCACCCACGCTTAAAAGTCGGAAACTTACCGCAAGTGGGTCAAAGTAAAACTGAACAGTTTAGTTGGTAGTTTGTTACAGAGGATTCATTTAAATAACCCTTTGAAAGTTGCTTGTGTTTCATTTTGTGACGGCGTTTGAGTTCATCTTGCAAAATTGAGTTGGTGTGAAAGTTATACCATCGTTAATTGATTGGTTTGGTAGCTTACACAGTGTTTCATAATTTAAACGAAGGACCTTATCAGCGTTATCAAAATTTTAGAGTTCTGTTGATTTATACAAGAACGTTTATTCTAATTATATTTTCATCTTGAGCTGACACACATACTTTATGTCCTAATATAAAGATAGAGTTACTATTACATTGACTCAATTTCTAATCTTTATATACTACTATACTATACTACTATAATAGATACACCCTGAAAATTTCAAGTCTCTACGACCAGTGGCTGTGCGTTGTCTATATGTCAGTAAGTCAGGACAAAGATTTTTATAATTGGTATGGTTTGCCCTTTCACTCTAGATAACAAACACGTAGATATATAAAATATTCCTACAAAAAGCAGATTCAAGGTTTTACTTTTTATACTTTGTTTGTATTACACGTTGTTTCAGGTACGTGACAATTTGGACCCTAAACTGGAAATAATGATTCCTACGTAACGAGTTTTTGATGTTTTTACATTAAAAATGAGCGCTACATTGTGAAACTTTAGCGTTAGGTCTGAAAAACATGTGAATACCTTAAATTGCTATTCGTGCGTTACACCTTTTATAGTGGTTAGACTTACCTTACTAGCCGTTTTAGTTATCTTCAAGGATCAGCTGAAAAACTACCTGAAAGGATGTTGACTGCGCTATAAACATAAGCATACTTTTATTATTTAAATCTTACGATTTCTGTTTATACCATAAAATAATAAAAGGTTTATTTTAGTTACTTATTTAAAAATATATGAGGCACGGTAGATATCCACGTAAATCTCTCAGTACCAAGTAGTTTCATGATATCTAAGGGAGGAAGTCAAAGGTACATCCAAATATTTCATTTGGCAAATTACCACATTCTGCAGTAGTTAGGTTTATTTATAATTGATATATTTCTACAGTTTACTTATAATTATGTTTGTATTATGAATAAACGGCATACAAACCTATAAATGCAATATACACGTATACAAAAACTGTGGGTTACTAATATTTTTGCATACATACCTTACCAAGTGATTTTCTGAACACGTAGCGCCATCTCTTGGTGAGACTTGGAACTAAAGGCGATAAATATACAAAATGTTATTTCCACGAGCTTAAACTTAACAAAAAAAACGAGATACAACTACGTGTAAGTTATGAATTTGCTTGAGAAAATTGATTATGCTGGATATTAAAACTATTTGTGCGGCCGTACGACTTCGCTTCGCGTTTATTTACGCAATATTTTACTGTAACTCAAAAGTGCGTATAGTGTGACTTACTAAAGGAAACATTACACGAGCAGTATTATATAAAACTAGCGGTACTTCTACGACTAGGCCCACTTCAGGTCGTTTAGAAGGTCGTTTAGGCTTTATCTTCTTTTTGTTTGCTTTGTTTTGTTTCGCTGTCTGACCGACCTATAGACAACGCACAAAATAAACCACAGGTCGTAGAGACTTATATTCAGGGTTCCCATAGATTGATTGTCATTGACTAAGATTGTCATCACATAGAAGCAAAGTCAAAAAGCATTTATTCAGTTACATTCAGGTATCATCTTGAATCGTCTCAAAGGTAAATATAATCACCAGTTCCTTGCGCCTAAGCCTAGAGCTTCATGTTATATTATTAAGTAAAAAAACATTCTTGTACATTCCAAGTCCTCTACAAGTATTTCAATCTTCTACGACCAGCAATTTAGCCTGTGCGTTATCTATATGTTAGTAAGTCATAAGAAATATTCATATTACTGCTACAGATTGTATTTTAAAAACTATGTATCATTTTCTGCTGACTTTACAGACGTAGCATTTATGTAATGCCTATTATTGAAAGTACTATAAATCAAATGAGGACACTTCGGTTAACAGGTCACGTAGGGTAGGTTTGTTTATTGGGCAGACTAGTCTAAAAGCTCTAAGCCTTGTTCAGCTGCCAACTTACTAAAAGGCTAGAATAGAAGTAACTCATTATTATCATCAGCCTGTAGAATTCACTGCTGGAATCAAAGTCAAAGAGCATTTATCTGCAGAGATCATTTTGAAACGTCTTAAAGCTAGGTGAATCTAAGCGCTATTACCTCGCAACCTAAAAGAACAGGCTAGAAACTTAGAGCTGGGATCCAAACGTTTTTTTGTATGGTCCTTTTACAAAAAATAATAATAATGTAAATGTACATAGACCTTCTCTATACAATTCTATAAGGAACTATTCTGAGTCTTCTCCATCTACCAACTTTCCACCGATCATAGCATTGTCGTCGACCCATCGTGTTGGAGGCAGTTTGTCATTCGACGACCGATGTGGCGCGGCGGGCGAATGTCCGCTTGCGACGCAAGAGGTTGCGGGTTCGATTCCCGCCTTGGGATAAATATTGTACGATCTGCAAATATTTATTCCGGGTGTTCTGGGTGTTTTCTATGTACAATAAAAAATATCTATATAATATATGTAATGTATTGTATCAAGTATATCAGTCATCTAGTACCCATAACACAAGCTCTGCTTAGCTTGGGGCTAGATGATGCTGTGTGGACTGTCCAGCATTATTATTTTATTATTACATTATTCGACGACGAAGGACAAAACATTTTGGAGTAGCTAAAACGAAAATTTCATAGATTTCGCGATAACAAATTGTACTAAATCACGAAGCAACTATTGAGGTGATCACTCGGCTCGATAAATAAATTATGAAATAAAACAGTATATATCAATTTATTATTCATGCGAAAAGTGGTTAGATCTATCCGAAAGTAGCAAAGTTTGCAACAAAAACCTTGAAGGATTCCAATTGCGGTCGATTCATAAAGCTTTCCCAGAGTGGATTCAACTAATGGCGTGCAGAGGATCTAGATTAGCTGATGTCTCGTAGAATAAGACTTACGCAGATTTAAAAAGTAATCATTTTACAAGTTAGAACACTACTTTCGGCTTATGCTGACTTGAAGAGTGGTATATAGAATAACAAGGTGGGTCCGCCATAAAATAGGAATCTTTCATTATTATTATATTTTTGCGGCTTTGGTATCACTGCGGCCATATGGCCTATTGTGATAATCTTTCATTACTTCTTGTCGCCGTCGTAAGAGGCTACTAAAAAACGTACCAGGGGATACGCAACAACATTTTTTGCGTACTTCACATCACTTGTACGTACATACATATTACAGTCAAAAAGTATGACATCTAAAGCGTAAATCTGAACATTGCTGATGAGCCAAAAGTCATTTATCCCGGGGAAACAAAGATTCTTACTTACATATAATAGTCTTATAGCTAAGTGAATCTCGATGCTAGTTCCTCGCGACCAATCCGCGAAGAACAGTCAAGCAACTCACGGTATGGTTCTTACCGTTGTTTATCGCTTTTCGCTTACAATTACACCACAACAAACGTTACTTAATTCGAATGCCCAGTTAATGAATAGTTTATTCCGGGAAAACATTTACTGAGCAAATTTTAAACTCTTTTTGAACACTAATTCCGTTTGCTAAGTGGTTTGAAGATTAGATCTTCTTAATAATGTTTGTGGCTCGATAACGTTGCAGCAGCTGGACCAATTTGGATAAACCTTGGAGCAAATATAGTTTGTCGGCTGGAATAGCTTAAAAGGATATTTATAACTGGAAAAATTAAAAGGATTTAGGGTAGAAAACGAACAGGCCTTGGAGAGAAAGTAGCGAATATAAAAAAACTTTTATTTGTTAAACACAAGGTACCTATCGCAGTATAAAAACATCAAGCATCATCATCATTTTCCTGCCCTTATCCCACTTTACGTGAGGTCGGCACAACAGGTTGTTTCCCAAAGATTTTTATATTATCCCAAGGTTTTTTCCCTCCTTTTTTTTGTATAAAAATATCAAGCAAAACTATCAAAAAAAAGGATAATTAAAAGATTAGCAGACACATTAAACCCGTGAAACGAAGAAAGTCGCAGACGCCATCTAGTATTCATGATACGAGAAGTTTTGAGTTTTAGATTTCTCTAATTAGATTTCCCATCCTTGATCTCAAATGCCTTCAAGTACATCAACATTTCAGGCACGCTAACAAATCTATCAAAATTCAAACCCATTTTTCAAGTCAACAGATTGCAGCATGAATAGGTAGTATCTTGTACAAACATTTTCGTAAACGCTTTAAACATACAAGCATCGATCATACCACGAAAGATAATTTCAGAGTTTCGGACGTGCGAGAGACTGATGGACGAGCGAAACATAAATCGAAATTTTTCGGTTTATATACAAATCGTTTTCAGCAGATAGCATACTTTTTCAACAAAATCTAGCAGCCATGACAACTTTATACAGAATTTATGATAGAAAGCAATACAGAGTGTAATAAAAAGTTCGGGAGGTCAACGTTCCTATAATTAACAACTTCAAGAACAAAAAATCTGTTCCATATAAAAGTTCACCTATTTGATTAAAATTTTTGAAAACCATACGTTTTTTCCTTTCACAGTTACCGAGTGATCTTAACAGATTAAATAAGAGTTGTGGCCTAAATGTCTCACTACGTTAACTCTGATGTTTTAATATGTACAACGCGAATACAACGGGAATATAAAAAAAAATATTGCAAACTAAAAGATATGTTCAAACAATAAAATTCTGACATGTAATACAACTCGTCCGCATTCGTAATGAGCTAAGCTGTCACACTGAACGAACGAACGAATGCAGTGAAATACTGGAGATGAAATGGCCACAATTGTTTTTGCGTCAAACGCCATACTGATTCCAAGAAAGAGCCATAAATACTAGACAGTAGGTATGTCAGTATCTAATAAGTTTTGAGAATTTTGACCACAAACTAAAAGAAGCGATTCGATTACCCTACCTGATGGACCGACAATATTGCGTAGGTCTCGAGAAGCCGACGGATTCAGTAAGTTCAAAATTGTTCTGCATGGAAATTGCTTGGCTTTGTGTGGACGTCACCATGCTAATGATGATGATGGTGGATGCCGGCACAATAACATCAATTTTAAACAGAATACCAGTTTGCGTAACTTAGTTACTTAAGGGGCTGCACTATCTTTATGTAAATTTGAACCGATCCTTAATAATTTTGTGTGGCACAGTTTCAATTACTAGCAAGGGCCAAAAAAGGTTTGCATCACTTTAAATTCAAAAAGTTATTCCAGAGAGCCTAGATAAACAAGCAACTACTTTGTTTCCTAACTTTGTACGTATTATATTTAAATATTATAGTGAAGCTCCAGTACGGTTTAAACGATCAAAATATTGTATATATCTTGAATATATTTGTATCTTTTCAATGTTGCATAAATTATTAAGCCTGTATATTGTATTATTTAATTTAAAGCCTTATTTGTATTTCATGCTGGCTATACAGGGTGTAGTAAGACCTCTCTCGAGAACGCCAAAGGGTAAACCCATCAATATGAATAACTTTTTCAATAAAACCAATGCTATCAACGCGAAAAAATTCACTGGCCCGTACTAAAGTTTAATACCTACTAGGCTAAGATTTATGAATTCTGTATTACATCCTGTATGTTGGAATATGCGTGATTACATTCGCAGTTATTGTCAGTACGAAACTTTTTTGAGCATCTCAGTATTTTATTTTAGTCTCACTAATTTTGACCGATTTTTTATGCACTTCTTTATAACCAATGGTTACAAAAACCGTGCGTTTACACTTTGATGCACAGTAGCTTGAAAATCTAAGTGAAACTTTTGTAAGTCAGTACTATATTATGATCTGTGACCAAAGTAAGATTTGTGTTATGACTTTATTATGCGGTAAATTATTGTAGGAGTTTTATTAGGTCTTCAATTAAATTAGCATAGCACGCCCGACAGAGATATGAATGGGCTATTTTAAACTAAAATACTTCTCAAATAGCTTATTTAGGATGAATGTCCAGGAAATTATTTTAGCCTACTTAGAGTTGGAACTTTGTGTTCTACTGCTGTTTGGAGCGGTCACTTTTAAGGTGACTTAGTACACTTAAAAGTGTAGAGCCTGCATAATCGACACCATCTAATCGCTACAACACTTTATGTGTGACAAGGACAACTAGTGACTTCAATATCTATAGGCCAACCAATCGTTTCACTCGTGAACATAATGCTATAGTGAAGCAACAAACGGAGATTTCAAATCAAAGATCAGTGAGAGGTTTTTGGCATATCACGTATTCTCTGATTTCGTGGTGCATCGTGATAGTTTGTAATCAAAAGCTTTTCCTACTTTTGTGTAAATAAAATAAATAAATAATAATAATAAATAAATAAATAATAATCATAAATAAATAATGCCGGACGACCCACACAGCATCATCTAGCCCCAAGCTAAGCAGAGCTTGTGTTATGGGTACTAGATGACTGATATACTTAATACAATATTATATTACATACATAGATATTTTTTATTATACATAGAAAATACCCAGATCACCCGGAATAAATATTTGCAGATCGTACAAACATTTATCCCAAGGCGGGAATCCAACCCGCAACCTCCTGCGTCGCAAGCGGACAATCGCCCGCCGCGCCACCTCGGTCGTCAAATATTGACAAACATTCACACAACGCCCTCTAGCTCCAAACTAAGCATAGCTTGTTCTCTTTTAAATATAGTTACACTGTTACATAAACACTTTATAAATGTACCAAAAATATTTTAGTATTATAAGTATTTTACTACGCAGTTGTGTTCGCGTTGTGGCGGTCACAATGCTTTCTCTTCTGGGTAATTTAACTGTAATTCTTTTTGCGAGATAAATATTCTAATTGAAATCCAAGTTACGAACTTTTTTATATTATTTGCTGGAACAAGCAGGTCGCCCATCTGAAGTTAAGTGATAGCCATCACCAATAACAAAGCATTACCTTGTCGGCTGCGCATGTCAGAGACGTGCTCTACACGCATTGCCCTGTGTCCATCAAGCTGCATACATGCGCCTGTCATGTTACCGGTATACATCAATCACAGTTAACTTGTAAAAATAGGCATGGTTCTACTAAAATTTAACCTATACTGATTCAGAGTTATATTTAAGTTTTTTCCGATTTACTTAACACTTATCGTTTTATTTTGTACAATTCACACAATATATTTATAAATTATAGCCTATGTTTTATTCTGATGTATAAGCTATGTTATTGTAAAGATTCATTAAAATCCACTCAGTAGTTTTTGCGTGAAAGAGTAACAAACATCCATACATTCATACATCCATACATTCATACACACAAACTTTCGCGTTGATACTATTAGTAAGGAAGTAAGAACAACAATATTACTACAATATGACGTCAATACAATTTCATCACAGAAATTACACAGCTTGCGTCATTCTCACTTTCTCTGCCAAGGCTGCTTTTAATTGGCTTTATTATTATTTCGAAATTTTTCCTTTTAACTTTACTGCCTTTGTTAAAATACTTTCTTCAAAGAACAATAACAATCTTAAATTCAAATAACCAGTTGAACACCCACAACTTCTTTTGCGTGGACTCCACTGTACCTACCTACCTACTATCTTACTAAGGGTCCAACTTTTTCCTTTATTTATGAGAAAAAACGATGGAAGGAGCGAATGGAAAACTTGTTTTTTTCATTTATTTATTGCAGAATCAAGAGCTTTTAAAAGAGAAAAGAAATAGCTTCACGACTTTTATCCTCAGGCACTGTAGATATGCTCTCAGATCTCTTAGTGCCAAGTACCTACTCGAGATTATTTCAGGATCCGGGCAAGTGCGAGTCGGACTCGCGCACGAAAGAGTTCTGTACCATTATCTATAATAAAAACGGCAAAAAAATTACTTTGTTGCATGAAAGCTGTCTTAAATATTTATTTATTTTATTGTTTTTTAGTATTTGTTGTTATAGCGGCAACAGAAATACATCATCTGTGAAAATTTCAACTCTCTAAATATCACAGTCCGACAGACGGACAGACAGACAGCGAAGTCTTAGTAATAGGGTCCCGTTTTACCCTTTGGGTACGGAACCCTAAAAACCAAAACAAATCACCCAACATAGTCATTCATTCATTCAATCATGCAAACAGATACTAGCTCTAGCTACATAGTTCTACCACTACTAATTCATCATCATCAACAGCCTGTAGTAGTCCACTGCTGGACATAGGCCCCCATACGTTTCCAAGAAGAACGATTCTGACTACTACTAATTATGATTCTCTTAATCACCTAATCAAGTTCTACTTGAACCACTAACAGACATCCTCACTCCTGGACCTTGTTACCATAATTCCCATCAATATACTAATTACTGCGCACATACATAGTGCTTAATGGAACTACCGTGTACCCGTGTAGGCTGCATTTGCGTAAAAACAGATTATGGCTATCTGTTTTGAATTTACCGATAGATAGTGTTTTTGCAGGCTAAAATGCTGGTATAACTGAATCCCTCACGATGTTTTACATCGCCGTTTGAGCACTGGCATTTGCGCACATAAATTTTTGAACAAAAAATCCATTGGTGCCCGAGTGGATTCGAACCCACGACCTTAGGATCAGAAGTTGGGGTTACTCCCACTAGAGCGCCGGTGCTCTTAAGTGATTATTTATTTATTGGAAAACCAACAACTTTTTTTACACTAAAAATAAACACTAAATTAAATTTAGAGAGCCAATTACAGGTTCTCACGAGTAGGCAATGCAACATACACAATACGTATGAAGCTATAATAAAAATAAGTGATACAAACTAATAGAATGACACTAAGGGTATAAGGTACCTATAGGAAAACATGTACCTAAGTAAAATTGGGCAGTAAGTAAGTTAGGGTTCTAAGGTCGTCAATCATTTGCTATGAAAAATTCTTTGCTCAGCCGCGATCTCACTGAGGAGGCACTGGTGCAGAAGAGGTCAACATCAGCAAACAGGAACCTGCTTCTCACGTGCAGTCAGCTCGTCGAATTTACCGGTCGCCTATTACGCATAATGCAGAGCTATTGATGCACGTCTGACTTAGCATTAGCGAATGACCAACCTGGTATGCATAATACGATGTAGGGTGGTTCCACCTTGATAGTATAGAAATCATAAATTATCGTATGATAAGGGTAATTCTTTCAATACATTTAGTACCCACTTTGACTAGTTTTTTTTTCTTACTTTAATAATGTATTGTTTATAATAATGTATAAGTACTTAACTAGTTCCATTTATTTATAATCTTTTCTTAAATCTTTCCATATAACTGTACTTAGCTGTAAATGTATTTTAACTTAATGTAAGTATAACCTACGCTATAAAGGCAAACCTACGTAACAAAATAGTTTTTAGTTTCTCTCTAAGTGAATTTGTAATTCTTGTGAGAAATAAATATCTTAAACCATAAACCTTATTTATTACATACATACTAAAGAACTTTATTCGCGTAAAGCTATTTTCATACAAACTTCAACCCCCGCTGTCCCCGTTTAGGAGTTGAATTTCAGGATTTCCTTTTTTAATAAACCTCTACGCACAAAGACGAATATAGCCTAAAATTTTAAGTCTCTATGACCTGCGATTTAAGCTCTGCGTTGCCTATATGTCTCACACAAAACGCATTTTTAATTTTCAATGTTGAATGTTGCGCACAATGGGCGGGCATATCGCTGGACGCGATATCTTCCAGACAACCATAAACAACAAATATAAGGGGAAGGCACATTTAGCCTTAATCAGTCCCGTTATTGCAATAGAGGCAAGAGTTACCGTGTCTTCACGATCCACTCGGAAACAATAGAAACCTAATAACATTGAGAACTTGCGTGCAGTAAAGTGGCATTTTTACTTCGTTTTTATCGCAAATTGACGACATTGGCGCGCAATTGAATACTTGTGATGACCTACATTCGGGGCGTAACTCCTTGTGTCATAGGACTCGAAGTGTTTACGACTTCCAGTGCTATTAGTTTAGATGAGAGGGAGTAACGTAGGGCGTTCTTTAATAAAGAGATAGAAATGCGCTTTTATAAAAGACTAGCTGCCGCTCGCAGCTTCGCCCGCGTGCCAGTTTTTTTCGCGTTCCCGTTATTTTTTCGGGATAAAAAGTAGCCTATACGTTAATCCAAGTTATAATTTATGTTTATTCCAAATTTCATCCAAATCGGTCTACTAGTTAGAGCGTGAAAGAGTAACACACATCCATCCATCCATCCATACATCCATCCATCCATTCTTACAAACTTTTGTGTTTATCATTTGAAAACTACTTCTTTGTAAAATCAAAGTGATTATAAAGTCAATGTTTTCAAAATTGAAGTAAACAAGCCGTTGCATGTTCTCTTTATATGATAACCCATGGTGCTTCTGGCAAAAGGATTCCTCCATTACCTCCTAATGATGTCGTAAGATGCGATGAACTAAGGTAATGCACCAGGAGATGAGCCTGAGTACTAAACACTTACTACCTTCTCCATAGTCACCACGCTCGGCAGGCTTGTAAATAATTGGTTGGTTCATCATTAATTACCCTTCTTCCACTCCCTCCCCTGACATACCAGTATCTACGGTAGATGAGTTACGCTAGATGATGGTGTGTCAGGAGTTCATGAGCATATTTTTACCCAGTCATACCCCATTTACAAAACGCTGTAGTACCTGGGATAAGACATAAAAAGCAGTAGGCTTCCTTAGTATCTATACTATTCCTCTTAGCCTATAAGCAGCCTAATCTACAGGAAAAACGATCAAAATCTAGTAGCTGACTAAATAGTCCTAGAAACTTTGAAAATTCCTTCCTTTCGCGGTTTAAGGCTTTCCAATGACTTAGCGAAATGAAAATCCTTAAAGTAATCAGGAAGGATAGAAGCCATGGACGTTCCGCTGGTACGCCATGTAATCTTCCGACTTAAGTATTAAAGGTCGATACGAGCGAGTATTTCTGCCCTTCTCCGTCGAATTAATTTTGATCCATCAGGTAGACTACCGCAACACCATGACACGGGGATATATTCTCACCAGTTCCTCTGAAAGCCCATAGCGTGCATTTTCCATTGTTTCTATTATGAACCACTCAGCGTGTTTAGCTATTCATGAGTAACAAATGGATATATTTGATTTGCTTTAGGAGTCGTATTTTTAGTAGATTCTTAGTTTTAGTTAGATTTAGTAGGTTTTCTCAAGGATGTCGTAAAACGCGATGGACATATGAACGACCAGCAAATAGAGTAGCATCTGCTGAGAACTTAATATCCGTCTGCCAAGCTTGATGATTATGGCAAACCTCTCCAAATAGGGAGGGCTGTGTTCAGCAGTAGAAGTGATAACAAACAACACCAAGAAAACTTTGTAAGGGCTTGTCTGAACAGTAATCTGTAGTAGTACTCCATATTTTTTTTATGAATCTCGGGTAAATATTGTGTCAATTAGCTCAAAGTTTATGTAAAGAAAATCGCTTCTATGTCAAGCTAGATAAGACTCAGTATTATTCTGATGCTAGTCACAGCTGTTAATTCAATTTCCAAGTAGCTGTCGTCACAAATAAGAAACAAAATGTTATGTTATAATTGTAAATTGAGATTTCACCGTCTCGTTTCACAAACTCGCTCTGACAATGTCGGCTCGGCTTTCCAGGAAATAATAACATTTCCATAATATTAAGTGCTCCAACACCTATAAGGCCAGGTTCACATTAGGTCGGAACGACACATTTACCGCCCCGACAAATGTGACAGATGTGTATAAACATATTTCAATAGCACTATTCACATTAGAGGGATCCAACAAAACTGTCAATCGCGACATAGGTATCTGACGTTCTTTCTGCCATGATATACTGTCGGGTTGGATATTATTAGCATACAGCTTTGTATAACGCTGTTCACACTTGTCGGACCGATGTATTATCCACCCAGCCGCTCACAACTGCGAGCCAGCCCACGATAAATGTAGGCACTACAGACAGTGCGAACAGCATGAGACGACACGACATGCGGCCAACGATACTATCGGTCCAACCTTTGTAAATCCTACTTTTCTACTAATATTACACAAGTAAAAGTTTAAATAAAAAATTAAATATTTTTGGACATTTTTATAAGTACAACATCATCTAGCCCCAAACGAAGCATAGCTTCTACAATGGGAACCAGATGACTGATAGAATACTTATATGCTTTTTTTTGTAAATCCATACATAGAATACAATATAACACAGAACAAACATCTTGCTCATCACACAAACGTTTGTTCTCGATGGGGTTGAACCACCTGAGCTATGACGGCTGTCTCTGAGATGAGATGAAATGTTATGATATTTGGATGTTTGTGGCTGAATCACGCTGTAATAACACGAAACCACAAAACTAGTATATTTTTTAACCTGGATTAACATAGGTTAATGTTTATCTTGAAAAAAATACTGAAACAGCCTTAAATGTTGATGATAGCAAAATTACCACCACCACGCGAACGAAGCCTGGGCGGCTGCTAGTTGTCTTTAAAAGATTCGCCAAAAGCTGGCGTCCCAAGAGTAGTAGAACGAGTGACAGTTGTGACAGACAACTAACCTTGCGGCCTTATTTCGCGTGAGATCATCAATCAACTTTAGTCTCGCATTAACGTAATGACCGTCGTCGGATCTCGCCTTATTTTCCCCTTTTTTCGGCAAACTTCCGAGGTGATTCCGTACACGATAGACGCTACCGCAACGGCATTTCCTGATGGAAATCTATGAATGATAACCGCTATTATGTTTCAAGAACACCCGGCATTTACATTTCGACGCGACGATCTATCATCTCTTCTTAGCGGTATTTATTTTAAAGATCCACTGCTGGCATTTTAAATAGATTTCCCCCGACTAAGCTCACCTGAGCTAAATTAAGCTTAGCTACAGATGTTTAAAACCTAGTTAAGTCGGGAAATAGATCTAAATTAAAAGATGCTTCAAGGAGATTGTTGTGAATAAAGTTGTATAGGTATAACTTTAAACAAACGTGGTAAATAGTTTCAATTAAGTATTCAAGTCATTTCAAAACACTAAAATCAACTTCGCACCGGGGCTTACACAATAAACCTCAACTTTGCCTAAATAGGTGAGCTCTCCCAGGGAGTTCAGTCACAGGGAAAATACAAAAGCTCGGTCACTGCAAGTCCCATGATTTTGGTATTCTGTCAAGCAACGTCACGATAATAGGCACACATGTAAAAGTAGGGAAACAAATTTTAGGGTTCCGTACCCAAAGGGTAAAACGGAACCCTATTACTAAGACTGCTGTCTGTCTGTCAGTCTGTCCGTCTGTCACCAGGCTGTATCTCATGAACCGTGATAGTTAGAGAGTCTAAATTTTCCCAGATGATGTATTTCTATTGCCGCTATAACAACAAATAAATATAAAAAACAAAATAAAATAAATATTAAAGGGGGCTCTCATAAAACAAACGTAATTTTTTGCCGTTTATGTTATAGATAATGGTACGGAACCCTTCGTGAGCGAGTCCGACGTGCACTTGGCTGGATTTTTTACTTTATAATATTAAACTACGCAGTAAAGAAAATCAACCAGTAAATTGTGTGTAATGTACGAGCTGTTTCATATTTACCATGTCTCGGCCTAACATTTCTACTCGCTATGACGGAAATTCAACCGGGAATTCATTGAGAAATTTAGCGCTTTATTATAAACTAGGTTTACTCCACGCGGATCGTTTAACCACGTTTAATCTCTAGACTGCCAAAATTCCACACACAATAGATTTTCCATTGTTTTAAGCAGACATGGTACATGAATAAATTTCACATTTGGGCGTAAGCGTATCGTGTTGACATTTGAATTACATATCGTGCCATCGATAACTCAACTCAACTATCAACTCAGACTACGCAGCTAACAGACAAAACTGCTGAGTTTTGTCTGTTAGCTGCGTAGTGTAACTCGGGTGTCAGTATGACGGCACGTTTACGCTACAGATATAAAAATGTATTCATGCTAGGCCTTAAGAACTGTGATTCTGTTTAAAATAATAAATATTTTTAAAATATACTTGTGAACCACACTGAGATTTGAGCCTCCGTCCCTTCTCCGGTATAAAGTTGCATTAACTGCCGCGTCCGACCTATTTGTAACAACCTTATT
Organism: Electrophaes corylata; assembly: GCA_947095575.1. Taxonomy (NCBI): domain Eukaryota; kingdom Metazoa; phylum Arthropoda; class Insecta; order Lepidoptera; family Geometridae; genus Electrophaes; species Electrophaes corylata. The sequence goes on along the minus strand of OX352715.1, from coordinate 8,476,662 downwards.
AACTTATGAAATTACAGGCACAAGGTTTAGCACCTGTATGCTTTAGATTGATGTAGGGCCGTGCATCGTAGGGTAGTTTACTAACGAACGTGATCTGCAAGGCAATGCAGGTGTTATTATAGGTGATGGTAACCACTTAACATCAGGTGGGCCGTCTGCTTGTTTCATCAGCAAGTATAAAAAAACTACTTTTACCGCCAAACAGTGATGCTCCCATTGCAGTGTTCTGATTAGAAGGGTGGCGCACTTTTGGGTGCTGGTGCAGATATTACAGGCACATGAGACTCAACACACTTACGTCTCAGAGTGATGGACGCAATGTAATTACATACTCGTATGTAACGTCCACGGTAGAAGTGCTCTGAGTGGTAATGTTACAGGCAGTAGTAACCGCTCAACATGCAGTAGGTAATTTTCCTCTTCTATCACAATTTTACAAAAAAATAAGTATTTTTGACGTTATTAGTTTCTATTGTACAGCAATTAAGTGTTTTACGATAAATTTTACTTAACGACAGCTAATTATGACCGGCTATAATTTCATATTAACGAGTCGACAGGAATGGTCGTGATAACGTTGCTTTACGATGTTTTTACGTCGACAAAATTAAGTTACCGACACAAAGTCGCTTCGTGTGGCTACAGCGCTTGAAGAGTGGTAACTGGGTAGTAGTAGAGCTCTTTGTTAAAAAGCTTATCTATTTCTTACGCATTGCTGTGTTCCGGTTTGAAGGGTATGGGTGCCGTTGCAATAAAAAGCACATGAGATGTGTCATAGTGATAAATGCACTGAACGTGCTTCATGAGGTAGGTAATTCAACTATTATATATATATATTTGGAGATTATGGCCAATCTGATGATATTATCATCAGATTGGCCATAATCTCCAGACTACGCTTACCGTCATAAAAAAAACTAATGTGACAGTTTTATCACGTTTTGTGTTTGCATCATCACGTGCTCAAGCACGAATGTGTCGATAGATAAAATTTGACATAAATTCTCGATAAAACGCGGTTTTATCGAAATTTATCTGGATTAGCATGGAAATTAGTTACACGTTAGGTCGACAAATTCAAAAGTTTTACCGAATTTATCGACAAGCTGTCCACAACGAAACCACTCAATAAAATAATATGTCGAGAATAGTTCTGTGCGGATAAAATTTGATAGATAAACTCAGTTTGTCGACTGAAGTGTTCCATGATTGCACCCCAGCCAGACATAGTTTTCGTTTTTGTATAAATAATCAATGACGATATTTTACCTATAAGATCGAAAACATACGCACACTGCGTTTTTTGCATCGCCCCTAAAACCGCTGCGTGTAACCGCTCCAGCCCAATGACGTGCTATCAATAAAAAACATACATGCACTATCAAACACGACCGCAATTCGTAATTACTAATTTCAAATAGCCAACAGTATACATTACTCGTGATTATGGATTAGCCTAGTGGAACAACTGAGAGCATTTGGTCATATTAATGTCTGTATTAAATCATGTACCAAAGTTTGCACGGATATCCATGGACGCCCTCGGGCTAGGTTGAGTGACGATTTGCAAAGCCTACTGGGAGAAAATGATTCACGGAGTAAAGCTATTTTTTACTAGGAATAATCAGCTGCATTGCAGTGTTCATTTTTCAGGATGCGGTTGCTGGTGAAATACAGGCCAAATCCAGCAGCGAGTAATATGACTGATGTTGTTAATTTCAAAAGAACCATCACGTCACATTATCCATAATTACGGTTAAATCTATAGTAGAACAATTAAAATCCTTTCGGCCAATAATGTTCGTATTAAATCATGTGTCTAAGTTTGTGCAGATTATGTCTGCTTGCCCGCTTGTTGTGGTCGAAGACCTTGGTAGCGGTATGATTCAGGTGCAGTAGAAGGGTCAACACTAGTTAGGATCTCATTAAATTTCTAGTCAAATGACAAAGATGCCTAACGACAAATATACTGAATCAGTATTGTTTGTGAATCCAGATCTCATAAATATTAGATGCTAGGTCAATGTATTTGAAATATTTAGATCCTATCCTATCCTATCCTAAACATTAATAAAATATTGAAAAAGATGTATGGTGAAAAATGTCACGCGTCAACTAATACAATAAAATCTAACTCAAACAAATACATATCAACTGAAATGTACTACTAAATTTACACTAAATTTTGTTTTCGAATTTTAGGAAAACTTACAGCTAAGTACAAAAATGAAACGTGAAAAATAAATACATGTATTTTTACACGAGAGATTCAGTATACTGATGGCCAAGTTTCAAATGATAAATATGTAGATTAATAGCAAAACACATCTCAATGGTTCCGATGTTTTAAATTAAGGTGATACATGATGGTAACACGATCGCTATCACAAAAAAACAATAAACAAAAAAGTCGATTACGCAAATGACGCGACACACGTCGTGCGACGTTATCCGTATAAAACAAACAGTATCGCATATGAAAAACGCTGCTCGCATTTTGTCGCAATATTTATTCGCGATCCGGCATACGTCATACTGCAGGCAGATAAAAACACGGACAAGAACTCAAAAATGGTTCAGTGTCACACCACTGTGATACCAGCTTATCCCGGTTTGGCTGGAACGTGTAAAACTTGTCAGAAAAGAGAACTAGGGGGTTTTTGCAGGATTTTCTGATCTATGACAGAACTGCAAAGTTTACAGGAAAGTCGAATCAAATGAAGTTGCCAGAGGTCTACCCTGGAAAACGATAAACGAAGGTTCGTATTGACATTGTAAGTTACACGTAGTTACGCGTACAACGATTCGATCACGATGATTCGACGCGAACTTAATTATCAGTTACCACATTCTATTTTGGCTCTTTGATGTTCATTAATTAGAGATCGAAATAAACAGCTTATTTGACAATCTAGTTAGAACGGATCACCGTCCATTCGAATCATTAGCGCCAATAATCATACTGGTGCTAATGATTTGACATGAGATTAAAATTAAGGGCTTTCAGAAACCGGCGGGTCAATTCTCGTGAATAGAGTTGAGGTACGCACTATTGCTCTCGAACGGTGAAGGAAATCATCTTGTCTCTATCAGCTATTTTCGTATGGACCATGTATTTCCAATCAATTTCGATAAGTCGACTAAGCTGAGACTATGGATTGGTTAGGGCAGCTTACTTCATCTTAAATCATGCCTCAAGCACTATAACTTTCCGTAAATAGGGGCATGTTACGTCAATCTGTAAAGGATGATTCATTCGCTGTCGCCGTTGGGCCTTTTCGTTGAATTAAATTTTTGATCAACTATATACCAATAATAGCTGTTAAGGCTTGTACTCATTATATTAGTAGCTACTTGCCCTTGACTGGGTTTTATTCTTAAAAGTCTTTAGCCAATTCTTTCTATACGAAGCGCGAGGTTTGGCTGCTTTCCAATGGGGTAAAATGGGTTTCAATGGTGTTAGAAATAACTGACGGTGAATAGACGTACAAAAGCCTTTCTGTCTGCAAGCGCGCATTTTAAAACTTATACACTTACCTGAAACAAAAGATACAGAATTAGTTAAAAACTATTATTGAAATATGACACAAAATTCGGCGTTGATATGAATCTCTTAGCACATACATAAAACACACATCAGTGACACGCTTAGGTAATTTTTGGATAGATGTTACTGTATAATAATAATAATGCTGGACATTGAGCTTGTGTTATGGGTACTAGCTAGATGACTGATATACTTAATACAATAATAATAATTATTATTATAATAATAAAGCTGGACAATCCACACAGCATCATCTAGCCACAACCTAAGCATAGTTTCTACTATGGGAACCAGATCAGATGACTGATAGAATACTGATAAAAATGTCTACAAATAATTTATTACTTATAGAACGCGCACGACTTCTTCCGCGTGAAGCTATTTTTATACAAACTTCAAAACCCCGCTGCACCCCTTTAAGGGTTGGATTACAAGAGTTCCTTTCTTAGCCCACCTCTACGTACCAATACATACATACCCTGAAAATTTCAAATCTCTACGACCAGTGGATTAAGCTGTGCGTAGGCTACATGTCACTCAGTCAGACAGGACAAAGATTCTTATAAGTGGAATAGCTACAGATTTTAATGCCTTGCTGTGAGAGTCAAACTCAGGAACTTTTCGGATTAATTCGCCGCGCCATAGTCGACAAATTGCAGAATACATTTCGGAGTGCAGGCATATGACCATTTGGCTATGCAACGAATGAAATAATGCGAGGGAGGATGTCCCGTTATATGGCCATTGATACAACAGTTTAGCGCACACGATGCATAACATCCACTGTCCACTGTAGCTTTTTTACTGTACTAAAAGTTGAAGTGGCAATGAGCACGGTGCAATACTTTGTATGCAAGGCAATGGTAACCACTCAACATCAGGTGGGTCATATGCTTGTTTCATCAGAAAGTTGTATATAAAAAAAATGGTATTTCTTTAAAAAATCTATATCAGTTATCTGGACCCCATGATACAAGTTATGTTAAGTTTGGGACTAGATGTTGTGTGAAAAGTAACAAATATCTATTTATTTAGGTCGCTTCAGTAGACATTATGCTTAATGCATAGTATACATACTCTACTCGTATTATGTAGAAGTATTGAGCAGTGGTACATAATGCGTGGGTATTGTTATTCACTTTGTGACTCGTTTCGCATACTGGTCTACTCCACAAAACGATAAATAAAGGTTGCCACGCAACCGCGATAAATATTGTGCTATTACCATCTATGAGTAATCAGAAACAGTAACAGGGCTAACTTTAAACAATGTTTAAATTTAAGTATGACCAGCATAAAAACAATGTATGATCATATGGCTTTGCTGCCGTAGCCGCGACACAAAAGCGTTCCGTTGCAAACTCTTACAGACCAAAAACACCTTGAGGTTTTTCATCAGTCAGTTTAGATACCCATGAAGGATTTTCCACAAGAAAAAAAATCCTATTCGTTTATCTACTTCCTGTTCTACTTCTATAGTTTCATATTTACCTCAGACTTAAAACAGATAGTAAGTAAGGTACCATAAAATACAAGTGTATTTTATGGTACCTTACTTACTATCTGTTTTAAGTCTGTGAATTATTTTGTGTGTATGCCAAATAGATGTATTTTCTTTATTATTTCTTAGGTTGTATCGATTCTCCAAGAACTATAGCTTGTTGACTGGCAGCGGTTAAAATGGACTACAAGTTAACTACTTGTAGTCCATTTTAACCGCTGCATCAAGCCCTTGTGATAGGATAGCACGTGGAAATGCGATATCCTTGCAATGCACGGTGTACAATCCTGGGAATGTCCGAGATGTATTGGCTCTCTAGATGCAATCCCTTTCAGCTGCCGCAATGTGCGCTTGATTTAGTACAAGGACTTACGAGCTACGTAATGTCCTCGCGTTGTCGTTGCGCTAATTCAGATGGATTTAATGTAAGTGGAGCGTAGCGGAGCGTCCAACCGTTAGTATAATGTCTTGCTTTAATGCATAAAGTTTTTAGTTAAAAATGATGATGACAACGTATTCTTCTCATACAAAGCTTAATATTTAAAAATGTATTCAACGTTGTGCATACAAAATGAAGATAGGAATATGGAACAGGACCATTCTGTAAGCGGATATTCGCATTTATATGCTCTAAATAGTTTTGGAACATATCTAATGTTAGGTTCTGGATAAAGATGCCTAGAAGTGTTCAATCCAAAAGACTTCAGTACTGTCAGCATTGTCAAAGCTATTGTCATTGGCTAAGTTAGGTACTCGTATCTTAACAGTAACATTTCTAATGCGTTTGTCTTGTTGATGATATTTTTTTATTAGACAAGTGCTGTTCCTATATTTCAAAATCTAGTTTTTTTTACATCACAGCCCAATTTTTTTAATCACAACAAAACATACAAATGCAATAAAATCCAGATTGTTTACTTTGCCATAATGTATTATCCATAAAAACTATTCGCCAAAAATATTTGCAGAGTACATTATTTTTCCTAAACTTTATAAGGACCTACCAGGATCTTCGTCCGGTTTTTTTTAGTTGAATTATAAAAACCATTGTAAAGGTTACAACCTATGTTGATTCTAAGCTTCATCCAAATCGGTATAGCCGTTAAGGCATGATTGAGTCACAAATATCCAAATAAAAACAATAAGTAATCCAAAAAAATACTAACTTTCGCATTTCAAAACTTATTTGGAAGGATATAGAAAGAGAAACCTATAAAATTGCCATATAGCATAGATAATAAAAATGTTAGTAACAATTTAATCCCCTAACAGTGTGAAACGTGAGCAATAAAATTGTATCATACAATATGCTTGTCAAGCTCGAAAAATTCATGATGTTTAGATTAAATGGCTCGACACTTGATGAATGGCCTGTAAAAATAACGGAGCGAATCGACAGGGAAAAAACGCGGCCTATGACACATGCCCGCATAATTCATTGTGTTACATGTATTTTGGAAATGTAGAGCCACAGAGGGATTGGACAAAAGCGTATGTCACTCATAATTTACCCGTTACCGAAACTAAGCTTTATTGAAACTGACAGTGCTTCAAAGAAATCCTTACAGATCGGACCGAGTCCTTTCACATAGCGAATTCTTACGTTAGCCTGTGCTCATAGTCATCGAACACCGACAACGACCTATTTCTGCCGCCAAGCAGTGATGCTCGCATTGTTTTTTGTTTGTGTTTTGGTTTAAAGGGTTATGGGTTGCCGGTGAAATTACAGGCACATGACTCTTAAGGTTAAACAAGTCGGTACGTTGTCCATACAAACATATTTATTAACGTGCGTTCGAAGTTAAGTTTGATACTGAATTATACTACCGGTATCTAGGCTCGTTACCCTATATGCTACAGTAAAATCAGATTACCTCGAAAGTTACAAGCGTTTCAAGATTTAGTACTAAATCTTTCGACGCTTGTAACTTTCAAGGTTTCAGGTTGGTGGACGCAGGGTAGTTTTTCGTAGGGCCCGTATCTAACGTGCGTGACCTACAAAGTAATGCTTTCGTATAGGTGATGGTTGCCACTTAACATCAGATGGGCCGTATGCTTGTACCATCAGAAGTAGCATAAAAAAACGACGGACAATCGAGTTACTAAAATCTGAACACGTATAACTTCTCAGTTTACCCAAAAATAAAAAAGGAGAGATCACTTTTCGAAACAAAGATTTGTTTGATAAATGTCTTGCCTCAGTAATAGAGTCCGCACCATTAAGGCCTACTTTGAATATTCGCAGAACATTAAGTTATGAAAAAAATAAATGGACATGTTTTTAGATTTAAATGACAAGGCCGGATGCATGGTTATATTGGTCACATCCATGATGATGCAACGTAACAAAGGCACATAAAATGGCACTTTCACTAGATTGTAAAACTGGTCTATAGGATTTTTGGAGAGTCGACATTATTCATTCAAGCTTTGCTTAGTTAAACATAGATGGCGCTGTACTCAGTAAAAAATCTACCAAAATTTATTTATAAATTTAATATACACACGAAACTAATAAACAGTATTTTAAAGCAGTTCATATAACGTAAAACGGTTATAAGCTTTACTTCCTCTGTGCGATGCGGATCTGAAAGTGTTATGATGAGTAGTTATTGCCTTATTTACTAAAGAATAGCGAAACACGCGCGACTTCGTCCACGTGATGTTATTTTCATACAAACGCAATACCATTTTTAATTAATATCGGGAATTCTTTTCTTAGTACAAACTTTATCTCTGCTCAATGAAACCCATACTAAGTTTTAAGTTGGACCGTAAGCCAACTAATTCTGCAAATCACATCAACATTTATTTAGTACTTTTTGCGTTATACGCGTACAAACAATCGTACAAACAAACAAACAAAAACTTTTTGAAGTTAATTTTGTCTTTTTACGTTTTTTAAGTACTATTAAGCAAGATTTCAGGAAAATTTAATGCACAGACTTTTCGACCTCTATAGTTTAATTATAGTAAGCACAGTTTTTTTATTGTTTCTAGAAATTCCAATTATTATTATTATTTTTACGACTTCCTTATGGAACAAGTTACGTTAAGTGTAGTGATGTTAAGTGGTTACCGTCACCTAGCAAGTCACGTTCGTTAGGAACGTGCTCTACGATGCACTGCCATGCGTCCATCAACAACATCAATAAGTGTTATCGAATGTTCATTGTATTTTTAGCAAAAAATACCGGAATCAGCGGTCAGAAAAAAATAATGATTAAATTATAGTGTAACCATGATAGCACTATCCAGACTAAAACCACTATCTGAAAACCACAACCGTTTTGTAAACTTATAAAGACTGGTTCGTCCTATTGTGTAATTCATTTAGTTACATTGTTTTGAAAGTGATTCTATTACGCAAACACAGGCAAGTTTAGCATTTAACTATTTCTATTTTCACTTTAGACATTAATTTAAATAGGTACCCTAGATCAAAAGTAAAGTCAAAGTCAAAAAGTATTTATTCAATAATATCCAAATATTATTATTTGGATCAGAAACTTCTCACAGCTGAAGCTGTGAACAGATCAAAAAACTTACGGCTTGGTTCCTACTGTTTTTTTTTTGTATGATCATTTTACAATTAAATTAAAATTGGCCTATTGCTCTTAAATATTTTTTTATACCAACTGCTGACAGAATGCACTAAGCAAAATGGCCCACCTGATATTAAATAATATTCACCTGTGAAAAGAATACCTAACAGGTCAGTGGTGCACTGCCCTGCTTCCATAAATCTGAGGCACAAAGACCTTGAACCTCACACGCCTGTTATTTAACCAGCTGCCACTCCTTTCAAACCGGAACACAGCAAGCTGCTTGGCGGCAGAAATAGGCACGGTAATAAGGTTAATTCTCACTTTCCCCGTGATTTTGTCTGCCTGGGAGAGCGGGAAGTTTCAAAACAACGCCCCGCTAACCCCGTGACAACTATTCTTTAAAGGTGACAGCGACACGTTACTTTTTGTCGTGCCACTGTCTCCATTAATGTGATTCATAATGGGTACAGTGAGTACTTCCTCAGATGATTCCTTCACAAAGAACCCTACTCGTTTGTACTTACCCAGCACATACTCAACATTGTATTCTTACATTGTTGATTTCTGATGTTCTTCATGTTTACTTTATAAGTAATCGAAATGCGATGCATGATATGCGTAAATATGATTTCATATCGTATATTATGTAAACAACGGTCAGTTTCAGGGTATAATGGAGTCGGCACATGGCGTACAAGTAGTGACAATGGAGGATGACCACACCTTCCGCTTGAATGAGGGGGAGTTGGAAAAGATTCTGATGCGTGAGAACATAAAAGACCTTCCGGTGGCGTTGGTGAGCGTGGCTGGCGCCTCCCGAGGTGGGAAGTCTTTCCTGCTTAATTTCTTCATCAGATACCTGTCTGCTTCGGTGAGTTATCATTTAAAAAACTCCATTGACACTGTGTTTCCTAGAAATTTGAGAACTATTTTGAGCCTACTCCTTCTCCTGACTCCCCTAATCTTGATCGAACACTTTAATTCCCTAGTGGTTGTCTGTTCGACGAGCTATACCACTTGCCAATTGTTATTTTAAGAGCTAGGTGACCTTGATTCTTCTATGGATACAAGTATTTTTAGATTTTACAATTGCTGCGCCAATAATAGCAATTGTAAAATCTTGACTAAAACGCAACAAACCATTATAGCTAATGCTAAGTGACCTATTTTGTATCTTCACTTGTATGTAATATGGTAGGTACTGGCATTATGTATACATTTATTTTTGTGTATGGATTCCTTAAAATTTGTTACATGATGTTCTACTTATTTATTATCGAATTAAACCGTATGCTTAAATAAATAATACCTCAGCCTTCAGCTCGCGCCGACGGCTCATGGTTGGGTGATGATAGCACAAGTCTTACTGGTTTCGTCTGGCAAGGTGGCTCCGTGAGAATCACTACAGGAATCCTTTTGTGGTCAGAACCTTTCGAGGTTACACTTCCTTCAGGGGAAAAGGTAAGTCTATCCGATTTATGGTTTGGTTTTATAATGGGGACTAATGCTACAAGGGACGAAATGTGAGAACCAGTTGGAATAAACCATCAAAAAATGTTGAGTCGGTACTACTTGGTACTAAGATATCTCTGAGGCGGTTTTTGTTTTTTCTATTTCAATATAAAATATATTAGGAGCATAGGGAGGTGAGAATATAACTGGGTAAATGCGCAGGTGGCGGTGTTTCTGATGGATACTCAAGGAACGTTTGACAGCACCAGCAGCGTCAAAGACTGCTCGACTATTTTCGCACTATCAAGCCTCATATCCTCCACTCAAATATACAACATTAAGGGCACCATTAATGAAGAAGATCTACAACACCTTCAGGTACAGTTTGAGATGGACACCGTATTATATCAGTAAGATGTAATATACAACTAGCAAAACGGGCGCGACTTTGTCCGCGTAAAGTTATTTTCATACAAACTTCAACAAGTGCTGTACCAGTTCAGGGACTGAATTTCAGAAATTCCTTTCTTAGTACACCTCTACGTACCCAGACAAATATACTCTAATTTTATGTTTCTACGGCCAGTGGTTCAGGCTGAGCGTTGTCTATATGTCAGTCAGTCAGTCAGGACTAAGATTCTTGTAATTGGTATAGATATTGGTAGATTTATGTTTTGTCATAAACGAAACTGTATTCGACGAAATAGACTTCAATAAAAGTTGGTTTAAGATCAAGGTTCAAGGTTTCAAGTCTTGACATGCTAATGTATAAGAACTTTTATGGTATTTGTAGTTGTTCGTCGAGTATGGAAAACTGATGAAGGAGGGCACCGGAAAAGCGTTCCAAGTACTCCAGTTCCTGCTCAGAGATTGGATGCACCCTTGGGAGTATGCATACGGACTGTCAGGTGGGGAAGCGTACTTGGCGAACAAATTAAAAGTGAGTTCTTTATAATGTCATCGAAGTAGATATTTTTCTAAGTCGTCCACGTTAAATATTTAATGTTTTATTTATATATTGCTATCAGTGAAAACTTTTAATTGGCCTTTAGAATATTTGTTTTGAATTTATTAGCTTTTTGTGTACCTAGCTGTAAGTTTTCTTAAAATTATAAAATAAAATAAGTAATGATAAATTTTTTTGTCACGTTGAAACTGTTTTTTTTTTGCGTTATTGTTTCTTTCTATACCTGAATATGTGCATTTCAGATAAAGCCGAACCAACCACATGAATTGCAGGAATTACGTCAGCACACTCTGGCTAGTTTTGAAAAGGTCACCTGCTTCCTTATGCCTCATCCCGGTCTTGAAGTGGCAAATCCTAATTTTAAGGGAAAACCCAACGGTAAGTTAAATATATTTGCTAAATTAGAGGCCACTCGCAGGTTCGCCCGCGTGGCAGTTTTTTCCCGTTCCCGTTATTTTTTCGGGATAAAAGTAGCCTATGTCCTATTCCAGATTACAATCTATATTTATTCCAAATTTCATCCAATCGGTCCACTGGTTAGAGCGTGAAAGAGAAACAAACATCCATCCATCCATCCATCCATCCAAACATTCGCATTCATAATATTAGTAGGATTGTTTGCTAGTTTCTTTAACTATTTGGACGTAAATAATATTTATAATTCATAACTGCTTTTTTTTGTAATATCTCTAATTAGATTAAGCTTATACGCTTTTAATGTAATAAATAAATTTTACTATTTTTCATGAACCTACTACACATATGTTGTAATCCGAACAAGCAGACTAGATAGATAGTATATTTGGCATATTAATATTGAGATCATTTTTACCAACATAAAAACTATGCGTTTCTTAGTTCTATATGTATTGATTTTTCATAACAAATGAACTATCCATACCAATTATAGGAATCTTTGTCCTGACTGACTTCAACCCTTCAAGGGGGGCCGCGGGGGTTAAAGTTTGTATGAAAATAGCTTCACCAGAGCGAAGTCACGCGCGTTCCACTAGTATTATAATATATATGTTTCAGAAATATCCCAAGTGTTTATCAATGAGCTGAAGGAACTCACGACCTCAATTTTCGCTCCGGAAAAGTTATGCATGAAGAAAGTGAATGGGCTGCCTGTGAAGAGCTGTGATCTGTTAAACTATTTCAAGTCGTACTTATCTAAGTTTAACAGTAGCAAAGGTCCTAATCCACTAAACATTTCACAGGTATTTACATATTTTTCGTAATACCCAATAGGTTTTAGCTCAATTTTATTTTCCGTCAGCGTCCTGAATATATTTATATTTGCCGATTACCGCCATATATTTTCAGGGCATTTATTTGCCATACCTACTTTTGCCGTCACAAGCAACGTTGCTGTGTTCCGGTTTGAAAAGTGTGGGTGCCGTTATGATGTAAATGCTTAGTTATAGGTGATGTGATGGTTACTATTTAACATCAGGTCGGCCAACTGCTGGGTAAAAAATTTATAACGCAGAAGGCGGATATCCTACCAAATAAGTCGAGAGATCGATTTACTAGTTATTGTATTTAATACAGGCAACTGCAAATTCCGGTTTTCTGGTGGCTGCGAATGAAGTACGCAAGCAGTTCGAAGAAGAAATGAACCGTGCTTGCGGGTCCGAGGCACCGAGCATGCCAGCTTCGGAGGTCATTATCCTGCACCAGCAGGAGTTGGCTAAAGCACGTGCCACCCTCAAGGACAAAAAATTGATGGGCGATAAAGAAGATGTTGACAAAAAAATCGAGGAACTAATGCAGGTAAACTTCATATGTATTCAAAACTGCAACCAATTTTTAATTAACATTGACTATGAATGACTAGTGTTTCAATTGATTACTAAGCTTGACTAAAAATAAGATGTTTTATTTTTCAGACAGAGTTTTAATTTATATTTAAAGATACAATTATATATTTTAGGTGCTGACCGAAAAGCAAAATGTGTTCATAGAAATAAACAGATTGAAGACTTTGAAAGCGATCGCTAATGGATATGAGGCTTACGAGAAAGCTATAGCAGCCGTAACGAAGGGTCAGCCATTGTGCGTCCACGCGAATGACCTTCAAACACTGCATGGTGATGCCGTCGCAGCAGCTTTAAATGCTTTTACTGAAAATAGGAAAATTCCCAGAGATGGTTTGGATTTGGATAAGGACAAATTTTCTACGGTTAGTTTTTATAGACTGAAATTGGCGTGGCACAATTGATTACACAAAGTGATTACTGATAACTTTATCTTATTGTACCTACAATACTAAATAAGTTACTTAGAGCAATAGCTTGTTTTAATAATCTCGCCGAGTATGACTGTTACAGGATTTGAACGCAAAATACGAGGAGCTGGAGCAGACCAATGACCACAACAATATGACGATGGTTGTCGAGCTAAAAAATGAGTATCTTGAATACATGATGAGCCATGTCAAAAGTATTCCAAACCTTTGTGAGAACAGTTTCGAAGATAAACATGCGATAGGTTTGTCGAAAGCTCTTCAGGGATTCGAAGCAGGGAGGAACCAGCCCAACACTTATACCACAGACGCGTACAAGTCTAACCTGATGCAAGTAGGTTGTACATTACAACGATATTTAACAGAAACATAGAGCAGTCTAGGACATCATTTTCATAGATTCTAGCATAATGGTTTATCATGGGTCGTAAATAGATTAAAACTAGCTTAGGACATACACAACAGTGTGTAAATTTGGACTGTCGATGATGATACGATTTATGACAGGGCAAACGTACTTATGCCACTACCAACTGCTCCCTGAAGTGCCTGAGACTTGATTCAGGTGGTGTTTGCAATTGCTGCTTGGACTATTATATAAGCGCAACCCGACAACTATGCGTCAGCGGCGCGGCAGCGTGGCAGTTACGGTTATCGACGATCGATACTTGTCAAAGTCAAAGTCAAAGTCAAAAATCATTTATTTAGTAATATCCGCAGGGATCATCTTGAATCGTCTTAAATCTAGGTGAATCTAAGCGCCAGTTCCTCGCGACCAAGCCTAGAAGAACCGGCAAGAATGGATTACATGTATTTGCGATATATCACACATCGGCCTTATCCACAAGAAATACATGTCCATTGTCCACGGTCAACATCATATATTAGTATTATGGGCTACTTGGCTTACATTTTTTGCATTTTTGGTGACGCTGCAATTCCAATGTCATCAAAAATTGTGATGATTTTTTCTTCTAGGCGATAGAGATTCAACATAAGCAAGCAAAACAAATCAGCGCCAGTACCAACCAGGATGTGTTCAAATCAGCTTTAAATACCTTTAATAGCAACAGTACGCAGTCTAGAGATCTGCGGTATTCATGCGAGCTTCCAACTATTTTGAAGAAGGATCATGATGAAGCCGTAAAGCTGGCATTCTTATTTATTACTCCCCTGCAAGTTTGCGACAGTAACAAGAGACTTCTCCAGCAGGTACATGCATTTGATACTTAAATCTATTTCATCAGAAACTATAGTTAGGGCTCATAATATGGAAAATTCTTATTATGAACTTACTAGAGTTCATAAAACAACAAGCAAGTTTGTGTGAGTTCATTTGGAGAGGCCAAGATCACACAAACTTGCTTGTTTTTTGTCTACTATCACCATGTGTCGTCAAGATATATAAATGTATGCTCGAATCGCTCTGTTTCATAAAGGTGGCCTGCCTATATGAAACAGAGCCTGCCTATATAGGCAGGCTCTGTTTCATAACGTCGATGGTCCATCGGGTGGGAGGGCGTTCTACGTTTCGTTTTCCGGTTCGAGTTTCATATGAAACTCGAGCAAGTATAGCTTGTAGAACCGATAACCGCTGGAAAATAAAAGTTCTTGAATGGCGACCACGAACCGTAGAACGCCCTCTTCCGTTCTACGTTCTACATTCTTAGGGAAGTCGGTGAGTGGAAAAGGCTCATAATAGTTCTTTCTAGAAACGTATGGAGGCGTATGTCTAGCAGTTGACTTCTACAGCCTTTTGATAATGTTGATGATGATTGTTTACTTTTGTAGGAGATGGATAGACACTACGACGAAATAAGATCCGTTAACGAAGCATCAAACGAGCGAAATGTCTCTAGGGCATACTCGGTTTACCGAGACAGATACAACAGATTGAGTTCTCATTGGTACTGGGCCTTCCAATCATGGAGTACAGCTTGGGAGTACCACAATGAAGCACTGGAAGCCGCCAAAACAGAATTCTACAGGGGTCGCCGATCAGGCCGTACCTATAGTTATGATTATTACATGGATAAGCTGGTCGAAGTAAGTATAGTCTTCAAAAATAAAAGAAAACAAAACATTCTTACTTGACCCAGTCATCAAAGACAAAAAATTGGTAAACAGTAGTTATTTGAATGGATTTAAATGGGAATATCTAACGAGTTGCATTTAGGCAGGTATCTTTCTACTATTATAAACGCGAAAGTTTGCAAGTATGGATGGATGGATGGATATTTGTTACTCTTTCACACTCTAACCAGTGGACCGATTTGGATGAAATTTGGAATAAATATAGATTGTAACCTGGATTAACATATTTTTTTATCCCGAAAAAAATATGGGAACAGGAAAAACTGCCACGCGGGCGAAGCTGCGAGCGTCCGCTAGTCTACTATAATCCATAGATAGCCATCTGTAGACAGCCGTCCGTACTACTATAGACAGCCGTCACAGTTCAGTTGCTGATAGCAACTGAACTGTGACGCTGCTATCAGCGCTGCGCCTTCTGCCTTCTGCGCTGTAAGTTGTGGGTTAGATCCCCACCGAGAACAAACATTTTTTATGAACACATGTTTATTCTATGTCTGTGTGTTATGATAGTATCCTAAGTATGTATTTACAAAAATTTATCGTTACCGAGTTCCAACAGTACAAGCTTTACTTTTTTTTTCTTTTTTTTATTTATTTTCAAAAAGAAGGTTTACTACAATGTTTGTTAGACGAACATCGTGAAACCTAGTAAGGTTTGTGTGGATGTTAACACTGACTGCGTTTGGGGCTAGATGGCGTTGTGTCAAATATATGTAATTATATATTCAGCCGGTATTTATTATTTACTCACTAACAATCAAATCTTATCTAATTATCACTGTTATGTCGTGGAAGTTTGGTTCTAAACCAATAATAAACTTTTATTTTTATTTTTCAGAAATGCGAGCGTTATTACAGGAATAGTTAGACAGTGGCATCTCCATCAAGAAACAAGCTATATCTTATTGCATAAAAATAGGTGTATAAATAACCTGGTTTAATAAGGATACGGATTTTAAATGGCACGTCTAATCATTCCAACCTTAACCTCTCTCTCGCACTTATAATGTGTAAGTGAACCGCTAATCACTACCTCTCACTCCCATACGTAATGCAAGAGAGAGAGGTAATTATTTAGCGGCACCATTTGATTAGTTTGTTTATTAAAACCACCTGGGCTAAAATGAGCAACGCGACAAAACATCCTCTTCTCATTTTCTCGTACAAAATATCTCTTTTGTCTACCTATGCTAACATACCATCGTCAAAAACCATCTAGTTCTGTCAAATAACGACACATCGCTAATGTTCAGCTTATCTGTGGGTTTTTATCTACAAATTCTAGAGCATCAATAGAAAAAAAAACTCGTAGGAAGCGCGACTTATCACGTTACACATTTTAGCCTTAGACGAATAAACCAAGATCTTAACCCAGCAGGTTATTAGGTTAAATCCTTTTACTTTACATTGCTCATCCTTTTACTGTTATTCCTGTAACTTCTAATAAATATAATGTATGTATGTATGTAATATAAATGTATATAAGAGTCACTGTAATATCATTTACGGCTTTATTTCTGTTGGATAACATGTTTAACAATAGCTACTTATGTGCTAAATAAAAACATTATTTATCAAAAAATACGGTTATTTACATAATTCATTAATTTACGTTTAAATAAGGATTTCTTTCATTTACTGTTAATTTTTATATAATTATGCAAAAAAAGGTGTCTTATATTTATTTCTTTAACTATGATGTGTTATGTAACTAGACAGTTTGTAAGCTCTTTTGCCAGTATCGTTTAATATTTTATTGTTTTACATAATACCTTTGTGGTGTATAAATGCGACTCAATATGATTTTCATCGGAGATGTATACTATAGTAAGTATATATAGGATTGTGTAGTAGTAGAAGACTTCTGAGTGAAGGGCTCACCCGGGGAGGTACTACCACCATACTTTTTTCTATCGCCAAGCAGCTTGCTGTGTTCCGGTTCGAAGGGTGTGGCTAGCGGTGAAAATACAGGGTGCACCTGTATACCACAGGTTGATGGACGCAGAGCAGTGCATTGTAGGGCACGTTCATACAAGGCAATGCTTTGTGATAGGTGATGGTAACCACTTAATATCAGGTGGGACATTTGCTTGTTCCATCATAATCGCATAAAAAATAAAGATTTATATGTGCCATCCTTGATAAAAAGAGAAAGTAAGATTCAATTTCAGGTATCTGTGTCATATCCACTGAGCTTAGCTTATGCAACCTTTAAAGTACCCGCATAAAGGTATCGTTCAGCAAAACCTTATGGTTGTGTTTATCGGTATTGCATTCTACCGCCATTATTTAGCAGGCAATTGTTTGGTGTCAGTATAATTTACACAACAAAATTCCAACGTAATTTCGCTTCACAAAAGCCGTATCGCATGATTAAATATTTAGACTTTAAAGCCTATAACGCAAGAGATATCTTAACAGACCACCATCCAGGAACCAACATGGTTGACATTGTTGCTGTACAAAGAAAAAGACCAGTCTATAACGAGTATTTTTTGCATAAACTATAATAGTTAACTACGTCAACTCCTCATACAAATTCTAGTTCAATATAGAAATCACTAAAGGCGCTGCGCTGGATTCCATACAATTTGATAAGTATAGTTGCTACAAAGTAGAATTTTGGTAATAGTGGTACTGGCAGCAAAAGACCCAAAACCGTCAATAGTGCCGTATGAGGAAGGAGGCATATGCCCATCAGCGTGTGGGTGTGTGTGGGTGTATGTGGGTGTAGGTGCCGGTGAAATTACAGGCACATGAGGCTTAACACCTATATGCCTCAGGTTGATGGACGCTGGGCAGTGCATCATAGAGTACGTTCTTAACAAGCATGACCTATGAGGCAATACTTGAATAATGATAATCACTTAACATGAGGTGGGCCATCTGCTTGTTCCATCAGCAAGTTGTATAGAAAAAAAAGTAAAGTATTATCTATTTGATACAAAAAAGCCAGTTACAAATAGGTAATACTAGAAAGTACAAAGTTAAAACAACAATAAACAACCAGCACCGAGACAATACAAAAAGGAAGAAGAAGCCCAGGCAATTTCTGAACAAATACAAAATACAAGAAACAAATTGGAGAGTCGCGTGGCGGAGACCGCAAACACTAAGCGCACCTTTTTGCTTATCACTCGCTGAAATAAGCTCAAATTCTGTTCAGATGCTTCCCGTGGGAGTGAGATAACAAGAACACTCTTCCCTTTGGAATACGAGCGAACTTTCAACATCAAAAAAAAATTTGTACCAGCAGAGCTTAGAAAAGCGACAGACTACTGCGTAAATGGCTTGGAATAGTTCGTGTTCATAAAACATCACTCTCGTGGAATGGAATGACATAAATAGACGGTCCTACTGTACTAAATGTTTCTAAGTGTTAAAAACTACTCGAAATTATCCTATTTGACTGGCTTTATACAGCTGAGATAGTAGCAGCTCTGTCTTCTGCGCTGTAGGTTGTGGGTTCGACCCCTACAGATGTAAAAATTTAAGTGATAATATTATGTATTTAAGAAAAAAAAGGATTCTATCGGACATCGATTCCATAGTACAAGCTTTCCTTAATTTGAGGCTAGATGTTGTTGTGTGATATTACCACAAATATTGATTTATTGTTGGGGCGCTATACGCAATTTAAAAAGTATCTTACCAACACAAGTATAATATTAAAAATCCAAGAGCGTTGTCCGCTGAACAAAGCGCAACACGAGACCTGAAAGAGAAATGCATCCTTTCTAATTGCATTGCTCCAAGAAAAATGGCGTACATTTCTTTGTAGGTGCCATTGAGGGTGCAAGATCGCTACGGTGGTCGAATTGACATTGATCGATTGACGCTGCCTCACTGCGAGAGCTCGGGCCAGTCATGAGTTATAGACGGGCTGCCCGAGTGTGTTAGACACCTCCCTACATGCTTCATAGGACATTTTTAGAGAATCACTCAACCTTATCGTGTAGCGAAACTACTCGGCAAAATAGGGAAAACTACTGTTTCAACCGTTCTCTAAAATAAAGTACTTGATTCATATATTTTATTGCACAGATCAATAATTTGATAAAGGTAATTTTAATTAAACATAAGACGCATTTATCTGACGTCCGGAATGAGGCCCGTTTTGAAACAGAATCCTCATGACCCAGCTCAACACAATGATCTGTACATTCGAGGGGGGGCAACCTCTCTAACAAGGTGTCAGCCACCTGACACTATTGTGTGATATCCTGTTTGTAGCAGGAATATTCACGTCTCAATAAACTGTACATCGGTAAGCCCTCCGGCCGGGTCACGCACCAAAAGGGACCCAGCATTGTAAACTATTCGGTTGTGTTTTATCATCTACCTAGCATTCATCAAATGAGTCTGAAGCGAACTACCGCTCATTGTTTATATATGAATTATTAATCCGAGGTACCCAAGTACGATACGAACTACGAACACACATTGTATTTCGGGCACGTATGAAATTACAACCCCAATAGCGCCAGAATAACGACGGTGTGGGATACAAAAAATACCTGAAACAGCGGCCATTGAATACTCCGCAACTGGAGCGAAACGATACATGAATGTGTATGTACGATACCAATGCACAATCAAATTTTATTATCAGGTGTTCGAATAGCAAACTGGTACGATATCGAGTCTTGGAATGCTGAAACGTTAAGCGAATCACTGATGCCTTTATAAACTAAGTACCGCGACTATATAGACAAGTCGCGTAAACGCAGCATTTACGAGACACGTACTCCATAATAATAGCTTATCATTTACTTTAAAGGATTTCTTTGACGTTCCTTCATTTGTTCAAAGAAGGTCTTTCATATCCATGACAAAGCCAGCATTGAACCAACGATGCGAGAAGATGGGACCGAATCCTAGGCAGGACTCTTTAAGTTTTAAAATATTAAATTTCTGGTGTAGGATGTTATGGTGCCACGTTCGACTAGATCCTTAGTTTCTTATACGCACGCCTGATAAGTAGAGATCAGAACTGTGCTGGATATATAGATATTTATACATACACTACTGGTTTTACTTATAAAAATAGATCATAATAATAGTAAATTCATTTATTCGCAGCCAATTTATGAAATAAAATACGTACTTAATTTTTATTCTAGAACCTATCAAGTAGGTAACTAGATGCACTGGGCTGCCTATCCCCTGGTGCATTTTCCCTTAGTCGCTTTTATCTTAGGTCGGGAGGAACTTGTGCCTAAATTCACCTAGCTTTATGACGATTCAAATTGATCCCTGGAATTACTGTACAGATGTTTTTTGACTTTGACTTCTTTCGACATCCATGGGTGATGGGATCCTACTCTACACCTGAACCACCACGGCATCAATGTTGTGTCCCTATGATATAATACCGACGCCGTCGAACACAAAGGGGTATAAACCACAAATTTTCGGAAGCCGCAAACAATATTTACACAAACGCAATAAAGGTGAATGCCAGCTTTAATTCCATCATTGTATTTCATTACAGTGAAATAAAATAACACCAGTAATTATTTAATTTTCATACTTCAGCCGGGAAATCAATGCTGCCTTGGGTAGTAAATTCACAACCACTAGTGGTATTGACATTAATGAAAACGAATGAACCAGAATTAAAATAAGCGAATGATATTAATCTATTTTTATTTGAAAATTTGCCGGGAGAGTAGGTACTCTTCTAAGGTTATGATCGCATATGTACAATGTGAACATGTATTATTTAAAACTTCAGTTTCTTAGGCAATTTAAAAACTGGTATTAATGATATTTTAACATTGTTTTCATTTTACCTTTTACAAAAATGTTATAATCGTCATTAAAAGCGCTATGAAAAATCATAGCGTGATCATGTTATAGCAGAGTGAGTTAGAATGAATAAAATAACAGTAAAATACATTTATATAATATAACAATAAAACATACCTAATAAAATTCAGCGAGCATAAATCCCAATAATAAAACTTAGATTCCAGCTCACAACGTCACAACGCGAATATTTTAAACCACACACAGAACGTAAAGTCGAATCGATTACACTGTAACAAACTGGAATTTCGAGCCACAGTACTACGAGCACTACGGCGCACTTATCACTGGAAAGTACGATGAGATTATTATCAACCAATCCAGGCGTGAAAACACAAATCACCTTTGATCGTGATTCTGAACGGATGTGGTTATGACCGAAGCGATGCGACCAAACCGCGAATTCGAAACGAGCGGTTAAACGGTCAGCACAAAACGTGCACCGAAAACAAACGGACCCGGCAACCGTAGCTAATAAGATAACACTAAATACAGACTGCAGGCTACATGCAAAGGCCTTTGTGGCAGTGAAAGTGAACGGGCAGTACGGGCACTACGGTCAGACTCTCGATTTCGCATGCCTCGAGGTCTCGGCTGTTGTGGCACGGCTATGTGTGATAGTCATAATAATTGGACGATTACGAAATGCACCTTTCCGCATAACACTGACTGACACCATAGGATATTCGACAAACGTGGAATAATCAAGCACGTATTTGGCTTCGTTTGTATTCAATAACATAATGTGGCCAATAAATAATCACGTGCAGATCGTTGACAGACGCATGTTGTGCTGATTCAGGCATAAATATTGGAAATGATTTTACAAAGACAGAAAATTTGCCGACATTCAAATGTAAATATCACGTTTAGCGAAATTATGCAAAGTTTATGTTTACGTCGCAACATCGCGATTTCGATTATGCAAAATTTCGCAAGAGAATCGATAAGAGAGCGCAAGTTGAGCGCACATATTTGCATGTAGCAGTGTTGGTACGGACCTTTGCGAATCTGGGAACCAGATACGGACTATTTGTTGCAAATAAAGGCATTCCTATGGTGCCGCTTATGGTATAGCTTGAGTATATCACAAGCGCTGCTGTTATGTCTATGCTCTTTCACGTTTAATTTGATTTTGGTTTTAAAAATATGGTAGCTCAAAATAGTCATCCTTAAATATTAAGAGATCAATAACCAAAGGATTTGAGATTATGTTTATTGTGCCTTGAAATTACAGTCATCAGTCGTAAGCATATTTAATTTCCATGAAATGTTGATTAATAATATATCATTTTGATATGAATGCATAGTCAAGTGGTCTCCAAAAGCCTCTCAGAACGTTTCAGTGAAATCTTTGTAAAAATCTTTGTGTCGGACGGGATGTAATATTATATTTAGTCACATGTGTGGCTTCTTCATTCACATAAAACACAGTGGTTTATTAAACTGAAATCCAAAGACCCTGGAAATCTAAAGAGACAAATCTAAATCGTTACAAACCTCTCAAGCGTCTTCTTTTCCCACTTTGTATTGACTTTCTATTTTATTGTGTTGGCGCTAACGCGACATTGATAGCGCACTTATTGCACTTCGTGACTTTTTATTCGTGTTCAGAGCATCGGAGCCCGTTGGAATTGGCCACGAGTGGGTTCGGCCGAATAGAACCAGCCAGCGCGGCGACGAGGCGGCGGCGGCAATGGCAATTCCAATTCCGCACAAATAAGATAAAAGTGACGTACCTGAAAAAAGAAAAAACAAAATGAGCACAGTGAAATCGGTAGAAAACATTGGTTTAGGTAACTAAAATAAGCATTTTTTTACTACGGATTTATCGAACTGCTCGCTAGAAATAAACAAATTGTTATAGTTCCAAACTAATGCGGTGAATTTCCCATGCGTAGTTTTGTAAAGTGAGACACTGCACCTACATAATATACTACACACAGAAGTATGAAATTAATGCAAATTTTAAACAGCGGTAATTCAATCTAAGCAAACAAATCAACACGGGCCTTGTATTCAAATAAATTCGAGCAAATGGCCCGGACGTCCAAAGTTGACGGCGTCACTGCAATCACCGGGTATTCGGGAGTATGGCCCGGATACCCGGCACAGAAAATTTATAGTGACACACTCAACTTTCACTGTTAAGTCAACATTACTTTTTATTTTGAAGTCAACTGGCAGGCAGGCAACATGTGTCACTACTACACCCGTCAAATCATCAGATACATCCAATCGATTCGGCAAACTGGCTACTGTTTTTTTTTTTCGAGAATATGGGAACTGGGCCTGTCAAGT
Source organism: Electrophaes corylata (assembly GCA_947095575.1). Classification (NCBI taxonomy): domain Eukaryota; kingdom Metazoa; phylum Arthropoda; class Insecta; order Lepidoptera; family Geometridae; genus Electrophaes; species Electrophaes corylata. Next base: position 8,453,193 of record OX352715.1, on the reverse strand, counting down.
TTTTCTGTCTAGCTTTATATGATGTGACTGCACAGCCTAACACAATGCAGCGATGCACGTTCTAATTTCTAAAGTGTATATTTTTACGCCTTTTCACGAATCAAGCAGATGGCTTACCTGACGTAAATGAGTAATCATCACCTACAACAAAGCATTATCTGATATCCGCCTATCGCGGACCCGCGGCTTTTGATCCCCTTTGGGGGATGTCCACACATTCCACTAATGCAGATCTATAGTTTCATAAATCGTAATTTACATTGCAAACCGAGTCAAAGTGACACAGGCCTGATGTGTTCCGTACCTACACCCGAGTAATATGACGGGATTGACGAGTTTAATCGAAAAACAAACGGAGCATAAATAGCTCGTAAAAGAGTGTCGAACGCACCGGGCTGGGTCAACGAGCTACTAAAGCGAGTTACTTGTAATTTTTTGATACATAAAACCGGGTAAGTTTGAAAGCTTTTGTCCTATCCTGTGTAATTTTAGAGTTAAAAATGTTGTAGCACCTTTTTTTTAATTGGTTAAAACTATAAAATGTTTGTTGACGTGTAACTTCAGCAGTGTTTAAATGTTGAATGAGTTTTATTTGGGCTAAGAGTTTTCCAACGTGTTTAAACTCGCCGCTCATTGGCCAGCTAGCAGACAGTAAGCTGTCACTGTAAAGGTTAGCCAATTAGATGAACGTTTATACGACAACCAACCCGATGCTTAGTAATGGACACTTGTAAAATAATAGCACCGTACATAAGACCATAAAAAGTTAGCTGCTATCTAACCGTTACTGTCAGACGCCACCTCACGTGTCCACAGTCCGTAGGGTCGGTGTTTAGCACTCAAGAGATGCTGCTGCCCATTCCTGCTGCATATTCCTTAGTCGCCTCGTACCAATTCCAATGGAGGGGTCCTATAATCGGACCACTACGGTCTACGCCACGCAACGGGATTCGTTGAGTGATCATTTCAAAAAGAAAAGGAAAAAATAGCAGGTATTCTAATTTCACGTATACACATTACTACTTATAGACATTGAATCCGACCTATTGTTAATTAATATGGGTTCCTAGCCTCCCTTATATCAATAATAAAGATGACTTATTAAAATAAAGACTATTTTATAGACGATTCAATAAGTTAGTAATGGTAAGGGTAGTAATGAGTGCCTCCTTTATGCTAGTGAGCCGAATTATTTATTGCTCTTAAGTATTCTTAGGTATCAATCACAATATTTTTTTAGTCTTTTATTACCCTCTGCAGGGCAAATGCCTTCCTATCGTTATATTATACCCGATCAAAATTGTAGAAATTGATCACTGAGAAATTCCGAACACCAAGCGAAATTAAACTCAGGTATAATTTAACCAAACTTAATATGAAGCCGTGTATTTGAGTTAGGTTGAACCCGAAATAGAGAATAATCAAAATACAATTTGGGATATTAATAGGGAGAAGGCTCAATAACAATATTCCTGGAAATTTACAGGAATGCTCCTGCATTGACTTCAGGCTGATGATGATTACAACATTAGTAATATTTAAATATTCAAGGTCAAGTTACACAAAGCCATCTAGCCCCAAATTAAGAAAAGCTTGTACTATGGCAAGCAGGTAACTAATAGAGAACTTAATATACTCAAATACAAACATACTAGAATAGAATTTAACATGCAGATACAAAACAAACATTTATGTTCATCGCACAAATGTTTGTCCTCGTAAGGGATCTAACACACAACTTACAGCGCAGAAAGCAGAGCTACTACCAACCAACTGAGCTGTGAGGCTAGTTAAGCTTTAGTAATATTATAATACACATTAATGTCTGAATAAAATTAATAAAATAAAAATTTGAAGATATTTTTGTTCACCGATTCAAATGCAAATGATGTAAATAAGCTTGCGGTTTTTATAAGTACCGAAACAAAATCCCGTTTTGCGTAAAACCCGTATCGGCAATATGAGTAACTAAATACCATTATATCCTGGGAATTTATTAATATATAGAAACAATAATAGCTATACATTTTACTTAGACAGGTAATTTAATTATGTTATTCATAATGCAGTACTGTTTAACAACTGTACTAGTTTTATAATTGTACTGTAAATTATAATAGACAACGCACAGCATAAACTACTGGTCGCAGAGACTTGAAATTTTCAAAATAAATTAGTACACCGCATTAATCGTTGTGTTGTTTGTCTAATAACTTCACGCGGACAAAGTCGCGCGTATTTCGCTAGTGATCTGTAATAATGTTAAGAGTTAGAAACGCATCCTAAACCAAATCTACATGATATTTGTACAAATAATATTTTGTTGGATGTAGTTCAAAGAATTGACGACTACAAATTTCCTGGTATTTGATACGAATATGAAAACGCACAACAGCTAGGAACTAAATGGCAATGTTCAAATCGTCATTTGTATCGCGACCCTATATCAACAGAGTTCATGAACATCAAATTGGATTAGAACCGCAATCTAACTAGTACTAAACTGATCACAAGTTAGTACGGGATTCGGCCCCTTCCAAATCGGGTTACGTTTGCTATACTCCGCAGCGAAACAGATTTGCAAACAGACAACCGACTTAAAGTATTTTTTTCTCTAATGAGAAATTGGACAAAACGAATTTTTGGATTCTTTGAAACTTAGACTACGCCAAAATTGCAGAGCTTTTAGATTTAGGTTTTGAGGTTCAAAAGATAAATAATACTTATAATTTTTTTAGAACGAAAGAAAATATACAACACGGACAGAGACAACTTAAAAATACAGTAATCACGAACATATTTTTAAGTTGTACAGTTAAAAAAAAAATATTTACAGACACCAAGGCTACGTAGACACGGTTTCTGTGAAATGAGACAGATTTCACGAAAAATTAACTAGATCCTTGGAAAACTTCTTGATTTGAGTCTTTCTTTAACAAAATATGAGCGAATGTATTGGTAAAAGAGTTTAATATTAACATTATCAAGGTACGAAGATGGGATACAAGATTCGCAGGTAATGTTTTGAATGGTTGCAAGGGATTTTGATTTCTGGTGGCAAATAAGTTTACTATTTGAATACTACTGTAAGAAACAGCAAGCGATTTGTAAAGTCTCCGTACGTTCCGGCTGTCGTACATCAAAGCTGAATTTGCATACAAGCGTCGTCTCGCTACAGATATGATGGGACAATATCCGGGCGAACGTCCAGATTTCCGTGCCAATACATGAATCAAACGCTTACCAGTTCGACGTACCTACAAGACTATTCGAGGAAAACCATTATTCGACAAATTATGCATGAATGATGTATTATTAATGGGCAATAGAATTTGTAATTGATAGAAGGTATTTATGGCAAACCATAATCTATACAAATAAATAAAATTGAAGTGTCTGTTTGTAATATTAAAATAACCGCTTTTTACTACATGCATATGAATGTATATGCGATACATATACCATAATAGCATTTTTTTAAATTTTTGTGTCTGTCTGTCTGTCTGTCTGTCTGTTTGTTCCGGGTAATCTCTGGGACGGCTGGACCGATTTCGACGGGACTTTCACTGGCAGATAGCTGATGTAACAAGGAGTAACTTAGGCTACTTTTTATCCCGAAAAAATAACGGGAATGGGAAAAAACTGCCACGCGGGCGAAACTATGAACGGCCTCTATTTTATGCCGTATTAACGCCATCTGTTGTCGACATCGAGTACTACTTCAGTTAAGATCATCAGTAAGTAAAAATGTTTACCGCCCAACGAAGTGGGCACGGGTCAGCTAGTAACTAATATATTAAATGGAAGTTATGTCGGTTGGCCAAAGAAAATATGGATGAACCGGCAGAAGATGACAGGTAAAAACGAATCAGTACAAAGATGACGGTACAGACAGAGGAGATTGTATAAAAAGAACACGTAGGCAGGAAGATCATGCTTGTCAGACCACACATAGTTTCTTGAAATTTCGACGAACATGTTTTTTTGTGGTTTTTTTCTGATGAGGTTTTTTACATTTAAAATCTTACACATATCTTTGAAATTTGGGTTTGTATGGACATTCGTCCTCGGCCGATATTTTCATTTTGTAGCGACAGTGTTTAGCGCGTGCGTATAGCCGCGTGCCACTAGTGCGCAATATTTTGAAGTAGCGACGGGACGGGATGTCGGAAATATGGTAAGCCTTGCAATTTATCTCGCAACACGATACGATCGTAAAGTATAGTATTTCTTGCGAAGAGGTACGTGAAACTAGTTTGCCAAATCATTGTGTTAAGTATTTGGTAAACTGCTTGCTATAAGTAACTAAGTAAACTAGCATAGGTGTGATTTTATATCTTTTGCTCGGGCAGTCCCATGCAACTCTATGATAGAGCAATATAACGTAATAAACATGAACTTTCATTAATGTATAAAATTCAGGTGTACCTCATAGACCCAGGACACCAATAGTATTGTGAGTTTCTATACTGTTGATTAGATACCTATCTAGATATTTATGTCGCTGACCTCTTCCTTCATGTTTTGTAATCAATATTTTACAAGTTGTTTTCACACAAACTGATTCAGATATAAAATCAAATCGCAATTTACATAGTGAATTGCGATGTGTTCCGCTTCGTATTGAACAGATTGATTAAATATTCCTAAAGGACTAAGCTTTTCATAGCTTATGAGAATATATAGAATGAGTAATTTATTAATATCGCGCTAATCCAACGAAGTTATATGAACTGTTCAGCTTATCCAAGTAGGTAGTCATAGCATGTCCGCTTTGTATCGCACGCGATCGGAACTTTTAGCCAGTTTTGTATTTTAACAGATTAGTTATAAGCTAGTTCGTACTGCACCAAGTAAATTACCATTCGATAAAACAAACACACGCAACTCAGACTAACTACAGTTGGGGTTCTGGGAGTTGTTCTCTTTGCTGGCGATAAGCGATGTCAGGTCAATTGATGGTGATAAAGGTCTCTATTCTAACTGAACTCGAAACTAAATGGGGACTCAACCGTTGATTTTCGTCAACTATCTAACTACTAACTGATAGCAGATCTATGGCGCACTCTGAAGTGTCAAAGTTGAAAGGCATTTATTATAAACCTATGGATCATTTTATGCCCTTTCAATAACACAAGAACGTATTACTAATAATCGTTGGTTGTCGGATAAACCTTCATCTCATTGGCTAATGTTACTGTGACATTTACATGCCTCATTTGCTTCCGTGCCACTTGTGTATTAATTCTTATTTCCCATAAAGTTTTACCCTAAGAATATGGACTAAAGGTTTTACCACTGACACACTAATAGAAGAAGTGACACTTTACCAATGATATGAGAGTTTATCTGACAAGCAACGACTGTTAGTAGTACTAACGGACAATGAGTGTCGGATATTGGAACGAGACATTGAAGCTAACTAAATCTAGGCGTCAGTGAAGGTGAGTCGTAATTTCACGCGAACAAGCAAGAAATCTACGTTTTGGTTGCTTCTGTATTGTGTAAGCAATAGCCCTAGACTAATATTAAGATACGAAACTCAACGTGTTTACGCTTGCGTATGTCAAGAATCTTCTAATTTTAATATTCTTAGTTTTTTACTAATATCAACTATATTGCTTTTCTTCCAGACTTTGCAATTGAAATGAGCACAATTTACGCGGGCCACCCGCCAGAAAATATATTCCTTACGTTCATTGTCTACAATCAGAACATTTTAGTGATTCAGGATCTTGCCAAATCGCTACTCGAAGTCGCCGGAAATGGGACCATCCCTTAAATCACTTAAAGTGATTTTCTTATCGATTGAGCAGTATAACGGGTACTCGTTAAATAAGATGGATGTAGGTCGCTCGGACGCAGTTGATTACTTAGGCCTAATGGATAGTAAGTACGAGTAATTGTATATAATTGCAAATTTATGGGTACCTTCGACGTACCTACTTGATATTGTTTCACAAGCTCTGAACGATATTGTAGCGATAGCGACATCATAAGTAAATTAATTAAAAGGTTACTCAAATGTAGTCATATTGTCAGTTAATAATAATAAATTCGTTTTTGTAGCCAAAAATAAGCACAGTATAGTAATATAGTACCTTCCACCATTATATTTGGCTGTTTTGTTATAAATAACTAAATAAATATTTGTGGTCATTTTTACACGACACCGCCTAACCCCAAACTAAGCATAGCTTGTACTATGGGAACCAGATGACTAATAGAATACTTATATATTATTTTTTTATTGTATTCTAAGTATGTATTTACAAAAAAAAGTATATAAGTATTCTATCAGTCATCTGGTTCCCATAGAACAAGCTATGCTTAGTTTGGGGCTAGATGATGTGTGTAAAAAAGTCCACAAAAAAAAAAAAAATTTTACAGAACGGCACGGAATTATACTTCAACACAAAGTAATAAGCTTCTATAAACCCCAATGTCCGCTGCACACTTTTAGGGGGTGAATTTCAGAAATTACTTTCTTAGTACACGTCTATAGACACCAAACCTCTATTTAGCTTGGTGCGTAGAAATAATAATAATAATAATAATGTGTTTTTATTGACATAAAGTTTTACAAGATAAAGTTTTGGATCCTGGTGCTGAATGAAATAATGGTGCTTGAAAATTTCAAATCTCTACGACCGGTAATTTAGGCCGTGCGTAGTCTATATAGGTATGTTAGTCAGGCCTAAGATTCTTATAATTGGTAGTAAATTACAAAAGTGATCAGAGGTTACATCATGAAAGAACGCATTGCAGCATGACAAAGTACTATTTAGGTCAAGTTGTAGTAAAAACCGAAACATCTGCCAAGTCCATCAATTAGTTCCGTTAAAAAAATGCACGAGCCGCTTCCGCTTTCATCGTCTGCTTGCTTTAAAAAGATTCAAAACCAATTTAAGAAGTTCCACGATAAAATTAAGCTTGCAAAAAGTCTGTTGTTCAACTTTCCATTAGTCAGCCTTAAATGAAGTAGCAAGTTTGACGGCACATTTTACTTGGCGTGTTGTAGTTGCACTTCTAGTTTTGTTAACTTTACTCGCTCTTGCAAAGTTAGGGAATGACAGTTGCATAGTATGAACAACGGGGTGTAGCCTAAGTTTTACGAGGGAAATAACAAGGTGAGGCAACTTAATGTGCTGTTAGATAAAGAAGTGGCTTTAAACGAAAGAAAATGAGAGTGAACAGCAAGAACACCTGCTAATCACTCTACTCGTACAACTATTTGACTAACCAGTGGAACCCCTCGCGAATACGTTCACGTAAAACTATTTTTATACAAATTTCAACCCCTGCCTACACTGCTAAAAGGTAAAACTAGCGACTATTTTCACTTTGATACCTAATATTAAAAATATATTGTACCTAGCTCCTCCTTTCACATTGTTATCGTACTTATCGTACCTACGTAGCCTACATAGGTAGTACTAATTAGTATAATAGGCTGACGAAACTCGTTTTTTAGCACCAGCACAAACCTTAGTGGTTTAATTATGTTCTTTATTTAGTTCTAATTCTATTGTTGTCAAATGTTTAATAAATGAAAATAAAAAAAAACAAACAGTCAAAAACAAAACTTTAAAGACGATCCTAAACACGGTAATCTCGAGTTTAGAGATAATCTACCACCCTAAATAGGACTTAACGTTTTGTTGCGTAGGAACATGGCTAAATCACTTAGGGTAAATCCTATTTCACATACTGTTCTCAAGCTGAATGGTCGATAAGCATTACAGCTCTAGCAGTAACAAAAGATGGTTTAATGACTAGCCCCGCTGACGGCTCTCAATCAGACTGTAATTGGGACTTGGCCGTGAGCACCTTTTACGACCAGGAGTCTCATTCTCATTTTCACCCGACATAAGGTCGAATCGATGCTCTGTCTCTCACTGTGTATTGACCGTTTTTTCTACAATAAAGTCACATTTCAAGGAAAAACGCATTCTCTCGATTCCAAACATTTATTGGTACTAATAGATCTGAGAGAATATCCATCGTGACTGGGAATTAAAGCCGTAAAGTTATTGTTGCTTTATTTATTTACATTTCAGTGCCACTGCGATTGATTAGAGTGGCTGTCTGTCTGTCTGTTACGTCAATATAGAACTAGCGAAACAGTTTGAAGTTATTTTCATACAAGCTTTAATCCCCGCTGTAGCTTTTGAATGGTTAAATTTTAGGAATTCTTTTCTAAGTAAACTTCTAAGCACCAAGACGAACATACCCTGAAAATTTCAAGTCTACGACCAGCGGTTTAGGCTGCGCGTTATCTATATGTCAGTCAGTCAGGACAAAGTTTCTTATAACTGATATTAATACAGATAGAATAGAAAAACATTAACTCGACTACCACAATTACAAAATTTAAAATAATAATAATGCTGGACAATCCACACAGCATCATCCAGCCCCAAGGTAAGCAGGCTTGTGTTATGGGTACTAGATGACTTATATACTTAATACAATACCTTACATGCATAGATATTTTTATTATACATAGAAAATACCCAGAACACCCGGAATAAATATTTGCAGATCGTACAAACATTTATCCCAAGGCGGGAATCGAACCCGCAACCCCATGCGTCGCAGGCGGACACTCACCCGCCGCGCCACATCGGTCGTCAATGTCTTTTTCAGCTTAGAAAGACAAAATGGCAGATCGTTCGACCCTATTGCATGAGAATTGCCCCCCAGAACACTATCGGGGATCCGATTATAGTGACTTCATAGACTCATTGGGATCCCTGGATACTGCGAGGATTGGATAAGTGAAGTTTGAATTACTAGTTCACCGGGAAATGATCATCCACTTACAGTAGGGATCGATTAAGTCTTGCCAGGTAGAGGACGCTTTAAACGGGTTTCATGTTACTAACTGTATTACCAACATGTTCGATAATCGATTTCTGGATGGACATTTATATTGCTCCACAGAACTAGATAGAGACCACTGCTCTCAAACGTTAAAGGAAAATATCGTGAGGAAACCAGTCAGTATTCTAGCGGCGATGGGCTTTCAACCTGTCACGTATGTAATACCAATTACTGCAATGCGGGTGAGTACCAAATGTAATATTTGGACGTACCTCTAACAACCTACCGTAGACATTCTTAAAGGATCATGAATAGGTACTTGGTACTAAATTCGAGATATTTCGTTTAATTTTTTAGATAAGTAAAGTAATAAAACTTCAAGGATAAGTTTAACTCAGTTTGTCGAGTGACCAACTAGTTCGGTTTTTAGGCCACCGTCATAACGTTTTGACAACCGATGTGGCGCGGCCATTTAAAAACTACCAAAAGGCAAACAACTAGGTACTTAAAATTAGTATTACTCATAATTAATATTAAATTCTCGGTTATTACAATTATAACCGTCGCGGTTCTGCGCACTTTAATCACCAACAATTATTCACCCAGTAAGTAACCAACTAGCCTACTCCAGCAGACAAGTGCCAATAGAAACGTTTACGAGTAACGAAAGCACTAACCAGCTTAAGAAATATAACTGAGCAGCGAAACGCGCCGCGTGAAGTCATTTTCATTACAAACTTCAACCCTCCGATATACCCGTTTAGGAGTTAAAGCTCTTGAATCCCTTTCTTAGTACACATCTACGCATCAAGAGGAATGTATACCTACCCTGAAAATTTCAAATCTCTACGACCAGTAGTTTAGACTTTGATTTGTTTATATGTTAGTCAGTTAGGACCAAGATAATCGGTATATAGATTACAGATATTAACGGCTCTCTCGATTGCTAAAAATGCTAAAAATAAAAGCGTAGTTTCGCTCGCGTGATACTATTTTCATACAAATTTCAATCCCCGCTGCACCCCTTTAAGCTTGTATCGGAAATTCTTAACTAGTGCAACCTACACTATTCTTTAAATTTTATACTCCTAGAATTTTTGTTTTAGGCTCCGTTGATTATCAGCGAGTGAGTAGAGTATAAACATTTTTATATTTATATCACTCTTATGTGTGACTTTATATCAGCGATTTTTTAATTTCGTTTATTGCTAGCGTTTCGATTGTTGTTTTTCTAATTTCACAGCTACTCATAGAAATTTAACAAGAATAATAACTACCAAATTAATAACTACTTTAATTACCTGCCTAAATTTTTAATTATGAATCAGGTGGTATATTTCTTTTCTTTGTGCGTTATGGTGTAATAATAACACTTAAAAATGGTTATAACGTTATTTCTAACGATGACTTAACCAAGAGTTTACGTGGTACAAGCTGGAATACATTTAGTTGTTTTTTTTTTTTTATTTAATTTGTTGATGGTACAAGATTTTAAAGACCTCAAGACGAAAGTCTATAACTAGTGTGTGTTACCAGAGATGACTCATTATTTATCCACGCATAATACAATCAAGAAATTCAATTTCAACCCATTTCATCGCAATCTTACAAGGATAATGCCCCCGCGAAAGAAAACAATACCACCCCTCATCTAACGCGTAATTCTATACGGATAATGCCATGCAATTTCCTTGGGTCGTTCCACTAAGCTGCCAAAACAAGATTAACTTAACCGTAGCTATACACAATAGCTCCAATGACACGAGTAGAATCAATCTTCATACATTTCACTGTTGGGTGAGTGATAATAGATCGCAAGATTCGCAAGAGCCAGCAATATTTCCTTACAATGGCTGGCTCCGGTGTAATTGCCTCAGTAGAGTGCATTGTCGTAATACAATCGACGTCTATCGAACCCATTGTGTTTCCATCTTGTACGGTTATTGTAGCGACATCTACGAAACATGCTTGAGGGCTTCAAATTGGAACATCTCCTCAAGTTTCCTGAAAAACATTCGGAAACCAGCAGCGGATGAGTTTGGACTGATGACTGGTTCGAAAGGTGTGGGTGTCAGTGAAATTACAGGCACATGAGGCTAACATCAGTATACCTCGTATTAGTGCAGAGTATTGCTAGACCTACAAGGCAATGCTTTCTTACAGGTGATAGTTACCACTTCACATCAGGTAGGCCATATGCTTGTTCCAGCTGATGTATTTTTGATGCCGCTATAACAACAAATACTATAAAAAACACATAAAATAAATATTTAAGGGGGCTCTCATACAACAAACGTGATTTTTTTGCAGTTTTTATTACAGATGGTACGGCAACCTTCGTGCACGAATCCAACTCGCACTAGCCCAGTTTTTTATTTAATTTTCTTCTTAAAACAGTACATGTCACAGTGGCGCTCGTTTACTTAAAAGCTGCAAGAACGGCCCCCACGTTTCAAGCTCTAGCGCCAAAGTTCATAAACCAAGCATAGAATTACAGTTTACTCTAAACACATCACTCACAGTGCTTGGAGCCGAAGGAAACTTTTTCTATTTATCATGTTTCATGTGGTTATTCACTTACCGTCAGCAGCGCCGCATGACGTACGCTCAGCTACTTAGGGGGAAGTTTGAGGGTAGTACAGCACATGCATACTGGAGTGCAGCCATTGTGATTCAGAGCACAATAAAGTTTCAGAGTTGTGGGGTGAATAACTCAGTACTGCCATTGACACTAAACAAGTTCCGTCCAAGTTACATACAGTAGGAATTAAACTACTTAGTTCGCATTAGTCTCGCGAACAGATGCTGTGTATGAATATGTTGACCCGTAGCTGATTTAGTAGTAACTCTACCTTCTGTGCTGTAGATGTGGGTTCGATTCCCACTAAAAAAAAACATTTTTATGATGAACATAGATGTTTGTTCTCTGTCTGGATGTTATGTTGCATTCTATGTATGTATTTACATCAAAAACATGTATTATAAGTATTCCATTAGTCATCTGGTTCCCATAATACAAGCTATGCTTAGTGCTAGATGATGTTTGAATGTCCACAAATATTTATTTATATATGTAGTAAGCGTCCTGCTTAGAATAAAACCTATTATTACCTCCCTTGGATGTTGTAAGAAGTAAGTTTAGGCTGCAGACGTGGTAAACATGCTCTACGAAACACTACTCTGCGTCCATTAACCTGAGGCATACAGGTGTTATAAGTCTCGTGTACCTGTAATAACACCGACTCCCACACCCTTAAAACCGGCACACAGCAAGCTGCTTGGCGGCAGAAATAGGCATGGTGGTAGTACTTCCCCGGACGAGACCTTCACTAAGAACTCTACTACTACTAATAGGTAAGGGAAAAACGAATTTAACAATATCGTCATTACATCTGGAAGGCGTCATATGCTTAATTTTCTTCATATTCTGTCCGTGGTTGCCATTTGACATTATTTATTTATACCCCAGCGGTTGCCGGTACGAGCTATATGGCCTGCCCATTGCCACATCTGTTTTCATGCTTATACCTATCTATATATATAAATTATAAGAATTTTCGTCCTGACTGCCTGACTGACTGACATATCAACGTATAGCTGGTCATAGAGACTTGATATTTTCAGGGTATATTCGTCTTGGTGCGTAGAAGTTGTACTTAGAAAGGAATTCCGAAATTCAACTCCCAAACCGTTTTAGCGGGGTTAAGTTTCTATGAAAATAACTTCACGGACGAAGTCGCGTGCGTTTCACTAGTAGCTGTATAATTTGAGAGCCGGTTTAATTATCATAGTAATTTTCGCCATTTATTCATAAGTGATGATCAAAACACGTAGAGGAATTTAAATGGAAATAATAAAAGTCTTAATTGAATATGCAATGGTTGAAATCAATTCAAAAGACCAGTTACGCCGGTCATATTGAAATTAATATCTTAATGTGATGGGATAGAGTTCATTTTATATTGCAAAACGGCTTGCAGTGGCAAAGACCTTACAGTGTTCCGCACATGCCAAGTTATTCGGGCAACAACTTAAATAAATAAATAAATAATGTTGGACAATCCACACAATCATCTAGTCCCAAGCTAAGCAGAGCTTGTGTTATGGGTACTAGATGACTGATATACCTAATACAATATTATATTACATGCATAGATATTTTTTATTATACATAGAAAATACCCAGAACACCCGGAATAAATATTTGCAGGTCGTACAAACATTTATCCCGAGGCGGGAATCGAACCCGCAACCTCCTGCGTTGCATGCGGACATTCGCCCGCCGCGCCACATCGGTCGTCAATAATTTAATATTTTTAATATTGAAATTAATCTTATTGTGGTGGGATAGAGTTCATTTTATATTTCAAAACGGTTTGCAGTGGCAAAGACCTTACAGTGTTCCGCACATGCCAAGTTATTCGGGCAACAACTTAAATGAGGACAATAAGTAACTAATTGTTTCGAAGCTGAAGGACGTAAACTTGTGTGGAACCGGAAATTTCGGAGATGTTAACGTGTGGAGCGTGTAATGTCGGCTTTCGGGGCTTAGGGTTAATAAGTGGCTGGTGGTCTAGAGTTCATAATAGTGATGGAAAACACTAGTTTCTGGTAGAATATTGACTTGAGGTACCCAAGTATAGAAGCTTATCATACACTTTTCAAGTATAAAGCGTGATGCTCCGTCACCAAGCAGTGACGCTCGCGTTAATTTTTTTTATACGACTAACAATTAATGACCCACCTGATGTTATGTGGTTACCGTTACCTTTACAAAGCATTGCCCTGCAGGTCACGCACGTTAGGTACGTGCCCTACAATGAACTGCCCTGCGTCCACCAACCTGAGGTATACTGATGTTAAGCCTCATGTGCCTGTAATTTCACCGGCACCCACACCCTTCAAACCGGAACAAGGCAATGCGAGCCTGCTTAGCGCCAGAAATAGGTACGGTGGTAGTACTTCTCGGGACGAGCTTCACAAAGAGCTCTACTACTACTACTAAACATTTCAAACTTACTAGTTCGGATCAAATTAGACCAAAAAATAAGAGTAAAGCTACATAAATTCCCACCAAGCTGAAAATCAGTATGATTGTTTAAAATATGATTAAAAATAAAATTTGAAAATCCCCCATCCCATCCCATCTTTCCCCTGTATGGAAACTTTTTTATTCAAGGTCAAAAAAATTAGTTTTTTGTGATTTTCACAAAAACGGTAAGTTTTATCATAAAATACTGCAGACAAAAATTGAAGATCACTAAATTATCTACAAAAATATCAATACTTTTTTTTCTACGAGCCACCGTTTTTGAGATATAACGATTCAAACTTACGCCGAGTTTAATACCAATAGGGATATGCTTATTGTGGGTTTTTTAATGTTTCATCTTAGTGCGTGCAACTATACAGGAGGATAAATATAAATGCGATAGTAATGAAAAAGAAATCCTAAAATACATTTTTGCAGCATAGAGATGATCCAAACATTTCAAAAAGTACGCGTATGAAGAGAATCTGACTTTATTAAAACGAAAAACATTTTCAGTGCAATTTTATCTTGCACAGGCTTTGAGTCGAGTTTTATATCCTACTAATATTATAAACGCGAAAGTTTGTAAGTATGGATGGATGGATGTTTGTTACTCTTTCACGCTCTAACTAGTACACCGATATGGATGAAATGGGTACTGGGTATTGGGTACGGAACCCTAAAAAAAGAGGTTAGGATACCAGAAATCTTTCGAGGATGTACACTTCAAAAATATTGCTTTCGTTACTTTTTTCTACGAGCAGAACCTAGAGCAGACTGTCTGTAACGGTCAAAGACCTGAACAACATTGCATCAGGAATTTCAAAGGTTCAAAATATAGGATGACTGGACACACGGACAATGGGCGCCTCGGAATTCCCTCCCGAGACGACGTTGACAAACGACGCCACGGCTTCTTAAGACACTTGGACAGGTGATCCGACGATGTCCATTCATTGTCCTGGCAGCCTCGGTTTGAGGGTTAATCTTTGCGAAAGAGGATTTGTGGTTAATGGTAGCTAACTGTTGTTACCAGTCGTTGCATATTGTGTTTTCTATACCCATCATGTATTTTCCAATCTATCCTACAACGCCCTGAGCAACTGAATCGGCTGCAGCGTCTACAGAATCTCTGCGTTAGATATATCTACGGTCTACGGAAGTTCGATCATGTCTCTATGTTTCGTCGACAGTTGAAGTGGCTTGACATTAGAGCTCGTCGGGATGAGCACATACTATCCCTTCTCTTTAACATTCTCCATAATCCTATGTCTCCCAACTACCTCAGTGAGCGGTTCCTACCTTTATATGCTGATGGCCAAACAGTACGCTCTTGCCAGCGTTTACAGTTACTAACTCCACAGCATAAAACTACTGCTTACTCGAATTCCTTCACAATAACTGCAACGCGTCTCTGGAACCACACTCCCCTTGCCCACCGTGAAGCTTCTTCAATTGAGGCCTTCAGGGCTCGTATCCATGATCACCTCTTTGTTGAATGAATGAGCAATATAGAATTGTTATTAATATTCTTATATAACTATCTATATATATATATATATGTATATAATATTTATAATTGTATATACATGTTCTGTTGTAAAGTAAATAATATAGTAAGGTATATATTTATTCTGTTAATTAATTTAATTAACGGTAATTAATTTATGTAAGTTTATTGAATTTTTAGAAATATTTTACCACCAGCTTCTAAGTAATTATTCTTTTTAGTTCTTTCTTTGTGCACTACCGACACAACCATTTTTCCACAATACCCAAAGGTTATCTGGAAGATAATGCTTCATAGCATTAAGTTCGCCTTTGTACTGTTATGTTTTTGTGCAATAAAGTATTTTCTATCTATCTATCTATCTATCCCTCTAGCCCCAAACTAAGCAAAGCTTGTACTACGTGAGCTATAGAGATGATAGAATACTTGCATACTTTGTTTGTAAATACATACATGGAATATAATGTAACACCCAGACTCGGAACAGACATTCACACAAATGTTTGTTCTCGGTGGGGATCGAACCCACCACCTACAGTACAGTAGGCAGTACTACTACTAAATGAGGTGTGAGGCCAGTGAGTAGTGAGTGAAATTAGTTTGGGGCTAGATGACGATGTGTGAATTATCAGGAAATATTCATTAATTACTTTCAGGACCATACATACGACGACAGCTGTATAATATTTGCGGTATGTACTTATGCGAACAGATTAAAAGTAATAAAAAATGGTTTGTATGTTTGTCTATATATAAACTACCAATTTCATGAAAAAACTTGTGATCAATCAATTAGGCGACAATGACAATATCCGGGATGAACTCTGACTGAATACATTAAGCCTAAATTAGTTTAGAAGACAAACAACCTACGATGACAAAAATAACTGTTGAATCACCAAAATAAAACGATTTCGCAAGAACCAACCAGTCTTGTGGAGATTCTCGAACGATAGCTGTTTCGTCAGTGTTTACATAATACGGAGAAAGTGAATACATTCGTGATTCGATTTTTTACATCCGAACTCCGATCCGAAGTTAATAAGCACCTCCTTGCATTCAAGGTGAAAGGAGTTAATCTCTTTGCAGAACTCGATCGGCTCAATGGCGCATCAGTTCGGCTAAATGATGTTGTATCGAAATCTTCCTAAAACAGGCACGAAGAAAAGACGTTCCAACTCATCAACAAGACATTTTCGATGCGCTAATAGAATGGCTGCGTATTATACTCTCGATAAATGTTGGAATAAAATCAAGACGACCAAATAGTTTCGTAGAACGGAGCGTGTTGAGATTGCCCTTTCAGTTGTGAATGTAATTCCAAAGGGGTCAAAGGCAATGCCAGTCTAAAACCGGTAACTTAACAGGATGCTAGAATGTAAACTCGAAATATTTTAGCTATATTTAAAAGACTGGATATAGATATAGTACTCGTATATCCAAGTAATCAGTATATCTTACGTATATTATAATCAATTAGCATATCTTGGTCTTAGCAGTCTTAGACATCTTTAAAGAGCTAGTGTACCTATATAAACCTATACGTATTTAACGTTTGTATCATGAAGGCTACATAAGTACTACTTATAACTAAGTAAGTAGTTATTGTGATAATGAATGGTCTACGTTTACCTACTCCCTCAGTATACTTACTCACTCACTTTTCACTTGTTTATTCAAGGGAGCGATTAGAGAAATCGTAAACATCTTCGAGTACTTGAGTTGAAAACAGGTAAAATAATGGCAATATTGGGAGTAGAAGTTACGCGGTTTACTGGTGAGTGCTATTTATACGGCTTTTGAACTACGAAAGGTATAACAATATGGACTGAACATATTCACTTCAAATCTGGCAATACAATTGTTTCTATATTACAACATTATATCTGAAATATTTACAATCGCCAGTTCACCAGCAATTTATGGAACTCAATCGTTTTCATTGAGTCGGTAAACTGCCGAGTCAGATCCATCTACAACGTGCAACGATTCTGTTATCCCAGGCTATTTTTAAACGTGCCCGTGTGTAATCAGCAATCCGTGTGATCACCCATTATGCTCGCTAAACTTCGAAGTCAAAGTCTGCTTGCCTCAGTGTACAGTTTTACCAATATTTGGCCTTTCGTGCCGACCGCATTACATGGTGAACTTTATCAATTATCGAGTAATGTAGCAAAGTTCGCCAACCCAAGGAATACTTCACTAGTACACTCGGCTTGTTCGTAACTCGAATCGCTTCTGATAAGAAATAATCGGAATCAGACTGCGTCGACACGACAGGAATACGAATTTAGCGGTGGCTCAACTTAGATCGTTCGCGCGAAATTAAAACGCGTGGAAATAATCTGTGAAGGGAAGTTCGAGACTCCGTAATCTCTTGATAAACCTTCTAGATACGAAGGTGGAATATTTCCTTGGCTTAAGAATTATTGCAAAACTGTCTAAGCTAGCTAGTTAGATTTTACGATTTCCAGATAAAAATTAAATAAGGTTCATAAGATTTTATTAATGTTTTATTGCAGTTTACGTTCGATCCATAATTTTTGTTTTGATGGCCAACTGGGTTTTTGATAGAAAATAATACCTACTAGACAGATGCCTATAGTTAAATTCAATGTAGGTACTTACCAATAACATACATAGAACTCTTCGGTAGGTTTGGTAATGAACAGCTCATATTCTCACGAGTTAAACTTGACACTAATTGCACACAAATTTTCCCTAAACAAGTTTACCCCAAAATACAATTTTCGATAATTCTAGGTATCATTAGTAAACATTCTTGTATAAATATAATACTGTTTAAATGCCCTCTGAGTCGAGCCATATTAGGTTAGGTATTATTCTGAGTAGGTATTACCAAATGATGACGACTTGCTATTCTGCAAAAAAATACCTAGCAGTGCTTCGTTCGTTGTCAATTGTGGTCATTTCTTGGTTGGATTTTACAGAACCACTTTAGGTACCTATACCTTTATGTTGGGCACCTTATAATAGACACTTTAGTATTGTTTATTTCTTTTTTTGCACGTTCCTGCGTATCAAGACAACTTAAAACTAAACGAAGATTCGAATTGCTGCTATTATTATTTTATATAACTGTATCTGCTTTTATTTTAATTTTGTTGAACTCGATTAAAATTTATTTTTATATTAACTTTATCATCGTTATGGCATTACTAGCGTAACGCGCGCGACTTCGCCCGCGTAATTTTATTTTTATATAAACTTCAACCCGTGCTATACCGGTTTAGGGGTTGAATTTCGGGAATTCCGTCCTTAGACAAATATACTCTACGACCAGTGGTTTAGGCTGTGCGTTGTCTTTATGTAAGTCAGTTAGGACAAATATTCTTATAATTGGTATAGATTGAATGAGAACAATGCTCTGACCTTGTAGGTTTGCAATACGTGCATGGAGCTAACATTCCCAATATATCTGATGACAATGCTACCAAATGGAAAAATAACCGTACAGCAATATGAAAGCAAATAACAGTAAGAAATTAGAAGAGGGATAACATGATACATACAAACTTACCACAAAAATACTAAACGTAAGATTCATGTAAGGGGCACATTTGTTCACTTTCAACTCTCATGTTCTGAAACTCTTGTCAAACACCAAACCGACCTTGAAACGGCAGTCAGTCCACACGGTTCACGCTCTAATTGCGAAGCACGCGACTCTGTCGTTCCGGACAGTAATACACAACTTCGAGTTTCCATTAACTAAGTTTGTCAAACACAAGTAAGAGGATTTCTAAATGGCTTTATTTATTTATTTATACGCTGCTTAAACTTGTTGAGAGGATAGTAAAATTAGGTTAAAAAGGTGAAGATGAACGGTGTCTGATAAATTACAATGGCAGTCAGCAAAATAACATTACCGAGACGAATGTAAAAAAAAAGCCTTACTTGAGACTTATGTAGCGGTGGCGACTAAGGGACGTACCCATACTACGTAACCAGTTTTTATCAATTTTTTTACTCCCCTCTCTGACTTGGTAACCACCCGTATTATAAGCCACGACCCCCCCCCCCCCCAACCTTTCTAGCTTCCATGTAGTAATTCATAAATCATAAGTATTTTTTCTTTAATTTACATTTATTTCACGCGCCATATGGGGTTCCATCTTTCATCTGTGGTATGGGTACCACCCTCGCATGATCGCTTATTCTGTATACGAGTCTATCGATGCCATCGACGAGTTTTGTTTGATAATGAGCCAAGAGGAGCCAGATGAGGATGCAACAAAAAAGTTTGATACCGCCTGTCATCTAGAGCCGGAACCCACAGCTGTACATGCCCTATGAGGCGCGAAAGCGCTCGAATATAGATTCAATTACAATATAGTCACAACCACACAGAACTTTGCTATAATTTATTAACTATACATCACAACAACAATCACAAAGATAGTATATATATTATCCCAAAAGTTAAGTTAATTTGAACCTTCCCCTTGATACGGGGATGCGCTAACCACCAGGGCCATTAGAGCCTAATCCCATCCGACGAAAAACTTTTCTGGTAATTTTATACAGTACTATAGCGCCCGGTTCAGTTCAAATCCCACTCGAGGCATCACTTTTGGGATAATATAAAATCTTTAGAGCTTGAGTTGAGGAGTACTGTAAAGTTGTCGTCACGTAATGCACATGCACATACGTGACATCAGATAGACAGTGCGAATTACTCCAAGCAGAGTGCGTGTTAACAACAACAGTAAACAGACCACGTCATTTATAATAACAATAATGAGATCAGTAGCTGTGGTTCTAGTCGCATTGTTCATTTTCATCACTAGAATACTCTACTCAGATGTGATCTATGTGAGAATACAGTTGAGCTTTGTTTGGTTGACGATTAATGCGATGTGTGGTGAATTTATAAGCATGTCATACATAGACCCCCCCCCCCCCTCTCTACCCCTCTTAACCACCATACTGCTGCAGTGTTGTGTTTCTGTTTTATATTATCCCTTTATTTTAATTTTTTTTTTCTTGTCCTGTCGCAGTGTTATAACCTATCTATAGTTAGGTTGTCTGTAATTTGTAAACCGGCTTCCCGCGAAACATCTGTGTTCATCACACACAGAAGGCATAGCTACTACCAACTAAGCTGTGATGACTGTAAGTAGTTTATTAAGGAGGCTATCATGTTGATCAAATGCAAGTTTGCAATTCGCTAGCACATTTTGCAATGTTTCAGTTACCTTTGCCGATTATTCCAAGAGACTCCGGCGACAGTGCAACGTCTTGTTCGAGATAGTTAAGCCAAAGTTAAGGAGACTAAGCCGGAAAGCGGACGCGCCAGACGGCTTTATAGCTAGATAGAATAACAAAATAATAATTTCCAGACTTGTACAAACGTTGTTTTCTCGCAAGCCGTATATCAAAAGAGAACTTTGTGCTCTAGAACATCCACGACTTAGCTTTCAGGTTAATTTACTTATAAGAACAACACAAAGGTTCATGTGAAATGCAAAGGATAAATTTCGAAATATTTAATTTATAAAAAAACATATCTCTAGGGATAAAATCTCATTAGGGTAGGTATAGCGGCAAAAACTGGCTAGTAGAGGTCTGTAGGGAAAGGCACAAACAAGAAGTCTATTAAGACTACAGCCTTTGATCTATTTTATTGGAATTTAATTGAATCCAAGGACTAAGTTTCAAGATTGATTCACCCTAGTCTTTGTAATTCACAGAATACGTACCATAACATCGGAGCCGGGTGAAAATCTAGTTAATTTGGAAATAAAGCTTCAACGCTTTTGTCAAACAACAAACTAAGTTGGTAAATGGAACAGCTAATTGTTATGCCAAGCGTGTCGAGTACACAAAGGTAACCTTCGATCAGTCAATCAATATTGATTGAATCTGTGAACGGAAAACAATAAGGTTAATAGAAACGGTTCTTTCTAGAGCCAAAACGAAATTACAATCAAAAGCCAGAATAGCAAAATCAATACTAAGCTTTGGTGAGAAGAAGACTTTTTATTGTAAGAAAGTAATAATAAATAAATTGCCCGACATTTCACGCAACGCCATCTAACTTTAACCAACGAAGCTTGTACTATAAAAACCACACAAGTGATAGAATACTTAAATACTTTTTTTAAATGAAACATTGAGATGACCCATCTAATGTTGAGCAGTTACTTCTGCCTATAACAATTACATTACCGAATAGAGCACGTCCGCTGAACTCCATGGATCCACAGTGCATATCGCTGTGGATGTGCACTGCGTTCATTACTCTAAGAAATATGAGTGTCAAGTCTCATATACCTGTAATTGTATTGGCACCCATACCATCCTTTAAACCGAAATACAGCAATGCGGTGGCAGAGTTGATAGTACTTCCCCGAACGAAAACTTTCACATCCATCTCTACTAGAAAAACTACTGCAACGAATTCATTGAAAAATACATAATTATGCAATACAAGTATAATATAATTTAAGTGGATTTACAAAAATAGAGAAACCAACTTGGCGAGAACCTCAAACTTAAGAAGAAATTGAGAATTTTCAGAAACGTACAACATACTAAGTTGCTATGTACAGGTTCTATTGGTGATATTAATTTACTGACGTGGCAGGCCAACAATGCACCGGGCACTGGCAAAAGTCCAGCGATCGTCACCTCAAACCACACACCGCCCACCGTTTCCATCCACCGGAATTTATCTACCGTTGATAAGAAACCTTCTCCGAACAAACGTGCCAACTATTCAGGTCAAGAATTACATTTTCATGGAGCAAAAACTGTGCAAAATGTAAATTCTGAAAAGGCAGCACGGTTCCTTGATGAAGTCTCTTATTCGTATCCAAATATGAAATTTTCGCATCATTAACTGCAAAGAGAGATGGTAAAAGTTAAACGCTTTGTGGAAGTTTGGTAGTTTGAGCTGAACTTTCTTTCAATTGCTTTGTAGTTCTGAATACCTCTAAAGTCTAACCACTAGTTGGTAAAAGAACAGTTAGATCGACCTGTAATTTGAATTGTTCAAAGAGACAACTACTGCAAAAAGTATTGATATATTTCTATATATCTATTTCTATAAATATATAATAGTATCTTAGGCTGGCAGCACATTATCAGAAAACGTCTAACGGGAAATACTGAATAAAGTTTTTAAAAAACTTTTATTTAAAAAAGGCTTTCTTGAAAAAAACCAAGGCAATCTCGCAGGGTCTAGTACAAAATGTATGTGGAGAAGACCTTTTGGTGCGCATCTGAAATTTTATGACAGACGTATTCTAATAATGTGCTGCCGACTTTATACTGTTTAGGGAGCAAGAATCTATAACGTTTTCAAGCAAACAAGTTGAAATATGATCATATTTTGTCAGTATATTGCAGGCGCAGGACGAAATATGTGTATGATCTGTAAATATTTGTACTGGTGCTGTAGTGTTGATAGTACACGAAGTAGAAACACATAGATGTCTTAGTGTACTGTAGAGAATGGAGGGACCTCTATAAAATTCTTATAACAATCAAGCGCTCATAAAGCCATGAAGTGTTCCAAGGATATATTTACTATCAATATACTCAACGACAAAAGTCGTTTTATTAAGTAACGTTTTATTAAGAGTAACTTATTTAATCTGAGGTTTCTAACTTGATCAATATAATCCGAAAAACAGGGCGAATTTCAAATCTTTAGGTTGTCAATATTATTGATAAAACAACACAGATAAACTTTCGTCCTTGAATATCCTTTGATGTTTACGTGCTCTGAGCAATACTGAGACCGTTTAAGGGAGATGCTGGAAGAAGTTTAATTGATAAGATCATAAAGCTAATTTAGTCGCTAATTATCGGCAGGAGTTCCGTTTTGCATATTGATGCGAGGAATGGCATTGAACTGGAAAGAGGGTTACTTCAAACACATCATAACTTTGCTAATTAGCCAACCTGAGCTCAGTTGAGCCTCATCTGTCCTACTCCCAAGTGTTAGTCGTATTATAGTGTCGCAGCGTGCTATTTGTAAACATCGAATGTGGTTTAGGTAACTCGTCTACCTCTTTTTACTCGCAAAATCATTTTAACCCTATTCATTTAAAGTGGTTCCGTAACTCATCCTAACTCAGTATCAGAAAGTCGTAGATTCAAGAAGCAGACAAATACCGACAGAAAAGATTTAAATTTTAAATTTAAAATGATGTATGAGGCGTTTGCGAACCATGAAATTGCTAGTGGACTCGGCTTGAAGACTCGTTCGACACTCAGTTGCTGTTCTTTGCTCAATACATTGTTATTTTTATCGTATTTTTTGCTCCTTGTTGATGTGTGCTGTATGAATCAACATGCATTATCACTTACTAACGTAACGAGTTTTTACCTATTGGGTTAATAATAACACGACGGGTCATTCTCAAAGTCGTAATGAAACGCGCAGAAGAATCTGAATGATTACAAATTTGACACAGCAATGACTTGCTTTACGCATCAATCGGCATGAAGCGTGGTCATTACCCGCACCATACAAACAACGAGTCACATTACGCAACGAGACAACCGTGACCTTTAAATACACCTTCATTCTTACATAAACTTAGCTAAGTATTTCCACAGATTAAGCCGTAACGAAAGTTTCTTGCATGTTCTATTCATTTTGGTTCGAAAAAACTGGTGCCTTTATTCACCTCGTTTGTAAAACGTTCAATGTAATAACACTGAATAAATAAAATTTATATTTTGCAGATTCATCATCTTCAGTCTGAAGAATGACATTGCTGAACATAGGTTTCCCACAAAACTAGCTAGAAGGTACGATTTTGGGTTTTCACCATTCATTGACTTCTAATCCTCACAACACAATGTCGTTGGACCATCGCATGCACTAACTGGTTTAGATGTAGGTACTCAGAAGCATTTGGCTGGTGTTTAGATCAATTCTAAGTGGTAATGGCATAACCATTTGTGGTTTCACAGTTCTCAATTGCTTAACCAATGTCGCCTCGTGTTGCATACAAACCACCGGATTCCAACTTAGTACCTTAGTGACAATAGGTCCTTAGGCTTAAGAAGATCGATTAATTGAGTAGATAACTAAAAATAAAGAGACAGGAAACACATTAATAAGTCACCAGTACCACAACAAGACATTAAAATATTGGATACCAATTAAAACTTTTAAGCCACATGGTGTCCAAAAAGTTTTAAGTTTGAAGCATGATCAGTGACAGCAGACTCTACACTAAGTGCCAATATCAATTTAACGTGTGGGAGACGTCATCAGGCGTTGGAAGGGAGCCAAGAGCATCCTTGGAGCCAAGTCACGGAGGGTTGGAAAACAAGACCTTTACTTCATTTGAACTTTGCTATATCATGAAGTTTTCAACTCTTGGAATTGGGTGCTGTTTGATCGGTTATTCGGGAAATATGTGAAGTGTGTGTAAGAGTTAAAGTTTATTATATTCAGCAATCCAGCAATCGCTGAATTTACACCTTTTGTTCTCTCAATGTTATTTGACTACACCATGTACCTACTTGTATAATGAAGCAATATTTTTTTATTTATGTTCTATTTTCATATATTTATTATAGTTTTGGAATTCAGCTCACTTGGTTGATACAGAATCTTTAGTCTCCTCCAAGTACAAAAAAATATTTTCTGCACACTGAACAGACCTTGAAAGAAGATTTTAAATAACACAAAATATGTCCAAAAAGTGAAGTTAAACACGAAGCAAGCAAGCAACCGTCGCTAATTAGACTAACTACATGCGCAAATTCCGCAAAGTATTTCTTACTTTTGTGAGGGCAAAGGCATTAGTGAGAAAGTTACGAAACGAAATGACAGAGAAACGTCTCGCGATTATCTCTAAAGGGAGGTAATCATGAATTTCACGTCTCCTATTTTTTTGCATATTATTCTGCCAAAATAATATGCAAAAAGATAAACAGCTTAATTCTGAATCTAATACGGATATCTTAGTAATCTGCAGCATACATAAAAAATATATTGCATGTAAAAGAGAAACATAATCGATAAAAGAGAAAATACATGTTCACAGATGGAGTAGGAAAAACGTGTTCAAGGAATTTTAAATCCAATCTTTGATGGCATTTCATTTGTGAAATCCTTTCCGTACCTATACATCAAAGCAAAATAGTACTTTTAGCAACACGATGAAAGGCTTATTGAAAAGCTCTTTTAAAGCTCGAATACAAACAAAGCATCTCATAAAGCAATAATTTCTAAAGTGTCCAAATCAGTTTGATACCCTACATTGTAAAAGAAAATTGAACAGTGTTGTAGGGCCTATAACACAGTTCAATTTTCTTTTACTAAAGTAAAAGAACATTTTTATTATAAGTAGGTCTATCCCATTTGCCGATGACCGAACGAAACCTAAATTTTAAACGAAGCGACGCTTACTGAACGTTGCGAGGCACGCCCAAGGAGCTTTAAATTTTATACTTTTCTACATTATACAGATGATCGAGCTCCATTATCGACAGAGGAAAATTACGTCCGAGTCCCCAACACGCAAATTGCCAACCACGCGACCATTAAATCATAAATAGTGAGAACGTTAAAGTACTTACGGAGAAATGTTTAACCCTACATTAACAACCTTGTGATTATTTAATATTTTTGTTCAAAAAGTGGATCTTGAAAGAACTTTAGAATATTACGTCATTGGGAAATTATATTTGAGTCGACACAGAGCTTGCGTCGCTATGAATGTGTATACATGTAGAAGGCAAGGGAGAGGCAAGGCGAGAAATGATACCTATATATACACGCATAACTGCATCATGCAGTTATGCGTGTAGGTATTTCTAGAGACGACTGTAGGGCCTTATTTTGAATGTACAAAATGATGATACAACGTAGACAACGAGGTAAAATGTATCTTACCGCTTACCAATGCGATGAGTTTGTTCGTATTTACATGCGCGACGTTTGAATACACCAGAATTCAAGTAAACTCGGCCGGCAGATGCTTATGCATAATATATTGTGAGCATGAAACGTTTTTTGGTCTCGCAATCATATTCCGTGTAGAGACGTGCTTTCGATCGTTTTTGTACACACCACGATGTTTTCCCAGAATGCAAATCAATGGCAGGAACATTTGAAACGAAACGACCCCACAAACTCTACATAATCGTTTAAAGTACCGCTTGATCACTGCCCAGAAGCAATTCTAGTTTTAAATTGGGCAGCTCCATGAAATATTCGAACGTTTCGAAGATCACATACTAAATTGGCTGCAATACAAGAGCCGTTCAATAGAGCTG
This sequence comes from Electrophaes corylata, assembly GCA_947095575.1. Lineage (NCBI taxonomy): Eukaryota > Metazoa > Arthropoda > Insecta > Lepidoptera > Geometridae > Electrophaes > Electrophaes corylata. The sequence continues at coordinate 8,426,554 of OX352715.1, read as the reverse complement.
TTACGAAAACTATAGAATGTCACAACGCTATCATCCAGAATGCAAATTCGCTATCGAGTACTCGATATAAACTGTATTGCCCGTTCCACGTTCGAGAATAGCCGTGTATATTGCGATCAAAAGCACAAGAATACCGACGGGCGAACTATCGGAACATGAGATTTGTCGCACTACAGTCACGCTCAAATATTCGGCCAGCACTCGAGGCGATTGGTCGGTCGGTTGCTGGCACTTGCTGGCGAGTAGAAGCGCAATATCTAGCCCCCTCAGGCAGGCCGGCCTCAATTTTTTAATCGGCGAAGTTCCTCGATACAAGCCCACTGACGCGGAAAGTTCCTATCGGATGATAGGGCATCGTTTCGCTTAATGTGCATCGTGCTCGGTACATTGTACACTTAGCTTTCATATGTAATTACAAGAGCATTACAGAGCTGCGGTCGAGATAAAGATAAGTGGATGCGAGTCTCGGTATTTAATGGAGTTCACATGTTTTAATTCAGCGCAGTGCTTCATTCAAAACCTAGATTAGCAAATGCATCAGTTTGACTCTGCAGATTATCCCGCAGCATAAACTTTACGTTTTTATAGAGAAACAGATGGTGCTCTATGAAATGTACTAAAATAAATGTTTTATACGGAGCTATAATGTTGAATTAATAACCTAAAATAGCTTTTAATATAGCATCTTTTGGACGGACTCCAAGCTGCGATATTTGATGGATTAATGTTTTCCAACTAAACACATTATTCGTAAAGCTATTTTTAATACCGTATGAGATTGATGAACAGTGTTTTACGTAATTTTGCTTCATATCAGCCAAAATAATGCTGTAATTTGCCTTTGTTTTTAGTGATCCGTATCAAGCTTGGAAAACGGAAAACTTATCCCTAAACAAACTGACGCATCTCGTTACTGGCACTGTTGCAACGCACGTCAATATAAACAAAGAAGACGTCTAAACAACGCATAATCGACACTAGTTGGATACGACTGTTCCTCGTTATCATTGTCATCTTTATTACAATAGTAATAGGAGCGTCTTGGATGTAGACAAAAGATGGCAAGTCTAGTTCAATGGGGCTCATTGCGATGTCAGAGGCATGCTTGCGTCGGTGACGGCCGCCGCCCTGGCAAAGACATTGATATCGAGAGCACAAAGAGAATTGTTTATCTCCTTGCAATATAAAATGTATGAATCAGAATAAATAAAACAAGGGGATAAAATTAAATAATGTACTACTACAGGAACGTTTCAAATATAGGTAAATAAAAATAAATATTTGAAGACATATCACACAACACCATCTAGCCCCAAACTAAGCAATGTTTGTAGTTGTACTATAAGAACCATGAGTGACGCTAGATACTTTACATATTTTTTGTTAATACATAGAATAAAATATAAAAATACATTATAATCAAACCCATAACCCACAGCGCAGAAGCAGAGCAGCCGAGTTATGACAGCTGTCAAAAGACGGCTGGTTAAGTTAATACGCCTTGAGGATTTTATATGCTTCGGATATATAAGACTTCGCATTTTTATGGGATAATCGATTACTAACTCTAATATTGAATCAAGAAAAAATCTGAAAGTTTTTGTGTGTTGATAGTAAATTCGACATGTAGAAAGTTAGATCAGTAATATGTTGAAAGGAAATCCAATCATAATTCAGAGAGTTGTAAACCAAAACCGATAAAGCTAAAAAGTTTAGTACCAAAAACATTACAATCAGTCGTATCTCCGTAGATTCAAATCGACGTGTAAAAGTGCCAATTGTGGGCCGTTTCCGTAACGAATCCAATTTCGCTTGATTGCTCTTCCAAATTGATGAATCGTAAAGAGAAAACAATTTCGACTGTCGAATTAGGAATTCTGTAGTTTGTATGTAAATGAAGTAAGATTTCTTAGATCGTCGATACGTGAAGCTGATCTTATTAATTTACTCCGTGAGTCTATTATTAAATAAAGACTAAAAGAGGAACACAGGGTGCCTTACACCTATAGATGCTTACCCTACACATTATCATCATCATCAAAAGCCTGTAGAAATCTACTACTGGACATAGGTCTCACGCATACGTTTCCAGGAAGATTGTTTTGTTTGTAGTAGCAGGGCGCCCTACGCTTCGTCTTTTGGTTCGTGGTCGTCAATCGAAAACCTTGCTTGCCCTTGAAGGGTTTTAAATATTAAATTATCTATACCAATTATAATAATCTTTGTCTTGACTAACTGATTGACTAATCGCACAACAAGCGCCTAAGCGGGTACAGCAGGGCTTGAACTTTATACAAAAACAACTTCACGCGGACGAAATAGCGCGCGTTTCGCGAGTACGTAATATATTGCATAACGTTTAATTTACAGGCAAAAATATTTTAATATATCATACAAACTAAAGTAAATTCCCGATAAGGGAGTTTCACTTTAGTCTGTCTGTCTGTGTAGCTAACAAACCGTAGCCACAAGGGGCTATTTTCAATTGGAAATGGAAGTGAATTACTGTGTCCGTTTTTGCAATGCACACGATTGACGTACACTGTCGGTTTGTTCCGGCGTAGTTGCAACCCAGTAACGTCAGCATACAGGGCATATCCGGCGTCAATCGCGAACTTCCGAAAGCTATCTTAATGGTGACGTTCGAATGCTATCTTTGTGTGGAAGAAGACGCGTACGTAATACAATTTGTTTATTTGTTGAATTCATCTATGTACTTCAAACAGATTGGTAAAACATAATACTATATTAAACAGTTATTATATACACGATTATGTACTGAGTACTGTTTAGCCCAGTAGCGATAATATCGGCATTATCTAACAACAAACGGAAGCTTTTGAAAGCCATCGTTCATAATATAACATGACTTAAGGGCTTGTACGGTTTGTGAATACACAGATAGAATGAAATATTAGGACAGTGTCATATGTGTTTCATTAATAGCCGTATGAATAGAACTCAAATGAAAAATCTACAATAATAGAAGAGATGGCAGTGTAATCTCGCAAGCTTTATTATATTTTTATTCCTAACTAAGTTTTAGAATTCATTAAACATTAAATCGTATTTATTGACAACGCTTAAAGCAAAGCTAAACCAAATTGCAGTGGGTAATTCCTATTCCAAACTGAAAATTCTGCTATTTTACAGTCGACGTCAAATGCTCAAAATATTTTGTTGTTATTGGTGCAACGCAACATCCGTAAAGAACTAAAACCCACATTGAACCAGTGGCTTTACTCTATATACTTATAACATTTGTATTAACCACAATTTAGCTTAATGTAGCAAAATGTACTTTTATTTCAAGAAATTTAAACCAATAGCATCTCTAAGCCTCAAAAATTCAGGTTCTCCAGTTAATCCACATAGAATATGTTCGTATCTAAGCTTTGGAAGGAAGATTTTCTCCTCTCAAGCTATTTCCCTGATTTGAAATTCAAATATATCTTGATAACCTTGTTCTAGGTCGTGGTAAAATAACTTGAGAGGTTTATGCAAATATTGCATATTTACAACTACGTACCGAACCGACGTGGATAACCTCGCCTAACTATCTACGTTGGTAGATTGTTATTTCTTAATACCCATTTTTTTAGCTACTAAAATTTACGTTAAATTAAAGCCGAATGACACAAATCTTTCTATACCAATCATAAGAATCTTTGTCCTGACTGACATATAGACACGCTTTGCCTAAACCACTGGTCGTAATAGAGACTTAAAAATATCGGGGTATATTTGTCTTGATGCGTAGAGGTGTGCTAAGAAAGCAATTTCTGAAATTTAACCCCTGAACGGTTACAACGGGGTATAAAATATGTATGAAAAATAACTTTACGTGGGCGAAGTTGCGTGCGTAAACAACGCACAGCCTAAGTCCTGGTTGTGGAGACTAGGAATATTCAGGGTATACTTATCTTATTGCATAAGAAGTATACTAAGAAATTCACGTAATTCAACCCCTAAAAGGTAATGGGGGTAAAATTTGTATGAGTATCACACATAGTAGCACGTGACTTTTGATTTTCTATAAGATTAAACTCTGTCATGTCTCTTGGCATGTCCCAGATTTACTAAGAACAAGATACCCGGTTCCAATATCTTATAAGCGTCCGAAAGTATTACTAAAGAACCCTTTCTCGTCATAACCTTCATCTCAATGGTTAATGTCACAGTGACAGTTTACACTGGCCAATTAGGTGAGAGTTTATCTGACAGGCAACACCCCATAGTACTTCTAACCATAGAATAAGCTTATTACTGAGAATATTGGAACCGGGCATAAGTTGTCTATCAAGCCTATCAAGTTAACCTTCATCAAACCAGATGGCAAGTGATGATTAAGTCCTAATGAATCTAAACAGTCAGTGTATTGCTGGCAGGTGGTTCGAGCACATCCATACGTGCGTTGAGAGAACGATTGTTTCAAATCGTGTCATGGTTCTCACGACTCATTTCTCAACTATTAGAAGTACAAACACGAACTGACCCGACCCCTCTCATTAAATCATCCGACGAATCATCTCTACGTACCTGTAACAATAAAACATTGTGAACATTAATAACACTGGAAAAAGGTAGAGGTTTGAAAGCGCAGAGTTTGCGTGCAAAAATATCATCAACGCGATTTATACTGTTGTAACTGAAATCCGCGGCATTGTTGAATTTTACAGCGTTGGGACATAAAACCTTGCAGTATGGCACTGGGAAGTCAATCATAAAGATAAGGCAGCGCAATAACGACACGCCACTGAACAGGCTAGTCGACCGTTCCTCCCTCAAAACTCCAACATATAATATACATTGAAGGCAATTCGACAATTTTATCACCTCGTAAACCAACCGTGTGAGAGGGTACACGTCACCCGTTAATTGCCGTATTTTGGGGCTAAATACCGGAATTAATTTAATATTCATTCGGTCCCATATCGGCGGCTATCAAAATACATGGTATATATACAATATACAATACATAATCGATGCTTGCACGGAACTTGTTAGGCGTATCGTATACACGAGCTGGTTGAACGCAATTATTATACTTCGGTACGCACAGTGCGGCGATGCGAGGTGGCAAATGTAAGCGATCGATAAGAAAGAATAATGTTGCTTGTTTTATTCAAAGCGTGAAAGTAACGGAATATACCTATTGAGGAAAATATTTCTTGTTAACCTTATATAACACTTATTATACATGTTTTCTGCGAGCAACGCATTAAAAATATTAACCATTTAAAATTAAGCTTGTTTACTAGGCCGGTGGTCTTGTGGTAAGGTTTTAGGTTTTAGGACTAAGGTTTTAGGTTCAAATCCGGCCGTGCACTAAAGGATTTTCTATGCGAAAATGTACATGCTCTTAAACAGTGAAGGAAAACATCGCAAAAAAACTAATTAGTTTCTAGCCGCTAAAACAACAAATACTTAAAAACAGAATAAAATAAATATTTAAGCGGGCCCTCATACAACAAACGTGATTTTTTTTTATAGATGGTACGGAACCGATCGTGCGCGAGTCCGACTCGCACTTGGTCGATTTTTTATAGTCTTTTCTTTTTTTCCTACGGGGCTACGCTTCAAAACTATAAACGAAGTTGCTTAACGTTTTGAATTACACTGCGAGTTAAAAACGTCAATACTAAACTTCGTACATAGTTTTCAAGAGTAGATTTGCAGATCACCTTTGTTTCGTACAGTTAACACTAGTATTCAAGCGAATGCTGAATGCTGATTGGTCGTTCGAAGGCGATCGGCGCGGAAACATGCAAATATTCAAATCCTGATGCACCAACCGACTATAACTCATCCATAAATAACACTATCTCGCCCCAAAATACGTCACATATCAAACATCATAAATTCAGCCGGCTTGTCGCAACTGTTAAAGTGCTATTTATGTAAATGTGTCAAAACATATTACAACCTAGATTAACGATGTCGCGGAGTCTGTCATGTTTATCATTTCACACAAAATTACGTATTTCATTCTTGGAGGAGAAATGAAGAGACGACTAACTTTATTACAGTACTTTCGAGATCTGTATAACTTCATCTTAAAACATTTATCATTCATAAGACTTTTGTTACACAGTATAGCAACAACCTATCGTATTAAAAAGGTGTACATGCTCCATAGATCAAAGAAATACGCAAGCATTAGGTATCCGTTAGATCTATGTCTGCAGCGCAACAGTACAGCCTAAAGCCTAACTATACGTTAATAATGCTTTGGATTACCTGTACACAATTATGGAAGAGAAAGGACACACTGTCTATGAATAGGACTCAAGTGCTTTGGTATGTTGGGAGTATAAGAGAAGACAATGTATCATTATACTTCACAGTGCAAACTCATCTAATCCACAGCTCGGAATATGCTCTGCAACTGTTTAAGCCGAGTAATTATTTCGTGACACTAACCCAGAGATGTGAGTGCCTTTTGTCTCTTGACATCTATGAACTTACTGATCTCGACAGTAGATTATGATATTGATTGTGTTTCCGAACACACGACACAGCATAACGGACGTCTTTGTAATCTAGAAACATTTTGTTGGCATAATGAAGGTTAAGTAGATTGGCTAAAACGTTTTAAAACTTGGGCATAACTATTGTGCTCAAGCTAATAATGTCACAATAGTTTTTTTAGAAATGGAAAAGTTTTGCTCAGGGACTTAAAATATATGCCATTATGAGATAAAGATAGGACCGCAGTATTGGATTACTACTCTGGAGAAGCTGCTGTCTATCCGCTGATGCGTTCCCTTAGTAGCGTCTTTCGACATCCATGGGTGCTGAAGGTCAGAGGTCAGAAGGTCAGAGGTGCAGAGTCATTTTCCAAGCCGCAACCACCGCGACCAAAATATTTTTTTGTATTCTGTATTAATCTGCAATCGGCTCCTAAGCCATAATCAGATGATTTCCTGGTTTTATTTGGTTGGGGTGTGCTTCCATTAAAACAACACCGTTCATTGTAGGACTGGTCAGGTCCTCTGGTCTAGGCGACCAAAATATGTAATTCAAATAAATTTCAGCCGTTTGGGAAGTGTTCAATATGTTGACCGAGTAATACCATCGATTCAACGTCTCTTCTACAGAAAGGGAAAATAAGATTACCTTTTCTGTTTATTTTGAGACTTTCCTTCAGACACAGATTGCCAAAACTGCTGTATATCTTATCATGACCATGAGCGTCATGTCTCAAGAAATGCCCAACGAAATAAGCGAGAAAAATACTTTAAGCCCCGCTGGAACTGCCACATCTATCCACTTTATAGGTCATTTCACTCTTTCCATCCACTTATTTCAAAGGGATCTTCTGTTACGACCGAATGGGTTTCGCAAATAAACCTAATTTTATCTGAACAATACGATGTTTCTTTTCAATTTAACAAATTAAACGGCTCCAGTGCAAACTGAGCCGAATAATCTAGACTGGTATAAGTACGTCAAACACTCTGTTTTAGTAAATATTATATTTTGTATAAGGTACCTACCCACTTTTTCGGAATAAGATCGATTGTATTCTAAAGTAATTATTTGTATTTCTTGTGGTTATGTACGAAACCCTTAGGCTTCTAATATCAAAGTCAAAAAAAAATTATTTAGTAATATCCAGGGATCATTTTGAGTTATTATAAAGCAACACACAACGGTTCTTCGAAATAATATGAAGCTTCTGTGTGGTGTGAATCTAACTAATTTTTGATTCGCAATGATTATCTCAGTTTGAAGACACGTCACATTCTTATTTCTTACCCAGCTTCGCCTTGAGGAACGCTAAGTATTAAGTAATAAACCAAAACTCTCGTGATCCTTATCTGATGATAATATTATGTGAGCTTAATATCAGTATGATATAACATAAAACACAATTCACCAATAGGCAACGCTTTGCGTTCCAAACTAACGATGAAGTAAAACTGGAAAGTGCCATAGTGTAATTTGTATGCAGGGGCTAGAACGCCAGCGTCATAAAGTGAGAACTGTTACTGCATTGTAAACGCTACCTTGGGTTGGGGCGAATTGTTTTATTGTTCGAGTTTAAGCCGAAGACAAGTATTAAGTGAGCAAGAAAATAATTTCGACAAGCGCTGGATATATGTAGCTTAGCATAAGAAATAAAGAACTAACATAATCATGACCTTTTTGTACACATGAACCCTGTCTTTTTGGTCCAATTCTAGCTAATTTCTTAGGTACTAGCCGATGTTGTTGCTAAATATATAAATGTGTCTTTGGAAATAGACAGGTTGCAAAATGAGTATGTTGTAAACTCAAAAGCTGTTATTTCGGCACAATATATCTGCAGTCACCTTGATGAGGATCCATGCACTTATTAGAGCCAAAAAGCTTTTCCTCCCAGACAGAAATAACATTTTAGTGTCCCATTACATTCCAACATTTCAATGGCTGTTTATTTTATGTCATGCTCACATAAGACAACAAAGCCGGTGCTCCCATTAGACGTCTGAACAACTAAGCTGAATTGAAACGAAAAGTTTCGAAAATATCACCGTTAGGAACAGAACAACTTTTGAATTAAGGGAGCCGGTGCCAAGAGTGTTGTTCTGGGATCAGACGTGAACAGAACTGTTCAGACGAAATGTGTTTGTCCACTTTCCGCTTTTAACGGAAAAAGATCTAATATTATTATAAAGAAAAGACACACGCTTCAAAAAGTTAGAAGTGAGACTTTTATTTCCAAGCTAAAATTTCAGGACAGCGAATAAATAGGCTTGACAATAGCCACATGTTATAAAAAGCTGCAACGTAAAGGTCGCAAAACATAGAACCCAGTTGCATAAGAAAAAGAAGCTAAAGAACTGAAGAACTGCTAAGTCTACGGAGAATTTCCTGACCACGGAAAAACAGTCTCGGATCGTGACAGCTACGTACGTACGTGACAAGAGTTGGTAACAAGGTTAACTGTCCGGCACCCGGCGCCGCAAACTGCCCAACTGACTGGTTTTAATGAAGTTTTGACTGCACGTCCGTCCCACCCAGTCTTTGACATGAACTTGGTCGAACTAGACTACTTTGATGCAGTTTTCTATTGGGAGCTTCGTAATTTAACTAATCCACACGAACATGCCCTGAGTACATAAGGATCTAGGGATGTTATTGATTTGCTTGCATTTAACATGCTAAAGTTGATTTAAATATTGCAAGGATTATGATCTTCGTAGCGTACCTATTCATATAAATCTATCGTGGTTATTCATAAAAATGTCTTGGTTTTAAAACAGTTTCACGAAATACAGCCTCAATAAAGTAATTCAAAAGCCTAGCTCCTTGCTAGCCACAGACGATAGTGATAAAATATAGACCAATGCAGATCGGAACAATTTTTCCGGCAGCCCTATGAATATGCACGGGGGTAAAGAGTTGGATTGCTTCCGTTTCAGGCGCCCAAGTCTCGCACAACCGCACCGTTATTACCGTACAATTTACAACCGTTAACCGGCAAACAAAGGGAGGCGCTTATTTACCTCGAGGAGGGATACGGAGGAAGTTGAACGGATGCCACTCCCGGTGGGGTTGTACACGCGGAAATTTTAAAGGTAAACTTCGATAAGACGTTTCTCAGTGATGTGAATACTAAAATGAGTTTTTTCTTATATTATACAAATCTTATATCAAAGACGCACTGATTACACTCATTTGTCGTTATTGAGGTTACATTTTGCTTAGCAAAGTAAATCACCCAGTCTCAAGCAATAAGATACTTTTTTTAAACCTCATACATATGTAAGTATTGTGACCTCGCCGCCGTTGCCGCCGCCGTCCGCCGGGTGAGCGGCTACCGCCCTGCGTTTTTCTCTTACAATTTACAACGCTAAACTGGCAAACCAAACTCAGCTTATTTACACAGTCCCCCTCAAAGGAAGCATGAACGAACCGAACGGAACTAACAGGCCAGTAAAGGAAACAAAATATAAATCACTAAATTCACGACAAACATCTTAAATTATATTAGCTATTATTTATGCAAAAGAAAAACAGATTTCAGAAAAACAGCTCGTTCCCGCCAAAGGTTTCCGCTAATAGGCAATTTGGAAAATTAAGCTTTGTTTGCGATGGAAAACTTTCCATTCTCGGGACAACGAAATGGGGGAGTTTTTAATTATGAAGCACGCAAAGTCTGCGAGTATTATGCTTATTAGAAGTTGGCGTCAAAACACAAAAACCGCGCGAGTAGCTAGAATTTAAGATTGCTCGGTAATGTTGACCGAGCAACTTAGGAGTTGTGTAATCCAACAATTTGCCGTTCCTAACTCGCAAACACAACAAAACAATGCGAACATATTCCCGGGGCTGAAAGGAAGTTCACTCGAAAAGGCAACTAGCTGCGGGAAAACCTTATATTGTTGAATTTATGATATGTTCTACATTTCGTTCTAGTTCCTGGGGTCATTTTCGTTGGTATCTTCGTGATATTTAGTTAGAAATAATAACAGTGGAGGTGTGGCGTTATGTTTCTCCGCTGTAAACAAACCCTGTTGAAATTTATTGTTTAATAATTTCTCGTAAGCATCTAACATTATTCACAGATGATGATAATACTAAACTCCACATTTTACAATCATAAACGCTGCGTACGTAGATATACTGCTAGGTATTATATCTTTTTTTGAGCTCCTAAGCGCCAGTTTCGTGATAAAAAAGGGGTCCTATTACCTACATACCGGAACTACCAACGGTACTTCCATCTAAATTTATTCAATGATTAGGCAACAGAAACATTTAGTGTTTCATTTAGAACGTATGCACAATGAAAATGGACCGAAGTGTCTACGATAAGTATTTGTAGGTCAACTAGAAGCAAACAGAGGCAACTAGAGGACGACCTATGTGGCGCGGCGGGCGAATATCCGCCTGCGACGCAGGAGGTTGCGGTTTCGATTCCCGCATTGGGATAAATGTTTGTACAATCTGCAAATATTTATTCCAGGTGTTCTGGGTAATTTCTATATATAATAAAACATATCTATGTATGTAACGTATTATATTAAGTATATTAGTCATCTAGTACCCCTAACTCAAGCTCTGCTTAGTTGGGGCTAGATTATGCTGTGTGGGTTGTCCAGCATTATTATTACTATTATAAACAGAATTAGAACTCTAGAACCAAGGCTTGATACTGTTCTATCGATTCTACTTGCAAGATAATATTATCAACTGTCTATTGATTCGACTCGACCCAGATGTAATCCATTAGTCGCAATAATAGTGAATGATTACTATTATTACGACTAATCATTTGTATATCAATGAGAGGTTATTACTCATAAATTAAGAAGAAAGGATACGTTGTTTTCATAATATACAAATATATTTATAACGGCTACTTTCACGTTAACAAAAGAAATGAAAGTGAAAGGTAAAACTGAGTTCAACTGGATCATATTTAGAGCACTAAAAATAACCGTACACAATGTTTTATTTTATCATCAGGTATCATTACAAATTACAATGGAGTGGAGTGGAGTACATAGTATGTTTTGTTCAAGTCTCCAAAATAGTTTCATTGTCTTAGACTATTTATTATTGGATGACTCATTCTAAGTATTATAGTTAGTATTTTAGTTAATATATTTTTTTAAGATGAACCGCTGTGGTCAAATGCAAGTGACCCGCCTTCTGATCCCAAGGTCGTGGGTTGGAATCCAGTCGTGCACCAATGAATTTTTCTATTAGGAAAATTGATGTACGCAATGCCAGTGCTCTAAAACGGTGAGAAAACTAGTTAGTATTCCAGCAGCGGCGATGGGTTTGCAACCTGCCACGTACGGAATATCATCTAGTGCAAAATGTGGGTTTGCACCAAATGTAATATCTGGACATACCTCTGACTACCTCCCTTAGGCACTTTTGAAGAATCTCGATTAGGTACATGGTGGTACTAAGAGATCTGAGGAGATATCTATCATGCCTGAGGATTAAAGTAATGATGCTATTTATTTTATTATTACTTTACATCTAGACCTACCACGACTAGATTGGCAAAGAAGATAGATTGTGACGGTATTGTTAGAGATTAACTCGTCGAGCGCTAAAGATTGGGTTGAATTGAACGAACTGTTTATCAGATGAACAGATAGTACTGCATTAGCAAATTAAATTAGATGTTGAATTACAGTTTAGTTTAATCTCTCTTAGTTCAGTGAACTGTGTGAACTAAACATTACCAAGAAAATGTACCTCTGCAGTCCCGATAAGCTTTGAATGAAAATCGTTTTAAAGATATACAATGCAGTCGATAAAAAATATTTGATTATTTGTGCAACTGTGCAAATGTCGCCTGACCGGATCGCGTGAACTCAAGACTCATTTCAAGTTATTAACTAGGCGAGTTGCTTAGGTTACTTGTAGGTTATGTCCCGTTCAGGTGCGCCAGTAGACTTGAATGCAATGTCTAGATAAGTAGGTACTCGCGGCACTCGTAATGAATGCGTGTGCCAAGTCTTTCAGCGGGGTCACCGGATGGTCTGGATTTGATTATTAGTGCAACTGTGCAAATGTCGCCTGACCGGATCGCGTGAACTCAAGCCTCATTTCAAGTTATTAACTAAATAAATAAATATGTCAGGACATTTTTACACAACATCATCTAGCCCCAAACTAAGCATAGCTTGTACTATGGGTACCACAGATGACTGATGGAATACTTATATACTTTTTTTTGTAAATACATAGGTACATAGAATACAATAGAACACCCAGACAGGACAAACATCTATGTTCATCACACAAATGTTTGTTCTCAGTAGGAATCGAGCCCACCACCTACAGCACAGAAGGCAGGGCTACTACAAACTGAGCTGTGACGGCTGTCAAACTAGGCGATTTGCTTAGGTTACTTGTAGGTTATGCCCCGTTCAGGTGCGCCAGTAGACTTGAATGCAATGTATAGATAAGTACTCGCGGCACTCGTAATGCGTGTGCCAAGGCTTTCAGCGAGGTCACCGGATGGATGGGTAAGACATTAGGGATAATCGCAGAGGTCAAGTCATTCGCAGTGAAATGAATAGGCTTCTTTCTGGGCAACCCGCCTTTCTGATCATCGTGTCTGGTGACCCCTGTGCCAGGTCAGTATAATGAATAGACAACTGGAGCTTCATGTTATATTATTTCGTATAAAGATTCACACAAAAAACAGTACGAAGCAATCAGTAAGTTTTTTGGCCGATTTTCAAAACTTGGTCGCGAGGAACGCCTAGATTCACCTTGCTTTAAAACGATTGTAAGTGATCTTTAACAATTTATTAAATAAACAAATATTTTTTTTTTTTTTGACTTGCAGCTGCCCGCGGCTTCGCCCGTGATGAGGCTGTAATTTAGCTAACACTTATTTTTAGGCACTTTTCTATAATAAACATGTAAGATTATTTATTTTAAGTTGAATCCAAACCGATTTAGTCGATACAGCGTGATTGAGGCACGAACTTCCAAACATCTAAACTTTCACATTTATAAATTAGTAGGATAATAGCAACCAAAATATTTCATGTACCTATGTGAAGTATTTTTGTGCTATAAACTTTGCTTTGTTTTGTGTTATGAACATGTAGGTTATACATGTTCCTAACTACGTAAACACAAAACGGAATCTTTTGCTACGTTCATCAGTACTAAGGCTACATTCATTGCAGCCTCAAACATCTTGTCTTAACTACCTACTCATAGCATTTCCGACTGCATTGCTAGGTTACTATAACATTTTGCTTGTTAATTAGCAAAATTGGACCAGAATTCAAATTAGTAAGCTATGTTTTGGTAAACCCGATACCTATTTTGCGTTTATGGTAAATTGGCATATGCACAAGAAGTGGATTTCCTTGGAAATAATACCACTAGCTTTAAATTACTAATTCCTATGTAATTATGTCTGTTTCAACTCAACTACATCTTATTTTTAAAATACATTTTCTCAAGCTTTTATGCCGAATCCATAAGAAAGTTAGATTAGCGGCTAACTTTTATGTACTCTAATTTAAACTATATAAAATGGGCCGCAAGGTATTATACGATCGACATAGACAACGTGGTTTTTGTCCAATTTTGACAAAAACCTCCTTTTTATCCATTCTTCTAATATTGGTAGCATTAGATTAAAATTTTAATACACAGAAATCGTGACCAAGAAATATTATTAAGCTCTGTACCAAAGTGGAAGCTAATAAAAAACAAATTCTATTTTTAGCGTCAAGATTCGCTTGAACGCTCCCTGAGCCAAGCGTGGAACCGCGAAGCAAGAATACCATTTCCCAGAACCCCTCGGCTACCGACCACGACCTAACGTTCAATTCGAACCACAAAAATTGATACACAAAGTGCTCGCTTAACATACCTTAAGAAACTTTAAGCATCGAATCGCGTGACTGTTCCTCTAATCATTACCTGTGTAAAGGTACTTCAAATGAGAGTTGAAGACTGACATTACACAAACGAACAATTCTTTTTTATGCTTAAAATAACTTAGTGAGAAACACCCTTATTTCAGGAAATAGAGATAATAATGTAGCTTCGAGCATAGAATCGAATACACAGAATAAAATCGAATTACCTAGCATATGGGTAACTGGGTAATAAGGAAAACCCTACATTAGTTTAATTAAAGCAAGTAGAATAAAGATTTAATTACCTAGGACGACCAAAAGGTGTCAGTCAAAGATTTTTATGGGTAACTAGCGAAACGCGCGCGATTTCGTCCGCGTGAAGCTATTTTCATACAAACTTCAACCCCCGAAATTCCCGAAATTCAACCTCTAAATTCTAACCCTAAACTGGTACCTACACGTTCAGGGGTTGAATTTCGGGAATTCCTTTCTTAGTACACCTCTACGCATCAAGATGAATATACTCTGAAAATTTCAAGTCTCTACGACCAGTATATCCCAATCAGTCAGTCAGTCAGGACAAAGATTCTTTTAAAAGGTAGATTCAAAAGATAGTGACTGGTGACAAAAAACTATCAATTAGGTACAAGAATTACGAAGATGAAAATATGTATGTCTTAGCTTATTTTCACGAAACTCATAAATATCTGACGATAGAAAAAGCAGTAACTTGTAAAAGCTACACACCAAGTTTGCATTAAACGCCATCCTTTGTGAAAGACGAACTAAGTACTTCGTTATTTTACAAATAACTTCGGTGAAGTTTCTTTCTCGTCCTTTCATTCCGTCTAAGGCGAGAATTCAAGTTTCTGAGAGAACTACAATGCTGTAGCTTTTAAAACACCTACCTAAGTTGCGCGTTATACACGTTATACATCAAGTCAGTAAGAATTTCCGTTAAAAAACGCATTATAATTCTGACACACCACCAATTTTGCTAAAAACGCTTTGGTATTCATTTCATAACCTATATGTATATCAATTATAAGAATATTTGTCCTGACTGACTGACTAACTGACTGACATATAGACCACACACAGCCTAAACGCAGGTACTACTGGTCGCAGAGACTTGAAATTTTCAGGGTATATTCGACATGACGTAGTAAAAAAGGAATTCTTTAAATTCAACCTCTAAACGGATATAGCGGGGGTTGAAGTTTGTATGAAAATAACTTCACGCGGACAAAGTCGCACGCGTTTCGTTTAGTTTATTTATATAATAAGGAGCAGGTAACTTGCAAGGCTACGGTCATACGATCATCCGTCAAAATTCGCTGCGAATATATCTTGCAATTGAATTTTAACGTGAATTGAGAGGAAGACTACCTTTAAAGAACGTGACCAGCGTCCAAATTACCTATTTAGCATTCCACGGGCATGCAAGTTGTATTTTTAGTTTTTTGATTAAAATTACCACACATAGTGCATAAATATGAGCATCAGATCAGACTTTAGTTAAGGAATTTTCTTATACGTATTTTTTTGTAAATACATACTTAGAATACAATATAACACCCAGACAGAGAACAAACGTCTAAATTCATCACACAAAATGTTTGTCCTCGGGATCGAACCCACAACTTACAGCTCAAAAGGCAAAGCTACTACCAACTGAGGTGTAATAGCTGTAATCACAGCGTACACATATGAATGTTAACATAATTGAGATCTGTGGTTGAGATTAGGACACGTTTATAGCTCATTTTGATAATACTTACCAACTTAGTAGAAAACAAATATTCTATTACCTTATTCTATTATTATACCTGGCTAGAAATAAAAGTAATAGAGGTTGACATTATGACATTATAAAACCTTTTTTATTTTCCTAAGCATAGAATAACACTATAAAACCAATAAATATAAAAGACTTCTTCAAACAGTGTACTTAAGTAATTACACATGACTTGCTGTTCTTGACTTTACAGGTTCATGTTTACAATCGTCTGAATGTAAAGCGATCTTGGGAAAACCCTAAAGAACACTTAACCTCTAAACTGAACAACCGAAGATTCCAGACACAATAGAAAACCTTTTGTAATTTGGGTAAATCTGTGACAAAACAGACAAGAGGTTGAACCCATTTTCAGTGGTTTCAATATTTTATCAAAAAACATTTACAGCATTAGAAGCCACTTTTCACTCATACCCTTGTTTACGGGATGTTGTAGTGACCACATTTGAGATGATGATGTATAGAGGATATATTCATTCACAGAACAATACGTGCGGAGCTGACTAAGCCGCGGGTTTGATCACCAACTTAATTAGATTTAATTGCAGCGAAGACTGCAGAAATGGCGGACACACAAATAGCTTTTATAGGGCAATTCGCAGCGGAGTTATGTCATCACAAAATACCATAAATCGGTGAGAGAAACGTAAACGACCGGCTATTACAGCTTCGGGCAGTCCGACGTCTTCGTAGACAATAAAGCCGAAATATGACGAACCGACTCACGATTTATCACCATTACGGTGTAATAGGTGCTAAGAGTGTCACTTCATATCAGTTGCAGTGGAGAATAAACTTTATAGCAGCCAATTAAGATTCAATACGGTTGGGCTACGAGCTCAAACCTAAGGCTCACTCAACTCAGCACTTCACTATGTTTTTGTCTCGGATCTAAGGAAGGCTCCTTTATGCTCACAAATGCTTGTGTGGTCGATCTGAAAAAGCTAGCGAGTTGAGCAAATTTTCAAAAAAAAAAAACAGTTATTTTTAAACCAATGATTGAGGAATTCCAGCAAAATAATGGTATTACTCTAATTGTGTTTGACTGCCATCCTGTGGTATTCTATAAGACCTTGTTGTAGGTAACTTTATACGTTCCTGGACTAAGTATTCGGAAATGGTCGTTTTACACCCGGTATATGAAATATGTATGATTATGTTTATAACCACTAGAATTATTCGGTTTCAAACTATTCATGTCATCGAAGTGAGATTTCTCCACATAAGTGTACTATTACATCTTCCGTGCTTCAACGTTTAATTTATTATCCGCTGAGAAGAGATTTCGCGGAAGAAGAAATTACTCATTGTCAAGGATTCAAGGTTCAATCTTGATAATAACAAAGAACCTCTTTCGCAGCATTAGAATAATAAAGCAAGCTTTAAATATGAGCGACTCGACAAGCGAAATAGCGACCTATTTATGACTGGCTTTTGTGTGCTCAAATTTCGAGATTTGTTCACTTGGATTAACCTTTAGGAACCTTTTATTTACTAGAATTTATTCAGTATTTAGTAACGAACGACTCTCAGGGGTAATCTGTTTGAGGAGATTATTTGTATGTAAGAAGCATTTAAGTTTAGTAATGGAATCTAGGTACTTGATTTGTATTTCAATTTACCGTAAATTTAATACTTTCTTACTATCTCTAGTACTATATCCTTGCGATAGTACCTACCTTTGCTGGAGCCACTATACCATATTTCAAGGTGGTCATTGACCAAACATAATTAAAATCAGGTGGTGACACCACCTGATCTATTCAGGTGGTGTCACCACCATTCATCTATCTGACCTAGTCTATTTATTGTTCCATCAATAAGTCGTATACATAAACAGTTTTTTTATGGTATGGTAGGCATGCAGGCTGACGACCCACCTGATAGCGCCATTGTTTATGTGTTGCCTACCTTAAAGGATTCTTTATTTAGCGGATTATAATATTATAGTTCGTAAACCACTATAGAAATTATTTAAGATGAAGTAGAGAAAAATATAGAAATTGGACCAAAATACTCTCTGTAAATAGATTGCTCAGTTACGCATTTCTTAATATGATAAATTAAATTAGGTAAATGTCAAGGCTCGTTCACTACCGTGACCATAGAAATCGTGACACCGTAGCGTAATAGTCACGGCGAAAAGGACAACATAATAATATATTTAAAATGTCATAAACCTTGATTAAAACAATTATGTACCTTCGTCGTTCCAAACTATAGTAAAACTGTATACAGCATATCATTTACATGCTTGTAAGTCCTAACTTTACAGCGTGTAAACAGGTAAATCAATTCTAAATATCGATATTGATCACATCAGCGTAATGTTGTAGTTTTACTTTGTTTCGCAAACTAAGCCATCGTTTTTTGGATCAGTCACCGTTAGTTTACAAATGAACGGCATTATTATAAGCTTTTGACTTGCAGAGACCGCGAAGACTAGACCACAATGTTATACCTGGTAAGTGACTATGTGACTGACGATAAAGCGGGAGTCTATAAACAGGTTTTCTGCCTTGTAGTCTCATTAAAAAATAGTCTTGTGATCATTATTGGTGACACAGGTTATGCGACAAATTGGAGGTAAGTATAAAATGTCAAGGGCACCGCTGCGCTGAATTGCGATTTGCGCTGCTACTTGAGTTTTTGCTGTGTCGACAATTGTCCATTTTGTATTAAAACCTAAGCATTGTACACGACTGACAAGGCAAGGTCGACCCCGTTCACTACCTAGGTAGTATACTTAGGTAGGAACCTACTATTATTAGAAGTTTGCATTTTAATATCCGCATGCATAATTTAACAGTAAATAAATTATCAACGTGAATACAACTACTAAAGCACCAATAGGCTTAGTGGTAGCAAGTAGCAACCCCGCCATTCTATCTTACGGTCGTAGGTTCAAATACGGTCGTGCTGGTTTTTTATCCGATAGCTAAGGGTTGGAAGGCAATAGAGTTTTAAGTCTTATGTTCTACAGACACATCTTTTAAGCATTTGCGTATTTAATCTGCAGATTCTACGAAAATTTACGACAATCCCTGCTGATATTTAAGGTACCGGTATTTAAGGTAATAAACTGAGCCTGTTTCACCATCTCTATCTTAAATACAAAAACAAACATGGAAATAATTTAAAAAGGCCGAAACAGGCTCTAAGCATTTCAAATTATACAAACTTAGACACATGGCTTTTTGACACTAAAATTAGGCACTGTACTAATCACACTGCCTAGCTGCCTGGGATATTTAATCAACCAAGTTAGACCACCAGTTGTTAAACCAAGTGCAGTCGACCAAAGTCTAATCAAAGAGCCAGGATCCATAAACCGACTTTCATTACGGAGCAGTCATCCAACCAGACCCATAAACTGACGTTCACGCCTATATATTATTACTAGTGGAAATGTGCGCGATGCTAAAAACTATTTTAATACAAACATCAACACCCGGGCTGAATTTCGAAAATATCTTTCTTGGTATACCCCTAGGCTGAACATTTCAAGCTTCTACTACTACTATATGTCAGTCAGTCAGGTTAAAGATCTTAATAATTGGTATAGATTATCAAACATGACTCAATTAGTTGCGACTTCGTGCGCATGTGTCTTTTTATGATATAAGTACCTATAATTTCCATCTCCTTTCTTCGATATTCACACTGCTGTGGGCCATTTCCTTTACGGAGGACCTGAGTCTGTGCAACTACATCACTCATCACTGCTGCTGAGCAAACCTGACCACTCCAACAAACGCATACGTCCCCGATTCCGTTCTCACAGCCTCCTTCCACTTTGCCACTTTACTTAATAATTCTAGAAATACAATATTATAGTTTTTTTACTGCATAATAATAATATAGCATACACAGGACGAGTACCTAGTACTACAGTAGACTTAAACTCAACATTTTGTTACTAATATTCAAAAAAACTTTCAAAATCACCTACGACCTGCAAGGAACACACCCTTCAAATTAAAACCCTTAGTACCAGAGCGGTCTAGGCCGTGCGGTCTATCAGTCAGGTCACTTTGATTATTATAATATTTGATAGATATAAAATGTGCCTGTATATTTGAGGAGTCAGTCAGCGAGTCACTATGACGCCGTCCAGTCGTTTATCGACAAAGTTGTACTATACAAGTGCAGTCGCCTGGAAAGTTCGAGGTTCTTTACGTAACTGCGGCCCACATACAACGCATTTTCGCGTCGATTCATTACGTTCTAGCGACCGTAAAGTCTGACACAATAGAGATTGGGCAGTAAGGATGCTCACAAGAAATCACTGTAAGCGACTCTAAGAGCCTTAAACTGTAGTTCTTCCGTTCTCAATTACGATATAGTCGGGCTTAGTTTCGATTATGCTAAAAAATATTAATAAAAAACTATCTACCTATTACTTATGTGAATTATTTATGTACCGGTATATCGAAATAATCTGATCATGTGTACGAAAAAGTATAAGTAGGAATATCACTATTATAGATGTGTTTTATATGTTCTAGGTCATTAACTAAAAAAATAAAGAATCCAATAACATGACATCAAATACCGTGAAGAGATTTAAGACTACTAATTTATCATGTTGGGCTTCAAGTCTGCCTGTTGGATCAAGAGATCAGACGGTCTAAGCTGCGGTGAATGTACCACAGAGATACCTTAAAACTAAATACCCACGCGCCTTTGGTTAAGCAAGGTTTCTACGGTAACTTTTATTAGTGTAGTTATCATGGGGTTTAGTTACCAGCGCCTTCACTGATACGCTTTGAATTGGAGCGGATCTACGCTTATTAAAATACCCATTCGTTCCGACTACAAATACTGTTTGATCTCTACATTGTGCTAGAAAACTGACCTCAACCAAATTGCTACTTTGTCTCCTTGAGTGGGGCGTTACAGTGAAAAAGTTGTAATGTAGAGATCCTACGCTAGCTCATAAATTCTAGTGTGGAATATAGAGTTATAAAAAACAGGAGCACGCGTCATGACTCTAGTAGAGGCAAAGTAGAGGCTGTAAAAGGAAAACTAACGTTACTACTTTATTACAACGGCACTTTTTGAGAAAGTGCCAGCATTACATTAAAAGTTTAGGCATAACGCCCGCTGGCTCTAATTTCACTAGTTTTACAACATAATGCTTTACGTCCTCGGTTTCACTTGTGTAATACAGAGAGATGTATGATGTTATATGAATTACAATTATACAAGTCTTTAGAATCGATAACACATAGCCTACTAACTTTCAAATAGGTGTAGGTAGACTGCGAACGTTACGACGAGAAAAGACAACGCTAGCTAAGAGGTATCATTACATAGGCAGCTCTTAGGTAGTGCTGATATCATAAATATTTAATTCGTGGCATTTATATCTAGTTCTGTTTCATATATATTTATTATATTTTATATCTAGTTTTTAAAGACATAATAAAAGAATTTTATAATATCGCATTTAGCTACCGATCATAATTCACGACATGTTTGTTGACAAGCTTACAAGCAATCACTGCTTCTTTTCGCCATATCTTTTGTACTAAAAAGTGGTAGGTAGAGGTGTTCGAAAGATTGCCTTTTACATAAGCTAGTCGCGCACTAGTCGCCAAATACATATTTGGCTTAACATACATAAGGTACAGCTGGTGAGTATAAATCGGTAAGTAGAGGATTCGAATTCGAACTTCGAACCAACACATACCAATTTCTAGATACCTATGGAAAAATCTAAATACCAGTGTGGATTAAGCAAGTTAATGTTTTTTTTTTTAATAATATCTCAGAGTTTACAAAATATTATTTAATTCAATGACAATTAGCTATATATTTATCTCATGATAGAATAACATGATTCCACAGAATACCATGGTATTAGTAAGTAGAGCAAGTAAAACCATTCTCACACATAGATCCCTTTGTATGTAGGTACTAAATCGACATTTAAATTGACTCTAGTGAAAACTCTCTCTTCCGGGTAGTAAATAGGTTTTTCGACAACTAATACGCTATAACATCGCACACACATATACCTACCTACGTATTTAATTAAATTACACTTTAACCCTTCTCCCGTCCCCCTCCCTCACTCCTTCCAATCCCGCTTGCTGTTAGGTCTACAACTTATGCTGACTTGCTAGATTAAATAGGTACTTGATTAGATAGCTAAGTATGCTTTCATATCACAAGCCTTGGCACATATTATGTTTAGAATGATTTTATATCGTAATTTATTGTACCTACGCTATGTTCCCCTTGCTATATTTAGATTGTATCCTTTTTAAATCTAAAGTGGAAACCTGTAATTGGCTATACTACAAAAATATCTATAACTTTGTAAGAATAATTATAACATCGCTGTTATACCCAATCCATACCAATTATAAGAATCTTTGGCCTGACTGACATATAGACAACGCACAGCCTAAACCACTGCTCGTAGAGACTTGAATTTTTAGGGTATATTCGTCTTGGTGCGTAGAGGTGTGCCTACTAAGAAAGGAATTCCCGAAATTTAACCCCTAAACCGATATGACGGGGGTTGAAGTTTGTATAAAAATAACTTCACGCGGACGAAGTCGCGCGCGTTTTCTAGATAAATGTATAAAGCAAATTCGGGCCTTTATTTCAATAATAATAGAGTCCATAAGCAGGAGTCAGTGTAGGTATATTAGTCAGTGTTTGTTTTTGCACACATTTGCCTGTTATGATTAGCATGTGAAGCTGATAATGAACCTGGATTAAACATTGTTAATATCATAATGGGTTTCACATCATTTGGAACAATATTCATTGGGTAATGCCCAATAAATATTGTTATATTCATTATTATTATTGTTATAATTATAAATCCATCTACGTAATCTAGTACGTAGATGGATTACGTACTAGACTAATGACGTACGTAACTCAAATGTAGTGCAAATAAGACATCTCTACACTATTCAGCTTATATTATATATTTTTTTATAGTAAGGTTTATTCAACGGCTTTGATTATTAACCTGTCTAATAATCAAAGTTCAACGGTTTAATTTATTTTTAGAAATATCACTTAAATATTAAATTAGTAAATAAAACTTTCACATGGTCTATCTACATCTATACCAATTATGTTATTATATGAATCTTTGTCCTTAGTGACTGACATAAAGACAACGCACAGCCTAAACCACTGGTCGTAGAGGCTTGACTCAGCAGTGAACTGATACAGGCTGGTGATGATGATAAAGGTGATAATGATCAGGAATAGAACCTCTCCACCTCTTCCCGTGGCCCGGAACACACCAGGGCATGGCCAGCAGCACCTTACACACATAACACCAACAGCACATAACACCAACACTGACTAACTGTTAATACATTTCCAAATAGCCTCATAACTCAGTTAGTAGTAGCCCTGGTTTCTATGCTGTAGGTTTTGGGTTTCATCCCCACGGAAGACAAATATTTTGTGAGATTAGGTCAAGAGTACCCTAAACCGATGAGCATGTATGAAGAATGTTATGAGAGTAAATGAAGCAAAAGAGGTACCTATGTTAGGATCGTAGTTAGTGGAAATCCAATGTCTCTGCCTACCCCCATGGGAAACAGGCATGATTTTATGTATATGAATGTATGAATATAGCGGTTTGTTCTCTGCCTGGGTTATATAAAACATATATAAGTACTATCAGGCTGGTTCTATACTACAAGTACCTACTGCTTAGTTTGGGGTTAGATGATGTTATGTAAAAATGTAATTTAATTCATATAAAAAAACAGATGTACATTTTCTAAACCAAACTAAACTTATAATTATAAAAACATGACAGCGATAAAATAGCCTCACAATTTTATCTACCAGACATGGTAGATATCCCCTCATATGTCTAAACTCTAAAGGTATATATACCAAGCAGTAGTAACTCAATATTTGTTGAGAATGTCTAAGAACTCAGAGGTACCTACATCCAAAGTTACATTAGGCACATACCCACAATTTCAGCAATTAGTACTCAATATGTGACAGTGTGTGAGTCTTTCGGTTGGAGTAAAGTGCTATAGTAGAGTTTAAAAGAGGCTTTAACTTTAATTATTAAAACATGTTGAGTTTGATGTTCGATTCAGATTTAGACAATCAAATATTTGAACTGGACAGTGAACTAAGGTCAAGTTTGAAAAAGTGATAGATAATTTTAATACTTTGTGATGATCTTTGACTTATTTATCAGTATAGTTAGAATTGAATTTTTTCTTGGAAGTTTTTAATGCTTGGATGATTGTAAAATAATTCCAAGAAGTAGGTATCTTCTAAGAATTGCAAGAGTGTGAGTATTTGAATATTGATTAATAGTTTAATAAAAAAGGTAATACCTATTAAGGCATACCTAGACAGGAAGTGTAAAATGAACTTCTTACTGAGTTTTCTATTTAGCAACTAAGGATCTGTCACTATTGAATTGTGTAGTACATCTAAATGACAAACACAGCCTAAAACACCTATTAAATGTAGGTACACTAAATTGACATCTGGGTAGATAATCTAATTTGATTTGTAGAATATTAGAGGCAAAGACAGTTGAATAAAACTCGTTTGGCATACATAATATAAAGTATAATATGCGCCATAATTTATTAGAAAGAAAACGAGTGTGTGGTGTGGTAAGACCAGTATTCTGTAGCTGGCGTTACTTCCTTGAACCAAGAGCAAACAACTTTCGCTGCGGGCTGGCCGAGCCCGCGGCCTCCGTTCCGTTCGCCTAGCAACCTCACTGAAATACTAACAATACTCTAAGTTAGGTATAGGTACACTCCTATCGCAAATCGCACAATAACACCTTTTAAGCAATTACGCAAGCCTGCAAAAACATCCTGAGACGAGCGAGACCCAGTTCCTTGACCAGCCTGTTTACATTACATTTGTCTGACCACGTAACTACCTCATCGCTATTCTGCTGACTGGTACCAATAAAGAAATAACATAGGAAACACTCACCGTTTATGTTTATCGCTCCAAATCCCAAACAATATAAAAACTGTCACTCACACGTTTAAATCACAAAAACATTCACCTCTTGACATCTGACATGGTTCGTTAAAAACGGAAATAACACAATGATTACCACAATGAAGAAGTCTTTGCAAAAGCGATAGCATAAAATACAATCAATATGATAAAATAAAAGTTTTGCAAAACTATCGCAAAATAACTTTACAAAATGTAAACAGCTAACTACCTACTTTGACAGAATCATTCAATCAACTGAACTGACATGACACTCATTTGCAGCTGACAGAACCATTCAACCAATCAGCCAACCATACTGCAAGACCACTTTCGTTTTCTAAAAATGGTCTATTTATCTATAGGAACATATTTTTGGTGTACCTTTTTTGAAAAGTTATATTGTGAAACAAACTAACCGTAATATTACACATCCGAAAGCACAAGCATGCCGCTATATTTTGTAAGATTTCCATTGAGAAGTAGCGAAGTGGTAGTAAAGTATAACTGGGTTTTAACGAACGATGCCTAATGTTTGTATATAAATAAATGCTTGTCTGATTCTTTTTCCAATTCCAAGTTGCAAAATTAATTCGTTGGTATTTTCCTTCACCATCAGTACATAAGTGACCCATAATATGTCCGATGCCGCATCTGCCAGAACTTGCGAAACCACCGCAACTGTATGCTTCAGGTATTA
Organism: Electrophaes corylata; assembly: GCA_947095575.1. Lineage (NCBI taxonomy): Eukaryota > Metazoa > Arthropoda > Insecta > Lepidoptera > Geometridae > Electrophaes > Electrophaes corylata. The sequence continues at coordinate 8,400,735 of OX352715.1, read as the reverse complement.
AGGCATAATTATGTTCTTGTAGTTTTAAATTGACATCTACACCGGAACACACCAAGCTGCTTGGTGGCAGAAATAGGCATGGTGCCCCGGACGAGCCCTTCACTGAGAGTTCTACGACTACTACTACTACTACTACTGCTACTGTTTCAAGTGAATTTGCACCAGAAACCATTCTATTAGGATCACTTCGTGTTTAATTTTAAAAGCCTCATGTGCCTGTAATTTCACCGGCAGCATATCCTTCAAACCTTAACGGGAGAAGTAGGCTTGGTGGTGGTACAGCCAGCACAAGCAGCCTGCTTACACGCTCGTGCTTGTGCTTGTGTCCGATGAATGTCTCGGCGACGTGCGCTTGTGAACGCACAATAATGGCTATCTAGTATACATTATTATAATGTCTGAGTAGACCTATGGACTTGCTAGAGTGGATCGCGAAAATTTCGATGTTTTGTTACGAAAAGTAAAATACTATAAACTGACCTATAAGACATCCTACTTTCCAACATTCAGCTAAAAACGATCGCACTCTCGCGCAATGGCACCTACCTGCGCTGCGCGCTGTCTACACTACCGAAATAATATGTGATTATATTTTTTTACTCTGGCCATACCGATAAGAACTGTCAAGTCAAAATACTGTCAGACGGTCTGTCACTTTCGTCATCAGCAGTCTGTCACCTCGGTTGATTGATGTTGATGTCGCGATTAAGACAAAAACTGTAAAATACTGCTTTCTTTTGTGTTTTTAGTGCTTTAACAACGTTAAAACTGGCGTAAATAAACCTAGCAATATGTCTAAATTCGAGGACAATCCATTCAGTGACCCAGCGATAGATAATCCATTTGCTGTAAGTACGTAGGCCGAGAGCGCTATTGAAAATTTCTCGTTTTTAAAGTATTCCGGCTAATTCTGTTGATTTGTTTTAGGATCCGGCAGTGCAGCAAGTCGCTAGAAGTACAAATAATGCTACACAAGGTCTGGACGACTACAATCCCTTCGATGGCCAACAAAATGCAAATCAAGCCACGGTAAACTGCTTTAGGCCTACCTACCTATTAAGTGGAACTCTCTGTCTGTAGGTGTCGTGACATACAATACTACGGTATCGCGCCTATCAGAAGTTAATAACCTGTTTACTATTAGAACTAATCAATAATGATTGAACAATTATTGGGTCACCTATCTCTATGACTCATTAAGTTGAGAATTATATTTAGTTGTTCCATAATTTGGCTTCACCTCTTTTTAAGAAAGGTAGCTTATTCCGTACATAGGTACTCAGTAATATTACTGCATAGTTTTCCACAGCCTTATTATAACTACTGATGGGTACTCTTTACCTATGCCCCTCACCACAGCCTGAGCTAGTATATAACAACACAAATATAAAAATATTTTTTATTGCTAGAAGTTTTGTACTCTTCAAACAATCCATAAATGGCGAAGTTTATTCAGTCTTATCTAATCCTCACCCATCTATCAGCAGCCACCACAGCAACCATCACAGCCAGCGATCATGCAAGCTGTTTCCCCTCCATTGAGTGGTCAATACACAAGGCAGTCCCCTCCTCAGCAGCAAGCCCAGGCTCCACCTCCTAACTTCACAACTGCAGATTTTCAGGTATTGTTATTTGTATTTTAGGTCCACTGGGTTTGATTATGATGAATGCAGCTAATAATACTAATACAATTAGCCCATAGTGTCCTATTGCCAAAATAAAATAAGGCATAGTTGACAGCTGTACTGGAGAAAATGGGGGAAGCCACCAGTATAACAGTCTCTCTTATAATCCAAAACAGATTTATCTCAGTAGATATTTATTATGTGTCATATTTGTCTCTTATCTAATAAGATAACCTTGGTGTTGTTATTACTTGAGAAATTATACATACTTTATTTGTATAGGGATGATTCAAATCATTGAACTTAGATTATGTATTGATGACACATGAATTAGTTACATAAGTCTTAGCTAGAACTAGTAGTTAGTAATCTAGCAGCTCAGTGGCTTGACACAACTGGAATCTTCACAGATATCCTAAAATGGCACTGTTGCCACCTGATCAGTATAAAAATATCGTAACATTTGCACATACTTTAGTGCTATGAGTTTCTACAGTAAGAGTATACAAGATCTTCTAACTGCATCTAACCAAGCTGTGGCTGACACCAGTGTCTTAATAGCAGGAACTACACAACATCACCCTAATATGTTTGCAAACTATAAACTGTTGGAAATCTAAGCAAGCACTTTAGTTATGAATAGGTATGTAAATATGGCATGCTATAAAAATTAATGCACATTTTTGCTTTTTCCAAATTGCACCACAGGAGCTAAAGGTAAACAAAACACACCAATTATACACACTAGTTAAGTATAAATTAACCATCACATACAAATGTATTTAAACTTCATAGTCATAGCACAAAATATTGTGTATTATAACATTCTTCATGAAATAGTTTTAGCAAAATAAATGATGACATTCACATGCTACCATTATGCAAATACACAAGTTCATTGTCATAGAAACAATACTCATGTGCAATCAAGTAAGATCATCTAGATGCAAGCTTGGCAATAAGTATAGTATCAGCACTAATTCTGCTTAAAACTTTAGTTAGTACGCAGGGCTGGTTTTCAGTCAACCCTAAAATTCAATCTATGGTGACAATCAAATCTCTAAAGTATTCATTAAAAAAACGGTAACAAGTTCAAAAACCAGAAAAGAAATTAATTTATACTCTTGCATGTTAAAAAGTCATTAAGGTTTATTGAGCTATGACGGAAAGTTTTCACAAATCTTCTATGAACTATTGTACATTTTAATACTACATGCATTAGATTTAGAATACCTCATACCACAGTTGGTACCTTGGCATCCAAGGTGTCATCTGTGTTGTAAGACCGTGGACAAATATTATTTTGTGTGATGAACACAGATGTTTATTCTTTTTCTAATATTATGTTTACATCAAATAAGTACATGACATTTCTCTCAGAATCAGCAAGATAAAGTTGCAATCGGTAGGTCATATAGCTCGTAGAATCGACAACCACTGGGGAATAAAATATTATCTTGAATGGAGACCATGAACCGGAATGAAAACGAAGGGTGTGCCACCTGATGGACTGACGATATGAAGTCGGATGACTAGCTGGGAAGCCGGTAGTTAGAAAAGGTTCAAAATCGTTCTATATGTAGGCAGCTACATACATAAACCTTTCAAAGTAATAATTAGTTATTAAAATAAAAGCACTTGTGGAAATAGCATGTTTGTTCACCTAAACATGATTATTTTGGTAAACGCTCATATAAATTAGCTAAATGCTTATTTATATGAGCGCCGTATTTTGATAGCTCATACTAATTCACTTGTCTATACCAATTATAAAGAAACTTTGTCCTGACTGACTGACATATAGGCAACACAGCTTAATTAGTCTTAGAGACTTAAAATTTTCAGGGTAGGTATAATAAATATTGACAAACATTCACACAACATGTATTTGTCTTGGTGCGTAGAGGTGTACTAAGAATCGAATTCCCGAAATTTAACCGCTTAACGGATACAGCGGGGTTAAAGTTTGTTTGAAAATAACTTCGTTTATTTAATTAAATGACATGATCTATAATCATACATTTCACAGATTAGTAACATCTGTACTAAATGATGCGTGGGCTCAATTTCCTACGCGAGATTATAGTCTGCGGCCGTACCACTGCAAGCACTTGTTATATTGAGACTTTTTAGATTAAAAATGTTTAGAAAAATACCTAATTGATTAAAAACTCGATTTAAAACGGTTTAGAAACATACTCCAACGTTTATCTGTACATTTTTAACTGTTTTTTATAATATGGACGCTGTAGCTGTGAATGTATAAAAAATCATACTTATTAAAATATAGCGTATACAAAAATATAAATATCATTTTGGAAAACCGGAGTAACCAGGCTTATTGATCCAAAGATTGTGGGTTTCAAAACGGCTGTACACTAGAAATAAAAATGTCGTCTATTACTGAACTTCAGAGAAGACAAGAAGAGCTCGAGCGTAAAGCTGAGGAACTAGCCAGGAGGGAGGCAGAACTCCGCTCTGGTTCTGCCGGAAGACGAAACAACTGGCCGCCGCTACCTGCCTTCTGCCCCGTCCAGCCGTGCTTCTACCAAGACATCAATGTGGACATACCCCTCGAGTTCCAGAGAATCGTGCGTCATCTGTACCACCTTTGGATGTGTATGTATCCTAACCTTTATCGCCAGAGTTAGCTAGTACCTCGTTAAACATGTTTGTGTTATAAGCGTGTGTAACCAAGTTACATTCTTAATTTACAACATTATCAGATATATTCAAAAATTTATCTTAGTGAATCATGAATATCGAATATCAAAATAATATAGAGAGCAAATAATTTATCTAAATTTTATTAGGAATAAATAACCGGTGATGCCCAGTGAAAAAAATATATAAAGTCGAGCATTAAACATACATTTGTTTTTTGCAAGATGCTAGAAGATGGTCATGTTTTTTTTTCTTTTTCAGTCTACGCATTGATACTGGCATTGAACATAATCGGAGCGATGTCCCTCATGTTTTCTGGCAATGGAGTCACAACATTTGGTCTATCAATCTTGTACTTCGTGCTGCTTACCCCCTTCAGCTTCATATGCTGGTACCGGCCGATCTACAAGGCGTTTAGAAGTGACTCCTCGTTCAATTTCATGGTGTACTTCTTTATTTTCCTGTTCCAAATTATAATCACACTGGTTCAGTCGATCGGATTCACCAATGGTGGCTCATGGTAAGTGTATTTTATTTATTTAACACCTTAGACGAGTAAACCACACCAACGTCTGTATTATAAATAGTACTTCCATACTGCGTTCCTTAACTGGGATAAGCGATATAGGAGACAAAGCTGCCAGGCTCAAATGGGATTGGGCGGGGCGGGGCGTGGGCGAACAACAGTATACCTGGGTTCCTAACGGACAGAGAAAGCGTTGGCGAGACGATCTGGACGCCTTAGAAAGGACGTGGTGGGAGAAGGCTCGGGAAAGAGAGAACTGGAAGTTTTTGGGGAAGGCCTTTGCCCAGCTGTGGGACAAAATAGGCTAGGAAAAAAAATGTAGTACTTTATATAGATGTTCTAGCTAGCGAAACGCGCGCTACTTATTCTGCGTGAAGATATTTCATACATACTTTAACCCTTGCTGTACCCGTTTAGGGGTTGAATTTCGGGATGTCCTTCTTAGCACACCACTACGCGTCTAGACGAAATCAGAAAATATTAAGAGCGTCGCAAAGAACATTAGCAACTCACCTGTAATGTATTTTTAATTAGCAATAATTCATTACTAATTATTGCGTATACACAAACCGGAAGAACTTTGGACGATTTACGACATTGTTGGCGAATCGTCGCGGGAAGTCGTTGGATGGAAAGGGCCCAAAATCGTTCTACCTTGAGACGTATGGGGGAGGCCTATGTGGACTTCTATAGGTTGTTGATGATGAATTATTTCGTACTAGCGGCCGTTCGCAATGCCTAGGTATAATGTTAATCCAAGTTATAATCTATGTTTATTCCAAAATTCATCCAAACTGGTCTACTGATTAGAGCGTGAAAGAGTAACAAACATCCATCCATCCATACTTACAAACTTTCGCGTTTATAATATTAGTAGGAAAAGAATATGTTTTCTAGTATTCTAGCCTTGGATGTCTCATGAGGGAATGGCGGCTACATTCACCTAACCTTTCAGTTATTATAATTTCCTTACGAGTGAAACGCGCGCGATTTCGTGAAGGTATTTTTATACTTCGACCCCCGAACTGTACAGCAGGAGTTGAAGTTTGTGTAAAAATGACTTCACACTGACAAAGTCGCGCGTTTCGCTAGTATCCTTGAAATTGTTATAGATTTTAGATTCGAAACAAATAATTATTTTTATTCATGTTTTTCAGCGGCCTTATCACAAGCATCGCTGCATTCCAGGACAATATTGCGGTCGGGATAATCACATTGATGGTCACAATCGGATTTATAACTTGCGTGGTTGCCGATGTTATGCTAATGGCTAAGGTAAGCTAAACTTTTTACTTAAACGCCATCTAATATTTGACTTGACTGTTTTGTTTGGATTATTATATAGTAGTAGAGCTATTTGTGATGAAATTCGTTCGGGAGAGATTAAATTTAAGTTGCGTTTGAGTATTCGGGCGTGTGATACAATTATAAAACAAACAGATTGCGTAAATACGCTAGCTCCGACTCTATTTGTGGTGTGCCATCTGCTTGTTCTATCAGAAGTATAGAAAAAATAATATAAAATTGTTTTATTTCGTATCCAGGTGCACCGCATTTATAGATCAACCGGCGCGTCAATGGCGAAAGCGCAAGCAGAGTTTACGACAGAGATCCTCCGCAACCAACACGTTCAGACTGCCGCCTCAAGCGCCGCAGCCGCCGCTGTCAACGCGCAGATAGCAAACGCTAACCGCTACTAGCGATCCAGATAGCTGTAAGTATCTGTAGATCGATAACCGCCATGCATTTCATTAGAAATATATTTTGACCGGTGTCTGGTCACTAGAACTATGGTCACTAATGTAGCTCTCAGAATGAGCAAGTTAAAGTGGCAATGGTTAGGATATATTGCTCGTAGAATCGACAACCGCTGTGGAATAATGGTTCTCGAATTACGACTACGGACGGACGACGAAGCGCAACAATATTGTCGGTTCATCGAATATCATCATCGAATAAAAAGTCAAAAAGCATTAATTCAGTAATATCCAAGTGTCACTAAAAATCGTCTTATCTTATTAGGTGAATCTAAGCGTCAGCTCCTCTCGATCCTCTTTGGATGGAGTAGGCTCAAAATAACTCTTTCAGGGAACGTATAAAAGTAGTTACTGTTATAGCTGTAAGTAGGTAAGTAAATTTATGTAAGTTTATTGAGTTTTACCTACAAGCTTTTAATAATGATTTATTTTAATTTTTTCTTTTGTGCACTACCGACACAACTTTTTTTCCACATTACACAAAGTTTATCTGGAAGATAATGTTTCATAGCATTAATTTATAATTTAATTTATTTTATTAGTTTTAATTTAATTATGTTGTTATGGATCATTGCAATCTGAAATAAAGAATTTAATATAAATTTAAAATTTAATTTAATTTAATTTAAATTTAATTAAGTTCGCCTTTGTACTGTTATTTTTATGTGCAATAAAGTATTTTAAATCTATTTATAAAAGAAGCCTATGTCCGGCAGTGAATTTCTCCAGACTAGATGTAAAAGTCTCAATAAAAAAAAGCTTCCTGTCCTAACTCCAATGTCTCTGTTACAGGTATGATTGGATAGTTTAAAATGGTCTACAGTGTTACGTCACGAATGCATTCTATACACAGAAAGAGATTACATGTTGAAGCTATTCTGATAATGTAAAAATTGTAAACTTCATCGTTTTTGAGGGTTCTCTTAACCCATAAAGTTGTGGAATAACATTATAAATAGATCACTTGTCAATGCTTTCAGATCATGTGTGTATTTATCAGTAAACAAGAGTCTTACTTCTCTGGAAGTAACTCCCTTGATCTGTCCTAACAAATGATATAAATTAAGCATTATTCAATACCATCCAAGCTCAACTACTCATATTTTCTGAGACCAATATGTAGGCACCTGGATAATCCGTTCTGTTGTCTCATATAAATGCTCCCTATTGCATGTCTTGCACAGTGGGCAGCAAATACGCCTTATAACCTTATATATAATCCCGCTATGACCGATAACGACCGATGTGGCGCGGCGGGCGAATGTCCGCCTGCAACGCAGAGGTTGCGGGTTCGATTCCCGCCTTGGGATAAATGTTTGTACGATTTGCAAATATTTATTCCGGGTGTTCTGGGTGTTTTCTATGTATAATAAAAAATATGTATGCATGTAATGTATTGTATTAAGTATATCAGTCATCTTGTACCCATAACACAAGCTCTATGAGCTTGGTGCTAGATAATGCTGTGTGGATTGTCCAGCATTATTATTATTATTATGCAAGACATGTTTTGTATGGGGGCTACACAATTGCACGATACACTTTTTTACATCTTAGCGCTTTCGTGCTTTGGCGGACACATTGAGCCGTCAATCCTGGCTCTAGTAGTCCTTAAGCTGCGACAGAGAGAGGAGGCCTAAATACTCCATCACTAGAACATATATTAGTAAATAAGGCTGGGGTCAATCAAATTTGTAATTTTTATTTACTCATCAAATCCGCTACTAGCTAATCATGCAAACATACGTATTTGACACCAATTTTTTTATTACATCAATGTATTTTGGTATATATTTAAATGAAGTAGGAATATACAACATGTATTAACATTACAAGCTTACATGTTAACTTTAAAAATAATGCAGTTGTGTTAAAATGACGGCCAAAATCCTTGATGGCTGTGTGATAATTTAAAACAATATAAATATTTATAATTGTATGCCTTCTTAGCTGTATGTTTATTTTAATTATAGTTTAGTTTGACAAGTACTATGTTATTCAACTACATATTACAATATATTTACTACCACGATTGGTATGGTTTAATATCTGATGGTCGTTTCTAGAATTCAAAAATGAAAGTCGTTTTTGATTTTGTTATACTTTCATGGCATAATTTTGTTAAAGTACTTATTTTACATGGCATTTTTAGAGTAGTTTTAGTTATTGCTAGCAATTATTTGACGGTTAATTTAAATTGATACGAGCTTAACATGCTTTAATTCATACAGACATTACTATTTATTACTGAACCACACATCTATACGTACCTACTTATCTTATCGTAATTTTGACAAAAATACCAACCGGTTATTAGCTATTTCGAAATATATAAATAAAAAATACCTAGATTCTAATCAGTAGAGTGCCAAACAAAGCACCATGTTATAATACATTTTATGCTTGAAAATTGACCACACAATTTATGTATTTTAAATCTAAATATACATAATAGTCCATAAATGTTTGTTTTTTAGATAAATACTGCGTTAAATGTTCGTTCAATGTGTGTTATTTTATTATATCTATTTACCTATTATTCTAAGCATTCCTAAATTTTAGGTAAATAATCTTTGATGTTTTCAAATTATAATGTACAATTTATATTATTCAAGTTTTTTTGCCTTCAATAATAAGCACAATTTGAATCCTTAGTGCGAAATACATCTTAGGTTTATAGAAAAATATTGTATAAGAGAGAGTACCTTTTTCAAGTCGATTAGCGTAAATTATCGAACCCGACAAATTGTCGACACGATCTTGTTCAATGTAGTTACATTTTGACGTAAGTTTTCAATGTATTCGGACCATTATCGTGCGACTCCTTGCCCTGTGTTGGATTAGATGCACAAGACTTATATAAAATAGCATAAGTTAACATAGTAACTAGTCAATTGACTATAGGGCTTTTGAAATGTCTTCAGATTAAAATAGTAGCTTGCCAATGTTTATCTATAAACTTTGGTTCGGTGTACCATTTGACTGCAGACAGTAAGCCCTAAACAGCTTTGGAAAATCGACTAAAATGATAAATGCTTATATATCTTTACTACATTATATAGTGTTCCTATATAGGGCACATTCAGATGTATCTGGGCCTAGTTTAATGTAAATTATTTAACATACCGTCCTTACCCAGCTAATGGTAAGCGAAGGCACGTAGATTTATCTAATGTTTAAACTGTTTTGTAACGGTTAAGTCATGTTATAAACTTATGATTAATAATAATAATAAATATAGTTTCAGATATGGTTGTTTTATTTTGTGAGTTCAGTGTTATTTCATTTGTGGTTTAATGGCTACACTGAGCTAAGGTATGGATGGATAACTTGGTAATTTTGTTACTGTTTATAATGCCCAGCAGGAATATAATGTTCATAGGTAACCATGAAAGTGAAAGTGACTGCAGCCGGTGCTCTGTTATTTCTCTCTATAGTAAAAGTTGCAAAGCAGATGTGAAATAGCACCTACAAGGATAAGGCGTTCTGTATGTCTAGATGGTCAGGGGTGAGTCCAAGCTTTGGCAATGGACTTGCAAGGTATATCTTTCAAGTCAAATCAGAGCCACTAAGTCCTAATCTTTTAACGCCATTCCTTCGCTCACTATTAATATATGCTACCGATAAAAACCCTGCTTTCTATTTTTTCTAGTATCTCTGATGCGAGATACCTACCAGTTTTGAATTGTTCCACTCTGCCCCACCAAGGCGCCCCACTAGTGGGGCAGAGTACACAGCCTTAAAATTTGTAGTGGAATCTGCCCCACTAAGTCAGTTTAGTGGGGCAGATTCCTACTACTTTAAAGTTAGGTGTATTCTGCCCCACTAGGGCTGGCACTTGAGTTTGTGTAGGTGGATTTACTCATATTGTACTATCTGTCTATTTAAGTTAAATGTAGCTTTGGTGTTATTATTAAGTAGATTACATTAGGAGTACGTAATAAGTATTAGATGTGGTACATAGGTAGTTTACTAAATGAAACTAAAAATATTCTTAGGAAATTAGTTATTTGTTTCTTGAATCACAGATCAATAATTAATGCTCTCGAAGGTTGGCATAATAAGTTCAATAAAAAGATTAATCAAATATGTCCCACTTTACTATGACTTCTTTATTAATATCTTACATAACGCTTTCCATAGTTAAATCTATCTAGAACCAACCTTTAAAACCACGCCTTAATAAATACATACAAAACGATTAAAATATAGAAGATGCCTAAATGGATAATTGTTGACGATCCCAAGCTCACAAGCGATATTGAACCTTTAAGTCTGAGGAGAGACTTCTCCTCACTGTGCGTGTTCTACCGCTTGTATAACGGGGTATGCTCTGAAGAGCTGTTCGATATAATGCCAACAGCTTCGTTCTACCATCGCCCTGCTCGCCATAGGCAGGGAGTTAATCCTCACACCTTGGAACCTGGGTGGTCGCGCACCATCCGGTTTCAGAGGAACTTCCTCCCGCGAACACTCAGGCTGTGGAATGATCTTCCTGCTGAGGTTTTCACTAAGGACTATTGCATGGGGCTCTTCAAAAAGGGCGTTTTAAAATTTTTAAAGGGTCGGCAACGCGCTTGTAATTCCTTTGGTATTGCAGGCGTCCATAGGCTGCGGTAACCACTTTCCATCAGGTGGGCCGTAAGCTTGTTTGTCAACTTTGTTGTATAAAAAAAAATGGAGCTTATAAACGGCAGTATGTTTGTTGGGCATTACTTAGAAAAAATGCGATAGATGGAGCAATAACTATTATTATTCCAAGAGATACTCATGTACTTAATCAAGTTCAATTACCTAGTCATATTTCTTGTGTTTATCATAGTATTTTAGTAGCTGTTTGTATCTTTTAGATGTTTTCTATCCATAAAGTAAGCAAGACTACGTAGTAGTAAGTAAGACTGTATTTTGCCATATCAGGTGAAAGTTGATGTGTGGTTTTATTTCTTGTAGTAAAACGGGCTTTTAAATCCGTATTAGCCGCAGTATTTAGGTTTTATTTATGACCACTATATAATTGTACGTCAAATGATACTCGTAATTAATCTGTGATTTTTAATAGTTGAGTAATTAGAATAAAAATGATTTTGCTATTTACGTGCACAATGCGCGTAAGGTATTCCATTTATATTTAACTTTTAAAAGTATCATAATAATACCTACTGATTTGATTTTATATCCGTTATTTTGGTTAGTAAAATTATGTTGTTTTATTTTTTTTAACTAATGGTGTTATTGATCTGTGATTCAAAAAACAAATAAAAAAAATTCCTAAGAATAATAATAATAATGCTGGAAAATCCACACAGCATCATCTAGCCCCAAGCTAAGCAGAGCTTGTGTTACGGGTATTAGATCACTGATATACTTAATACAATATATTACGTACTTTCATAGATATTTTTTTATTATGCATAGAAAATACCCAGAACACCCGGAATAAATATTTGCAGATCGTACAAACATTTATCCCGAGGCGGGAATCGAACCCGCAACCTCCTGCGTCACAGGCGGATATTCGCCCGCCGCGCCACATCGGTCGTCATATTTTTAGTTTCATTTTGTACACTACCTATGTACCACATCTATTACTAATTACCTACTACTAATGTAATCTACTTAATAATAACACCAAAGTTACATTTCACTTAAATAGACAGATAGTACAATATGAGTAAACCCACCTACACAAACTCAAGTGCCAGCCCTAGTGGGGCAGAATACACCTAACTTTAAAGTAGTAGGAATCTGCCCTACTAAACTGACTTAGTGGGGCAGATTCCACTACAAATTTTAAGGCTGTGTACTCTGCCCCACTAGTGGGGCGCCTTGGTGGGGCAGAGTGGAACAATTCCCAGTTTTGTAATGAACGTATTGTGTACTTATTTGAGAGTTTTTGTACTCTACGGATCCTACTTACCTACATCATACAGATCATGTGTGTAGTTAGTTTTAGACGTTCATGTAATATCATAGAAAAACTAACCAGTATAAAAAACTTCGCTATCCCAAAAATTATTCTCTCGAGTGGGATTTGAACCCCCTGACGACCCTCCCCTTGTCAGCGCAGGTAAGCACTATAAAAACTAACAAAGTAGGTAAAGTAGGTATTCTTTAGTGGATATTCTAGTATAAAGTGCGAATAAAATCAAACAATACATAAAACCATTGATTTACTATCTTATAATAATGTTGAACACAGGCTACATTTACGTCTGCGGAACTTGTGAGTGAGCGTGAGCTCCCAATCGGCTCGGGTCCTGACTCGGGTAGTGGAGGCCGATAGGCGCCGGCGGTGGAGGCCCGGGAGGAGGCATGCCTGGAGGACACCATGGACCCCACGGCCCGGGAGGGCCAGGGTAGTGATGCAAGTTGAAGAAGTCGTTAGGCCGGTTGGGAGGTGGTGGCATCTGGAATGTGAATAATAGTAAAAATATAACGATAGCAAATAATAGAAAATCAAAAGAATCAAAAATCACCCACAAAACAAGTTAAGCGCGATCAAACCAAAATGATAATAAAAGGTATTCAAATATGTATTTAAAACAGAAATAGTTTCTCAATTGTGGAAATACCCTTGGTTCTCTTGGTGGTTACTTTTAGAAATAATTAAATCTAGGTAGCTAGGTAGAATCTAGAGATCCTTTAAAGATGTTTAAGAGGGGTAGTCAGAGGTACACCTAATATTACATGTATCACATCGCTTAATTTTGTAATAGTTGGCAAGTTTATCACCACTGTTAGAATACTAACCTTTTTAAGAGCACTGGCGCGTGGAGCGTGAATAATTTTTTTATCCATCCATCTAATCATAAAACACCATTCTAGTGAACATTGATACATACCTGTGGCGGGAATGGGTGCAAGTAGGGTGGAGGCGGCGGCAAGGTACCAGGCAAGCCAGGCACCGGCTCCAACATCGGCGGCGATTCATTCTTCTCATTGAAGCCTTGACGACCTGCAAACAATATAGTAGTGTAATGTTGTCCGACTTATAATCTTACTATAAACCTTACAATAAGTTGACATCAATATTGCATTCGCCACCTATCTAACAAGAGCAGATAAATTAAGTAAATATTCAGTCATCTAGTCCCAAACTAAGCATAGCTCGTGCTATGGGAACATATGAAAATACATACTTACAATACACCATAACACTCAACTTCTATGTTCATCACACAATATGTCCTCGGTGGGGACAGCAGCACAGAAGCATAGCTTGGTACTTAGAAGAGCAGCACAGAAGCATAGCATAGTGATTATGGCAAACCCAGTAAACTTATTTAAGCTGTTTATGATAAAGGTTTGATATAGGCTGCAAAATACACATTGGTTTTACCTTGCGATTTACCCCACTTGATAGTGAGTCTCTTGCCACCAAGCACAAGTCTATTGAAAGTCTTCTCCGCCGCGTGTTCAGCCGCATTTCTAGTTGTATACTGTACAAACGCACATTGCGCTCTTGGCACCAATGTCAGAGTCCTATAAAAATACAAGAAATTATCAGAATTAACTAAGAAAATATATTTTATGAATGAAAACTAGCAATTTTTTACGGGCATACCTTATTTCTCCATACTGATAGAAGTGACCCCTCAGTTCTTCCTCTGTGCAGTTTTCAGCCAAGTTACCGACGTACAAAGTGGTCACAGTTCTATCTTCCGGCGGCGGCAGAGCTGGCATGGAGGCTGCGCGACGCATTAGCTTGTCGGCTACGGGGTCGTTGACGCCGTAGTATCTGACAAAGAAATGCGACAATAACACTTGTTTCTTGTAGGTATGATAAAAACAAACACATTTCACCTACATTAAAAAAATTGCATAAGAGTATTAATGTCAAACTAATATAGCTATCTCAAGGTTATATGGTACACCAGGCCTTGAAAACTATCTGAAACTAAAGTATCTAAGTCTAAATCTTTATAAGTACTAACCTGTCTTTGATATTCTGATCAGCCAATGGATCATCAGGGTCAGTAGGCTTTTCATGCCGATATGGACACTCCTCTCCCCTCCTACACTCCCCTTTTACCCAAAAGGAGCATACATGAGGTCTATTCCTCTTATAATATGGTGCAGTTCTTGCTAAACGTAGCAACAAATCTGAACTTCCTTTAGACTTCAATGCTGGGTTACTCGGTTGAGCAGGATCATTCTTAGACATCTGGCTATCTAGATTCTGAATATAATATTCTTTGTTCACTTCATTACGAGGTAGATCATCTTGAACCTTCAATGCTGCATCCCTAACTTGGATTGGCAAACCATACTCAAGGTCTAGAAGGCATGTTTGACAAACATTTTTTAGTTTGGAACATGTTTGACATATTTCAGTCTTCTTGAAACGCATTCTCGCACCGGGGCACCAACGGAACACTGTGAATGGTCTGCAGCATATTTTACACTCTTTTCCATACTTTTCCTTAGTCTGGAAGAAGTTTAAAGTTATTTATTCATAAATGGGCTGGTTAAAGACCGATTTATTTTGGCACTAGATACACAGGAATGGCATGATGCAACTAACATAAATAGAATATATAACTAGTAACAAAGTAGTTTTAACTAGTAAGCTCTCAAAAACAGCTACCCATTTTTTTTATTCACTGTAAGTAGTAGTAGTAAGTACCTAATTCATTAATTTAATTCAATTAATTTAAATTCACCATGAGTTGAGCAAGCAATAAAAAAATAAAGCACGGAAGAAGTGATTTCCACTAATTACCCCATAGTTCTAATAAGAGCATTGTGTTGAGCTTGGTGCCCCATGTAACAAGCTGTTGTGAGGGAAGCTGAGCATTGGAATGTCCAGCAGTATGTTATGTGTAGGCAAAACACTTTTGTACTAAGTGGAACATGCTACTCATTTATTCGAGTAGGTATCGATACTTTGTTGGCTTTAGAATTGTTTCAAATGCTCCTAAAACTGAATCAATTGAACGCATGCACTGTAAATAATGACACATAAAGAATCGTACCATACGAATGTAGGGGTTATCTCCGAGGCATGTTTGGCACAGAATTGGAAAGTCCTAGAAAAAAAAGACACATTAACAAGAATGAAGACTGTTACTTTGCTAAACAAACTATAGTCAGGTAGAAAAACTTACGGCATCTTCCCAATTCTGACGATTGTACGTGTTTGTTGATTTTGAAACAGCCATTGAATTTCGTATTCGTACCTACAACCTTTTCAGTATTCGTCACACTTTACTTGATAAAATCGAAGAACTAGCTAAATAGAGTAAACCTAAACAATTTATACAGAAAACGCATTTCTATCACTACAGAAAACAAACTTTAGTACATTTATTCTAGGGAACGAAACGAACTAATTGAAAGTAGGATTGTGTCGATCATGATCGATCGGGTCATTTGATTGCAATCACGAACCGCGCGTGAATGATCCTATCAGTAACGACAAAAAGACCCGATCTTGCGACCGATCACGCACACGCACGGATCATCCAGTCTATGTGTCACAGACACGGTAGATAGATTATGTCTGTGTACCGAACACAGAACATTTGATTGACGTCGAGCAATGATCGGCTGCCGCTGCATCTCGCTCTTGCGAGTGTTCTTGAGGTGAGAGGTGAGACAGTCAGTCACGTGCGATGAAGTACTGTACGGAAGCAGGAATAAAAAATACCTTATTACAACGTAATAGAATCTGGAATCCAATCATTCAAATGATCGGGTCATATGAACCGGTTCATTGTCACAACAGTTCATGATTGATATGGTTCTTCGTGATTGAACGATCGACACAATCCTAATTGAAAGGAAAGCGCCATTTTCCTTTTTTGAAAGATGTCGATCTTGGAATAGGTAGACAGACACGTCATAACGACATTTGACTTTGATTGATTGGCTTGTTTAATATTATTTTGTAGTGTCCTTGCAATGATCTATCCGACCGATTTTTTATTCTGTATCATCATCATCAGTGTCTATTGAGAAGACTGGACCGGCAACCTCCCCCAGTTTAATTCGTTTGCTTAGTAATAATAATAAATCTTTTTTTTAAGACATATCTAGGTCCATATAACAGAAATACACAAATAGTCTACGTGCTGTACATTAACTGGACGTACAATAAATAGACACAGAAAGTATTTCGTGTTTTTTTTTTGTGAATTTAAGAAAGAAGCAGAAAAGAGGCATGGTCAAAGCATTCTATGGGCGGGCATAATATTTTATTAGTTGAGAATAGAAAAGATTGAGATTCGGCTTATTTTCATTTCGATCCAATTTTCGTTTTTTCACAAAAAGATAGAATATAATCAACCACACTACCGCGTTCCCAACAAAAAGAGTGTGAGAGCTTTTAGCATGTCTATTACAACATTGGTAGGTCATCATTTCAAATCCTTAAGTGCCGGCAAATTTTGATTCGGCTATCTTGAACTTGTTTTTCTTTCTTCAGTATTACTTGCAAAGCCGGCTAGAAAATGCACATGATGACTCTATTTGGTGCTGTGGTTGGAGCCAAATAACGACTGAGAAACCTAAAGAACCCGAAGCTGAAAATAATGAAGAAAATGACCCGTAAGTTTACTCAGGCATATTGGCGTAGAATAATATTCAACCATCAGGTAAAGTGTAATAGTACAGCAAAATCCTCTAAATACAATATAGTACTTACCTTATTACGACTTACACAAGTATTGTATGCTTACCTTGCTTACAATTTCAGAGAAGCCAACAATACAGAAGAGGTAGAGAAAACATCAGAAAACTTTATTATAACAGGGGGCATGGATGATGTGATCAAAGTCTGGCAGATAAAAAATGGAAAATTAGTAGTGAAGCAACAACTGGAAGGACACTCACTTGGAGTCATATCTGTTGCTGTTAGTCCTGATGGAAAAAGTAAGATTTTATTAAACACTAGCGAAACACACACAACTTCATCCGCATGGAGGAATTTAATTTTGAGAATTTTTTCTTAGTACACCTCTGCACCAAGATGAAAATATCCTGAAAAGACTCTATGACCAGTGGTTTAGGCTGAGGCTACATTAGGCCGCGACGCGACTTGCGACACATGAGCGATTGAAACAAATAAATGAATGCTCACGTATATGGCTACACCGTAGATCACATATTTTGCTTCAAAATCATTTCGCTCTTCCAGTCGCATCGCAAATCGCTGCCTAGTGTAGCCTCAGCCTTAGGCTGTGAGTTGTCTATACAACAGTTAGTCAGTGAATCAGGACAAAAATTCTTTTATTGGTATAGATTAGTTAAGAAAATCAATTGGCCCAATCAATCAACTGTCACCTCTTGGCAAGGTAAATCCTCATAAACCCACAAATTAGCTAAAGCATAAATGATAGCAAATCTATTAAAGAATTTTAAAACTAAACAAAATTGTGGGCTTCTACACTGGTGTTTCCAGAGAGATATTTTATTATCTGCTTCAGCTATATCAGTATCAGTTAGTCAATTTTTCCTGTAACTGACTTTTCTAATGGCTCCTTTTCAAAGGAGCCATATCCTGGACAACCTGAAACAGTAAGGGTAAAAGACTGCTGCGTCTGAACCCTAAACGCCATACTTCACTCAACTTATCCGCCTTCAGTCCACCAACTGATTGCGGATATTGAATACAAAAAAAAAATTAATGTATTCTTGCAGCATTAGCAAGCAGTTCTCAAGACTCATCTCTCATACTCTGGGACATAGCCACCGGAGACAAACTGAAATCATTTGAAGCTGGTATCAATGATGTTTGGACTTTAGATTTCTCCCCGGATGGCAAACATGTGATCTCAGGAAGTAATGCAGGGAAGATACTGATATTCAGTGTGGAAAGTGGCAAACAAGAACAGACCTTGGATACAAGAGGGAAATTCACACTCAGTGTTGCTTATGTAAGAAACGTTTAATTCTGTAAGTCAAAAACGCTTTACTAGTATGATGTACCTACATACAGGCTTATTAATGAAAACTTTCTTCTTTATGGCACTTGTTCATCATTCAACAGAACAGTTTAGCCAAATTCAAGTGGATGAAAATAAAGTTTTTAGTCAAGTAGTTAAAAAAGTAGTCAGCTTTTGTTGGTTTTGAAAAAAAAGAAAGAAGAAGAGTTTCTATTTAAAACCTTTGGGTAACATATAAGTTCAAGTCAGGATGCCACATATTATACATTCATTTTAATAGCTTACCCTTGTGCTAAGACTTCAGGTAGTGTTGGATAAAGTACCACCAAAATTACTCGTCAGAACTTAAAATATCACTAGAAAAACAATTCTTAATGAGTAGTTTGAATAGATCCCATTTAAACCGACAGATGTTGATGTTGTTGACAAATTGTTTGTAAACCTGAAGAAGTCCACTGCAGGATATTACCCTCCTGCATAAATTTCCAGGAAGTACAAATATGGGTCTCTTCCATCTGACTTCAGGAATATCTAGAGTGCCTTCAGATGCTTAAAGTACATGAATTTATTTCTCCAGTTAATAAAATCTGCCTATTCCGAGTTTCATATTGCTTTCGCATTTTATTAAATATACACATAAAAAGATGATAACATAGAAAGATGATTTCTTTTTCAGAGTCCTGATGGTAAATACATAGCAAGTGGAGCATTGGATGGCATCATTAATATCTTCGATGTAGCACAAGGGAAGCTGGTTCACACATTAGAGGGCCACGCCATGCCAATCAGAAGCCTTTGTTTCTCACCCGATTCTCAACTACTGCTCACTGCTTCAGATGATGGGCATATGAAACTTTATGATGTGTAGGTTTTTATAAACATGCCTTTCAATATTACCTTTTTTTTTGCGCTGGGCAAAATGCGTTACGCATCTCCCCCATTGGAGGGTGGGAGGGGTATGTGGGACTCCCCGGCCCGTAAGGACTGGTATACCCACTAAACAACCCAGCGGCGCTTCTGCTTCGTCTCTGTGGAGGGAGACTGGGAAACCGGCAGAGCCTTTACATCCAGTCCCCCGCCGACGATGGCCCGCCTTTTTTTTCTGAGACATGTTTTTAGATGGAGTAAGCTTGCCATCAAAATTCTCATTGCTTGTAAATATATCATCTGAGCGCTCACTTTCTAGTAAACAGAATTTTAGTAGCAACTGCAGAATAGCGGTACAAGTAGTAGGTATTTAGAGAACTATTTGATAAATAAAAAAACTGGCCAAATGCGCGTCGGACTCGCGCACGAAGGATTCCGTACCATTATCTATAATAAAATCACGTTTGTTGTATAAGAGTCCCCTTAAATATTTATTTTATTCTGTTTTTTAGTATTTCTTGTTTTATCGGCAACAGAAATACATCATCTGTGAAAATTTCAACTCTAACTATCATGGTTTATGAGAAACAGCCAGGCGACAGACGGACAGACAGACAGCGGAGTCTTAGTAATAGGGTCCCGTTTTACCCTTTGGGTACGGAACCCTAAAAATCTAAAAGATTTAACACCTAGCTCTATAAGACGACCGATGTGGCGCGGCGGGCGAATGTCCGCTTGCGACGCAAGAGGTTGCGGGTTCGATTCCCGCCTTGGGATAAATGTTTGTACGATTTGCAAATATTTATCCCGTGTGTTCTGGGTGTTTTCTATGTATAATAAAAAATATCTATATATGTAATGTATTGTATTAAGTATACCAGTCATCTAGTACCCATAACACAAGCTCTGCTTAGCTTGGGGCTAGATGATGCTGTGTGGACTGTCCAGCATTGTTATTATTATTATTATTATTAAAAAGACATCAGGAATGTTATAATGACGTCCTAAACGTCTGTGAGTGTGCAACGTGACTTTTTCTAATAAAACAACTGTCTCCTGTTATTTCAGAGTTCAAGCAAACCTGGCCGGCACTCTATCCGGCCACGCGTCCTGGGTGCTCTCAGTGTCCTTCTCACCTGATGGCAAGAGATTTGTTTCCGGCAGCGCTGACAGAACCGTACGGGTTTGGGATCTAGAAGCTATGGAATGCCAGCATGTATTCAAGGAACATTCTGATCAGGTAAATAATTTTTTGAATTGTAAGTAAGTAAAACCTATACAAATAAGACCAAAACACTTTAGGCTGAGCAAATTAATGCAAACTCACACGTGAGTATTCAAGCAGCGGCGATAGGCTTCTACTTACTAACAGCTGTGAGGCCAGTAAAAAAATTAAAAGTACCTAGGTGTTAGAATAAATAGAGCAGTGTTAAAAAAAAATTAAATTGTTTCTTTTTCAGGTGTGGGGTGTTAAGTTCAACGCCGAGAACAATCAAATCATATCTGTATCAGAAGATAAAAGTATATGTGTTTTTGAGTGCCCATTATAATCTAGTACTAGTATACATAGTTCTAAGAAAATAATAAAACTTAAGACCATATTTAGCTATTTTTTTTAGTTTGTAACTAGAATAATTTCTCCTGACCTTCCTTCTACAGCATTAACCCTGACATCATAAACTCACGCCAATTATTCCATAGTACCTACCTTCCATATAACCTAACATAACCTAACATGGTCAGAAAGTCCATTTTACAGAGTTCTACAATGTGATTAAACAATGGGCATCACAATCGCCTGAGTAGTATTTAGCTGGTGGTGTTAAGTGATTTGCGGAGATTCTCAGGAGATTTTGCGGTCATACTTCCGCTTGGTCGCCATTTGCCAAGTGTAGTGAATACGGGAAGCTAAGGTGTTCTGTGGTTCTAAAGAGTCAGACCATAATAATACAAAGTAGTTTATTGTCATAATCCCCAAAAGCTATTCCCCGTGGGGATCATAATCCCACAATCTTAAAAAAAATGTCCGTCAGCAGGAATAATCAAGATCACAGAATACATTTAGTGATCTGTGGCAAACGAAAAATTATGACTGTGGTTGATTTTAGACTTTTCATAAATGTATGTCACTGTCAAAAGAAGAAAACATTCAGTCAATTTAGTGTGTCCGTCAGAACAGCAGGTACCTAGCTCCAATCGTGTTTTCGATATTGCAAGCATTTAGTCAATTTCTCGACAGTTCATATTTTCATAATACTAGAATTTGTCACCTCATATTTTGGGATATTTTCATATAAATACATTACCTGCTGTCTTGACGCTTGCTCAGCAGGTAACTCTCTTAATCACAGCGATCACTGCACCTTTTGCACTGCTTCCTATGTCAGCATTTAGTCATGCATTTGTCAATTTCACATACCAAGTTTCATCAAATTTGGTTTAGTAGCAACGGAGATATTACGATGTGTTTATTTGAAAATTTAACGGACGCTATGTGCCATTTTGAGGTTATTTTCAGCCAAAGTAATTTCACTTGAATCGAGTCACCTGCAGCTTATTTCCAAGAAATAGTTATACCGACGGATTCTTTAGAATTTTATCTTTCAGATAGCAGTCCAACATCGTAGCTTTCTAGTGTTTTTATCCTAATAAAACCATATATACAGTTTACATGCCAATATGTCCAAAGTGCAGTGCAAAGTGATACTAGGATAGGGATACTAAACTTCATAGAAAAAATCATACGACAGAAATGTATAAGTCAGACACAGTATTTCCAGCTTTTAAAACAAGATTAAAGTATTCATCATCATCATTTTAGATAAGTTCACAGCTTATTTCCATGATTAAGATATGTCGATGGATTCTGATACACGGGTACGTGGCCAGTAGCACTGACCTGACACACCATGCCAAGCTAGCGAGGGTTGCTCACAGTACGTAACATGGCTGCATGACGATTGTTTCTGCCTCTCCGATATGCTGTGTGTGACTTACCGCCATGTCGATACCAACCTTATGATTTAAAATTCAAAATGGCGGAAGCGAATGATGGTATAAAAACTGACATGGGGGTCTTCTTTCGATTGATTTGGGGGTGCTACTTATGAATATGTGGTCAGATTTAAAATTCAAAATGGCGGGTGCAAATTATGGAATAAAAAAATAACCTGGGGGTCTGTTTTGACTACTCTGAGGGTGCTGATTATGAATATCTGGTCAGAGTTGAAATTCATAATGGCGGGTTCAAATGATAGAATAAAAAACTGACGTGTGGGTCTTTTTCGACTGATTTGGGGGTGCTAATTATGAATATGTGGTCAAATTTAAAATTCAAAATGGCGGGTGCAAATGATGGAATAAAAAACTGACATGGGGGTCTTTTTTGACTAATTTGGGGGTGCTGATAACGAATATCTGGTCAGATTTGAAATTCAAAATGGCGGGTGCAAATGATCGTTCAAAAAACTGACATGGGTGTCGTTTTTGACTGATTTGGGGGTGCTGATTACGAATATCTGGTCAGATTTGAAATTCAAAATGGCGGGTGCAAATGATGGTACAAAAAACTGACATGGGTGTCGTTTTCGACTGGTTTGGGGGTGCTGATAACGAATATCTGGTCAGATTTGAAATTCAAAATGGCGGGTGCAAATGATCGTTCAAAAAACTGACATGGGTGTCGTTTTTGACTGATTTGGGGGTGCTGATTACAAATATCTGGTCAGATTTGAAATTCAAAATGGCGGGTGCAAATGATAGTACAAAAACCTGACATGGGTGTCGTTTTCGACTGGTTTGGGGGTGCTGATTACGAATATCTGGTCAGATTTGAAATTCAAAATGGCGGATGCAAATGATGGTACAAAAAACTGACATGGGTGTCGTTTTCGACTGATTGGGGGGTGCTGATTACGAACATCTGGTCAGATTTGAAATTCAAAATGGCGGGTGCAAATGATCGTACAAAAAACTGATATGGGTGTCGTTTTCGACTGATTTAGGGGTGCTGATTACGAACATCTGGTCAGATTTGAAATTCAAAATGGCGGGTGCAAATGATGGTAAAAAAAACTGATATGGGTGTCGTTTTCGACTGATTTGGGGGTGCTGATTACGAATATCTGGTCAGATTTGAAATTCAAAATGGCGGGTGCAAATGATGGTACAAAAAACTGACATGGGTGTCGTTTTCGACTGGTTTGGGGGTGCTGATAACGAATATCTGGTCAGATTTGAAATTCAAAATGGCGGGTGCAAATGATGGTACAAAAAACTGACATGGGTGTCGTTTTCGACTGATTGGGGGGTGCTGATTACGAACATCTGGTCAGATTTGAAATTCAAAATGGCGGGTGCAAATGATCGTACAAAAAACTGATATGGGTGTCGTTTTCGACTGATTTGGGGGTGCTGATTACGAACATTTGGTCAGATTTGAAATTCAAAATGGCGGGTGCAAATGATGTTAAAAAAAACTGATATGGGTGTCGTTTTCGACTGATTTGGGGGTGCTGATTACGAATATCTGGTCAGATTTGAAATTCAAAATGGCGGGTGCAAATGATGGTACAAAAAACTGACGTGGGGGTCTTTTTTGACTAATTTGGGGGTGCCGATTACGAATATCTGGTCAGATTTGAAATTCAAAATGGCGAGTACAAATCATGGTACAAAAAACTGACATGGGGGTCTTTTTTGACTAATTTGGGGGTGCCGATTACGAATATCTGGTCAGATTTGAAATTCAAAATGGCGGGTGCAAATGATAGTACAAAAAACTGACATGGGTGTCGTATTCGACTGGTTTGGGGGTGTTAATTACGAATATAATCAGTCGAAAACGACACCCATGTCAGTTTTTTGTACCATCATTTGCACCCGCCATTTTGAATTTCAAATCTGACCAGATATTCGTAATCGGCACCCCCAAATTAGTCAAAAGAGACCCCCATGTTAGTTTTTTGTACCATCTTTTGCACCCGCCATTTTGGATTTCTAATCTGACCAGATATTCGTAATCAGCACCCCCAAATCAGTTGAAAACGACACCCATATCAGTTTTTTGTACCATCATTTGCACTCGCCATTTTGAATTTCAATCTGTCCAGATGTTTGTAATCAGCACCCCCAAACCTGTCGAAAACGACACCCATGTCAGTTTTTTGTACCATCATTTGCACCCGCCATTTTGAATTTCAAATCTGACCAGATATTCGTAAATAACACCCCATAATCAGTCGAAAACGACACCCATGCCAGTTTTTTGTACCATCATTTGCACCCGCCATTTTGAATTTCAATCTGACCAGATGTTTGTAATCAGCACCCCCAAACCAGTTGAAAACGACACCCATGTCAGTTTTTTGTACCATCATTTGCACCCGCCATTTTGAATTTCAAATCTGACCAGATATTCGTAATCAGCACCCCCAAATCAGTCGGAAACGCCACCCATGTCAGTTTTTTGTACCATCATTTGCACCCGCCATTTTGAATTTCAAATCTGACCAGATGTTCGTAATCAGCACCCCCCAATCAGTCGAAAACGACACCCATGTCAGTTTTTTGTACCATCATTTGCACCCGCCATTTTGAATTTCAAATCTGACCAGATATTCGTAATCAGCACCCCCAAACCAGTCGAAAACGACACCCATGTCAGTTTTTTGTACCATCATTTGCACCCGCCATTTTGAATTTTAAATCTGACCAGATATTCGTAAATAACACCCCAAAATCAGTCGAAAACGACACTCATGCCAGTTTTTTGTACCATCATTTGCACCCGCCATTTTGAATTTCAATCTGACCAGATGTTTGTAATCAGCACCCCCAAACCAGTCGAAAACGACACCCATGTCAGTTTTTTGTGCTATCATTTGCACCCGCCATTTTAAATTTCAAATCTGACCAGATATTCGTAATCAGCACCTCCAAATCAGTCGAAAACGACACCCATGTCAGTTTTTTGTACCATCATTTGCACCCGCCATTTTGAATTTCAAATCTGACCAGATATTCGTTATCAGCACCCCCAAACCAGTCGAAAACGACACCCATGTCAGTTTTTTGTACCATCATTTGCACCCGCCATTTTGAATTTCAAATCTGACCAGATATTCGTAATCAGCACCCCCAAATCAGTCGGAAACGACACCCATGTCAGTTTTTTGTACCATCATTTGCACCCGCCATTTTGAATTTCAAATCTGACCAGATATTCGTAATCAGCACCCCCAAACCAGTCGAAAACGACACCCATGTCAGTTTTTTGTACCATCATTTGCACCCGCCATTTTGAATTTCAAATCTGACCAGATATTAGTAATCAGCACTCCCAAATTAGTCAAAAAAGACCCCCATGTCAGTTTTTTATTCCATCATTTGCACCAGCCATTTTGAATTTCAAATCTGACCAGATATTCGTAATCAGCACCCCCAAACCAGTCGAAAACGACACCCATGTCAGTTTTTTGTACCATCATTTGCACCCGTCATTTTGAATTTCAAATCTGACCAGATATTCGTAATCGGCACCCCCAAATTAGTCAAAAAAGACCCCCATGTCAGTTTTTTATTCCATCATTTGCACCAGCCATTTTGAATTTCAAATCTGACCAGATATTCGTAATCGGCACCCCCAAATTTGTCAAAAAAGACCCCCATGTCAGTTTTTTATTCCATCATTTGCACCCGCCATTTTGAATTTTAAATTTGACCACATATTCATAATTAGCACCCCCAAATCAGTCGAAAAAGACCCACACGTCAGTTTTTTATTCTATCATTTGAACCCGCCATTATGAATTTCAACTCTGACCAGATATTCATAATCAGCACCCTCAGAGTAGTCAAAACAGACCCCCAGGTTATTTTTTTATTCCATAATTTGCACCCGCCATTTTGAATTTTAAATCTGACCACATATTCATAAGTAGCACCCCCAAATCAATCGAAAGAAGACCCCCATGTCAGTTTTTATACCATCATTCGCTTCCGCCATTTTGAATTTTAAATCATAAGGTTGGTATCGACATGGCGGTAAGTCACACACAGCATATCGGAGAGGCAGAAACAATCGTCATGCAGCCATGTTACGTACTGTGAGCAACCCTCGCTAGCTTGGCATGGTGTGTCAGGTCAGTGCTACTGGCCACGTACCCGTGTATCAGAATCCATCGACATATCTTAATCATGGAAATAAGCTGTGAACTTATCTAAAATGATGATGATGAATACTTTAATCTTGTTTTAAAAGCTGGAAATACTGTGTCTGACTTATACATTTCTGTCGTATGATTTTTTCTATGAAGTTTAGTATCCCTATCCTAGTATCACTTTGCACTGCACTTTGGACATATTGGCATGTAAACTGTATATATGGTTTTATTAGGATAAAAACACTAGAAAGCTACGATGTTGGACTGCTATCTGAAAGATAAAATTCTAAAGAATCCGTCGGTATAACTATTTCTTGGAAATAAGCTGCAGGTGACTCGATTCAAGTGAAATTACTTTGGCTGAAAATAACCTCAAAATGGCACATAGCGTCCGTTAAATTTTCAAATAAACACATCGTAATATCTCCGTTGCTACTAAACCAAATTTGATGAAACTTGGTATGTGAAATTGACAAATGCATGACTAAATGCTGACATAGGAAGCAGTGCAAAAGGTGCAGTGATCGCTGTGATTAAGAGAGTTACCTGCTGAGCAAGCGTCAAGACAGCAGGTAATGTATTTATATGAAAATATCCCAAAATATGAGGTGACAAATTCTAGTATTATGAAAATATGAACTGTCGAGAAATTGACTAAATGCTTGCAATATCGAAAACACGATTGGAGCTAGGTACCTGCTGTTCTGACGGACACAATTTAGTCACATCAAATAATGGAGATGAAGATGAATTTAAGCATGTACATTTTTTTTGTCTTTGACTTTCTTAGGGGTTTATCTATTCTTTTCTCACTCAAGCAAATCGTTTGTCATGTGGACTTGTAACAAATAATTTGTTTTTATTTCATTTTGGAATCTACAACCATCTCATCTCAATCATCTCATTCTATTCGCCGCCACCGGTGAAATTAATCTAAAGGAAATTATTACACCATTTTTAGTAGATTTAGTAAATCTAAATAAAAGTCTAAAGCTTTTCTATAAAGTTATTATAAGTATAAAAATGTCTACTAGCTCCGTTGTCAGTTATTTATTCAAGTTAACATGAACAAAGTGACAAATAAAAAAATGTTTTTATTTTTATGAATGTTTTTGTTTACAGTATGCGTTATTGGCCAAAAAAGAGAAGGCTCACGATGATAAAATATATGGTGGGGTATGGGCACAGATTACTGTAGCCAATCAACAGCAGTACGTAAAATAAAGTGCTTTTTTATAATATAAACAATAAAGTTTTTTAAGCAGTCTATCTCATAACATAATACCTATTCCCTTAGAGTACCTACTATTTATTGTTTGCTAATATTCTATGGGCTAAACAATGATTTTTTGTACACTACATTTTCAGTGAGTTCATTGTAACCGGAGGCCTAGATAAGTTGGTCAAAGTGTGGCAGCTGGAACACAATAACCGACTGGATCTGATTCATACATTACAAGGGCATAAATTAGGGGTAGTGTCTGTTGCAGTTAGCCCTGATGGACACAGTAAGTTTAAATAATTATTTTGTAATAACGAAACTTAATGAAACTGTATTCTTTTTAGTTATTTTATTTACCAAGGTTCCAACAGTAAATCTATGCTTACACATAACAATTTTAATTATATTATTCAGATTGTCTTTTAAAAGATCATTTCATTTCTTCCATTGGTCTCTCAGCTCAGTTAGTAGTATCTGTGGTAGTATCTTGATTTTCTGTGTTTGTATGTTTGATCCTCCCACTAACAACAAACATTTATGTGATGGGATGAATAATATTTGTTTAGTAGGTATTTACATAGAAAAGTTTATAAGTAGGTATTTAACTATTTTGGGTTTGGGGCTAGATAGTGTTGTGTGAAATGTCTGCCAATATTTATTTATTGCTTTGACAATGTCTTATTAGGTAGGTAACTAATTTATTTGGTTTTCACATACAATTAAACAAAATATCATTTGTTTTCAGCCATTGCCAGTATATCATTGGATGATACTCTCATCATCTGGGAACTCCTATCTGGCAACAAAGTTCATGAAGTAGAATACTTCGGCCATGCATTTTGGACAGCAGCATTTTCCCCACAAGGTGACTACCTGGCTGTTGCCGGGTACTCAGGTGTAATTGTTGTTATACAAGTGGCTAAAAATGAAGAAGTACAAACTATAGATACAAAAGCTAATGTTCATGGAAAGTTTATATTAAGTGTTGCTTGGGTAAGTGTAAATTAAGTTATATAGCATGGTGGCTTACTATTTGACAATTTCTTGTAATAACTTGATCTATAATTCAACCAAAATTATAGCTTTACGCCATCTACCGGCATGTAGTACAGTAGAATAATAGTTACAAGATGGCTTTGTACTCAAACCTGTATTTACTGTATTATAATGTGTTTCAGAGTCCGGATGGCACATATCTGGCTGTTGGAGCCGTAGATGGCGTGGTTAGGATTTATGATATGTTTCGGAACAGCTTTCTAAAGCACACAATACAGGCACACAAGGAACCGGTCAAGAAGGTTGCATTCTCTGCCAACTCTAAAGCACTTGCCACTGCTTCTGCTGATGGGATGGTGAAGATTTATGATGCGTAAGTAGGTGTATGCTTTTCCAATAAATCCTTGTGTCGTAGATATAAGTCTCACTACCTATATTCTATGCTACTTTAAAAAAAACTGCGGGTCTTTACTATAGGTAGAAAACAGAATTTAAATCACTGAACTCAGGAAGTGTGCCCAAAAGGCTGGCAACGTTACTTTAAAATCGTAGGACGAAGACGCGAACTTCACCACTTGTCGCTGTCTAGATAATCTACAATAGATGGAGTAAGATGTAGTAAGAAAATAAAAAACGAGTGTGCTTTAGACCACACGATTGAAGTAAAACTTCTTTAAACGTAACTGGCTATTAGAGAAAGAACAGTGCTTTCATACCCCCTCCATGGTAGTGTTAAACGTTTAACGCAACCTTGTTGGAAGTCGCATAAGAAGTATTACTTCAAAAAATACTATTACCTACTTACTTTACTTTCAGGAAAAATGCCAAACTAAAAGGTTTACTGGATCATAAATGCTGGGTTATGGCGGTTTGTTTCTGTAAGGACGGGGCGCGAATCGCGACTGGTGACGACACAGGATGCGTGCGGGTAGTTAGATCGCGTTCTCTGTCGCAAAAACACGCAGATTCAGATGATGTAAGTCAAACATGATTCGCGTTTTAACAATCTATTATGTACGAGTATATATATACCTATCTAAGTATACCAATTATAACAATCTTTGGGGGCTGATCCAACAAACAAGCGTAAGACCCACGACGATAGAAAGCAGTTACCGTAGCTAACGGATGCTTGCAACACTAGAGGCATCACATGCATGCTGCCAATCCTCAAAACATCTACAGGGAAGGTATTGTAACTGTGTAACCTTTTTATGTAATATTTTAGGAGTCAGGCGGACAAGGAACCATGACTTCGATTTCAAATGGCAGCGTGAGGACCGTTGAAGTTGCCACCGTAAGAATATTTTCTTTTAATAATAGTTCCTAAAAACGTAACTAGATGTCGCTAAGAGTAGATAATAACGCACGTGGATTAAAAGAATAGTAAGAATTATAAAAATCGATAATATAATTAATATTTTAGAAGAAATAAGAAGATATTAAAGAATAGAAGTTCTATTTTAAAATACCTATGTTTTTATTACTATTATTTTAATTGAGCCGTCACAGCTCAGTTCGTAGTAGCCCTGCCTTATGCGCTGTGGGTGGTTGGTTGGATTTCCGTTTAACCGACAATTTTTTACCGTCAAAAGTATCTCTTGCGAATCTCGTACACTTATACTCGTAATGTAACTGTCGTTCCTTTTTCTCACAGGAAAAGAGTGGTACCGAATCATTGGAACTGGAGATTCTGAATGTGTTCAAAGAACATTCGCAAGCGGTGAGTTCTTACTGTTTCTATCAGAGAATATGCCTACATGAAATACCTAGTGCTTACCGTATAATCTACTTATACCGATATAAGAATCTTTGTCTTGATTGACATGTAGATAACGCACAGTCTAACCTACTCATCGCAGAGACTGTTTTAGAGTGCTCTTAGAGGCTCCTAAGTAGGTACAGCCGTACCTACGTACGTAGGTAGGCTTTCCGCGCTAAGGTTGCCTGGAAGAAATCGCTTTCAGCGATAAGGCCGCCTATTGTACTTTATTTGTTTACGCCTAGATGTATAATGTATCCTTGTGTACAATAAAGTGTTATCTATCTATCTATCTACAGTTCTAATGTTAGAACTGTAGAACTGTGTGTGTGTGTGTTAGAACTGTGTGTTAGTGTTAATGTTAATGTTCTGGCAGGTATCCATATATTTATGTACTTAACTAGCGAAACGCGTGCGACTTTGTCCGCGTGAAGTTATTTTTAAACAAACTTCAACCCTCGCCCGTTTAGAGGTTGAATTTCATGAATTCCTTTCTTAGTACACCTCTACGCACCAAGTTGAATATACTTACCCTGAATAGTCTCTACGACCAGTGGCTTAGGCGGTGCTTTACCTATATGTCAGTAAGTTAGAACAAAGATTCTTATAATTGGTACAGTTAAGTTATTTTGATTACCAGGCTTGGTGTGTCCAGTTCAGCCCCGACCAGAAAATGCTATTGTCGGTATCCAAAGACCAGACTATCAACATCTATGAGATTGGAGCATTACCTAAGAGAAAGTAAACTAAGCAAATAAATTTATATTTATGTAGGTAAGTATTTTTATTAATATACTCAGAAAATTATTGTTGTTCAATTTATTTTATTACTAGTAGCCCGTCCCGGCTTCGCACAGGTTTTAGTGAGGATCCATAATTTTTTTTATATAATATAGCCTATGTCACCCGGGGACAGTGTAGCTTCCCAACGGTGAAAGAATTTTTCAATTCGGACTTGTAGTTTCGGAGCCTATTCAATGCAAACAAACAATCAAATCTCTCCTCTTTGTAATATTAGTATAGATTATCATGATCTAAAAAAAAATGAAATGTTTAATACAAATTAATAATTTATATTAATTTGTATTAAACATTTCAATTTTTTTAAATTAACATAAATTACAAATTAATATAAATTATTAATTTGTATATATTTGTTTGTTAATAAATTATTCAGAAGACCTTTTAATTATGCGTTACATTAACTAAATCGACGCATGTAAAAGAGCCTCACAAAGAAATCCACGGTAAATGAAAACGGTCATCGGGTCGGTTGAGAACCGTGTCGTTCGTATAAATGGCGCTGGTCGTGTCGTATCGTGATATGTTTGTGGGCATTCACTCCCCTCACTAAGCCCGTCACCGACTCTTGATTAGTTTTCGGCGTAAGAGGATTGTGGTCGGGTCTATTGCGGAGTACCTACCTTGCCACGAAATACAAAGGTACAGTTCTGTCAACGGATCTAGCAAAAACGTGAAGTTAGACGTTTGGCTGCAGAGAATTTACGACCCTAAGGAGACATAAAACAATTTTTGTGGCACTACGGCTTCATGATTAGATTCACATCATGCCGCTGGCTGCACCGAAAGCAACGTCTTCTGACGGCAAGGCGTAAAACGTCCGATCACTGACCCAGTCCATATTCTTAGACTGACCCAGCTAGCTGAGCCACAGATAATGCCACTTCTAAACGGTGCATAGAGCGCGTTTACTTACATACGCAGGTACCTACCTAACATTTACAAATGGAATTTCATAAAAATACAACACTTATAAATCCGTAAATTACTCAGAAATGATTTAATTATAATTAAAAACTATTTGTAATATATGTAATTATTACTTTTGAGTCAGATTACATGCAGTGTAGATGTCGCACTGGTTTTATACAAACCACGGTAAAGTTTTGAATCAACCTTTCATCCCATAGCTTGACAAAGATAAACGCCAAGCTAGGACTAGGTAGGTACTTACCTAATCCCCAACCACAGTTTTCCTATATCCATTTTTCGGTGTACCTTATGATACAATAAATGTTACCTAGGTAGGTAACATTATTTGTTATGTATGTTAACTTACTCAAAAAAATATTTGTAGGAAAAAACAACTACAAATGATTACAATAAAATATTATGTAAATCGTTCTATTATTTGATTGTTACTTACCACAAAAGCTATCAACTGTCACAAAATTCGTACATAAAGGCAGGCATTTACCAAAAATATTTGGATCGGCAAGTGAATTGGACGAGCTTAATTCGCGGGAATTACGCGTCCGCCGGGAAATCAACTTTACATTCAATTTGCCGGTGCACAGATAAAATAATAAAAACCAATCTCTTCGCTTTACCTGCTCTGTTAAATTAACTTGTGTTGAATACAATCGCAGACTTTTCGCAGATCCCTAAATACGAGTAGGTTATTTAAGATAATAAAACATCTAATAGTCAGTTAAATAGTTCTGATACTACACAGAATTTCTTGTCGTTCGAAACTTCGATTCGGAATATCATCATCATCATCAATAGCCTGTCGAAGTCCACTGCTGGACATAACCTCCAGGCAAGCAGCAGTGGCCCAAAAAGTATAGCTAAATTAATTCTCTGTCTAAATTATGCGCCATACCTTTGGTTGTTTGTCATGTGACAAGCCGTCAGCCTCTTGATTTGAATAAAATCCAAGCTTATAGACCATGGGTTCCAGAGGCCTGGCCTTAAACTATTTTGAGTGGTAAAAACGTTATGACCATGTCCTTCATTCCACGAGGTTTTTGCCATCTTAAATAGTCTACTTTATGTTATGCTAAGTTCACAGCTAGCTCATTTATGCCAATTTATTCTTCTATTCATAATTCTCATCTCACACTGAAACCTAAAGCTATGCAGACAGAATCGTTAGTGCGCTATTCACTTGACATGCATCGATTCTAATTTTTGGCGCAGTTTCGTGAATTTAGCTATGATTGCATAGTTGACAAGCGTATTGTGCTGCAGCCAGGAGGTATCGATGACGTAATCACGCCGGCCGCCGGCTTTCCATTCAATGAGATGAAATCACTATGCGGCCGTATGAATAATTCAAAGGCCACCCCCGCCCAGGGTGGCTCATATAATATCGGATATTGATATAAGTTGTTATGTAGATGTTGGTTCAATATTGAAAGCCTATTTGGCTAGAAAGCCTGAATCTGTAATTTAGCTGAAGTGGTATAAGGTAATAGTTACATTAGGTGCCATTGACATGGCATGGTACTCCTTGGTACGATTCTAACTATCCAGTATTGTAGGTTGAATAAGTTTATGTTAGTCTTATTTTTAATGTTGATTTGTTTTCGATAGCAAACGCAGATAGTACCTACAATTTAGAGTCCACTCGATTCGTGGTTGTTTTAAATGTAAATTGTCTAAAAGTCCTTTAAGTTTTGATAAATAACCTTATTAGCTAAAGGACGCTTTAGCTAATAAGCTCGTTTTTAACCCAGACTAATAATTATGTAATTATACTAAGCTAACAACTTTTTATAATCAATAGCGATTTAGGCGCTGCCGTTTTCGTGTGTAATGAATTTAATCTAGTAACCATAAGAAAGGATAATTCATTCACAAGAGTAATTAAAAGACAGTAGTAAAGTATCAAATAAATAATTTAATAACAACTATTCATTTACCAAACAAAATAACCATTCATAACATTTTACAGTGAAACGAGTTCTGATCGACTGACTGACTCTTGCAAGATTCATCGACCATAACAAGTGTCGACTGGCTTAACAGTATTAGTTAAACTAGTGGTGGTAAGAGATAGCGGGGGAAGAGAAGGTCACATGAGCGGGGGCAGCTTGGTACGCTATTTTGGCTACAGGTGCGGCATAAGTCAGTTTCGGGGCTGAATATACCTGAGGAGCGGCGTACGCGATGGGAGAAGAGTAGGCGATCTTAGGCGTAGCGTAAGCGATCTTGGGAGCAGCAACGTACTGGTACTGAGGGGCCAGGACCTTAGCTACATGAGAAGCCTCCGTGGGGTGTCCCTCGTAACGAACGTTAGCGTTGAATCCGTGCTCCTTATCAGCGGTGTATTCTACGATTCTATGGACTCCATCGGGCTGGACCAGGGAGTATGAGCCGTGGACGATATCTCCGGCGCGGGACTCCTTCTGCTGCTTCACATCACCGGTGTGGGTGTCGTGGATGGAGTATTCGAAGTCGTAATGAGCGGGAGCTTCGGCTTCGTATTTGTAGACCGCTTCCAGGGGAAGGGCTGAAGCGACGCACACAGCGACGGAGAGGACGATGAAAAGCTGGAACAAGAAACAAAATACATTCAGACTATCACTATGCATATACAATAACTTGATTGACGTAGTGACGAGATGAAAGAGAATTAAAATGGTCCGATGAGCAAATAATTTGAAAAATATTTAAACCTGGAGCTATTTTTGATCAACAATGCTTCGTTGGTCCATTATAAAGATTGTGGTATAAACTTTTTTTTTTTATTTTCAACTGCTTGTGTGGTCCACATTTATAGAGGATGTTTATTGAAAACATTAGGTTAATTAACTAGGTAGTTAACCTGTCTTAGGTAAACGGAAATATAATTAATGTCAAGTAAAGTTAGTCGGTACAGCCATCAGTTAGTTCATTGACATCTTACGAAAATTGAAAACACATTATAAATATTTTATAGTTCGAATGAGTTATTACATCCGGTAATTGAGACTCTATGTATTCAAATCAATTGCAGATTTTGCAATTTCGCTAAAGTACATATTATAATTTAGTTTCTATGTTCCCCGTAAAAAGTAGACATAAACATTAACCTTTTTAAACTTTTCTAAACGGGTCTAAACTTTTTTACGAACCCACGATTTAAAAATAGGTTAAAAAAAACCAGGCCTTTGCATTTATTGTAGATGACTTATACAGCTCCAGGGGCAACTTTTTGACTCATGCCCCTATTTACGGGACGCTGCTGTAGTGCCTGAGACAGCGATTTTAGATTTAAAAAAGGTACTATTAGTACCTTTTTTGTCATAAAGGTCTAAAGGAATAAAGTACTATCCAATTGTAAAAGATACCCACTCAGAAATCGATCTTTTTCTGCACAGATTAAATTCGCGAAATTCAGCTTACCTTAGCAGCCATTGTTGGTGATTCAGGTGGTTGAATGTGCAGATACCAGTTCATGCACCAGTTTTTATATCATTATCACTTGTTCTGGTTTTTGGTAAGGCATGTGTCACCGGGCAGGGCTAATTAGTCTGTACAATTGATTGAAAGGTGAAGGCTGGCCTTTCTTACATGGTCTTTTGTTGACGCACTAATCTGACCACACTGGTTCTCTCACTAAAAACAAAGCCTGATCAATGACATAACAGAACTAAGAAAGTATCTAGGTATCTATAAAGCTGTCTTGACGAACAAATTACACCTTTATTATTTGCAAAACATAAATAAAGCTTAAAGTCGTAGATAATCAAACGGTCAAATCAACAAAAAATCAACGGTCTAATTTCAACGAGTAATAAATATATTGATGCCATCTATAAATTGAGTGTCGGAAAAATTTTACTTGTTACATGCAAATTGTTTGCGATTAATCAAGTAAAATCGTCATAAAACTCAGATTTTCTCGCATTTTGAACCTTGTGTGGCGGCGGTCGTAAGCGGCGCGGTAGAGCGGATGTTATTTTGAACTTTATCTCGACAATATTACGTGTGTTATTTTATACTCGGCAATAGTACGCATTATTGGCCCGTTAATCCAACTTTCAGACTAATTAAAATGAAGCTTAAAAATAAAATAAAGCTAATTTGACCACATTGCGAGCTTTATTTTTCTCTCGTGCTTGATTCGTTGTTCTAGGGTCAAGGAATTTTGACCTTACTTGATAGGTCGTGCGTTGCTTAATTTATTCTAGTAACCTGTCACGTCATGAGGCAATAATAGTAATTAAACATGTAGTAATTTGAAATGCCCCACAATAAGTACTAAGTCGCCTCAACTTGAGGCCCTCAAGGCTCAAATTATGGCATAGCTCCTGCTTAGCCATAGTATAGTTGAGATTTGCCTATAGTAGAGTTATCAGGTTTTACAAATTCTTTATATTTTATGAAACTCTAGTTCTGGGTAGGTGACTTGGCAAGATTTGGTGATGGCGGGTGGAGTAAGGCTCTGACAAAATGGTGACCTGGAGGGCAAGAGAGGCCTTGGCTGACCAACAGCCAGGTGGGTAGATGACACCGTTGCTGCACAAAATAAGACAAGACACAAAAGGCACAAAACCGTCAAGAGTGGCGTCTGAGGGTCTGGCTTATGCCCAACAGTGACTTAGCTATGATGATGATGCTATTTTGATCTAATTTTTTTTTTGAAATTTTCTCCGGAAGTTTCAACTAGAGCTTTCCTGAGTCCAACGTAACTTAAGTTTTCAATCGATAGAAAGGTATGCTACGATTTATTTAAAAAATCGATACAATTCGCAAATGTAAAGATGACAGGCATATACATGAACATTATCGTATAACCAGTACATAAAACCATTTATGGCCTATAATTATGAAACATACTTGAGTTATGTAATCGAGAAATATTCGAATACTCGAAATAATGAGAAACAAGTTCACACTCTACCATTTTGTCAAGACCTCTGAGCTTTCGCGGATACATTATGAATTTCGAAAGTAAAGAGCAGAGGAAGGGTCAGTGTATAGTGGGCTTTTTTGGTAAAGAAATTAAAAGTAGTGTGGTGACCATTTTGACCGAGGCCTTGACCGATATAACCTGGGCGCGGTTCAATGGTAGTTCTTTAATATGTGTAACACGCATTTGATTAATGGCGTAGGTGGTTCATATCTGTGTACACGATTATACCTGTGAGATTGAGATAGGACACTTCAATTTGAATTTGTAATGCGATTAATTTTAGCGAATAGGCAACTGAATGGTTGGTTGAGACTGGTTCTATCACACCAAGACATGAATGACTTGAACTTATGATCTTGTGGTAAGACTTCAGAGATCAAGGTTTTTTTTTAAATTTAAAAATAAAGTAGTTACATAAGTGTTCTATTAATCTGTTTCCCACAGTAAAACTATGCTTAGTTTGGGGTAAGATGATGTAAAAATGACCACAAATTTTTATTCTTCGTGCCTCGCCAGAATTTTAGTCTGTCCGAAAAAAAAGCAAAAATAAGGTACGATAGGTATGCAATAAGAAAGGAACCCTCATAATACTTTTAAAGCGTAAGATAAAATTAACACTACGAGCGAGATTTCAAGCATTTCTCTATTCTATAGGGCTCTTGGACAACTCTATAGGCGCCGCGTTGTGGCAGATTCAAGCAACACGCGGACGTCAGATTGCCTACAGCTATGTACGGTTTACGTTAATTAATTCAATTAATAATGTTACGTTTAGTTAAAAAAGTACTCTAAAAGCAATAGATGAGTGGTACGAGATACTGTTGTGTTGTGGGGTGTAAAAATTGCAACCTCAAACCGATAAACCAGCCTTGCAGGAACATTCTGTTTTTCGTACCGTACGATCTAGGTTCACCAAAAAACAACATGCATATACACATACCTACTAATACCAGCACAAGTAAATAGCGTAACAAACATGCAGAATGTTAACCATATTTAATTTTAATTCTCGCATGAACATTTTCAAAGAATCACGTGCAAATGATTTTTCATGTTTTATTATCTATAATATGTTACAGATGAAAAACGATGAAATAAAAAATAACTAAATAAATAAAATTATTATCGGTTCAATATTTCATACTTTTTCCTAAGCATGAAATAGGTTTTCACCAATAAAAATATGTCACTAATTTAAAATTCCATACCCATTGTTAATAATGAAAGAAAATCTTAAAGTTGTTTAATATAAAAATAAAAAATGCAGTTCAATGAGTCTTATTTCAATGAACAATACTTATTCCTTCATTATTTATGATTCTTTGATAAAGAAATACCTACATCCTCATTTTCCATTTCTTTGCATGTATGGTTCTTTTAATTATTATTCAACTAATAATTAATTGATTTAATAATTCGTATATTGATAACCTCCTGAACATGATGGCTTTGGAATAATTTAATCCCTATAATTGTTAATTCCATATAATTGACCATATTTTAATTGTTGTGTATAATTTTAAATATTCATTATCAACATTATAAGCTTCAATTAATATGATTTTAATGTAATTGTAATGTAATGTAATGTCTGTTAATCAATAAATAATTTCAATTTCAATTTCAATTCATTGATCATCACATAGTAATACGATAATCCTGTAAATAAATACGTAGTAAAAATTATAATTAATTTGAAAGAATATCTCATATTTCGTGTATTTACTTACCTTCCGACACAGATTTTCCGCTAAAGAACTTCGCATAAATATTTTGGAATCCACACTTAATGATGGTTTGGCTCATAATATATTTTTAATTATTTCTTATCGCGTTAAATAATAATTATCTAAAACGTTTAGTAACTTATATGTGAATCGTATGTCAACTGCTATGACAAGAACGACCTCGAATTGTCGCTGTTAACCGACAGATGGCGTTGCCGTAGTTTTGGCATGATATCCAAGAGCCCTATTGATAGTGTCACAGCTATGATTTAATCTGTGGTGTAACAAACAAAGATTATCTTGCTCAAGCACTTGGATTGTGCAAATGGTCAGTTTGGCAACTTGAAACAAAATCAGAGCTGCAATGGTACCCATAAACACATCATAAACATAACTTGTAATGTGGATAAACCTGTTACAATACAGATTAGGTATGAGTAGAAATATTAGGCAGTTATGGTCAGATAAGGCTTCTTAGACAGTTTTGGAACAAAGGCACCCTTCGTAAACTTCACGAGTACATTCTATCCAAAGGTTGTCTGGTAAAGGTCGCTGTTTAGCGATAAGACCGCCCATTTTATGTAGCATTATTTTTAAGTTTTTATGTAAACTTGTTTATCCTCCAAAAAAATATCCTATCCTATCCTATGCTACTTCTTACTAATCCTACCTACTTACTAGTTTGTAAGTATGGATGTATGGATTTTTGTTACTCTTTCACTCAAAACTAATGAATAGGTAGATTTTAATGAAACTTTACAATTGTATTAGAATAACACAAAGGCTATAATCTATAAAGATATTGTAAAAATTCGCCAAAATAAAACAATAAGTGATAAGTTAGTCGGAACAAACGAACCATGCGGACGAAGTCGCGGGCAACAGCTAGTAAATAATAATTGAAAAATCCCCTCTTTAGAATTCTAATTATTATAATTAGGTGTAAGGTACAAGGTACTCGTAGTAAACGTACGACAGCAACATAGAGGCTATGTAGGTACAGTATGCACGTAATAATACCTATAGGTATCTTATGTACGCACTACGTTATAGATACGGTGGTATTTGGTTCTTATCAGCTTTTCCAACATCGACTGCCGGCGTTCCTGAATATATAATTGGTTCTAACGTGAGACCACACATATGTAAACAAGTAATATTAATAATATTGAACGTAATAAAATCAGTCAGAATTATCTAGTGGTCCTTTATATGATTGAATCAATTTAATTGGTTTATTGGTCGTAAAGGCTTATTCGAAATAACTTACTTTGAAGTCATTTGTAACCTCAGTCTAAAATTATTTTTATTGGCATTTATATGAAGTAGCTTTTAAGAGCTTCATGTTACCAGAAACCAAAGCACATAGAGGAGAATACTTTTAGTGTACTGAGTAGTGCTAACTGGGACTGATGAAATGCAGAAAAAATGACTTGCGTCAAAATTTTCTCAAAAAAAGATTTTATTTCTAAAAAAAATTTCTTGTGCCTTCCTATACACTGTACTTAGTTATACAAAAAAATATGAAATAATTAGTACCTGCTCAAGATTCAGGAAGTAGTCAGAGGTAGGTACGTTCAAATTTACATTTGATACATACTTACCCACATTTTGCAGTAATTGGTTTTCCATTTGTGACATATTGCAAGCCCATCGCTACTGCTAGAATACTTACTGGTTTCCTCACGATGTTTTCCTCCACCGTTCGAGACCACCGGCATTGCGCTCATATATTTTTGATAGAAATGCCCATTCCTACTAAACCACCGGTTCTCCACTTACTCTACCTACATACGGTCAAAGTCAAAGTTAAAGTCAAAAATCATTTATTCAGTAATATCCCCAGGGATCATCTTGAAACGTCTTAAATCTAGGTGAATCTAAGCGCCCGTTGCTCGCGACCAAGCCTAGAAGAACCGGCAAGAAACTTACGGCTTGGTTCCTACGGTGTGCACACTGTAGGTATACATTATGATAAAATTCATTAATTAATCTCCATGTTCGAGATCAAGATGATATAACATAATCGAGACCATGGTTGATCTATTGGATCAATCCTATCTATCTATTGCAGACTAATTAGGTACCTATACCTACCTTGCTTGTCTTCGGACCGGTGACATCATAATTATGAAATAGGACCGTTTTCATCTGTTGTATTTTATGATTCTTACCCAAGTTATCAATCAAGTGGGAAATAGTTTATTTTACCTAAGAGTCACCAATATTATAGACTTGCCTGTGTGGTGTCGTATCGTACCTACAAGTATCGGTATCAGTAGGTGTCCATATGAATTATATATCTATACCAATTGTAAGAGCCTTTGTCCTGACTGACTGGTAAATATATATACACCGGTAGGTAGGGACTTAAATTTTTAGGGCATATTCGTCTTGGTTCGTATTACCAAAATTCAACCCCTAAACCGGTACAGCGGAGGTTGAAGTTTGTATGAAAATAGCATCACGCAAGCGAAGTGCCGGTTTTTTGCTAGTATTGTAAGTACATGAACGAATGCACAATTGCCTGTACCTACTAATATGTATACCATTCATAATATTCAAAACATTTAAATTGATATTTACCTACTGAGAAAATACTCAAAAAATAAGTTAACATATTATGAACTATGTTAAGTTTTGTTGTGTAAGAGTTTATTGAACTGCTTTGGGTTTGAAAGTTATGAAGTGTATGCATCTTTTTTTTTTAACCTATCGTGTCCCACTGCTGGGCAAAGGTCCCCCCAAAATCTTCCACTGGTCCCAGTCTTTGGCGGTCTCCCATCAATCTTAATGAAGGAAAACATCGTGAGAAAATCAGATCGTATTCTAGAAACGGCGACGAGCTTGTTACCTGTCACGTGTGGAATAGGTACCAACTACTGCAAAATGTAGTTATGTGAGAAACATTACATTTGAACGTAACTCTACTTTTCCCCCTATCATCCTCTAGAAGCCGGTACTACTTGGTACTAAAATATCTGAGGGGATACCTGCCGTGTCGGGGGATGAAAATCTAGAGGTTGTTTCTGTGTTTTTCTGTGCC
This sequence comes from Electrophaes corylata, assembly GCA_947095575.1. NCBI lineage: Eukaryota > Metazoa > Arthropoda > Insecta > Lepidoptera > Geometridae > Electrophaes > Electrophaes corylata. Next base: position 8,358,849 of record OX352715.1, on the reverse strand, counting down.
CGGAATAAATATTCGCAGATCAAGCAAATCTGGTTACGATTTTAATCTCCAGAATAGGCATTTCCTCAGAGCTCTACAATTTCTCAAGATGCTAAGGGAGGGTAGTAAGAGCAGGAAATTAAAGGTCACCAAAATGATACATTGAAGGAAAAATTACTGTTTAGCAAGGAAAAATTGAGTTTTTTGTTGAAAGAAAAAGCAGAATTAACTTTTTACTCAAAACCCCTGATTTGTTTACTTCTACTCCAAAAACCACAGAATCACGTCTAATCGTACTTGAATGGATTACATAAGTGATACAGTTATTGACATGAGCCCCGGGGGCAAATGCCGACACCCAGCGCATGCGTCTACGCAACTATTCGGCAGTAGGTATAAAAGCTCTGACAGACCCAAAATCAGCACATTAAGTCATAATAAACCAGTCAACATGGTTGCTAAAGTGAGTAGCTTGAACCATTTATGATTAGAAATATGATTTATGGAGAATCATTCTTATTTATTTTGTAAACAGTTACATTTTAAAAATATCAATCTATGTGCTGCTGGATCCATACACATAGATTTTTGTGCATCTGAATGTAATAAGTAGTAAAGTTAACACATTAAGAACTTATCTGAATATTTATCTACAGCTCGTCATCTTCTCCTGCCTGTTTGCGGCCGCAGTTGCCGTCGCAGTCCCCGTCCACCCCGTGGGTAAAATTGCCTACGCCACCGCCCCCGCGCATTACGCTCAGGCCCCCGTCCACTACGCCCCAGCTCCCGTTCACTACGCCCCAGCCCCCGTTCACTACGCGCCAGCCCCCGTTCAGTACGCCGCACCCAAGCTCGCTTACGCAGCACCTATCACCAAGCTCGCATACGCCGAGCCCGAAGCCCCCGCTCAATACAACTTCGAATACTCAGTCCATGACACCCACACCGGTGATGTCAAGCAGCAGAAGGAATCCCGCAACGGAGACGCCGTCCAGGGCTCATACTCTCTGGTCCAGCCTGATGGAGTCCACAGAATTGTAGATTACACCTCTGATAAGGTTCATGGATTCAACGCTGTGGTCCGTTATGAAGGACATCCCACAGAGGCACCACATGTAGCTAAGGTATTGGCTGCTCCCGTCCACTACGCCGCCGCTCCCGTTGCCAAGGTTGCGTACGCACCTGCTCCTGTGCAATACGCCGCTGCCCCGGTCGCTAAACTCGCCTACGCGCCTGCTCCCGTTCACTACGCTCCTGCCCCCGTGCAGTACGCTCCTGCCCCTGTGCAGTACGCCCCTGCACCCGTGCACTACGCACAAGCCCCTGTTGCCAAGATCGCGTACGCAGCTGCCCCCGTGGCCAAAGTAGCCTATGCCGCCAACCTCGGCCACGTTTCTTTCTCCTCCCCTGCTGCGTCCTACCACCACTAATTTATTGTAACTCTAAGAAACTATTTATTTTGTTGAGAATGAATTGAATAAACACTGTGAAACCTACCTCTCTTATTTGATTTAGTTATCTACAGGGGAAAGAAATGCACCGTCAACGGCGGATCCGATATCAAAACGCTCCAAACGAAGTTAGATGGAAGCGTGCGGGTAGTGTCGGGGAATCAATTGAATTATGTACCATTATGAGGCGGGCCGGTTGCCTCAGGACTCCAGTTACGGGCACGTAGCTTGCCGTCGAGGGACGCCACTGACGCATTGCTTCTGACATCTATTCATTCGGCCAGTTACTGCTCTTAGCTTTGCCTAGCATTCTCGGCACAACTCCCCCTCTGGACCTTTTGCAAGTTCTACTTGCAACTTGTACGTCATTACTTATACTCGTAGGTAGTGAATGTTTTATAGATAAATGGAAATCGTAAATAATAAACAAATAGGCGCATTCTGTAAGGATGTTCGCAATTAGAAAAAAGTTTTTCCGTCCAATAGAGTGATGTAGTTCTAGCACTGCTATAATATCAAAATGATTTATGTTAACCCGGTGGTAATCGATCGAAAAGTTTAGTCTAAAGGCCCAGTTTCTAGTTTTTGGGAAGTCTTTTTTCAGATGAGTTGATAGCCAGCCAGCAAGACGAGGTGCTGCGGAGCGTAAGTTAATCAGCGCTCTTAGAATCGCTTTTCGTTTCAAATGATTGTCTAGGGATTTTACCATAGCACGTCGACACCTCGATTAATCGCAAGCAAATATAAATTGACAGAGCGACGGTAAAAGTGGTTGTTAGGATAAAACGGAGGGCTGTAGAGTGTGATGTGAATATTAAGAGTAATTCGCGCCTCCTGTTGCGATAAACTGAAGGGTTAGCGAGACTTTGTGACTAAATATTTTGCGAGTGATGTAGAGACTTGAGTGGAGACCGCGTTTAGGTAAGTGTACCTAGTCCTCTGGCAAGGTTGGGTCATGATCTGTAAAATATTACTGGCAATATTTTGCAGATTTTTGTCAGTTCGATCTTTGACTTTTCTGATCCAAAGCCAAAGCCATGACAACACCAAAGAAAAGCCGGAACCCGGGCTCTTTGGTGCTTCTTAAGTGAGACCTTACGTCCAGCAATGGACCAATGATGATGATAAATATAACTCTACCTCACCGAGCTTTCTTATATTTTCCCTCTTATTTACCTACACAATTTTATTTTTATTTTGTTTATCATTGTTGGAACAAGCAGATCTTCATCTCATCTTCAGACTTAGCATCAGGTGGGCCTAATGCTAAGTGAATACCATCGCCATCAAATGTATTGTCTCGCAGGTCACGTTTGTTAGAAACGTGCCCTACGATGCACTGCTCTGCGTTCATCAACTTGCGCTATACAGGTGTTAAGCCTCATGTTCCTGTAATTTCACCGGCACTCTTCAAACCAGAACAGCAAAGTGTTGAACCTACTACCTTACTTCGAACTCCACTAGTTATACTTCCTACTACCTAACTAATTTTGTCAAGATGTTTTTGTTCACCGTTCGGGAAATCTAGCAATGCGCAGAAAGTTACATTGGATTCGAAGTCACAGCCATAGGATCAGAAGGTCGGTCGCTTTCACTGGACCACCGGGCTCTAGAGGTAGTTTAATGACCAATACATAAAATGTATTTGATGTATCGCAATCGTTACTCTACAAAGTACCTTTTTTATACCTACCTACGACAAGGGCACGTTTGGCACTGCGACCGATTAGAATCCGAGAAAATACGGAAATCTAAGTACGCATGATACGCTATTCATTGCTTTTCTTTCAAAATCTTAGAACAGTAGAAAATGTGTTTTACTCGGATTCGGATCGAACGCAGTGCAAATGCACCCTTAGACTGACCGTTACCAGTCAGTATTGTGTGCTAGTTTAATTTTGTATGCCCATAGGTGTTGGAAGAACTTTTAGTAAAATAATATTAGGTGTTTTGGAAAGATCTTTATAGATACCTAGCTAAAATTTTGATAAAATATTTTACCGATTTAATGATAGAAAAATATCCTTTATTTAGATCATAAACATAATCATAGCTTTCAATTCTCTTAGGAATAATAGCGACATTCGGTATAATACCCACCTTAATAGTTACACAAAGCCAAGGCGGGGAGCGACGGGAGGGGTATAATCGTTCATCATCCGATAATAGGGGGATTAACACGATTCAACCCTTTGTGGGGGTTGTAAAACTTCACCAAAACATTTGTACGCACTGATAAATAATTCCTGACGTGCTATTTATTATTCGTTCTGTGAATACGTTATTGCAAACTGTTCCGGATTTGGTAGATTTTTTTTAATACTTTAAATTAAATACCTGGTAATATTTTTTATACCTCTTGCTGATGGAACAAGCAAATGACCCGCCACCTATTGGTCGTAACCATCCGCTATATTATTGCTTCGTAGGTCACGCATTTTAGGGACGAGGCGTGCTCTGCGACCTGAGACTTACAGATGTCTAGGTAGGTATGTAATTTCATTGGCACCCAAATCCTTCAAATCAGTATCACTGATTGGCAGTAGGTACCTACACGTATAACAGAAATATGTTTGGTGAAAGTTTACCCCCTGACGAGCCCTTCACAAAAAGCCTTACAACTTTATTACTACTCTAACCTTCCTTTTATTTAACTTAGGAGTCCCATTGATTGGAAATATTCTTCTATATCTTCTTCCGATCCTCTTTACTTTTAACCAACTTCACCCTTACCATAGACCGTTCGAAGAGTTCACGAACCAGTGGTAGGTACCATACCAATCGGTTGTAACTTTCTGGACAAAGCGGATTTAATCCTATGTACAGTCAGCAGCACTAGAATGTATACAATTCGTAATTTTCAAAACGGTATTCAACAATCGTGAAATTAGGCTGATAAGCTCATTTGTTGTTTGAGCTTCTGCCCTGTAAATATTAATTGTAACGTTTTTAAACCATTCTGTAAGTTACGAATTGTATACATTCTAGTGCAGCTGACTGTACATAATATCATTAAAACACTGCACCACGCCATTGATACGAAAGAAGATACCAATGGGTACATATCATGCATACCTACCTATAAAACACCAAGCTAAAGCAAGTACCTACACCAAGTAGGTAAAAACTTGTAGCATATAAAATCTTTCGAAAAACATCGTAATTTAATCCTCGTAATATAAAACGTAAAACTTTGTTGCAATAATGCCAGTTCTCATTCAACTACCTACTTATATCCCCATTTAGCAAAAGACGTACGAGCGTGAATCGCAACATGATCGATAAGACTTACCATTCGCCGCAGTCTATCGACGGCACACGCCGACGCGTGTACGGACGCTAATTTACAGGGTGTTCACAATACGAAGAAACATCGCGAAGTAGATCCTAGATTTGCTGATTAGACTGATAGATACGCTACAAACCAGCCACCGCCCTTTCTAAATAGGTATTCGGTAGGTATTAGCTAAGCCCGCGAACTAGACAACGAAGCATAAGACACTCTCCCACCCGATGTACCAACAGCATTGCTATCGCGGGACGTCGGTGGATCGAAAAGGTTTAAAATCTTTCTTCCAGGAAACGTGGAGGCCTAAACACCAAAGTCAATATATGAAAAGTATGTCGTATGTGCTATCTGCGTCAATGCTTACCCGCTGGAATGTTACTAAGCTCTGGTATTCTCAAACTATACCGAGTCATACATAAACATCAGCCTGTATATAACTAATATTTCATTGGTCACGTGCTTGCGGATTGCTTCCGGATGACCCGGTGTCGAGTGGCATGGTTGGCTCAATATCGTAACAAAACGATACCGATATTTGTTCAGGATGGGTACGCATTGATATATTATCGGGTGACAAAAACTTGTACGGTCAGAACTTTGAAGGTGTCAAATTATTAGAGGCATTTAGCACCTGGGATGTAGGAGGTACTTAAGGTGTCAGTAGGGGCTGGGAATAAATGATTTCTGTGTAAAATAACTTTTTTATGAGACTCTAATGGAACAAACAAATGGCCAACCACCTCGTTACGTTCGTTAGGAAAGTTCCTACCCTACGATGTACTGCTCTGTGTCCATCAACCTGCATATAAATGTTAAGCCTCATGCGTCTGTAATTTTACCGGTACTCAGACCGAAACAGACCAAGCTGCTTGGCAGCAGAAATGGGCATGGTGGTAGCACATCGGACGAACCCTTCACTATTATCTCTGCTACTACTAAAACCTGATGTTAAATGGTTGCCACCATTATAACAAGGCATTGCCTTGCAGGTCACGTTTGTTGGAACGTGCACTGATCTACGTCTATCAATCTAAGGCTTACAGGTGTTAAGTCTCATGTGCCAGTAATTTCACCACCACCGACATCTTTCAGATATATATAAGTACCTAGATGACCGATTTTTTTTTGGTAAGAAATTATATTTGAATACGAATTACATAGTGATGAAATGATGAAATAGAACCACCTTTTAGTTATTTGTCTTCCAATAAAAAAAAATATGTTTAAGTTAACCATCGATAAAGTTGACTATTGAGAACACGAATAAAACGATATTTTATAAAAATAAATCCTAGCTAGATCGATTTATCGCTCTCGAAACCTCCCTGTATTCTAAATTTCATGAAAATCGTTGGAGTCGTTTCCGAGATTCAGATTATATATAGGTATACAAGAATTGCTCATTTAAAGAAGATTTAAAGATATACGATCAATCAAAATCACTTGTCGACATCATTTACTGAGTTAGTTGGTAACAGTTGGCTTGGATTAAATTAAAATATTGTATTTATTTCAATTCAAAAGAAACAGGTAATCAGGGCATACCTACTTATTTCTAACTTTCATTCGCCATTAAACTACTTGCAAAATATTTACAGTGTACCTACTCAGCCTTGTAATATTCACTAGCCCGGAGCTAGGGAGGCTTCTGGGAGGGTGAGGGTGGAAAATGCGGAGGAACGAGGAGGGTGCAAGAACGTCGGAAACAATTAGGCAGTGCGCACGCGCGGAGCTTCCTCCTGTGTAATTGGCGTATCATCTCTGCATGTAGGTATAATTGACAGCATTTGTCTGATGAGATTAAATTGAGATCATAAGATGGGTCTAAGATTTACGTTGATATCTGGTAATATAACGGCCACATAGTTACTTTCAGACGTTTATAATAACGTTTGAACCAAACGTTTTTATTTCGGTCGTTTAGTAGTTCCGAAATAATTAATCTTCACTAGGTAAAGTATTAGCATCGTTTAAAATGAGCAAATCACTGATGACTTTTTTCAAATTATTCTAAAAATCTATAAAAAAATTAGACTAAAACTGTCTAAACGAAAACTGTTCCATTAGTTGCGCTTATTGAAAAAGATCAGTGTCGTAACCATTTTTCATTATCTATTAGAGGCAGTCAGAGGTACGTCCAAATACTACATTGGCACTTGCTCACTATTCCACCGTCAGTAGCTACCTACTGTGCCTTACGTGACATGACGTTGGTGTAGCAAGAACATCGCTGCAACAATGCTTACTGGATTCCTCACGGTGTTTTTCTTCACCGAACAAGAGCATAGAACTTTACCTTATGAATTGTTATCAGATTATCTAGTAGTTAATATGTAAATAAGTGATGGAATAAGCATCTGCTTGTTACTAACCTTATTAGGGGTACCGATTACACCTTAGAAAAATAACTGAGCAAACTTATAACGAGCTTCGATTTTCACCAGGCGCTTATAACAAAAAACTCGTCCCAAAACATTTTAAACTGCATTTACAATGGCATCCTAATATTTTATTCAGTCCGTTCATTAGCAAACTAATGATTCGCTAAACACCCCACTATTCCCATGCCGTTGTTCGACCGAAATCTATTTATTCGTATCGTATTGCTAATTTCTGGATTATGCGGCGCGTTCCTTCGGTTATTGAATTATCCATTCCGTTTGCGGGGGCACGGTCCCCCGGGATCTGTTACCAGGGACTTACCACGTTGCGCTCTCGTCTAAGAACGAAAATGTTCTTATTTCATAGATTTCGAAATACAGTCGTTATTTTCCCAGTATCCTACTAAACACATAAATATAAATAAATATTATAAATAGTATATTATAAATGCGAATGTTTGGATGGATGGATGGATGGATGGATGTTTGTTCCTCTTTCACGCTCTAACCAGTTGACCGATTTGGATGAAATTTGGATTAAATATGGATTGTAATCTGGAATAGGACATAGGATACTTTTTATCCCGAAAAAATAACGGGAACGAGAAAAAACTGCCACGCGGGCGAAGCTGCGAGTGGCCTCTAGTTCAGTCATTGTACCTTACGGTGGCACTTCACATGGCTATTTGTATATGTGTATTTGGCATATTTGGCAAACAAGCACCACGTGTGGACAGTAGATACATTTGACAAATCATTGGTCTTATTTGCCTATTTAACAAATTTGACCAATACATCTAATCTGTGCCAATACCAAATACATGTTACCGTGCGTTCGTCGGGTTCTCGACGCACATCAAAGGGGCCAAATAGGCGAATACTCAAATAAACCAACCACGCCAACCACCATATTCCATCAACCATGGCCATATTCAAAAACGCACGCGCCTTCGACCTGTACGGTACGGACAGCCAAATGTTTGTGTTGGTTGTTTGACTGCCATATGTGGATGGTCCTAAGATCTATGCAGTAAATAACGCAAAAGATTATATTTTATGAAATTTGATTAATTCATACAATATTTTTTATACTTACGATGACGTTTCGAGAATCTGTAGTAAAGGAAAGAGGGGTAAGCGGTAACTGTGGCAAAACGTCGCCAAAACGTCGAGCTCGCAGTGTGAATACATTATTCTGTTTCGCGTTTACGAATAAATGTTTAGCGCGCTCTGTGGCCAATTATGTGTGTAAATAGGTGCTGGCAAACTTAGTTCACTCGAGTAAAAGCTATTTATCATTCTGAAATAGAAATGTTGAAATTGGAATTTCAATTTTTGGTATACCTATTCAGTTGAAAATAATGTAGAAAAGATCAATAAAATTAAACACCTATTTATAGAAGTTAGGTAGCTTATTGTGATTTGCTCGAATAAAAAATTTAAACCAATCAAATTATTTGACCATGGCTCGTAAACCAAAATTATCACGATTAAAAAGAGTGATCTCATAATATGATTTGACGACCGATGTGGCGCGGCGGGTGCATGTCCGCTTGCGACGCATGAGGTTGCGGGTTCGATTCCTGCCTTGGGATAAATGTTTGCACGATCTGCAAATATTTATTCCGGGTGTTCTGGGTATTTTCTATGTATAATAAAAAATATCTATGCATGTAATGTATTGTATTAAGTATATCAGTCATTTAGTACCCATAACACAAGCTCTGCTTAGCTTGGGCTAGATGATGCTGTGTGGATTGTCCAGCATTATTATTATTATATGAAATAGGTAATATGATTTGCAATGACTCAACTTTTATAATAATAGCTTACCTCTGCATAGAAGTCATCATCTCATCAAGTAATCACTCGACTTTTCTTTCCGCTGACGCGCTCACGCGAAAGCACATCGACAAAACCATTAATTCGCGAACATTTAAATAATAATTACTTTAATGGCGTTGACAATAGAGCATTGAAGGAGCCACTCAATTATGTGGCATTCAGGATCGCTGTTTGCATTGGTACTGGAGACGAGTGTTCTCATTGGCTTACCGACCGAGGGGGAGCTCCCTCACTCCTTTGTACCCAGTTTGTTTTATAGCTATTTGCTTTTCTTTGTCTGTTGTCTTCTGAAGATTTTGAATGAATAATTTATGGTGGAATTTTGTAATGTGGTTTGTAAGGTGTTTCAGGTTTTAAACCTGATATTAGACCGTGTAGTGTAGTTTATGTAATGTACTGTACAAAATAAATGATTACAGAACACTAGGTACAACATATTTGCTGTGTAGTTTTTAGAGTTGTGTTGTTTAGTGTATAGTTATTTTAATTCTACTTTATGGTAGAATCTCACAAAATAACTAGAGTCCTATAGGATATCAGGATATAAACGTAAATGTAAAGTTATTATGAATCCAATTTCTGAAATAAAACTAACAAATCAGTTTTAAGAAAATTACAAGGACTTTCTATCTCTGTGACAGCCTCAATCTCAAACCCAACATTCCCTACCCGCCGCGCTCCCTACCACATTAATGTTATTATTTGGCAACATTTACTAAATAATTTGCTCGTTAAACGCCGATAGCTCCCTATTCCCTAACTACCGTATTGTGTCGCCGATTTACCCGCGCCTCCCTCGGGAACTAACGATTCATTCAACCAATACGACAGAACGTTAATTACCGATGTCTTTTGTGTATATGTTTAAGAACCTGATGTTTTGATAATAATTAGATAGGTACCTACTAAGAGAGAGCACCGATGGTCTAGTGGAAGTGACCCCGTCTTCTGTTCTTAAGGTTGTGGGTTTGAATCCAGTCGTGGACCAATAAATTTTTTTATTCGAAAATGTTATGTGGGCAATGTCAGTGCTCTCAAACGGTGAAGGAAAACATCGTAAAGAAACCAGTTAGTATTCTAGCAGCGGCGATGTGTTTGCAACCTGTCACGTATAGAATACCAACTACTGCAAAATGTGGGTTTGTACCAAATGTAATGTTTGGACATACGTCTGACTACCCCTTAAGACATCTCGAATAGATACTTTGTTCTAAGAGATCTGAAGGGATATCTACCGTGCTTGGAGGTGAAAGTCTTGATGCTATTTCTTTCTTAATCCCAAGTAATCTTAGTAGTTATACTTGTTTCCTAGATCAGTAATTAAAACAAATAGAGCGTTGATTCCGAAATGCGCTTACGACTTTCTGTGTAATGTAAGTAGCTCGGTTTCCGATTGGATTTTGTATGAAGTCTCCAGTTTCTCGCGAAGGGCACTTATCGTGACTTTAAACAAAATCCACTCGGAAAGACGGTACACAAAAGACGGTGAGTGGAACTTAGAACTTAGACTTACAGTTAGCTGCACTAGAATGTATTCAAATATTAACTTTTAAAATGCTATCACCACATTACTATAAACTTTTAGACAAGAAAATCAAATACCATGTAATCAGTTGATGAGTTTACTTATTTTTTGCATTTTTGCCCTGAGAATATTTATTGTTACGTTGTGACACTATTTTGAATACGAATTGTATACATTCCAGTGCAGTTGACTGTACCTAGTACCTATCTATCGAATAGGCTTGGTCGCGAGGAACTGGCGCTTAGATTCACCTAGATTTAAGACGTTCCAAGATGATCCCTGCTGGTCAGTGTAGCGTGTAGTTGTTTGTGATCGCCTGATTATACTTACTGTGCATATTTCTTGTTTCCTTGTTGAGGAGCCTCCCTATAGGAAACCCCTTTGTACCACCATGTCACCGTAGCTCAAGCAGACACACGGATCGAACCCACGACCCTGCTTCCTGCTGAGTTAGCTTAGGTGTAGGTAGGTAGAGGTAGGGCTACCTAGATAGTTAGTGTAGGTACGCCTACGTACTGTTCTGGTGACGGTTCGATACCGTCCAGTTCAGTCTAGGTGCCTAGCTAATTAATTAAAAGCTACGAGGTAGATAGTACATGACACTGCGGATATTACTGAATAAATGATTTTTGACTTTGACTTTGACTTTGACTTTGAATATGGACTAAGATAAATAATTACACATCGAGTAATGTTTCATTTCAATTTGATGAGAAAGCAACTGTTCTTTTGTGTGTTATGAAATTAAAAGCGTCCTGTTGTGCGAGGGTGGATTAGGAAACTATTAGGCGCGCTGTGAAAAAGCTCCTATAGGAGAGGGCTGAGCAGTAGCAATTGTTATTTAATCCATGGCTATGTCGATACTAACTATTCCTTATCCCGTGGTTCGCCTTGATGAGTTTTCGATATGGATCAGGATTAGTTGGTACGGCGCGTGTTTTGGAGGAGCTAATTACAGTAGCCTTATAAATACTGTTCCAATCAGTGATATCTCCAGGATTACTACGGCTACTGACTTTTATTATCAGTTGGTTGTTCTTTGTGGCTAAGAGGATTATAACTTTACTTGAAAGGATTCCTTTAGTTAGGAACCTAGTACGATGCTAGTAGAAATAAAAGAGAGCGGCTGTAAGACTCTGGCCTGATAAGCTCAGGTGGAAATTCCTCTGCGTAGGTTGTGGGATTGATTCAGTTTGGTACTGCTTTTTAAACCGATACTTATATTACTTCTGGTATTATGTACTGCTACGTCTTCCTTTATCTTCTTGCAGATTCCTCTATTCTGTGCTATATATATATTCTTCTCCGGTGTTCCGAAGGATACGATGCCGTGGATCCTACCATAAACCGATACGATCGCGCTCTCAGAAGACTGAGATACTTTCGGCCACAACTCAGTCTTTGCTTCACCAGCCATCATTCGGTCTGGCCAGGTGATATGCAATACAACCATTAATACATATAAACGTTACTTAATAAAGCTAATTAGTTAGGTAATTGGTCTTATCTTATCTTGCTATCCATTGGTGAAATATAGTAACATTTAATGCGTTGTTTGATAGATTTTATTAGAACCTAAGGCCATTTAGCAATGCAAGATATTTTCTCAGTAATAAATAATAAAAGTATAGCATAAAAAATCAACAATAGTGATTATAAATATGTTTACCGTCTAAATTTACTTTTGATGTTTCATTCCAAAATTCAGGTGATAAACACCATTTCATGCCCTGCAGCCTATTCCACCAGACCCTGAAGTGTTTCTTAGCTGGCGCATGAACCACCATTTCACTGTTCAACGCTTCGCATAGTCTACATAAAGGATGATGTATTTTGAAATCAGAGTTTATAGTGTAGAAGTTGGTCCAATTAAAGTAGCTTTCGTAGACGGTCCGATCGTTCATAGCGCGGTAGATCATCTGTGCGAGGTTGTATGGGTGGTAGTGTCTGGCATTAATGTAGGAACCCGGTGGTAGAAATCTGAAACAATTTAATGAATTAATTACAGGCGCATAAGGTTTATCACCTATATGCTGCACATATTTGTGCACGTTCGAAACATGCGTGACCTGCGAGGTAATGCTTTGCTTTGGTGAAGTTATCACTTCATCAGGTCATCAGCTATTTTTATCACCAATTAGTATGAAATAATCCAAGTGTTGAACAACATCTACGCATTTTTGTACATATTTGATTTGATGAGAAAATATTGGCATAAGTAGCTGGCCCATCTGGTGACGACCTGCCCGGCTAAGATGTGCAACGCGACAAAATTTTGTCAACTCGTTATCTCGTACAAAATACAGATCTCTATAAATCTTCCTGTGCTAACATGGCAGTGCCAAAAATCTATCTCGTTCTGTCAAATGAAGACCTCTTGCTAATGTTTAGCTTATCTGTGGGTCTTTTATCTATAATTTCTAAAATGTCCATCAACAGAAAATGTATCTCGCTCGCTTAGATCATGTACCCGTTTAACGACAGTTAATTCTGAAAATTTCTAAGCTATCATCGTAAGTAATGGTGATGGTATTGAGTAAATGATCTAAGCTCGCTCGTATCAAGCGCGACATATCTCGCGTTGCACATCTTAGCCCGGCTGGTGTTGAGAAGTTACCCTTGCCTATAATAGTTGCATTACTTTTCGGAGCATATCCGTTGAGGACTTGGCTATATCGTTGAATGCTTCCATCACTCTAAGACGTAAAGTATTTAGATGTTTGTGTTTGTTAATTGTATCGGAACCCTTCAAATCGGAGCAAAGCAAAGCAAGCATCAATGCTTGCCAGCAAAAATAGGTACCTACGAACTTACACAAGTATTTCAACGATCTATTGAACGTACTTACTAGGTACAACTAAAAACAACGACTGTATTCAAAACCAAAACAATTCTTCCTAACATTCCTGTAACTACTTAGCCTTTGTTTGCCAACCGTGAGAAAACTTATTTTGTTCCAAGTTATCTACCTGCTGTAATTAGCTGCTCCGTACACAATGGGCACCACGTAATTATCATATCCATGCAGCACCTTCTCGGTCACATAGTCTTCCGCGAATGAGTTTTCAAAAGCCATGTAAAAGTAATAATTATTTCTCAGCATTTCCTCACAGTCATTGTTCTTACATTTCGTATGGGTGCATTTGCCGTACACATCGATTGTAAGGGAATAGTGGAAGAGATGCTCGTGAAGTCTTGTTAAATATTCGTCTCTCAAACTATCGGCAACGCAGTTGCTGACTAGCCAAGCTGCGGCTTTAGTCCTGCCTCGCAAAACCGACCGTATATTCGGGCTGAGGTAGTTCTTTATCGCTAGCCAATGCATATCGCTGCTCGGGGCCACGATATGTTCGGAAACGTTGCGCACCACAAAATAGTTCCAAACTACGTCCGAGTCAAGTCTATATGTAAAAGTCCAATTGAAGAATTCGTCGTTATAAAGTTCGCAGGCGGGAAAGTTAGCCGAAGACTCCATTGTAGTAAAAATGTATATTTGAGAGTTCGACCGTCGAGTCGGTCTTCCCTCTTTATTATTCAAATGAATGTGGTGAAATAGTATTGCGTCAAAACGGGAGTAGTCATCCAAGAGTTCTTTGTTTGCAGTAAATATGCAATTTGATACCGCGCAGTTTAAATTGGAGAAAATGTTCTTACCGCTTTTTTTGACTATCAAATAGTAACTATCCCACATCAGTATGTATTTCGGATGAGGTATAGCTTCATTGCTCGTTTTTACGGCGATTATTGAGGAGATATTGTCCACAAATTGCACGGAGCCTTGTAGCAAACAAATGTGCAAAAATACACAAATGAATACTATTATCATTAGAAAGATAAAATTTCTCACCCGACATTTTGATAAGTGAGCTGAATAGAAACGGGTAACCATTTGTAACTATAAATACAATACAAATAACATAAATTCATAAAAAAATACTTGTAAGATTGCTTGTAAGCATAACAACATTTCTTAAATAAAAGTACTCTGTGCACTTCTGCATTTTTTTTGACATCTGCTGCTCATCTGTCATTTCAGAAGTCAAACTTTTTATTTGATGATCCACCTCGACCCGTAACTATTTGCAAGCCGAAGATGCTGAATTTCTTTTAAATTCAGTTTTATGTTTTGTTTTAGCTGAATTATTTACCTATTGCTCAAGTGCTCATTATTGAGCAATAGGTAAATAATTCAGCTAAATCACTCAAGATAATACGGGCAAAGGTCTAATTTGTATGAAAACTACAAAGGAAAGGTAACAACAGATACATTACCTACACTAATGGAAGTAGATAAAATTACTCGCTCACCTAAAAACTATAAGACAGCTGCAAAATCTCAGTTTATCTGAGGAAGCTAACCACAGTGATTCCAAGAACGGACGTCCACATCACGCCTCTAAGTGCATAATTCAATTACAAATCTTTTGTCTGGTTGTCCACGTTTTTTTTGCTCGTCCAGTTTTGGCTCTCGAGATTTTCCATCCAACAATAGCATTATTTTGCCAACAATAACTGTATTTTGACGCGTCAGCAGAATGCTGGACATTCAAATAAACTGGTCAAAATTTTTTGTATAAACCGTTCAACATTAACGTTTACATGTGGAGTGTTTAGTCTGATAGGATCTTAATCCGGGTTTAGTGTGGTGTTAAAAACCTTTGTAAGGTTGTCTAAACGCGTTCGCATTATGGTAAGTGATGGCCTTGCCACCTACAAGGCACAATGCCTGATGGCTGATCGATATGCTCCCACGGGTGCTGGTGATTAGAATAGTCTATTTTCTATATCCGGTTTGTGGTTTTGTTAACATTTTCATTTTACAATTAGCAGAAGTAATAGCATGTACATTTAAAACTGATACCTTAATGTAATTAAGTTGTAATCTATAATGTTAACCCAGCAAGATTTTATTTATTTAAAATTGTGATATGCAAAAAAATTGCTTATTACAAAGAGCAATAAACTATATACACAAACGGATATCATAAACTTTGTTGAGAGCTTTGCTTGTTGACAAATAGGATACGTCTTTGCACCTGTGTTCAGGCTATTTTATTCATATTGTAGGGATGCATACCCTGCCTGGTTACACAGTCATGACCTTATTTCAAGTGTAACTAAGTATATATATTTTGGGGCCGTGATTGTTCCGGCTTAGAATAGGACCACTCCATGACGTAACAGGCGAGTAAGGTAACGCACGCAGGAGATGGGCAGTAGCATATTTTGAGTGAACACCGATACTGCAATCACCAATCTGCCTACCAAGCATGGTGACTACGGTAAAACCCACCAAATATGGGGGAGGCCTATGTCCAGCATTACACATATTAAGGCTGATGACGCGAAGTGACGTTGTGTAGGCATAAAAAAGTCGAGCCTTATAGAATAAGAATAACCTTATCTACGATACATAATATATGACACAATAATCTCTAAAGAAAACGATGAATTTACCACAATTCCAAGCATGAATAATGTGCGAAAAATTAATTCGAGCAAAGAGCCTTTCCCAAGGGTTAAACAGTAAGCTGTTTAAATATTTACGTATTGACAAAACAAAATGATCGACAATAGACTCATTGTCCCATTTATACAGTACCAGAGCCAGATAGAGCAGTAATACAGCAACCGACTTTTGTAGCTTTCATCCGGCCAAAAATCTGCAAATTTTTCGGAAAAAATATTTTAAAACCATTTTCTTTCTAAGTGCAACATATTTTGCAATTGTACAAAATTCATTTATGAGTCAGCGCCTAAAGTAATTGAGTTATAGTTATTGCCATTGCCTAACAAGAAGCGAAGCGAGAAGCGGGTGGTTATTACCACCGCTTCTTAGCTTCTTAGTGGGGAATAACCCATATTCTTAGGCAATGTTAATAACTATAACTCAATACCTTGATCCACATAATTTTTTTGATGACGATAATATAAATTTTCATCAAAGTCAATTGATTTCTTACATTCGGTTAAGAGTTTTTCCGGTTTATTAGCTTTGTTGAAGGCCAGCACTAGTCAGTCCCGTCGATGTTTTGAGTGGCGAGTGGCGCTCCATTGACCACTCGAGAGCTTCCGTGCTATTGTAGTGAGTGCAGTTGTAATGGGGATTTAATCCCCTCAGTTACAATGCTAAATTACAGATCTATTTATTTTTATATCTGTGTCAACTGTAACGGACAGGCGACCCCGATGTATTTACAGATATCACCACAACTGTAGGTACTAATCTTCTTTACAGCTAACTTAATAATTAGTATAAATGTTAGTATATATCCACATATTCAGAGTATGTACTTAACTACTTTTAAAATGAATTTATTTGTTCTTATTTTGTATATTTCCGGGTTTCTTTTTTGTATTGAAAATTTGCCTCGCACTATAAAACCTAGTTCGAGCATCGGTGAAACAGGCGTTCAGACTAGTGCGAAGCTCATTGCTAATCTGTAAAATGCATTGAGCTTTGGAAGTAAATTACTTGCATTTGTAATGGTCATAGTTAAAAACGAAAAACACAGAAGTCAATAATAATCAAAAGTGAAGATGACTCCAAAAGTGTATATATTATTTATTTTAATTTATATGAGAACTTTGATGACAACCTACAGTATATAAGCTATAGTAATATAAGTGTTAAATATATGTTCCGATCGTGAAAGCTTAAAAAATACTTTTGTGGTATCTCTCTACTATCCATAAATAGTTTATTTCGACTTTTCGAAAAAAGGAAAAGTGTATTTTGATCCTGATCCTTTAAAATGTTACAGAGAGTGCTGAGAGTCTCACATTAAACGAAACTCAAGTTCAACAATAGAAGTGGAAGGGCCTCGCCACATGTCTGGTAATCCACTTACTAATCCTCGGCTGGTTACACATTCACAAGTGCGACGGTGCGGGATAATTCAATCACAACAGTTGTGGTGGCAAATGCTTCTTAAATACCCATTCGATAATTTGATTAAGGATTTGCGACCCTCTACTATGTGCTAAAATATACAGAAAGCTGTGACATGGATATTATTATTTTGTAAAAAAGATCACATCATCAGATGCCTGGAAGAGATCGCTACTAAGCAATAAGGCCGCCCATTGCACCTTCCATTTTATAACTGTTCTTTTATTTTGTTTTATATTACTAGTGTCTGGTGTGTGTACAGTATTTTTCATTCATTCATTCATTCACAGTTGAAACTGTATGAAATGTGACTGTTCTTCTAGACTTGGTTGCGTGGACCTGGATTCTGAATTCACCTAATTTGTCAGATTTGATATACAGGTAAAAATGTTTTATTTGCTTTTGATCCCTCAGATATACAAAAACTGATGCAGTTTTTTCCATTCTCAATGTGACCTCTTTCATACGACAAAACACTAAAATTTGATGGAATCCCCGTATCAACGGGATTTGAACCCGTGGTGAGGTTACGCTGACATTATTAATAGTAGGGTTAATGTTAAAGGGCTGTTTTCCTACCTCTGTGCTCTGAGCTTGCCGACATCCAGCATTTTTACTTGTTTGTTATCAATAAAAATATAACAAACTTATTTCTGCTAATTTAAATTGTGTTTTAGCTAGATTCGACAACGGTGTATATACATATATTATTCAAGTGCAAAACAATTATCTTTATGTGAGAACGGAGCATACATTTGGTGTATTCCTGTTTCATATCGCAGTTTTGCACTACAAGCAATATTTTTTTTGTTTCGCACTGCTTATTAGTTTTTTGATATCTGTTTCATACCACACAAAGGCAAAATTGATTGAATTGCAACCAACGTAACGCTGGCCTACAGAACCGATAACTGTTATAAGAAAAAGTAAGTGGCTTATTATAAATTTTGTTTTGAGAAATGTATATATTAGGTATAAAAAATAATATTTTGAAGATTCACCATTTCATTTGAGGAAACAAAACTATAAATTTTCATATTTTTCTAAGAATCAAATCAATACAACTCCGTCAAGATTCAAATTACTCCTTGATGCAAATATTAGGAATATCTTATCAAATAACTTTATCTACGCCAAAATATCTCCAATCTACTCTCGTAGATCGAGGGACACCAAAAAATATTTATTGTGTTTACACAAATACGTAGGTGGTAATCTGAGTGTTTCTTTTACCCATACCCCACGATTTACTGCCTTACCAAGGGGTTCTATTGTCCCCCGTAGGAACTGTATAAAAAGCTCTTAATAATATGATTGGGTTCTAATTTCGTTTGTGACTGTTAATCGGGACCATATAAAAGTGTCAACCTTTCTGAATGGAGGTGCCAATTTCTATGGGGCTTGGAGTTGAATAGGTGAGGCGCTTCAGGTTTACAATTACACAATACTAGTTGGTGCAAGAAACTTATGAATATGTGGTCCTAATAAAATATGATGATTTAAGTGTTGCGTGTCGTTTTGAGTTTTTTTTTGGAGGATTTATTTATGATCTGTGGCATTATTAGTTCGAGTGTCTCAAGAAGTTATTATGTTCATTGATAATCTGTACAAATCAAAGTGTGTAAGTTCGTAGAAAGACGTTTGAGATTCGTAAGGTATTTTCTGTAGAAACGAAACGGATAGAATGGCAATATATATAAATGTGTAGTTTGTTTAGTTACAGTGAGTTCGTAGTAGTCCTGCCTTCTGCGCTGTAGGTGGTGGGTTCGATTCCCACCGACAACAAACATTTGTAGATGTTTGTTCTGTGCCTGGGTGTTATAGGTAATGTATTCTAAGTTACAATAAAAAAACGATATAGGTATTCTATCAGCTATCTAGCACTCATTGTACAAGCTAAGCTAAGTTTTTTTAAGGCTAGAAGGCGTTATGTGAGTCTGTATCAATATTATTTATTATAAAAAAATATTAAAGTGGCGTTTCAGTAGGGGAAAGTGGGGGAAACGCGAACGCGGGGTAATGCCGAATTCGATGGTTCTGATATGTTAGAAAGAGATAATCATAATTTACTTGCTGCCATTTCGGAGATCACGCCACTACTAGTGCCAGTCAACAACACGGGAGACGCGGACGCACGTACTTATCAAGGTACGCATTTTTCAATATTTTGTAAGTTTTAGATGTAATTTTTTGGTAAATTCAAGTTGGTGTAGCTTTATTTCTATTTACAATAGTAATTCAGATTATACATAGTGGAATAATCACATTTTAATCAGCTAAATTACAATAACGTAGTTGGCAAAAAAATATAACCCAATTTATTTTTTGACTTTTTATTAGTTTTGATCCCGCGGGGTAAAGACGAACACTCCATGTCGGGCAATCTCGAACATTCGGCATTACCCCACTCTCGTTTGTTGGCTCCCCGTCTAATTTTTATGTATTATTGTTACAGATGCCTCGGACTTACAAAAGAAAGACAGAACTGAAGTACAGCTTAGAAGATCTCAAAAAAATCTATAGACGATGATCAAACTAAAAAACTCCCCTCGGCAAAGCAGCAGAAACTTATATGTCCCAAAAACAACTATTTAAAAAAAAAAATTTTAAAAAAGAAGTGTTAAAACAGCCAAGGTCTGGACGAAAACCTTAATTTACAGACGATCAAAAAACGCAACTTGTTTTCGTTGAGTTTTAAATGTGATCTCAATCGTTAATAATGTTAGTTCGTAATCACCCCACTTGGTGTTCGTATTTACCCGACTAATGTCGGGTAAAGCCGAACACTAAGGGTTTTGTTTTTCTTTCATATTCTTGCAATTCATTGAAAAAATATAAATGTTGATTAGTAAATTAGCTAGACAGATAAGTAAACTTTATAATTAAAAAAGTTAAAAAATTCTGTGATCAAATTCCACTGTTTTATTTAAGTCTTCCCTTAGGTGTTCGTATTTCCCCCACTTTCCCCTATTCCGCCGTTGGGTTCTATACTTGTCCTATAAGCTTTCATCTTGTGGACTAATGTTACTGTAGTAGTTTAGACTTGTTTCGAGGTGAGAGTTTACCCGACTGGCAATGTTCTGTAATACTACTAAAAGACACTCGTAGAATATTGAAACCAGGCGTTAGTAGATCGGTTAGAACCATTAGAACCTACGAGCATACAGTTAACAATAAAAACGCAACGTACACTACGAACACTTCAAAACAAAAAGACTAAAAACGAAATCAGTTTCATAAATTGTACAAAAGCCGAGCTCAAACAGCATATAAGCGCCAACGTTGGAGAACAGGGAACCTACAGACAACCACCCCCGTCGTTGACTCCGTAATTAACCCCCTCCACCCTCTCCCTGAAAACATAGACGCCACCCAAAACAACCAGCTATTTGTGAGCGTACCCTTTGTGACGTGCTCTCCATTTACAATTTACGTCTTAAAAAATTGTAAAAATAAATTAAATACTTATATATTTATTTTTAATCTTAACGAGAACCCAACATGGCATAAATATTGTACCTATCTACCTAATGCATCCTAATACATCATTATAAAGCATCATTATATTATTATCGAATCAGCATTGCCATTCAGCGTGGCAATGCAGCGAGTGTTTTGGGAACGCTTTCGATTGGCACTGATCTAGATCAGTTGAGCTATCTTTAGATCGTTTGCAACGGTCTGTAGATAGCTCAACTGTTTCATATGTATTTTGTACATACCAATTATAAATACCTGTATTAGCCATCATTATAAATAAATATTATTAATAATAAATAAATAATAATTGGAAAATATAATAAGAGAAACACGTAACGTTACACTCTTAACGACGTAAATTTATATCGCAGTCGTTGTTTGTACCATACTCTTGGTAAGAGTTGACAATAGTTAACACCTACTCTCCTTTAAGAGATTTTACCAGTTGGTTAGGCCGTGGTTGATTTGGTCCAAGGGTTTTATCAAACTCACAAGTACGACGAAAAATCTGAAAGTAAATCCTCTCCCAGATGGCCGTATCAGAGATTATTACAAACCAAACCTTACTTAAGCCTTGCAAATCGTCCGAGGTATTCCAGACCGCCGGATTACCTTCAAATAAGCGTATTACATCGACTCGTATGCCCGTGCTTTGTGATCCAAATAACTACGGCTTCACCTGTGGATGTTAGAACATCGGATGTGACATCGAAATTCAACTAACCTATCGTGTTCTGGAAGCCCTGTTCGGCCCTTATAAAACATACTTTTTGTTGAAAAATTTGTGTTCTAGTAGCGGTGATGGGTTTGCAACATGTCACATATGGAATATCAACTACTCGTAGGTACCAAACGTAATATTTGGACGTACATCTGACTACCCTTCTTAGGCTTAAAGAATCTCGAGTGTAAGGCGCGCATAAAGGCCAAATTAAGGGGCTAAATAAAAAAATACCTACTATCTAGTGGAATACCAAGTTGAAGTTGCAATCGGCAGGCCAATAGGCCAATAGAATCGTGAAAGTAAATGGATGGAGGTGGTGAAAATAGTTCGTTCTGGAAACGTTCTCATAAAGGAGGCCTGTATGTAGGTATAGTAGTGGACTTCTTCAGGCTAATGATGATGATGAGTGGAATCCCACCTGACTTTGTTCGGGTAAAGGGGTAAAGCTTATTTTTATACAAACATTAAAACTCAACCCTCAACATATTACTTCTTCTTCTTGTTTTATTATATGGCTTTTCAGCTTTTCAGCGGCTGAGGGTTGCCACGAATTTGCCAATGTCAAGTGTTTACTAGAATTTGCTTTAGTCCATATTCTTAGGAACATAGAATAATAGTCCATATTGTTAGTGTTACAACAAAAAGGCGGTCTAGTTAGTGACACCCACTGTCGAGAGAGTTCATATGGCAAATTTCCACAGACAATAAATATTTTATTTTCTATTTTTCAGTTCCTGTTCTAGTTTTGGAGATTTTGGTGATGAGGGTCAGTAAGTTGACTTTTCTTTTAAAAAACTGGTAACAAAACAACCACATCACATATAAAATGGCAGATGAGCATATTACAAAATGTACAATGTTATTATAGCCCCAAACTATGGGATAATAATGAAATGACAAGACCTATACAATCTATGCTTAGTTTGGGGCTACATGGTGTTGTGTAAAATGTCCACAAATATTTATTTATTTATACTTGTTTTTCGGAATAAAATTATAAGACTAAATGCATGAAAATCTGTCATAATATTTTCCTCGTAGCTTGAGACTCGATTCCGACTCACATCAGATCACGTTTATGTACCTATCAGATATCTTATTATAGCGTGACGATACACGCCCCGAACCAATAATGTAATTGTTACACCATCAGCTGCAAATAAAGTTTAGTTCGGAACTCCATGGCTACGAAAATACAAATAATTCGCCAAAGTGAACGCTGCGCTTCCAACATAGGGCTACTTTTAGGGTATTTTGTACAGCAAAGTAGGTATAGTTATACAGTTATAAACGTCTCATTGTAAGTCCCTCGGGAGTCCCGTCTGGTTCGGCAATAGGGTTTATTTGCAGATTTAGCGGACGACTAAGGCTTCTCTACGCTATTCATCATTGGGATGCAAGTAATTTTGGATTTGAGAACGTGGAACAGTTTTTAAATATATAAATATTGTAATCCGTGGTAAACGGAGTTGGTGTCACTCTCGAATAATTGTCTACCTTAAACTTCTCTACCTTATCCATTATTGTGTCACTGTTTGTTTACCCCAATAAATAAAATAAAATAAAATATCCGAACGATTTTAGCACTGAGCTGCCGATTTGTTGCACACAAAATTATTTTGTTTTTGAATGGTAATGAAACCGGAGCTCAGTTCAATTTATTGAGTAGGTACTAGCGGCCCGTCCCGGCTTCGCACGGGCTTTAGTAAGGATCCCTAATGCTTTTATTTGTTCTCTGTGGTGGTTGAACCGAGACCTACAGATTGAAATTAGAGGTGAAATTACGATCAAAACATATGCCAGTATGAATTTAAAAAATCATGAGAAATTATTTCGTTTCCGAATCAGACTTGTTTTTCGTATGGGTTAAGAAAAACTCCACCAATCGATAAGAAGACGCTGCTGATAGAAAAAAAATGTAATCAGCGAGAAACGCAGTGCGGCGTCGTCGGTGGCGGCGTGGAGACTAATTTGCATAAAGGTACTGATGGAAGCGATCAAACGTTCTGTACCATATTCTTTACTCATATTGTTTTAAAATTAATTTAGTTAATAAATTTAAAATTTCAGGCAGTCTTCCCCTATAAATTATCATGAACAGCGGTCTTATTTATTTATTCCTCCTTTGTCACGACAAAATATTTTCCGTACAGTTTTCCACACAGCCTGTAATTCAATATAACAGGCGTGAGCAGATGCTGAATTGTGATAATGGTATTTTTCGGTATTTACTTTTCCTCAAACTGAAATTATTTTTCTACCAAGTACATCACCAGTAGTACTTGGTACTAAGAGATCTGAGAGAATATCTACCGTGTGGGGATAAAAGTCGCGAAGCCATTTCTATTTTCTATATTTTATAAAAAGATTGTGGGCTATTAGTAGTAACAATATTCCCTTTGTCCCCAAATAAAATCAAAATAGTACAGCCAAAAATAATTTCATTACCAAACGAAAATATATTCTACCACGCCTTCCCACAGTACAGTTAAATAAACAATGCAAACATAAAATAAACTGCTGGGCGTTGGTATTATCGAGGAAATAAATGAATTTACACAAGTGAGTACAGTCGGGCACAAAGAGTTTTTGAGCGAGTTTTGAGCGGTGGGCGGGTCGGCACGCCTTCGTCTTCGGGCCTGCTTTGGCAATTATAACGACAAAGCCAGGTACGAATGAAACAATTTACATAAATCCTGGCTACATTTAAACTTGTTAATGTGATCACATGGTTATATACATTTTATGACGTACTTTCCTATCTTCTTCCTTGTGCTTCAAGTTTACGGCAGTATAACACAGACATATTTTACTAGCGTAACGCGCGCGACTATTCATACAAACTTCAGCCCCCGCTGTACACGTTTAGAGGTTGAATTTCAGGAATTCTTTTCTTAGTACATCTCTACGCACCAAGAAGAATATCCTCTGAAAATTTCAAATTAGACGACCAGTGGTTTAGGCTCTGCGTTGTCTATATACCAGTCAGTCAGTAAGGACAAAGATTCTTATAATTGGTATAGATTTACAAAAAAACTTTAGCTAATACAAGTTTTTTTAAAGGTATATAAAAAATACATATATAACAGTTGAGCTATCTACAGACAGTTGCAAACAATCTACAGATAGTTCAACTGATCCAAATCAGTTCCAATCTTAAGCGTCCCCAAAATATTCGTTAAATTATTAATTAACAATAACAACCCTTGTACCCTTGGCATAGTCTTTCCTTTTCAGCTTGCAGACACTTTATTTTATTCTATAGAAATAATTTAACCGACCGACATAAGCAACCAAAATTTTTTGTTTGTACCTACTTTCTAGTGCTCTAGCTATGATGTCACTATCAGTGGAGACTTGTTATTATTAGCCTTTAGTTTCTAGACTAGCTTTAGTAATTATGTTTACAAGTGCTGTAAGTAAAGAAATAAATAAAATGTATATTATTCTTCTTATTATTTTATCTGTATTTTGAACCATTTTTGATGAATTTTGGTATAATATAATACATAGGACCTTGGAGAAGAAAATAAACTACTCGAAGTACTAATCCTGCGCAGACGACGTCGCGGGCACCAGCTAGTTAAGTTATTAGTTATCATTGATGAAGAATAAATTCTGTGAAAACAAATGAAGGGTGTTTTTTTTTTAATAGACCTATCAATAATGGGTGTCTATTAGTTTTGGCAATTATGCAGAAAATAAAAGTTTAAGTTTATAATAATATTATTAATACGAAAGTATATAATCTTTGTAGCGCAATCACGCTCTAATAATAATATTGCTGGACAGTCCACACAGCATCATCTAGCCCCAAGCTAAGTGTTATGGGTACTAGATGACTGATATACTTAATACAATACATTACATATGTAGATATTTTTTTTTAATTATACATAAAAAACACCCAGAGCACCCGGAATAAATATTTGCAGTTCGTACAAACATTTATCCCAAGGCGGGAATCGAACCCGCAACCTCTAGCGTCGCAAGCGGACATTCGCCCGCCGCGCCACATCGGTCGTCAAAATCTAACGTCAAAATATAATCTAACTAATGAACCGATTTGGATGAAAAATTATACCTGGATAGGTAGGTATAGGTACTTTTTATACCGAAAAAGTAACTAAAACCGAGTGAAAACGACCGTATACTTTTATCATAGCAAAGCGCCTAAATAGTGATCGAAGCAAAACTATTTCCTCCACCCAGGCAAAGTCATAGACTGGGGTTAGTATCGACCCGTATTGAACGGTCAAGTTCAGAGCAAACGAAATCGTTTACTGCATGACTGTACGTACACGTATACACAAAAGTATTAAGGTATTTGCAATCGCATCACGTCGAGGTGGTTTTACGTGGTTTTATACAAGCGATTGGCTGCGAAAAACAATTGCGTGGCGTCGGCGGTGGCGCAACAAACACGCATTTTAATCACAATCGCGGCCCGGGTTGCATAATAACGAGTTCGCGTTTTTGTGCTGTATGTGTCGATCATTTTTTATTTATTCATGAAAAGATTCAGCAAGTTTAGCAGGCCTTTATATGTATACAGGTGATGTATACAGGCGAGGGGCAACTTTCACATATCCCTCCCGTATTCACTGAAACAGGATGTTTGAATAAAGATCGCCCAACACCTATAGATACCTACCATTCTTACCTCACAGCTTGATTGGCCTATCCACAGGAAAGAAATGGTCAATATGTGCGGAGCTGACCACAGGTTTCCTCATGATGTTTTCCTTCACTGTTTGATAGTACTTGCATTGAGTATAAACATTTCTTGAACTGAAAAATGATGCATGACCGAATTCAAACCCGCGTCCTTTGAATCAGAAGGCGGGGATGCTAACACTAGACCTCCAGTGCTCCAAAAGTAATAGGTAAGTATACGGTAGGTACCTAGGTACTCATGAACCAACCTAACTATTCAACAAAAAACATTAAAATAATAGTTTTCAAAAGGGATTGGAAGAAACCCAAGTTTTTTTAATTAAGATAAATTAAGAGACGAATAATAATTTTAGGATAAGTTTTTTTTACTAAGGTATAAATAGAAATATTACAAAATGATGCCTATAAAAAATTTTAAGTATGTGTTTAAATTAAGTAAAGTAAAACAACCAACAATAGTGTTGTACAATCTATTTAAAATGTGTCAGGCCGAGTTGTGCAAACATACGCTCAGCTCGACACGACCACTGATTCCCTATCCTCATTGTCTACGCTCCGAACGAGTAAATATTTCCTGTAATTTACTTATTCCACAAAACACTGCTTTCTGTATAAAACACAAAAGCACAAGCCGTGGAGACAGTCAACAAAATGGCGTATTTAAATGGGCGGCAACTGCATTGTTGGCACTGGCGATACACCGGTATCGCTCGCTGCCTTACTCGCACTCGAGGCCTGGATGTTGTCGAAGCCTCTTTATTTTCACTGCCTGTCTACACATCTAAAACACAACAACTCATAGTCCTTGTCATTGCAGTTTCGAACTTATTTCTACATCATTTAAAAGTCAAAATTGTCTAAGCTTGAACTCGTAGCAGTGAGATCGTAGCCGTCTCGTAGCGATATGTGGCACTGTTGCACGGTCTTTTGTCCTTGTCTGACTACGAGGGGTGGAATATTTTTATAGCTGCGTCCCTTTCTTACTCACCTCCTGAGGAGTAATGTGTTGTTGCGTGTTGTGATATCTCTGAAATAACAGGGAAGCACTCGCTATGAAGTTGTCATTTGTAACGGTTTTGCGAAGTACAGTCTGCAAATTCAGTAGGTATTTCAAGATTTCATCATGAAATATCCAGGTTTAGTTTAAATTTCAAGCTTTGAAGTAATTTAAAAAGATTTTGACAGTTTTTAACCAACGTCAAAAATGGAGGAGGTTTTCAGTTCGAATGTATTTTTTTATGTTTAATACCTCAAAACTTTCGACTAGGTGAACCGATTTTGATAATTTATTTGAAAGTTGGTGCTTCCTGTATGGTCCCATATTAATTTGGTCCAGTTCTAACACCATATGGATACCATATCCATGAGAAGTTGAAGTCGGTTTTTTTTGTACCTGATGATAGTATTTACTTTGTGCAATGTATAATTTAAAGATAAAATAAGTTATATATTTCATGTTAAAGTTAGGAAGTTACACTGTGTTTATTTAGGCATCTAGATTTTGTATGAGATGTATTGTTTATGCCAGCAGTAAAATTACTAGTGGATGCCACACCACCGGACAGAACTTAGCTACCTAGCCTAGCGCTCTATGAATATTACCTACTTGGTGAAAAAGTATCTTGCATGTTTCAACAAAGCTTCTCAATTAGAACTGTGCTGTCAACAGTACACTGCCTCAAGGCAGGGCGCGTGAAGTCGCAAAGCCAGTGGAGTGGGGCGTCGCTAAACAAAAACACGTATACAAGTATCGAGGCGCGCCGATTGGCTGGGTCTGCGCGAGCCGCCGCCCTCCGTGCCCCGGCCCTCGCAGCCGCCGACCCCAGGCTCACTCAGTGACGCGCTCTCGAGAAGACAACATGTGCAGCGGTGCCGAAGGAGGCCCCTGGCCGCTCGGCAAAGACGCGCCTACAGTGACCGCGGCCGCGCTTGACCATTACCGTATCCAGCTTTACAATTATGCTGTTGCCGAACGTCTCCGCCTTTACCCGCCAACAGTCGCGCCATGTTACTCGCCATATGGCCCGCGACTAGCGCTTTCCATGTCCCTACTCCAGCAACGCGCCTTACAGCCCGAAGAACCCAAACCTCAGCACAGTTACATCGGCCTGATCGCCATGGCCATTCTCAGCCACCCGGACCGTAAGCTCGTGCTCTCCGACATCTACCAACACATCCTGGACAACTATCCGTACTTCAGATCGCGCGGGCCCGGCTGGCGCAACTCCATCCGGCATAACCTATCGCTAAACGATTGCTTCGTGAAGGCTGGGAGATCGGCAAACGGGAAAGGGCACTACTGGGCGATCCATCCGGCAAATGTGGAGGACTTTCGGAAAGGGGATTTTAGAAGGCGTAAAGCTCAGCGGAAAGTGAGGAAGCATATGGGGTTGGCGGTAGATGATGATGGGGAGGATTCGTCGTCTCCGCCACCGCAGTCGCCGCCACCGACGACTTTGCCGCTTCCTTATTGGAGTGCGGGGAGACTACCTCAGGCGAGGAAACGACAATTCGACGTGGCGTCGTTACTAGCACCAGACGATGCTCCGATAAAGCGACAGCGTGAGAGTAGTGGTGAAGAAGAGCCTGAGGAGGATATCGACGTGGTGGCGAGTGATCAGGAAGGTGGGACAGAGGAAGGGTCATCGTCGCCTCCACCGCCAGCTCCGACACACTACCCGCTGTTGGGTGGTTGGTGGCCGGCACTGGATCCCTCACTGCTCCACCAGCTGCGACGGCACACGGCACACACACCAGCACCACCCAGCCCCACCGACCAGCACCGCCCGCCCGATACCTAAACCAAATGAGCGCGTCTTGTACAAATGTGAATACTCAGTATTACTCCCGTCGGGAAAGTTATTAGCCTTGTGATGTAGTGTTTTAAAACATTGTTTTCCGTCTATTCTTACTTCTTCCAATCTTCTTTTACTTTCTGTTCTATTAAGGTATCTAACACCACCGATAGAAATAACAGCTGTTATATATATAGCTGTTGATATAGCTAATGAAGCAGACAGTTATAGTTTTATCTGTCGTTTGTCTGCCGGTGATGAAAGAGTTCCTGAGATTATTTCCTATTCTCCTATCTGAGCTAGATTTGAAGCGCGTTGAAGTCTTTAGTTTGCGCGCAAAACTACTCGAATCTCTAATATTATTTAATTCTGTTTATACATAGTTATAAATTTGTAAATTTTGTATATTATTGTGTGTATTCGTAGATTTATATTCTACTTATTGTATGATAGATAGATATGTTCGATACAAGTACGTAAATAACGTTATTTTAAAGTCTGATAACGACCAAGATATTATTGTAGATAATCCTGTAGTTCTATATGTATAGGTATAACGTGTAACGGTGTCTACTCTTCATTGTTATTCATATAAACATACTGTTGTTTATTATGTAGATGATAAATAATAATTACATTGCAGTTCTATGAAATATCCGAATAAATTGAAATATTATCGATGAAGTATCATATTTTTTTCTCCCCCCATTGTTTTGTAGATCAGTAGAAAAATTTTTGGTACCTACTTACAATTATATTACAGATAGGTATAAATAACAGGCACATAAGACTCAACACTTGTACACCTCATATAGATGCACGCAGAGCAGTCCATCGTAGGGCATGTTCCTATCTAACGTGATCTACGAGGCAATGTGATGATAACCACTTAACATAAGGTGGCATATCAATAACAAGTCACATTAAAAAAAAACTTGAATTTGATGATATTTCGTTACAAGAATTGGGTCTCAGAAAATCTTTATTCTTACCTCCATAACCAAGATACAATATCAGTTACAAACTTTATAAAACTACAATATCAATACTGTCCATTACATAGTTATAAATTTGTAAATTTTGTATATTATTGTGTGTATTCGTAGATTTATATTCTACTTATTGTATGATAGATAGATATGTTCGATACAAGTACGTAAATAACGTTATTTTAAAGTCTGATAACGACCAAGATATTATTGTAGATAATCCTGTAGTTCTATATGTATAGGTATAACGTGTAACGGTGTCTACTCTTCATTGTTATTCATATAAACATACTGTTGTTTATTATGTAGATGATAAATAATAATTACATTGCAGTTCTATGAAATATCCGAATAAATTGAAATATTATCGATGAAGTATCATATTTTTTTCTCCCCCTATTGTTTTGTAGATCAGTAGAAAATTTTTTGGTACCTACTTACAATTATTACAGATAGGTAGGTATATCTGATGAGATACTTATAACAAGTAGGTTCAGAATAAATCGTAGTTTCTAATAGTAATAGTAGGTTTCTAGGCTGGTTTTCTAGGTTAGGTAATTTTCATGTTTTAAAAAAATATAAAAACTGTGATTCAAATGTAGTCATGCAAACATGTGACATTCCTAACCTACTAATCTTCACTACTACTAGTCTGAAATCGCGACAGATTTTAAAAGTGATTGTGAGAGAAAGGTCAGAGCTGTAATATATTTTTTGAAGTATCTACAAAAGACAAGCTTCAACCCGCTTGGCTGAACCTAGCCTGAAGGGCTTTGCTTACGAGTATGTTGTTATTATATATTACAATTTCCATGTACTAAAGTATTCAATTTTAAATGAAGTTTGGTAAATATAATATTGTGAATAGATTTTTTAAGCTTTTCATTTTAAACTTTTTTTATTTATCCTTTGCCTTTGCGATCAGAAATATGTAAGTTCATTTTTTTTTTAACGTTCGATAACTATCATGGTCCATCAATATTTTGGATAGAAACGGGATATTTATCGGTTACACGGTTTACCCGTGATGCATGCAACTGTGCCAAAATATCGGGAAACTTATAAAACATATAAAACAAAATTCTATCCAAAAAGTTTTTTATGTTTTTTTATGATTTTGTACACTGTAGCCTATATTTCGTATCCTCCTACCCGTAGGTAGATTACACTAATGAGGGATATTTTCTCACACTTATTTCCATTGTTGTGTTGCGTGCTTAGTTCCGAGCACTTTCTTAAAAACTGCATTGAGTTCGCATGAATCATATAATACACTATTTGTATTGTTTTATAATCATCCTAAATAAGAGCTTAACACGTTGGAAGTTGGGTAACAATTTGCAAACTTCCACAATATCATATTTACTAAGTAAAAGTATTATAAAAATATTAAAATTAGTATGTTACATAAACATGTATAATTTGGTCATGTTTTATTACCTATCGGCCTTACTATAAAAATATATTGTGTGGGTGAAATAACAGGCACATAAGACTCAACACTTGTACACCTCATATAGATGCACGCAGAGCAGTCCATCGTAGGGCATGTTTCTATCTAACGTGATCTACGAGGCAATGTGATGATAACCACTTAACATAAGGTGGCACATCAATAACAAGTCACATTAAAAAAAAACTTGAATTTGATGATATTTCGTTACAAGAATTGGGTCTCAGAAAATCTTTATTCTTACCTCCATAACCAAGATACAATATCAGTTACAAACTTTATAAAACTACAATATCAATACTGTCCTTTCACGCCAGCATAAGTGCTTCTTACACCGGCTATGTTAATTACAGCTGTATGCTATTAAGTTGATGTAACGTCAATCAAAGTGGACATGCAAACCTGGAGCTTGTAATTTGCGGTGAACCATCTAAAGACGGTGTTCTTAGCTTCCGCCCGTGGCTATGCTTTGATACCTGTGGATAAAAACATTATTTTACAGGATTTTTGTAGTTTTATGATTGCGACACAGTTTCTGAAACTTTTGCGGGTGTTGTCGTTGTCTACAAACTTGTTTCATGTTCCATAATAACGATATTTGATATAGGTTTTAACGGAGGACGTAATTTGGTAGGTATTAGGTACAGTAGGTAATCATCAAAAGTTGACTTTTTTAGAAATATGAACTCGTTTATCGCGTAATGATATGTAAGTGAGCATTGATTTACAAAGCCACAACCAATACAAGCAATTATAATTTGCATAGGTATTGAATGTGGCGACGAAAAAGACCGTTGAGGATGCAACATATTTCTCAAGGAAAGTGGGACTCAAAAAGAAGAAGAAAAAATAGGTATATGTACAAAATACATATGAAACAGTTGAGCTATCTACAGACCGTTGCAAATGATCTAGAGATATCAGATAGCTCATCTAATCCAAATCAGTACCTAATCGGAGGCGTTACCAAAACGCTGGCTGCATTGCCACACTGAATGGCAATGCTGATGCGCTGATAATAATTAATAAGTATAGTTATATTATCAATTATATTGTTGTTATCAGTTAAATATATTATTAATAATGCATAATGTATATATCGGCGCAATGGCGACATTGGTGTCAGCAAGACGCCGGGGCTACTTGAAATCACAATGTTTTGTTTCAGTTTTAAGTGAATTATTAGTTAATTAGGCGTTGATTCATTATTCTAAGGTCAACAAGGTCATTAATTAATTGATTGTAAAAACAACAAGACGCGTAAAAGCAAAACACTCTTAATGGCGAGGTAGCTTGCGCGCGGCTGTGTTTAGCATAAATACGGGCGGCGCGCTCTACGGCGGTCAGTCTGGCTCGAGCCGCCGCACCGTTCGGACCTACTGTAAAAACCAGATATGTTTGGTGCGGAATAAACGACAGTGACAACGTTCTTGGTGTTTCTTTGACTTATTTAATGTTTCTTTGACTCGGTTTATGTTTTGCCGACGGTCATGAGTCATCACCATAATGAAGACAGCTGTGACGTCATCAGTGCAGATATCGCGGACGACCAGCTGGACCATACTGGAGCAGCGTCTCCGTCATCAGAAGTGGGATTGGACACAACTCCAATCCAAACCACCTCCTCATCAGCTCGCATACCAAGTCACAAAATAATAACATAAAATTATTCCTACCTTTTAGAACCCCTGTGTCTAACACAGCATCATCCTAGTGCTAATCCTATTAGAGCCTCTGTGTACCACGGCGAACAGGACCGCCCAGAGCACAGCATCAGACCTTTCCTCTTCTACGAGTAATCCACGAGTAATCCACGAGTAATCTACGAGTACAAATCCTTTCCTTTTTAGAGCCTCTGTGAACACACAGCATCAACCTAGTCATATTTCCCAAATCCCCTGTGTACCACGGCGAACAGGACCGCCCAGAGCACAGCATCAGACCTTTCCTCTTCTACGAGTAATCCACGAGTAATCTACGAGTACAAATCCTTTCCTTTTTAGAGCCTCTGTGAACACACAGCATCAACCTAGTCATATTTCCCAAATCCCCTGTGTACCACGGCGAACAGGACCGCCCAGAGCACAGCATCAGACCTTTCCTCTTCTACGAGTAATCCACGAGTAATCCACGAGTAATCTACGAGTAATCCACGAGTAATCCACGAGTAATCCACGAGTGATCCACGAGTAATCTACGAGTAATCTACGAGTAATCCACGAGTAATCCACGAGTAATCCACGAGTAATCCACGAGTAATCCACGAGTAATCTAAGAGTAATCCACGAGTACAAAACCTTTCTTTTTTTAGATCCTCTGTGTACCACTGCGAACAGGACCACCCAGAGCACAGCATCAGGCCTTTCCTCTTCCACGAGTAATCTACGAGTAAACCACGAGTAATCTACGAGTAATCTACGAGTAATCCACGAGTAATCCACGAGTAATCTACGAGTAATCCACGAGTAATCTTCGAGTAATCTTCAAGTAATCTTCGAGTAATCTTCGAGTAATCTTCGAGTAATCTTCGAGTAATCTTCGAGTAATCTTCGAGTAATCTTCGAGTAATCTTCGAGTAATCTTCGAGTAATCTTCGAGTAATCTTCGAGTAATCTTCGAGCAATCTTCGAGCAATCTTCGAGTAATCTTCGAGTAATCTACGAACTAAAACATCACGCACAACAGAGGCTGGTGCAGAGCGCGCACCGCCTGTCAGAATGGCCGTATCGGCGCAATGGCGACATTGGTGTCAGCAAGACGCCGGGGCTACTTGAAATCACAATGTTTTGTTTCAGTTTTAAGTGAATTATTAGTTAATTAGGCGTTGATTCATTATTCTAAGGTCAACAAGGTCATTAATTAATTGATTGTAAAAACAACAAGACGCGTAAAAGCAAAACACTCTTAATGGCGAGGTAGCTTGCGCGCGGCTGTGTTTAGCATAAATACGGGCGGCGCGCTCTACGGCGGTCAGTCTGGCTCGAGCCGCCGCACCGTTCGGACCTACTGTAAAAACCAGATATGTTTGGTGCGGAATAAACGACAGTGACAACGTTCTTGGTGTTTCTTTGACTTATTTAATGTTTCTTTGACTCGGTTTATGTTTTGCCGACGGTCATGAGTCATCACCATAATGAAGACAGCTGTGACGTCATCAGTGCAGATATTGCGGACGACCAGCTGGACCATACTGGAGCAGCGTCTCCGTCATATACCATTATTTATTTATTGTTTTGTATCTGTGCTACGAAATCTTAAGCACGAATCCAACTCGCACTTCGCATATATTTTTGTTTTTTCTTTAAAATTGTAAGGTTTTTTTATGTACCAGAACGAAGTTAAACTTAAACTTAGTTATCACATGTTATCAGCTAAACAAAAGCATTATAGATAATCTTACAAAACTACAAACAGGTTGAGGAAGGGACTATGCGTCAACTTCCTGACTATTATAAACCTTTTGTTACAAATTGTGTGGTTTAGGCGAGGATTATCGACAGATAAAATCATTTAGAATTGTTAGGTGCTAATGTTGTGGAATAATGATTTGTTCTGATAAATATATTGTGACATTTAATTTCTCGTGATAATCAGGTGAAATTTAATAACAATGAAAATAAGGTTTTTCTTATTATCAGTAGATGAAATTCAAAAACTTTAAATAGGTAACACAGATATTTTACAACGGACTTTTGCACAGCAGTGGGCACTAAAGAATAATAAAAAAAAAGAAACGGAAAACTAAAAAATACAACGCCTTGATCTTTATTCGTATTATACAACTTACTATAGGTAGCTAAATAAATGCATACCGATAAATATAACTAAAGCATTGCATACAAAAAAAAACCTTTTTTAAATATAACTGATTAGCAATTGCTAGTTGTGTGAGGTATTTTTATACTACTTGCTGATAAAACAAACAAATGGCCCACCTGATGTTAAGTGGTCACACACATTAGAAACGTGCCCTACGATGCACTACCCTGCGTCCATCAAGCTGAAGATTCAGATATAAGGACTCATGTGCTTGTAATTATTTCAAACCGGGACACAGCAATGCGAGCATAGCATAAATAGGTACGGTGGTCTATAGTGATGGTAGGTAAAGTGAGTAACAAAAAGACAACATACTGAATTTCAACAAAGCAGTATGGTCCGTTCATTACCTAAAGCAGTTTGGCCGCAATGGCAGGCGGTACCTAATGCAATAAGGCCCGCCCCGGGCTGCATGTGAATGTGCCCTAATATCCCAGCAGTGCTAATGAACGTGCGAGAAATACTAGAGGTGCACGGCCACTGCTGCTTTGTTTGAACGTTTCTGTATTTGCTGAAATATTTGCATAATGAGCATGATTCCGAGTGGATAGACGAACTTGATGTTTGGGGAAATCCTTGGTAAGAAAAAGCTACGTTATATTTGGACAGTCGTCACAGCTCAGTAGTAGCTCTGCCTTCTGCGCTGTAGTTGGTGGGTTCGATCCCCACCGAGAACAAACATTTAATTTTGCGTAATGATTATAGATGTTTGTTTTGCGTCAGGGTATTGTTGTGTTCTGAGTATAAAAAAGTATAGAAATATTTTATCAGCTACCTGGTTTCCATAGTACCTACAAGCTTTACTTTGTTTAGGGTTAGAAGGCTTTAAAAAAAATTATTTAATCTAAGATGGCGTAGGTTCTTGAATATGGAACGAAATCGTAAAATCTTTCTTTCTGGATGGGTACAATTTAACTAACATGGGTATAAATCGTTTCTATTGCAGCGTTTTGTTAACATTTGTAGGTTAGCTTAAAAATATTTCAAACAGCAGAAAGGTTCCATTAGGCGCCCATTGAGATGAAAAGGTCGATTCGGCGTCCGACACTCCGGTAAAACGCGTCCACTCTCCGCGAATTGCCCACTCCCGAATCTAAACGCTCCCAATTCCGTCAAGTGTCGACAAAGGCCGACTTTTAGCGGCAACAATGAAGCAAATTACCGCTTTTCGACACTTGAAAGCGTCCATCGAGTCGCACCGGCTGGCGCATTGTCGTCGAACGGTTTGCGTCGCGAAACAAACGATAACAATAAACAGTAAAGGAAAGTGTAGTATTGCGTGGAAGTGCTCATCGACAATGGTGCCGGTCGGTAATAGGTGTTAATGCGTGATTCGTTGAGCAGGCTGAATGATCACCCGCCGCGCGCCCCTAGCGCTAGCGCCGCCGTCGTCGGCGCCCTGCGACCGCCCCTGCTTTCTCAGAGTATTTTTATAACAAATCAACGAACCGATGATTGACAACATTGTGTTTTTTCATGTTGAATGCATAATTTATTTTATTAATTTTATTGTACGCTGGATCACTTTTGTGTTTTATACTTGCCTACAACATCGATTTATATCTCATAATGTTCGTATAGGCAAATCATTTAGGTATTTACACGTAGTTAGATAGATAGGTATCATTTTATGCCTAGTAATTTTTTGTTTTATACTTGCATACAACATAGATTTTTATCTCATAATGTTCGTATAGGTAAACCATTTAGGTATTTATACGTAATTAGATAGATAGGTATAACTTTATGCTAAGTTATTTTTGCTCGATTACTTAGCATACTGATCATGTTTTTCAACGCCTCCCAATGTTTCACACCTACTACGCCCAGTATCATAATAGCATCATAAACGGTCAACATCCCTGACCAAACAGCCGGGCGCCATGTCTATAGTAGGTACACACAACAAAACAAACAGTTGAAGACGACCGCCCGCGGATTCGCACTCCACGTAAGGGTTCAGAGAATCAGGGTATAGGACACCACACCACCCGCCCGTCGAGTGTTTGACTATTAAATGGTAAACAATCAAATTGCGACTGGAGAAAATGATGACAGTTCTCACTTAAGTTAAGTAACCCCTTAAAGTTCCAAAACCTGGCAACTTTTTTCACGACTGACAACAATAAAATGTCAAAAAAAATATATCCACAAAAATTATGCAGTCCAAGTAATTTGTATTTCATTTTACTTTACCTACTAATTTAGATTTAAGCCGCCAGTATTAAACTAAATACAAAGCAACAAAACTTAATTACACATAAATTAATGTCCCATCTTCAGTCCCAATGTGTACAGGTGATCATAATTGTGATCTTTGGCAAAACCACGGGTGTAGGTACTTTCTTAACTGGCCACCTGAGGAAACATCCGACTTGCGAGTAGTATATACTCATACTTCATGGAGCAGGGTAGGTCGGTATAAAGCAAACACCCTTATTTCACCCTTTGATAGGGGTACGCTTGTAAATGTGGAGCCCTGACTGCCAAAAGTCAGAAATTGCTAGTCACAGGTCTAGCCCAAAACCAAGAAAGAATCAGCGATAGAAAGAGATCAAAATCAAAGCTTTTTCATTAATCATTCTGCTCCAGAGTGAAGTGTTTATTAAAATAACAGTACTGTCATAGAAACCTCTAAATATTTTTATTGGTTAAAAGAATCGATAAGCACGGTGGTCTTGATATTATTATAACACTTTCGTGAGCTTGGGCAAGCTTTTAATCTTAGCTTGTACGCTTATTACCTACATTTCGGGCGTCCATGAGAATCCTATCCTACGAGGCCTAGCAGACAAACAAATATATAAATATACTACGAAGTTATATAGAGAGTCTCATCCACAGGAATGACATAATTTTATTTGGTTCAGTCAGTAATGACAGTTAATGAATATTAAGTATTTATATTGTTGCGCAAGTCTGTAACCTGCCTTATGAGCAAAGTTACTATTTATCCACAAAATAAGAGGAAAAAATGTTTTAATAATCTCAAATTGTTAATAATCTTTTGTTGCTGACTGTGCGTCTGTAAGCTTCGCGTTTTTCTTACCATGATTTCCTTCACATAAGTAGATAGTAGTTCTACATGAACCTGGGTGATCTGCTTACAAAGATATTTGATGATAGTTGATGTGTAAAATAGTTTTTGTTGTGTTGAAATGATAGGTGTACAAACAATCATACAAGCCAACAAACATTTTTACTAAAGTAACTTTCGTCTTTTTGCCGCTTTTTATGTACTATTAGCAAGACTTCAGAAAGACTTTAAGACCTACTTTTAGTAGGTATATGTAGTAGAGATTATTGTCCATTTAAACTACATACCTATAAAGATGTCCATTATCATTTCACTTTCGAATGGTTGTTCTCATCCAAGAGAAAAGTGGGAGAAGGATTCTTGGTTGACTGTTTCCAATTTCCTCTCCCGTCAACATCTGCGTGATGTCACGTGCCCCGGCACCACAATTAAATGTATCCGCGCCGGCGACTCTGAATGCAGCACACATCACCGCACTCCGCACAATCACATATTTCAGAAGCATTTTATTTCAATGTTTTGCTATCATTTGCTTCTCTTGTTACGCGATTTTAAGATGTAATGTGTATAGGACAACAAATTGTTGTTTACTAGCTTCTACCAGCGGCTTTGTTCGGTACTGGGATTAATTAGTAGCACAAGCAATTCAAAGTTAAAGTCAAAATCAAAAATGATTTATTCAGTAATATCCGCAGGGATCATCTTGAAACGTCTTAAATCTAGGTGAATCTAAGCGCCAGTTCCTCGCGACCAAACCTAGAAGAATTACAGGTACATGAGGGTTAAAACCTGTATGCCTCAGGTTAAGCAGATATGGACGCAAAGCAGTGCATCGTAGGGACGTACCTAACGAACGTGGTCTCCAAGGTAAGACTTCGCGCCCGGTTGTATTTTGTAAAAGAACTTCAAGCGGACGACGCGTGTTTCTAGTATAACTATATATTTATACCTATTGTATTCACTGCCTAACCTCCTAACGTTTACACTACTTTTCTACAGCTCTAGTTTTAATAGGAGTCTTATGGCAGGCACCATATCTTAGTGACAGGGCCACGTGATGTCCTCATAAGGGCCCCAGGCATTGTTTACTCAATTTCGTGATATATCTAAGCCGTGGTGGATGTCACAAAAGCTTTCGGGGAACGCAGAGTGTTGACTTGGGATCACCACAATGGAAGCAAACTCTTGCGCATCTCAACACAGATTATTTTCGAAGACAGTTTGTACAGATGACTTGGAATTTGAATTTCGACAAAGGATTCGATGGCAAGAATTATTGTTATTCAGTATTTTATAATGTTTTTGTGCAAGTGTTGATTTTTAGTTAACTTTTTTTAGATACAAAATGTAATAAAATAAATTCGTTAGTAAATAAGTACTTTGCTTGGATGTGTGAAAAAAAAAGTTTTAGTTCGTAAACTCTAAAAAATTCAGAGCAAAAATCAAAATACTAATAACATAAAACTATGAGAAATCGCAGAACATACATTATGGGGGTGATTCGGGTACCCCAAGGGGTGCTCTATCTCTGAACTTCCGCGTGACACTAATTTTTTTGGACATTCTGTATAAGCTAGCCGAGCGCCTCAACTCGTATTCAAATTGCACACGGTATAAACTCTAAATAAAGTTTTTTTTTCTCTAAGCAGTTTCTTATAAGCTCTTCCATGGAGTTTACAATAAACTCCTTTTGCCACACACTTTGGAAATGTGACAGTTTAGCAACTTTTTGATGATAATAAAAGCTTTTATTTTTTCTTACACAATTATTTGAACTTTACTAAAACTTAAATTCAAGAATATTCATGTGCACGAACCACTTTCAACGGTAAAAGCCTTCTCCAGCTCTTTCTATTTCTCTCGGTATGTAATTTTTTGACACGCTTCGATAATGAGTTTTTAACACATATTTGAAAACAATAAAGAAAAAATAAAATAACCAAATATATTCCAAGAAAAAAAACCTAGAAATAAAAAATAATTTTTGTTAAAAAGTACAAAATTCGAAAATCATTTAAAAGCTGTGACGCATTTTGATCGAAAACAGTATTCCTCAG
This sequence comes from Electrophaes corylata, assembly GCA_947095575.1. Taxonomy (NCBI): domain Eukaryota; kingdom Metazoa; phylum Arthropoda; class Insecta; order Lepidoptera; family Geometridae; genus Electrophaes; species Electrophaes corylata. Next base: position 8,318,456 of record OX352715.1, on the reverse strand, counting down.
GAAATTTCTGCCCTTTTTACAAATTTTACTTACATTCATTCGGCATTTTTGAATATGACCTAAGCATGTAGGTAGTTAGGTGTAGTTTACAAATACATTTTGCAAATATCACTATATTAAGGTATCTAGGATAAGTTCTTGGCCAATCACGACCACAATAAAATATTTGATTTAAATATTTGCTCAACTTCTCTGTTAAATTAGGAGAACACTTTACTACACGAATGAATAGTAAGTTATTTACTTTCCCATCCATGTTATTGTTAGTGAATTCTCATAGATTCCAGGTAAACGTCTTTGCACACGACAACTTTATATCTCTTATTATTTTCTATGAAATCTATAAGTTCAAACATAAGTCGAAAGGCATTTATTTATTCAGTGAAAGTATGGCTATCGCTTAGAAACTTCTTAAAGTTTGGTGAATATATGCCATTACCTCGCAACCAAGCCTCGAAGAACTGCAAGAAATTAACGTCTTGGTTCCTACCGTTTTTTTTAGTTATAAAGCTGTATTTTTTCAATTAGTTACCAGGCATATTTTATTTTTGATCTCAATACTTAATTGTGCAATATTTACCACAGTTTTTCCTGTTTACAGTATGGCGTTTTGGAACTTTTCTGTGATATTGTACAAATGATTAATCAATTGAAAAAGTATGACAAAACAGTCATTGTTTACTCGTAGAAGCTAATTCCTTCATACCACCACCATTTGTGATGGCGATATGCAGTTTTGTTAACACCACGTCATGTGCAAAGGCTCTAAATCCACATTCTGAACGCAGCAATAACAAATATCTGACAAGGGCAAATAACACAAACACATTAGACTCGATAAATTCTTCTTATAATACTTATTACGTAAAGATAAACAGAAAAACTTGGTGTGTTGTGCTGGTAGCTCATTAATGGAGGAAAGTTTTGACCAAATATTTGAATGTTCCGGCACAGTCGTAATGAGGGGGGTACAAAGACTGGTAGTTGATTTAACAGGGCATTTATTTATACAGTAAAGCCGGCCAACTTGTTCTCTTGTTGAAATCACATGTTGGTTTCTTTAGAAGCGGTGATATTACTACTTAACTACTTATTACGAGAACTGAACTAGGTTTAGTGCTTTTCAAACAAGATAGAAGCGAATGAAGCATTAGATGTAGGTAGGTACTACAAGTGTGTAATAACACCTATGCATAGCGAAATGTAGGTAAGTAGATAAGGTCTTCAAAAGAGATATGGCAAATCAGTAAATGATTATCGGATAAAAATAAGATTCAAAATTTTTTGAATTTATGAAAAACTTACAGCTAGGTAATACAACGAATTAAAGAATTAAATAAATAAATAAAATAAATAAATAAATAATGCTGGACAATCCACACAGCATCATCTAGCCCCAAGCTAAGCAGAGCTTGTGTTATGGGTACTAGATGACTGATATACTTAATAGAATACTATATTACATACATAGATATTTTTTATTATGCATAGAAAATACCCAGATCACCCGGAATAAATATTTGCAGATCGTACAAACATTTATCCCAAGGCGGGAATCGAACCCGCAACCTCCTGCGTCGCAAGCGGACAATCGCCCGCCGCGCCACATCGGTCGTCACAAAACATTATAGATACATATTTATGCTGATGGCAAATACAAGTTTTCGTAGGTAGAATACAATAGTTATAAAATAATGATTTCCTATTGAAGGTTTATGTCCAGCAGTTAGCATCGTGTGGATAAAGTGTGTTTTAAGCCGAGCTGGGGTCAGAAGCTCATAAAAAACACATCAGCATGGGTGTAAATAAATACCGGCGCAGTGAGACGCAGCCAAACATCTCCACCGGTCAATGCATGCACTTCAGTAGAGATGCTCCGTTTATCGCTTTATCGATGATTATCATTAATATCGATTACACAAGTGATCACCGACGAGCACCGGTCTCTGCTCTCAAACGGTGAAGAAAAACATTGCAAGGAAACCAGTTAGTATTTTAGCAGCGGCGACTGCCTTGTAACCTGTCATGTATAGAATACTAACTACCGCAAAATGAGGGTATGTACCGAATGTATCATCTGGACGTACCTCTGACTACCCCCCTTAGACATCCTTGAACCTGTCATGAATGGAATACTACTTACTACTAAATGTTGGTAAGTATGTACCGAATATATCATCTGGACGTACCTCTCACTACACCCCTTAGATATCCTTGAAGAATCTCGAGTAGGTACCTACTTGGTACTAAGAGATCGGATCTAAGAAAAATATACGCAATATTTTTCTTAGGGAAATGTTTATAATCACGTTTTAGCATTTCGAACTATTCTATGAGTATCGACATTGAAATGAACCGTCGACTTCCCATCTCTAGTTTGATGCTGCTTGTGAGATGATTAAACATTTTCAACGGTCGTATTAGTAATCTATACTTATAAGAAAAGAAAGTACTTGTTTGTGTGTTTTGTGATCGATGGTCTTAGTACAATTTGGTTACGCAAGAATTTATTATGCGACATCTATTAGAATATAAGAGATAAAAATCCCACACAGATTAGGTTAGTACTTACCTACCCTACCTAAATCTACATACATTTTAGCGGTTAGGTATGTACAGTCAGCGTCAGAAGTTGATGATTGTTGTCCTATTTGTGTATTATTGGTTCTTACCATAGTCATCATCATAATACAGCTTTTAAATGAGGTAGTGTTTTCTTGTTAATTCTTTGATAATAGTTTCATATTTTTAGTAAGTACTTTTAAAGCTCGGTTCGATTTAATTTTGCTGACTGTATCTTTGCTAAGATTCAATATAAGAAAGTCGCACTAAACCTACCTATTTATATTTGTATTTGAATCACTCAAAACAACGTGGCGAGGGTATAAAATATTAATTTCTGAAAAGAGTGTAGGTAGAGATTTCTACTCAAAGGTACCTACACTATTGTATACAGATATATAAAATGGAGTATCTATTATTTTGTCGCGTTATTAAAATATTTTCACCTCCGAAACCAAAGGCTTTCTCAAACAAAGGTATGTTTGTTGAATTTTCTATTCTGTGTAGTGGCAGACCGAAGAGCACTGCTAACAAAGCGGGAGCAGTGTCGGGTTCCCCAGACAACCTACATCTTCCATTTCTTACCTACCTACTGATATTTCATCTGTGGCCTGTCCAGCCGGGTGTCAAAATAATAATTCCGAAAACTGAATGAAAGATTCGTTAACTGTCATCTTTGGAAGTAACATGGCATTTTCATTTTAATTGTTTTTCTTGTGTTATTTTTAGTTCTGTAACATAAATTCTCGAGTTGTTAGCATAAAATAAATAATAGAACAATTGGATTAGAGTATTCAGTGAACGAAAATGTTTCCCAATGACAGCCGACTTAATTTTTTAACTGGCTCGACTTGATTACTAACCCAATAATTCAAGCCACTTGAACTCGCACTTGGTCGGTTTTTACCTATAATCTACGGGAAGCTGTACATGTAAGAATAATTTTGTTAATACTATTATGAAAAATTTATAATATTAAAATATTTAATATGTCCACCGTCACCTATAACGAGAGCATTACCCAGCGTCGATATCAACATGAGGCGATGGTAGATGTTAAGCGTGTTCCTGTAATTGCACCGGCATCGGCACAGACTTGTTACACCCTGTATAATGTCTGTGTCACCGCAAACAGCTTGAGAGTGATACCGGTGTGTGTTACGTCATCTCATCGACATTGAGAGGTGGGACAATAGAGTATGATACTGTGAGTCAAATTGTATGAGTGTAAGAATTATTCGTGTATGCTTTTTGCTTGCGTTCGTATGCTTTTTGTTTGCAAGATGTTGGAATGATAATGGAAAGTATATATGCGCCAACTCTAATAATGTTCCTTTGCTTAAATCGTTTTACAAAAATTACTATATATAGTTACACCGTGTTTTGTCTTTTGGATTGACAGGACATTTCAAATTAGATCGAAGGAAACTGTGTCACTTTTTTGAGGTTACACCGAGTTTATTATTAGTGAGGATAGAAGTGTAAGTACCTACTAGTACTCAGTTTTCATGCTCGAGTTGCTTCCGGCGCCTGCGTTTCTGTTTGTTTCCCCCTTGACACACGCTGTTTGGCTGTTTGTATTCACATTCTTTCTTCACGTTGAGCACTTTGACCTGCCTTTGACCTCTTCGCCCACAAGCAGAATTCTGTATGTCATTGTTGTCCGCTATCGAGACCACCATGCTTTTTGTTTTCACAATGTTGGAAAAATATTTTGGTTTGCTACGCTCACGGATGACAACTTTTTAGGTTAAAAGTTCGTTCTCCGGCCAAAATTCCATGCACAGTTATTTTTATCTACAACAATTATAAGAAAACTTGTCCTGACATACTGTTATGCCTAAACTGCTGGTACTTAAAATTTTCAAGGTATATTTGAGGGTGAACCTACTAAGAAAGGAATTTCTGAAATTAAGCCCCAAAAGAGGCTTTGCAAGTGTTGAAGTTTGTATGAAAATAATATCACGCCAGCGAGATCTTACGCTTTTTCATTAGAGTTATACTGGTATACTATGAATAAAAAAAGTATAAAGTATTCTATCAGTCATCTGGTTCCCACAGCTATGCTTAGCTTGGTTAGATGATGTTGTGTAAAAAAATGTCCACAAATATTTGTTTATTTATATCCTCTGCAGTAGATGCAAAGGTCTGTTTTTTTTATTAATAAAATTAACTTTTTTATGATTTTTATTAAGGGTAAATAACTTTTGTTTTGCCAATGACAAAATAGACTACACCACAAACTAGTAATGTTTTTATTTATCTTTGGCGATTAGAATATATTTAAACATTTACTTGTAGGTATATATTACAGGGTACCTAATAGCAATGAATGACGATACATTGCTGGGAAATATTTATATTTTCAGCCAAAACACCGTTCAATGCAGTCTATTTACCCAAGACTTAATGCAATGCCCCAACACGTACCGTCTGACCGGCGGCGGCTGTGGTGGCGGCCGACATTCGTCGTATTAGGTTATTCTGGCTGAGGCATGGAAATGCAAAGCGAGTAGCTACGACGGTGTTTGTGCGGTGTTACCGATGTATGGAACGATAAAGTACACGTATGTGCCTCCTTCTCTTTATGGAGAATAATACTTATAAAAACTTATAAATAAAACTTGAAAAGTTTTGGTTAAATCCCTGGCTATCAAACAAGACCATATTACTTTCTTCGGAACAATTGAAGGTTATACCAAATAAATAAAAAGGTCTGACCTGTATCGAGAAATAGGTATACCTGGCAGAGTACGAAAGCCTCAGGTCACAAGTCTCACTCACTCTTGTTTTGTGATGTGTAAAAGAAAATTGCATAACCGGATTGAACCCACAACCTTACGATCGGAAGATGCAGTCGCTCCCACTAGACCACCAAATCTTTACTTCAAGTGGGTCATGGTAATTACCCTTATTCATACGTCTTCCTCATCAATTACTATTTTGTATTTTTTTATTTGCAAATTGTAGGTTAGTTCTATAGTTTAGGTTTAAACGCATAAAATTATAAAAAATCTACCTTTTCAAACTATCTTTCTTGAATTGAATTATTAATGAAGCAAAAGATTCAGATATAAATACTTTCTAACTAAACGTACCCATGTAATAGCTGACATTGTTTCACAAGGAGCCAGCATCTCGCAGACTGTGATTGGCAAGGCTTGCCACACTAGCCACACCCGCAAGAACAAACATTCGTTATTTATAACAGCACACCAGTTTAATTGACCTCTAGCAGTTTATATTTAACACTGATGTGCGGGTCTTAATAAATCAGTTGTAGCATATAGCCAACCTGTGGTCTGCGAAAAAATAACTATTTTTATCTGCAATATTAATTGGTCTTGCAATTTTTTTCTTAGATGCTGTTACGACAATAACCGTAGTCATCAGTTTTGACAACAACGTCAACAGTTTATTCAATTAATACCTATGTAAACGTAACGTAGTACGAAAAACACAAATAATGTAAAAAACTAATCGCATGCAAATATTTTCACAACTAGCTGTATTCAACCTGCCATAGTCAAGCCAAATTCTACATTCTACGTTATTTTTGTATAATTTGCATCTCATGCTATAGAAATATCACGTGGTCTAACAAAAATTCTTCTTCTTAGTCGTTACTCTCTAGGCAGAGCGTAGAAAATTTAATAGATTAGTGATGCATTAAATATGCCTAACCTCCATACATAAGTACTAAGTAGTACGCGTTGGCGGCTGTAGTTTAATTTGCGTATAATACCTACATGCGTCTAGTAGAAAATTTTTCTGAGACATGCGTAGAATTTCACTGAATTATTGAACCACGCTTAAAACGGTTGATAACACCTGGTTTTTATTATTTATTAATCTGCTGTAGGCATGTCTTGTTTAGAGACTTTGAGAGGCATTGTTAATTTGATTCGATTGTTGAAGAAAGCGATACCGCGTCTTTGTTTGGGCGATTTTACATAACGAGGTGGCAAACGTGCCGCTTTGTACGCGCTATTATGGGGGAGGAGACGAGATGTGGATTGAAAGGCGCCGCGCGATGACGGGGCGCGAGATCGGGACCGGCGCAAGTTATGAGACAATGAGGGAATGGTACCAAACAAGAATCCCAACAGTCCCTTACATGTACGTGGGTATGTCATAGTGTACTAAGTAAGGTTTTGTTGATACAAAAAAAATACAAACATGCGAGTATATTTTTTATATCATTACTGACAGACGAGCAGACGGGGCACCTGATGGGAAGTAGTCACCGTCGCCCATGGACATCTGCAACATTAGAGGCGATGTCGCAACGCTGCCGGCCTTTTAAGGAAAGATATACCGGACACAGAACTGAACAAACAACTCCTCAGAACACTCCTCATCGTGGAGGAGTACATCATGGTTTTATTATTTAAGTAGCTAATACCTATATTTTACGGCTTTTATGTCACTACGACCATAAGGCCTACCATGTATCTGTATTGTCCTATATTTTTTCACGTTTACGTGCTTTCGTCGCCTAAAAATAATTTATTGTTACAAAATAAGTTTACTTGTTACTTATAATACTTGTGGCATACACTAACGTTGCGTTACCTCACGCCGCTCTTTGAACTGTCCAAATGATTGTTTTATATTTGTAAAAGCGGCGAGCAGTGCCCTTATTCTAACGTCTAACGTCGGCGCAGCGCTGTCGTAATGTAGCATTTCAATTAGTCCCGAGTTTTATTTTACAACAAAGGTTTAGTCGAATAATGCTACACAGGGATTTTTGATTGCTACAAAGGATTGATTCGTATGAATGACAATGACTTGTTGAATGTTGATCCCGTTTTGGTAACAGTCTTTTATATGGCGTAGCGGTTCGTAGCAGCGTAGCAAACGCGTAGCCGATAATGTGCATTCAGAATTATTTTTTAAATTAATTCAAATTACTAATCCTAGTTTTAAAACACAACGTTCGAATCCATTTTTAGTAATATTACGTTTCTATGATGGTATTAATCGATTGAGAAGTTCTAAAATAATCAAATATAAAATAGTTAATGTGTTGTAAGTTTCGTTTGATTAGTAGGTAGTATTTGTAGATCAAGTATACAAAGTATACATATAAATACGCAGTGTTCAGATGTTACTATAAACCAGTGAGTCCAGAGTTGTAGATTTTAGAACCTATTTTACTTATTTTATTATACTATTTGGATCAAAGACCACCGATCGACGGCAATCTACGAGAAGGTAACTGCGTTTCAATATTTTGATTCATCACAAATGGCTGTTCACATTGGTATGTTTCCGGAAACCACTGTGTACCCTTTCACATGCACATGACTTGTTAAATTGAGGTAGTAATTTTATATACTTACAAAATATGCAAAAAAATTGTATAAGCATTATTATATAGTGTGTGATATACCTATGTACAAATCTTTTAAAAAGTGAAATAGGTACAGTTTTTTTTCTATTTCTATCTATCTTTTTTTTCTTTTATCTAACCCTGGCACTAATAAACTCGGTGTAGCGTTGAAACATCGTGCTGTCTTTTGCACTGACAGGAAGTTTCAAATTGGATCGAAAAAGACAAAACACGGTTTGACTATTTCGAGGTTACGCCAACTTTACTAGTAGTAGGGTTAGAGTTTCAGGAACTTCGCCGGAGTCTGCTTTGTACTAAGTGGCTTACTTAGTATACTACTGCACCACGTGTGCATGTGCACAGGCACCGAGGCTGAGTGGGCAAGCGTGATTAGAGACCGCGTGATTACAGAGCACCTAATGCACCGCGTCAGTGATGTCGATCGAATTACCGAGCTAATTAGTCAATGGATTTTCATCGGTAAACATGTTTCACGAAATATTACTTACGTAATATAGAATAGTATAAAATTTTACTGCACACACAGTATGCACACAGATAAATGACAAACACAGTTATAATAGCTTGGTTCATGTTTCAGAACCAAGCATAGATTTATTTTTCTCAATAAAGAAGTACTAAGTAAGTAGGTAGCAATAGTTTGCTGAGCCTGTTTAGATGACGCAAAACCGTTAAAATGTGCCGTAACTAAGACATACCTATACCTACCTACTAGCTACCTGGGAAGCTCAAAACAACGGTTGATCCTAACCCAGATAAATATGGTATCTAATAGGTAGGTATAGGTACAGGTATGCCTTGGTTACGGCGCGTTTAAGCGGTTTCGCGTCACCTAAACAGGCTCTTACGGTTCGGCAAACCATTGCTACCTACTCACTTAGTCGCCACTTTCGACATTCACGTCGGTGACGGAGGAGTCCTTTCCTAAGCAGGGACTACTGCAACTGATACATAGTAGTAGTTAATAACTGTTTAGCGAAAATATTTAACTGACTTCAAAAACAAATTTGAAAGCCATCACAGCTCAGTTTGTAGCCCTTCTACTTGCGCTATAGGTGGCGGGTTCGATTCCCACCGAGAACAAATTGTGAGATTTGTGTGAAAAACATAGATATTTGTTCTGTGTCTGGGTGTTACATTGTATTATATGTATGTATTTACAAAAAAAACGTATAAGTATTCTATCAGTCATCTGGTTCCCATAGCACAACACAAGCTATACTTAGTTTCAGGTTAGATGACGTTGTGTAAAAATGAACAAAAAAAAGCTAACCTCATCATAAGCTCGCAATAATTTACCCGAATTTAGAGTCAAGCACCGACAACCGAGCGTCAAAAATGATAAATCAAAGACGTATCAAAACACATCGATCGGAGAGATAGATCATTGTCCATCCAGTTATGATCCACGGCGGCGTCCAAAGATCACTTGATGAAATAATTGACACTCCATCTGAGGGGCAAAAACACAGGCAAAAAGTCGAGTGGTTCTGTTTTAAGGAAATTAACACAAGTGACCCTGTTTCTTTGCCAAATACAAAAAATATTTCTCACGAGGTTCGATTGGACTGAGTTACTACAAGCGATTAGTTTGAGTAGTTTGTTTGGATTATTTGTAAAAACATGTATTTGACGATCGTACGAATATTCCTAATAGTTTTTTAGAAAAATATACGTTGACTAGCGAAACGTGCGCGATTTCGTCCGCTTGAAGTTATTCTCAAACAAACTTCAACCCCAGCTGTACCCGTATAAGGGTTGAATTTCGGAAATTCCTTAGTACACACCGGTACGCACCAAGACAAATATATACCCAAAACTGAAGTTTCTACGTTCAGTGGCTTAGGCTGAGCGTTGTCTACATGTCAGTCAGCCAGGACAAAGATTCTTTTAATTGGTATAGATATAGAAAACGGCTTAGTGTTCTATTTCCTACAGATTCAATACTACCTTTTTAGTCTCTTGGATAAAAACGGGATATTTATCCAAAATACTGATCAAAGCCATGATAGTTTAAAAAGTTATACCTTTTTGTGCCTAAAATATTGCAGGTGACGGTTTCAAAGTGATAGGAACATTTATTATTATTTAAAAAAATTACATATATATTATCATTAGGCCCACTTGAACAACGATCACTTAATGTATTTAGTGAGCCCCTAAATGCATTTAGGAAGCTAATCACGTTTAAAATATTGCACAAAGAAAATTAAGTCGCTATTACGTTTACGCTAAACATGTTTATCTTATTGAACGTGATTTAAGCTAAATAAAGTTGAATTAGATTGTTGTTCTCTTAGTACCAAGTATCTACTCAAGATTCTGCGAGGATGTCTAAGGGGGTAGTCAGAGGTAAGTCCAGATAGTGAATTTGGTACGTATCAACATGTTGCAGTAATTAATATTCTAAGCGCGTCTAATAATAACAACAAATTAAATACTTACCGATATAATCAGTTTTATTGAATTAGTCTCTTATTTTTTTCAAACAAAACTGCACTTTGCGCAACTAATTTCCTTTCACTCAAGCTGAGAAACAAAATTATAACAACACTGCTAAGTTATTTCTAGAAAGTGTGTAAAACTCTATAGCACTTTACTACGACGGTACCTACACATAAAATAGTGAACTGGTGTCTGTATTGTTGTCTGTATTTGTAAACAAAATGGTTTATATTGACCCGGTGCACTTCGTATCACCATAGATTTTTTTTATATAAAACTTCCCTGAGTCAAAAGGAACAAAACAAAAAAAAACGGTCCAGCCGTTTTTGAGTTTTAGCGAGACTAATTCACAGGAATTGATTATATAAGACAAGGCCGCTTATTGTGCCTTTCATGTTATAACTGTATTTTGTTTTCCGAGACGTGAAAAACAATATAAGACGTCTCCATTTGGTACCTCCCATGAATGTCGTAGGAAATGAACAGCTGGGTAATAAACACGATGCTATAGTCATAGCAAACCAATATGGGAGAAGTCTAGCAGCAACCAAATGTCTAGCGGTAACAATAAACTAATGACGTGCGAATTTATATGTACATCTAGGTATTTTTTTCATTTAATTTATTTTATCACAAAAAAACTGTAGCTAAAGGACTTACATTCTCCTCAAGTCATCTAGCACAATTTGTCCCTAATACACAAGCTCGTACGAGATCTAGTATGAGGAACTGAGGTAGATCAGGTTCTTTGCACACATATAAACCTACCTAACCTTTACCAATTTAATAAAATATCGTGGATCTTAAATGTGTGTACATATTTCGACTGTATATTTGTCTTTTAAGCCGTACCTATTTTTGTATCCTAAATACCGTTTAGTTCTGAATAAATATCATCTTAACTATTAGGTACAAGAGTGGAACTCTGAACAATATTAAAATTAAAGAGAAAAGTGATAGGTAGTATCTAATAGGAGTGTGACCAACTAAAGCCAAGAAAAAGAGCTAGTATTGTTTAAAACGTGTCAATTATCCGGCATCGAGGACAGATGTATTAGCCAGTTGGATAACAGAGCGGTGCCGCCGTTTCCTAAAACATTAGAAAAAGTGGCAAATCATGCATTCCATTTGCGCCTCACACATGGGTTGGTAACATTTTGGGGTTAGTGTTGATTTTACTATTGAAATCGATAAGAATCTTGTACCTACACCCATCTAATAATATCAGGATTTTTATAATTAATAAGCTCTAAGAGTCCGAACTTTTAAAAATAAAAGTTTTAAATTTTTATTTTACAAACATCTAGACCAATTAGAAGAATATTTCTGTTGACTGCCAATAAACAACGCACAGACTAAACCACTGATAGTAGGGACTTGAAATTTTCAAGGTACATTCGTCTTCGTGCAGAGGTACGTCTACCCGAGTATAGTGGGGGTAGAGGTTTGTATAAATAAATAAAATAAAATAAATAAATAATGCCAGACAATCCACACAGCATCATCTAGCCCTAAGCTAAGCAGAGCTTGTGTTATGGGTACTAGATGACTGATATACTTAATACAATATTATGTTACATGCATAGATATTTTTTATTATACATAGAAAATACCCAGAACACCCGGAATAAATATTTGCAGGTCGTACAAACATTTATCCCGAGGCGGGAATCGAACCCGCAACCTCTGCGTCGCAGGCGGACATTCGCCCGCCGCGCCACATCGGTCATCGGATTCGGTCGGATCGGTTTCGGTCGGTGTATGAAAATAACTTCACGCGAACGTCATTTAAAAATGAGTCCTGTCACTGTTTGTCATTATTCATTGATAAGAGACGACCAAAATTTTAACATTCTTTATCTTTTGTCAATTTTTAGGGTTCTGGAAAACCAAAGGGTAAAACGGGACCCTTTACTAAGACTCCGCTATCTGACTGTCTGTCTGTCACCAGGCTGTATCTCATGAACCGTAATACTTAGAGTTGAAATTTTCACTGATAATGTATTTCTGTTGCCGCTATAACAACAAATACTAAAAAAACAGAACAAAATAAATAAAAAAAAACAAACGTGATATTTTACCGTTTTTACTATAGATAGTGGTAAGGAACCCTTCGTGCGCGAGTCCGACTCGCGCTTGACAGGTTTTATTTATAAGTTAGGCCATAACAGTTTAACCCTCCTGCAAAAGTTGCGTAGTGTTTGGTTGTTTACCTCACAGCCTGTAACACGCAGAGCGATACAGATCTCAGTCACCTTTTATAACAGCAAAATATTTTATCAATCTTTACAAAACATTTCCATCAATCTGCTGCTTGAAAAACAGTGGGCAAACATTTTATCAGAATACCAGGTATTCTTTTTCCTCTTCTCACCAAGACGAATATACTCTGAAAACTCTACGACCAGAAGTTAAGGCTGTGCGTTGTCTATATGTCAGTCAGTCAGTCAACAGGACAAAGATTCTTCTAATTGGTATAGATTCGCTAGTGCACGTTTTTTTTAAAGATTAAAGAAATACTTGTTTAAAAATTGGGTACCCACCCTATTACCATCTCTGAAGTGCAGGCCCGTAGGTACCCGTACCAAATGAAATTGAGATTGGTTCGACGGTTTATCTGTGCAAGCGTAACAGACAGACAGGCTTACGCATTTATAAATGGTATAGATATTATATTCTGTGACAAGATACCTCGTTACGTTGCGATAGCTTATACCCAATCCCATATATTTTACTAGTACCACGATATCGTTAACTTTTTCTAAACTACTGAACGAAATTCAGGCGAATTTTGATCGTTAAAACACGAGCATATGTTTGAGTTAATGCAAATGTGATTCGCAATTACACGATACTATATTATTAAGGTTTTTGCTCCTTGAATATTAATAGAGCAATTTTACTAAAAGCAATACGATCTGATGGTAAGATTAGGGTGTAGGTATAGGTTAGTTTATGTAGAAACATAGTTGCCTTACTGACTTTTCACATTGCAATTTTGCATTCCGAAGCCAAATTTATTTAAAATTATTAAATAAAGTTATAATATAATAGCCTTTATTTATTTATTTATTTTATTTATTTATTTCATAAAGAGGTCTAATGGTTTAGTGGTAGCAACCTCGCCTTCCAATCCTATGACCGCGAGTTTGAATCCAGTCGTGTTTGTCTATGTGACCAATGTTAGAACTCTAAAACGGTGAAGGAACCTAGTGCATTGACATTTCCTGTGGTCTACAAACCCGAGAATATGGGTGCTGGGCAAGCCTACTCCACCTAAAAATTCTGTCCAAACACTATATCGTCCCGTAAACAAGGGCACTAGCGAAAAAGTTGTCGTAGGTCAACAGAACTTGCATCTTTTTCTACACATAATAAAGTAGATGATAAGAAACTAATTTAGAAACAAAATTTTATATTATAACAAAACATGATTCTCATAGAAAATTTCGAGCAAAAGGCAATATTTTTCTCTTCTACTGCTTCTGTTTTCTCCGTACATAATGTGGTAATGGCATGTAGTAAGTGTGGCTTTAAGTGGCATCTAAGGAAGAGCGGCGGGCAGGCGGCTTCGCCCCTCTAATTATAAGTACGAAAGATCCGGCGCCGATAGCGCAAGCTTTTATCTGGCACCTCTTCCATTAAGCAAATATACAGCTTTGGACACATAATCACACATTTCAATATTTTCCAACTACAATTAAAAACGTTTTGATAGACAAAAATAAAATCAAATAATTATACGTTAAGCGCACCACCATTTTTGTTTTGTTTGTGTAACTTTTCACGCTAATGGATAGTTTGTCAGATGAGCAAACATTTTTTGTTTCCCCAAACGCGTTTTGTTTTTAATTTATTCACGAAAACAATTGTTTCAAAATTAAAAAGACGGAAGGCAAACACAATTAAGATGAAACGATAACGAATTACTTAGCTTATATGCGTAGATTATGCTTTTTGTGGATAGATAAACTCAGTTAATCACGCAATTACCGTTAAACAAAAGCCTATTTGACTGTATACCGAAGTAGACACCTAACATACCTGCTTCCTATATTCTGTTCGTTCCAAAAGCCCCGAATATCTCCCAAACCAGCCACTTAAACTTACCTACCCCAAATACTCCATTAGCACTTCGTAAACTCGATTTCACGTCACAAACGCAAGTGTTCGTGACAAAGGTTAATTAATTAGATTGGCTGCGCTTGAGTGGTCGGCACTCATTGCAGCACTAATTCACAAATTAGCCAAGCGCGCTTTTCGCAAATTAGTCGTGCGACAAAGCGATCGAATCGCAATTGGTCTATCCATTACACGCATCACTGTCTAATTTACCTGATTTGGAACATTAGGCGTTAAGCTTACCTTGTAATAGAGTTAACCCCTGAATTTACTCAAGGTGGTACCTTTTTATTTTATGTGATTTGTTCACGGAAAAAGCAAATAGGTTACCTGATATTAAGCGATATCCATCACAAAGAATTGCTTCGCAGGTCACGCACGTTTGGAACGTGCCCTCCCATGGAGTACCATATGTCCATCAACCTGAGGCATACAGGTCAATCTATATATACCAATTTTAGAATCTTTGTGATGACTGATTGACTGACTGCCATATAGACAACGCACAGCTTAAACAACTGGTCGTAGAGACTTGAAATTTTCAGGGTAGGTATATTCGTCTTGGTGTGTAGAGGTATTAAAAAAGGAATTTCTGAAATTCAACCCCTAAACAGGTACAGCGGGGGTTAAAGTTTGATGAACATATGTCACGCGGACGTAGTCGTGCGCGTTTTGCTAGTGGTTCATATAATTGTTGATCATTTTTTTTCTATACAACAATCATTGCCGAAGAAGTTGTAGGTATAGGTATCTCGGTCTTTAATCTTCATCCTTAACTTATCAATAATATGTAGAATAGTGCCACTAGCTATAGATTACATTTTACACCACCCAAGTAACTTTATTTGGACGCGCCTAAGTGCTTTGGCAAATGGCTTGCGCCACGGAGCTTTTAATGCAATATTCCTCCCTTTGTGACGGGAATTGGCGCAATCAATCCATTTACACTTTGTTTCGCCAACTACCACGCTCCTGTCGTCCCTGTCACTACCACATATAAGACACGCTTTTAGCATCAGTCTGTAGGTAGCAGTGTTGTGATTGTAAGGACAAATTGCTTTCAAGCTTTTACGCTTTTAAATTCTGCTGGAAAGTATTTTAAACGATGTTTTGGGGCAAGACTTGAAGTTCGTAGAGATGAAATGTAAACGTCTTCCAGTTATAATGGATTTAATGTTTTTTATACAACTTTTCTGATGGAGCAAACAAATGACCCACCTGATGTATCCATCAATTATAGCTAATTCTAGCATTGCCTCGTAGAACTTGCCCTACGATTCACTGACCTGCGTCATGTAAAGCATACGATACTCTGTGCTCGAATCTACTTAATCCAATGAGCTTAGAAAAACTTTTCGATTTGATCTTTCTTGTTATCTGACATCAACTGTCATAATCTGTCATATTAAGTATTATGAATGTGTTGTTTGTGCAAGTTTGTGCATTTATAACACAGAATACTTTGTTACATCGGATTCATAATAAAGTATGGAAAAACAAAATAGCTGCAATAATAATATAAACCGTAATACATCTGACATCTTTAACCGTTAGTTACCTAAACGTTTTTAAATTCTTAAATAGGTATAAGAACAAAACATAATAAACCTACATGAAAATACTTCCCATTACAGATATAAAGAGTAAAGTGGTGCGAAATAATCTTGTCAGCCCGGAGATATTTGTGAGTGAAGTATGGATGCAGGAGGATGCTAAAAACGGCGTCGAAATAATTGAACTGAACTCTTCAAATTCTGAGGTTGAAGAAACTGCACAGCAAGCCAATAGCTTTAGCCAAGCGTGGAGTTTCGTGAACCGTGACAGATTTAGAGACATTGAAGAAGACTACAGAATAAATGAAATCGCGAGAGAAAGAAGACGAATAAGGAACGAGGCAGAGTTCACCGTCGCTTATGCAAATGAATATTTGCACAACCATGATACACCAACTAATTTTAATGGATTTCATTATATCGATGATTCGGAAATCTCAGGAGACACACATGGTGAGCAAATGAACTGTTTCACTATAATAAACAATCACGTTATTAATTCAGAGAGCTCATCAGAGAATGAATATATGAGGGTTGAAGAAATAGAACCTTGCATAGTTGAAAACAATACTAGTGATACTACATACTGGGACCATGTTTATAAAGACTACTGTAATGACATTATAACATACGATCCTGTTAATTCCGAAAAGCGTACAGTATGGATTTATTCATTCAAAAACAAACGTCGTCTATCTGAAAATGATTTTGAACTCGTGAACATTTCTGGCAAAGACAGCACTGATCCCTCAATATCACCGACATCTGACGAAGAATGTATTACAGGAGTTTCAAATGTTCGCCGAGCACTATCACCCATTCCAGCAACATTTATACCAAGACTAGACTTATCTCTGGCACAAACCTTATCAACAGTCACCGAGTTATCAGAAGCCAAAAACTCCCCAGAACCATCGAAACAGTCATTGTTTATAAAACCAGCCAATAACTGGTTGACTGATAGGAATATCCAAAAGACAAAGACGGAGCCAGCTGATGTTGTAAATTGGATGGCTTTGTCTCCTAGAGAAAGGAGACGACGGTTTAAGAACACAAACTCAGACAGTGAGAATAAGGATATAAGAGAAATATTTACGCACGCAGAAGGTAACGCAAAATATGAACATTCTAAAAAAATTACATATGATAAACCTTCATTCATTCAAGTAAATGCTGAGGTTCACGCTACTGATGTATCTGATACAACCCCAGCAGCTGATTTAGAAATAGTTTCAGTACAAAGCTTTGAGCTCGAACCAAAAGTAGAACAGAAAAAAGTTGCTAAAACACTTTCCATTGACATAACATATGCCGACGCGGACACTGAAATTGATAATGAAAGGGGAGACCGTAACTTCGATTCCCGTTATAAACCCTGCATACAACTAACTTCAGACAAAACTTACGATGTCATAACGGAACCGATTGAGAAACTGAACAGCAGCCAATGGATCATTGGAGATGAAAAAATGGAAGAGCAAGAACAAACACCCGTGTTAGATTATTTTTTAGATGCCAATGAAAGCATTGAGAACGAAAGTTATAAGAACCTGGATATCAGCAATTCTGCTAGCAAAAGGTTATGGATGAAAAATACTAAGCTAATGAAATCGCCACTCTGGACGGAGTACTTACCGATAACAGGGACTCCTCCATCTTTGCACTTATCACTATCACTCAGTTCAATAAACGGTAGTAATAAGAAATCATGGTTCAAGCGCATTGGAAAATATTTAAACTGCTGTAAGTAAAATCGTAAAATTATGTGCAATTAATATTTTCTTGTCAATTTTAATGTTTAATTATCAAGGTTTATAAATAAAAAAATTAAACTAACGTCTGGGTTTGAATTTGCGAATTTATTAAATTCAATCACTATAAACTTCCAGTAATTGAAGTTCTTAAAAAATAAACTAAATTTGCTATCAAATAAGGTACTTTGCGAGAAGTTGTCACAACAATAATATCAGCATTATGTACAAAACCGTTTAACCTAGATGCGGGACTGTGGGGTCTCGTCGCTTGTTAAAAAACATTGGATCATGCTCACTTGTCCGTTTATATGTTCATTAAAATGAATGTATACAAAGTTGCTAGAACATTTCGCCATGGAAACATGGCGAACTCAAGTGTGTAATGAGAATGATCCAAAAAATCACGGGAATGTAAAACTTACAATGGAACTTATGGTTTTTAAAAGAACCTATGTATCATAATGAAATGCATTTCAATATGGCATGATTACCAATAAACATTACAAACCTGCACATGACAGTAACTAGCTATCTCCCGCCCCTCCTCCGCGGGCGGAGATGAAAGTAAGATGAAAAGTAGTTAATTATACGTTATTCCCGGTCACGAACTATATTCCAAGTTTCATAAAAAACGCTTCAGCTATTACAACGTTCTTGTAACAATCACGATGAAGAACTTTACTTTATAATATTTATTTAGAGGATTCTATATATTCTACGCATGTGTATAGAAAAAAAGCTCAAAATTTGATTCAACAACTTATTTTGTGTACCTAATAATATAAGTCACACATCCCTGTCCCAAAGTATGTAAATATATTAAACAGACTTTTCTTGAACTTTCTTATATATAAAAACGTTTGCCAGTGACCCACTGTATTTATTTTCTGCATTATAAGAACTTTGCTTCTTCAAATATAACCGCTATTTCAATTGTATGTGATCTGTGAGTTTCTAGGACAGGGATCTTGCTAGCAGTAATATTATTTTGCAATAATTGTTAGTCAAAGTTAAATTTAAATATCTTAAAGTGCAACAGACTTTAGGTACCTACCTAATATAGTTTACTTATATATTGTAATTAATAGTAACTTTTGAATAGTTTGTATAGAAAAACTTAATATGAACAGGAGATAAAATGTGGTCAAAAATAACTATTTGTTTTCAAATAAATATTTTAAAACGTGGACAATTAATTGTAAAATGTTAGTAGCAAATGTTCGAATTTAAATATAGATAGTTTAGCAACTCAAATGAGTGAATAGGCACCAAGCTAATTAATTTTATAGCAAGTCATAGAAGTGTCGATTCTGTTATTTCATTTTCCTAAACTAACTTAGACGAGGTTAAATTATAGCCATTATTGTTGTTTCTATATATTTTAAAAACGACGGCATAACTTTTAGTAATGTCTAATTAGGTTAGCTTAGGAAAATGAAACGAGCATTGTCACCAGCGTGGGACCAAACTATTTTTTTTTTAAATCATAAATATTGAGACCCGCTCAATTTCAACCTTGGATTGCAGTTGTAACAGTATATCAAATAAATTAAACCAATCAACAGTTAGCACAATACATGATTTAGCTATCTAATGCCCAAAATTACAAACTATGCATCAATATAAATCTCACACACAATAAGTATGTACTACACATAGGTCTGTCTGCACAGCTGTTTCCTCGCCTTTCATTAGCTTAAAACATTCGGTCATTACAGGATTGCCCTACCATGGATAAAAGAAAAGTTAGTATTGTGTGTTGTATAGATTCTACGTATCTTTAGTAGAATGTATACAATACGTAAATATCAAAATGGTGTCACACACAGCGTAACAATGAACTCTTAGTAAAAACTCAAAAAACATGAAGTCAGTTTATTTTACTTAGTAGTTGTGTATTTTCTATGTAAATTTTTATTGCAAAACTGTGACATCATTCTGTGGCATTGTGTACATTCTACTACAACTGTACAAAGCAATAGCGATGTATACTTTTGATTTATCCCTACTGATTGCACATACGTGTGCATGCAGAAACTTCAACTTGTTGTATGTAGTAGTAATATACTCGACGAGAAACAAGTTGCCCGCAGACTGCAGAACTTAGATTCACATGAAGTCTCCAAGTTAACACCACCACCGCTCATGTCACGACTGTCACAGCCGGAAAAGTAGCCTAACTTAATCTGTTATGACCAAGCACGTTCGACTATTCAGAAACCATACTAAACTGTAGTAGTCTATTCGTAGCATCTTGTTTTTATAATCATACTAGGTGCGAAGGAGACAACAACAGCAATGTAAGCTTCATTTATTCTACGCAGTATCGTAAAATATTTACGCTGTCTTTTATCGCATGTATAATATCGCGAAGCAATGAAGACACGAAACGAAGATTTACTGTATTTCGGTGTCCCCGGAAATGTGGCCGAAGCATTTAAAATAACTATTAAAGCTTATGCATTCGATTGCATTTGCTAAAGATTTACTCAGTCCATGCATTGTTCACAATAATTTAATCCTGTATTGAATTTATATTATACTTTGAGATCGGAAAATAAGGGAAATATAAAAATATACATACAATCTTGCCCTTTTCAACACGCTATGTGGGTAATGCGGCATGACGACATACACTTTGAAAGTGCAATTCTGTTTCTTAAACTACGAAAAGCATTAAAAACTGCTCAATGGAATAAAACGAATGCATGCTTCTCATATCCTACGAGCATCCGTTAGTAGTTCTACGGGTACTAGTGTAAGCTGTCACGACGACATACGCCTATGAGATAAAGGCTTATCCCATAAGCAACGATTTGTGTAATACTAACGAACGCTTGGGATATTGGGAAGATATTGGGAACCGGGCATAAGTCGCGACGAAAAAACGTGTGAAAGGAATTTTTCATAGTGGGAATCTTCGATCAATGATACCCCTAGATATAGGGTCGGCGCAAAAATCCGTCTCGGTAAATAAGCTCACTTGAGACTTATTTTGTTTTGACAATTAGTGACATTTACTAGATGCCATGGTTGTAACTAGGTTGAACTTAAACTGCTTATTTTCTGTCATCTTTAAGAAAAAACATGACTTTTTCATTTTAATTGTTTTCCTAGTGCTATTTTAAGTTTTGTGTGTTATTCGGTGGTATTTTAACCAACATTACTTGAGGTCTTAGCACAAGTGAAATTAAATGAAAGTGTTATATGTGGCATCCTGATTTAACGAAAATGTTTCCCTTGGGTTTTGAAGAAAAACACCATCTTTTTCTTCAAAACCAACAACAGTAGACTTGATTATACTGTAGATATTTTCCACTCGACATTGGCAAAATTGTCTGAATAACGAAAAAAACTGCTTACTATCTTTTCTCACTTTGTTAGTAAACAAATGTAGTTGTAAGTATATATTCACGCGGACACCTTTTAGCTATGATTTTATATATGACCCGTCATCTAAAAGTATCATTGATCGAAGGTGGATTAATTTGTAGCTTGTGGTTTGTATCTTCAAAACATCACTCAGTATTTTATCCTATCGATCCCGCAGGAGTTTTCCGAGTAGACCATTATAGTAATCAATGTGTCAGCCTCATAAGTAGAAAGCGAGTATGTACTGGGGCGTCACTCAATTTAAACTATCGATCCCAGTTTCACATAAGCATAAAGGGGATAGTTCGTAGCGTGAAGGTTTACAGTCCATTATTGAAGCCTATCGATTCCCGCACAGTAATGAGCGGAACCAGCCAGCTAGTTTCCCGAGCAGACCGTTATCGTGTGCGGCGCGGGCAGGTTGTCACGAGGAGGGCAGCGCGAGCTCCCGGCGGATGTAGAACAGGATGTAGGGCTTGCAGCCGGCGACGGCGGCGGAGTCGCTGGCTCGCACCGTCTGGTCGTTGAAGTGGAACCATTGCTCGTCGTTTATCGCGAACGCTGTGTAGTGCCCGGACCCGGCGCTGTAACATACAAACATTTATTAATAAACAGAAAAAAAAACATCCTCATGACTTTAATTATTTTATTGGTTTTATTATATGCTTGATTGTAATTTCCTGAATTTTATTTAACGTATTAGCATTAGTAATTAGTGTAATTGGCTCTAGCCGTTCTAATTCACAAAAAATCCCAGGCACAGTAGTCTCCTCAGATCACTTACTATCACGAATATCCGGTTCTTAACGGTGTATAAGAGGGTCAAGATTAAATTTAGTTTTGTTCTTCTCTTTTGATTGTTTCTGGTATATTTTAATATGTAGCTATATCTACATAATAGCTATCTTCTTCTTCGTTTCGATGATATAAACTAATCTATTTTAAATGTTGCGTTCCCAATACTTGGCTGTGGCAGCATACAAATCACTCAAGGTGCAGGTATTAGGGTACAACAAGCAAGTCATTAAATGTTTTATATGTTGTGTGCTAAGCAGCAAATAAAATCAGTTTACTACAAATTTGTTTGTCGACTCTTACCCAGAGCCATGATGCACGATAACAGCAGCGAGGTCATAGAGACAATGCGACCGCTTCGCGCCACCGTTCGGTGCGAACTGACTCATGTCCAACTCGTGCAGTGGAAACGATATGCTTGTGTCCACTTTTGTTCTGTAAACAAAAACACGTTGATAAAGTATTGATAAGACCGCTCATTGGACCATTTACTCTGCAAGAAACGAGTATTTAACATTCAATAATTAACCCGGCCGTATACGATCCGAAAATGTCAGTCAGAAAATGTCTGATTCGCAACGGCAGACCTTCCCTACATACATTTTGTGCTAGATCCTGAAGACGGTAAGAAGAATGTCGAAGAGACATCTGCTGTCTGATAGGGATATTAGAAGGAAATTTAATGGATCATAATATCGGAAAGCGTGCTCTCTCTGCACATTTTCTTCTAGATCCCGCACACGGTTCGAAATTTACTTCAGACATTTTCTGATAATATGCTGTCAGGCTTATCCTTTCACAATCGATTTGACAACCGTCATACCTCAGATGGTACTAGATCGACCATCTGCGCTGTAGTTTATGGGTTCGATCCTCATTGAGAACAAATATTTGTGTGATGAACGCAGATGTTTTTTCTATGTCTGGGTGTTATATTGTATTTTATGTATGTTGTGTCAAATTCATGTCAGTATTTATTTATTTAAAGACTGTACCGAATATCAAAGGTACGTCCAAATAATACATTTGTCACATACAACATTTTGCAGTAGTTGATATTTCATACGTGACAGCTTGCAAGCCGCTACTAGAACTAGTACTCTGAATTTGCTATCATAGAAATCACGATTTCCAATGTTTTCTTTCACTATTCGCCTACGTAGGTCTTACCTAAAGTAGTTGTGCCAGCGAAATCGCTTGAGATGCAAACACAGCACATTGGGTAGGCGGCGGATCTTGAATTGCTTTGTGGACTTCTGCTTGCATTTGCAGCTGCTGCAGAAATACCGCTCCGTATCCTCCAGCTCTTCTACCTGAAGGTAAATAGATTTAAATCTAAATTCTTAATTTCTTTATTGTACACAGAAATATTTACAGAACAATAATTGTAAACATATACAAAGGCGAGCTTAACCTTAAAAAGAGTTTTCTTCCAGAAACCATCGAGCTAAGCGAGAAATAAAAATAGAGGTAGAGATGTTTTTTACTAAGCATAATATTATACCTGACTGACTGATTGACTGACTAACATATAACAACGCACAGCCGAAATCACTTGAAGTTTTCAGGGCACATTCGTCTTGGTACGTAGAAGTGTATGTACTAATGTTGCGGCCACACTACCGGGAAATGCCATTAATTCCGGCGATGATGGACCTTATCACCACCGCTTAACGTTCATCATCGCCGGAATTAATGGCATTTCCCGGTAGTGTGGCCGCCGCATAAGAAAGAAATTCCAGTAATTAATGCCATCTGCATGGCATTAATCCATCGGTAAGTTGAATAAAAGTCATAAATCTAGAAGAGTACCTGAACAAAGCTGGCGAGGCAGTCTGAGAGCTCAACGGGTGCTTCGTGCCGACCAGTCTCCGGTAACTCCAGCGACAGATCCAGGAATGGATCGAACTTGTTACTCTGAGTGCCGCACGCTAGACATCGAACCTGTAAACATATTTTGATATCTATAAAACACTGTTTGACGACCGATGTGGCGCGGCGGGCGTATGTCCGCCTGCGACGCAAGAGGTTGCGGGTTCGATTCCCGCCTTAGGATAAATGTTTGTACGATCTGCAAATATTTATTCCGGGTGTTCTAGTTGTTTTCTATGTATAAAAAAATATCTATATATGTAATGTATTGTATTAAGTATATCAGTCATTTAGTACCCATAACACAAGCTCTGCTTAGCTTGGGGCTAGATGATGCTGTGTGGACTGTCCAACATTATTATATTATTATGTAATTGGACCGTTATACATATTTACCTGCAAAAAAGAAAGAACCTAAATATTTATGTATTTATTATTTACTAGCGGCCCGTTCGCACAGGTTTTAGTAAGGATCCCTATTTTTTTTAAATATAATATAGCCTATGTCACCCGAGGATAGTGTAGCTTCCCAACGGTTAAAGAATTTTCAAATCGGTCCAGTAGTAACGGAGCCTATTCAATGCAAACAACCAATCAAATCTTTTCTCTTTATAATATTAGTATAGACTATTAGTGTCTCACTTCGCTCTGCAGAGTGCCTCCGAAGACAGCCGTCACGATAGAAGCTGTTGGTGCTTTCGGGACAAAACCTCCTTCGACCTTCTCCGGCGGTAACAGTTGTTGTAGTTCCGTGTGCAATCTGGAAAACCACACAATATTTTCTTACTAGCTGAAGTAAAAAATCGATAAGCGTAAATATTTTTGTTTTAAATTTTCGGATTGGCATAATAGCCTATAACGTGGCTTTCTTTTGGTAAAAGTACTTTCAAAATCGGTTCAGTAGATCCAGAGATTACCCCTACAACCTCACAAATACCTCTTTATAATATTAAGTACATATTTTTTTTTGTAATATGTTAATGATAAAAATAGGGCTTTTTTAGCGATCTTTTTAAGATATACAATGATGTTGCTACAAATTGATTTAAAACGCACTTAAGGTGATACTGATAGTTGACACCTAGTACTGATAGTTGTTATACTTTTTCGAATGTGTTATGAAACATGAGGCGACTTCAGAACTAACCTGTCTAGCATATATCGCAAGAACTCGTGCGCATCTTGTTGTTGGTAGCCGCGAAACCGCGGCACAACCTTCCAAATGACCAGAAACAGGCATTCTGGTGAGATGGCACCCTTCGAACCACAGCCGCCTGTGTTCAAGTTAAGTAACACCTGTAATTCAAAATAAAGAAATCACCCAACTGTCACCAACACATAGTCTCTTGCCGTATATTTTTTTAACCAAGTTGCATATGACACACGTTATGATAAGTGGTTACCAAAAACTTAAATTAGTTAATTCTACCTAATTATATTAGTATACTAATATTAGTAGAAGAAGAGTTCTTAGTGAAGAGCTCATCGCTATATCTGTTTAGGGGCAGAAATTCGAGAATTTATTTCTAAGTACACCCCTACAGTATAATAATTAGGAATTAGAATAGAATAGAATAGAAAAATATTTATTTACACCACACAAAACAATACAAAGAACACAAAGTAGATGTAAAACTAAAAGGAAAGTGGCGAAAAAAGGCAACCACTCAGCATATGCCAAGAAGCGCAATGGCTCTTATGGCGCTGGTTTTCAGTGGTGCCGACAAAAGGTAGGGCGCAGCAACATCTGCAACACGCGTCCCATTATTATACTCGTAATACTATTATTATTGATATAAAACTAAAGATTTACCTACTAATACTAATATTATAGCTACAAAAACAAAAATAAAATAAAGAACTAAAAATAACAAAACTAAGATCACATGAAACTATAGAAATAACAAAATAACGTAAAATAAAACTTAGTGAATTAAACTAGTAACTATAGGAACGACCGCTTATGGAATAGATTTTTGTATATTAAATAAATATTGTTTATAGGAACTTTTAAAAGAATAAATAGTACTTTTATTTCTTATGGGAGGAGGTATATTATTCCAGCATTTCGTGGCAGCATACCGATAGCTGCCACGAAACGCGGTCGTTCGGTGGCGTGGACAAATTAAAAGTATAGCTAGACGGACAGTACGGGCAGAAAAGTTAAGCTTCTCATGCAAGTACTTTGGCCGGTTTCCCTTTATTATACCAAACAAAAGACTTGCAAAATGAAAAGCGCGACGTGACTTCATGTTTAGAAGACTGTGGTTGTTGATAAATGGAGATATATGAGCTCTACGTGGAATTGGAAAACAAAAACGGAATTAAGCTTTGAATTGATAATATAATAAAATTATTCAATGAAATTATGTAAATAATAACTATAAATGTATGCATGAAATATTATAAGTTATGGAACAAATGGGCTTTTTTGTTTTATTATTTATTACACCCCTACAAGGCGAATACCTTGAAAATTTTAAGTCTCTACGATCAGTGGTTTAGGCTGTACGTTGTCTATATGTCAGTCGGTTTCTTTTAATTGGTAAAGATATAAAATCTTACCATTTTAGACGACCGCTGTGGCGCGGTGGGCGAATGTCCGCCTGCGACGCAGGGGTTGCGGGTTCGATTCCCGCCTTGGGATAAATGTTTGTACGATCTGCAAATATTTATTCCAGGTGTTCTGGGTATTTTCTATGTATAATAAAAAATATCTATATGTGTAATATATTGTATTAAGTATATCAATCATCTAGTACCCATAACACAAGCTCTGCTTAGCTTGGGGCTAGATGATGCTGTGTGGATTGTCCAGCATTATTTATTATTTATTTATTTATTTAATAAGGAGCCATTAAATTACCAGCCGAATAACGTCATCTCACTTGAATAACAACATAATACTCACTCATTAGATGAATTGTGTGTATATACTCATGAAAATTACATTGCAATGTTCTATTAGTACTTTGCACTGCGCTTCATATTATGCAGACTGCAATCTGTGTAAGTAGTGTATGTACCTTTTATTACTACTTAATTCTTATTCTTTTATGTATTACTAGCGGCCGCTCGCAGCATTGCCCGCGTGGCAGTTTTTTCCCGTTCCCGTTATTTTTTCGGGATAAAAAGTAGCCTATATGTTAATCCAGGTTACAATCTATATTTCAAATTTCATCCAAATCGGTTCACTGGTTAGAGCGTGAAAGCGTAATAAACATCCATCCATCCATACTTACAAACTTTCGCGTTTATAATGTTATTAGGATCTATAAAAAAGTATTGAACCTGGTTCTCATCATGGGCTTGCAAACTGTCACGTATGTGTAACCAACTACAAAAATGTGGGCAGAAATATGCCAAATGTAATATTTGGACGTTCCCCTGACTACCTCTATTAGACTTTTTTTTTTTATACAACTTGTTGATGGAACAAGCAAATAGCCCACCTGATGTTAAGTGGTTACCATCACCTATAACAAAGCATTGCCTCGTAGGTCACGCTCGTTAGGAGCGTCACTGACGATGCACTACTCAGCGTCCATCAACCTGAGGCATACAGGTGTTAAGCCTCGTGTGCCTGTAATTACACCGGCACCCACACCCTTCAAACCGGAACACAGTAAGCTGCTTGGCGGTAGAAATAGGCATGGTGGTAGTACTACCCCGGACGAGCCCTTCACAAAGAGCTCTACTACTACTACTTCTCCAAACACTTGAGTGAGAAAAATATATTGTGCCTTAGGTAGAATTGTGTAGTGTAATAAAGTTATTTCTTTTTTGTTTCTTTTCTTTGTTGTAAAAAACTCACCTTTCTCAGTTCCTCCGCCATAACAACATCATGCATTTCCTGCCTCGTATAACTCCTCGAATGGTAGACCTTTCTACCATTAGTCTTCTCGAGCGACGGCAGCTGACTGAAGTAGTAACTAAACTCTTGAATATTGTTTAAAGACTGTAACACTGCATTCATAAAGCAGGTATTCCCTAAATTCTTTAATCCTACTATCTTTTTGTCCCGCAGAGTTTTGCCATTGCTCGGTGACTTCTTGGGTCTACTACTTGGGATCGAGTTATTTTCGGTGGAGCTGCTATCACCCGAATGGGTTCGTTTTCTGGAACGAGGTCTAAGACTTCTTACTGGCTCTTCCGGATTCTGAAATTGCATACATAAGTAAAATATCTCAAAGAAAAGCATCATAAGGAAACCTGCGGTAAGCCGCAAGTTAACGCGTTTTGATAAAACTTTTCCTCCGTGCATAATTAGTAGTTTAGTAGTAGTAGAGCTCTTAGTACAAGGCTCGCCCGGGGAAGTACTACCACCATGCCTATTTCTGCCGTTAAGCAGCTTGTGTTTCGGTTTGAAGGGTGTGGATAACGGTGTTATTACTGGTTCATGAGGCTTAACACCTGTAAGCCTCAGGTTGGTGGACGCAGTAGGGCACGTAAACGAGATTGATCTGCGTGCCAATGCTTTGATATAGGTTGTTTTTATAAAATCGGTTGAAAAATGCGACCTGCAGGCGAGAGGAGACAGATAGACAAAAAGCATTTTTTGGCCAATCTCGAAACTGAGATGCTGCTTCAGCTGTTAAGAGATCACTTCGCTCACTCGGTCAACTATTTTTTTTATGTGATTGTTTTTGGAACAAGCAGATGACCACCTGATGTTAAGTGGTTACCATCACCTATAACAAAACATTGCCTCGTATATCACATTCGTTAGAAACGTGCCCTGTGCAATATTCTGCGTCCACCAACCTGAGGCATTTAGGTGTTAAGCATCATGTGCCTGTAATTTCACCGGCACCCACACCCTTCAAATTGGAACACAGCAAGGTGCTCGGCGGTAGATAAAGGGCATAGTCGAACTTCTTGCTGTGGATATTATGCTAGAATACTTACTTTAATACTTTTAGAAGTTTTACTTTCACTAACATCTGGTACATTAGCACTGGTTATATCACTACAAGAGCTAATCGGAGTGACTTCAGGCACAATGACGGCATCCTCCGCATTAGAAATCTCTTTCTCTTCTAGATTCTCTTCAGTTCTGTTTTCTGATTTTCTTATCTCTTCATTTCGTTCTATAATAACCGCTGTGTCGCTCTGGCTAGTTTTCATAATACTTTGCCTTATTTTATCTATTGTGTTGTCCATGTCATTTGAAACATAATCGTCGCATTTGTAACTGAAAATTAAAAATAATATAGTTAGGTACAGTTATTTGTAGGTAACACTTTTTGGGCTGAAACAATCTGCTCAAACTCAAACTGCTGCCTAGAAATAAAAAAAATTAAATAGCTTCACGACTTTAATCCCCAGTCTCGGTAGATATCCCCTCAGATCTCTTAGACCCTAATACCTACTTGAGATTCTTTGAGATGGTCTAATAGTAGTCAGAGGTGTGTCCAAATATTACATTTGGTGCATACCCACATTAGGCAGTAGTTGGTATTCCATACGTGACTGACGTGACGCTTGCCGGTTGCAAGCCCATCGCCGCTGCTAGAATAAAAACTGCTTTCGTCACGATTTTTTCCTTCACCGTTCGAGAAATAAGCATCAATATATAAGCTCAATGAGTCTGCATGATATCACAAACCCTATTGTGACTAAAGTAAATAGACTCTTAAATATAATGATCATAAGCGTCATAACCATCTTTATCTTCATGCTCTTATTTATTATGACGCTATACTGCGTGTTTAATCTCCCTAATCCACAGGAAATACATGGTCAATGACGTGCAGAGCTGTCTAGGTCGTGGGTTTCCTACAATGTTTTCCTTCGCCATTTATGTACCTATTAATATCTGTATGTGATATATTGTATTAAGCATAACAGTCATCTAGTGCCCATAACACAAGCTCTGCTTAGCTTGGGGCTAGATGATGCTGTGTGGATTGTCCAGCATTATTATTATTTACTAGGAATACGCACATTATATTTTTTATACAACTTGCTGATGGAACAGATATATGGTACACCCGTTATGTGGTTACCATCACCTATAACAAAACATTGCCTCGCAGGTCACGTTAGTTAGGAACGCGACTTACGATGCACTGCTCAGCGCGTATCAACCGGAGTTAAGCCTCATGTGCCTGTAATTTCACCGGCACTCACACTCAAATCGAAACACAGCAAGCTGCTTGGCGGCACAAATAGGCATGGTGGTAATACTTCTCCGGACGAGCCCTTAAGAACTCTACTACTACTATATATTATTTGAATATCTATTATTTTTTATACATGTATCTTTTTCCTTTATGTGATATATTTATCTATTAATGTCCATTCAACAAAATAAGTAGGAAGCTATGATCTGTAAACAATACTTGACAAGGAAATCACATGATTATTCCAGTATGTATGTTATGTTACGTGTTACATCATTTAGTTACATATAGGCCCCCATTGGCGGCACGGCATGGCAAGGTATTTTTCGGCGACGATTAAATATAGCCTAATTGTCAAAACCCCCCCTATTTAAGCACCAAGGGTAGGGTATATTTTGTACCCTGAAAATTCTCTACGATCAGCATAAACAATGCACAGCCTGAACAGCTTCATTGTTTATTATGTCACTCAGTCAAGACAAAGATTCCTTATGGTATAGATATATGATGCGTGAATACTTACCAATAAACTGAATAAACATCACAACTTATACATAGCTGATGGTCCATAGTTTCTGCATGTAGTTGAGCATGCCCATTTACATAACGGCCACAGTTCACCACTCCACATTGCAGGCAGAGCCAGTTTTGCTCTGTTACTGAGCATTCTGGAAATAAACCATGATAAGCTAACTGCCATTTCCAACTATGATCAATCTATTTACAGGCCAGCTTTACAGAATAGAGCTAACATTTTTGACTACAATACTTACCTACCTTTATAATAAACTAGCAAAACCCAAGGGACTTTGTTCCCGTAAAGTTATTTGTATACAAACAATTCAACCCCAGCTGTACTGTTTAGGGGTTTCGTTTAAGAATTTAGGGAATTCCTTTCTTAGAACCTCTATGAAACAAATATACCCTAAAAAAATTTAAGCCTCTGTGACCAGAGGTTTCAGCTGTGCGTTGTCTATATGTCAGTTGATCAGTCAGTCAGTCAGGACAAAGATTTTTATAATTGGTTAAGATAAATGAAATAGATGTTTGTGTGCATTTTTACACAATATCATTTGGCCCCAAATTAAGCAAAGCTTGTACTCTGGGAACAGATAAGTATTCTATCAGAATACTTATATAAGTATACTATTGGTTTAGGCTGTTCATTGTTTATATCCCAGTCAGTCAGTCAGTCAGTCGACACAAAGATTATTATTATTGTTATAGATTTTTTACAAAATATTATCTCATAGTATCTTAACTGATTGCCAATAAAACATTAAATAATATTTGAACCAGATTGTATTGTGTATAGGTAACCGTGTTAGAAAAATTATGAGTATGAAAGGAGTGACTTCCACGATGATGAAATGAATGATAGAGGAAAGTAGAGAAAAGACCTGTTGTGCCGACCACACATAAAAGGGGACAGGATGGTGAACAGATTTTGTAAGGAATGTATTATTACAAACTAGGTACCTACCTACCTAAAAGTAGGGAGGTGCTTATAGGTACTTTTACCTACGTTCTTGCCTGCTAGTTAATTTCGAACAGAGTTCGCCGGTATTAAACAGTTACCAATATATAGATAATACCTGTGAAAAGTAGGGAATTGAAATCAGGTATCTTAGGAACGATCTTAAATTCGAAACTTCTGAGACCGAATTTGTTTACGGCATGGTTTTAGCCTAAATAAAATAAATATACCTACCAACTGCGCAGAAGCGAATCGAATGGAAATCTGAGCTGAATATGATAGGTAGGTACCTACTGAATGAGTCATTTTGATTTAATCAGCGTGCCGATGATAGGTGCTCGTGGCGTTAAGTTCGCTGTAGAGGGAGAGACCTAGGAAACACTTTGGGCCGCCTAGTTATTAGCAGTGGGTTGGGTCAATACATCTTTCGACATTTGCTTGCTCAATTTCCAAAACATTGCATGGTAGTGAGCACTTCAGCATTAAAAGCCCCGCGTCCGTTGTCGGCGGAGAACGTAGATCGGTAAATTCGACACAACGGCAGTCACGGTCACCCATGCCGCCCTTACCCCTCACCCCTCGAACAGCTGATTATTAAGTTCGCTGTTGGTATCGATTTTTCTGAACTAACCTCATACTATTTGAAACCAATGCCGCATCTCATGGCTTGTCTAGAATTAACGAACACCAAAACCAATTCGTGAGAATGAATCAAGAGGGTTAAATTACCTGCACAGCTAAAGTTCTTTGTAGTCGCAGAATCCTCAACTTTCAGATCGTCCACCTTGATGTTATCTAACAAATGTGAACATTCCATTCTTCATACTCATATAAATAAAACTACTATCGATACAACCGTTTTCTACTGACTAATAAAACTGAGCTCTCTACACAAACAAATCCTTTGTAAAATTGCAGTCGCAACTTTGCAAACTAAAACCAATCATTCTATTCAATTCAAGGAAGAAGGAAAAGGCAAGGAAGCTTGACCGAATGAAATGAGAACTACGAACGAACAACATAAGCTTATTTTCTATTGGTCCTTTAGTAGTAGTACTAAGTAAGCTCATACGAAAATATTCGGATACCTACTCCAAATATAGTACTCTCTAACGAGAGCTACTCGGGCCTACTCGGGCGGACGGAATAAAATTAGAATAATATTATAGGTAATCTTTCAGGTTAGCGGGAAGTTTGAATAAATCTAATAGTCAAACATAAAAGAGCGTTAAAAAAGAAAGAAAATCTCATAGAATAATAACTAATTGCAACTATGATTAGAATAATTACTTTTATTCGGCAAAATTTTGTTTTACAAACCAAAAGATATGGCAACATGCAAAAGACCCCGCGTTCTCAGGAACGTATAGCGGTTAGCGGTGTAGTGCGGCGGCGGGTGCGTGGCGTTTACTGGTGGCCTGCACACACGAGCTGTTCACGTGAACGCGAGCACAGAGTACTGTTTTATAGACTCACGCGAGTAGCAAGCAGTGGCGGAAGTGGCGGAGAGGCGATAAAATAAGACTTAGCGACTCTTGTAACCAGTTTGAAGTATATCAATGCACAGAAGCGCATATAAATGCAACCGATGGTCACCGATCCTAATGATGACCGCGCAGAACGTCTTTTTTCGGGTTTGAATAGGTGGGTACCTACCTACTTATGAATAAATAAATAATAACCATACTAACCTGAGTAGGTACCTACCTGCCAGTGGTCTAGTGGGAGTGACCCCGCCTTCTGATCCTAATGTTGTGGGTTCAAATCCAGTCGAGCACTAATGGATTTTTCTATCAAAAAAATTTGTGCCCTTACCATTTCTCTCAAACAAGCAGCAGCTATGGTATGATGTTGCAATCTGTCACATATGGATTAGCAACTACTACAAATATATTACTGGGCATGTAGGTACCAAATGTAATGTTTAGATGTTCCTCAGACTACCCTCATTAGCCATCCTTAAAATAATCTCGTGTGAATACTAGGTACTAAGATCTGATGGGATCTTTACCATGCCTGGGGCTAGCATGTCATGAAGCTATTTCATTTATTTTATAGCAAAACAAGCTGCCACCAGCTTCATATTGGTGGTTTCAGAACATTGACTACGAGTCCAGCCACCACACACAATACCCAAGAATCAGAATAGGCACTTTTGTTGACCAGGAATGTAATGCTAGTTATAATTCAGTCAGCATAGTTTTTAGAATTATTTATTATCCTTAATTATTGCGTCTGCCTCCATAGCCACCCTGAGTTGCAGGGGCAGTCAACTGAAGGCTGTTGATGTTGTTGAAATCAAGCATCTTCAACATCTCCTTGGTGTCGGGGTCTACTTCAATGATGTCATGCTCTAGGGCAGAGACCTCAGGGACATAGTTGTCACGCCTCTCCCGCTCCTCTTCTTGCAGTTTGATTGAGATTCCTCGGACTTGGGAATGTCTGAGACGTCTCATCAAGTGGGTGGCAAATCTGAAATTGGTGGGTAGTTATTTACATTGATATAATTGGATTGGATAAACATTTATGGATTTTTCAGGTGTTAGAGAACTATTATTTATTTCTATTTGAGAGAATAATGGCCAAATACTTAAATTCAATCACATCTCAAGTGAAAAATTTTTGACAGACATTGCAAACTGTCAAAAAATCACGACTTGATACGTAATTAAATTTAAGTTGCGTTTAAGTATTCGGTCATTAGTAACTTGTCATTACCATTTTTATAATATGTGAATGATCATTTGATTGCCATATGTTTAAATTTAAATATTGCTTGAAGTTAGCCCTGCCACTAGGCTTGTGGCTTCTATCTAGGCTTGGTTGAGAGGAACTGGCGCTTAGATTTCACCTAGATTTAAGACATTTCAAGATGATATTACTGAATAAATGCTTTTTGACTTTAGACTATTTATCATTACATATAATCAACTAGTTGGTGAGTAAGCATTTTGAAAACTCGAAGGTATGATGGAACTGACATCGACTTAAGAAGGCCCAAAGTTCCTTAAATAAACTACTTATTAATCATATTCATTATGTATGGAGGAGGCCTATGTCCAGCAGTGAAATCCTACAGGCTGATTATGATGATTAGTAGGAAATAGTAATAGCATATGAATTATTTTATTAGTAAGGTCACCAAGGTTGTGGGTTTGATTCCAGTCATGCATTAAAGGATCTATCAATACAAAAAGTTTAATTCAGCAACCTAAAAGCAATGCCCCATATGCTTTCAAACAGTGCAGAAAAACATGACGAAACCTATCAGTATTCTAGCCATGGCAATGGACTCACAACCTGCCTCATATGGAATACCAACTGCAAAAGTGGATAGGTATGTGCCAAAAGTAATATTTGGATGTACCTCTAGTTAGAGGTAAGCACATCCAAATATTACTTTTGTAAATTATCCAAATATTATTTTTATTATTTTTTTATGGGTACCCAAAAGGGTAATAAATGATAATAATTATTATTTACACTACAATGAGGATCAGTACCTAGTTACTACTGTTAGTCTGGTGGCAGTGATACAGAATGTGTCTAATTCTTTAACTTGTTTATGTACTACATTTTATTATTATCATCATTATTTACAAGTAAGTAAATTCAGCACTCCTTAGAGGTATGAACAACTACCTGGTCTAATAGACGAACGAGACAACTTTCTTTTGTGGGGCCACTGGAGATGTCATGTTACAATAAATTTAGATAGGTATATAGGTAGTGTTTTTGTATGTACTTACCCTGCAATTTTGTTGCGCAGAGGCTTAGTGGGAATTATAGCAATTTCCTCACATATTCTCTTGTTGGTATCAAAATCAAGAGTTAATCTTGTGTAGTATTTCTCGATAATGATTTTCGCCGCTTTCTTGACGGTCTTAGTCCTGACACGACCCTGGAATTTATGGTTAGATCGTAAATAAGCTTACCCTGATTCATAACAAACATTTCATAAAATACATGAACCATTTTTGCACCACTTGTTACCAAGATTCACAAGATTTTACAGGATTTTCCACCAAAATAAAATATTTACCATGGTTGAAGCACTGCGAAAACTTGCTTTGACAGATTAAAAGACTAAGAAAGAATAGTGTTGCCAGGGCGTGTTCCCAAAAAAGGTCAACAAACCTAATTTAACAGAGGCTGATTTTTTTAACTGCAAAGGCCGAAACTAAAATACAAAGTATCAGCTAAGAAGGTACCTACCCACGATACGAAGTAGCCGTGACTGATCACTGGATGATAGCCAAGTCCTGCGTCCGCGCCACAAAATAATTGAATAAATAATAGGAAATCAATATGATTAAATATCGTTTTGTTGACATTGACTTGTTTTGTTTTTCCTACTAAACCCAGCGGCAAACAAGGCAACAGAATTTATTTGAAGTGAAGTGAGTTCGGTTATCATACTAGCACGAAAAACGAAAAACACGGGTATTTGGAACCATCGAAAGCGCAGACAAAACTCACGTACAAGAAAATAGGGCTTTGCAAGGTTGTGTAATGTAACCACAGCACCAAACGTCGGCCATAAATCCGTCGTCACGGCAATTTAATTTTGATCGTTCAGTTCGTTCGTTCGGTTCGTTCGTTCACTAACCGGCGGCGGAGTGCTTGCTTGATTTGCACGTTGCATTTTTTCTGTAAAATATTAAGCCAGTGATTGACTTCGTAATAAATAAGTGCTTTATTATCCAATTCTCTTCGTGAACCTTGGATTCGCTTTATTTTTCTCTTAAATAGTGTAGAAAACACTCATCAAAATGTTTTGGGGTAAGTCTCGCGCGGCCGGTACGAATGGCTTGCGAACCACCACGTGTTGTAACGACCATCCCTGTTAATATTTACTCACGATTCCAAGGAATGCTGAAAGTATAGATGATGTTGAATCCTGCACATCAGTCATCTATTCGATTATTCGCAATAATTATATTCTGTATCAAATTAGCAAAAACATGAGTTACTTGTAAATGTAGTGCTCATGCAACACTACTCCGTCTTTGCCTACGATGTAACGTTTCTAGAAAGTTGGGCAAAATTGATGAAAGATCAAACTAATAAAACCATTAAATGTAACTAAACATCACATTTCATCTAAAATGTACAGATTTCATCTGACCTTTACCATGTTATACACATACGTACTACCTAAAGAGTCAACTCTTGCCAGCTTCATGAAGAAGATTTGAACAGGCTAAGGTTGGTTGGTGCCTAAATTTGTGAACATCATCTTTAGCAGTCATGTGTTCAAACAAGCATGCAACATGCCTTTAGGTTAACATTAGCTGATCTAAGATTTGGAATGGAAATAAGGTAAAGTACAATGTGCTAGCCTGAATAAGAAATTAATTGTATTTGGGTATAAATTTTGCAGGAATATTCCGAAATATTATGTACTTAAAGGCTTGTTTCAAAGAAGATATTATGCTCGCTAAACGAAACTGGTTCTAGTAATTTAACTACTTTGGGTTCATAATGTCATGGGACTTGTTCTAGTCTATCTACTGTTAACACACATAATATCATGTGTATAGTACACTGTAGTACATGTACCTATAGTATCATATGTATAGTGTAGTAATATACACTTATAACTCCATATGTAATATTAAAATAAGAATGTGTTACAGGGTTGATAATGGAACCAAACAAGCGGTACACCCAAGTGGTGGAGAAGCCGTTTCACATCTCCCAGGCAGCTATGGACACATCCACAGGTGACAACGAGTCCTGCCAAGTCATGGTTGTTGTGGATGGAAAAAACTTCCTTGTATGCACTCTGCAGAAGAGCAAACAAATCCAGGTTCCCCTTGATTTGTACTTCAAGACCGGGGATGCCATCTCATTTCTCACCAATGGTTAGTACTTGAGAAGCAGTTCTAGAAGCAGTTTCTTCTTTCAGAAGCAGTTCTCTGAATTCAGAACTTCTGGTCTTAAGAATCTGTAATTCACAAAAGAAAGCTTGTATTTGTAAAATTTTTGATTCACATCATTATGAGGATCAATTTATCAAACTGATCAATCTGAATTATGTGAGGTAGTGGGGGCTGTATATCATCATCACTGGTCTGAAGAAGTTCACTGTTGGACATTGAGAAAATACAGTATTGTTGGGACACTGCACTCTGAAAACACCTCTAGTTTGATATACTTCTAAGAATAATTAATTTTTGATCTCGATTTTTAAGTCCCAGGTAAAGCGCTAATCATTTTTCAGTTTCCTATGTATAAGTAAGGTAGGCACCTGATCATGTTTTTCACTTAAATTCGGCAATGAACTATTTTCCAGCTTCCAAAGTATAAGTAGGTGATAAGGTAGAGATAAGGTAGGCACCTGATAATGTTTTTCATAAACTTAAAAAAAAAATGTTCACTAAACTGGATACCATAATTTCAGGCAAATGCAATGTTCACTTAACTGGATACCTGGACCCTGATATCGAAGATGAACCTTCAGATGAAGATGACGAGGAGGCTGAGGAGGAAGAAGAGATTCCAGAGCTAGTACCGGCCAAGAACAAGAGAAAACTCAATGATAGCAATGAAGCAACTTCTAACAAAAAGTCTAAGGTAAGGTATTTCATGTTTTTTTTTAAACCAGACTGGTCATTCAAGCTTCTCAAACTACAGCATATGACCTAAAAGGCAAATAAAAAAATAGCCTTAAAGGCTGTTCAAATAGCAGTTGGTTGTATTACTGTATTTAGACTTCGTGAATCTGTCCATTTCATAATAGTTCAATTTAAATTATGTTAAGAACTAATATTTTTTAGCATAATGATATAAATGACAGACCCAACAGCTCTGTTGGTAGTAACTCTGCTTTCTGCACTGTAGGCAGGTGTTGTGAGTTTGCGGCATCCTAATATGTGTAATGTTTGTTAATTAAGTACTTATATATTTACACTTGTTCCTATATGCTTGGTTACTATAGTGCAAGCTTTGCTTAGCTTGGGGCTATTGTCTAATAAGTAGTGAACAATTTACAGAAAGATAAGAAAGCCAAGAAGCCCACTGCTGAAGACAGTTCAGACTCTGATGATGGTGAAGATCAGCTCCAAAAAATCCTGGAAGGAGAGGATATGGACACTGATGATAATGATGAGTCCTTCAAAGTGAATACATCTGCTGAAGGCGACAGGTATGAGATTTTAGTCACCTTTCTTTAAACAAGTGGTAAGGTTAGTTGATGAGTACTAAATTAATGAACAATTTATGTACATTGCAGCCAAAAGTAAAAGTGAAAGCTGAGAGAGTTAGTAATTATTTTTTTTTAGATCCCTTGCTTGTTTCCAGGACAAAAAAGTTTGGCTTAGCTGCCCAATGGTAAATTATAAAATTATATTTGTGTATATGCACACACTATGCTCTAAACTACTACTACTAGTAGTACACAAAGATTTAGAAAGTTGCTATTGATACAATGTAAATTTTACAATGTAATTTTTTCTCACTGGAGTACCATTTATTATTTCCTAGTGATGAAGAAGCAGACTCGGATGAAGAAGCAGAAGATGAGGAAGAAGAAGACGAGGAAGAGGAAGATGATGAGAATGAAACCTCTGGTGCTGACACCACCCTTGATACCAGCAAGGATGAATCCAAAGTTGATATGTCCAAGCTCACCAAGTCACAGAAAAAGCGGCTGAAGAAGAAGCTTGCTCAGCAAGCCAAGGAGAAGCCACAATTAAATGGAGTTGACAAAGCAAAGGTAAGGTGTGAACCTAACGTATTTAGGTTCGTATTTGCAAAAGTATTACAGAATAGCTCAATAAAGCATAGACCAAACAGCCATATTGCCAGAATAATATATTGTGAAGTAAAAATTTAATTAGAATTGGTATATAAAAATACATTTATTCTCTCTTGTAGAAAGCTGAACAAAAGCCAGAAAAGAAAAAGGCAGAGGTCAAGAAAGATGAACCTGCAGCCGAGAAGAGGGAAAAGAAGGGTCTGAGCGGTGGAGTCAGCATTGAGGATACCAAAGTCGGTGCTGGCGCTGTTGCTAAGCCCGGGAAAGTTGTTATGGTATGAATACTTAAGTTCTATATTCTTTAGTATGATAAAAGAAATGTAACATATCAATGTACCTCCGACTGCCTAAAACCTCAAAGACGTCATATAACCAAATTTGATTTATAAAAGAAAGGTAGAAGGGGTCAATGGACCATGCATCCTATAAACCCTAAAGCACTAAATACCTGTTCATAGTTGGGAGAAGTGATTGGAGATGAATATAGAAGAAAAAATCTACTCTCTCAGATAACCTCAAGGTTCTTGAAATTATCACAAGATAAGAATATTATATTGCATATGGTGCTAGAATATAATCACGATTATGCGCCTATTTCATTTTATACTATGATTACAGCAAATAAATTTCTTAACTTAGTTTTCTGTATACCTACTAGGTGTACTACGAAGGCCGTCTTAAGACGAACAACAAGATGTTTGATAACTGCTCAAAGGGGCCAGGTTTCAAGTTCCGCCTCGGTGCCAAGGAAGTTATCAGTGGCTGGGATGTTGGCATCAACGGCATGAAGGTCGGCGGCAAGCGACGCATCATATGCCCACCCGCAATGGCGTAAGTTATCGCAAGATACTGTCTACTGATACACATTTGTATGGTACCCGGATGAATGTGACCTGTTCTAAATATATACTATGTATCAGTCTGTGAGAGTGGTAAAAATTACTCCCAATCTGAAATGCATTGAAACAATACTTTTTATTTAATTGCAATATCACAAACAAGCATATCCTTTGCAAGGTTTGTGAACTCGAACATTTTTAATTTTACGAAATTTTTTATCCCCAGGTATGGAGCTAAAGGTTCACCCCCCGTCATCCCTCCGAACTCTACACTAGTCTTCGATGTTGAGCTGAAGAATGTAAAGTGAAAGTTTTCAATTTGTTGTTGGGTTTGTGATAAGGACATTGTTGATGATTGTTTTGAAAGTTGCCATTGAATGTGAAGATTGCTGGTCAGCATGTTTGTTTAATGTGAATATGATGCATTTATTTTTAACCATGTGTTTCCATGAAATGCATAATGATGGTTTTGACATACATTGTTGATTTTGACTGAATATTAATTTGATTTGAAGAAGTGTTGTATGTCTCAACTTACCATTATGTATTCTCAGGGGAAACTAGTTAGGAGGCTAGGAAGTAAATCTAGAAGTTTTTAAAATCATTTTAATGCAGCTGCATCATATTCACTAACTACATTGATAAGTTCAGTATACTAATATACACTAGTTCTAAGATTTGAACTGGACAAATGCATTATACCCGACTGTATTGGCTATATTTAAATTGGATAGACTTCTCCAGATAATTATTTTATTCCGTTGATTTCCTATATAAATCAGTAATTTTGCAAGTAATGTATAATAATATTTATTTTACAGTGACTTGTAATTCTAAAATTGTGTTGTTAATCTCTGGTATGTGTGGCAACTATTTTCCTAAAATATGTATTATTTTTGTTCAGTTTA
The DNA here is from genome assembly GCA_947095575.1 of Electrophaes corylata. Lineage (NCBI taxonomy): Eukaryota > Metazoa > Arthropoda > Insecta > Lepidoptera > Geometridae > Electrophaes > Electrophaes corylata. The sequence continues at coordinate 8,277,514 of OX352715.1, read as the reverse complement.
AGTACCATGTTTTAGTTTGCAGTGATTCCGACTATTACTTTTAAGAATAAATACCTTATTTTTTATATAGTGTACTGTAAATGTACCCATTTCAAGAATCTTTTACCCAGCAATGTTTTTTCATCAAAATAAATTAAGAATAAGTACTCTTCTGTCTGCTCATAGTGAAATAAATTTTAAGCTCCAGATATGTTTTATTTTTGAATAAGGTAACTCAAAACAGAGAAGACTCATAAATATAATCTTTAGGGCACTACAAATCATGGCTAAATCTCGACATAATATATGTTGCTTACTGGGTCTAGGGATTAGGGAAATTGTAGATGTCAATAATAATTGAATGCTATTATTAATAAAATTTAATATTTGATTTAATATCACAGGAAAAAAGAAATACCTAATATTGTATTCAATAAAAAATATGTTTAACACAAGTTGACGAATGGAGCTACTCTGCCTTCAACCTTTCTGGCTTTGCGATGGTTTCATGAGGATTTAGTTCACTTTCCGTAGAGGTATTTGTTTCATTTTCGGAAGACAAGTCCTTCTGCATGGGTTTCTTTGCAAACATGCAGACTCCGCCTTCACACGAGAATGGAACCTCGGTCTTCACCACGTTTCCTTGTTCGTCTTTAACCGCCCACGGGTTCCAGAAGCGCAGTACGTAGGGCTGGATAAATCTATGCCACAAAAACAGCAGAGCAGGGATAATGAAGCAAGGAACACAAACCATTTTGTTTTGATTTCGCTTTGAATCGGTTTTGAATGGAACACGGTTGTCGCAATTTGTTGCCTGTCAGCCAGCAGAGCAAGGCTAAATAACGTTTCCTTCCGTGGTCACGCGGTACCTACCTAGTAAGTATAATTTAATTAATTATTCATCTACGCAGCACCTTACTTGCCAAATCATCTGAAACAGAAGATGGACGAATAAAGAATTCAATTCAATTCTTGTTGAATGGCATTTGCGGAGTGTTGCCAGCAATTTCGCCAATGTCACGTTTGTTAGACCTTAGCACGAAGGAGAATGACCGGTTGAGATAAGTAATGGTCGGTGAATTGAGTTACATATAATTATTAAATCCAAACAAAAATATTTATTAAATAAAATAAAAAGATAACAATATCTAAACACATTGGAAAAACTAAGTAAAACATAAAACTATTTCGCTATAGTATGAACTTATTTTGACACTATTATCTAAAAAATGTAATAAATTACTAAAGTTTTTTTTTAAACCTACTAAATATATTTACATAAAATATTTACAAATGGGGTAAATGCTAAGGAGAGGATACACTTGAATAAATGGACGAGAGATTTCAGGGGCATAATATCGTACAGCGACAATGGCAATTTTGGACAGTTAAAAAATATGTGGTCCACTGATCCTTCATCAAGACCACACTCACAAAGAGCATGATCCCTTATCCGGATTTTAGCTAAAAACACGGGAGAACAAACATGACCAAGTCGACGAATAAAGAATAAAATAAAATATTTTTCTTTTTGACGTGACATATATTGACGGATTATAATTATACGGCGCACAGAATACTTTGTTGTACGTTGGTTGTACGTCGGATTCAGGGTCGCCAGGCAAGTGCTTGACTTAAATTTTAAGCGCTAAGTCTTTAGCACAGAACATATAGGTAGGTACCTATATCCTTACGGATCTTTAGGTACATGTCTATGGACGCCCAATATTTTTTCCGCCCTTTCCAACCTTTAATTGCAATTACACCGAGTTCGAAGCGAACATTTTGTATTATTTTACTGTCCCCGAAATTGGTGTAGCGATTCTCAACTAAATTACGTGTTATGTAGACTTCAGACTAGAGTATAGACTTCGTCACATGCGATCTAACGTTATTTTGAAATAATCTGAAGATGTTTTTATATGTGACTTGCTGATGACAAGCAGATGGCCCACCTAATGTCATTAGCTAGTTACCATTAGCTATAAAATCATTGCCTCATAGGTAACGCTCGTTAACGTGCCCTACAATGCACTACTCTGCGTCCATCAACCTGAGGCATATAGGTGTTAAGCCTCGTGTGTGTCTAATTACACCGACATCCATATCCATCAAACCGGAACACAGCAAGCTGCTTGGCGAAAGAAATAGGCATGGTAGTAGTGCTTCCCTGGACGAGTCCTTCACTAATAGGAGTTCTACTATTACTAAAATAGCCTAATATTTAAGATTTTCTTTGTAGCCTGAAAATCACTGAGTCGCCAATCGCATTTTTCAGACGCCCTGACAAATGCGACTTCTGCGGTAGCCTACCGCAGAGGGTGTCAGGGCGTCAATGGCGATAAATGGTGCCTAAACTGGCAGCACTGGGGTGGACTTGTACGTACGTACGGTAACCCCGTGTTTAGGAGACGTAGAAGTACGTATAAAGTAGTACGTAGTAAATACGTAGGTACTTCTACTACACTGCTACACAGCTAAGTCTGACAGTTCAGTGGAAGTGTGCTAGTGCGAATGAATTATTACTATACCTAAAACTCCATATAACATTGGAAAGGCCGATGCCAATTATGTAGTGGGCGATAATTAACCACTAACAATATTGGTTAATTCGTCTAAGGTTCAGTGTTCAATTTTCACATTGAACGGGAATTGGATATCCAATTCAATTCAATTTATTCACCTTAGATCATTTAGTACTCTATGATCTAAGTTATTCACTTACAAACAGTAATGCCAGCTAAGCGAAACCGCGAAACTAAAGTACATCAAAACGATGTAGGAATGAAGTTTAGTCCAAACTAACTGTTGCTGAGATATCTACAGTGCTTGGGGATGCTATTAGGGCGGTTTCAGATTAGCGTTTTATACGTACGTATTAGCTCGTTTTTGGAAGTGCATGTAGGCGCGTTTAGGCGCGCCTTTTGGCCCGCGCGCAACTCGTACGAGCGTTGACGCGCTTCTAAGCTCGTATAAGCGCGGTTGATACTGACACGACACCACCGGTTCGAGCGACCACGCCGAAATATGCCCGTTTACGCGAGTATGGTTTTTAGAAGCGCGTAATGTAGCGCGCGTATAAGCGCGTATGCTGAAACGACCGTATACGCGCAAAAAAATACGCTAGTCTGAACCGCCCTTAGGTACTTTTAATTTTTTTTTAAAGTAGTGATTCAGCGTTAAGCATGTTCATTTGGTAGAATGTAAGTCCCGCGTCGATGTAGTCTTAATGCTAGCCCCTATTGGAGCGTTTTCTCGTGGTCCTACTATTTTGTCCTACTAGTAGGACCACGAGGGAGACCAGTTTCTGTTCGTCCTACTATGACATATTAGAGCCGAAATAATTTATTTATACCACCTAAAAGTTTAAAGTTAATAAGTTAATAATTTCCCACAAGTAGCATTTTGGCGCTTTAGCATTTTTTCCTTTCCACTGACGATATGTATACTTACCAAACATCTAATTATTGGCATTACTCTAGGCTCCTAGAAATTTACAGCCTTATTTAAAAAATAACAAACTTAGCAAACAAAGACAACTTTTATTGATCTAAACAACAAAATAAACATCTAGTGTGACTTACTGAGGCTGCGCTGGTAGCACATCATCAGAAAACAATGAGCTCCCGTACCAAGTCGGAAAATGCATATATTATCTATGTAATGGTGTTCCTTTTACTCGTTTAGGTACGATACTTTTTAAATCATTGAAATCGTTCCATTGGTTGCGAAGATATTACACATTTTGTACCAGTCAACCGTGGGGCGGCCGAATAGCTCGTGTGACGTCACGAAATCTTTTTCGCCCGCGCGCGCGCTCTCCGCAATTCATTTATTAGAGTTCACTCGATCTGCGCGGGTCGTGTTGTGGTTTTTACGTGAATATGCCGAACTATAAGTACTGTATAGTACCGAAGTGTACTAATACTTCAGTTAGTACACCTAAAAAACTATTTTTCAATGTGCCAAAGGTCCCGAAAGTGCGCAAAAAATGGTGCACTATCATGAAGAGGGATGACAAAATTCCGCTTTCGTGCCAAACTTCAAGATTTTGTTGCGAGGATCATTTTGATGTAAGTAGGTAGGTACCTCCATAATATACCAACTATGATAATAGTTGGTATATTATGGATGGTATTATTGGATGGTTGGTATTATGGTTGGTATGGTGGTGGTTCTTCTACGGATTTCCTCATTTCTGATTCTACCTCGCAGTGAAACTCCCAGCATCGCTCTCTCCATAGCTCGTTGTGCGACTTTAAGCTTGTGTATGAGACCAATAGTTAGCGACCACGTCTCAGTGCCATAAGTCATCACTGGTAACACACACTGATTATAGACTTTCGTCTTGAGGCTTTGCGGTAACTGTGACGAGAAGATGTGCCGTAATTTCCCGAACGCTGCCCATCCGAGTTGGATTCGTCGGCTGACCTCCAACATATACCGGTACGGGTGCGACATGAGCATTTGACATAAGTTTCGTCTTACTCATGTTCATTTTAAGACCCACCTGTTGGGAGACAATATTGAGGTCTCTAAGCATTGTTTCTAGGTCTTCCAGCGATTCCGCCATTATGACTATATCGTCGGCAAATCGAAGGTGACTTAAGTGTTCGCCATTGATATTGATGCCATACCTATTCCAGGACACGAGCTTGAAAATATCCTCCAGTGCAGACGTGAACAGTTTCGGAGAAATTACATCTCCCTGTCTCACTCCTTTTTGCAACTGGATAGGATTTGTACTCTGGTCCTGGAGTCGGATAGTCATGGTGGCATTACTATATAGGCCTTTCAACACTTCGATGTACCGATAGTCAATTTGACACCGCTGGAGTGACCGTAACACTGCCCAGGTTTCGACTGAATCGAAGGCTTTTTCATAGTCCACAAACGCTAAACAAAGTGGCTGGTTATACTCTTCGGTCTTCTGTATAACCTGCCGGAGCGTATGAATGTGGTCTATGGTACTAAAGCCTTTTCGGGACCCGGCTTGTTCGGGAGGCTGGAAGTCGTCTAGCCTACGAGCGAGACGATTAGTAACTACTCTCCTTCAAAAGGGTGTTATCACCTTTCTTAAAGAACAGTACCACCACACTCCTGCTCCATGCCTCTGGCGTCGTACCCTCGAGGATGAGGATATCTATCTATACATGTAATAAAACTGTAGCCAAAGTGAATAAAAAAGAAGTACTTACCTATGTAAATCTAAGCGCGAACGAAGTTACGGGCAAAAGTGATATATAATAAAAAGAAAAAATATATACCTGAATTTATTATATTTTTAGGTGGAAGCTGATAATAATAATAATAATGCTGAACAATCCACACAGCATCATCTAGCCCCAAGCTAAGCAGAGCTTGTGTTATGGGTACTAGATAACTGATATACTTAATACAATACATTACATGCATACATATTTTTTATTATACATAGAAAACACCCAGAACACCCGGAATAAATATTAGCAGATCGTACAAACATTTATCCCAAGGCGGGAATCGAACCCGCAACCTCCGCGTCGCAGGCGGACATTCGCCAGCCGCGCCACATCGGTCGTCATATGGAGAACTACGTCAAGTATAGGCTTGTGGGAGGAATGCTTAGATTGAAGAAGGAAGTATTGCATTCCTGTATTGTATTCCTGACCATGACTATTTATTGTATAATTTTTAAATAAATCTGGGTATAACCTACGACAAAATATAATTTAAATTCTTAGGGCTTATTTTAAACTTAACATACCTAACGCTTTCGTTTATTCATAGCTCTAAATTACGTGTCCAAAGAACTTAGGTAGGTACATTCCTGTCAAATTAAGTATTTAAGTCTAATTTTATTTATTTTATACCTACATAATATTTTTCTTTAAACCTATAAGTTTCTACATACTTATCTACATACCAATGTTGAAAATAACAGCGTAGGTAGTTACAACAACAAACACAACTTCCCTGGCTGACTAACTTAAAACTTTTAGGTATTTTATAGGCTAGTCCAAGTATGTGTACCTACCTACATATTATCCTGTTATTCTGATTAGGTTGATAATGAGATTTGTTTACCTCTGAAGTTTCCAACCATGAATTTCAGCGCTTGTCTAATTTAAATGATTACTAAGATAATCAAATACCATGAAGGTATCAACTTTAGGTAGATTATCGGATTGCGCTTGCTCAAAACCGATATCTACCTTATTTCTAATACTCATTTGTTATATTAAAATAACAACCTTCTAATAAAAACCAAATCAAATCACTTGGTGACGTTACGCTCCGTGTCGGACGAGTATCGCGAACAGAAACGCGGGGCGCGCAGTGGTTTGGCGGCTAGCGCTGGGCCATTGTGACGTCATCGCTTCCGTTCGCGCGGTCAGTGAATCTCGTTCGGTATTTTGCCCATAACTTAGTCAGTTTTGGCCGTAGAAAAAAAAATTTTGCATTTTATGTTTTAGTTTCTCAAGGCCTATAAAACTGCATTCATAGAAAAAACTGTGACGGGTCCCCATTGTTGAAAAATATCGGATTCGCGTCAGAGGGCCTTTGTAATGTACGATTCACACCTGCCGGGTCGGCTTCAAAGCTGCGTAAGTTGCATGAACTTAACTGGTTTAGAGAAGTTTCAATTTCCTCCAGCAAGTTTTAAAATGCGCTCCGACGCGCTTCGTCACGCGCCGGCAGGTGTGAATCGTAGGTAGGTTCATAAGGCTTAGGCTACAGAAGGCCGCGACGCGACGTGCAACACTTGAGCGATTAACCTATTTATTATTTATTCATTCAGTTATTAACAAATCAATGAATGCTCTCGTATATGGCTACACCGTACCTACATCAAATATTTTGGTTCAAAATCGTTTCGTTCTTCCAGTAGTAGGCTGCGATTGGCAATGCGAAAGCCATTCTTTTTCCTCGCCTTTTAAACAGTTGTACTAAGTAGGTAGACCCCGCTAGGTACCTATTAAGAAAATTGCTGTACCAAAAATGTCCACTGTGTAATGGACGTTAAACCGATCAAAATGATCCCTAGATTCCGCACGCGGGTCGAATTTTTCTTCAGAAAAAAACAATATTTTTTGTCTGCTTGTTTTTTCAATTTATGTGCGCAATGGCAGCGCACCTCTGATGGACGTACCTCCGACAACTCCCTAGAGAAAAAAACCTCTAGACACCTACCGAGCTTGGGGATTAAAGTTGTAAAGCTTTTATTTGTTTTCATGATACTTCCGCTACAACTTGATGATGTAAAGCACGGGCTAATATACAAGTCACTTTAAAATTAACGTTTTTGAAAAGGCATTTATTTTCTTTCGAATGACAATATAAGGTAGGTACAGTCCGCGGCACTAAAATGTATACAAATCTAAACTTTTAAAACGATGCTTTAGTATTCCAGTAAATATTTACATAGCAAATTCGCAAAAGTTATGTTGATTCACCAATAGATTTCATGATTTTTGAGTTCTTGTTGCGTAAGATTCTTTTGTAATGCTGCTATGCTATTTTGAAAGTTACAAACTGTATACATTCTAGTGCAGCTGACTGTACCTCTATGTAAATAATAAAGATTAACTTATATATAATTGGTCTCTTTTATTTATTTATGTATAAGTATCACCACTTTAGCCGGTAAATACGTAACTAGTAACTACTTATTATTGAGCAAGACAAGAGTGCAAATTAGTTAATAGAACCTACTAGGTACTATCCTCCTTGTATATGTTAATATAGATCTGTAGTCTCTAGGTAAATAACGCATTTTCTTAAGGTATATATCTTCTCTACCGGTCTAGTCCTTTAAAACTTAAAAAAGGTAACTCTAATACCCTGTAAGATGAGTTTTATTTGAGCGTACCAGTTATCTACTAAGATCCACTTATGTTTTACAAGTTTATGTAGGTAGGTAGGTGGTAGGTAAGCGTAGGGAGGTGTAGTGTACTGCCTCAATACTTGTACCTACTTTACAATAACAATCAATAAGTAACAAAAAAATCAAAAGATAATTGTGTACCTATTAATTAAGAACCTAACCACCGCGGCCGCCAGTTTCGTTTATAACATTGAACTGATAAATTCAAATTATCATATTTCGATTGTGAAACTGACACGACAGCCGTTACAGCTCAGTTTGTAGTAGCCTTATCTTCTGTGCTGTAGGTGGTGGGTTTGATCCCCACGGAGAACAAACATTTGTGTGATGAACGAACATAGATGTTTGTTATATTGTATTCTATGTACCAATGTATTAACAAAGAAAAAAGCATGCAAGTATTTTATCAGCTATCTGGTTCGCATAGTACAAGCTATGCTTAGCTTGGGGCAGGATGATGCTGTGTCTTTGCTGTGTTCAGCATTATTATAATTCACAACTGCACACAGTCAGCCACAAAGTCTTGAATAACTTCCGAACCAACTCATAGTCACTGGCTAATTTACTAACCTAAATAAGACTTGCCTTGGCTTATATTGTTTCAAGTTCAAGTGTTTCAAGGCACAGTTACGATTTATCTGCGATAGTGGGAAGAAAGTGTCATAAAAACCGGTTAAGTGTGAGCCGGACTCGCGCACGAATGGTTCCGTAAAATTAATCGTAATAAAAACGGCAAAGAAATCACGTTTGTTGTACAAGAGCCTCCTTAAGTATTTATTTTATTCAATTTTTTTAGTATTTGTTGTTATAGCGGCAACAGAAATACATCATCTGTGAAAATTTCAACTTTCTAGCTCACGGTTCATAAGATACAGCTGGTGACAGAAGGACAGACAGACAGCGGAGTCTTAGTAACAGGGTCCCGTTTTACCCTTTGGGTACGGAACCCTAAAAATGGACTGTTAATCAACTTCTGTTGCTGACTGCACATGTTATTAAAGAAATAATTTACTTAAGTACTATTGAAAGATATAAGTGGACCTTCAATTAGTTAAAGTAGGTAGGTAATATCTCTTTTCACGTTCTTATCTCTATTATTATTTTATGTACAGATAACAACATTTGTATAAGAATATATAGATTCCTTACATATTTAGCATAGAAATAGGTATGCCTATTTACATATTTCTGAATAGATATCACTTTAAATAATGAGATCTTTTCTCACAGCGCAAGTAACATGATTAATAGACTATGATAATAAAGATATAATTGTACACTTTAGTAGTTTAGGTATGTACTTTGAATACCACGATGCGTAGGTGACTATAAATATAACAACCAAATAAATAACTCTCTGAATAACATTTTCGTATACACCCCTAGTTGCAACAAACACAGTCTTTGATTGAATGAATTAACTAGGAAATAAAACGTCTTACATGGCACCTTGGCGTTGATATCACAACACATGATCCTGTGGGAATAGGGAACTTACAGCACCGGATAATTGTCCCCTGCCTCAAGCGCTTTTTTCAAAGACGCAGGGATCTCGGGCACCCTATATATGGGATCCGAGAAGGGAGGCAAGACTAGCGCATCCACAGATTTCTCGTAACTCGTGTAGGCAAGATACAGCTGGGAAACACTGTTGATTTCATCCTCAGACATAGCGACGACGTCAGCGCGGAGTTGCTTTCTCAAGTCCGCGGTGATGGACTCCCCGCACTTAGCGCAGACCTCCTCGAGCGGTTTGATGCGCTTCTTTGGCACATGTTTGCAGAGCAGCGGCTCAATGAACTTATATTTCTTCGACTTCATTGTGGTGCGACGACGTTCCTTATCGGAGATGACAACAACGAGCCGCTTCGCCGCCCGCGAGACAACCTCCCCGCCGCTGCTCATGAGAGCCTCGCACAGCTCCTTGGATGGGTTCTTGAAGTCGTAGTAGATGCAGCGCGACTCCGAGTTGATCACTGTGTTGTTCTCGATGTGTAGTCTGTAACGCAGTCTGATCTTCTTCGGCTTCTTCGTGTATTTCAAGTACACGTGGATCGGAATATTGATAGACGCGCAACCCGACTCTTGAACCTCGTAAGGCGGCTCTTGAAGAACTGCGAAGTTAAAAAAATCCGAATTATTGCACAAATTAAGGTAGGTGTATAAATAGAGCAATGCTATATGATAATGGTAGGTAAGCCTGGGTGAGCGTCGCAGTTCGAAGTTGACTGAGGGCTATCGGAACGGTAGATAATGATAATGAGAGTTTAAACAGGGAGTCATTAGTAATCACTAAGACTCCGCTGTCTGTCTGTCTGTATGTCTGTCACCAGGCTGTATCTCATGAACCGAGAGTTGAAATTTTCACAGATGATGTACTTCTGTTTCTATTGATGTGTTTCTGCCGCTATAACAACAAATACTAAAAAAACAGAATAAAATAAATATTTAAGGGGACTCTCATGCAACAAACGTGTTTTTTTTACCGTTTTTACTATAGATAATGGTACGGAATTCTTCGTGCGCGAGTCCGACTCGCACTTGACTGGTTTTTTTTTTACCTAATGGTAAGGTTTTAATGCGGTAAGTAATGTGGGTAGACGTAAGTAGGTAGGTAGGTACATATTTGAATGGTAGGTAGGTACCTACTTTTTAGTGGTAAGTAAGCAGCTCTAAGCACAAAAAAGTGCCTAACCTACTGATGACTAATACCTACTTAGCTTAGCCTAGATATTCGGCATGTAATAGAAGGTAGGTAAGTTAATTCCATACAGCCAATTAATAATAATAATAATAATGATGATGGACAATCCACACAGCATCATCTAGCCCCAAGCTAAGCAGAGCTTGTGTTATGGGTACCAGATGACTGATATACAATACATTACATATATAGATATTTTTATTATACATAGAAAATACCCAGAGCACTCGGAATAAATATTTGCAGATCGTACAAACATTTATCCCAAGGCGGGAATCGAACCCGCAACCTTCTGCGTCGCAGGCGGACAATCGCCCGCCGCGCCACATCGGTCGTCAACACAACAATTGCAACAATAAAATTGCTTGAAAATCTAAAGAAAAATAACCAGGAGCAATTCCCAGTTTTTTTGTTATAAAATCAGTCTTAGAACCTTGTATCTCTTCTCTTAGCCGGCTGTTAGTAGGTACTATCTCGAGTATGTACCTATATGCTCTGTACTTCTCTACCTATAGCACTGCGTCAAAGGCTGTGGTAAAGGGCCACTTTATTGGGTACCTAGCTACATTGATATAAATGTACATACTACCACAGATACTACGTACCTACTTGTCCTTATATGAGTACAAAGTACACCAGCTGTTGGAAAACTCGAGGAAAGAGAAACATACCTCGTTTAGGATAAACGAAGGCAGAAGGCGGTCGCAGGTAGAAGACCACCTTGTGCACGAATGCGCTGATGTCTCGACCGCTGACCCCACGGACCCATACGCGCCAGTCTAATGCCAGGGCGCGTCCATATGCAGAGTGCCGAGGTTCGCAAGCGTGGCCCACTTCTAGCCACAGGCGTACGCACATCTGGAAATACAATAGGTTTGTGTTAGAATAGAATAGAATAATAGTTTATTTGCAACACACGAAAACATAAAAAAAAACAAACAGCCATTAACAAAAGTGTTACAAATTGGAACCTAACTCAGCATGATGCGGGTTGGCAACAACCCACGCTGGTCTTCCGTTAGGGCCGGTTTAGTTGAGCGGACATGATACAGAATACATACAAATTGCGATAGATACCAAATATACCAAAAGAATTATGAGCTTAATCTTAATGCATTTTTTTTATGAGAACCTTATTTATTGCTTGTAATAGAAACGCCCACATTTAACCAAGATTACTGTGCATGCTGTGTTTACCTGTAATTGGTTTCTCATGTAGCTGTAATGATGTAATTGGTTAATCATGTGTAAACTGTTGGCAAACCTAATAAATAAAATAAAAATAAAAAATAAAAATAAAATGAGCTAAAACAGTAAAAAGTTATTAAATTTAAAAATTAAAAGTTAAAAAACTAAAGAAATAAATCTAAACTATAAAAAAAAAGAAGGTAAGTTAGGCGTTGTTCAAGTCTTGAAGCAGCAACGACCATGAGTCTTCCTCCTTCACACAAGTGCAACGTCTAATAACTATGGAGAACTATGTATGCGTGTTAGGTAAACCTATACCTAGTTAGATAGTGCTTCTCCAAATAAACCCTACTTATATAAATTAGTTTATTGTAACCAAAATATATGTAGAGGTGTAGGTAAGGGTAAGGTAGAAACCCAACTAACTGCTATATTCATTACGTACAATCCACGAAAAACGTGAAATTCAAATTTTGAGACGACTGTACCGATGACCTTGAGGCGAGCGAGCCAAGAAGCGACGCGGTGGCAGAGCGACGCAGGGGAAACCATTCTATGTAGCCTATGGTGTAGGTACCTAATAATATAGTAAGTAATGGTATTTTCTAATTAAATTCTTGACTCTATTTTAGTATAATAACTTTCTAAGCATGATAATAAGAAAGTAATTTGTCGGAAAATGTAATTGGATTAGTTTTTCAAGCGTAGAAAAAAAATCGACATGTTCTAGGTAGGTAGATAGATGTGATGTGGGAGTAGGTACGTGTACCTAACCCTTATGAAGTTGATTAACTGATTACATACCTTGGTTCGACTAAATATTCCAAACAAAGTTCAAACAATTTTTAACACGACACAGTTGATGTTCGGTCAATAGTTGACCGAATCAGTAGGTCTTTGCTGCATGACTAGCAATAAAAATTAATTCATATTTCAATAATTTAGCTTAGCAAGCACCTTTGCGATCACCCACCGTTTTATTAGCATCAGCTACCTAAGTTACCAATAAAACAAGCTGCATGCTATAGTTTTATGTTTATTTTAATACAACGACAATAGTAAAATAATTGACTGAGCGAGCGAAGCGAGCCAAGCGCCTCTGCTTCAAATTTTCCTGTCAGTTTGTTGGTGCTGTACCAAACCTATAGGTCGTATCTTATGACCGATCTGGACAAAACATCGTAGGTACAGGATTGACTTTCTAGTTTTTTTTGTTGTTGGAAATTTTTGATTAGAGGGGTACTTCCTCCAAAAAGAGGCAAAAGGGGGGCTACTAAATATCTCCGCCTTATGAAATCCGATCGATTTCGATGGGTTTTTTTATTTGGTAGGTACTTTTCACCATCTTTCTGCCCTTATCTCACGTTAAGTAGGGTAAGTTAAGTTTTCTTATTCCATTCTCTTCTATCAGTCGTCATTTCAGCGTTCACTCCTTTTTTGCTCATATTATCTTTTACACAATCCATTCATCTTTTCATTGGTCTACCACTACCTACTTTATAACCATTCACGTCTATACCTAACAGCCTTCGCATGACATGGCCATACCACGCTAACCTACTCCTTAACTTGTCTGTCACAGGCGCTACTTTCAAACTTCCTGAACCAAAACAGTGAGCGCAAAATAAACAGCTGTTCAAAAGTGCAATACCTTGTAGACTAAAACAGTAATTTTTACGCATTTTCGGTGCTGATTCCTTACAAAAAGTTATGCATTTGGATGTATGTTAGGAAGTGGGTATTACACGGCAAGACAATAAGCACTCGAACTGCGCACGTTACTAACGTCAAATGGAACTAAGAACCTATCAATGTAGGTAGTCCTTTTAAATAAATTGCCTTTCAATTCAATAGAAAGACTTTGCTCTAGTCTAGCAATTATCCAGTCACCAATTCGCCATCCAGTCACCAACTAAATAGACAGTAGGTTGTTTTTTGTTCTTTGGAGACCTTCAGTCTTAAAATAAGATATAGGAAGTAAGATAATATGTTAAGTAGTACCATTTATTTATAGTTTAGATTAGAATGGCTATCTTTATCTACCAAGCAGATTAGTTATAGCTATTTATCATGCTGATCCAGAGCGCGAAGTAATTGAAGATTTTGGTGACAATTTGGGCGATTTGGCTTTGTACAGGTACATAACATATAACTATGATCGAGCATAACTTTCGAAGTCTTTGTCCGATCTGAATGAAATTTGTTAGGTCTTAACGTTATTTTTATAAATGGACTGGTTCTTATGCATAAAAATGAAATCGGACAAGATGTTGTACAGATTTTTAAAAAGATATTAAAAAGTGCAAAAGCCTTATTCGTTTTTAATTTACAAAAATAAAATGGGGTGCCAAATGAAAGGGTTTAGTACACATTCTTTTACTTTGAATGTAAGTTGATATAGTTTCTGAGAAACATACGAGAGTACCTACGTAAAGCAAGATCGCGCCAAACCACAGAGATATTCGATCGCTTAGCTCTCTCGATTAATAATGATTGAAAACATAAAAACGAGGACATTAAAGTAACCCAATTAAGTAGTACCTGTAATGTTGTCAGCGTAGTTTTAAAATTTTTTTGAATCTGAGTACAGTACAAGTATAATAAGTTTTAAACTGTTAGGGCAATGTAAAAGGAAATAAATAAATAAATAAATAATAAATAAATAATACAGGTATAATTTACGTAAAACCTAATCCGGATATTGTACGCAATAAAGCTAATCCGTATTTATAGATATATTTACTATTATACTATAGGTACTGTGCACTGTAGGTATGGGCGTGGTATAGTATGGGTACCTTGATACGTGCCGGTTACCAATCGCGAAAAAAAACAAGTTATCGACCATTACATCACAAGTTGCTGCTGGCGCCGCGGCCTTGGCCATGGAGCCTTATAGGCAATGACAGGTGAGGTGCCTTAAAACACACAGGACGTTTGAAAACAGCTTCTTGAACTAAAAGTAATACTCGCTACCTTAGGTAAATCCAGAAGATATTTAAGAAAGAACCTAACAGTTCAGTTAGTAGTTACTATGCCTTCTGTGCTAGTGGGTTTGATCCCCACCGTGAACAAACTTTTGTGTGATGAACATAAAATAAATATTTGTCCTCTGTCTGGATGTTACACTTGTATTATATTCTAAGTACCTACAAAAAAAACGTGCATAAGTATTCTATTAGTCATCTGGTTTACAAGTGATGTTCTAAGTGATTCTTAAGGTTCTAATGAATTGACTTTTATGATGATTTCAATCAAAGTTCTTTCTGCACGAGATATCGAATCCGAACAAAATTTTGTAGGAGTGGAGATCTTAGTGAACGGCTCGTCCGAGGAGGCACTACCACCATGTCTATTTCTGCCGCCATGCACTGTTTGTGTTTCGGTTCGAAGGGTGTGGGTACCGGTAAAATGGCATGCACATGAGGCTTAATAAAACTTGCACTCCTCAGGTTGATGTATGAATGTGAACTGCAATGCTTTGTTTTGCAATGAGCATCAGGTGTGCCCTGGTGTGCCATTTGTTTTTTCTTTCAGCATGTTGTACAAAATAAAATCTAAATACCTATCGTATATGTATTATATGACTATCCTGGGTAGGTACCATTACTTCTACTTACATCTGAAATAATAAGAAGCGGAATCTTGAAAAAAAAAGCTGAACTTTTAACTGGTTTACATTCACAGAGTACTTATTCTACATAGGAAATTCACTTTGGACGAATATGTTTTTGTACCTACACCCTTAGATCATGTAAATGATCTAAGCCTACACCGACATAGTATATAAAAATTACTTTGTGACCGACATCCACGATGTCAAACTTTTCTTCTTTTTGACTTTTGTCATGGGAAGAACATGCAAAAAAAGATAAGTTAAGCAACGAAAAGGTTGAGTGCTTCTTTTTCATCTATATAAAAACCTTCTTTTTTGTATTTTTTGATTGAAAAAACCTTTTCTCTAGTAAAGTTTTTTTAAATATTAAAATAAAGAAAATTACTTACTATTTAGGTTTCTAATAATTGGCTAATTATTATTAATCTTGAGGGCTAAAACTCGAGTGTAATATTAATGGCAAAAACAAGTTAGATTATCAACGTTGGCTGTTATTCTTGCAGGCATAGGTAGGTAGGCATTTGTATTTGCTACGGTGATTGGTCACAGAGGTGTAGTAGTTGTAAGCAGTTACTTAGTAGGTACATAGGGATGTAAAACAAATCTAGTATAACTAAAGCATAAATTAAATAAAAGAGCAGAATATAATAAATATTGTCAGACATTTTGCACAACTTCAAGCTAAGAAAAACTTAGTTAATATAGGTAGGTAAGTAAGTAGTATACTTACTTACTCATTTTGTAAAGTACGTTCAGGTGTACTTACAATAGAATGACCTTCTATTATTGTGAAATATGGTGTATTGGTTAACACAGTGATATGATACCACGTAGTTAACTTACTGACTGGAAAATAATAACATAACCATAATTTATTTTTGGTGATTGTTAAGTATTTCTTTATAGTTATAAATTAGTGTAACTGATGATTACCCATGCTAATTTAATAAATACATAAATAATAACCAACTTACACGCAAGGTAACCTGTATTATGTAGTTCCTAGGTGCAGCCTAGCCTACCTCACCTAGGTAGGCTAGGCTGAGTAGAGTAAATTGGTACACCTATTCACCTCCCGTTAGGTACAGGTAGGTAGGTACCTACTTTGTTTTATTCGTTTCAATTTCCTGTAATAATAAGTTATGTACAAATATGTGAGCCAAGCCTGATATAAACGAGGAAGATAGCTTGGAGTTGGAACCAGTTTCAATATTCGATAGGTATTTGACTTAACTTGTCCGGCAGTGGTCACACTGGTTTTGGAGTTATTGCTGGCAGTACACGCGATTTAAATATTACCAAAACAAAAAGGACTTGGCAAAAGAGCTATTAAATAAGTAAGCATACAGATTCAAAGCAATATTACCTGCTTAAGTATAAAAAAGTATATACCTAGGTACCTACTCGTAGTAAGACTGTGGGTTAGGTAGACACTAATACCTACTATATTATAATATGTTTATATGTACTAGATACCTACCTATTGCTGACGACGACGTGAAGCTCCACCTACGCTTTATGTCGCTGGTGTTTACCTAGTTAAGTTTACGTAGGTAGGTAGGTACCTATCACCTGGATTGTGTTAAAATATGTTTATATACCTAAGTGTTCCCTGAATTTAGAAATTCATCCGCGTATAACGTTTCGGCAAAGCCCTCTTTTCCCCTCTCTATTCTTCCTTTTTGGATTTTTTTCGTACCTAACATCTTGTGTAGAATTTGACTAACATCTTGTGCAAATTTGATTGAAATAACGAACGCTTCAGCAAATTTCTCCCCTAATTTCCCCCTCGAACTACAACAAGAGGCTCGACCGGTCAAGTACTACCATCATGCCTATATCTGCCGCCAAAACAGCTTGCAGTGTTCCGGTTTGAAGGGTGTGGGTTCCGGGGAAATTACAGGCACATGAGGCTTAACACCTGAATTCCTCAGGTTGATGGACACAGAGCAGTGCATCGTAGGGCACGTTCCAAACGAACGCGACCTAGGAGAGTCAATACTTTGTTATAGGCGATGGTTACCACTTAATTTTCCGGCATTATTATTATAATAATTTATATCAACAGGTTTTTAAGTCATTTAAACATAGATTCGGGACTCTTTTTCTGTAATCTTCGGAAACAACGAGTTTTTCATTTTTATTGTTTTCCTGGTGTTATTTTAATTTCTGGTGTGTAATTTAGTGGTATTTTATCCAACATGAGGTAATTGAGGTAATAATCAATTGAATTACAAGT
The DNA here is from genome assembly GCA_947095575.1 of Electrophaes corylata. NCBI lineage: Eukaryota > Metazoa > Arthropoda > Insecta > Lepidoptera > Geometridae > Electrophaes > Electrophaes corylata. The sequence continues at coordinate 8,259,921 of OX352715.1, read as the reverse complement.
GTTATACTTATGGGGCATCCTGATTTGAACGAAAATGTTTCCCTTTGGTTTTGAAGAAAAACGCCATCTTTATCTTCAAAACCGATGACGGCTGACTTTACTTTTTTTACCGACTCGACTTGACTAAAAAGAATTTATTCAACCCACTTGACATTGGCAAAATTGGCCGCAAGACGGACAGATGCCACTAAAAAAAAAAGAATGTAGATTCATAAGGGGGTTCAAAAAAGAATGGTTTCCCCTGCGTCGCTCTGCCACCGCGTCGCTTCTTGGCTCGCTCGCCTCAAGGTCATCGGTACAGTCGTCTCAAAATTTCAATTTCACGTTTTCCGTGGATTGTACGTAGACAATATTTAGATAGTATCTAGCCTATACATGTAAGAACTAGTAAAAATATTTTATGTTCTTTTGTAATGTTAGATTGTAATAAATAGCTGTATTTACTGTGATTTTATTCGACAAATAAATGGTTTAAAACGATTAAGTATTTTGATTTTGAAGGCTGAGTGTACTTTTGCTATTAGCGACGCCGAGGCAATAATTAGCATAATTTTAAATTAGCATAACAATAGTTATTCATGAGCGACGCGGTGGCGGAGCGACGCAGGGGAAACCATTCGTTCAAAAATATTCATCATAGCGTGCGTAGCTAATGTATTTAGAGGTTATGCTTTATTTTCCTTATTTACTGCTAGTTATTCAAAACGAAGCAAGTAAGACGAATAACTAAAATGTGAACACGATAACCTTACAAGTAGGTATTTAACCTACCTACCTAGGAAGATTGGGTAACTAAATACTTATTTATCTACTTGATAATGATAAGGTAGGTATATTTACATGGTCTCGCTAGCAGAAAACGCCCGCGACTTTGTCCGCGTGAAGTTATTTTCATACAGACTTCAATCCTGATGCTGTGTGTATTGTCCAGCATTATATATAAAAAAATCCCCGCTGTACCCGTTTAGCGGCTGAATTTCAGGAATTCCTTTATTATAAAAACGCACCAAGAAGAATATTACCTACATATCAAGAATTTCAATTCTCTACGACCATGGTGTATGTTGTACATTATAGTCAGTCAGGACAATTCAGTCAGGACTTATAATTGGTATAATTTTATTCATAATGGGCACCGAGCACCGGTGGTCTAGAGGGTGGGAGTGACCCCGCCTTCTGATCCTAAGATCGTGGGTTCAACTACTTTCGGTGGTGCACCAATGGATTTTTCCGATCGGGGATATCTACCGTGCTTGGGGATTAAATTGATGCAATTTTTTTTTTCCGAATGCTCCTTTTTCTAGTACCTAAGTCTGTTACCTACCATCTCTTTTTGTTGACATGAAAATTACAGTGACAAGATATAAGTGTCATAGATAAAGTGTCGGGGATTATATTTATGACACTATGTTTCAATTGACACTCTGTATTGACCTGTATTTAAGTACCTAGGTAGGTACATCATTCCTTTTAAATAGTAGGTAGTACCTACCTACCTATAGTATTTACCTAGGTAGTATCTAATTAGGTAGGTATAGGTACCTACCTACCTAGATACCTAATAGATTAGGTGAATACTTACCAGGTATGTACCTATCTAGCTCTACGTATAGGTACCTACTTGCCAGTTTAATGATAAGCGAAGCAGGTAGGTAGGTAGGTATGTAAGGTAACGAGATAACAATAAGCCGAAAACCCACACGTTGCCTATGCTACGCCACGTATGTAATGTAATGTAGGTAGGTACCTACCTACCTTTTTGTTTTTCTTGTAGGTATACATATATAATACACGCATGTCAGCTGGGTAGAACTACCTACTCAACTATTGGTTGGTAGGTACACAAATTTTATATTGAACTAGCGGCTCGTCCCGGCTTCGCACGGGTTTTTTTTAGTAAGGATCCCACATTATTTTGACAATATACCTACTGTTCTAAGTATGTCACCCGGAGATAGCTTGTGTAGCTTCCAAACGATGAAATAATTTTTCAAATCGGCCCAGTACTTTCGGAGCCTATTCAATGCAAGCAAACAAACAATCAAATATTTCCTCTTCATAATATTATATATATAGTATAGAAGTACCTATATAGATAATTAAAGAAGAAAATTTAATGCCTATACCTACGGTGAGTAGGTATATACCGTATGTAGGTAGGTCAGAAAACATGTCAGAAAAAGTCGGACGCGCGTCGGAGCGCCTTCACCAAACGTCGTCAATTATGATATATGTAGGTACTTACCTACCTACTAATTTAATACAGTTAATGCAGAAATTTTACGGATCAGGATCAGAATGTAAGAACTTCGCGCTGTAACTATTCGTCCGATCGCTTTAAAATGAGTTCAGACTGAAAGTTTTTTAGGACTAGGACAGTATCTGGATACCTACCTGCCTACATTAATTAATGACCACTAGCGGCTCGTCCCGGCTTCGCACGGGCTTCAGTAAGGATCTCTAATTTTTTTGAAGATAAAGTATAACTTATGTCACCCGGGGATAGTGTAGCTTCCCAAAGGTGAAAGAATTTTTCAAATCGGTTTTGTAGTTTCGGAGCCTATTCAATGCAAACAAACAAACAATGAAATCTTTCCTCTTCATAATATTAGTATAGATACACGTCTACTATTCGGTAGTCGCATTACTTGGTAAAAAAACAACCAATTATCGCCTTTAATAACAAACAATACAGTTCACAACCGCTTGCGCAGTTCAGAAACATCGCGATTGTCTGAAAAAAAATATAGGTAGGTACCTACTCACTCACCGACTTATCATGATGTAACAGGGGGCCTTCAGTCATTTTCCAATATGTGATAGAACCGCCGCTGTTGTCCGTGCGGCGGCTGACATATTCTGCAACAACAACAACAAGCCGAGGTCATTTGAGCAGAGTTTACTTAGTTGTTGAATGGACATGTTTGGTGCGAACTGCATTTTCTCACTTGTAATGCGTTGTAGGTGAACACAAAAGCATGAAGGCGGAGTATGCTACTAAGACGGGGCCTGTTTATTATCAGGCATATTTACTACAATCGCCCGGTGATATTTATTTGTAACTACGCGGTAACGCGGGCTGGACGACTATCGGTCGGCCGCACATACGAGCACGGCGGACGGCGGCGCTGCGGCGTGGCGCACTAATAACTGACTGACTGAAATGACTGACGCTGACGCGACGCATGACGTGCGTGATGTGACATCAGCCAAGCTTGAGTTTGCTTCTCTCCCCCCACACCTGCTCGAGACGCATGCCGGCTGATCAGTTTCCTTGACGACGATCACGTTCTGTTTCACTGAGCAACGTTAAATAACTCTGCAGTTATCAAACAATTATTTTCACCTTATAAATATACTAATGGAGCACTGGCGGTCTAGTAAAAGCGGTAGTTGTAACGAGCTCGCCTTCTGGTCCTAATGTTGGAAACCAATCGTTGAACATTTTTAAGAGCAAAAATTATGAGCTCAATGTCAGTCAGTGCTCTCAAAGATAGAAAGGTATTCGATTTAGTGATAGAATCATAAATAAGGAAACCCGTAGAAGAACAGAGGTAGGGCAAAAGACAGACATATAGCTCGTAGAACCGACGACACCGCAGGGTATCAAAAGCTCTTGAATGGCGACCACGAACCGGAAAACGAAGCGAGGGCACCCTTCCACCCGATGGACCGACGACATTAGGATCGCGTGAAGTTGGTGGATGGAAAGGGCACAAGATTGTTCCTCCTGGAAACGTATAAAAGAGTCCTATATCTCGGAGAAAAAACCAGACGCTTAGAAATGCACTGGTAGGTACAAGCACAGTCATTGCGCACATATATTTTTCGAGCAGGAAAATACATCGGTGCACGACCGGATTCGAATCCCATGACCTTAGGATGAGAAGGCGGAGTCCCTCCTCGACTAATCAATCAGTAAGGATGGTTAGACATAGACATACATTTATTTGCTACAAAAACACACATACAAAACAGATCAAAAAGTGAAGACAAGATAAAAGGATGCATGTTGATGGAACAAGCAGATGGCCCACCTGATATTAAGTGGTTACCATCACCTATAACAAAGCATTGCCTCGTAGGTCACGCTCGTTAGGAACGTCACCTACGATGCACTACTCAGCGTCCACCAACCTGAGGCATACTGGCGTTTAAGTCTCATGTGCCTGTAATTTCACCGGCACCCACACCCTTAAAACCGGAACACAGCAATGCGAGCATCACTGCTTGGTGGTAGAAGTAGCTATGGTGGTACTACTTCACCGGACAAGCTCTTTCACAAAGAGTTCTACTACTACTAAAACTACTGTATTTGCCATGCGTATATTTTTTCTCACCCAATGGGCCACCAACATTGCCAGGATCGTGGGAAGTCAGTAGATGGAGATAGCTCAATGAATTAAGGGGCCTATGTGTAGCAGTGGACTTGTTCAGACTGATGATGATGATAATTCTTCTTTGAATTGTTTACTTCTGGATTTTGAAAACAAAGTACGTCATTTTTTAATTATACTGTTATCTAATCTACGGCCATAATTATAACACTTCTTTTGCGCTATTAGGGGCAAATGATAATCAATCAATCAAGTTTGTAATTAATGAGTTATGTAGGTAGGTTAGGTTCCGCTGTACCCGTTTAGGGGTTGAATTTAGGGAACTTTCTTAGAAGTTGACGACCGATGTGGCGCGGCGGGCAAATGTCCGCTTACGACGCAAGAGGTTGCGGGTTCGATTCTTGCCTTAGGATAAATGTTTGTACGATCTGCAAATATTTATTCCAGGTGTTCTGGGTGTTTTCTATGTATAATAAAAAATATCTATATATGTAATGTATTGTATTAAGTATATCAGTCATCTAGTACCCATAACACAAGCTCTGCTTAGCTTGGGGCTAGATGATGCTGTGTGAACTGTCCAGCATTATTATTTTTAAGTATCCTAAAAAATTACAAGTCTCTGCGACCAGTGACTTAAACTGTGCGTTGTCTATATGTCAGTCAGTCAGTCGGTCAGGACAAAGATTCTTATAATTGGTATAGATAGATAGATAGATTTCATGAAAGTTGCCTCATAATTTCAGTATGTAGGTGTGTGCATACCTATTTTATGCAATGGTACAAGACAACCCGGCCAAAATTAAATGTTCTATGTTCTTAATTTCATACAAAAGACCTCAACGCGCTGTATTTGATGTCGTCGTTCTCTTCCAGATAGGGATAGCACTTCCCCAAACGAACTCTTTCACAAACAGCTCTACCACACATGAAATAACACAACCTCTTCTATATTTAGCTGTATCGTATACTAGTGCAACCACGCGACTTTATACCAACTTCAGGCCCCGTGCTGCACCGTTAAGTTTTAAGAAATTCCTTTCAGTACTTTCCCCTAAACACGCGCCAAGAATAACTGACTGACTTTTTGATAAGTGTAGGTTTTAGACCATTCATAGTATTTTTAAATTTGCCCTTGAGTCAGTGACTGTTTAGACGTGAATTAAAGATCAAAATATTGACTTTAAATTACGTGGGTACACGTAGGTACAGAAGTAAGAGGTTACTTCAATACCATGGCCCGTTGCGTGACGTACTGATCAACGGAGTAGATATATGTGTTTTATTCCAACACATTTCGGCAACGATAGATTGGGTTTGGTTGAAACTCGAAAAATACATGGTTAGGTAGGTAGGTACTCAAACAATAACAAAAAGGCTAATTTACCTTATTAGATTCGATTCGATTCATGACCAAAATAGAATGTATTTTGAGAATTCTGAATACTTACAGCGTAGCAGTACTTACTGTTATTAATTATTTTTATGCCGTGGTAGATATTGCATAGTTTTTTATATAAATCATTGATTGAGTTTTATTCATTACTAGCTGACCGCTCGTCACTTCGCTTCACCCTCGTCGTTACTGTAGTTCTTCATACAAACTTCATCCCCCTTTTTACACCCTTTTTAGGGATGACAGCTCAATGAAACCAATTCTGTCTTGAATTAGACAATAAGCTAACTGATTCTAGAAATCGCTTAGCATTAACACGTAGTTCTGATCTGTGTACAAAAAAAGTACAAACATACCAAAAAAAAAGTGTATATAGCCTTTATTACAAGGTTTAGAGAAATATCTTTAATGCACAGACTTTTCAACCTCAACAGTTTTATTATACAGAAGTTATATTATATATTATAGAAGACAGATAGATTATGCTCTACCACAAATAACTTAGGATTATTTTTATGTACTCAATACATTCACAAAAACGCCAACCTCTTATTTTAAAAGTTATGTATAGTAGCTATAAGTCTAGTACTTATCTGTGAATAAATGTTTAATGGTGTATTGAAAATGGAATCTTCTCGCAAAGCCTTAAGACCAGTGATGGCTTTTGGAGCTGAGACGTGGTCGCTAACTTTTGGCCTCGTTCATAAGCTCAAAGTAGCACAATGGGCTATGGAGAGCTATGCTAGTAATTTACTACTAGATATAATCAGAAATTAGGGAATCTGTAGAAGAACCGAGGTCACCGATATAGCTCTTCACAAAATCAGCAAGTTTATGTCCAGCAATGGACATCAACTTCCTGATTCTGGCTTTCTACTGACTGATGATGATGATTAAAATTAGAATATTGGAGTCAATTGTGAGTTCCGGTTATTTTATTCAAAGTACGAACCCCTAAAAAGATCGGATTTGAGATTATAATATCCTTAGAATATAGGTATTTTGGTGGAATAAACGGTTTCCGAAGAATATCACTTAGTCTTGTTAAGATAATAATTTACCTTGATAGGAATCTGGCAGGCAGATCGATAAATGTATGTAATTTTGGAAATATAGTTGGAATTGTGTATGACTGTCTGTTTGATTTAATCGTTTCTGATTCTATCTCGTAGTGAAACTCCTAGCTCATACATAGCTTTTTAAGTCTGTTAATTTTTTTAGTTTGTTTATTGTTTTCTATGAATCAATGGATTCCTTCGCACATCGGTGCTCGAGGCAACAAGGAGGCTAAAACAGTAGGCGTTCAAACATACGTAATTACGTACGTACATAACGTATTGTGTAAATATAAATATAACATTTTTAATAAATGGAATGAACATATTGTAAATAGTTCAGAGTCCCAATGAATTTGGTAATTCTGACATATTCAATGGTTTATGAAATAACTCATAACAGACGTAACTTACTATTACTGCTATTACTAACCATATGACGGCTAATAGGCATTGTTAAAAAAATCGACTACCGCGGTAACCGCCACTACATACAAACATACTCAAATGTACAGTAACCACACGTGACGAAGTCGCGGGTAACAGCTAGGTAACCACCTATGGAAGAGCTCATTAGTGTTGTTTTTGGTAATCTTAAAATCAGTATGAAATTATCTGGTAGATATCACCGATGAAATAATTCCCCAGCCCTAGGTATAAATAATGTGCAACCTATTATCGAGCTATTAGTTGGAGCAGTTTTCAAAAGAAAAGACAGAAATGAAAGGTAAGAAACTAATTTGGGTAACCTATTTAATAAATTAATTAAAACAACTACAATCCACAGTACCTAGTAACCTAGGTATATTATGTAAAAAAATATTTTGAGGATGGGTGACAACTTTGCTTTTGTAGTACTTATTTTTCATGATACCGATAAAAAATAACTTCCCAATATAAATACACAGGCACAGTAGATAGCCCCCACATCACATATTAAGTACAAGTACTGATTAAGATTAAGTTGCCGATATAAGTAGAGATAGGTGATTTAAATTCGGTTTTCTGCCTATAGTAAGGACCTGCCTGCAGTTAGAAAACCGAGTTATTTTATAATGTGTTAGATGTTATTAAATCAACAAAGAAAAAAAAAGAAATAAGTATAATATATTGTAAGATGTCATAAGCTTACTTAGTATTTTATTGGCCTTAGTAGGAGTGTTGGAAAAAAGTCTAGGTACGGAGAAACATAGTCTAACCCGCGGACGAAGTCGTATAAAAGTAAATTGATAAATTGAATAAAATGGTTTTGTTCCAGGTCTCGTACTACTGCTCTGTGCAGTTACTCTAACGCAGGCTGATCGGCCCCAGCTCTCCCTCACTGGAAGGGTCTGTGACTGCAATTCAGAAGAAGTCAAGGCCGCTTGTGCTCGATATGAATCCGATAATTATTTGTTTGAGCACGAGAACTGTAACCAGTTTTACAAGTGTTCCAACGGCCAAGCTTATCCATACTTCTGCTCGTCAGGTCTAGTCTACGACCACTTAGCACAGATTTGCGACTTCCCTTCCAACGTCAATTGCGGGTCCAGGCCTATCGTCGATGAAAGTGAGATCGATTGCTCCAAGGAAGTGGAAGATGACAGTGATAGTAGCAGTGGTGACGGTAATGACTCTGGGTCAGGCACCGACACTGTAACTTGTAATTGCAATCCCGGCGAAGCACCTGGGCTTTGCGCTGCACCTGGCTCCGATGGAATTTTGATTGCTCACGAAAAATGTAACAAACTTTACAAGTGTGCTAACGGCGTACCTGTAGCTCTGAAATGCCCGGGAAATCTTTTATACAACCCTTACACTCAACAGTGCGACTGGCCTAATAAGGTTGAATGCGGAGACAGGATCATTGTTGATGATATCGACAATGGTGGTTCTGAAAATGGTGGTTCTGATAGTGGCACTGACGGTAATGGTGATGGAGATAATGGAAACACTTGCAACTGTAACCCAGAAGAAGCCCCGGCAATCTGTGCGGGTGATAACTCTGACGGCGTACTCGTTGCCCATGAGAAATGCAATAAGTTCTACAAGTGTGCATTTGGTATCCCAGTAATGATTAAATGCCCTGGAAACCTGCTATACAACCCTCTAAACAAGGTTTGTGACTGGCCAGAAAACGTCGACTGTGGTGACAGGCCTATCGTTGAAATCGACAATGGAGGTGATGGAGACAAAGAAAGCGGGGAAGACAATAACACCAGTGGCAATTGCAACCCCAGTGAAGCACCTGCAATCTGCGCTGCACCCGGCTCGGATGGTGTTCTCATAGCACATGAAAACTGCAATCAGTTCTACAAGTGTTCCGAAGGCCTACCAGTTGCTTTAATGTGTCCATCGTTACTTCTATACAACCCAGCTACTGAGCAGTGCGATTGGCCCCAAAATGTTGATTGCGGTGACAGAGCTGTATCTGAAGACAACGATAATGGAGGAAACGAAGGAAACGGGGACAACGGTGGCGATGGAGAGAACGGAGGCGATGGAAATGGTGACGGTGAAAGTGGAAGTGAAGGTACTTGTAATTGCAATCCCGGTGAAGCACCTGGAATCTGCGCTGCACCTGGCTCTGATGGAATCTTGATTGCTCATGAAAAATGTAACAAGCTTTACAAGTGTGCTAACGGCGTACCTGTAGCTCTAAAATGCTCGGGAAATCTTTTATACAACCCTTACATTCAACAGTGCGACTGGCCTAATAAGGTTGAATGCGGAGACAGGATCATTGTTGATGATATCGACAATGGCGGTTCTGAAAATGGTGGTTCTGATAGTGGCACTGACGGTACTGGTGATGAAGATAATGGAAACACTTGCAACTGTAACCCAGAAGAAGCCCCGGCAATCTGTGCGGGTGATAATTCCGACGGCGTACTCGTTGCCCATCAGAAATGCAATAAGTTCTACAAGTGTGCATTTGGTATCCCAGTAATGATTAAATGCCCTGGAAACCTGCTATACAACCCTCTAAACAAGGTTTGTGACTGGCCAGAAAACGTCGACTGTGGTGACAGGCCTATTGTGGAAATCGACAATGGAGGTGATGAAGAAAAAGAAAGCGGGGAAGACAATAACACCAGTGGCAACTGCAACCCCAGTGAAGCACCTGCAATCTGTGCTGCACCCGGCTCGGATGGTGTTCTCGTAGCACATGAAAACTGCAATCAATTCTACAAGTGTTCCGAAGGCCTACCAGTTGCTTTAATTTGTCCATGGTTACTTTTATACAACCCAGCTACTGAGCAGTGCGATTGGCCCCAAAATATAGATTGCGGTGACCGACGTATTTTTGGAGACCAAGGATATAGTAAAAGTGAAACCTTGTCTCTGAACAAGCACATGGCAGCCAGACGCAAAAGTGTGTAGACAAAAAAGAATACGAGTAGATACCTGCTTTTACAACTGTAGTTATTGGTAACTGTTTTTTTTGGATTTGAATACAACATTATTTAATAAATTATCATGGCTAAGCTTAGTATTTTATTTTCACCAAATAGTAGGTATATTTATTTAAGTAGATAGGATATTAGTTTCTTAGATAGGATGCTGTTTGTGTTGGTTCGCAGTCTGCCGAGCGGTAAGGCGTAGGTAGGTTTTGCGTATGATGGGATGGAAACCATCAACTCGCCCTTCTGCGAACATGGTAGACGCACTGCAAAAACGGGAAAGCCCCAGCAACACCCTTAAAACACTGTTGTACTGGACTCGTAGGGCTTTTAGCGATTTTTTGGTAAAGTAAAACTACAAACTGAGCTGAGCCGAGTGATCAATTCATTGACGTACAGGTTAAATAGCTTGGGGGAACTCAACCTCCCTTGTCTCACCTCGCACTCCAACTTGTACTCATCAGAAAAACTGCCAGCCCACCTTGCATTGTTCACCTGGTTAGCGTGACGTTCACTGGAAGAGTCGCACATATGTATGGACGCCTGTACCTGCAACCTTTTTCACAACTTATCATACGACACAAGGTAAAGGAAGCATGCTAGTTTGCAACACTGTAGGTACATGATTGGTTCACTGACTATCTGAGAGACTGCAATCAACAAGTTAAAATTGACTTGACGCACGAGAGTGCCAAAGCGGTTTGTGAGTACAGGGTGTACGATTGGCGAATGTCCTCCTGCGACGCAGGAGGTCGCGGGTTCGATTCTCGCCTTAGGATAAATGTTTGTACGATCTACAAATATTTATTCTGGGTGTTCTGGGTATTTTCTATGTATAATAATAAATATCTATGCATGTAATATAGTATTGTATTAAGTATATCAGTCATCTAGTTACCATAACACAAGCTCTGCTTAGCTTGGGGCTAGATGATGGTGTGTGGATTGTCCAGCATTATTTATTTATTATTATTATTACTTTGCAGTTTACTGCAATGTCTATCAGTAGTTTTTGCTCTCTGAAATAGGCCAGGGAAAAGGGAAAAGCGTCGGTTATTGCATGTTGTTGACCGAGTAAACGAAGCGGGCGAAGCGCCTTAGTTTCGAGATTAGCCAAAAATGCTTTTTTCCGTCTGTCTGACTGTTCTCGCCTAGGTTGCATTTTTCAACCGATTTGGATGAACGTTGGCACACAAGTTACATGATTTATTTGATTTGTTTAGACGACCGCGATTATTGATAAGGGGAATATAAAATAAGTAAAAGTAACAATATAGGGAAAGGGATGAAGCTTACTATAGCGTTATTTATCGACAAATTTTAATTCAATCTAGCTCTCTATAGAGCCCGTTGCGCGACTTTGAGCTTGTGTAAGAGACCAATAGTTAGCATGGTGTCTTAGTTCCATAAAGTCATCACTGGTAACACACACTGGTTATAGACTTTCGTCTTGAGGCTTTGCGGTAACTGCGACGAGAAGATGTGCCGTAATTTCCCGAACGCTGCCCATCACAGTTGGATTCGTCGGCTGACCGACCGGCTAGTTGGACTTGCCTAGTTGGACCATCTAACCTTAGAACCTTATTTGACATAAGTTTCGTCTTACTGTCTACGACAACGATACCAGTTTTTAAGCGTAACCAAGTCTTACGCATCTTATCAATCCTTTTTACACCCAAAGTACTGCAATTTTAATCGTTGCAGAAAACTCTTTACAAAGACATAGGTGGTGATCGTGATTATTATATGCCGTAGTAGCTTTTAAAGTGCTTGTCTGTGAAAGTATTTTCATGGTGTATTAAAATTGGAACACTGAAGTGAGTTCCGGTTTCTTTATTCAAAGTAAGAAACCCTAAAAAGACCGGATGCGAAATTTTGTTATCCATAAATATAGGTATTTTAGTAAATGGTTTTCGAAAAATACAACTTAGTCCAATTTAGATAATAATTTACCTTGATAAGAACCTTACAGGAAGTTCGAAAAATGTATGTAGATTTGGGAAATTGGGTTAGAATTGTGTGTCTGCCTGTTTAGCGCCAAAGAACGCTTTTTCTTATACAACTTGCTGATGGAACAATCTGATGACCCACTTGATGTTAAGTGGTTACAATCGCCTATAACAAAATATTGCCTCGTAGGTCCCGCTCGTTAGGAACATGCCCATACTATGCACAACTCAGCATCCATCAACCTGAGGCAAACAGATATTGTGCCTCATGTGCCTGTGATTTCACCGGGACCCACACCCTTCAAATCGGAACATAGCAAGCTATTTGGCGGCAGAAATAGGCATGATGGTAGTACTTCCCCGAACGAGCCCTTCACTAAGAGCTCTACTATTTCTGAATGGTTATTGGTATATTAATAGTGAGACATAAAGTCCTGGGAACTTTTTTGTGAGTATCGATGAGTACCTACTATAAACATCTAGTATTACATTATTTTATGTATCATCAATAGTTTTTGTTTTTGCATGCAAAATAGTGACTTTCCTAAAGCAGGTTTTTAGGTACCTTGGATTACTATTGCAATTTTCGTAGGCATCTCAAATTTTTTTAACGAAATCACTTTTTTTAAAATTTAAGTTTATCCATTACATGCCAACAATGACACAATTTTTACCTTTTTTCGCGTAGATCAATTATTAGTCATATACACACAGATTTAGATAGTGAAGGTGTACGTATATGCATTTGGTGAGTCATGTTTATATCTATTTTAGGCATCATTATCATCAAACCAGCAGAAGTCTACTGCCAAATATAGGCCTCCCTTATACCTACGTTTCTAGGAAAATTTGAGCCTTTTCTATCATTTATCAAATGGCAAAGCGCGTTTGTCATTATATTCAGCAATTTGCACTAAACTTTGATGTAATAATGTGTACACGTGATGACCTTTAGGAACTTACCTAGGTAGGTTCCTAGTACCTCAAAACAGCTGCAAGCTTAAACGGAATCCAAACCGCCTAGCAGCCGAATCAACCACTATCACCTAGCCTAAGAAGCTCAAAGGACATGATATAATACCCTTTTATCTACAACTTGATTTTCAAATGAAAGAAGAAAGAGGTCAATGGACCTCCTGCGAACCCGCCACTCATAAGTTCACAAAATATGTGCTCCTAGTTCGTAGAGCAAAACGCAGTTGAGCATGGAAAAAACCTAGTAGGGTAAAAACCTGGGTTAGGTACATAAGTATTAAATACCCTTTATGTACCATAGCTGGAATTACAGCCGTTAGTCTATTTTGATGTATGCGCCGATTTTTCTTTCTTTTTAAAATTAGTAAGATATTTCTCAGAATGTTAGTAATATTATTGCTACTTACCAATCTTACTAATATTTTTATGTTTTTGTTCTCGCCTCTGTCAACGTGCCGGCCATCCTTGAGCCGAACGGTATCGCACATGATGATGGAATGATGACACGTCGCGACAGTATGTCGTTGATACCCTGGAGTCGAGGTTGGTGTGGGACGCTACTTGTTTAGACACGCTGACGGCTTGACACGTACCTATTGTCCACATCAAAAACAGCGGGAGCAGAGCCAATTTCTGCCTTTTTTCTTACACTGAGATCCTACCCCGGGCGTAGTCCAGATCGTGCGTGGATATTAATAATATTAATATTAATTTTAGTAACACAAAGTAACAAGTCTATATGTATATTTTTGATACGTTTTCTTTGCAATTTTTTAAGATTCTGATCTCGAGTGAAAGGGGTTGTTATTTTTTCAGGAAGAAGGGTCAGAAATCGGTTTAAATTATCTCAAAACTAACTTAAAACTTACAGTTAGGTGGCACTTACTATTGTTATTCATATTAAAACTAACCCAACGGTGTTATACACCCACCATAAAGAAAAAACAATATATTATTGCTAAAAAAATACTACTATTAAAAATTTTGGATAAAGCAGCACCCTCCACATTCAAAATAACTCAAAACTACAGTACCTAAGCACGCGGACAAAATCGCGGAAATATTATAAAGAGAAAAGATTTGATTGTTTGTTTGCATTGAATTGGCTCAGAAACTACTGGGCCGATTTGAACAATTTATTCACCGTTGGGAAGCTACGCTATCCCCGGATGTTAAATACAATATTTTCAATAAAATTAGGGATCCTTACTAAAACCCGTGCAAAGCCGGGACGGGCCGATAGTGTTTTATTAAAAGGAAAGTGCTCATTAATGTTGTTTTTGGTAATCTTAAAATCAGTGTTTATTTATCTGGTTGATATCACTGATTCATTTACTCAACAGCCTTAGGTATAAATAACGAGCAATATATTATTCCACTATCAGTTTTGGAGCAGTAGTTTTCAAAAGAGTAATAGACAAAGTGATTTCAAATGAAAGGTAAGAAACTTGTTTGTATAAACAAAACTACTTTCAACAGTGCAACCTAGCTTTATTTTTATAAACTAGATATATAGAAAAATGTTTATTGACCATAATGAAATGTCAACAGTAAATTGAGCTTAGTTGATAGTTAGTTCATTTATTTATAACAGATTTGTTACAAGTCATATTTTCTGAATATTAGGTACAAAAGTATCAACATCAAACAATTTCATTTTAAATGTAAAAAACTAAATTATTACTTTAAAAATAGACAAACAAAAGTTAAATTATGAAAAAACATTAAAAATTAACAAAAATAATAGTCTAATAAAATTATCTCCTGGATAAGCGTCGGTTAATTGTGTGTCTTACATTCCTTAAACACGCTAATAGCTAAGGAAATCGAAGTTCGTTTAGGTACATAAGTACCTAAACTTAAATATAATTATATTTAAGTTTTTTATGAAAAGTGCATGCATTGCCACTAAAGCTTACATAATAAATTCATTTATCTACTTAAAGTTTACTTAAATTCGTTCATATTTCAATACAATCCATAAGATCCAGCATTGCAGCCAAGTACGGAATAATGGCACTGGCCCGCCGGCCGCCGCCAGTAGTATCCATTTTACCCAATTAAATAATCTATACCAATTAATTAAGAATCTTTGTCCTGACTGACAAATGGATATAGGGATATAGACAACGCAGAGCCTAAGCCACTGGTCGTAGAGACTTGAAATTTTTAGAATATATTGGTTTTAGAAAACGTTGGTACAGTGGGGGTTGAAGTTCGTCTGAAAATAGCTTCTTGTTGTGTGGTAAAACTTAGTAAGCGCAAGCCACTTCATTGTTTAACGTATCTATTGGATAAATTGGATAATCAATTGTAGGTAGCATCTAGTTATGGACAGGACGGCTGAGTTGTGTGGTAGGTTAGGTACAGTGGTGGTACATAAGTCCAAAATATCGTCCAGCTGTTTCTAGAGCGGATTACGGTCGTTGTGTTGAATTGTTTCCGGATAAGTAAAGTAAAAGTAGACTGGCCTTTACATCTATTGTAGATGATTTATACAGTATCAGGGGTAACTTTTTAACTCATACCCCTATTTACGAGAAACTTTAGTGCCTAGGGCAGGGTTTCTGAGATGGAGTAAGCTTGCCGAACACCTATCCTCACAGCTTAGTCAGCCTAATCCACAAGAAAGACATGAAGACACGAGGATGGTCAATATGTGCGGAGCTGACTAAAGCCACGGGTTTCCTCACAATGTTTTCCTTCACCGTTGAGAGTACTGGCATTGCGCATATAAATTTTTCGAACAGAAAAATCCATTGGCACGGCTGATCTCAAACCCACTTCATTTGAATTTCCGGGTAATACAATCAATATTCATTATAATTTAAAACCCTTGCAACGTTTTAATGATTTTAATGCAAGCTTATATTATAATGATAATGAAACTTTTGCAATTTGAATATAGGGATAGCTTCTAAGCGCAATAGTCGTAGTAGGCGACTCACCGATAAGACAGTTCTTTGAACTTCTTTGTCTTGTATTTGTATTTGAATAGCGAAACGCACACGACTTCGTCCGTAAAGTTATTTTCATACAAACTTCAACACCCGCTGTACCCGTTTAGGGGTTGAATTTTCGGCATTAATTTCTTAGTACACCTCTACGCACCAAGACGAATAAACCCTGAAGTCTCTACGACGTGGTTTAGGCTGTATATTGTCTATATGTTAGTTAGTCAGTGAGTGGTTGGTGGACTTATAATTGGTATAGATTGTTTTACCTTGTTGTTATTCTTCTAAAACGGATCGTTCAAAAGTCATAATTTACAACAGCTTTACTACAATGAGAATTAGTTTATTTGTTTTTATAGTGCTTACTTGCACTTAAGGAAATCACAAAAAATCCCCGTATCAAGGGGAAGGTCGTGGGTTCAAATCCTACTCGAGGAAAATAATTTTTGGGATAATATAAAAAACAATGAGAATTGTTAGCCAAACCACACTGTTTCCTCTGCTCAACACTACCCATCTTTGAAAGTTACTTACATTTTTTTTGTTCAAATGTTCAAAATTTTAAACAAAGAAAATGATTATTTATCCTTTATTATGCTATATATATTTTAAAAATTCTAACCTGAACTGTTTATCAGGAATCTATCTGCAATTATCACTGAAGATAATCGATACCCCTCTGTATTGCGTAGATATGATACTTTGATTTTAATGAGTTTTTTTCAATATCTTACTAATAATTTGATAAAATCTTACTATCGCAAGTGGGAACTACAGTTTTTCAGTCAGTACAATGCTCGTATCGGGTAAGTACCTACTGAAAATATGAAAATAAACATATTTACATCGAAATTATTTGTTCTGTGATTACATTTGACCACCGTTCAATAAACGTTCGTGGATGGAGACCACAAATCGGAGCGTAGAACCACGTAGAAGTTAAAACTTCCCCCACTCGATGAACTGGCCACAGCATTCTAATCACGGGAAGTCAGTGAGCTTAGTCGGCCTTATCCACAAGAAAGACATGATCAATACGTGCGGAGCTGACTAAGCCAAGGGTTTCCTCACGATGTTTTCCTTCACCGTCTGATTGCACTGGCATTGCACAAACATTCACGAACAAAAAAGTCCATTGGTGCACAACCGGATTCGAATTCATGACCTCAGGATCACTTGCACTACACCACCGGTGCTCTCAGGCTGATGATGATAATGTTAGAAATCTATATGTTATTTTTGACGTCATTGCTCATGTTAGTTTGTAGGTAGGGTAAGTCATCGTTATAAATAATATGAAACTAATTATATACAAAATAGTTTTTCAATACCTCTAGAGATAATCTTAGATTGGATATTATTGACGCGTTTTAGTTTTTTGACTAAAATGTTTTTTAGTATTTCTTGATAAGTACCTTGAGATCATAGTTCGAAGCGAACTTCTGCTATATAATTATAATAAAATGTGACAGATACTAAACGTAAATAAGTAAATTGATAAATAAATAAAATGATTTTGTTCCAGGTCTCGTACTACTGCTCTGTGCAGTTACTCTGACGCAAGCTGATCGGCCCCAGCTCTCCCTCAGTGGAAGGGTCTGTGACTGCAACTCAGGCGAAGTCAAAGCCGCCTGTGCCCAATATGGTTCCGATAGCAAATTGTTTGAGCACGAGAACTGTAACCAGTTTTACAAGTGTTCCAACGGCCAAGCTTATCCATACTTCTGCTCGTCAGGTCTAGTCTACGACCCCTTAGCACAGATTTGCGACTTCCCTTCCAACGTCAATTGCGGGTCCAGGCCTATCGTCGATGAAAGTGAGATCGATTGCTCCAAGGAAGTGGAAGACGACAGCGATAGTAGCAGTAGTGACGGTAGTGGCTCTGGGTCAAACCCCGATAATGTGACTTGTAATTGCAATCCTGATGAAGCACCTGGGCTTTGCGCTGCACCTGGCTCCGATGGAATCTTGATTGCTCACGAAAAATGTAACAAACTTTACAAGTGTGCTAACGGTGTACCTGTAGCTCTGAAATGCCCTGGAAATCTTTTATACAACGCTTACACTCAACAGTGCGACTGGGCTAATACGGTTGAATGCGGAGACAGGTTCATTGTTGATGAAATCGACAACGGTGGTTCTGACAATGGCGCTGATGGTAATGGTGATGGAGACAATGGAAACACTTGCAACTGCAACCCAGAAGAAGCCCCGGCAATCTGTGCGAGCGAAAACTCCGACGGCGTATTCGTTGCTCATGAGAAATGCAACAAATTCTACAAGTGCGCATCTGGTATCCCAGTAATGATCAAATGCCCTGGAAATCTGCTCTACGACCCCCTAAACAATGTTTGCGACTGGCCAGAAAATGTTGACTGTGGTGAGAGGCCTATTATTGAAATTGACAATGGAGGTGATGGAGACAACGACAATGGTGACGACAATAACAACAGTGGAAACTGTGACCCCAGTGAAGCACCTGCAATCTGCGCTACACCTGGCTCGGATGGTGTTCTCGTAGCACATGAAAACTGCAATCAGTTCTACAAGTGTTCCGATGGCCTACCAGTTCCTTTAATTTGTCCATCGTCACTTCTATACAACCCAGCTACTGAGCAGTGCGATTGGCCCAAAAATGTTGATTGCGGTGACAGAACTGTTTCTGAAGACAACGATAATGAAGGAAACGAAGGAAACGGGGACAACAGTGGCAATGGAGATAACGGAGATAGTGGAAGCAACGGAGACAACGGAGGCAATGGAAATGGTGACGGTGAAAGTGGAAGTGGAAGTGAAGGCACTTGTAATTGCAATCCCGGTGAAGCACCTGGAATCTGCGCTGCACCTGGCTCTGATGGTATCTTGATTGCTCACGAAAAATGTAATAAATTTTACAATTGTGCTAACGGCGTACCTGTAGCACTGAACTGCCCCGGAAATCTTTTATACAATCCTTATACTCAACAGTGCGACTGGCCTAATACGGTTGAATGCGGAGACAGGATCATCGTTGATGAAATCGACAACGGTGGTTCTGACAATGGTGGTTCTGACAATGGTGGTTCTGACAATGGCGCTGATGGTAATGGTGATGGAGACAATGGAAACACTTGCAACTGCAACCCAGAAGAAGCCCCGGCAATCTGTGCAAATGAAAACACCGACGGCGTATTCGTTGCTCATGAGAAATGCAACAAATTCTACAAGTGCGCATCTGGTATCCCAGTAATGATCAAATGCCCTGGAAATCTGCTCTACGACCCCCTAAACAAAGTTTGCGACTGGCCAGAAAATGTTGACTGTGGTAAGAGGCCTATTGTTGAAATCGACAATGGAGGTGATGGAGACAACGACAATGGTGACGACAATAACAACAGTGGAAACTGCGACCCCAGTGAAGCACCTGCAATTTGCGCTACACCTGGCTCGGATGGTGTTCTCGTAGCACATGAAAACTGCAATCAGTTCTACAAGTGTTCCGATGGCCTACCAGTTGCTTTAATTTGTCCATCGTCACTTCTATATAACCCAGCTACTGAGCAGTGCGATTGGCCCCAAAATGTTGATTGCGGTGATAGAACTGTTTCTGAAGACAACGATAATGAAGGAAACGAAGGAAACGGGGACAACAGTGGCAATGGAGATAACGGAGATAGTGGAAGCAATGGAGACAACGGAGGCAATGGGAATGGTGACGGTGAAAATGGAAGTGAAGGCACTTGTAATTGCAATCCCGGTGAAGCACCTGGAATCTGCGCTGCACCTGGCTCTGATGGAATCTTAATTGCTCACGAAAAATGTAATAAATTTTACAATTGTGGTAACGGCGTACCTGTAGCTCTGAACTGCCCCGGAAATCTTTTATACAACCCTTACACTCAACAGTGCGACTGGCCTAATACGGTTGAATGCGGAGACAGGATCATTGTTGATGAAATCGACAACGGTGGTTCTGACAATGGTGGTTCTGACAATGGCGCTGATGGTAATGGTGATGGAGACAATGGAAACACTTGCAACTGCAACCCAGAAGAAGCCCCGGCAATCTGTGCGAGTGAAAACTCCGACGGCGTATTCGTTGCTCATGAGAAATGCAACAAATTCTACAAGTGCGCATCTGGTATCCCAGTAATGATCAAATGCCCTGGAAACCTGCTCTACGACCCCCTTAACAAAGTTTGCGACTGGCCAGAAAATGTTGACTGTGGTAAGAGGCCTATTGTTGAAATCGACAATGGAGGTGATGGAGACAACGACAATGGTGACGACAATAACAACAGTGGAAACTGCGACCCCAGTGAAGCACCTGCAATTTGCGCTGCACCTGGCTCGGATGGTGTTCTCGTAGCACATGAAAACTGCAATCAGTTCTACAAGTGTTCCGATGGCCTACCAGTTGCTTTAATTTGTCCATCGTCACTTCTATATAACCCAGCTACTGAGCAGTGCGATTGGCCCCAAAATGTTGATTGCGGTGATAGAACTGTTTCTGAAGACAACGATAATGAAGGAAACGAAGGAAACGGGGACAACAGTGGCAATGGAGATAACGGAGATAGTGGAAGCAATGGAGACAACGGAGGCAATGGAAATGGTGACGGTGAAAGTGGAAGTGAAGGCACTTGTAATTGCAATCCCGGTGAAGCACCTGGAATCTGCGCTGCACCTGGCTCTGATGGAATCTTAATTGCTCACGAAAAATGTAATAAATTTTACAATTGTGCTAACGGCGTACCTGTAGCTCTGAACTGCCCCGGAAATCTTTTATACAATCCTTACACTCAACAGTGCGACTGGCCTAATACGGTTGAATGCGGAGACAGGTTCATTGTTGATGAAATCGACAACGGTGGTTCGGACAATGGCGCTGATGGTAATGGTGATGGAGACAATGGAAACACTTGCAACTGCAACCCAGAAGAAGCCCCGGCAATCTGTGCGAGCGAAAACTCCGACGGCGTATTCGTTGCTCATGAGAAATGTAACAAATTCTACAAGTGCGCATCTGGTATCCCAGTAATGATCAAATGCCCTGGAAACCTGCTCTACGACCCTCTAAACAATGTTTGCGACTGGCCAGAAAATGTTGACTGTGGTGAGAGGCCTATTGTTGAAATTGACAATGGAGGTGATGGAGACAACGACAATGGTGACGACAATAACAACAGTGGAAACTGCGACCCCAGTGAAGCACCTGCAATCTGCGCTACACCTGGCTCGGATGGTGTTCTCGTAGCACATGAAAACTGCAATCAGTTCTACAAGTGTTCCGATGGCCTACCAGTTGCTTTAATTTGTCCATCGTTACTTCTATACAACCCAGCTACTGAGCAGTGCGATTGGCCCCAAAATGTTGATTGCGGTGACAGACTTATTTCTGGAGACCAAGGAAGTCATGAAAGTGAAACCTGGTCTCTGAACAAGCACATGGAAGCCAGACGCCAAAGTGTTTAGACAAAAATTAAAATAAAACGAGTACCTACTGATGGTTATGCAACCGTAGGTATTACTGGCTGTTCTTTTCTCACAAATAAGGATTTGAATACGTACTTAGTTATTTAATATTTGTGAAATTACTGTATAATGTTACGTTATAACCTTAATTAAACATCATAGCTTGATCTAGTATTTTATTTTTAACAAATTATAGGCATATTTATATACATACATAGCTAGGTTATTGGTAGGTATTGTGATACCTACCGTCTATAAAAAAGTACTCTGTGGATACCTATACTGTGAGTTTTCACTTTTTTTTTTTGCTTTAACCATGGCAACTCAAACAATCTTGTTTTGAGCAGGTGTAGGTAGGGTGGCCCATATGGAATGCAATGAAACTTCTGGGGCTAAAGTACCCGACAATATAGACAATTTTTCCTCCGTTCCGCTCCGACACAGCGTGCTGCAGCACGATTTTATGCTTCGTCATTTAGGCAGAACGAACATAGTCAATTCATTCCTTTTTTTAATCTTGCCACTTCTTTTCTATAAACCAACCACCATCAAAGCATACATCTTTGTAAGCGTCAAGTTAGAAAACTTCCCCCTTTCGCCACCAATCTAAAATTGCAAAGCTTTTTAATAATTCAAAGAACTTGTGTGCACATTTTCGTGAAATTTGACGTGTAGGCGAGAACAGACAGAAAAAAATGATTTTGTAAGGCCTAAATAAAGCTTACATTATTACTATTATTATGAAAATACAAAACAATCACGAGGCAAAATATCGTAAATCACCAATTTAGGTTGATGATTCGTGCCATCTAGTGATTTACGACCGCACTGTGTTGTAGTAAAATAGGAAAGCAACTTCTTCTTAAGATAGTCAACAGTTTTTTTTACCGCCACACTATGTTCGATAGATGGAAGGAACCTAATAATATTCACTACAATCTATCTACCCTTTGCAATCGGCAACGTTTCCATTTTGTTGTTGTATAGTATACCTGTTTTGAGTTCTAAATAAATACATTTGAAAAGCAGAAAAATAGAACAAACAAATTTTATTTTTTCAGAAGGGTTGCTTACTTTGTGGAAAGTTTTTTATATTAGCATTTTTTTAAATATAAATAACTTTCTTATGAAGTTATGAAAGTTTTAGATATTTCTTGCCAACATTGTAAAAAAAATATATTTGTGGGTCAGCTAAGGCTATGAACTAGATTGTAAACATCTATCGAGATCTCGCTCTTTGAGTGAACCGTACTAGGTTACTAGTTTCCTTTTTACCAACTGCACCCATGCTTACCTATTTTATTAAAACCTCTAGGTATCTCCGTAAGTAAGTAATAAAAGAAGGTACTTATTGACAGTAAAACCTGAACAGTTTATTCACAAGAACGCTAAAAAGAGTTTATATGTGAATATTTAGAAAATCACGTGAGATGTCATATACAGAATACAATATAGCACCCAGACACAGAACAAATATCTGTATTCATCACACAAATGTTTGTTCTCGGTGGGGATCGAACCCAGCACAGCAGACAGAGCTACTACTGAGATGTGATGGCTATCTGTCGGACGGAGTTAACCGATATAAGGTTAAGCAAAGATCTCGTTGAGAAGTCGACGTCTTGCAACCAAATGCTTGTTAGCGGAGACAGTGCAGCCGGCGTCAGAAGGCCAGTCACACACCTGGAAATTAATGTAGGGATCTATTACACAAACCAATATTTATTATTTGCAAACAAGTGGATTAAATATTATCACTGGCAAAATAAAACAAAAAAGTCGCAAAACTGTGTTGGCAAGAGATCGTATACTTTTCGAGGTCTATATGTCCTTCTTCAGGATGCAAATTCGATTGAATGTTATTCAGAAAAACAGATACAGCCACGACTTCAATCCTAAAGCACAATAGATATCCCCTCAGACCTCTTAGGGCCTCTTAGGGTTCTCTTCTCTTCAGAAAAAAAGGTACACCCGTCCATCTGACACACCAACCAAAATTGAGGAGATTTTATAGTTTGCGAAAACATATTGTAATTCGTTTTTTCAAGAAATTCCAAATCGTCCAACAATCGTTTGCAATGATGATGATGATTATTCTTATATAGGCTCCGTAGCGCACCTCGCCACCGTTGCGCCGCCGTAGAGACAGGCGCGGCGCGGCGGCGCGAGTGGAGCCAAATGAATAAGGTCAGAATATAAATAAATACATACATACATAGCGTACAACATAAGACACAGACAACAACATACATCTCTGGAATTCAATTTAGCAAAGGTCAATCCCTCTGTAATTGAAATAGTTATTGAATATACGAGTATTACCTGAATGACGGGGTTGAAGTGAAGTGCGCTGGGGCACTGGCTCAATACCGTGTCTCCATGGACGCAGTAGTAGAAAAGAGTGCAGTCATCAGGGTTAGGTAGCAGCTTATGCACGTGAGGGTCGACGGGGCAGCCGTTAGGAAGCAACTCCTCCTTAGGAGGTTGAGGTTGGGGCTCAGGCTGAGGCCAAACTTCGATCTCACATCCGTGGGACTCGGTAGTAGGAGCAGCGGTCGGAGGATTAGTGGGTGTAGGAGTAGGCTCTGGGGTAGTCGGCTTAGGAGTAGTTGGCTCCGGGGTAGTTGGCTCCGGGGTAGTTGGCTCTGGGGTGGTTGGCTCCGGAGTAGTCGGCTCCGGGGTAGTTGGCTCAGGGGTAGTTGGTTCTGGTGTGGTTGGCTCCGGGGTAGTTGGTTCTAGTGTGGTTGGCTCCGGGGTAGTCGGCTCAGGGGTGGTTGGCTCAGGAGTAGTTGGTTCCGGGGTAGTTGGCTCTGGGGAGGTTGGCTCAGGAGTAGTTGGCTCCAAGGTAGTTGGCTCCGGGGTAGTGGGTTTTAGAGTTGTAGTCGGAACAGGGGTAGTCTCAGCAGGGTCGTTCCTTCCCTCACAGTCTACGTTTTCCCTCCAGTCACACTCCCATAGGTCTAAGTTGAAGTACAGATCAGAAGGGCAAGTGTACTCTAAGGGCTGGCCATAGGTGCACTTGTAAAACTTGTGGCAGTCCTCGTGGCGCAGCAACATCTCTATAGACCAGTCGGTACTCTGGTCAGTAGGACATTCTTGTACTTGTGCGTTAGCGAACGCAACCGCCACCACAAACAACAGCACTGACAAACCTGAAACGTAAATTACCACAACATTAGGGCGAATCACAGATGGTCTGTTGCTGCGGTGCCTTTGTTTCGAGGAGGTTGCGATGGCTTATGAGTAAGTTAAGTCAAAATTATTTTATAAACTAGCGGTTAACTCACAGAACCTCGCTAACTATTCTACGAAAACTTATTAATTTATATATACACGTAGACCTAACATTACAGAGCTTTATATCCTTGTTTGGTAGAAACACACTTCTACACGCCTACCTCTCATGATCTTCGGATGAACTGTTAGGTTACTAATGGCGTAAACGATTTTTATACAAATGTAGGTACCTACTAGGAATTATCTACAAACTGAGTAGCAATCATGTTTTTGTAGATTAATTATCAAAAATGTAAAGATAACGCAAAATTCAGTGTGTTCAAACTTAGCCTAAGAAATTTTATAAGATTTGTTAATTACTTGGTTGGTTCTAGAGAATGCTGTTTTGTTCCACATCCACTCTCTCATATTTAATCCCCCCACCACACATCCTCACCCTGTCTCACACTCACGCACTATCACACCCTCCTTACACACACCTTCCTCCTTACAAACAGACCCCCACTCACACACAACCTCTAGAATATATATACTGTGCAAACATTATGCACAGTATTACTATTTGATTTTGTTATATCGATTGAGTTACATTTTGGCTTATAATTATTTCTATAAATTATAGTACATATTAATCAAATTGGATTATGGATGGAAACAAAATTAATTAACTCCAAAAAGATTAGGACTGTGTCTATCAAACCTCTGTGTTTATCAGATTATTCGTTCCTTCTAAAATGATTGTGATACTATGTATATTTCATTTAACTTTGCTATTAATTTTCAGAGTATATTTGTCTTGGTGCGCAGAGGTGTACTAAGAAAGAAATTCCCGAAATTAAACGTGTACAGCGGGGGTTAATAATAATAATAATATAATAATAATAATGCTGGACAGTCCACACAGCATCATCTAGCCCCAAGCTAAGCAGAGCTTGTGTTATGGGTAGGTACTAGATGACTGATATACTTAATACAATACATTGCATATATAGATATTTTTTATTATACATAGAAAACACCCAGAACACCCGGAATAAATATTTGCAGATCGTACAAACATTTATCCCAAGGCGGGAATCGAACCCGCAACCTCTTGCGTCGCAAGCGGACACTTGCCCGCCGCGCCACATCGGTCGTCAAATCGGTTGAAGTTTGTATGAAAATAACTTCACACGCGGACGAAGTTGCGCGCGTTTCGCTAGTTTGACATATGAATGTTTGTCTTCAAGTTAGTGGCAATAATGCCTCTTTTGTCTTTATACGACTTATTTATGGACTGCAGGACTTGTAGATGGCCCGCCTGATGTTGAGTGGTTACCGTCACCTATAATAAAGCATTACCTCGCATGTCACGTTCGTTGAAAACGTGACCCACGATACAATGCCCTGCGCTCGTCAACCTGAGGCATACAGGTGTTAAGCCTCATGAGCCTATCTACATCTACACTAATATTATGAAGAGGAAAGATTTGTATTTTTGTATATTTATATGTAACGAATAAACTCAAAAAGTACTGGACCGATTTTAATAATTCTTTTTTCATTAGAAAGCTACATTATCACTGAGTAACATAGGCTAATTTTTATTTTGGAAAAAAATAGCGTTCCGTAAAATATTTGGGTTTTTCAGACACAAGGTGTAAAAAATCAACCAGAAAAGTTACTTATTTTGCGTACGCTGCCTAAACTATAAAAGATAGAACCATAAAATGTCCTAAATAATTGTAGATCTTATAAATATCTACAAAAAAGTCCATGACACACTATACCTATCTATGTTGAGGCACAACAACCATTTTTTTATTGACGACCGATGTAGCGCGGCGGGCGAGTGTCCGCCTGTGACGCAGAGGTTGCGGGTTCAATTCCCGCCTTGGGATAAATGTTTGTACGATCTGCAAATATTTATTCCGGGTGTTCTGGGTATTTTCTATGTATAATAAAAAATATCTATGTATGTAATATAATATTGTATTAAGTATATCAGTCATCTAGTACCCATAACACAAGCTCTGCTTAACTTGGGGCTAGATGATGCTGTGTGGATCGTCCGGCATTATTTATTTATTTAAAAATCTTGAATTTTTTTAGGACTACATTTAAACGCATTTATTTTACTCATACTATTAATCCTAATCAAAATAAATTATTTTATCACTAAGTACAGTTCATGTCGATAATATTTGGTCTTTGAATGATTAAAATTGGACGTTTGGTTTTAAAGTTATGGCGAAATTAAAATATTACGATTTCTGCTGCACGGCCCGTTGCGAAGTGAGCGTCACCAAGGTGGGAGTTTAGATCTATAAGGTACCCGAGCGGCTCAGACGCGAGGTCGGCTCCCTACGCAGGTGTTTTATAAAGAGGACATTAATTCATAATGTAATATAGTTTTATGACGAAATCTATACAAATAAATAAAATTGAAGTGTCTGTTTGTAATATTAAAATAACCGCTTTTTAACTAGTGTTTAACTACATGCATAGGAATGTATATACGAAACATATACCAAAATAGCATTTTTTTTAATTTTTGTCTGTCTGTCTGTCTGTTTGTTCTGGGTAATCTCTGGAACGGCTGGACCGATTTCGACGGGACTTTCACTGACAGATAGCTAATGTAACAAGAAGTAACTTAGGCTAGTTTTTATCCCGAAAAAATTACGGGAACGGATAAAAACTGCCACGCGGGCGAAACTGCGAACGGCCGCTATTTTATGCCGTATTAACGCCATCTGTTGGCGACATCGAGTACTACTTCAGTTAAGATTTGTAAGTAAACATGTTTACCGCCCAACGAAGTAGGCACGGGTCAGCTAGTAACTGTATATACTTCTACTAGGCGCAGTCGGTCGCTAGGGGTGGTAAAATTTGAAATGGTCATTTGTTTTGGAATGTAAAACTCCTGAAATGGTACTCCTGTTTATGTTTTATTTCAGGAATTGTATTCTGCATAAATAAATAAATAAAAATAACACAGCACAGGTTAGATGATGTCGTGTTATTTTTATGTTAGTTTGAGGCAAGAATATAGCCCCAAAACACAAGTCATTATCTACTAAGCATAAGTCACTATATAGTTTACAATATCTACCATGCATAGGGATTAAAGTTGTGAGATTTTTACTCTCTTCTCTTTTTTAATAACTCTAAAATATAAGTAGGTGAAAGTCAATAAAGAATGGTGTCTCTGATGTCGGTTAGCGCGCGGCGCCAGGATGTCGGGCGCCACTGCCAGGGCGGCTGGCTCTGCGTGAGTCTGCAGTAACATCCGCCCGCCCCGAACACACGCACGATTCGCGCAAAAACATTCTAAGACTACAAAATATTTTTTTCTGCAAAGTTGTGGTCTAACCACAGCTGGGTATATACCTCTCTACATAACTCTCTATAACCCTAGTTTTTGCAATTCTGTGCTATTCACTACAAAATTTAAAATAATATTGTGTGAGTCAACTGATCACGTTTAGTTTAGTCAGTTTTTAGGCCACTTGAAACCCTCCAGCATGACATAGTGACTGATGTAGCTGAGACAGATAACCGTGCTCTATAAAGCAGCATAAAAAACCGTTAAAATAATGAATATACATTTTTTTATACTAGTTTTAACAATCAGTATTGCTTCGTCAAGTAAACCCAAAGTGCCTTCAAACACAACCGCCGACATCAAGAAGATTCTTGAAGAACATGAGCAGGCTCTATCAAAGATGAACAAACCGAAAAACTCTCCAGTAAAGATAACTAATTACTCGAGTGTTAAAATCACGCCAGCACCACTTCCTGAGAAACAAGATGAAGCGCCTAAAATTATATCCTCTCTCTCGTAAGTATTTCTCTAATAAATGTCTATAAGTAATTAATGTAAATATAATATAAATGTCATAGAAAATTCTGAAACTAGGTTTCGGACACAAAAACCTTTAAATGTAGATGTTAAATAATATTTTTAGCCTCCTATTATAATTTCAATGCACGGTAGACATCATATCAGACAGAACTCTTGGTGGTTAGTAATTATCATTGGTTAAATCTAAGAGGGGTCAAAGACACCTCCAAACATAACCCATTATTTTTACCTATACAACGTTTACAAAATACGTAAATATACAACATTTAAAACGTGTAATAAATACACGTTTAAAATACCAGCAGCTCTCCTCTTAGAAACGATAAACAAAGTTTCGTATTGTCGTTTTGAGTTACACTACGCGGCATGTCAGGCAGTAACAACTTGACTGCGAAACAGTTCTAGAGTTGACCCGCAGTGTATTACAAAACGACAATACGAAACTTCGTATATCGTTTCTGAGAGTAGACCGGCAGTACTAGTAGTACTACTTAGTACCACGTGACATGACGCCCACTGCCGCCGTAGAGTACCCGTGTTTCAGGTTATCTCATTCAAAGTTTGATAGCAGTGCGTATGAATAAATGCAACTGTAAATTTTAAAAATTCGTTCTTAGGGTCAAAAAATGGGCAGAAGACATATCAAAGACCCTATTTGAAATAGAAAGGAAAGTGGTGCGGCGAGAAGAACTGCTCAAAGGCTTTGGCGACGTGAAGATGGAAGTCCGAGACGGATCGGCGATTGTAGACCGAACAGCAAAGCGGTTGGAGGAACTTCTGCTGAGGAGAGTAAGGGCTGCTGAGATGGTTATGAGGAAGGCTGAAGAGATTGCTACGCCTAAACTGCAGCCGCCAGAAAGTTACGCGTTTGATAACAGCATTGTAAGTCAGTTTACGATTTCAGTTTACTAAATAAAACTGTGACAGGATAAGGTGCCTGAAAGCATGAAATTCAGAGGGTAGGTATATCTCTAAGAAAAGTTTGTATTTTTGTATAAAAAAGAAAAGAAATAGCATCATTTCCAAGTACAGTAGATATGCCCGCCGATCTCTCTGTACCAAGTACCTACTAGAGATTCTTCGAGATTATCAAAAGGACCCCCCTTTGATGATCTCGAAGGCGTCAGAGGTACGTCCAGATAATAGGTACGTTTGGTACATACTTACCTACATTTTTCAGTAGTTAGTATTCCATACGTAACAGGTTGCAATCCCATCATCACTACTAGAACAGTAACTACTGACTGGTTTCCTGACAATATTTTCCTTCACCGTTGGAAAGCAGTGGCATTGCGCACATACATTTTTCAAATGGAAAAATCCATTGGCGCACAACTGGATTTAAGCCTAGGATCAGGGGCCGTATCACGAGCTTATGTATTCGTTCGGTCGATGCTGTAACTTACATCCGTATCACCAGCGCTTAGAATGTCAGTTCCTCGGTAATTTTCGTAAATTAGCTAACACTGATATTCTTTCTCTATCTAACTTGTGTAACGTTCCAAAACTAGTTATCATTATTTGAGTATTTATCGGTAATTCACGGTTTTTATGTTTCGTTTTTCTATTCCCTCGTAAATCTTTAAAAATACTAACACCTTGTTCTATGATTTTACAAACTATTAAAGATGCCGTGTAATAAGATGAATTTGACCAAATACCAATATATAGCATAAAAAAAATCTAATGGAATTTCAAAATTTTACGAGGTTGATACCAAAAACAGATTTTGAACGCACATTTTGCAAGTAATTATCAAAGTTACCATCTCACACAAGCAACGCTTATACAAGCGTTGCCTACAGTTAGTGTACATTGTACTTAGTACATGTGCATGTGCTTTTTACTATGGAAACCAGAGAACTTATAAAATAGTAATGTACGTTATAATAGTAATAGAATATGACACCCAGACATAGAACAAACATCTGTGTTCATCTCATAAATGTTTGTTCTTAGAGGGGATCGAGTCCACAACCTACAGTGCAGAAGGCAGAGTTACTGCCAACCTAGCTGTGTTAGTTGCATCTATGTAATTATATTTGTTCTATCTGGCTGTTGTATCGTATTTACCAAAAATACATTACAAATAATCCATTATCAGAGCGATCACCTCACAGAAGTTGTGTGGGGAATCAAAACGTTGATATAATTTTTTTTTAATATAAGTAATATCTAGAACATTTTAAAATTACTAAGTTAAACCTAATTAATGCAAACTTTGCTCGAGTCCAGTTTTTAGGGATTAAGATACTGTAAACTTCATTTCCATTTCGATTTCAGTTTTGCAGTCACTCTGTAGATTCCTATTTGATTCCACTGTATGCGTTGTTTTGTTTAGAGCAAGATTAAATTTTAATTAATATTTTTCTATTTATTATTTGTTTGTTTCGGAATTTTATTGTGAAAATAATTTGACTCTTCTATTTTTAGCGTCAGAGTGGACAAAGTCACTAGAACAACGGCAACACTTATAGTTCAGTTCTTTCAGATTTCAAATTACTAAAGAAACGCAACTACTCGATACTAGAGGGCGTGCTTTTTAATTCCTGTGGTAGTAAATGTCACGGGAATCTTAGTCAAACTTTGCTCATTTTGATACTAGATGGTGCTATATACAATATAATCAATTCTGAACATAGACAAGAATGAACTAGATAGGTTCCGCAAGTTACTCCATTTGCTTGTTCTATTTACTTTTCAAGTAAATTAAGTGAGATGATAAATGAGTAATATGCGTTCAGTGGTACGCTAATAAATTCAATCGTGATGTTAAAAAATAGGTACTAATCGTGATTCAAAAAAATATGGCAAACGTGTTTTCATAATAATATAGTAATAATAAATTATGACACACTAATTTATGAACGTGAAAGCTTATGAATGAGTATGTATGTCTATTCTTACTCATCTATATAACGAGTAAACGCATTTGAATGAAACTTTGAACATATTATACTGTAGTGCGTGACCTAAAATTACATAATACGTAGCCTACTTTTAATCTATCACTTATTTAAGATGAAAACTAAGACGAAGAGTGCACATTTATATGTTTATTATATATAAATCATTTTATATAATAAACATATTTTAAGCCCGATAAAAAATTACACTCCCTTGCCGTATTTAGTCGACTGTGCCGTATCTAAGTCTGTGTTTATTAGCTAACATTGTGACTTTTGAATTTTGCTGACATTTTAGTCACGTGGTCATGTAATTGACGTTCAGAAACTAGGAAACAATAAAATCCGTATATTTTTCGGAAAGTTGCTGTTTTTTTATGTTTCTGAATAAAATGTCTGTAAAAGTATTAAAATCAGTAAAATATGTTGTAATTAACTGAATTTTTCAGTATTTATTAAAATATATTTCTAACATTTAGTTTTGGCTTTAAAACTTGAATTTAATTGACATGAAAACTATACGAAATTCTTTAGACGAAAAGAGGATTTGAACGCATGGTTTTGTAAATTATTAACACTGCAATAATGAGATGGGGCCCTACTGACCATTGCAATAAGACAAAAATAGTTGAATAATAAATAATTATCAGGAGCGCGAATTACTCCATTATTGGAGTGGAGTGGAGTTATTATACATCACATATCACATTTTTTTTGCAACAATGCATATGAGGTACCTATATGTAAAGTTATAAATAGAGAAATGCCAATACGCAAAACTACTATGATTTGATTCCTCTATTCATTTCGCAAAATGATTTAAGAGCCAATAAAATGTGAGGTACGCATTACAAAGATGCGTACATCCAAGAGGACCAAAATATTGAAAACATTGTACCAGTCGTTATTCCGTAGTATCTTGAAACCTTATAAAATTCCATTACGTTGCCGCTCCGTGGTTTGTAAATAAGTGAAACAATAATCTCTGGTCTTATTATGTAAGGAATATAAGGGGGGTCATTTTATCCAATTTGAATTTTTCTTGACTCCTTTTTGTATCAAATTCTTGCAGTGTTGATGTCAATAATGTCATTGAATTGTGTCAATGAACAGAGTTGCCATGCAAATTTTTATCGTTAAATCTATCAAATTTAGCAAAGCATGCTAATGCTTTACTAAATTGCATTTTGCATTTAACAGTCAGATTTTAAGTAGCTTTCTTCTTAAGATTCAATATGGTTTCTCAATTTATGTTTTAGAATCTTAATGGTAATTAAATTTGTTGCCAAGAACTTAAATAATATATTAGCACGAACTAACATCCCTGTACATACTATAATGCCACAGCGTTTACCTTAAAAACATACTCCGAACATCATAAAAACGTACATAATTTCTTAAAAAGTTATTTTCTGAGATTTTCCAACCAAAATTGAAACATGTGACAAAACTGTAGCAAAAACCATAACTTACAGTTCATAAAAACACCTCGTGATACCAAATTACGGTGTCAGCTAATTTGAAACGGGTGAGCCGTTTCAATGCATTCGTAATTCAAAATGAGACCCGAACAGGCTCGAACAGACAGAGACACACAGAGATTGCTGTAAGTTCGTATAGGTTCGTGTTACAAAATTATTGACTTTTAGCATAGAATTAGTCCTAATTCTATGGACTTCTAGTACAAATAAAATACGAAGACAGCCGAACACCAACCAAACAGCCATGAATGTTTACTGGAACTGTTAGTCGTCGGTTTGACATTTTGCAGCCGAGATATTAGAGCTCGCGATCGGGCCCCAGAAGGCGGGGCATTAGACTAGACCACCGGTGCTCACTTTTTTATTTTTGGGTTTTATAATTTTAATGCAAGAGCATAAAAAAATTAATTGCAAGTCGATTACGCGCAATCGACTTTGTAGTTATGGTAAACAAGATTCTTTTAAATGTATGCTGTTTAGTTTGTAGCACGACAAAGAAGCTCATAAGAAGAAATGGCTCATTCATAGCCATTGTAGCCATTCATATGAATGGCTACGACACCGCCGTAGAACTTATCGTAGAGCCTCTACGTCATCCATTCACATCATTGACTTTCAGTGTGTAAACAAAAAAATTCAAGTATGTTTATGGTGACGTAATTCGTACATACCTTTTCGTAGACTGTTTGGGCGATTTTTTTAATTATTATGTTTGATCTAACAGATCGGTAGATAGAGTTCTTCAGGGTTTGTACGTCATCGTGAATTCCGTGATTAACAACAAGAAGAATATAGTAGTAGTATATGTATGCCTTAGCTGGATAGACGCGGTGCAGTGACTTGCGAGGCAATGCATTGTTATATGGGACGGATAGTATCAGCAGGTCTACTCTTAGAAACGATAAACACAGTTTCGTACTTTTACTTTTCGTTTCGTAGCTTTTTAGTCGAACGCCCCAACTTATATATACTGCTACATTTTCTTAGTACCATCAACATCGTCGCTCATGGACGAGTTTGAGTCGGCGACATGACAGAAATTAGAAAATGTACGAGCTAAGTTGCTAATATAATTATTGGCTACGCCGTAGGTCTTACGTAGACCCTCTACGCCAGTGATTGTGCACGAAAGTTTAGCGTTATTTCATTGAAATACAAGTTTGTAATAGTTATTAACGTCGTCAGGAACTACATATTACATTGATATCAATCTACACAATTTATTTATCAATGTAATTATTAATAAACGAATGTTTTATACCGGGTGTAATAAGACTACTTTCGAAAACTGAAACTGCGTATTCAGACCACGATTCTGATTAAAAAAATTATTAAAAACGAGAGAAAAAATATTTTCTCTCTTCTAAGGAGGTTGATGGTTATTCAAAGATCTCTAAATGGCAATAAATACGCACGTTAACGTTACCAACGCTTGATTATTTTAGGATTTGGATCAGACTAAGCAGATGTGGCAGTTTGTGGAGGAAGAGAAAGGCGAGACGTTGCCAAAATGTATCAGCGTGCAGCGCGTCAAGCCGCAACTGAGTCAGCACTTCGACACGCCCGTCTCACTCGAGAAGACTAGCGTGCATGTCTCCGCTGAAGTATTTCCTTGTGGTAATTAACTTAGCTAAGCACCGTTCTACGCAAGCACAATTTGGATGAGAATCTTATATGAATTTAATGTCTATTTTACATTCTAGGTTACTGAATAATACAGGGCAATAAAAATGACCTAGAACCCAACGACAAAACGTAGAATGGCCCCATCGTCGATACTATTATTTTTACGTATATAAATGTACCAACTAAAATTTTGTAGAAAGAATACCTATAAATTTATTTCTGTTAGGCTGGCGTGTTTTGCCGCACATTGCTTGGACAGAAGGACTACTTTCTACATTCCAAAAAAACTATGCCCAGGACTCTACAATTGGCTTCCAATACTTTTGTAGTGCCAAAGGATTCTTGAGACAATATCCTGGTAAGAAAAACCTAAATAAATATTAAAATAATGCCTTATTTGTAGTTCCACGTACTATTTAGACTTGATTTAATATCTTTAGCCAGCTTATGGAGCAGCAACTTTAAGACGGATTTTTCCCCCGAGGATGACGTATACGACTGCCGACTGCGACCGTGGTTCGTCAGCGCAGAAGGCGCACCTAGAGATGTCCTGATTCTAATAGATGCCTCCGGTTCCATGAATAGGTCCGTGAATGAATACGTGGCGGAACAGTTCACGCTGGCCATGTTGAGCGCATTGACGGATGATGACCAAGTGAATGTACTGCGGTTCAATGTACAGATGGAATCGCCCATCAGCTGTTTCAACGATAGACTAGTCGCGGTGAGTACGGAGTCTGCAATTTTAGGCTGTGTGCGACCATGGATGCCTTAGGCCAATTCTAACACAGAATTGAACTCCCATCACCTCCCATGGAAATCATAAACTGCAACATCCTTTGGTCGCTACATCTCCTAAATTCTTATTGCGGTTACTAACCCGCATGCTAATCGACTATGGCAAACCTCCCGAAATATGAAGGAAGTCTAATTAGAATTAAAATTATATTTCCCTCATTTCATATTTAAGAAACTCGACGTCCGATGGCGAGAATTTCAACAGGTATAAAATATGACGAGGATGAGGCCAAGTATGAGTGCCAAGTTCTACGCAAGAAGGTACTGCGTTCAAGGATTCGGCAATTTATGTATTCTAAATATCTGGAACCATTGGTGCTGAAATATCAGGAAATAATAATAATGTATTACCATGATTGAATCTAAGTCATATGGTAAATGCTCTTACATTTTAAATCTGTTCTCTGCTACAAATTTAATGTTATTCTCAGGCAAATCACGTAAACTCTGCCGCAATGATGGCAGCCATGAAACCATTCAGACTTCACAATGAGACCTGGATGGTTGATATTCTAGAGAGCGCTGTGCGTCTGTTGCAACGCCAGCATGGCACGCCAGACCGCGCACCGTCATGCCAGCAAGCGATAGTGCTGCTCACCGACAGCATGGAAGAAAACCATACAATGCTGATGAGGCACCTTGATCCTTATGGACGGATCAGGTAAGTTTTCTGTGACTTTATGCACTCCAAACAATGAAAATGAGTATTCAGGGATTATTCTGTCAAACTTAGCTCTATTAATGAATCCATTAACTATGTGGATTATCTTCTTCCTGCCCTAATCACGTTTCATGTGGAGTCATACACTTCACCCCCTGTATTGGTTGTAACCTTAGTAGTTGAATTCG
This sequence comes from Electrophaes corylata, assembly GCA_947095575.1. Classification (NCBI taxonomy): domain Eukaryota; kingdom Metazoa; phylum Arthropoda; class Insecta; order Lepidoptera; family Geometridae; genus Electrophaes; species Electrophaes corylata. Next base: position 8,223,674 of record OX352715.1, on the reverse strand, counting down.
AATTACAGTAGGTATAGTAAGCTATATAATAATTTTTTGTACTATAGACTCTTTACCTTATGGCTTCACGATCCAAACGGCTTGCGTGACAACACACGCGCGTACGCAGAACACATGTCGTGCGACCGGGACGGATACTTTGCAGAGTTCATCACTCATGCTGACGTCACGGAACAGGTCATGAGGATCCTGCGCATCATGGAGCGACCTCTCGTAGCTCAGAGGAAAGAACGTCTTAGAGTTTTCAGCGATGTTTACGCTCATGTTGAGGTGAGACCAAAATAGTCAAGTAAGCACGTGCCTAATTATAGTTGCCCGGTGCTGAGGCATACATAGTAACGTTTAACCTTTGTATTTAAGGACCCAAGAAGAGGCGAACAGCAGTGGAAAACAAAAGAGAACTTTGAACAACAGCACAGATACAAAGAGTTGAGAAAGGATAAGGCAAAACTGCTGAGCCCCGCGCAGCTTTTTAAAGATTATATGCATCAAGAGAGTCTTGTAAGAATAATACTAAATAATTTTATGTAAAGGAAAGACTCGTACGAAAACTGACTAAATATATTTTAAAGATCTGAGATAATATTAGAAAAACACGCGCAATTTCGCCCGCGTAAAGCTATTTTCATACAAACTTCAACCCCCGCTGTACCTGTTTAGGAGTTTATTGGGAATTCCTTTCTTAGTACATTAGTGCGTAGAGACGCACCAAGAATCCTGTAAATTTCAAGCCTGGGCAAAGATAATTAGTATAGATTAATTTGGTTGACTGTTATTAATTTCTTATGCAGGATAAATATGGTTTTTACTACGAGGGTAATGACCTTAACTACAGACTGCAGATAAGTGTATCTGTTCCTGTGTTCGAAGACACCACCATAGAAGTAAGCGTGTTTAATTTAATAATAATGTTTAATAATTATTATTATTTTATTAAAAAAATATTATTCATTTAAATTTTCAGAATATTACGATAGTTCTGGATGAGGTGAGGTTTTTAAAATATCTTTATACGTGTGATAAAATCTCATGCAAAGGTAAAAGTTCAAACATTTGGTTGCAGGAAAAACAACGCAATTCTACAAGAACGGTAATGTTTTTTTATGTAGTAGAAGCTCTTAGTGAAAGGCTCTTTTTTTTTATACGGTTTGCTGATGGAACAAGCATATGGCCCACCTGATGTTAAGTGGTTACCATAGCCTATAACAAAGCATTGCCTTGTAGGTCACGTTAATTAGGAACGTGCCTTACAATATACTGCTCTGCGTCCATCAACCTGAAGCATACAGGTGTTAAGCCTCATGTGCCTGTAATTACACTGTTAGTAAAAATGTTACTAGATTCGTTTATTCGTTTTAGAATTGTTTGATTTTGAATATTAAATTAATTGCACTTACTTATTACTTTGCAGTATCCAGTGAACCGTCTATTGGGAGTGGCAGGTGTCGATATACCAATTGATCATCTAAAACTGATGCTGCCTTACCATCAGGTAATAATAATATATAATAATAATATAATAATGTTTGTAGTTAGGTGTTGGCTAAATGGATAGAATGATTTGTCATATTTTGTTGGTTGTAGAAGTTTTTCATAACCATAATGTCCTAAATAGTATAATTTTACTGTGCGCTGCAAAAACGGGTAGGTAAAATTTTATGCACCTGAAATTACAAGCATGCAGTTGCATTCTTGATTCACCTAAAACTCGAAATAACCGTGACTCCCTTTGATCCCTTTGCGTACCTATGTTGTTTAAGAAAACAGTTTTTATTCTATTCTAACTAGTAGATACTGAGTTTACCATGATCTTATGATTGTAAAGCGGGAGTTGCTACCACTATGCCATCAGTGCTAATAAATCTTTGCATACATGGGATTAGTTGGATTAGTAGCATGCTGAAATCGGTCACATATCTGCTTCCTTATCGGCTAAGTAACATTCTAATCATAACAAGTCATATCGCTAATCCAAACTAGATTAAGAGCTTTACACGCAGATTTAATATATATTATGTACCTATTTGTTTGTTTCAAATTTTCCTTCACTGTCGCGCGTCGTATGTAAAGCGATTGCAAAAAGGGCAAAGTAGTTATTTGTTTTAAAGAAATCGTAAGCCATCATCATCAACAGCCTGTACGTTTTAAGGAAGAACGGTTTTGAGCCCTTTTCATCCACCGACTTCCCGCTTCCTAACAATGTCAAACAATGCCTACCCTATGGACTGACATTGTTAGGAAGGCGTCCTACGCTACGTTTTGTCTTCCGGCTCGTATTAATGAACGGGTGTGCAACATTAGAGAACTGGTTACACGAAACCTAAGATTGTATAAAATAAAAAAATGCTACCTATGTACTAAGTTTGATTTTGATTTAGATAGGAGGTGGTGGTTCTTTATTTCTTATTGATCATCGTGGCAACATCGTTTTACACGACAACATCAAATCAACGGTAAGTAACTGAGTCAAACATAATACATAGCTATAATAGCATAAAACATAATGTGTCTTCGTAAAAAGTGGTCGATTTCCGCAACTAGTATTGCTATCTCTGCAGTTTCCCAATTATACAAACACGTCATAAAACAGTTGTAGGTAGTTGCCACTGCGATCGTGAATCCAGCAGCAAAATTTCACGATTTTTATAAGTTAGAACTCAGCTGCTGCGACGCCGTGTAAACCGTACCGCTGCCGCAACCGCAAGTGAAGTGATAAACCAAAGACATGGGTGTTGAGTCAGTGCTCCTCTGTTTTTTAGTAGGTATAGTATTTGTAGACTTTGCTAGACAGTGAAAAAAGACCAAACATTTACGATTGGATATATGAGTTATGAGTATCCCCACCTAAGTTTAGTTAGCAATCCTCCACATACCTCATAATCACTTCTGTTTCAAATTAACAGTTCGACGGCGATATTATAAAACCCGGCTACCGTACGGTGGACATTATCGACCTTGAGCAGCCAGCTATATATCACCCTCCTCGTCACTACCCGCGAGATTGGCTAAAGGTAAGCTCGTGACAGCGGCGAGGTGGTTAGTTACCTACTAACCACCTCGATTGACCGAGCGAGCTAGATAAATCAGTCAACTTAAACGATTGGGTGTTGCATGTTTGAAGGTGTATTTTTGCGATAGTAAAATCCACTGGAAATGCAGTACATCGCCGATTAACATTTTCTGTAACGTATTATAAATCGACCAAAGGTTTGTTATTAGTAACCGGGGTCCAAAGAGGCTGGATAACTTTAGATTTGTGGGAGTTCATAGTTTTTTTTATTATAGTTCATGTAAGTATCACAGGTTTTTCTTAACCTACTTCAGGCACCAGTCTCTCACAGTACAGGTTCCTAATCTAAGCTGGTTCTGTTAATTCCTACCTATCACACATTGTAACCTTTGTGAAGAGAAAATAAACGAATATAATAATAATATAATAAGTTTGGGAAACCTCTAGTCTAGTCTTGTATAGTCATTAAATATTTTTCAGTTCCGCAAATCACTGGTAATAGAGAAAGAGAAAGGGAACATGACAATGTACGGAAAGAATATCTTCGAAGACGGCCTACGCGTTCATATGGAAATGAGGGAGTACCATTGGAAAAGAGTTCTGGACCATTACACTGCTGTGGTGGTGCTACCGCCTTACAGCAGGCAACACGTGGTGCCAGAAACTGCATTTACGATGCAAGCAGCTGAAAAGGCTTTAAAGGCTCTATCGGGAACCGATTTTGCTGTGCAACCAGATTGGTAAGTACAATAAACAATAACTCAACCATAGCATTGGCACATTGGCAACGAAAAAATAAGCAAGTGCGTAAAATATTACGTACTTATCTATCTTATAACCAGTAAAGGCAAACATGTGCTATTCGAACAAAGATATAGAATGTTTTTTTAACTGTTTACCATTATTGGAACATATTTCCACACTACTTCCACAGTGCTATTAGAATAATATGAGATAAAAAAAGGTATACTATACAGGTTATACTGCAGACACATTGAGCCCCACTTCGATAACCGTGAGGCGGAGGTCCTTCACTTCCTCAGACGTCGTAGTGATGAGCCAGACTTCGCCATGAAGAAGACTAAGTATGACTTCTCGCCGATACCACCGACACTTCTGGAGAAAACTTACCAATGTGCGTATATTTTGAGAGCAAGATCTTTTTAAGCTCGCAATAAAGAGAAGGGGAAAATTTTATTTCTATATAGTGATTACTGTAGAGAAGTGTGTTCGTTCGTCCTCATATTTCCTTCGATCATTGCGTCTTTACTTTGATGGTAACGAAATCTTTAATTTTTTAAGCGACTACCGAAGTATTTATATGTTGATATTTATTTATTATTTATACTTATATGTTTAGTATGAGAAAACAAAATAAAAAGCCAAATATTGCAGGCAATATAATAGTTGCCAACCAGTATTGGTAAGGTACCAAAATTTAGCCACCTGTTGTTGAAGGTGATGAAGAGTTGATGGCAAAGCTATGTAAAGAAGCTATTGCGACTGAGAAGTGGGCGAGGGAGCACGAAGAACCAGACACTGACCGAGATTGCTCTACCTGCGAGCTTGGATCTTCTACTGCTTTTTTTGCTAGCGGTAAGTTGGTATTTTGATCAAAACCCCATCGATCTCTATTATGAAACAGTGTAGATAATCAAGATCATCGTAAAGAACAAAAATAACATACTCGTAAGTCAACGTTTTTTGCTTAGAAGAAAGTCTGAGGTTTTTTGATTGTCTCTAGAGGATAAACCTAAAAAAAAAGTTAAGTAAAATACTTATCGGCAGACCGATAAGAGGTTATAAAGATACATAAGTGATTAAAGGGGGTAAAAACATATTTTATTTGAAAAATGTCAATACATTCGATTTTCCCTTTGAACCTTATCTTACGATTAAAAATTATAAAAATAAAAAATTGTTAGATTGTTAGATTTTCTACGAATTCGTAGATTAGCTTAGATTGGATGTGATTTGAATACCTATTTCTGATCAGTTTTTTTAACTTTTTTCATATACCTACCAAGTTCCCACAAAAGTATCTCGTGATGTCAATTCGTGACGAACTTTTCTTGTAATGTGACTTCGATTTGAGGAAAAATCCAGGGTGATGACTAAAGCACAGGTTTGTTTTTTAACAATTAAGTTTGATATTGTCGTATCGATCATGATAGATGGATAATCCTTTAGAATACCTACTGCTGGTGTCTCATATTTCGGCGTCCTTGTAGGTATTTTCCATTTCCCATTCTACCCTATAACATTTTGTGTACTTTTCCGAGTTTAAGCTAGCTAGACCTAAGCGACTAAGCTTAGTTAAGAAATATACTATAACCTCCGAAAATGAAACCAATCTATGAAGATTGTCTTGCTCACCACTTTTGTGGAAAGTTTGAACTACCGAAAGCTCCAGTGTTTAACCCCTGATATGTTTTAGAGAGTGGCCTGTCGCGATGGCAGCAATACCACGCGACGAGCCAGCACGCGTCACCACCGAGCGGCGCCGTGTGGTCCCAAGGGCCCACTGAAGCGTGGTACCGACGCGCCGCAGCACGCCCAGGCACACTTGTCTTACACGCCCCAGTCACACCTGTGAGGAGACTGCGCAACACCTTCCTGAGACCACCCCCGGTAGTTACATTAATTAAAGATTTTTGCAAGGCCGGAACGTAAATCCACTGTGCTGAAAGGCTGCGTGCGTAGGCCAAATCGCTCTTTTTTATACAATTTACTGATGGAACAAGCATATGGCCCACTTGATGTTAAGTGATCAACATGACCTATAACAAAGCATTGCCTTGTAGGTCACTCTAAACTAATTTATTTATTATTTATATTATTATTATTAAGTCGTTTGAAGGCGATGTATACACAATCATCATATATAGGTACACACACAACTTTCACTATAAGCTTTATTTTATTATGTATATAATAATAATAATGCTGGACAATCCACACAGCATCATCTAGCCCCAAGCTAAGCAGAGCTTGTGTTATGGGTACTAGATGACTGATATACTTAATACAATATATTACGTAGTACGTACATAGATATTTTTTATTATACATAGAAAATACCCAGAACACTCGGAATAAATATTTGCAGATCGTACAAACATTTATCCCGAGGCGGGAATCGAACCCGCAACCTCCTGCGTCGCAGGCGGACATTCGCCCGCCGCGCCACATCGGTCGTCGTATACCCCGATAGCTAGGTGTACGAATGCCCTGTGCTTTGAAAATAGAAAAATTTATTTGTGTATTATACATAGAACTAAGGAAAACTAAACAAATTATATTTATTTTCTTGGATTTTCTTTTCTTTTTTTTTTATTCTACGAGTATTACATAAGTAGGCATCATACCTACCTATAATATTTTTTAGAGTAAACCGTTTTTGCGTTTTAGAAGCACCTACGCACCTACATTATTACCCTATCATAATTTATATAATCCATGTAGGTATGATAATTGGTGTTTTAATCACGTCAGTTTCTACTGTAGGTACAGTTAATAATAAGTTTGATTTCATATTGTATTTTATCTACCAAATAACTATAATTTGATATAATATCAAATCAAAAAGTTTTGATTTGATAATAAATCTCTCGACAGACCGATCAGAAGTCTGGAGGAGGAGGAAGAATGGAGAAGTCTGGAAAATTAGTTCTTGGTAAACTAATGGCATGGCAGCAGTCGAACCCGGCTGGACCGTCTATACCAGTGGTTCCCAAACTCTTTTGTTTCATAGACCACATTCAAAATTTAGCTGGATCCGGTGGACCCCCTGCATCTACATTACTACTAATTTCTAAATCTCGGCGCGATACCGACATGGTCTGGGTTCGACTCCCAGTTCGGAACTATCCATTTTTTTCTCAATTTATTTATAAATTTTCTTATTGAGAAGGTTTAATTTAAGTATCATATTATTTAAACTTAAGTGGCGATGGGCTGGACATATAGCGCGAACAATAGATGGAAGATGGGGTGAAAAAATAATTCACTGGTACCCCAGGAACATAAAACGTCCGCGGGGAAGGCCAAAACGTCGATGGCGCGATGACATTATGGGCATAGCTGGTGCTACCTGGACACGTTTAGCCCAACAAAGAACTGTCTGGAAAGGGTTGGAGGAGGCCTATGCTCAAAAATGGGCAGCCCTACAATAAAGAAAAATAAAATATATATATTCATTAATAAATAATAAACAAGTGATTAAATAAGTGATATATGTATGGTTTTGAATATTATTATTATTTTAAATGAATTTTGTTAATATTGAATTTTATGTGTATGGGAATAAATGGCTTTTATTATTATTATTATTTAAAATAACAAGCCAACATTTTAGTTCTTCACTATCGAAACCAAATTAATTTTCATGCACCCCATGCTTACGATTGTAGACCCCCATTTTTTGTCACGTCCAACTTAGACCCTCGTCAAGTCTCCCCTGGACCACTTTGGGAATTACTGGTCTATACCTTGTAGATTACCGACTTATGATTTAATTTTCTTCACATTTTTTTTTCTAAGTAATACATTGACGACCTTGATATTGAGACATCATTTTTAAATGTCGTTATATCATAATGTATTTATTGCACAGCTTGGTGTCAAATCAGAATGGTTGACAGCAGCCAGGACTCTGGCCTCAGACAAAGGACTGATTGGAGTGGCCGGATATCACTTCTACCCACAGCACCTGATCGAACTGCTGATATCTGTTACTGAGATGCCAGTAAGTAATAATAATAATATAATAATAATAAACTTTATTGAGGACAAAAGCTAGCAATTAAGCTAAACTAAAAATACTTATTTACTAATACAAAAGAAAAGAAACTAAAATCATTGTCCTACAACGGGCGGTCTTATCGCTGGACGCGATATCTTCCAGACAACCGTAAAAAACTAAGCAACACAGTAAGAAAAAACAACGAAAAAAAACAATACAAACAGTAGGAAAAAAACTAAATCTAAGTGCTAAGTGATTTTCAATTACTTAGTAAAATCAATAATGTGATAGTAAATTAAGTGCACTAGTTGTCTCTTATCAGATCAACCTTTACTGAACTTCACTTATCTTAGGTAGGTAGGTATAATATATTATACCTACTTTAAAAAAAGTTAATATAAGATTAGATTACAGTTTGAATGGGTGACACTCGTGACCTTGACATTCAAGCACGTTTGAACACGATAAAAACTCCACCACTAGAGTTGACCTCCTCTAGCGAACTTTACCTGTAAGAAAAAAACATTATTATTATTATAATTATTAAATAACTCACGTGTCGTTTTCGGTACCAGTGCTACGCTGAAAATAAAGCTCTTTGTAAGCCACGCTGCGAAGACACGTGGTCATGCGTGTTGGTTGACGAAGATGGATGGGTGGTCGCTAGAAACTCCAATGACTCCTCGCCGATAGAGGACGTGCGCGAACATCTAGCCACACTGCACCCAGCCGCAATGTCTGCGTTGCAGGAGGCCGGCGTGTTTCATGTCAACTGGGTGCATGATTACCAGGGCGTGTGCTTTCCTCCTTGGTTCAATAAGGCTACTCCAGTAAGTTCTAAAATATAAAAATAACAAGCTCAGCAGAATATCTAATACCCACCTATCTACTATCAGTTGAACCTGCTCCCGATCAACCCGATCATGTCGCAAAACCCGTTTAAAATCAATTTCTAATAAGTATTTGAAAAAGACCTACCTACCTACCTACCTACTCAACGGCTCACTTATACCTGGCTACTACTGGTACTCTTTACTTGAAAATAATGTTACAGATGATACCTTCACTGCTGAAGTCGTTATGGTATTCTGTGAAGGCAGTATTTCGAATCACGCATGAGGTCGCTACTCTACTAGCATTTGTTTCTACCAGTAAGTTGATATTGTATTTCATATTATGCCGACCCCAAATCAGGAGGGAAAGAGCAAACAGATACCTGTTCATATATAAATAATAATACGAACATTTATTTATTGCTAGCCGGATTAGTATACGCAGATACTGAGAAGGAAAGGGAAAAGCGTCGCAGGCGATTGAAGCATGACTACGAGCGGGAGAAGTACGAGCAACTGTATGATCCACGCGTTCTCATCAATAAGACTGTGTTCGCGGCTTGTGACAGAACAAGACCCTTCTACCGATTGCAGGTAACTTATTATTCCGATACAATTTCAAAAATTATCAGGTTTGTAGGTCCACCTACTTACCATTGAACATTAACAAGAAATGTGTTGCTGGCGCCCGACGCGGTATTAAACCGCGTTGGGCGCCAGTAACATATTTCTCACAGTCAGAAATACAATAACACTTAAAATATATTAATTGTGTAAGTTTTCGGTGTCGTTTTACATTTTTTAAGTATCGTACACCACAAACTAGGTATGTATTTATTTCGTTAAAAAAGTCAACAGTTTCCTAGCGTATTTTTGATGCACGACTTAGCGTATATTGGATGCTGTTTTTAGCTTTGTTATGTTTGTATTGTATTTACAGCATGATCAAAGATCAATAGACGCATTATCCAAGACGCCGACACCGGCCCAGTTGGCAGACTGTAGTTTTCCGTTGGTCGGCGCTTTCGTGCCCAATACTAACTTGCTTCTCCTCGCCTTATACAACTGTGATGTGCCGTACTCGGGCAAGCCACTACCTAATCCTTTGATTAACCAACAAGTAAGTAGCTTAAAATGATGTCATGTTGGTGATGAGCCAATCAAGTGTGGATAGTTTTGCCATTACCTACACCTTTAAATCAATTAATATTACTCATCGAATCACTCTATAAACCCTTTGATCCAAAGTCAGTTATCTATCATTTAGTACACACTGAGAAAAGATGGGCCATCTGCCTACCTGATGTTAAGTGACCGTCATGAACCATGATGAAGTACCTAGTATAGTGCAATAACTTATTGGTACTCTCAGTTTTCAGTAAAAAAATGTCTTACTTACCTTGCAGACCACCTAGTAAGTACTTGTTGACAAACACACATATCTTGGCTTAATAATAGACCAAAAGTTCAACTGGAGTCATCACATCGAGCGTGTCTGTAATAAATTGAGGCATTTCCTGGCTAACATCACAATACTCAAAAATCGTATCCCTTTTAAGGTTAAATTAATACTGTACAATGCCCTGGCAGAATCATACATACAATATGGTCTCAGTAGTTATGGTCGAACTTATAAAACATACCTCGATGATATTTACAAATTGCAGTTAAGAATTATTAAAACTTTAGATTCACCCAAAATAAAAAATCAATTTCATGATAGTGACAATGGCCTCTTTAAACACTGTAAGGTTTTACCAGTTCACACTCAGGTAAAACATTTATTATTGAAAGAAAACTTTTTTAATAATACCTTGGTACATTTGATTGAATACCCTGTATACACTCGGTCCATTTCTAGGAACCAGCTTTGTGCGCCTCGCGCGAACAATGCATACGGTGAGCGCACAACCGGTTATCTTGTTCCTCGGCTTATCAATAACTTACCTTTAGATTTATGCAATAATTTGACACCGGCAAATATAAAATATAAATTAAAAAATCATTTCTTGGCTCACATTCACTTTGATACCTAATATTAAAAATATATTGTACCTAGCTCCTCCTTTCACATTGTTATCGTACTTATCGTACCTACGTAGCCTACATAGGTAGTACTAATTAGTATAATAGGTTGACGTAACTCGTTTTTTTAGCACCAGCACAAACCTTAGTGGTTTAATGATGCTATTTATTTAGTTCTAATTCTATTGTTGTTAAATGGTAAATAAATAAAAAAAAAAAAAAAAACTTAGACGTTTTTTTAATCATCTTTTTTGATAGGTACCTACCTACCTAATTCTGATTCTTGCAGTACCTGGAAGACTTGGAACCTTTTGACCTGGGCGTAAAGAAGAACCCAGCGAGCAAGCTAGCATGCTGGCGCAACAGAGTTCCATTACCGGGCCGTCTACCAAAAACTAAGTGTTTTCCCCATGACTACTCGCAGGTAGGCAATATAATTGACATCAGAACCCAAGGTCAAGCGAGATAGAGACCTGGAATGTATGCCAAGATTTAGTCATGATTTTGTAGTGTACTAATATTTCAAATAATGTGTTCACATATTCAAAGTCAAAGTCAAAAATCATTTATTCAGTAATATCCGCAAGGATCATCTTGAAACGTCTTAAATCTAGGTGAATCTAAGCGCCAGTTCCTCGCGACCAAGCCTAGAAGAACCGGCAAGAAACTTACGGCTTGGTTCCTACCGTTTTTTTGCATGATCCTTTTACATCCTTTAATACAGGCAACATTTTGTTTTACAAGGACCTTAAAATAAATAAATATTGGTAAACATTTCATAAAACCACTAGCTCCAAGTCTAGATAGCTAGCCTGGATAAACATGCAATGGGTACCTAACCTACTACCTATATACTCGTAGTAGGGCTCGTCACATTTCGAGAAAAACTATTTTGAGCCCTCCGTACACGGACTCGTGATTTTTACAAAGTCGCTCGTCTACGAGGCATTGTAGTAATCAATAGTCTTTGACCTTGATAGTTTCGGATTAGAATAGGTCCCCTAGGACGGTTACTAATAATACTGTAGAGCGCGACCTTAGAGGACGTGCTGTTCACCGAGCACGTCCCTACGGTACGGCCTTGCTGCATCACTTCTTCAAATAAAAATATATTACCTGTTTTAAGTTACCATTGTGTTTGTCTCATTTGCAGGAGGTTGGCTACAGACAGTGCGGTCCATGGCTTCCAGACGAGATTAACGCAAGTCCAAATGGCAATCCAGGCAATCCAGCACCAAAATATATTTCTTTATTCATGGTGTTTTTAAGCACTCTTTTAAAATACACACTAAGCTAATCAGGGCTTGTGTAAAATTTACTGACAGCTTTATGTAATTGCTTACATTTTGAATCTCAGCCAAGAACAAAAGAAAGATTATTGCCTGGCGTCCTAGTCCAGGGAAACTTTATTTATTTATGGAAAACTGTCAGCACTTATACAAAATCAATTTATGTAGATCAGGGTCATACATACATATAATTTATATTCTTATATTTAAAGTATAGATAAACACGCTTTTATAAATCTGGTTCTAGCAATCTAGTCCTGCTTAATAATTATTGTTAAAGCAAATAAAACAAATTGTTCAAGTTAAACTCGTTTAATTCAATTATTTATTAATTTGAACATAGATACTTTGGTTCGGAAATGTCTATAATACTGATACACCGTGTCTACACGCAGTCTAAAATCACATTTCCCGAAACTAATCAACGCTATGTTATTTTCTTGGAAACTTTGGAATGTTTTGATTAACTTTGAAAAGAGAGTACTACAATTTACAATATAAAGTTCATATACATCGATAGAACTTAACATAATACAGTTCCTGACTTTTGTAATTTGGATATCGGCATTTGCTAAAAAAATAACACAACTTGGACAAAACAAATTGATACGATGAGCAAATACAACTTCGTCAAATGTCAGGAACTGTATGCAAGTTAGTAAATGAACACAAAAAAATATGTTGTTATTTTTATAATATTGGGTAAATAAGTTCAATTTAAAAAATAATTTAATTCATAATTATAACAGCAACAATCATATAAGAACAAATATTCCAAACCTATTTCAATAAAAACAATAATAAACCACAGTAGAAATAGTTTTAATAAAAATATTTGCCCTTTAATACTTCCCAACCAATCCGTACAGACATAATCATCAATAGCTAAGATATTAGTCATTTGTCATAAAACGTTGAAACATCCATTCATATAAATAGTTGGTAACGTAAAAATACAGTAAAAGTGTTACTGCAAACGAATCTAGCTAAAGCATAGGTTGTAAGTGACTATAGACTGGGCGTTTTTATGCGCATACGCGCGTCGTACACGAACGTATATGTACGTACGTAGGTACATATCGCATGAGCGTCAGATTATAGGTAACTACGCCCAATCTGCAATCGCACTAATGAATTTAGTATGTTATTCTCAGTAAAACATGTGTCATTTGTTATCAAAACAGTTTGATTTACAGAGATTATGGGTTTACTTAAAATTCACAAAACCTACCTACAAATACATTCAGACACGATAGCTAGCTTTTATTATTTGCTTATTTTGAAATTCGAAGAACACACGAAAATTATGAATAAACATCTTATGTATTCTATTTAACCCTGAAATGTCAGACTATGAAAAATACTCTTCTTTTTCATACACAAAGTTGGATAATAACTTCACTCATAACTATAAGAATTTGTGCCAAAATTTGAAAATATGCAATCGTTGGACTAAATTGAAAAAATGAAATTCGGTCATTAGACTTAAACTACACTACGTAAAAATGAAGAAAATAAATAACTGTGCCATCATAAAAATTTCAATCACCCACTAGAATTTTATAATTACCTAATCGAAACAGTTTACAAGAAAATTGCTACATAACCGGATCAAAATCGAAACAACACCTACCTAGAGAAGTATATTTTCTAAAGCTACATTTGTATTCATAATATTATCTTAGCCAAAAATATCTCTCACTACTACATAACTATAACCCCTAATTTGTTTTATTTCTAGCTGCAGTAAAATACCATTTTCCATTATACTATAGTTTTTACTTATTATGTACAGTAACATTTTAATAAGTATTATTTTAGTAGCAGATTCAATTTTGTCATTTTAAAAACTATGAGTTAGTAGCGTTATTTTTTACATTTTAAACTTGATATTATTATGAATTCTAAATATCTATTTACTACAAAAACTCCGAAATGATAAACAATGCTTCAACTTTTGCCATCTCTCACCAATAGGTAATGAAAAACAGTGACAGGGCTAGTTCTAAGCATTATTAATTAAGTACAATAAAACCGACCGTATTTTACAATATGAATTTGAGACAAAACTGGTCTGAGTTCCATCACATTTTCAGAATGAAAATGTGATGGAACCTTGTCCCAGTACATATCTAAATTTATTTGCTACTTTGACAAAGTTCTTTCCCATTCTGATCTCGCGCAAAATATAACCCAGCAGTGAGTTTATACGAGTTGCCTATGATGATGATGATATTTGGCACTTATTTCTACCTCAATGTATATAACGCTAGAGAGCAACAGCTTAATAACTTCTAATATTCGAGGATCATAAAACCGCGTTCAATTAATTTCCAGGCCAAAATTGTAAAAAAAGTAATGGTTCTCTTTTGCAGAATAAGTTTAATATTGGTAAAGATTTTTTATAAACCCGTACTCCAGAAAAGTACGCGGGATTAAATCATGTAACACCTACCTATCTATCTACATACACATTTATATGTTTACATAGACTTATCGTGATGTGAAAATATTATTAACAAATACCTACATGTAATAAAATGGTAAAATGTATAAGTATCTTTGGTGGAACGTGGAAGATTTTTAAGGAATATAACAACAAAAAACCCACATTAAATGTGGAAAATATGGAATAATCATAAGAATAACGTGTTTGGTAAATTATCACTTTGTAAACTATAAATTTATAAAAAAAAACCTTGCATCAAAAAACAACACATAAAATTAATAAATTTTTTAAATGTAAAAGCCAAACTGGTATTTTTTTTTTACTAACATCCTCCCTCGCTTCCGCTCACTTGGTACCTACCTACCTAGATAAAGTATCCTAGTTGTTATTCCAGGTCACGAACTATGTGTATTCCAGATGTTGAATCACAATCTGATGGTGTGCTATTGGTGTTGCCAAATCCTATTAATATTATAAACGCGAAAGTTTGTAAGAAAGGATGGGTGTTTGTTACTCTAGCCAGTGGACCGATTTAGATGAAATTTGGAATAGATATAGATTGTAACCTGGATTAACTTTTTATTCCGAAAAACTAACGGGAACGGGAAAAAACTGCAACACGGGCGAAGCTGCGAGCGGCCGCTAGTAAATAAATATAACTTGGATCTCACCTTACCTACTTAGTTCGTGTCTTGGAATAACTTCAAGGATACGTTTAACATGGTTTAACAAGTTTTTTAGGGTTTTTTTCAGATGACCCTACCTAATGATAGGTGGTAACCATAACCTGTACCAAAGCAATTCTTCGCAGGCCATTCGTTAGGAACGTGCCCTACGATGCCCTGTGTCCTGAGGAGTATCATCAGGAATATCTTCAGGCGCATATGCCTATAATTTCACTGGCATCCACACCCTCTGAACAGAAACACAGCAACGCTGCTTGGCGGCAGAAATAATAATAATAATAATGCTGGACAATCCACACAGCATCATCTAGCCCCAAGCTAAGCAGAGCTTGTGTTATGGGTACTAGATGACTGACATAATTAATACAATACATTACTTATATAGATATTTTTATTATAGAAATAGGCCGAATAGGATACTAACCATGCGAGCGAAGCCAGGGCGGAACTTAATAACATTTCATAAACCGACCCCGGATGTGGCTAACATGTTCTACCGGTCTAAAATTAGCTTTGGCTGGAGTTCTGCCAATATTCGAACATGTCAGTTCCATATATAACTTTTTTCGATCAATATTCAGGATAGAAACGGGATATTTACCAAGATTTTTGCCGGTAACCGGTTTGCATCAGTTCGACCGGTGATCATGGCGCATGCAACTGTGCCGAAATATCATATCGGGAAACGATCAAACTCAAAAATCATGGTATATATCCCGTTTCTATCCAAAATAATGTCAGTTCCACATAATCGGGATACCGAGAAAAATTACTTAGAAATAGAATAAAGAAGATTTCTCACTCAGTCATCAATATTGAGTTTAAGTTGAGGATAAACTGCTTATTCTTCTTCAGATTCGGAATCGGAGTCGGGAATAGTGTTGAACCAATTCTCCCAGTTCGAAGGAGGTCCCATCGGATTTCGACTAGAAATTAATAAGATCAATGAATGCCCGGTTCTAATACAAGCGTCCGTTAGTAGATAGTAGAAAAACATTGCAAGGAAACCAGTTAGTAAGCTAACAGTGGCGATGGGCTTGTAATTCTTTCTTTTATACTTTTAGTTTAAAGACTAGCATACTTATTATAAAGAAAAGAAGAGTATACTTCTATGCAGTTACTTCTATGTACCTTTAGGTTAGACTAATGAAATACACACACACTAACCCTAACACCAATTTGCTACTAGTTTCCATAGACAATAAATTTGTATCTGTTGAAGGGTAGGAAGATGATGGCATGTGATGTGATGATGACTCACGTTTGCTTGGTGACGGGCTGCGGCAGCGTGGCGGTGGCGGGCGCGGGCGGCGCGGGCGGCGGGGGTGCGCGTCGCTGCAGCGTCTGCGTCCCCTCCGCGGCCTCGTCCACCCACCCCTCTTCCAGCACCCATCTGACACACATTACAACCTTCAAACGCTAACAGTGCCTAACACATAAATTCGTCGACCGATGTGGCGCAGCGAGCGAATGTCCGCCTGCGACGCAGGAGGTTGCGGGTTCGATTCCCACCTTGGAATAAATGTTTGTACGATTTGCAAATATTTATTCCGGGTGTTCTGGGTGATTTCTGTGCATAATAAAAAATATGTATGTATGTAATGCATTGTACTAAGTATGTCAGTCATCTAGTACAAGCTCTGCTTAGCTTGGGGCTAGATCATGCTGTGTGGATTGTCAAGCTTTTAAAAAAAAATGCTTACTTACAGGGGGCCTATCCTCGCTTTTTAGAGATTAAGTCGAACTCGACCTAGGTCGAAAAGAAACGGAGACTGTCGAATAAAATTGGCAAAAAAACTTCCAAAACCGCTTAAATAATATGTACAACTGACCAACTAGTTCGTAGCTATGGCTAAATAATACATAATGAAGGTCTTGGCTGGACATCTGAACTCAAAAAACATGATCTCTATTTCGCCAAAATCTCTACAATCTGAGAATTGGCCCCCTGGATAGAGAAAGTAGTACTAGAATTACGTAGTAAGTAATCCATAGGTCCAACATTCAAATCCGGCTCGAAGGACCAAATATACTGAACGTGTAAATAATGTGTAAATGTATTTTCAAAACCGTGAAAAAAAAACTACTTTCCCAATGTTAGAACTTCAATGACTATTTATCTGCTATCTGATTTTACAAGGATCCGTTCAAAGAACCAATCTACACTAATATTATAAAGAGGAAAGATTTATATTTTTGTATGTTACGAATAAACTCAAAAAGTACTGGACCGATTTTAATATTTTTTTTTTCATTAGAAAGCTACATTATCACTGAGTAACATAGGCTAAATTTTATTTTGGAAAAAAATTGCGTTCCGTAAGATATTTGGGTTTTTCAGACACAAGGTGTAAAAAATCAACCAGAAAAGTTACTTATTTTGCGTACGCTGCCTAAACTATAAAAGATAGGACCATAAAATATTCTAAGCAATTGTAGATCTTATAAATATCAACAAAAAAGTCCGCGACACACTATACCTATCTATGTCGAGTGAGGCACAACAACCATTTTTTTATTTAAAAATCTTGAATTTTTTTTGGACTACATTTAAACGCATTTATTTTACTCATACTATTAATCCTTATCGAAATAAACTATTTTATCACTAAGTACAGTTCATGTCGATAATATTTGGTCTTTGAATGATAAAAATTGGACGTTTGGTTTTGAAGTTATGGCGAAATTAAAATATTACGATTTCTGCTGCACGGCCCGTTGCGAAGTGAGCGTCACCAAGGTGCGGGGTGCGCGTGCGGGAGTTTAGATCTATGAGTAAGGTACCCGAGCGGCTCAGACGCGAGGTCGGCTCCCTACGCAGGTGTTTTATAAAAAGGACATTAATTCATAATGTAATATAGTTTTATGACAAAATCTATACAAATAAATAAAATTGAAGTGTCTGTTTGTAATATTAAAATAACCGCTTTTTACTACATGCATAGGAATGTATATACGATACATATACCAAAATAGCATTTTTTTTTATTTTTGTCTGTATGTCTGTCTGTTTGTTCCGGGTAATCTCTGGAACGGCTGGTCCGATTTCGACGGGACTTTCACTGGCTGATAGCTAATGCAACAAGGAGTAACTTAGGTTACTTTTTATCCCAAAACAATAACGGGAACGGATAAAAACTGCCACGCGGGCGAAACTGCGAACGGCCGCTATTTTATGCCGTATTAACGCCATCTGTTGGCGACATCGAGTACTACTTCAGTTAAGATTTGTAAGTAAACATGTTTACCGCCCAACGAAGTGGGCACCGGTCAGCTAGTACAAAATATAATTTAACATTTTTAATCAGTTTAAAGACGGCGCCTATTTTAAAACCAAACATGCAACGTTAGTGAAAGCATCACGTTTAAGGTATGGGATGGACGCTAGGCAATGTGTCATAGGGCATGTTCCTAACGAACGTGACCCGTGACGCAAGGCTTTGTATGGTTACCATAGGCTTTGTATGGTTAGGTGATGGTTACCACTTAACATCAGGCCATCTGCTTCATCTGTCCACAACTCATAAAAAAAGATTCATCCATCCTATGTTTCAGTGTGGTTTTTCAACATCTTGCATTGGAACGGGACAATAATTATATTCAGTATTCAGTATGTTTTTTGCATTATTATGTATGTAAGAATAAGTTACCTAGAGCTCGAGGCAGACTTGCAGTTCTCGCACTCGCTGCGGTAGTCATCATGCTCGTCCACTGGCGGCACTTCCGTAGAGCCGCCTTCCGCTTCGTCCGCGTAGCTGCACACGCATGATGGCTGGAATAAAGTTTATTTTCGTCGAAAAGTTTTGGAAATCTTTCTTGTAGTAGTAGCAGTAGAGCTCTTAATGAGGAGCTCTTCCGGAGAAATAAACACTACCACCATGCCTATTTCTGCCGCCAAGCATCTTGCTGTGATCCGGCTTGAAGGATCACGGGAAGTCGGAGGATGAGAAAGTTTTTCCTGGAAACCTGGAGGCCTATGTCCAGAAGTGGACTTCTACAGACTGATGAGAATAGACCTACCAGACGAGAGGAAGAGGTGAAAACATTTGTATAACAAGTGACGCAGAATTCTATTAGTTTTTATTAGTCTGAAAACAGGACAAACCTTATCAATGGTAAGCGGCAAGATATTCTGCGTTACAACCGTAGCCATTAGGCCAGGCTCCGGCTTAGCGGGCACGGGTGGCGGGATAGACGCGGGGGGTGGAGGGGTCACGGGGGCTGCGGGGATTGCGGGGACCGCAGGGGGGGCAGGAATAGGAGGGGGGAGCAGCGGAGGCGAGGGGTCGCCACCCACGTTGTCCTCACTGTGTGCGCGGGACCGTCCGCCGCAACTCACATGTCTGACATTGGACCTGTGGAATACAATAGAAAATAAGTATTTAAAAAAAGGGCAAGTGCGAGTCGGATTCGCGCAAAGGGTTCCGTACCATTATTTATAATAAAAACGGCAACATAATCACGTTTCCCTTTGATATTTATTTATCAAACAATAATAGGTACAGCCTGGTGACAGACAGCGGAGTCTTCGTAATAGGGTCCCGTTTTACCCTTTGGGTACGGAACCCTAAAAAACAACACTCTATTGAAATTAGGTACCTACAAGTTTACCTTACTAATAACTCCTCATTTAGATTAACTTTATATTTAGATTTGGCCTCGGCTACTCAGCTACGATAGTAAAATGTGACATGTATTCGGTGCTTGCGGCCTATGGGCGTGTTACTTAGCTACGATAGAAAAATGTGACATGTATTAGGTGCGTGCGGCCCATGGTCGTGTTATCTAGCTACTATAGTAAATGTGAAGTGTATTCGTGTGGGTGGGAGTGTGTGTGGACTCAGCTCTAGCGGTGCGGAGGCGAGGTCGAGGTGTCGCGGCACGCTGCGGCCGGCGTCGCGTCGCGGCGCGCAGGGCCGGTGGAAGGAGCGCCGCACCTCGCCCGGCGCCTCGCCGCGACGGAACACGTCCAGCTCTAGCGCCTCGATGGCGTTCGTGATGCGCGGTATCGTGCGGTGTCTGTATCGTAACAAACACTACCTAAAGTACTTTATTCTATAACCATTATATCAATATTTGTCCTGACTGACTGACTGACATATAGACAACGCACAGCCTAAACCACTGATCATACGCACTTAAAATTTTCAGGGCATATTCGCCTTGGTGCGTATAGAGGTGTACTAAGAAAGGAATTCCCAAAATTCAACTTCTCTAACAAGGTACCACGGGTGTTCCAGCTTGAATGAAAATAATTTCACGCGGACGAAGTCGCACGCGTTTTTCTAGTAAAGACCATTGCCGTTGCTAGAACACCGACTGATTTCTTCATGGTGTTTTCCTTCACCGTTTGAGCACTTTTTTTTCGGATAAATTATATTCTTCTTTCGTAATGGTACACCTATATATTGTCTGAATAGAATTTAGCCACCTCTATAGCACTGTCTGTGGCGTTGTTAAGCTCGTCCCTTGTGCAGGTGTTGAGGCACAAGGGACAGATAAGTGTGTAAGCCATAGACTGTATAGTAGCTCCACAAACACTGATAATACGATACTATAATTAGTATGTAATGATGACTCACAGTACAGAGTGCAATGCGTGGGAGTTCGCGTAGAATCCGGGCACATTGTGTGGTCGCTCGTGGTCAGGCTCGCGCGGCACCGACAGCCGCCCACTGATGGCGCCTAGAGACCCCGTCAACCGCGCTCGGAACCCAACTCCGCCTACTGAAAGTATTGTTTTAAACAATGCGACAATGAACCGTAGTTCTGTAATCCTAACAACATTCCTAGAGCCTAAATTTGTGAGGATTTATAACCGCCGAAAGAAAGAACCTTCTCATTTTCATAAGAAATTTTGTGAAGAATTTAGAACGTAAACTTACTATTAGCAGCAAGTGCGTAATGCTGCATCTGTGAGACATCTGTAGGATGCACGGTTTGTAGCAGGGGCGCATTGTAACAATTCTGAGGGTTCGCTATCTGGAAATATAAATGATATAAATAACGTGTAAGCAAAAGTTGAGTTTTTGAGTTTTTCAATAGTTAGGGACCACATCTCAGTTCCATAAGGCACCACTGGTAACATTTCGTTCAAACTGATGGTATTTGCTAATTAGAAAAAACATGACAGAAAGATTCCGAATCAGGCCATATAAAATAATGTTTCCCAAGATATCATTGAAACCTGCATCTTAAGGTGGCAAAATTGTTTTTTTTTGGCCCAGAATTTAAAGACTACTTCAATTTTCTCAAAACAAATCTTATTTGATTCAACCAGTTAACTCTCAATGCTGTTTTCCGAATGACATCAACATATTATTGTTTCTTGTTTACCATCGCCAAATCAAATATTTTATTATACATACCTGCTGTACGGGCCGCTGTATGTTCACGTAGCCATGACCATTGCACATGTCCTCAGGGCGGACTAGGGCGTCCATGGTGGTTGGATACGTGCGGTGGTAGGGCGGACCCTCGGTCACCATCCTATACACATAAAAATCTTTTCGCCTGTAGTTTATATAAAGCAAATGTGTTTATCAAGAATAGACACAGAGTTTAGATACGCTAGGTGTATTTTGACACTAATAACTTAATAAGCATAGGAAGAAGTCAGTCCTTTGCACTCGTTATCTGCGCCATGAAAAAATACAGAAAAATATTTATGTAATACTAGCAAAACGCGCGCAAAATCCGCATGAAGTTATTCTTATACAAATGTTAATCCCCGCTATACCCGTCTAGGGGCTGAATTTGGGGCTATTTCTTAGCACACCTCAAAGCACCAAGACAAATATACCCTGAAAATTTGAAATCTCTACGACCAGTGGTTTAGGCTGTGCATTGTCTATGTCAGTCTATATATCAGTCAGTCAGGACAAAGATTCTTATAGTTCGTATAGATAGATAGATATTTTTATTACTCGGCGTGTTATATTCCACAAATTTACTTAACGTTACTCATTGTGAAAATGACCAACACCCTCTAATCTACGAATCACAAATCTACGAAACATAACAAAATAAAAAATATAAAACTTGATCAATAGCAACACTTAATGTCTGCTCCTTAAAATCATCCGAGAAGTTATGTGAACTAAAATTAGCACTGAGCAAAATAAAATGGCACATTCTGGGTGTAAGTGAAGTCAGAAGAATGGGAGAAACCATTAACGAATATGAAGAGTAGTAGTCTGAGGCATAACAGAAGAAACAGTGGGAATATAGAAAAGAATATGTATTCGCAACATCAAATTGCCTACTAATAGGGAAAAAGAGGAATCCTGGTCAATAATACAAGCATATGCCCCGACTGAGCCAACCAAAAAAGAACATAATGTAAGGATAGAAATGATTTAAACACAGCAACACAACTAGCATACAAAAATATTATAGTAATGGGAGATTTCATGGCCAAATTGGAGCATGCAACCCCGGAGAAGAGCATTTAATGGGAATATATAGTAAAAAAAAAAAAGTGGAAGAGATTAGAGGAGGCCTATGCCGAAAGGCAAACTATGCTAAGGGATTAGTGTATATACCTACTAGTATAATAATGTACCTTTACCCAAAGCAAAGAAATAAAGGCTTTTATTATTATTATTATTATTATTATTATTATTACTCATTGTACTATAAAACTCACTTCCTTGAATAAAGTCCTTCGTTCTAGGACCTAGTTACTTTGGAATAACACTGAAGTGTAAACTGTTTTTTCCAAGTGTGAATTATGTTTTGTACAGCTCTTGGATCTTCATAAGCTAGCCGCAAACACTGTACCTCATGTTCTCCATCTGGCACTGACCGACCACCTCTTCATATGGTGGTGGTGCTTCCCCGCGAGGCAGGTAGTTCCCGTGAGGCTTCCACGCGCCCAAGGCTGTCTCACACTGCCCACCCATGTAGCCCATACTGCCGCTAATGTACCTGCAAGTACACACTAAAAGTAAGTAAATTCGTATGAGCTAGAAAAACCCTTCGATGTCCTAATTATCAAGACAAATATACCCTGAAAATCTTTTACAAAAAAAACTAGTTCCTAGGTATGTTTTAGCAATAATAGAGCTCTTTGTGAAGGGCTCGTTCGAGGACCACCATGCCTGTTTCAGCTGCCAAGCAGCTTCCTGTGTTCCGGTTTGAAGTTTACGAGAAGTCTCTACGACCAGTGGTGTAACCTGTTATGTCAGACAGTCAAGGCAAAAGAGCAAATGCATTACGCACATATTTTTTTTCGGAAAGAATATTTTATTGGTCCATGGCCGGATTCATACCCACGTCCAGAAAGTGGAGCTACTCTCACCAGTGTTCTGGTAAAATTTAAACAATGCTAAAACTATAGCCATCAATAATCAATGGATACAAACAACCTCACAGACATTCTTATGTGGCACTCACTACATGTGGTACGGTGCCATCAGAGACAGGGGTAATAAAATGTAGCATTGACCATTTTATCCATGTTGGTTCGATAATATATTATGTAGAGCGAACGGGACGATTACTCAACACAAAATGAAGTCTTTGTTCTAAAATTTTTGGAAATCAACTTATTTCCATGTGCCCATAAATAATGTGGTTATCAGTTTTTATAGATTAGCTAGTTCAAACTCAGCAGATTTTAATACAATCTTGCCACTTGAACTTTCAATATTCAAACAGATCTTATTTATAGTAGATTGCTAGGTTGTTTGGATTTAGTAAATAATAGCAATATTATACACCCGAAATGGGCAGGCTGTTCGAACTGTTAACGTTTAAGTAGGTACCTACCTACCTAGTTTGAGATCTTTTACAAGAAACGATTCTTATTCTTGAATATTTAACGAACACTCCTAATAATAGTTGCAAGAAAAGAAACTATAGCGCTATGAAAAGTGCTTTCCGAGGTTATTCAAATATAGATCTGATATTATAAATCACTCGGTTGAATGCGCAGTTCGAACTACAAGCAATAATTCATTTATTTCTGGAACACACCAACTGTTCATAACCTTCACCGCGATTTTATATTCTCAGTAAAATTCGACAGACACGATTGGGGATAAGTTCTTGTACAGACAATAGATCCCAAAAAATAGATCCATGTTTATGCCCGCTCATCGCGGCACGCTTATTCTACTTGTGATATATATGTACAACATAAAATAATACATCACATATAAATGCGTTATTCAGTTTAGATATAAGAACCTGTAAAGATCCTATTCTGTCTAGGTACTATCACTATAAGTTCTGCCTTACCACCAAGAGGGTGCATTTTCTGAAGCGACCAGTAGTTATCACAGAATAAGTAATACTACTACCCCACCTTGCCAGTTTTTGAACATGCTTCTAAACTATTGTTACTTAGCATTTACTTTCTAAAACTAACTTTTTGTCTTTTTTTGGGCGACTTTTTTTTATGATAAGAACGTAAGCAGTTTCACAACTTCATTTAGGGTAATTGATTTGAGCAGCATTAACCTATTGGTAGTGAGGGTCGATACTGCCTTTCAATCCTAGTTAAATTACAAACATTCGTAAAATCCAAGGAGGTATAAACACGTCCATAGTAAAATAACCATACATGGTTCTTCATGTATGGATGTTGGTAATCTGCTTACGCAATGCTGCAAAACTATGCTGAGCCTTTTAAGCCTAGTCTTAGCCAGCTGATTGCAGTTCCTACCTGTTTTAAGCAGTTGAACTTAGAAATGGAACTTATATTACAACTTAGAATTAGAACTTATATTACAAACTCACCCAATACTAGTTAAGCTCCTCTGATCATCGGCATGGGTGTTCCTCCGTCGCTTCTGCTTTCTTACTCTGTACACAACCAGAGCGACAGTGAAAAGCACAATGGCCGCCGCGCCGCCGGCTGCGACACGCAAGTTTGCTTCTGCTCCATCTGCCGGTGCCGCTGGCTTCACTACATCATCTAGACAGATGAACTCACAGCAAGTTGTGCCAACGCGAAATGACCGACAGTCCTGGAATATTTAAAAGGTTATTAGACCTATCCATGCTATGCACTGGTTGAAAACTGTTATAGAAAGTATGACTTTTTTTATGCTACTGCTGGTGGAACAAGCATATGGCCCACCTGATGTTAAGTGATAACCATCTTAAGTAACTAGGTCCTCAAGGTTATCTATGTGAAATTATGAATTATTTTATAAGTCATTGCAATAAATCTCATCAACACAATGCAGTACTAATTACCATTTTATCAAGGTGAGTGTTGATTGTTTTGCTTACCATTTTTTTTGCTAACAATACCTTAGCATTTATTAAGTCACCCAGATAGATAACGAAGATAATGTTTTTTTTCTTTTGTAGAAAAGAATAAATAATTGAACATCACTGCGACTAAATTGCAGGTATATCTACAGATCCCCATTGTTATAAAAACTGTAGATAAAATAAACAAGTTTATCAGTAGAATTTGAGTTTTAATCCTATGTTTATCCTAATGGGTATAATGATCTATTCAAAGCCCTTAATTATTAAATAAATAATCTTATAGGAATCCCATTGGGTCTCTCATTTATAGATGATTTATAGATCAATCACAACCATGAGACTTGGGAAAAATGTAGGTACTCACCTGAGGGGGAGAACAGAGAACGGCCTTACAGACTTTCGGCTGGCCCATCTCACACACACACAAAGTGCATGTATCTGGGCCTGGCACATAGTGCATGCCATTAGAAATGGTTCTACCACGTAAATCTATGCAATCTCCTTGTGCCGCTGCTCCTGAAATAGAACATTACATTCAGCTCACTGAATACTATACCCGAAATGCCATGGTTCACTTGAAACTGACTCTATCTCACCGTAAAAATGAAAAGTCGATAGGCATAACACAGCTTTGCCAAACATTTTAACGTTTTTCCATCAAATGATAACTAAAAACGTTTGCCCACAGAACACTAGACTTTGCCTCATTTTGTTAGACTATTATTTTATTAGTCTAATCGATATTCACTAGTCGGCTAGCCTCACTCCAATCGTGTATCCATGTAATATCTTTTTGATCATGCGTCTTGGAAATCTTGCTGGTACTGCCTTGCTTGCTCCGCTTTGAGTTTGCGCACAGAATACTTTTTGGCTTTGCGCGAAAATTTTCCGGTGCCGTGATTATATAACCACGGAAACCGCAGCCATGAATTCGTGTATACATATCGGAATCAAAAGTGCGTCTTTTGGGTAACCGGGCTTAGTAGTAGTAGTCTTCAACATTTCAACCATCTTGGTGTTGGGAAATGCGGGTAAGAATCGAACATAAGTTCTTTGCTCTGGCCTCAACTTCGAGAATTACCATTCCCGAGTCACGTGGTTTTGCCTGCCGAATGCCGTCTCTTAAAGGCTGGCCTTTCGTTCAGTGGCAGTACGTTATGCGTAACGGTGGACTCTCTTTTACGTATGCTGTGAATGAGCTTAGTTTCGCCTAGAACTATGTATTCTGTGTCTGTGCGAGTAGGCGGAGGGGCGAGATTTTGTCCCTTGCCCCTCCGGGATTTCAGTATAGGAGCCTTTGTGGCTACCCATACTGGCTCTTTTTTACGGCGGTCAGTCCGCGCATCGCCGCATCCCTGAGATCTCCCCCGGCGACGATGGTGGTGAGTAAATCCGCCAGGATACCGAGCATGATTCGCATCGGGTCCCCAGCGTTGCTGGCCGTTGTGTATGATTCTGTGAGCACTCTAGGCGCTGGTACAGGTGGAGCACTCACAGACTGTTGTGATTGGAGTACTTGCTCTTGAAGGCGATTACGGAGGCCTTGAGCCTCAGGCTGGTCTGGCGGTAATGTATGCAAACATGGTGCATTGAACGCTGTGGGCATTGGTTGCACCTCTGCTGTTGAGTGAGCGGAGGGTGTGAAGTCTACCATTGGCTGGGAAAAGGTAGGTGCTTCCAGCAGGCGAGAAGGCACTGGTTCAAGCTCTTTCAGGTTCGTTGAGGAAGCTAGGTGCATCTCAGGGGCAGAGGTCGGCGCCAGTGTCTCATGCTGGGCAGTCGCAGTGGTGCTCGGTGGATGCTGTGGGGTAGGGCTAGAAGAAGCCACTGGTTTTCTTCTTCTTTTCCCCCCTCTCTTCTTTCTTTTAAGTGGAGTCCCACGGTCAGTTGGGGGATTTGCTGGAGTTTGTAGTATCGTTTCCCTGTAGCATGTCGCAGGGGCTCGGTCTGGCGCACTTGCCCGGCCGCTTGGGTGGGCTGGCGGCGGGGAAGGTTGTCGCTTCTTGGGAGGGGCAGGGGCACTAGGGGCGGTCCAAGGAGCCGGGGTCTTTACTCCCCGCTTTCGAGCCTCACGCTTGAATACGGCACATCGACGGTCGTTAGCCGTGTGCGGTTTGGCACAGTTGGCACATGTTGGGTTTTCACTCACTGGGCGCGGACAGTCGGCGGCTGGATGGCTACCGCCGCAACGTACGCAGCGTTGTGGGCGATGACAGTTGCTTGAGGCATGCCCGTAAGCCTGGCATCGATGACATTGTGCCACTCCACCAGCAGCACCCCGCCACGCTTCTATTGTAATACCAGTAACCGGGCTATAAAATATGTGATTGAGAATGACATTGACAGACTAGTTTTGTTTTGACATGACAAACTATCAGCTGTTTGACTGACTGTAGAACACGAAAGCTATAATAAAAGAAGAAGAAGAAGAAAATGAATACGAGGTTTTTTCATAGATATTTATTTACCTATAATTTATGAAATAAAATAAATCAATTATTCAAGCAAGAGATTATGTACTAACATGGCTGGGTTTGGTGATTATTCAGGATATAATAGACCCTATGGCCTAGATCCACACAGGGAGACCAATGACTTGTATGATACGCGCTATCAGCAAATTTATGGGTACCATACTCCAGTTACCGAAGAGTTTCAAGGTCCACCTTTAGTGATGGATGATATTCCAGAAGAAGGTATGCTCATGTACATGAACTTTTTTTTGTTTATAATTGACTAAAGCACCTTTACACTGTCAAGAAATAAGCAGTGTAAATGTGCCACAATCACAGCTAGAATAACAAATTTCAATTGTGAAATTCAGTAGACGCAATACCTACTGAACGACATGCATACTCTAGTTTTACATACTTGGTATCGTTTTTAAAATTAAGTAGGTACTCAGGTCTACCTCTCAGTGCCTACTCAGGATCCTTTGTCGATAGAGTGTTTGTTTTTAGGTGCAATAAAGTGTGCAACAATATCCAGTCTAAGACTGTTTTCCTCACAGAAAAAACCTGCATTCATTCATGTCAATGCAGACAATATGATTTTTCTAGCTTACATTACTTACAGCTACAATGCAGAGAACTTCACACATTAATCACTATCTATTGTTTCAGAAAATAATACATATGTTACTACAGCTATAAGTGTTGCTAGTCTCATCACAGAAAATTTGCTAAGTCATCCATTCATTGTCTTACGAAGGCAATGTCAGGTTAGTCTACATAACTTACTACTAATAGTAAAAAAAACTTTTTTTTTAATTAGGCATATGGTATACGAAGAATAGAAAGATAAAATTTGAACTCAACAATATGCTAGTACAGGAATACATACCCTAGCATTAGTTTTCTGTGGTGCCAGATAGCACATTCTTTCAATATAGGTAGCTACTAAGGTTTTCTGGTTACCTCTTAAATTATGAATCATAATTTCCAGGTTCATAACAATCTCAAAAACTATCACATAGTTCCATACACACTACTGCCAGTGGTTGCCAGATTGCACAGGAGACAGGATGTTACTACGCTGTGGAAAGGCATTGGCTCAACTTGCATTGTGAAAGGACTCAACTTAGCTGTTGAGGATGTGGTCACTAAAGGCACAGGCTGGCCTAAGTAAGAAACTTAGTTAAAGTACCTAGGTATTCAGATTTTTTGTTCAGATATTTCATGAAATGATTTATTGTATAGTTATTATACATAGAATTTTCTGTTTATACCTCACACAATATGGATTATTTTTGTAGTACATTCTTTTTTAACTCTTTTAATTTTTATAATCTGCCCATACGGGCATCATTGATCGAAGATTCTAATCTACTTATATGCTACATAAATTTTATGGTTCATAGCAATTAATCATGTTATTCAACACACAACAAACATTCAACAACATTTCAACAAACTTTTACAGAGAAATAGAAAAATGTGGGTCAGTTTTGCAGTTTTTTCAACACATGGCACTAAAATGGTGAGTGAATTATCTATATTTTGTTAAAATCCCCCTTGACAACCCTGCTTTAAAACCCGTGTGGACAGTTAAGGTAAAATGACTCTGGTGTACGTAGGCATAGCATATCTGTGGGAACCTACCTACAATTCTTGTGGTGGTATTTAAAGGTTCTGTTATAACTTTGAACCTTTTGAATTTTTCCAGTGTCAGCCTAGCGATAGTAACGCCATTCTACGGCGCAAGTCTTGTGGAGACCGTTCAGAGCGATATTGCCAGTGACAAGCCGGCGTTGTTCGACGTGTTCCGGGAAGGCTTTGTCCGACTGCTAGAGTGGGGCACGCCCAGCCGCGGTCGTATGCTGCCAATATGGGCCATTGCGATGCCTACTGTGGCTTTTGGTCTTACCAAGTACTTGGCTCAGTGAGTATACCTACACTTCATAACTTAGGTATCTTCACCGTCATATTAACCCAACCAGTGCCACAACACAGCTCATAATTAATGAGACAATTGCTGTGTTACGGTGTTATGATGGACGCGACTTGTTTACGTTCACGCCGGGCGAAAATAGTTTTAATTTAAAAACCGCGTCGAAAAAATCGATCGCACAGACGGTAGGTAGGTAGGTACCTAGTTTTTTCGTTATGGTCGATTTGACCGGTTTAGTAAAATCTGTTTACGAATTTTCAAATTCGTTAATCGAATCGTACGAGTGCGCTGTTACTATTTTGCAAGATCTCAGAGTTATGATTATATGACCGTTAATGTTTGGTTTTATCAATGAAGTCTCATTATCAATGTTATATCTTTTAAGCAGATGGCCCACCTGAAGTTAAGTGGTCACTATTTAGGTAATAGTGACCACACAAAGCATTGCCTCGCAGGTCACGCTCGTTAACGTGCCCTACGATGCACTACTCTGCGTTCATCAACCTGAGGCATACAGGTGTTAAGCCTCGTGTGCCTATAATTACACCAACACCCACACCCTTCAAACCGGAACAAAGCAAACTGCTTGGGCGGCTGAAATAGGCATGGTGGTAGTAGGTACTTCCCCGGACAAGCCCTTCACTAAGAGCTCTACTACTACTAAATCTATTTACAGTATTACATTGAAGAGCATAACAGCGAGAGTACTCCGCTTTCAACAACGGCACCGCCATGAGCTCAGTGACTCCTATAACACCAACTATGCTAAAAGTAACCAGAATCCTCTCATTGAAGACATCAATCTCAAGGCCAACATCTTCTCTTTTATCACCATGGAGATTCTGTTCTATCCAGTAGAGACTATCATACATCGCCTTCATATTCAGGTACATACCCTATATTCTTTTTTAACAAACCTAAAAGAGTACCTAAGAGTAGTTGAGTTTTCATGAAAATTGTTTTTTTTTTATTTTTTAGTAAGTATGCCAAATCCGAATCACAGTAAAAGTCTTTGCCTCGTGACAGCAAAGACTGGGCCGATTGGGAATCCGCCCCCTGAAATACATTTTATACCTAGTTCTAGGAATATACCATTATTCTATTCCAATTCTGCTCTTCTTCAGTTACTGATGCAAAACATTAGTTGTAAGGTTATGTTAGCTTAGAATAACAACGGTTGTCAGGAAGAAAGCGCTACCCGCAATAAGTCCGCCGATTGTAGGACAAATCCTTTATACTTTATTTGTATTTTTTGTGTTACTTATAAGTTATGTCCCCTCAATGAAGTTCATTTATTATCGAGAAAATCTATACTGTGTAGCAACGAGTTATAACGCGAGTCAGAAGACCATCGCAGGATATAGATTGTATTGATTTTTTTTTATATTTTTCTGATGACTGTTGACTCAGTCCTGTTTCCAACTAGATCTGGGGTCGACTTCCTGAACACATTGTATAATAATTATTATAATTGGTTCTTGTAAGTAATGGTGTTTTGCTCCAAGGTTTTTAGAATGAAAATTGGCAAGTCCTTTAGAGTAGACATGGCACCGTAGACCACTATGTCAATGGGCGATGGTTAGTGGTCTTAAATAAAAAAAATGGAATGGTTCCAAGTGGCAGTTACCACTTTGTGTCCCTTTATGATAGTGCTACTTATCTCAGCAAGTAGTGATTTTCCTTTTTCATTCTTCCAGGGAACTCGTACTATAATAGACAACTTGGATACAGGCACATCTGTTACTCCAATACTGACTGGCTATGAGGGTTTCATAGACTGCTACACCTCGACGATGGCTAGGGAAGGTGTTGCAGGTTTCTACAAAGGCTTTGGAGCACTAGTATTACAGTTAGCAGCACACTTGGCTATTATAAAACTAACTACTCTGGTTGTATCAGAAGTATCCAATCTCTTAAAACCTGCCAAATCTCCTACCAACTCTGAAGATTCAGCGCAGTCGCAACAGAAATATTTATTTAACTAGGTAGGTAGGTACCTAGTCTAATTAATTTGTGTCGAATCCCAAAATTTATGAAATGAACCACTATGTGACAGCTGATTGTAAATGTTTACTATTTTAACAACCTATACCTACACAAGGGAAATGATTTGTCTAATTCAGTCAGTCATGAATTGAATTCGCATCTTTTACAGTTGATTTTTTGTTATTTTTATAATGATTATTGGCTAGGTGTTTAAGTAAAATAGCATAGCTTGTTAGTGATGTTAGTTAATTGCAGACAACACAAAATCAGATTGTTTTCAATAAAGAATTGAACTTTATGAACTGTTTTGTAGTCTTATTTGCTTTTAGTATTCAGTGTCTGGTAGATTATCATTACATTTGTGTGCACATCAAGATGTACCTACCAGATACAATAGGTACTAACAGACTACCCAACAAGATGTAGGTACCAAAATGATTTCATTTTTTAGGACAAACAACTAAAAAAGGTTATCTAGCATTATATTTCTACATACACAGAACTACTGACTGGACTGGGCTTAAACTAATGAGATAGAACAAATCTTCCTTTTAATAGTCTTCTCATAATAATTTTACGTCCGTTGGGTGTAGACATCCTTGCTGCCCATCCGTGACGACGTACTCTTTTGACTTCGTTGGGCCTAGGGAAGTAGCATCGTACTTTTGTTCTTATTGACGAGAAAGAAATGCTCTCCGGTTGTACTAGCCTGGTGGAAGTTGTTACCGCTGAAATACTATGGAATCCTTGCCGAAAGAACCTGGAACGATAAATATTAACGATAATGTAAAGGAACCTTACACAAGCAAGAAAAATACTACTGGATTTTAAACGTACTTCATAGGTTGAAGTACAGCGGTCATAAATGCAGACATCTTTTCAATACAAGGAAATTAGTGTTCTTTGGTGGAAGATAATTTGTTAGAAATTAATTGTACAAAATTTTAAATAACCCCCAAGCACAGCAGAGTACTTTTTTACCCCCACCATAAAAAGTACTTTGTGCCCCCACCCCAAGGGAAGGGAGCCACTTTCTCTGTCTGTCTACGGTACGGAGCCACTAATATACGGCATGATAATGTACACCTATCAAAAAGTACTCTGATGCACACCCTGTTAATCCGATTTGAATTATTGTACATTATCAGCCCGTACAATAAACAACACGTCGTGTTTTATTGTCACGTGTTGGTGTTGTTTCCTGTTGATGTACACCCTGTTATTTCAAAGTTATTGTCAAATCATCGGCCGTGACCTTTCGCACTCACTTTCTAAGGTGGATTCAAAATTTGAATTCTATAGCGCAAATTTGAATTTCAAATCGTATAGGTTGCGCCATGCTATAACACAAAAAACACATGCAAGGCGGGCCAGCAAAGTGAGCGTGCAGCCGCAGCAGCCGCCGAAGCGCCAGAAAAGTAACTGTTTGACTTATCTACATTAATTAAAAATGGGATAAAACAAATTTACTTATTAGTTGCACCTAAACGAAGCATATGCTTCGAACAAAGCCTATACATGGCATAGCCAGTGCTCTGGCGGTGGTGCGGCAGTCGAACTCTCATGAAATCTATGGTTTTGTACGGCCTGGAAAACACAACCTTGGAATTTGACATTACACAAAAAAAAGAAGATAATTTGATTTTACTTCGTTAGTTTTATGGGTTTTACGAGAATAGCAAGTTGATAATATCAAAACATGTTGTTTTGTTACCTGTGCGATGTATTATTTTAAGCTGTGGACTCAGCTTCAGCTCAAATCAAGCACAGCCTTTATTTAATTTCATCATGGCGGACCAAAATAACAAGGGCGCTAAAAGATTAATTTCGATAAATTGTGATAACTTTCAGGCCGATGTCTGATTAGACTTTGTATGCATCACATTCTTCACGTATAGAAGTTAATTTTGACCGAAAAAATAGATGAGGTAAGCTAAATTATTAAAATTATACTGTAAATAAGTTTTGAAGAATTCAGATTTTTTAAAGTAGGTATTTCGCATCGAATGTTTCAGGTCCAGTATGTCTGCGATAAAGGTGAACTTTGAAATAGGCCACGAAGCCTCCTTACGATCAAAAAAAACCCCAGAAGGCTTTACTCACGATTGGGAAGTTTTCGTTCGCGGTCAGGAGGGCGCTGATATAAGTCATTTTGTTGATAAAGTTGTGTTTCATCTACACGAAACATTCCCGAAGCCTAAACGAGGTATGTAAATAAACAACATCATCTAAATTGTCGTTTTTAAGTTATTCTTATTTATTAAATGGGTAGATAATATTAATGTATTTAATAACTGAGAATTTATTTTATTTACTAAATGTAGGTACCTTAACACTACACTAAGTAAATGATTTTGCTAGCCTAAAATAGTCATAGCAGATTTGACCGTATTCTGACACCTACCTACTTCATTTTATTTTGCAGTTGTAAAAGAACCTCCTTTCAGCATCAAGGAATCTGGTTATGCAGGATTTATATTTCCGATAGAAATATATCTTAAAAATAAGGATGAACCGAAAAAGATCAAATTTACATATGATTTCACGCTACAGCAAAGTGGCTTTCTCAAGGACAGATACATTTTCCCAAATCCTAATGATGATTTCAAGAAAAAACTTTTAAAAGGTGGGGGACTTTTAACCAACAATTCATATTATACTAACCCAGACCAGGAAAACCAAAGTAGAAGCAGAGATTCATTCAGTGAAGAGAAACAGCAGCTTCTCAGCAAGCCTAAGCTTTCCTCTGAAAATGTAAAAAAACACAAAGTAAAGGAGCACAAAGATGAAATACCTCACAAAACAAGTAGTTTTGAAAATTTGTTTGGACCTCCTATACAAAAACCTCCAAAAATATCGCCAGATCCTAAGAAACTTGATAAAAGTGCTCCACCAGTCAAGCCAGATAAAAAAGAAAGATCAAGTTCAGATAAGAAATCAAAACATGATCATAAGGAGTCCAAGTCAGATAAAATCAAAATCAAAGAAGAAAAGGAGAAAGCAAGACAAGAAAAAATTAAAATTTACAACAAAGAGCAAGAAAAATCTAAAGACAAAGTCAGCAAGAGGCCAAGCGAGACAGCACCTTCACCAGATATTATAAAAAAAAGTAGAGCTAGCCCAAGAAGGCCACCCAGTCCTCCCCCTAGGTCTAGCAGTGCTTCTAGCGTGAAGGAAGAATACAAAGTACAAAAGCATGCAGAACCTGAACCTAGAAAGCCTAAACCAGAGGAAAAACCACCTGAACCAAAATCAGATAAGGAACAGAAAGAAAAAAAGAAAAAAGAAAAGAAAAGTCATGACCGAGACAAGGATAGGAAAGAGAGAAAAGAACACAAGAAAGAAAACCATAAATGTAAAGAATCACCAGTAAGTAAAGATAATACAAAAGAAGTCTTAAAAGCCAGAGATACTCCAAAAGAAAAAGAAACAATTAAACCCACAACACCAGTCAAAGAAAAGCAATTTAAACCAGAAAAAGCCATAAACAAATTCAGTCTTGAAAATCTACAGAAAACTCCACCTGCTGATATTGAAGAACGATCTAGCCATCACAAAAATAAAGATAAATCTGACTCCGAAAGGAAACATAAGCATAAGAAAAAAGACAAAAAGCGAGATGAGCCTAAAGATAAGCACAAAGAATCTAGCAAGGAAAAGAAACACAAACATGACAAAGTACGTGAAATACCTGTGGAGAAACCAGAGGTTATTGAGCTCAGAGAAACACCAATTCCAAAAGAGCCTCCTCCACAAGAACTTGGCTCTCCTATTTCCATTGATACAGCATCTCAGTGCAGCTCTAAGAGTGGCCTTGCAAAAGCATTGCATGTCATTGATGATATCAATAGCAGTCATTCGGATTCAGAGAGCTCCATGATAGCTGATGATGATGACAAACCAAAACTGAATAACACATCACCAGAGCCCATCAAGGAGCCATCTCCAGAGCCAGAACCTGAACCAGAACCCGAAATGGAACCAGAACTAGAACCTTTTGTAGATGTCCCACCACCACAGCCAAAGGATAAATCAAAGAAACACAAAGATAAGTCATCAAAACGAGATGAGAAACGAGAAGAAAAGCGGCAACGCAAACGTAAAGCAGCTGAGGATGAGGTAGTGGAGAGGAAGGTAGCTAAGACTGCAGTTGTGGCAGAGCCTGTTCCAGGGCCAGCATTTATTGAAATAGAACAAGGAGAGAGCAGTGGCTCTGTGACCACTGAGACCAAAGTCCAAGACAATGGAGTATCTAGTAGCCTAGGTGAAGATGCTGAACCTGGAGACCTTTCACCAGACTACATGGTCCAACTGCGAGATTTACAGCAGAGAATCATGAAGATCAAAAACAATGAGGATCTCGAAAGGGTTGTAAACCTTATAGCTGAGACTGGACGGTATGAAGTTACTACTCAAACATTTGACTTTGACCTGTGCTTACTAGACCGATCAACAGTTCAGCAGCTTATACTATTAGTAGGTTGCTAACCACGGTTTCGCTATGGTTACGAACCATACTACTGGGACTATTATCAATGATATTGTAGTACAGATACTAGTGTATATTGATTGCCTGCCTTTAATTTATAATTATAGTTTTTAGTCAATCACTTGTTGATTTAGCAATCAGGTTTATCTGATTTTATGAATGTAACAAAGTTATAATCTCATAAGTGTTACACTTGGTATTATCTTCACATACTTACTGACACTGGTGTTGTTTGTGCAATATGAATAAGAGTTGATGATATAAGACTGTTGAAAGATTGTTATAGCATAATGTATATATTGTACATTATTGATTATTATTATAGATAAGAGAGTTTTTAATAACCTCTGGTCTCAGTAGAGGCTATGTATTGTACATAATAAATTAGAGCTAATCTGAGTTTTATTATATAGAGTAATATAGTAGAAAATGAGAGACACTAAGAGCTAATCTGAGTTTTATTGTATAGAGTAATAGTAGAAAATGAGACACTACACATATCTTTTACCTACAAAGGTAAAAGTTTTGCACTGCTGCAACTTTTTATTTTATATTGTAGTGTATAATATTACTTGGTAGATAACATCACTAGAATAGGTATTTTATGTGTTGTGATGTGATAATCTTAATAGTGTAAACTAACTTAAACTGCTCATTTGGCTTGGTTTTTAACAGAATCTGTACATTTTATTGTTATACACATAACTTATTTTTATTAAATATGTAGAGTTTTAGATAATAATTAAATATATAAAGACTAATTGTATGTACCTACTGTATATTCTGTATATTTTATCTGCCCTGTGTAATTTAAACAAATGACGTGACGTAAACGATGAAGGTGACGTAAAAATGGAAACTGAAATGCGTCACTAGGCATTACATCCAGGCTCTTATCTATCTGGCTACTACAAAATAACTACTTACTAAATTAGGTCTCTCTCTAGCTTGATGGACCTAGGGTTCCCATGTCAATATGATAAAAGGTAGGAGATTAAGGTATATGGTATGGTTAGTAGTTAAAGTCCAGAATTTTATGATGAATAATATTTATTATTAAATGATAATGAAATAATTTTATGATATAAAGATGACAAACCCAACTACTAAAATACGTAATAAACCTTTAAAACATATTTAAAAAATGATACCTGTGAAGCAGACTATGATAAATTCAAATCAAAATAAACGACAAAAATGCATAACCGAGAATTTAAAGAAAATTTATAGATAACTACACATTTTCCGTGAAAGATTCTTAAGTACTTATCTGCACTCTTCATCATCTGAAGTTGTCAAACAGAAATGAAATCGCATTTGCGCTCATTGATATAGCCGCAAACATGCCAGTTTCCATCTCATCTCATCGATTATTCAATGTCAAAGCCATAGTGCGCTATGGTCGAATCCTCTGTTGTGACCAAATCCCGATTTAGTCGCAGGTTCCTTCATCTCTTTTTGCCACTCTTATGAGCAGTGTGGCGCCACTTAGTGTAGAAATCCTCGATATGCTGAACAGAAATCCCCGCCGAACTGGCAGCGCCGGTCATGCTGAACTCCTTGTACCGGTCGTCGTCGGTGCCGGGTGGGTCGCCCATCAGCAGTACAAGTAGCGGTGTCGATTTGGTAGGGAGGGATTTGTCAGAATCGCCGCTGCCACCTTGCTTGTCTTCCCCGATGAAATGGTTGCAGAATTCGAGTATTTGTATAAAGTTGTTGATATGTTGCGGTGCCTTGCGCGGGTACTTGAGGAGGGGAAGAGGACGCGCCTGGCCCGGTCGTTGTGCGCGTAGAAACCTCGAGCCACTTTTGAGCTGCAGCTCCAGCCAGCGGATAGCATCGCGCGCTGAACTCTGCTCTCGTTTCAGATTGTCCAACTCTTGTAGCACTAGAAAATTCATCATCACACTCAAAAATATGTTACGAGGAATAGAAATGTAATAATGTAAACCAAGGGATCATTTTCTAAAAAAAATATTTTTGCAGGGTGCAGTTTAACTCACCAACAGTAGGAATAAGCAGTATAAAGTTCCTAGCGCGCAGCAGTTGCTTGACGCGACGCAGATGTTTGTGCATAACGGCTGTGTCTAGAGCCAATAAGGCAGGTGTGGAAGGCTGGCGTCCGCTCCGTTCCAACTCCCGTACTTGTGACGTAAGCCATAGGCGCCCTAGCTTTCGCAGTAGGCCACCTTCTGACGATGGATCCTGTAAAATGGTTAAATATGAAAAATGGAGTCGCCGCCGCGCCGCTCTGATGCGCGGTGCCGCGGTCCCGCGACGGTGAGGGGAGGTGCTCCTCGGTGCTAAGAGCATTCCGAAAAGTACATTAATGTATTGAAATAAGTGCTTATTTATTTAATAAAACACCTTCAGAAATCTGTATCAGTTCTGTTGTAGCCTTATCTACTAGATAACGCCTAGAAGTAAAGGTAATCAACATTGAAATCTGAAAAAAATCTAAGCACAACTTATTTCTACGGCTCGACTAAGATCTCAGCTGGGACTCGTTCTTGGCTTAAATTTAGACAACCTCTACTGCTACCAAGACTTTTAGGGACTTTAGGATTTAAGGTGGAACAAGTCGTTACTATTTCCATACAAACGCTGTAACTGAATATCTCTACTATTTATTAACGTGCGTCCGAAGTTAAGTTTGATACTGAATTATCTTGCCG
The DNA here is from genome assembly GCA_947095575.1 of Electrophaes corylata. Classification (NCBI taxonomy): domain Eukaryota; kingdom Metazoa; phylum Arthropoda; class Insecta; order Lepidoptera; family Geometridae; genus Electrophaes; species Electrophaes corylata. The sequence continues at coordinate 8,184,872 of OX352715.1, read as the reverse complement.
TTGTCTAGGCTCGTTACCCTATATTCTACTAAAATCAGATTACCTTGAAAGTTACATGAGTCGAAAGATTTAGTACTAAATCTTGAAAACAGTAAAAACTTAAAAAAAGGGAAATTAGCTAATAAGTTCACTTATTATTTCAGTTTTTGCCCTGGAAATATATATTATAAAGCTGTAAAACCATTGTGTAAGTTACGAATTGTACACATTCTAGTGCAGCTGACTGTACATACTATACAAGAATGAAGGTCGATGTGTAGTGCACATACCTAACTGCGTAGTTACTACGAAGGTAAATGTTAACGAAAAAATTGAGCTTGCTATTTAAAAAAAAAGATGACACTTACGTGTGGTTTCTTTGAGTTGTGCCATTCTCTGTTTCTTTTATGGATTACTTTAGTATTCAATTTTGGATGTTCTTGAGTCTTGAACTTTTTCAGAAAGAATATCTTCATACTTCTATTGAATTTTATCTTCGGTACAATATTTGCAATGTGATTCCCAAAATCAATGAAGTGCAGAATTCGTATAACATTTTCTTCATACACTGACAGATTTTGTCTGTCTAAGACTTGCCATTCTGCTGCATCCTTATCGAATTTGCAAATATTAGCACCGCGCAAATTTACATCTTCAGGTAAAGGTGTGTTTTTATATTCAAATTTTACTTTTGCTACAACACTTCTTGCATATTTTAAAATTAAACTTTCATTATCTGCCTCGGATAGTATATCACTCTTGTAGATGAAGTAATGTGACAAAATGTTGAGTAAATCTACTACACATTGGAAGAGTGATTCACCACTGTCTCCACATGATAAGATCAAATCCTTCTCAGTCAAAGCCCAGTCTTGAAGTAATTTGATGCTGGCTAGAGTGTTATCTCCTAGCAGGAAGTTTTTCAATTGAGCTTCATTGAGTTTTTGAGAGGTTAGATTATTTTGCGGATCTTTAGTTTCAGTTACAACATTCTTCACATTTCCATTGACTACTATCTCTATCTTATCAGTATCTTCCTTGACATCACCATTGAAATTTTCACTTTCTTTTTCAAAATCAGTTCCATCAGAATCACTATCTGAAGGATAAGTAGAATTAGATTCATCAGCTGAACAGGATTCATATGTTTCTATATCACTGTTTTCAGATTCACCAGCACTCATGTCTGAGCTGTCTGAAGAAGCGACTCGTCTGCGTCGGCGTCTTTTCAAGGCTGCTTTTTTACCATTGTTCTTTGTGTCTCCATTTGGAACCTTCTCACTATCTTCCTTATTGTGACTTTCTTCTATATTCTCATATTCTCCACTCAAATATACACCATTTGTTATAACCAATCCTTCTGGGGGCTCAAATTCTTCACATTCAATTTTAGGACTCTCAATTTGCGTAGTATTTTCTTGTAAGGAAACAGTTCTATCTCTGTATTTGGCTGCAGGGTTTTTGAGTCCCATAGATTGTAGTTGTTTCTGTAGTTTTTGCAGAAGCTGTGCCAAAAAAGCTAAAGTAAAAGCCTTACAAGCAAATGCTTTAGTTTCATCCAGTTCTGCCATTTTTGGTATGGTAAAAAGACAGATCTGTACCACTTTTTGTATAAGATTGGCATTGAAGTATGATGGGTTAGTGTTCTCTTCTTCAACCGCCAAAACATATTCATCATAGTTTTTATTGTAATCTGGAAGTGGTGTTTTTTCAAACTCCATTGATACCTTAAGACTATGGGCAATAGCATTGCACCGTTGTGCGATATTTGTATCATTTTTGCCCATATACCATACATCAATGAGGGATAGAAAGTTGACTATTGTGTTTTCAATATGCTCAGTCTGAGTCAGACTTTCAGTATCATGTATAGCTTCACTAAACTGTTCATTTTTCTCAAATATTTTTTTCAGGTTGTCCATTGCTCCCTCAAATGGAGCCATGCAGTTCAGACAGTGAATGTAATAGCACACTGAGTCCAGATTGTGGTTTTTATCAAGGTACAAATTCCCCAGTTGGTTATATGGCATTCCTGATGACATGTCAATATGGGCTGCTTGTAGATAGTATCGAGCCGCTATAGATGATTCAAAGCTGTCAAACATCTCAGCTTGGTACCGGCTTAGATCACCCAGATAAATCAAACAAGAGTGTAAAGCATTCTTGCCAAATTGTAGTTCTTCATCTGTTAGAGGATTGATGCGCTCAAAGCATTCCTCATCATTATAATCAGTGACATAATCCAGCTCTTTAAATTGTAGTTTCATCTCTGAAGATATTTTTGATATAATGTGATGGAAGTGTCCTATTCCACAGACAATATGAGTATAGATGTAATTATCATTATCTGCATCTGTTTCTCGCAATTTCTTTACAGTGGACACGGTATCATAGTAGACCTTCCTCCACAGTAGTTCAAGTGTTTTCTTACCATAGTTTAGAGGGTCAAGGAAAAATAATTTTTCACAGTTATCCCTTAGTTTTTGCCGCTGGATTTCAATATGCATGGAAAAGAGATCCATGATAGATTGACTTGATGCCGTCATATCGCCAACCCGCCTGGCTAGTTCACTCACATAGCTAGAAATTAAAATTCACATGAAATTAATGGAAAGTATCTAAAATATGGCGCCGTTTAGATGCAGTTTTAGGAGTGAAATATGTATGTTATTATCGAATCTGAGAATCTCAAGACGACCTCGCACGTACGAGTTGTTTACATGGGGCACGGCGACGCATACATTCATGTTTCATTCCATTGCGGTAGGTTCTGCGTACCAAGGCACTTTTTTCTCACCCAGTGGGAAATTTAAATAAATGTTTTTACAACTGAAAACTATAAAATTCTTACCGATAAAGTTTTTTGGCTCGTTCATTGCGCTCAGCAATTTTAGCCTCCAAAATTTCGTCAGATCCGTTCTTCATTTTCAGGTCATTTTCCACTGATCAAGGCGTCGATGGCATTGAATAAAACTCTTGGATTCTTTTATTACTGAATGTGTAACAAATAACAGTAAAGGTAATCATCTTCAAAAATACATTTCCACGTAACTAGGTAGGTAGGTATATAAGGTACCTACCTATTTTTCAGATTCTAGAACTCCGTGCGTAGGTAGGTAGGTACCTACATACCTACTCCAGGAAATAGAAAATGTCATGTCTGTCATCAGGATGTCATGTCATGTCGAATCGTAAAGTTGTCGTATTTCTAAACTGCCATATTTTTTACAAAAAAAATCGAAATTGCCGTATTTTGTCCTAGTTTAGAAAGTTAGAAAGATACGTGATATATATGTAGAAAAATATAAGTATTTTTTTATATCATTATTGAATACATCACTGATAAAATTTTGTATTGAAAGTGCATCCGAAAATTTAAGTGCTGTCATCTAAGCCTGTCCGTAGTCCGCTTTGGTAAATTGGTCTTTGGCTTTTTTTTGGGATCACATGCTGGCAGCACTTTTTGTCTCTATGTATGCGCCGCTTGCTTTTTTGCTATTGTCATGTCATGTTGTTTTGATATTGTTCAACAAGGAGTTAAATATTTTATGTATGGTCGGTCGTGTCACTGTGCAAGTGCAAAACAAAAAGAACGAAGGAAGGAACTATAGCATCGCTAGCAAACGGAAAAAGGTTTAGTTTTTTAGGAGGTATACTGTAACTAACCAAACAATTATATTACATACACATAAAAAGCAGCTGATCCCTTCACATCACCTCAAAAGAAAGTGGCTATTGTACAGGTAAGGTACCTACATAAGTGTGGGCTTGCAATAAGCCTTTTTTATAATTAAAATTGTAAAACAAATCACATTACTTGATGTGTTTGACACTTACGATCACAAAAGAAAATGAAATTCTGACTGATTTTAAGATTTGTTGTGATCTGCATTCGCATTGCTGCTAAACATGTTTCATAATGATTACTTTAGTGTTATCCTATCCGTGAGTTTCTGCTCTGGAGTTTCTGCTACTGCAACATCTGTGCAAAACATATTGTTCACACTTGTCACCACTCAACTAGTTTAGCAAAGTATGGGTCAGAGTTCAGCAAAGGGTGTATAGGTGAAAAAGTAGAATTGGGATGATTTTTATTTTTAAGCCTTTTGCCTCTTTACTTTTTTTCACAGTGCTTTGTTGCAGTAAGCAAAATGGAAGTTCAGCCCTGTATATTTTTGGGCATAAAAGTTAAGCCTGGCCCTATTGAGCGGCTTAAATTAGACAATTATACTCTTGATAACACTGTCAACGATTTGAAAACTGAAGCTGAAAAGAAAACCAACCTACCTTCATCATCCCTAGGTATGTTTTGCTATAAAATTATTGCATGCCTGTCTTTTTAATATTAATAATATATCCTTGGGCTGCTCACATTATGTGATGACAATTCTAAATATTTGTATTTGACACCTTTACTGTCATGTTCCTTACAGAACTCATACACCATGGTAGAATTCTGAAAGAACATGCCACACTTCATGCCAGTGGTGTAAGGAATGGTGAAATGGTCCATGTTCTAAAGAAGAAGGAAGAGCAGGTACAGCCTCCAGCTCCAAAGTATACTGATGTTGAACTGCAACAGTTAAACAGCTCACTGAGGAGCTTAGGGTGCACACCTAATGCTCCAGGATGGACTAGAGCTATGCAGGTATGTTGTACTATTTAATAATGTTTCTTTTATACTTCTCACTGAAGCATGGCCCACCTTATGTTAAGTGGTAACCATTACAAATAGGTATTGGTTACCACTTACTATCAGGTGGGAGTGACCTGCCCTGCAATACTTATTTACAGAGTTATAACAAGTTATTACAAAGTATTGTCTTGCAGTTCACAACTGTTGGAACATGCCCTATGATGCACATACCTATGTTCCTCAAGTTAATTACTTAAGCATTGTATTTTTTATTTATTTATTTATTCATTAGGTAACGCCAACATAATGTACATTTTTTAAAACAACTAAACTCTATAAAATGTGTACCAATAACAGGCTTACACAAAATTTTTTCAACAAAATACAAATTAAAGTAGACTAAAATAAAATAAAAAAAAAATTTTGAAAACTAGAAAAGACTCAGTTGGTTTGTAGGTGATTTTTTTTTCTCAAATTGATAGTATATATGTTTCTGCGGCTGTGTTGGTACTATAACAATAATAAAAAAAATATATCAGTTGTTTTTAGGTCATTTTTTTATCAATTTCAATAGGTCTGGGAATGTTCTTTCTTCTTTCTTTGTCTGAAGGTACATAGTTATGTACTTACACAGGTTTTTTTTTTAGTTTTTTAAAAATTTGAATAAGTTTGTACTTCAACCTAACTTAGGTAAGTGGTAGGTACTTCATTGTGTTATCAGTGGGGCACATGACCAGACAGCCACATATGGATATGTGCGGCTGCAGGTATGGGTTGCGCTTTCTAACGAATAAATGAACAAACTTTTTGCAACAATTAATAAACATGATAATTTTACATTATAAATAACTTGAGTAATTAAAAGAACCATACTATTATGTATAAGCAGAGACGTTTCGCTCCCTTGGTCAATAAATATTTGTGGATATTTTTACATAGTATGATCTAACCTCAAGTTAAGCATAGCTTGTACTATGGGAACCATATGACTAATAGAATACTTATATACTTTATTAATACTTGATATACAATATAACACCCAGACACCGAACAAACACCTATGTTCATCACTGTAATGCTTGTGTCACTATCAATATATTGTATTAAGTATATCAGTCGTCTAGTACCCATAACACAAGCTCTGCTTAGCTTGGGGCTAGATGATGCTGTGTGGATTGTCCAGCATTATTATTATTATTATTTTTTAATTAACCTATTGTATCCCACCGCTGGGCAAAGGTCTCCCCCAAAATTTTCCACCATTCTCGATCTTTAGCCATTTACCACCAATTAAATTATTAATATATATGGTTTTTTAATTAAAGTGTTATTTTACAGCTACTGAACGAGGAGTCAGTGATATCAGAGATATTAGACCAAGTGCCGTCTCTAGGCGAGGACTGTGTTGCGTTATCCATTCTTCATGAGGTGGAACTGTTGGCTGCACTTGGAGCCAACGTACAGACTATGAGGACCGGGGCGGATGCTCATCAAGAATTGCCTGTAGCGTTGCGACTCTTGACGCAATTAGTACGAGCGCGTGCAAGTACCGCACCGCCCAATGATAACGGTATGTTCAGTTGAAAATAATTTAATAAAAATATAAAGTTCAGACAATTATGATTAGTATTCTGGAATCTATATGGAATACTAATTACTGCAAAATTTGGGGTTTTGCCAAATGTAATATCTAGATAAATGCTTCTGACTACCCAGCTTAGATATCCTCGAAGAATCTCAAGTGGGTACTTTGTGCTAAGAGGTCTGTGGACCATTTTTTCTTTTTCTTCTTTTGGAGAGTTTCAAAAACACGGAGGGTTTCTAAAGGCTACGTAAAGGCTGGCGTGTATATAGCGGTGCGTATCAGCATTATCATTCATATGTTTATGTATTAGTTGTAATTTTCATGATATAATAATATACCTAGTATATGTAGCTACAACAAGGTCTTATAGTGGTATAGGATTATTGTGCTGAAATTCCTATTTATCAACCAGCGATGGATGTAATCCGTACAGAGGTCAACAACTGACCATTCCTACTTTTACTCAATATTTAAATGTTAGTTATGTATAAAAGCTTTACTATTTTCAGTCCCTACGTCCGGTTTTGCATATTCTTTGGAAGCGTTATCAGAAGACGAAGATGCTGATGAAGAGGAAACTGAAGAAACAGAAAGAAGTCCAATTACACAGGAGCAGTTAGCTGCCGCACTGCAGGTAATAGACCTTGTAATAGCATACTTGCATATGTTTAATTCAAAATTAATAAACATATTGAACACTTATATTGCACGGGTATTTATCGCGTATTACTTTTTCAATTATTTTTTTAAAAATACTATTAATAAACATGTTATATATTGTGATGATAGTTATTTTATAATGACTACAATTATCAGTACTTATTATATGTACTAGCGCCACCGTGCATCTTTATTTTATCATATTTTTACATGAAAATCCAAAAAATTCAAAGATTTGTAAGTAAAAATGTTTACCGCCCAACGAAGTGGGCACGGGTCAGCTAGTACAATATATTGTTGATCGCAGCATGCGGCGACAGAGGCGGTGTCTCTGTCACTTCGGCGCGCCGCTGTTGGTGGTAGTGGTAGTGGTAGTGGAGGAAGTCAGGAAAGCTTGTTGCGGCTGCTTCGTGCCACGCCTTCAGCCGACAATACCCGCACACCAACCTCATCCGGTCAGTACCTAGTCAGTATTATATAAATGTTATGGATCATTTGTAGTGGTTTTAGTAGTAGCAGAGCTCTTTGTGAAAGGCTCGTCCGGGAAAGTACTACCACGGTGCCTATTTCTACCAATAAGCAACTGCTTGTCGGTAGAAAGGCACTCACACCCTGCAAACCGGAACTCAGCAAACTTGCTGTGTTCCGGTTTGAAGGGTGTGGGTGCTAGTGAAATTTCAGGCATATGAGGCTTAACACCTGTATGCCTCAGGTTTATGGACGCTGAGCAGTGCATTGTAGGGACACATTCCTAACGAGCGTGACCTACGAAGATTTTATTATAGGCGATGGTAACTACTTATCATCCGGTGGGTCACCTGCTTGTTCCATCAGCAAGGTGTATTAAGGCGGTGGTACTCGCCAACGACCTTGAGGAGTCTGTCCATACTGAGTTGCACTGGACCGCACAGGGACCCGCGCGCATTCCATTTCATATCGCATTCAAGAAATAATTATTTGTAGCCTAATTAATTATTAGTTCGAACTGCCAATTGTTCACTTTGTGATAAATACTTTGATAAATATTTGTGTAAAAAAAAATACTAAAAATCAATACCGTTTAGAAGAAATAACCAAATTTAAAATAAAAATTGCTTCACTTTGGATATTTTTTTCATATAGTAATAATATAGTTAGAATTATTTCAATTGTTCAAATTAAAATTTAGTCTTTAATAAGCAATATATATATTTTTTGGACATTTATACTCACTCATCAAAGAGAAATAACACGGAGAAAACCTCTCGTTGGCGGATACCACCTCCTTAAAAAAAAATGCAGAAGTTTAGATATTAGCATGTTTGGGGCTTAGTCATACCCTAACCACTGAACCAGTTTGGATATCTAAGTATGTATATAGGTGCATTATAGATGAAATTGAATTTGATGATTCTAGGCGGTTCTCGAGGGTCTACATCGACATCGCTCATAACACCTGAGATGTTCAGCAATGCGATTACCGAAGCAATGAACCACGCGACAGCTAGGAATCCCCCCGGCACACCCATGGAGCAGAGTACTGAAGGTAGTCCCAAACAAACTATCAAATAAGCAGACATCTATCTAAATATATATAACTCAAAGGTGACTGACTGACTGACATAGTGATCTATCAACGCACAGCCCAAACCACTGGGCGGATCAGGCTGAAGATGAGGCTGATGCAGGTAGATGTTATGACGTAGGCATCCGCTAAGAAAGGATTTTGATTAATTCTACCCCCAAGGGGATAAAATAGGGGATGAAAGTTTGTATGAAACTTTGTTAATTTTAAACCGATCGGGCTGAGACTTTGAATGCATAAAAGCTACTATGATTTTATCTCGAAAAAATAACGGGAACGGGAAAAAATCGCCATGCAGGCGAAGCTGCGAGCGACCGCTAGTACATTTACACATTGATTGTAGTAGTAGTAGAGCTCTATGTGAAAAGGCTCGTCCGGGGAAGTACTACCACCGTACTTATTTCTGCCGCCAACCCGTGCTCACATTGCTGTGTTCCGGTGAAATAGGCACATGCACATGGTATGTATACCTCAGGTTGGTGGACGCAGGGTAGTGCTTCGTAGGGCACGTACCTCACGTGCGTGACCTACAAGGAGATTCTTTGTTATGGGTGATAGTTTCCACTTAACATCAGGTGGACCATGTGCTTGTTCCACCAGCATTGGCATACAAAAAATCACACCTGTTGCATATAGGGGCAGGCTCTGAGCCGGATCGCGGTACGGTACTTGGATCCGGTTCTTGTGCCCTACCACCTGTACAAGGGACGACCTTGTTCGCTACAGATGTTGGGATAACTCCGTTGGAGATAAATAATATGCAGTGGACTGTATTACTGAAACTGGTATATTGAACAATTAAGTAAGCGCGTCTATTCGGGTCCGTGGATTTTGAGTTGTGTTCGGCGCAGGTCGGCGCCGGCCGAGCCCGCTTCCTCTCTCCCCGGTCCCCGCGTTCCGGTCTTCCCCGGCACAGGCGAGGTAGGCGACGTTACGTCTCCGACATACTCCCCGGGTTGAAGCATGGTTCAATGAATGGGTCTGGAAGGGGACAAATGTTATTAAATGCCCTCCGAATGATGGCTCCCCCCTTCGTCTTTAAGTCGGCGACCCGGGCGACTTGATCCCCAGTTCCTGGGTAAACGGCTACACAGCGTCCTAAGGCCCAATGAAGCGGAGGCAGCGCCTTGTCACGTATTAGGACCAAGGAACCTAATTTGAGTTCGCTGGTCGTGGTAGGCCACTTAGTCTTCTGTTGCAGAGTGGTGACATACTCGTTCGAGAATCTTGTCCAGAAGTGTTGCTTGACAAACTCAACCCGTTTGTATCTCTCTAGGCAGGTTATTCTCTGTGTCACCTGAGGATGCGGAACAGACACAAGTGATCGCCCTATAAGGAAGTGAGCGGGTGTAAGGGGTGTGAAATCGGTAGGGTCAGAATTTAAGGCAGTGATAGGTCGTGAATTAAGAATAGCTTCTATTTGAGTCAAGCAAGTGTGCATTTCTTCATACGTGAAATTAGTTAGTTGGAGAAGCCTTCGAAGATGATACTTCGTAGAACGAACGGCAGACTCAGCCATACCATTAAAATGGGGGGTGTAACTCGGTATAAAGAGGAAGTTAATACCATCTTGAGCGACTTCGGAACCTATTTGATTTTGTGTATCATTTAAAAAACGCTGTAATTCATTAGATGTACCTACGAAATTGGTTCCGTTATCGGAGGTTATGCTGTGAGGCTTCCCTCGGCGAGCCACAAACCGGTTTAAAGCGGCCATGTATCCCTCTTTGGTAAGGTCTGTAACGAGCTCCAAGTGTACGGCTTTAGTAGCCAAGCAGACAAAAATGCACAAGTAAGATTTACTTAGCTGGCAACCTCGACCCTTACGGTTTGCTATCATAACTGGCCCTGCATAGTCCACTGAACAATGTAAAAAAGGAAATTCCAGTGTAGTTCTGGATTCGGGTAACTGTCCCATAATAGGCTGAACACTATTGGTTTTGAATCTGAAACATTTTATACAGCTTTTAGTTATAGATTTAGACAGGTTTCTTCCTCCTAAAGGCCAATAAGTCTGCCGAATGTTAGACAATAACAACTGAGGTCCAGCATGTAAAAGTTTTATGTGATGCATGTGAAAGATTATTTTTGTTAGGTGATGTTTACTACATAACAATATAGGATGCTTTATGTCGTAGCTATACGGAGAATTATCAAGTCTGCCACCAACTCTCAAGATATCATTGGAATCAATAAATGGGGTCAATGATATTAATCTATTTTTCTTTGGTAAAGAGTTACCTGATTTTAAGATGAGATATTCATCAGGGAACATTTCCAACTGGGCAGTATGCATGATAAAATTATATGAGTTTTGTAGTTCTTCACAAGAAAGATGACTAGAATATTTTTTATTATTTGTACTTTTACAATTGTAAATAAATCTTTGTATATAGGCTATAATTCTTTGTAAATGTGTAAATTTTGAATATTTAGTAATAAGTTTTGTAAATAAGGTACTGTCATCGTTCCTGCTTGGATTTAATACAAGACAAGAATTGAGATCCGGTAGGTCATGTTTCTGGGATTCATTAGGCATTTTAGGCCAACAATGCTCTGATTCAAGCAAAAAAGACGGACCTGACCACCACAACGAGGCCTCGCTGATAACATCAGCCTTCACCCCGCGAGAAACAAGATCTGCCGGGTTCTCCTTGGACGGCACGTAGCTCCACGTGTGCCCGCTGGTGCTTTCCTGAATCTCATTAACACGGTTACGTACAAAAGGATTCAATTGGTTAGAAGGGGTGGATAACCACCCTAAGACTATAGTGGAATCGCACCAGAACCGACACATATTTATTTTTAAAGTAAGCGAGTTTTGTACCTTAGTACACAGTCTTGCACCTAATAAGGCCCCGCATAACTCAAGACGAGGTATAGTTGTAGGTTTGATGGGTGCTACTTTATTTTTAGAAATTAAAAGCTGAACACTAATGACTCCTGAGCTACACACAGACCTGATGTACACGCATGCACCATACGCACACTCTGAAGCGTCTGTGAATACATGGATTTCAACCTTGACACAAAGGTCGCTAAGAACCCACCTAGGAATCTGTAACTCATTAAGACAAGGCAAAGTGTTAGCAAATGAAGACCAAAGGTTTAACACCTCTGAAGAAACGTCTTCGTCCCAAGAGCATTTATCTACCCACAATCTTTGCATTAATATTTTTGCTTCGACAACGCACGGACCTACAAGCCCTAACGGGTCAAAGATCTGACTGATAACAGAAAGAATGTGGCGCTTTGTTACCTTTTTATTATGCTCAATGTTGATTGAGAACGATAAGAAATCTGGATGACAAAGCCAATATAAGCCTAAAGTTTTTGATGACGTAGTTTTGTTATCTGACAGATCTAATATTGTGTTTGAATCTATAGTTACGCCTGAAAAAAGTTTATTAAGAATTAACGGGCTGTTAGACTGCCATTTACGAATATTAAATTTAACTGAATCTAACGCATTAATTATTCCTCTACAAAGGTTTATAGCACCGCTAACAGTGGATGATCCACTTAACAAGTCGTCGCAATAAAAATCATGTGCTATACTGTACTTAACATTTTTATCATTAACTGTGGATGCCAAGCTAACTAAACTTTTTGTTGCAAGAAACGGCGCAGAAGCTGTACCTTGACATACCGTATTTAAAGTATAGGTTTTTAAGCGATGAGACGGATCATACCTAAACACTATCTGTTGCAATGAACGTTGAGAGGGTATTACATATACAGATCTGTACATTTTTTCAATGTCTGCCGATATTACGTATTTATGCTGACGGAATCTGAGGAGGATCGACAAGAGATCGTCTTGAACAGTAGGACCTACCATCTGAATATCGTTAAAAGATATTTTTGAAGTGGTTACGGCTGAAGCGTCAAAGACTGTACGTAACTTTGTCGTTGTACTTGACTCCCGAAGTACGCCATGGTGCGGTAGGTAGTAATTTACCCTGTCACTGTAAGGTTTTATGGATGTATTTTCAGTCATGTGACCTAATCGCTCATATTCTCTCATGAAGTCCAAGTATTTTTCTTTAAATGCTGGTTCTCGTTCAAATTTTCGCTCAAGCGATGAAAAGCGACGCTTAGCCATTTCGAAAGAATCACCTAATACATGCGGATCCTGCCGTAAAGGAATAGTGACCACAAAGCGACCATCGTCATCACGAGTTGTGTTGAGATTGAAACTCTCTTCACATGCACGTTCCTCAGCAGAGAGAGAGTGCTTAGGAGAAACACTATCTATTTCCCAGAAGCGAGTGAGGTCATGATCAAGTTGACCTTGAGTAAAAAAACATTGACTGAAAGTACTTTTAGGATTTAGGATGTGACCAGTGACTATCCAGCCTAACTCCGAACTACGTAACTCAGGTAAGTGTTTGCCTAGGCTAATCTTTTGACTACCTAGTACGTCCCAGAAGGTATCTGCCCCGATGAGAAGATCCACCATTGAAGGAATATTATAAGACGGGTCAGACAAACATAAGCCTGGTGGGATTCGTATGTGTTTTGTGTCTATATATGTAATTGGCACAGCTGACGTAACATTAGCGAATATGTGACAATCTATGTTTGACCTATAGTCACTATTTAAAGACTCAATTGTGAGATTGCAAGACTGTGTACTATGAGATACATGATTGTGAAAACCTGATACCGTGGAGCTCACGTTCCGCCTTGGCAAACCCAGCTTACTGCATAAAGCGTCGGATGCGATGTTTATGCCACTACCGTTGTCCAGGATTGCTCTGGCGGTGTGCTTGTTGCCCTTGCTGTCAACCACTCTCACCAACGCTGTGGAAAGGAAAACACGCGTCGGAGTAGTAACCTGTATTTCATCAGTTGTCAGAACTATGCCTTCGGACAACGAAGAAGAAGGATCATGAGAAATGGAAGGCGAAGATTTATCTACATGCAAAAGTGTGTTATGTTTTTCTTTGCAGTACTTGCAATGTGACAAAAAACATTTCTTTGCTGTATGACCAAATCGCAAGCAGTTCAAGCACACATTGAACTCTTTTGCTTTCAAAGTGCGGGATTCAAGCGGTAGGCTTCGAAACGATTCACAATTAAACAGCTGATGTGACTCATGATTACACAATGGACACGATTTACGTTTGAATGTTTTGTGTGAATTATCAGTGTTATTATTAATTACTAAACTTTTAGCTTTATAAGGTTCTGATTTTTGTTTACTAGTATTTTTATTTTCTTCTAAGGTTTCTAATAAGTCCGCTCTGTTGCTTAAAAATGTGATAAACTGTGCTAGTGTTGGGGATGAATTTAAAGTATTCCTATGCTCTTCCCACTCACGACCCGTCACACTATCAAGTTTAGTGGACATCATGTAAATAATAAGTGTGTCCCAGTGCTGTGTGGGTTCTTTTAAAGACGTGAGAGCCCTAATGTTCTTGTTAGTTACATCAATAAGATATCTGAGAGACTTACATGATTCTGTGCGGATAGTGTCCACATTAAACAATGCCTGTAAGTGATTACTAACGAGTAAGCGACTGTTATCGAATCTCTCACAAAGTAACTCCCACGCTGTTACGTAATTAGCACTTTTAAAAACTATATTTTTAATAATAAGAGCGGCACTGCCCTGAAGGGAAGCCCGAAGATAATGAAATTTATTTATGTCATCTATGCCATCACTATTATGTATAAGAGAAAGAAACGTGTCTTTAAATTCGAGCCAGTTTTGATAGCCACCACTAAAATGAGGTAGGTCAATTTTAGGTAACCTAACTAAGCTTCTCACTTGCCCACCTGATTCTGCGTCACTGAAGCTCGTTGCAGACCCTTCCCGGGCCGTTCCTCTAGTTGGAAGCAGGCTCTTTGCAAGGGCCACCAGCGAGTAGTAGTCAGTATCAAACTGCTCGCGCTCCACCGGTACTTCATCCTTGGTTTGTGGCTCGTCGGATAGAATCTCGATCTCCGTCTGTAATGCATCGAATTCTTCCGATAAAGGCTCAAATTTTCGTAAGCGACACTCCAAGTCGATGATTTGCAACTCGGTTAATGATCTTGAGCTTTTAATGATTTTGATATGATTGCTAAATATTGTAAGCTTAGATTTAATAGCTGAGCGTTTTTTTAATAAAGTTTTAAGTTCGGACATGATCACTGAATAGGTTTGTAAGCTCAATTATGACAACAGCTGATTTTAAAGAGATATACGTAGTATACTAAAGTGCAATGACTCGAAACACAATGCACGGTAATAAAGATAAGAAGTCAATAAATTAATATATCTACGCTAAAAGTAGGTAAGCTCAACAGCTGTGCGTATACAATAGAAAGAACAGGTGATTCATGCAGTAGGCATTTATCGCTCGAGTTTTATGACGGCAAATATCACAAAAAAGCTTTGTAGTGATGTAAAATGATTATTATGTGTATAAATAACAAGAAATGCAATGTGTGAAAGTTGTAGACGTAAAAAGAATGTTTCAAAGCACTGATTCAAATTTGAAGCTAGATGTAAATGATTTTAAAAAGGCAAGAATATTTGAATAGGTAAGAGAAGAGGGAATAAGAAGGAATATATAGGAACGAACTCACAAGATGTCTTATCCTTTATCCTTTAGACGTTGAGACGGTTTGTTCGCCCTTCAGTTGTCCTTGTATGACCTCTTCGAAAGTCAACGCAAAATGGCGCGTATGACTTGTCTTCAGAATTCTTGTTCCACAGTGTAAGTCCGAGTAAACTTCAAGACGTCCTTAATTGTCCCTTTTTTGGTGAGAGGACCATATGTTGGGATAACTCCGTTGGAGATAAATAATATGCAGTGGACTGTATTACTGAAACTGGTATATTGAACAATTAAGTAAGCGCGTCTATTCGGGTCCGTGGATTTTGAGTTGTGTTCGGCGCAGGTCGGCGCCGGCCGAGCCCGCTTCCTCTCTCCCCGGTCCCCGCGTTCCGGTCTTCCCCGGCACAGGCGAGGTAGGCGACGTTACGTCTCCGACACAGACATTAGAGTGAAGGTGGCAATGTTCTATTCAAAACCCAACCGTAAGAAGATTCTAAGTGATCTTTATGATTCATTACATTCATTCATTACATCAGGTATGATCGTTATTAAGTGTATTAGTGACTAGTGACGCGAGTGTTAAATCAGAAGTGTTGGTGTTAGTTATGCGAGGTCTTTTTGTATGGAGTCGCATACTGAGAACAGTTTTTTAAATGTTTGTTAATTTGCAGCGTCGTCGTCCCAAAGCCCGCTGCCTCGCGATGAAGACTACTCCTCTCAGTTGAACCACATGCACGAGATGGGTCTTCAAGATGACGCCCTTAATGTCCGCGCCTTGCTGATTTGTGCCGGTTACTACAGTTCTTATCAACCCTAACTAATGCTTGTTTTCCTAACATGAACATCATGAAACAGTTCTTAAGCGATGGTCTAACACGTTTAGAACTGCGTAAGCGTTGGTACACGCCGCGCCTCCGCCACCGCAGAATGAACTTTTATTTTTTTTCTCAAACTCGTGGTTATATAAAGATTTGCAAACTTCGTCTCTGTGTAAAATTGACTTGCATAAACAAACTTTATGAAATTTTTATGACAACCTACAGAGCATGCTTTAGCCCGGTCCCTAACTAACCCACAAACTTTAAGATTATAAAAGTTCTTACCCACCGGTCCGTCCACCTCTCTGAGACCACCTGGGGGAACCATTAAGTTTGTTTTTACAACGGCTCACCTTTGTTCACCTGGGTGATTTTTAGGAAAAATTGAGTTTCCACCGTCCACCTTGTTTTCAAAATTCATACGACCTATGTATTGGTTAAAATTATATTGGAACATAAAGAAAAGCGCGAGGCGAGCGAGCGTTGTTTGTAAAAAAAAAATTTCAATGGTGGTTTCATGAGGTGGACGGTGGGTAAGAACCGGATTATTATTGATGTGATCAAAAAATTTATCAAGGTTTCTTTTCAGGTGATGTCAATGCAGCTATTAACTTGGTGTTCAGTGGAGCTATAGGATATGATTAGTTTGGTGTTGTTTTGTATTATTAGTTTTTTATTATAATGCTGATTATATTCGATACCTATTAAAATTATTATGAATTACACTCTGTTTAATTTGGTTGTCCTTAATTCAAGGCCAAAAGTTAAATGACACTAGGCGCATATTCTATTTCGATCAATAGCTAATACCCCGCCCGTAGTCTCACTTTGTTGTGTGCGGTTTCCCTTACCTTCTGTAATTACGGGACACCCGTTCGTTCCCGCTCACTCCCATAAATGTAAAAAGCAGAGTTATTGGCGAGTTTGTTGAACCTACAAATTCCGAATAAAATGAAAAACTAATAATAAGTAACCATTTAATTACATATTATGTAATACTAGATAATTTAAAAAATATTGCGTAAAACTTAAATATCACGGGATGTAAAATCCATAGGGGGGCAAGTAATAATAATGTTAATTTATCACATAAAGTACATAGGTAAAAAGTAATTTAAATAGCTACCTACAAGCTACTTCAAAATTTAAATTTTTGAACCATTCGTAATAACATACTAAACTCAATGCAATCTACCCTACACACAATGTGTTTTGGGATGTCCATACGAGCGTATGATTAGAGACAAGCGTATAACATCAAGTTAAATGATCAAAAGTTTATCGAAAATGGTTTTAATATTAGCAGGACTAATTGGTTCTCACTTGGAGACACCTAGTGCAACATTAATTAATTGCTAAAACTATGTTTTATTGCAATGTTCTACAAAAAAATGCATGTGCATTTAATTTTAATGCTTCATTTTGAAATTCATCTTTTGCTTGGAGAATTTCTTGTAGGTACTGTTATCTTTCTGAGCGCGGCATTGCTCCCGTTTGCTCATACGGCGAAAGTACCAAGCGGCATTATTTGGGGTACTCTCGCCAAAGAGCTCATGCTCCAACTTCCTTCTAGCTTCAGCTCGCAGTGTGTACCTTTTATCATACCAGTCCTGAGCTTTGCCTTTATCTTTTCCCTTCGCTCCCTTTTCAGCTCTCTCTAGTTTGACGTTTTCTTCATCTGTTTTAGGCTGGTTGATTTGGTTAGCTTCTTTAAGTTTAGCAAGGTAGTTTTCAAAATCGTTATTCAAATACTTTTTATCGGGAGCTATTACTGCATCCATTCCCAGATTAATTTGCGATGATGTCATGGAAAACTCATCAAAATCTTTCATGTATCCCCCTTTCATCTCCCACTGTTGATATTTATTCTTCCTTTTTTGCTTTTTGTGTATCTTATTACGGTCATGTTTCTTTTTATCTTTTCTCATTTTGGGTCCAGTGTATCTATCATCTTTTTTGATTATTTCTTCACTAGAAGATAACAAATTTAGCGGTAATTCGACATTTCCATGATTTCTTTTGTGGCTGTTATCTCTCATATCTCTAATAGGTAGCTTATCGCTATCATTTATTTGGTTGTGCATATTCTGATTGTATGTTCGGAGTGAGTCAGCATAGCTGATCTTATTTTCTTTGGTTTGGGAAGCCTCTTTTTTACTTATTTCCGGTTTAAACAAGTTAATATTTTCAAAGCTCTCAGATGATTGAGTTTCTTCAAGGTTATCAGACATTTGTCTTTCGAGATTTATTATATTGCGATCATGAGAGTCCATATGTTCTTTTTGCTTTTTATTTTTTTGTAAATTATTAGCTTTATTATTTCCATCTATTTGTTTTCTCAGGTTCCAGGCTTTGTGTGATTTCGTTTTTTCGTTAGATTCTGGAATTCTGAAGTCTTTTTCGGGTGTATTTGGACTACTTTCATCATGTTCTTCCAAATTGGGAAGTTTGAATGTTGGTCCAATTTGACTTTCCCGTTTGAAACCTTTGAAGTGTATTGGCTCTATGTCAGCATCAGAATCTGTCCCTTCAGTATTACGTTTATTTCTCATGATATTGTTTCCATTGTTGAACCTTCTTTGAATATGGTCATCCAGCCAACCTTTGTTCTTGTTATAAACTTTCTTCAGTTTACCAATGTCGTCCAGAAATTCCTTCTCATGAGATAGCAGTATTGAGGCATCTTGTATCTCTCCAGATTCATTTTCCAGACTTTCTTCATCAACACATTTGAAAGCCTTATCAACTTTGTTGTTCAATGGTTCTTCAAAGATTTTTTTGCATCTGTGCTTCACTTGTTTCTTTTGTTCTGACTTTGGTTGATTTACTTGTTGCATATTGCAAGAGGGTGTTAGTTCTCTCAGCCTGTTTCTCAAATAAGCATTTTCTTCTTGTAATTTGTACAAGTTTGATAATATTTTATTAACAGATGGTGTTGGGCCAGCACATTCATTTTTAGCACCCCACATGTGACCAATGGCAATTCCAGCAGCTGTAATGACACTGCCCAGCATAATTATGTTGAGTACCATACTTAATCTTTTATTTCGTCTGTGGACGTAAGTCTTAAGTTTATTAGATCCATCTCCAAGGAAGTCAGCCTCATTGCATATTGATTCAATAGTTTTCTTATTTGGTGGTTGTGAATCACTTAAAGGGCATTGCATGTCTAGTGATTGGGATGATCTAATTGCAGAGGATAAACATTTGTTGCATGGGAAATCAGGTGGTGCTGATTCAGGGTCACTGTCACTGATTATAGAGATTCCATCAGTGTCTTCATCTTTCTCGAAATGGGCTTCAGTATGGTCTCTGTAAACAAACAAATATTTTATCAAATCCATAGGTAACAAAACATGAAATTAAAAAAAAAGGAACAAGGTTCGTAGCGGCAGATCTAGCTCGTGCTGATGATATGTGACGTACTGTTGAAAGTGACTTTGAATGGAAATACAGACAATTAATTTAAATATTTAATCATTGTACCAAGAATAAAAATAGGTCTGCTTTGGCTTTTAGATCCTCTAGGCTTGGTCACGAGGAACTAGCACTACAACGCCCAGGCAATAGTCAATTGAGAGAAGTATTTCTTCCAGATAACCTATACAACAATGAAGTACCATAGCATTTAATTGTTCAAAAAATACATTTATGGAGGTAGGTACCTACATGGTCAAAATGTGTAACACTAATTTCGTAAAAGACTACCCATGTACTACATGCAAGGTTTTTTTGTCTTAGTACCTACCTTTTTTTAGCCAGAATTAAAAAATCCAAGTACCTCTAGGTAGGTAGAACATGCGTACCCAGTAGACTGATATGTGGCCTTGACCCAGCGGTCAAGGCCATATACCTGGTTAGTGCCAAAAAAAGGAAGTAAACAGAAGAATCTTTTACCTTTTGACTGCCGATGGAGAATTTTCAGAGAAATCCGGCGCATCATCTCCATATGATGGATGATTCTCGAGCAGAGTCCAGCTCTCTCCCGAATCTGAATCGCTGTGGTCAACCGAAGAAAACTCCATTTGTAATCTTAAAAATAAAAACATAAAAATTATACTTTCTGCGATTCAAAAACTGAAACTCTATGGATCAGCAAGGAAATGTAAATCTCACCTTTCGTCAAACACTTAAATGTAGTTAGGAAATAATTTACTTGAAAATTTTAGGTATGCCAAAGCCCATGAAATTAAATATTTACATTGTCCAAATAGATAAGTAAAACATATTATATTTTTTTTTTTTTGAAAAAGTCTTAAAAATAACACGCACAACAATAATTAGCTTCGATTGTGTTTTGTTTCATTTGTTTGTTTCATTTCGGATGGTTGCCTTGCCAGGTAAGTGCTCGGCCAAATCGCCAAATTTCCAAGATCAAGTGGATGTTTGGATGGATTTTTGTATGTTCTTTTTACAGTGATTCTCGGACTTTTTTTCTTCAACTAAATCACAGAATAGGATTATGAGAGAATCAACATGTTGAAATAGCACTAACTAAGCCGGCCAGCTAGTAGGACCGATACATTGGGAAGTAGGTAAAAGATTTCAAATGGCGGTCTTAAATCAGAAAACGAAGCGTTGACGCCGTCTTACACAATCGACTGATGACATTATTAAGATAGCGGGAAGACGGTGGATGAAAAGGGCTCAACATCGTTCTTCCTGAAAACGCATGAAAGAGACCTATGCCCAGCAGTGGAACTCTACAGGCTGATGATGATGAAAAAAAGGAGCTTTTAACCACTTCCACCACATCTAGGTATGTTTTGAAAATCTGAAATACCGAAGTGAAAAAAGCAATGTCGAGCTTAGAATTAAGAACCTACCGAGTCGCCAATAATATTTCGATCGCCCGACAATTGTAGCTTAAATGGCGAAAATTCGCCTAGCCTGGCACCACTGGTTTGGTTCTTGGCTTGTTGTTCCATAACGAGCCCGGTTATTGTACGACCATGGCAATTGTTCAAGAATTCGTGGCTGTGTATTCCTACCTGCGTTGTTTCCCATGGACGTACACTAATCGGATCACAGAGTACATTCTCTTGATTTAATATCTTATTATAGCTGTGATTGAATCACAGAGTAGGTAGGTACTTTTTTATAGCTGAACTGAATAACGAAATAGGTAGGTAGGTAAGGTACCTAGGTATTCTGTGATCGGACTCCTTTTCCTGCGCAGCGTCAAAAGATTTTTTGAAAAATGATGAAGGTTCTAATACAGCCTAGATGGCAAGGCGGGGGATTTAGTAGGGAAGGATTCAAACAGGATAGGTATTTAATTTTGTCATGGCTATGTACCAGAGGGCTGATCACGTAACTTCTGTTACCATCAAAACCTTATCGCATGTGTCAAATGACAGATTTTCTATAGCAAATCTGTCGTATTTGACACATGCAACTGGATTTTGATGCTAGTACAGAATTACATGAACGGGGGGTAGATATAAATTTTCCTGTGATCGATTGGTAATTTTATTGTTGCCATCTTGCAACGCCATCTAGGAATCGATTAACAATCCTACCATAACTTTTATCAGTTTAAAGTCCCATTGATCTTTTGAAGTTTCTGCTGCTAGCTTAAAAACAAATAAAACAAGAGATACTGGAATGAGTGTTACTGGTTATATTTGGCTAAGCTTGGGTCTTCAATAGCATATTGTTTATCACAAGTGAATGAAATTGTCATAGCATATCTGATACCAGACTTAACTTTTTCCACATAATGCAAATTTTCTTTTCCGCTAGTAAACATGCTGACTCGACCTTTCCTTGGTTCAATAGTCCTATTCATTTTTTCATCAATGAAAACAAACCTCCCACCTTGAAAATCATTGTTGTAATCATTCAAGTACAGTAAGGTTGTGTAGTGGAAGGATTTGTAAGTTTCCTGAAATAAAAATGAACTGCATAAGTATAACTATAACTTTTTTTAATTTTTTTAATTCAAGTTTGGTTCAGGAGAATTTGGTAATATAACTTACTTTGTCTACATGAGGATGCCAGTACTCATCATGCATAGTAACAGCCTCCTTTGCAGTAATTTCAGAAAAAAATGTTGGATGAGTCAAGTAAATACTATCAGGGTTTAAGCTAAAATGATGAGCTACAGCATATTTAATTTTTTCCTTAGTTATCTGAAAAATTAATAGTTCAATAATTGAGTAAGTACCTACCTAACTAGGTTGATCTAATTTGAGACGTTACTAAATTCTACTAAAGTGCAAATGTAGATAGATACAAGGTAATATAGATACCACATAGGTATATTAAAATAGGTGAAATTAATAATATGTACACTTCTTGGTCTCATTAGGTGTTTTAAACTTACTCTGTAAATATTGAAATCACTTTCCTGGAAGATAGTTTTACTTCTATCAATTTTATAAATGTTTACAAAGTTCTGACCCAACGATAAAGCCCCACTATGAAGGTCTAAAATAGAAGCTCCACCAGAAGAGCCACCGAGTTTTAAACCTTTTTTGGCAATTATCAGTAGTTCATTTACTTCAGGTAATGACACAACTTTATCAGAAACAAATCTTTTACATTCCTTAGGACGACATCCATCAAACTTGTTTACTTCCTTTAAATATTCTGAAGAACATTTTATTATTTGTCCTTTTCCCGGCAATACATCTGTTTGCTTTGCGAAAGTGTTAAAATTGTCATCTTTAGTGGAGAAATAAACGATTGTTAGTAATGATAGAATAACTGATACACGTGATATTATTCTAAGAGACACTACGGGTGAGCTTCTTTGCGGAACCCTGAAATTAAATTCGCAAATTATTAATAACCCATTTTAAAGTTGGATAATTTTGTTAGCCTGTAGGCTTAGACGAGTAAACCAGCCTGTAGGCATAGTCTTGCTATTACAGGACAAACGTTAAGATAAGAAGGTTCTACTAATTTCACTTACTGCTCATTGATTTTACTTGAATCACAAACATCGTTTTCGTTTTCAATGCCGTCTGTGTTATTAATTTTTACTTTGTGTCTTTTTCTTGCCATGGACATTGGTCGTTTTGTGTTTTTCACTTACGATACTCACTACACCTACCTACTACACACACTGGCTGTGTACCTATTAATTATCCGCTTGTACACTAATAGTATTCTGTCTTCCTTTCCTTGGACTGTAATAAAACCCAAATCAAAATATTCAAATTTAAATTGAAAAAAGATCAAGTTTTAAGTTTTCCAATGTAATGTAACCACAGAATACTTTGTTACATCGGAAAGATGATTCTGTGGATCAAGCCTACATAGGTAATAAATAAATAGCCACTTCAGCCCCACAGAGTATACAAGCCATGAGCCTTCAAAATGTGTGAGTGAAGTGAACGCATTACTTATTTAGTGGTTATTAGTTGGTAACATTTTAAAAAATAAATAACACGACAGTTTTGTATGCTGACCGCGATAGCGAATATCGTTTTAATTTTTGGGCCTAAACTCCAAATTCTCGTGAAAAACCGTATTCACCAAAGTATGCTGAATTAGTAATTCAGAATTTTAGTAGCTTGTGCGGCATCACATGAGTTTTTGCTCGCACTCTTGAATAACGCCATGTTTTTCGACGACGACGACGACGATCAGAATGTGTTTCTCAACAACCCAGAATTACATCACATGGTCAGCAGAGAGCTTTGTATGTTCTTTGTTTAATGATTCTTGTTCACCTAGGCGAAGAATCAGTTAATTCCCATACATTTCTTTCAGATGCCATTGGAGGAAACCTTAATATTTTTCCATGCTTAAGGAACGTACCCACTCACACTGAAGATGGTATACCTATCAGAAAGCTGTACGTGTCAAATTTGCCCCTCAAAGTAAGAAACTCTTTCGTTCTACTTATTTCTCCACACGAAATTTAAAGAGAGTTTTTGTAGTCCCAAGGAAGGTAGACTGTTGAGAACCCTAAGTACTTGTCTAAGTTGGTCTATTATTTATGTTAAGCTATTGGAGTATTATCAGGTATCATTGTAGATATCTATGCAACTTGGTCTAAAAATTGTTCCCTAATGTAGGGTCATTCATATAAGATTTGATGAAAATTATAAAAAATAAACAAAATATGTTAATAGACCCTATTTTAAAGTAAATTATAATGAAGGCAATGTGTTAATTTACTGCCACTTTTTTTACAATGTAACCAACCCTTACCTCGTTTACAACCACTAGGGCAATTACTCTTAATTTTTTGATCACAAGTTATGCTACAACAACATTCTACCTATTGTTCATAATTTCTTTTGAATTTGTTATTTACAAAGGGCACAATTTGGTTAAGCATTTTGATTTTCATCATTTATATACTTTTAGACTCTAGCTTTTGTCTCTAGCTTCATCATCATTATCAAAAGAAATTTACTCCTATGCTGGGCATAGGCCATATGTTTCCAGGAAGAACTATGTTTGAGCCCTGTTTGATCCAACAACTTCCGCAATTTTAAACACTGTTGTTGATTCATGAGGTGAGGGGGTGTCATACACTTCATCATCTGATTTGTTGGCACCTTTCAAAGACCTATGTTCCCTAGTTGTCGGTGCAATGAGCTATAATGGCCTGCCCAAAACTCCCAGCATAGCTCTATAGCTCATTATGTGACTTAAGCTTGTGTTTGAGACCAATGTGTATGAGACTATGTATCAAAAATCAAGATAATATTGAAATAAACATCTGGAAATAATTTCATATTATTTTTTTCAGACGACAAGAACTGAATTATTTGGTATATTTGCACAGTATGGGTTTATTAAGAGTTGCTGGTTACGGATGGGAGAAAGAGGTCCAAGTAGAAGTCCAACACCGACATATGCATTTGTCACCTACAGCAACCCAGCAGATGCTCATAAGTAATTATTTCTCATCTATTTATAGCTTGTTTTTTTTTATTCACATGGAAGAATATTTTTCAAATATTTTTACACACAATACACTTCACATGTAATATTTAATACATGGTTAAAGATCTAAAGCATGAAACTCAAGTCATGTTCCTATAGAGTGCCACAAAAATATATTTAATAAATAATTCTTTAAGAATGTGATGTGTTACTACTCATTAGAACTTGCATTGTGTGAAGTAATTTTTCAACAATCCATTAGCTCTTGTTGCACAGGTGGTACCAAATCTGTATAATAAATAGCACATAGTGAGGTTTAACCCATAAATAATATAGGATGCTTTGCTTTTCTATCTATACTTTCATTATATAGTATCTTATATACTTTTATAGGATCTATATTTTTGCAAGCCTATGTGTTAATATATAAATTTAGATTGCTATCATTAACCTTTGATTGAATTACAGAGCTCTTCAAGCCCCTCAGCATGAAAAGACTCTTCGAGGTCGCAACCTAAGGATATCCCCCGCTGACAGCTGGCACCAACCCATTCAGGATCCCGATGGACGCGTACGATGGAAGGTCCGGACTTTCAACCCTAAAGTCCCGATAGCTAATCAACAAGAAGGTGAAATTACATATACCTACCTACTAGCGAAACGCGCGTGACTTCGTCAGCGTGAAGCAATTTTCATACAAACTTCAATCCCTGCTGAACACGTTTAGGGGTTGAATTTCGAATTCCTTTCTTAGTACACCTCTACGCACCAAGACGAATATACTCAATTTCAAGTCTCTACGACGTGGTTTAGGCTGTGCATTGTCTATATCTTAGTCAGTCATTCAGTCAGGACAAAGATTCTTATAATTGGTTTAAATTTCCAGATATGTATTTGTTAGCTTAATTGAATCACAAACATATAAAAATTCGTATTCCATTGACTGGCTTCACAGTTGAGTTAGTAATAACTCTGCCTTATGTGCTGTGGCTGTGGGTTCGATCAATTATTTGTGTGATGAACATAGATGTATGTTCTCTATCTGGGTGTTTAATTGTATTCTAAGTAAGTATTTACAAAAAAAAGTATACATGTAAGTATTTTATCAGTAATCTGGTTCCCTTGGTAGGTACAAGCTATGCTTAGTGTGGGGTTAGATGATGTTGTGTAAAATGTTGCATAAATGTCCATATTATCAGGTGTGTAATACAATTATTTTTATTCTATTGAGTGCCTTATTTTTACAGGTACAACTAGCACTGGTGCTGAAGACATGGAGAGTACGGAACAGATCTCGGAACAAGCTGAAACCTCTTCCACAACCGAAATAGATGAAACCATGGTAGGTAAAACATTAGGAATAACTAAAAATGCTTGTGAAATGTTTGTTAGCCATTTATGTACAAAACTGGGCACCGCATAGCTTGTCTCTGGCATTCTAAAACTCTGTAAATTATATGCTAAAAGTGGGCATTTGTGAACATTGTATGAACATTCCTGTGACTATCCCTCTTAAAAATTCTATAAGATTTTGAGTATCAAAGATCTTAAGAGATGTCTTGTACACCGGGCTTAAGTTTTAAAGCAATTTTTTTAGTAGATCAGTTACTGTACCTACTATTATTATAAAGCGGAAAGATGTGGTAGGCTCTCGGATAAGCAACTTACGGCACACTGTGAGTGACCGCGTCTTTGTCTTTGCTTGAATCCCGTAATGGTGCAAATTTAAATTACTCAATTCTCAATACTCAATTTATTTATTGTCATCACATGGTGGGTTAGGGTGTACAAAATTCACTTATATATAGTGCTAGAATCACTTACTTACTTAATCACACATTAGGGCACTACAATAGGAGGTTGGAATTTCGGGAATTAATTTTTTTTTAGTTTTATGCCATACACCACAGACAAACTCGTATAAAAGAAAAAAACCTCGTAGTTTTTCCTTCAAGTGTATTGCAAAACTTCTTTTTTGCTATTAGTCGTAGCATAAATGATAGGGCTTTCCCGAAAAGTGAACCCCTACTGGCGTAGGACAGCTTTCTGCATCGGCCGCTCTCTAACTGAATCCCATCCGGTAAGCATCAGAAGAAGACCATCGATTCCGCATAATTCTGACAGTTTCCACGTTTATTAAACACGCCTGGCTTTTTTTAGTGTTCAGTCGATTTTATTTAGCCTTTTGCTGCTACTGTCTCGTATTGTCGCTGGGCTGTACGGTATGAAGCCATATACGTATTTTATTTTAGTCGAGGGCTGTATTACTTGAAAGGGTAAATATTTCGCAGGACATTGAAGACACGCCCGAAAGTGATGAGTCCTACGGTATACTGGAGATTTTGAATAGGGATTGTCTAGACCATATTCTGGCATATGTACCTATAATAGACATGATACGGTCCGAGCGCGTCAGTAAAAGATGGCAAAGTATGGTGCAAGAACACCTCGATGGTGAGTTGGAACTGCTAAGCTTGATGGGTACATGGTGGAAGATGCTACATTCGTAGAACTAGGGCATATATCTGTAGTAGATTCACATCACTTCTTTATTATACCTTGCCTGCTGCTAACTAACCACCTTATATGTTTTAATTCGCACCAAGCTTTTAACAAAACAATTCATGTTCACGTGGTTGTGCCTAGTTAATGTAAGAATAGCTCATTCTTGCCGCGAGACAAATGTTTGCACGATGGTGTCTGGTCTAATGGTACAGATAATATTTTTCTATGTAAGACATTTAAACTGATTGTGTAGTAAATCGTCAGGTTACCGCACATTCAAAACGTCGTGGTGGACTATGGGGTCTACGTCACTGACGACGGCGGTGCTTCGCCGCTTACTTCAAAAGTTTGGCGGGAAGCTGACAAGACTGCACATCGACCATCACTGGTCAGCGCTCAACGACCGGACCGCGCACATCGTCGGCAAGTTTTGTCCGAACCTTGAAGAGTTAAAGGTATGTTTCTTTTTACATCAAGTTAATGTTTGAATTGGGAAATTCTTGCGACTTCGGTCATCAGATGTCTTATGTCAATCATAGAACAAAGATCGCAAAATGCTTTTTCCATACAACCTTCTCTCTGTACCTTAAGTTGAATGTTAGGGGTGCAGGAAAGAAGTTACCGAATTATTACATAATAAATAAATATTTGGGTATATTTCACACAACACCATCTAGCTCTAAACTAAGCAAATAATGAGAGTGTTTACTCAGTTTGGATGATTGTGGCCTAATCACTCAATCAAAGTAATGGATCGATTTGAATGAAACTTAGAATAAATACAGTTTGTATCTTGGATTAACATTATAAGCTTAATTTTATCCCTCCCTCAAATGACCTCCACCACGTGAAGAAGTCTCTGGCGGCTAGCATGTTAATTATTATTTGGTCATATATTTTCAGGTTGTCGGTATGCACACTAAGAATTGGAACCCGTTGATATATGGATGCAAAGGGCTAAAAAATTTAAAATTCGTTTCTTGCAGTAAGGTATAAACTCAATTATACTTAACTCAATATCATTTGAAATGTATTGATTATATATTTCAAAATAACTAAACTAATAATGCACTGTTTCAGCTAACAGATTCAAGTTTGGTTCAAATAGTGAAGAGCGATTCAAGTGTAGAAAGCCTGGCGATTGCAAATAATACCCATGTGACTGGGTTATTCCTGGCCAGTGCGAAGACTCCCAAGCTAACCTCTCTAGCATTGTGCAACTGCTATCATCTGCAAGCCTCAGTGCTAACTGCCGCTATAGACTTGCTTCCGCACATAACGACTTTACGACTAGATCTGTGTCCCATTACGATATGGAAGAAAATACCGATCATACTCAAAAAGCTGCCAAAGCTCGTGGATCTTTCGCTATCAGACTACATGTCTACGAACAGCATCTACTCGCACAACTCTGACTTTGGCGACTCCTTAGCATCTCTCTTGTGTCTGAAAGCCTTGAATTTGAGTAAAAATGTGTGTGTTACGAACGCTGTGCTGAAACAGGTGGCGCATGCGTGTCCTTATCTAGAATCACTCAATATATCAAGCTGTAATCCACGGAAGTCTTTTCCAGGTGAGAGTCTATCCCCTGTTTTGTATTGAATTTATACAAATTATTACTTTTGATTGGCCCTAGAAAATGAAAATGAATAAGTAAATAAATATTTGTGAATATTTCACACAACCACATTGTGCCTCAGGTTGATGGACGCAGAACAATGCATTGTAGGTCACGTTCAAAATAAACGTGGCTTGCAAGGCAATGCTTTGTGTAGGTGATGGTGTAATCACTTAATGTTAAGTGGGCCATCTGCTTCTTACATCAGCAATCGCATAAAAAAATATTTTTAATAAAAATACAAACAAAAAGAAAATATTTTTTTAGATTTATTTCGCTTGTACCTGATTTGCTTAAAGGCTTTAATAATGATAGTAAATGTACACTTGTGCAGGCATAAGCGACGAAGGCGTAATCCAGATTTGCAACAGCTGCAAGCAATTAAAGCGACTCGACTTGTCATACCTGGGATCTCTGACAGATACCGGACTAGCGGCGACGGCACGCCTCCCAATGCTGGAGGAGCTGACTGTGCGAGCGAACTTAACCATCACTTCGCGCTCGATCATCGCCTGCTTAGCTGCTTGTCCGCTGCTACAGGTAACTTGTTCTCATTCAATACAATGAGAAATTACTTTATTACACACCATAGAATAACGCGTACAGGAAAACTCTAATATATTAGATATATATGGGCGGTCTTATCGCTAATAAGCGATGTAATTTACATGGGGTGCTGAATGTGCGATTAGAAAATTACCACGAAGTTCCTTGATTTATTTAAATTTATTCATCGACCACGATTTTTGTTTGGGGGAAAAAATAGGAGGAAAAAGGGCGGAAGTTTGCTGCATCGTTATTTGTCAACGGATTTCAATCGAATTTGAGAGGCATACTAAGGAGTCCAATCTACACAAGTAGGGTAGAATTGGGGTTTCTGGTGCACGCTTCGCGTGCACCAAAAACCCCAATACTTTTTCTCTCTTACAATCGTCTCATTAATACGATCTCTACAAGGCCTTAGGTTATGCGATGGTCTTTGTTATTTGACCTAGCGTCGTGTTAGTTAAAACTAAAGTAGTCTCTTCGATACATTTTTTTTCAATGCTGTTAGACTGATCGGTCTTACACAACATTGATAACCCTATAAGTTCAAATGATTTTACTCTCATTAAAAATCGATCGTTATCTACTTTCCAAGTACCTCTACGATCTTCTTCATGACCAGGAACATTGAAATAAGTTACTACATCACTGAAGGTTACTTTCTTTTTAAGCGATGGCGTCATTTTGAAGGTAGGTTTCTGTATCAAAGTTCTTAACAGCTTTGCCAATTATACCATCTTACATAGCAATTTATAATTTACTAATTAAAGAAAACTAAAAAGTTGAAAGAAAAAAATTTATTGCGTCATATCTAATTTAATATCTAAACACCAATTTTTTAAACATAAAACATTTTTTAAAGCACATACTGCGGGATGGTATAGACAAGAAAATACATTTTCAAATGAGTTATATTTAGAATATAAATTAGTTAAACTAGGACAGCCTTTATCTTCCAAATTATAAACTTTTGAACTACCTATTATATCTCTTATCCATGATACTTTTTCAAGACCTTTACAAAACACTGTTTTGCTTTTGAGGTACCCTGCTACGAGCGTTCTAAGATTATTGTAAGGTATATCGCCACTATTCCAATAAATCTTACGATTTCTTTCTATCCATCGTACTTGTCTTTTTTCTATATCGGTCAGGTGAAAAAATGAGAACGGAGCTTTGATTAAAAAAACATGATATTGGTTGTTACTCAGGATAGCTACTTCTTTTACAATAAATATATTATCTTCAGTTTTGAATCCTTGAACATCGACGATGGCGCTCATGATAGTTTTCTTATTATATTACTCAGCGGCTTATACTCCACAAGACGATCGTTTATGATGAGACAATATGCAGTCGTGTTATTAGGAAAATCTTCAAGACTTTCGATTTCCAAACGGATGTCCACTGGTCCGGTTTTTAGAGTATCGTTTTGTTTCGAACAATCAATAATAAAAAATGGCGCTTTACTTTTAAAGCTTTGCAGGTCAAGCAAGGGGTCCACGGGGAGATTGTAAAAAGACTGACGAAATTTGGCATACGTTTCGTATAATATAGCGTATTTACTTTCTTTAAACTTCAAATTTAAAGAGTCGTAAGGATAATATTGTGAATTTAAAAATAATGTTACATTAGTAAGATTACAGTGATCAAATACTGAACAATCCGATGTTTTACTATTTTTTCTATTAGTCTGCAAGCCGAAAATAACATATCTCGGTTTTTCTAGCTGGGAAGAAGTCTTGACTGCCCATGTGTGTTTTGTGGTTTTAGGTAGCAAAGGATACTCATATAAATCCCAGTTTCGAAAGGCTATTTGCAATGTCTTGTCTTTTTCTAAGCATTTAAGTAAAGAAATCCTCACTTGATCCGAAACTTTTATATGCGGCATTCTCCACTGTATCCTATCTATATGCACATCAATGTTGTCTTTGTCAGTCATCAAGACACTATTCACATTTGTATTACTTCTAGTTAACACTAGTTCATGTTTACAATTCATAATGATTTTATTATAGTCGTCAGCAAATCCTAATATCTTATTTAAAGGTATCACAGCGCTAAAACAGCCATCGCTACTTATTTTACCATCCATGTTCCAATCCCACAGAGACGCATATTTACTTTCTCCTTCATTCATTGAAACATAAAACTTCATTGTAGAAGTGATACCTAAATTTTTGACGCGGTCTATTTCGATGCCATTTATTTCATATCGAATATCTTGAAATAAAAACAATATGGAATTATTTGTAAATTGAACGCTCTTTTTACTTATTT
Organism: Electrophaes corylata; assembly: GCA_947095575.1. Taxonomy (NCBI): domain Eukaryota; kingdom Metazoa; phylum Arthropoda; class Insecta; order Lepidoptera; family Geometridae; genus Electrophaes; species Electrophaes corylata. Next base: position 8,153,280 of record OX352715.1, on the reverse strand, counting down.
TACCAGAGTCATCTTTTGAAAAGACGTTAGCATGTCCTTCGATGTAAATGAAGCTGGCAGATGGTAGAATGTATATATCTTGCTGGTGAATAGGTATTCTTATCTCATCATTTTCCTTAAAAGAGTTGGTGTAGGGATTATAATTATGAATTTCATAACTTTCTATAGAGTTGTCAAATTGCGGCAAATCAGTAATAGTAAGTACTGTCATGTCTTAAACCCTAAACTTTTTAGGAATTTTTTGTTAATTTTTGAAATCTTTTTTATTGATTTAGTACGTCTGCATACACTTGAAGCTCTGGGCGTATTAATAGGTTTCTTAATCCAGCCAGCATTTTTATTAAAGATTATCATTTTGATGGACGCAAATGTAGACGCAGCTGAATGTTTTCTTCTCTGAAATCGATACTATTTCCACTCTCATCAAGAATTTTAATTGTAATTACAGAAATATTTTTTGTGTTAATAGGGAGATAAATAATATTACTCGGTACTTCTATAAACCGGTGTCCAGGTTGAACGTCTGGCGCAAACTCATGAATAGTATGTGATGACACTCCATTAATATATGATTCTTTTATGATGTTGCATTCGATCCGGATTATAGACACGGCATGAATGTTCACTGGAGTATCAGATTCATGCCATATATTGGGCTCCAGTTTTGCTTTTCGAAAACCTAATAAGCATCCTATACTATTATCCTCATCAAAGTTTACTATTTCTGTGCAAAATAGAGAACATGTTAAGGTATTGTAGTTTGGTTTTATAATTACTTTACAGCCACTTAAATTGTTTTCTAAGTAGTTGCATATATCGTAAAAATCATAGGCGCCACAAGGTAGCATAAGTCGGACAGTATTAGTTCCATGTGAAAATATATTGTTCTTAGCTGTAACATTTGGTATAGAATTAAAAGCCGAAAAATACAACAAACCGCATTCCCATTCCTCATTTAAATTTAAATGAGGATAAAATTGACATTCTAATGATGATTGATTACCAGTGATTGTTACAGTTGAAGACATAGTAAAGAACTGGCAATTAATATTAGTGAATTTATATTTTATAACTTTGTCATCCGTTAAAATGCACGCTTTTTCCAGAAACATACTAGGAACTTAATACAAAGGTGTCCGCAATTGTAAGGATGATTACGCTGGATGTTTACATAGTTATATTTAAAATCAGTTCCAATATATTTTATAAACTCTTGAGGAGGCTTTAAGTTTCCATAACTATCAAAATACTCAATATAATTATGACATTTGGCATAGGCTACCCAATGAGACCCAAGATTTTGCGAGGTGTCTAAGTTTATAATACCACATTCTTTTTTTCTAGGACGTCTAGGCAGTTCATCTCTCATAAAAACCCCTCTAAAAAATGGTATACTATCAGCGTGTTTCATAATATCAATATTTGTTAAAGCCCGATCAGGTAGCCTAATTCCTAGTTTTTTTTTTTGTCTTGTGAAACGTAAATGCCAAAACCTTCTTTGTAGGGTTTTAGGTGTAGCCCTCTTCCAATACATAATGCTTCCATTTTTTCATTGTGTCTCTTTAACTCTGCAAGTTTTTTTTTTGCTTCTTTAAAATCGTTTATTGCTTTAGCTATTCCAGCTGCTCCCCCTGCCAAACTTCCCACAGCAGATAATCCGGCGAATATAGGTATCAGTGGTAAAATTCCTCCTGTTTTTGGAACAGGTATCATGCGAGGAGGTTTTATATTTAGGTTTGTAGCGAATTCTTTTGCTGCTGCTGCTGCAACTTCAATAGCCATTCTTTTACATTTAGGTTTAGCTTTACGCATATATTTTTTTGTTTTACATATCACTTTCTTAAATTGTTTCTTTAAACCATATTTGATTTGCTTGGAGTTCATTTTTAATCCATAGCCCGAACTGATCTTTGCTAACATCGCCTTATTTACAAAATTTGCTGCAAGCTTTTCGCCTAATTTAGCGTCCGAAGCAGATGCACGTTTTTTTGCCATTTTCATTAGAATTATATCTGCTTTATGACGATCACTTAGCGAAGGGGACGCATTATATGCAATATCGTGCTGTTTACAATATTCGTCTAGACTATTTATTGGTCTTTCTTTTCGAGCTAATCTAGACTTCAACTTTGTTCCAGGACCGCAGTAGTTATATCCAGGTAAATGTAACTCAAATGGTAAGCAATTAATAAAACAATTGAGAAGACTTTCTTCGCTCATGCCTAACTCAACAATGACAGACTATTTAGAGATGTTCGATTTATATTTATCATCAGTAATTACTTAGACAATGTCGGTTTTATTAATCCAACTATTTTCCGTCAGCGGTAAGCCTAGCCATTTTACATAAATTTTATTCCCTTTTCTTTTTAAAATCTTTTCGATGAGGTAAATATGAGGATATTTGGCTTTCTGCAGTTCTTCCCTATAAAATGCTCCTAGTATAGGTTGATGGTTAGCATCTTTTATCAAGTAAGTGATTGGGTTAGTGTCTTGAACCTTTACTATCTGAAATATCTCTGTCGACCAATTAGGTGTAAATCCTTTTTCAAAAGTACCTTTATATTTACTGATTCTTACAAAGTCACCAATTTTAAATTTTTTACCCTTGTTCAAGTCAGATGCCATTATTTTTGAATATCTGTCCATAACAAACTGCTTAGTACTTTGATTAACTTCAGCTGGACATAAACCAATAGTTCTATGCGGCGTATGGTTATACCTGTAGACTAATTTGTCTAAAGTACCATCAATCCATTTATAATTTCCTTTGAAACTAAACTCCTTATACATTTTGGATTTTAATGTTCTAATTAATCTTTCAGCTATAGAAGCTTTTTTGATTGTAAACGTGGAATAGTGGTTTATTTTAAAATTATTAGTTAGTTTTTTAATTTTTTCATTAAAAAACTCTGTTCCACTATCTGTTTGAAAATGTTTTGGAACACGCCCGCTTTTCAATAGCTTTTCTAAGATATTAAACACGAGAAGTTTAGTTTTACGTTTGAGAGGATACGCCCACGCATATTTAGAAAAAGTGTCGATTATAACAAAAACGTATTTATAATTAGAGTTTTGTTTAGAAATATTTTGCACATCCATCAAATCAGCTTGCCATAGGTCATCTATATCTTTCATAACAACATGTCGTCGGCGAAAATTTACTCTAGCATTTTTATGTATTTCATTTACCACATCAGCTTTGCTCATTTTTTAAATGGTTTATTAGGGGCTGTTATATGTTTTTCCAACTTAGTTACTTTGTCTATAACGTCTGCTATAACTTTATCTAGATTTTTTAAAACTAATCGACAAGTGTCTACAGCATTATCCACATATTTTTTTGTCGCACAGTCGCCAGATGTTGTTGGCGTTCCAACATTCAAAATTAATTTATTTTGTAAGTCAATATTTCCATCATTCGTATACTTCAACATACATTTGCATTCATGTAATTTATTAAAGTTATTTTTTTTATTTAATAAAACATAGCTACCAAACTTATCAACGTTCATATTGAATGATTGAAGAATAATGAACATTTTTTATTGAAGCTCATCCTTTTATTATTTTAGCTTCTCTTAATTCTTCTATTATTGAAATGATTTCATTGTCATGATTATTATTACCAGCTTCACGGGATGCAACTAACAATTTTAATCTCTCGATCAATTCATTGGGATCATCCCAGTACACTAGATCTGTATTTGGTTTGTATTTTTTTAAAGATGGTAATTTGCCTCCATATTTTTTTGAATTATCTGGGTCGTTAGTCTCGGAAAACAATCGTTTTATTATATTATATTTTTTGCTTCTATCTCCTTTTATCTGTCCAGTTGGATTAAAATTTCTTCGGTGAGCATGAGTGTTATTTAAAATATCCTTATAAACTAACATATCTTGCTCTGCAACAATATTACAATCTGGGTTCTTTTTCAGTAATAGTTCTTTAATTCCCTTAGTAACTTCATATTTTTTATCACCAATAATTGCTATATCAATTTTATTATTTCCAGTTCCAATTTCTGTAAATTTAACTGCCTCATTTCCCATCATTAGTTGCTTAGATGCGGATCGTATACCAAAAGGGACATTTAAAACGTTACTGTCGTCCACAAATTGTTCATTGAACATCCAAAGTGGAATTATTTCTGCTGTTTCGATATATTTTTCTTCTGATTTTATAGGCGTTTTATAGTCGTAGATAGACTCATCTAGGGTTTTTTCAGCGGCCTGATTACAAGCAGTATTATCTACACTGTCTTGAAAGTATTCATCAATTGAAGTATTTGTAGATTTCACATCTTTTTTTTTTTTTTTGTAATTAGTATTATTTGCTGGATTAAGGACATCGCTGATAATTTTCATCGGCCCAGTGATGGGCTTAAAAACTTTTTGAAATGTCAATTCTGTTTCATCTTCCTCATCTCGCATTCCTTTTAGTTTTTGTTTGATTGAATTAACTGACTTAATTAATTGCTCTTTAACTTGTCGCTCCATCATGCACACAACCGCTATTTAAAAAATACTAGCCTGTATTAACAGCAATCGCTGAAAACGTTTGTATATAATTATATACACCTACACTAATTAGAAACTTATGTATACATCAAACCCTTTTCTATATCTGCCATTATTAATTTCACAGTCCTTATTTATCAATAAAAACGAGTAGGGATCTTTCCAAATGTTACAGCAAAGTTTTTTGAAATCAATCCATCCCATATCTGAGTTAACATGTTCATCATAAATATGTTTCAAATTAATGTCATCTTGTTTGAAAACTAATAAAAAATTTGCATTATCACGTATTAACTGCTTTGGTATTTTTGAATACGTTTGTGATAAGTAAAAACAATCAACTCGCTTATGCCTGCCCATACAGTAATAATTTCGAATATGTTCTTGATTTTCGCAAGCAACATCATCAAAAATAAAAATTGAATTCGGCAATACTTTATCAGGACTAATAACATCCTTATTTTCATTAAACATCTGGAAACTAACATTAGATATATGATCAAAAATTTTTGTTAAAAATCGATACTTTGGCTGAAACGTTGTTTTTGAATAAAGGTAAACATTTCGAAACTTGAGACCATTTTTATGAAGTAATAAACTAATCATCACATTTGTTTTTCCGCAATTCGATGGTCCACAAATTATTGAGCGAATTGTATTAGGCAGTAGACTACTATGTCTAGTTGTAAATATACATGGTTCTACTTTTATATCACTAACTTCTAGCGAGACGGGTTGCTTAGTTAGCTTCATTTGTTTATATGTCACAATATTTTGTTATTTATGACTTAAATAGTAGAGATTAAAAACAATTAACATACCTACATATCATACCAACCTAATTTTCAGATATTATCTTATTTAAGGTTAAAAGATTTTGCTTTATCTGCAAATTCCATATGACTGAAACCTGAGAACAGCTTATCTAACCTGAAGACTATGCAGGCAGGCTATTGCTAAAACAGAAACCATTTCTTCTACCGTTTCTATGGGAAGAGGCTGTGTTTAATTCTCTTACAGCGTGGTTACAGTTGCTCATAAATATTACTTGCTGCTAAGAGTGATTTTTAAAGGTACCATGTTTAAACAATATATTATATTTTATTTATTTCAGATCTAATAAATATTTATTTTGTGATATAAATTCCCCAATTTACCCCCAATTTTTTGCAGGCGGGGCAGGGAAAATGACCACTCAATCAGCATTTTACACAATTGACGGTTTATGTAAAGATAATATGAGCCCTATCACTAATCCGTTTTTTTACACGCCTAATGATAATTTGGAAGCCGAATGTGACCTTCGAGATCAAAGTGAAGTAGCTTGGAACATTCAAGGTGAAAATAAATTACTTTCTAAGATTGGAAAACCTAAGAAACAAGCAAAAACTAGTTGTTCAAAAAAGTCGCCAAATATAAAAAAAACTTCACTGGAGTTTCCTTTGGAATCATTTATCAAGAAAAAAGTCGTAAGAGGACATCGTTTGATCAAAATTGATGTTTATGACATAAATGCTTTTAGCTATTTAACCTCTAAAATACGGTACGGGCGTATGCGTCCGTAATACGACATACTGCGACATACTGTCAATTCGCGGGCGGCCATATGCGTCCTCGCGCGAGTTGCATTTATTTTTTCAAGTTTGTGGTGTTGATAGCCAGAATACGTTGCAAGTGCGGGTAAGGATAGTTCAGAAATGAAATTACCTGTCGATTGATAGGCTATACTTTACGGGTACAGTAGAAAAATTATTTTTATTTCTGTGGTAAAGTAGTGAGTGACGTCAGTGTCGCTTTGTACTCTGTATGAAATGTAAACAAAGTTCGCGTTACGATTTATTTGTTTATTTTATGTGCAAAGAGTAGTAATAAAGTGTTGTAATTTGTTATTGGATATGTAAACAACGCCTAGTGATCGTTATCTTAAAGTGGAGTGATAAAATTTAAGTGTTATGAGCATTTGAAGTGGGCATGCCGTTGCCAAGGGCTTTTTTGTGTGATGTCTTGTGTTTGCTGTTTTTTACAATATTCGTCAGGACTGGAAGGTATGGTGTATTGAAATATATACTATGATACATTTTCATACTTATAACGTAAGAACTACAGTGTAACAGCTATCGTGTTATTTTATAAATTACATAATTTTGCAACCGAAAAAGTCATTGACCTTACCAGAACATTCGTGATCCAATAATTTATTATTTTTGTATGGGGAGTAAATAAAACTACATGATAACATTATCAAAGCATTATTGAGAAACATAATAGCATTTATTATTTCTTTATAAAGCGTGTGTAAATAACTAAAACATAAAATTTTCTGAACTCTCTCTGTTTTTTTACCATCGCCATTTTTCCACACATAACGTCATCAATTCCAGTTAGATTTGCCTGTTGAAATAAAAAGAGTCTTGTTGGAAATTTCATCTAAATTCTTGTAATACAAACAGTTTTCTAATTGGTGCCATAGTTTTTGCGTGGTAATCAATTTAGTGAACATATGTCCTCAGCCGCCATTTTTTTTTTTTTTTTTTTGTACAGTTTGCGGAAAACCAAAGGAGTTTCATATTTCATAGGCGGTAATTCTAGAGGTTAAAAAAGAACAGAGTAAGTAATGGAAGAGATAACATAGTAAGTGTGCAATACGTAATTGAAGATGACTTTAATGAAATTTTGAGTTTAACAGAAAACGTTATTCAGAAAATAATAGAAAAACTAAGTGTTAGTGAAACTATGCTTTAATGTTTATAGAATTTCTGGTTCCTACATGATGTCTAAAATTATGTTTCAACTTATTAAATATGATAAATGATAATAATGTTTGTTTCATTTACTAAATTTTCTTTTTTCCTGCCTTGTAGGGTAATAAATATAAATAAAAGGATTTATAAAATAAAATAATAAAAACATCCATTCAAAGCAGTTTATTTTTAAAATAGCAGATAATCGTAATAACTAAGTTTAAGTAATTTAGTTTCATAACTTAAAAATATTAATTACAAAGAAAAATAATTAAAGTTTTTTTTTCACAACACATTACTGTAGTGGCCCCATGGCAAAGTTGACACTGTATTTTTAAAGAGTTGCCTCTTATCATCCGATTTGCTTAAAACTAATTTATTTAACCTCTGAGTATAAATTTTATGATTCTTTGATTTTATTATGTACATATCATCTCTTAGTTCAGTATTATGAAATAGACACTTTTTGTATTTTTCCATATTAAGTTTTTTGGTTACATTTTTTTTCGATCCTTTAGCTTTTTTTATAGACGATAACTCAGTATTTATACAGTATAATTTGGCCCTTAACCCTGTGAATTCGGATATTATTTGACCGCCCATTTCATCTTTAAAATATCCTGGTAATTTCATATTAATGCGGGGTATTTTATAAATATTACCATCTTCAAAGTTACTTGTGTCAAAGTACTCAAGATTATTTTTCATATCCTTATAGAAGTCATCAGTTTTTATCAAATACAAAAGACTATCTGTATCTGTATAGCAAAGTTGAAGATTGTTTTTGTACATATTTTTCATAATTGAGTAATGAAATTTGTATAAATGCGTTTTAGCAAGTTCTAGCACTGTAAATCCAATGTATATCGGTCTGTCTAAAATTATTTTAGTTTGTTGTAACTGAATGGCGACTAAGTTTTCAGAAAAAATTGCTAAGTTTTTAAAATTTGGAGCACTTATATATTTTTCAGCACCGCAAATCTTATTGGTTTTATTAGAAACATCTTTCCAAACATTGACTAGCTTTACATCAATCTGGTTCCTTTTGTTTTCAATAGTTTTACCAAAAATACAATTGTTTTGTTTTTTAAAAAAATCTCTTTCAAAATCAGATTTTGCTTTTTGTCTGAGTGTTGTATTCAAGGTGATATAAGGTTCAAGAAATTTTTTTTGATCAAAAGCTAAAACTCTATGTATTTTTAAAAGGCGAAGCCCATTTAATAAACATTCTTTTAAGTGAGTATAATGAATTACATATTTGTATTTATTATGTAAATTTGCAACAAGTTTTTCGCTTTTACCAGCAGGTGTAATATACTTTTCAGGTGCAAATGGTAAGTCTGAATGTTCATCGTGAATACCTATTGGATATTCTAGATCAACTTCAAGTATATAACCACGATCGCTTTTATCTGATATTGCAGTAATGTTTTCTATGTTTATAATTTCATCATCTTTCAAGAAACAAAAGTTAGTCGTGGGTAGACGTTTCATCATTGCAAATCCATATAAGTTTACACAATCAAGATAGATTAGATATGAATTTGGCTCATCCGTTTTATGACTTTCTAAATATTTATTGTTTGCTTTTGCATTTCTAAGAGAGCATTGAGCAAGACCGCCTCTAATACCCTTTTCCAGCATTTGATACATTTCCACATCAGATATTAAATCCAATTCAATTTTTGTAAACAATAACATGGCATCCCAACTTAGCGAAGGCGAAGATACGTAATGACAAGGATCTAAATTGTAGTAAGTTAGACTCATATTTCTGAATTTTTCAAAAACATCGGTTAACAATAACACATCACACTTTAAGTATAAATCAGTGTACTCTCCTAAATTTTTTATTTGAAACTTATTCCAAATTGTTTGAGCATGTTTGTAATCATTTTCTGTTATTTCTTCAGAAGTTAATTTATTGAAGAAAGCTCTTTTTTCAGGCAAACTGGTTTCTTTGTATCGTTCAACCGAATTTATATAATCATAACAGTATATTCCTTTCGTGCGTAATAGATCAAACATGTTTTGTTCGGGGTAGTAGATTTTTAAGTTAATAAAATCATCAAGATGCAATGTTTTTACTAGTTTATCTAGCCCGCAACTTAGAAAATTAAAAGAGTCGATAAATTTTAACTGGCTGACGCTTTTAGAGTCTATTGGCAAGAACTTTGTAATAGATATATACTTTTCCTTTGTTTTCGGAATCAGATTAATACGTCCCGCCACATTAGATAACTCGGTAATAAATAAATGACAATCATAACCGGAGAGATTGTGGAATATTATTGGAATAAATTTGCAAGGCTTTGCATTTAAATTGCATGAGTTATGAGCAGGTCCTCTATATTTACCTGTAAAGTGATCATGATCGACAACAATTTTTTCATCTTTAGTAAACTCTGTTTTACACATATGGCAAACAGTTGCATTATCAAGAGAGTCTCGCTCAGATTCAGTAAGAGGTAACATAGCATGACTAACTGATAACAAATGGTATAACTTTACCACATCGCTACAAATAGTTTCAATAAACTTCTTGGCGCAATTTGGACCCCGATAAGATACAAATTTATTAATACTCGGCCTGGATTGACAACATATGTAATAAGCAAAACATGTTGCTTCATGTATTTGAACATTTTCGACATGTTCTGACTTGCTTTTGTCAGAATATTCTTTCAGCAAACTTTCAAAATCACCATAGATAATAATCGGAATTTTTTGTGTTCTTTCGACGTGAGAAAACGATAACTTACTATCTGGCTGGGGTAAGATTGTTTTAACTCTCGCGCAATTATGAGCATTTAGTTTTTCTTCTGATTCATAGTAAATAAAACACTCATCACATAAAAATATTTTACACTTATGTTTTGTTAACTGTTTACGCACAAGCCTTTCAAAGTTTTTAATTAAACAGAAATGATTTTTATTATTAGTTTGAATTAGAAGTAAATTCACATGTGTTAATTTACGATGTTCAGTTTTATATAGAGGGCCTGTTACCGTACTGTTTTTTTCTATGCCATACACATTGACAGAAATGAGAGGGTTGTTTGTTTCAAATTTTTTTATGTCATGTAAACTTGGAGGAAATGCCATACCAGCTGTGTTGAGAATATTTTTATAGCATGGATATGATTTTACTCGGTTTGGACTACTTTTTGCTGGGAACATGTGGGCAATAATGCAATGTAGAAAACAGTGATCGTCATTATTCTGGATATTAAGACAAGATTTCGTGTTTTGAATTTCTGGCGGAAGTTTAACATATGAGCCCGCTCTTAAAGGATTATACTTATTTATATTTAACTCTAAATGACTAACAGAATCAATAGACCAGCCAGATTCCGACAACTCAAACTCTGAACATTTTTGAGCTAGTTTCTCGACACTGTCCTGATAAAACTTCTCTACATGCGTGTTTTGAAAAATAGTCTTAAATTGGATGTTAAATGATTTTAACGATTTAACATCATCTTTGGGTAAATGATACGAAACAAAAATTTCTATATTCACTTTTAAGGCATTGTGTTGAGCAAGTTGCTTTTGTATAAGTCGGATCACTGAAGGGGAAACCATATTCAAAAACTGCTCGGGTACTAATATCACGTCAGCAGAGTTTATTCTAAAACTAATAATTCTATTTTTAAATGCGCTTGCAATAATCTGAACATTCTGAAACTCAGACTGAATTAAACAATTCGATTTATGAAAGTTAGTTTTTTTATGTGCCAAAAAATTGGAAACGACAATATTGCATTCCTTACAAAAAACCATCTTATTTTCTTTAGCGATTTAAACGTCGATTTTGTTTTGTTATTGCTATTTTATATATTAAATAATTCAAGTTTGACTGTCTAATATTTAGATTGCGTATTTATGCCTTTTTAACCATTTGTTCCACTTTTGCCATTATCTGAATTCTGTAGATTATGAATTACACAAAAAATACATAAAATTGGTTTTATTATTCAATGAGAATAAGACTTTCACTAAAAGTTTATAGGGTACATGACAGGCTGGATATTTTTAAAGTCTTCTTTGGCGGCCTTCACCAAAGTAGACACCGAACGCCAGATATTTGTATCGTTATCTGTGCATGTTTTCAAAGTTACTAGCGCCCGCTTCCAACGCTCGTCATTCGGTTCGTGCTCCGCCTCTTCCGAATTATACACTCGTAGTTCAATGTAAAATTCTCCAGTGCGCGTCGGATCTCGTTGAGTAGTATATGTGCTGGGTCCCCGTTGAGAAAAGAAGCTTCTCAACAAGGCTGCCTGAAGCGGTTGGAGTTCCTGCTTTTTTACTCCACTACTCGCACCCACGTCATCCTGAAAAATAAAAATTAAATTTCAATACCATTTATTAACCCATTTTTTCCTGCTGCTGGGCTAAGGTCTAAAAATCTTACAATCGTTTCTGTTCTCTGATAACTTCCGCCGCAAATATTTTATTTGGTAAACAATATTATGCGTTCAGTGTCACTTTCATGATTTAACCTTCACCTAATAATAAAATCTCTAGATTGGCTTGCTTGCAATGTTTTTACTGCAATTGTTATTTACATGGTTCCCACTATATCTGCTAACTATTACTTTTAATTAAATCGTTACCTGATGGTTTGAATACCATAAACACAGCAGTCGCAAAAATAGCTACTAGGAACCAATATTATTAGCAGTAGATAAATAAAATGAAACTCACCTGAGAGCACTGCGTCAAATTAACCACATCTTCTTCACTATCGGACGCAAATAAAATTGGCGCCGATTTTTTGTTTTTTTTAGGTTTTGGCGTTGAAGCACTCGCTGCAGGCCTCTTTTTGGTTTTTGGCAAAACCACCTTCTTGATAGGCGGGTCCACACAAAGCCCGGCTTTCGCTTGCTCTTCGCGATCGTCCATCCAAAAAGGATTCTGCGACCAGCCAGGCCTAGAAGCATAAAAAAAACTTTTACTTTACAATTTAAAAATCCTATAATGTCTAGAATCAGAGGGGTGTCTAAGCGTCGAATAAATACAATGTTAATTTTTATAATTATATCACAGTAAAACAGATGCAGATTAAAGTCACTGCTCAAAAAAAAAAACTAACTTAGTTTCCTCACAAATTTTTCTTTCACCGCTGAGAGCGCTAGTTACTATTTATATTTATGGTAATATTACTATTTATTAAAAAAAAATCCTAGAAATAAAGTCCAATCAACATTTTTAAATCATCTATAGCTATGGTCGAAGAATTTATATATCAATTTATTCGCCAAACCAAATTAAAATAGAATAGGTACTTACATACTTGTTAGAAAGTTCTTTCTATAGTTCACTTTAACAAAGACAGGAGCAACCAGCTACTCAATTGAAATTTCAGCACCAAATGGGCTGCAGCAGGTTGTAGAATGTGTCATAATGATTGCCCGTAAAGCCTTGTTCATAGGTAAGTATTGTTCTAACAGTGACAATGTAAAGAAATTATTTATTTATTATCTGCAATCAATTTCAATATCGATAACACTTGATCAAAGAGTTCATTATCGTTTGTGATGTATCGTTTTCCTATTTTACAATATGACAGCGGCCTTATAACTTGCCTTATAGGATTGCTTAGTAAGTTGGCGTCGTTTTGTCGCAGATATTAGATGCCAAAATCTTAAATGGAAATGCTTGGTACTTACCCAGTTATATCATTGAAATAACACTAATAAATTATATTTTTTTATTTTTTTAAGCTTATGGATAATCATTTATATGGCTAAATAACAATAATCTACACTTACATTATAAAGAGAAAAGATTTGTGTTTTTGCTTGTTTGTTACGAGTACCTAACGTCAAATTATCCTTGAGTAACATAGGCTATTTACTAGGCCTCTTTACTTATTAACACTAGAATAACCTCAACCCATCATACCTACCTAGGTAGGTAGACTGTTAGTTAGCAGAAAGCAAAACATTCATGATTGCTATTCATTAGTATTAGGTGCTTCGAAGTGTTTTTGTACTAAAAAAACCTATTAATCGTAATAAGTGTATATTACCATTTAAATTATGAAATCATTTCAGAGCTATAGCATCATTATAAGAGGAAACATAAGTAAAAACAATAAGTTTTGCCTAAGTGTGAAGATTTGAACTCCGCGACTTGCTGCACACAAATAGACAGACTCGCTTTCCCACTAGCAATGCTTACTATGAGGCCGACAAATTTATCTGTTATTAGAATAGATAGATGTTTAAAAAATCTTTCAGCGGTAAGGACCCAGTAGGTGTCAAAATAGTAGGTGTTTATACGTGTAAAACGTTATCAATCACTAGTTAATTTCAAGAGTTTCATGCATTTTGCTCAAGCTTATAAAGATCATCCAGCCGCTTTGAGAATCAATCAATGGAAGGAAAAGCACCCTCTTCCGACTGGACTTTAAATCACCTCAGGAACATTTAAATGCTACATTATCCCTGAGGAACATAGGCTATTTACTAGGCCCCTTTACTATTAACACTAGAATAGCCTCAATCCATCATACATTCATGAAATTCTTACTTAAATAGGTAGGACAACCTAAGTAGGTCAACTGCTAGTTAACAGAAAGCAAACATGCATGATTGCTATTTATTGGCATTAGGCGCTTTGAAGTGTTTTTGTGCTAAAAAAAAAAGCTATTACTAGCGAAACGGGCGCGAGTTGGCCCGTGTGAAGCTATTTTCATACAAATTTCAACCCCCGCTGTACCCGTTTAGGGGTTGAATTCTAAGAATTCCTTTCTTAGTACACTTCTACGTACCAAGACAAATATACTCAGAAAATTTCTTGAAATTTTCTAACTATTATTCTATTTCTATTTCTATTTTTCGCCCAGTCTAAACCACAAGTCGTGAGACTTGTCTCACGACTTGTGGTTTAGACTGGGCGTTGTCTATATACCAATCAGTCAGTTAGGACAAAGATTCTTATAATTGGTATAACTATAGATTAATCTGTTGTTAATTATTATATTCTTATAATGTTGTTTTCAGAACGCCATCTATTTAAATCTGATTCAAACCTTTTGTACCTTTTTGTAAACGATTGTACAGAAATGTACTTATTGACTAGTACTAAGCTTTACTGCATAAAGTTCTGTAAAGAACCGCTAGATGACACTTATTCAAATAAATTTTATGATCGAAATTTTATTGAAATAGCTAGTCTAAATCTAATCTTAAATCTTTGAAACTAATAGACAGATTTAAAAAAAAACTTTCAGAGTTATATAGCTACACTATGGCCGAACGTCATTGACTATATATTTTATAGTGATAAAAACATTCCCACAGTTTCTATAATCAGCCAGAGCGTCATCTATAAAAATCTATTTCAAACTTATTGTTGCCCAGGAATCATTATTGAAATGAAACAGCTTCTTGCCTACACGAAGTTCAGTAAAAAAGCGCTAGATGACTCTTATTTAAAATAATATTTGACCATTGATTACTGTTGAGTTCGGATGTATATTACCGGGGGAGGGGCCCCCGCCCTCGTCTAGCGGTGCTAACTCCGAAGGTCATGCGATAAGGACCGGCATCTGGTAGGTACTTGAGATTTTTTATGACTCAACGTGTTAGAATTGTTAACGGATAATAGAACGTTTATAGAATTTTGTATTTTCTAAGCAGACTTACGAAATGCGACAAAAAGCGCTGGCTATCTTATCTAATTTTAAAGAATAAATTCACTGCCAACACCAAACTATATAATAACAATAATTTTTATTTTTAAGTTATAAGTACTCTATTCGTTTTCCAAATGAACGCCTCATGAAATAAATGCTCTAAAATAAAATTTAAAAAAAAAACATGACATTGGAAGTACTGACAAAAGTGAAAACCAGCTACTTTATTATCTACCAATGTGCCACAGAATACTAAGAAGTAATCGCGAGTTCTACGTTCAATAGGTACCTACATTGTATTTACAAAATATCTACAGCAGTGACGAAAAGATTTCACTTCAAAAATGATAAAAAATATTGTTAAACCATATTATGTTAAATACTCAACTGAAATTATGCGTTTAAATAGCTTCGAGTCTTGGCCAAAGGGTATGGCACAAAAACCTATTGATATGGCTGAAGCAGGATTTTTTTATACGAAGCAAAGTGACCGAGTTCTCTGCTATTTTTGCGGCGGTGGGTTGATGGACTGGAGTTCTGTCGATATTCCATGGGAAGAACATGCTCGCTTTTTTCAGTCATGTCCTTATGTACTTTTAATAAAAGGAGAAGATTATATTCGCGAAATAGTTAGTGGAAAATTAAACCCGCCCAACCAAATAAAATCATCAGAACAATGTAAGACGGGGGGATTTGTTAATAACATATGTGTTGAAAAACCAGAAGAAGAAGAAGTAAAATATCGAAATTTAATCTGCAAAATTTGTCTAGAAAATTACTTGGACACCGTTTTTATTCCTTGTGGTCATGCTGTTGCTTGCGGAAAATGTTCTTTGTCTTTAAATAATAATACTTGTCCAATATGTCGGAGTGTTTATTTTAAGTCAATAAAAATTTTTTTCTAAATCTGTCTATAATTATTTATAAATAAAACTTATTTTCAAAATAAGGTTTATTAAGTTAAGTATAATACGCGGTATGGTTTTATTAGAAGCCCTACTTTTATACAAAACCTTTGATTTGTTACTCATAATCTTTGCAGCGATTCAGCCTGATGGCAATGTTTTAATCATTGGTGCTAGCTATAAACATAAGATTGCGCCCACATGATGTCATTTGATTATGCAGGCGCTCAGTACAATAACAATACTGCGAGATTAATGTAGGAACAATTTATTGCTATCGTGCTCAGTCAGCGGTTGCGCTGTAAATGAACCCAGTCGTAAGTCCCGCTCAAATAACAGCGAACGTCGCATAACCTAATGCTTTGTAGAGACGATACATTGTACATTGGAATACTGAGACGAAAAAAGGACTGGGGAGTTTGGAGCATACGAAGCAAAATAACGTATAAATGAGACAATAAAAGTACTGGGGACTCTAGGGCACACGTCCCGCTCAAATAACAGCGAGCGTCGCATAACCTAATGCTTTGTAGTGACGATACATTGTACATTGCGATACTGAGACGAAAAAAGGACTGGGGAGTTTGGAGCATACGAAGCAAAATAACGTATAAATGAGACGATTAAAAGAATTGGGGATTTTGGTGCACGCGAAGCGTGCACCAAACTCCCCAATTCCTCCCTACTTACACAAGATAGTGCTTTGTTATAGGCGATGGTAACCACTTAACATCAGGTGGGCTATATGCTTGATCCATCAGCAAATTGTATAAAGTACCTCGTGACAAGGGCGACATTATCTTTTTGAACATTGAATTTTCACTTGACTTGAGTTAAAATGTTGTTTTGTTGTAGGAGGTGGATCTGAGCGGGTGCGAATGCGTGTCAGAAGAGACGGCGTGTGCGGCCGTGCGTGTCCTGCAGGCGCGGCCGCGGCGTCTCATGCTACACCTCGCTGGCACCCTCGCTGCTGAAACAGACAAGGTACGTCTTATACAAAAGAGGAGACACGTGTGTGCTTTGCCGGTCTCGCGCTGTATTGGCCACTAGCTGACCCAAGCCCACTTCGTCGTATTATCTCTTCTAATAAAAGTTTTGCTTTGATTGCTTTGATGATTCGTTATCCCAAAATAAATAACAATAATCTCTTTTATTACATAAATTATTTTATAAAAAAGATTATGTAGGTATTTCTTTCGGAATATCAAACAGCTTCAGAACTAAAAAGTGATTAAAAAAAAAATAAGAACAAACTAGTCTTAATAGTTTCCGCAAATTTAAGAGAAGGCCAATGATTTGGAGGATTAAAGTCATGAATTCCTGTGATGCTAATAGGTAAAGAAAAAAATATAGGCTTTTATTTAATTACAGGAATTACCTACCCATAAACTACTAACTGTGAACACGATACATGATCTAAGCGAAATATGTCTCCGGCCCGACTTCGACGATCCAACGTTTGCAGATGGCAGCTCAGAGGACTCATTTGACGATCGATATGATAATCCGGACTACAACGACTTCCTTGCAGCAGGTAAAAAACTATCTTATTAATAAACTAGCTGACCCGTGCCCACTTCGTTGGGCGGTAAACATTTTTACTTACAAATCTTAACTGAAGTAGTACTCAATGTTGCCAACAGATGGCGTTAACACGACATAAAATAGCGGCTGTTCGCAGTTTCGCCCGCGTGGCTGTTTTTTCCCGTTTCCGTTATTTTTTCGGGATAAAAAGTAGCCTAAGTTACTCCTTGTTACATCAGCTATCTGCCAGTGAAAGCCCCGTTGAAATCGGTCCAGCCGTTCCAGAGATTACCCGGAACAAACAGACAGACAGACAAAATTTTTAAAAAATGCTATTTTAGCATATGTATCGCATATACATTCATATGCGTGTAGTAAAAAGCGGTTATTTTGATATTACAAACAGACACTTCAATTTTATTTATTTGTATAGACTATAGTTTTTATACGCGTGCCTCTTATTAGTTTCCGCTCTGAGCTTACGCCACTGATCAGTTATATGGTTTTGATGAGCGCACGTCTTGCGTATGTTTACGAGTGCGTAAAAAGTACGTAAAATAATTTATTAGTAAAATACTAATTAAAAAAATAAACATACTTAATGACTTAATATTACATTATCAAGTGGATAAAAGTAGTGAAGACATGAAACCTGATTTTTTTTTATTATAAAAGTTGTTGATGGAACAAGCAAGCTGCTTGGCGGCTGAAATTGACATGGTGGTAGTACTTCCGGACGAGCCCTTTACAAAAGGGCTCTACTACTACTACTCATTTCCATAGTAAAGTTTATCAAGTCGAGATATGATTTCAATCAATCAAATTGCTGTCGCCTATCTCGTTTCATTCTGATTACCCGCATCGACTATCGAAAAAAATTGCATAGGTTTTCATTTGATCATGGTAACAAGAGACTAAAGTTTTTCCAGAAG
This sequence comes from Electrophaes corylata, assembly GCA_947095575.1. NCBI lineage: Eukaryota > Metazoa > Arthropoda > Insecta > Lepidoptera > Geometridae > Electrophaes > Electrophaes corylata. The sequence continues at coordinate 8,135,012 of OX352715.1, read as the reverse complement.
ACGATCCGTTCTTGTATGATGATGAAGAATTCGATGATTACGACGGCTTCGCGTATGGAATGCACGGCCCTGATATAGTCCTGCTCTAGTATTGCCGGTGCCCAGCTTCGTCGCGAATATACACTCGCAAGACTTCAATGCAAATTTGTCGGATTATACCAACGCAACGGCTTTAACAATTAACATACATTAAAATAAAGGTGATGCAATTCTGTATATGTTTTGTAAATGAATTAATAATTATATTGTGCACATCGATCTATGATTGTGCGATATGATTCAAGCTTAATACGATTAACATGTACTTATGCAACAGTTTGTTTTAGAAGTATTTGGTTTCGTTAGGACAATAGCCGAATCTATTATTGTAGGTACACCCCAAATGGGTTAACAGTTGAACTAATATTAATTACCTGCAAGATCTATTTACAGTTTTTCACTATCTGATCTTATTCTGTTTTATCGGTAATATCATTTTTACGTTTATCTTAAACTGTTTTGTTCCCCATATTTTGCATGATTTTAGATTATTTTTAAATATTTGTAGATAATAGTAATTATCTGGGGTAATTATTGTTTTGTTTATACTGGAGCATTGATTGTTTTTCCATATTTTCTTTTCGCTTCTAATTGTATAATTGTAAACTTCTATGATAGAATATGTTTCAATAGTTAAAAACTTAAAACTCTTGTAATATGTGATCAATATTTATTTTAATGTTTTTGATCAACTGCTTTATTCACATAAGAAAGTATAATGATCATGTGTATATTAAGCCACTTATTTATGCAAGTCTGATTATGTGATAACAAATTAATTCTTAATTTTAGTATATACCTAGTTACGTTTCTTAAACACAAGTTTTGTTTGAAATTGTTAAATTTTGAATACTACATTGATTGACCATTAAAATATAATGCATTACATTAAGATACACACGTAACTGCCCTAAATCTAGTTTCATAATATTACTTACTAAAGTGTACTAGTGTAACCGCGCACGAGTTCGTTTACGTGAAGTGATTTTCATATAATTCTTCTCCCTCCTTTCACACCCCTCAGTCGGTCATTTCAATTACACAAATATACACTCGATACTACTTGAATTTAATGTAGCTATTCCCAAGGCAAATGCAATGACTACTTAAATAGTAGGATCCTTCATGAAATCCTTACCCACAATTTATTATAGGGACATGCATGGAAGTTATAATTGCCTAGACGCCATTAAACATCATTTTGTAAAACGGTTGATCTTTTTTGTTGTGTTTACACAATAGTACAAAAAATATTTCAGTTACATAAAGTTCGAATAAACAATTTAATGTAAGTTTAAAACTTTTCCTAATAGTCCTTAAAATAATGTTGATTGTGTTCTAAATTCAAATAAAATAGTGTCTAGTTAGATAATCGAATAAAATAAAAGATATACTATACTGTCATAATATTATCATTGAAGTTCTGTAAATTAAGATTTTGGAATTTGTTATATTTTAATACTAGGTTTGTAACTGTTTGTACTATGTAATTTCAATGTTTTATACTTGTTAGCATTAACCTTAATAACTATGTAATGACCAGTACTATTTAATGTCTTTATAACCATCTTAGGTTCCGGTCCAGTTAAAACTGAACATGTTTAGAGTCTCACAGCAGTATCTGTCTTGTCTGTAGCTTCCACCAGAGCTGAATCATATCTTGACTAAAATATGAGAGTGAAATTTGCAATAGAGCTTCTTATTTATGATCTAGTATTTCGCTATTTAAAAAATAGTATTTGCTGGGCTTTTTATTTTAATAAAAAAAAAAAATATAAAATGTTGATGGATACTAGTTATACATTTATCCAAATTAATACTTTTGGACAATTTGTGTTATCATCGTGTTATACGAGTAAGTACGTTGTAACTACAAAGAAAATGTGGGCAGCATCTGAAAAATAACTAAATTTGAGAAATTAAATAAACATATTTTCCGATCCAAACTGAATGTTAACGACATTTCAAAACTCTTCAAAAGGGAAGTAAATGTTTTTATTGGTATCTTTTTATTTTAGTTATTTCTACGCTACTTAGATGTACTACTTGATATGATGTGCAATTTATACTAGCACCTTGGCCAATTTATTTGTTCAGAATAGGTTCATTTGTAAAGGCGGCTCTACACGTTGGCCAACATTATTGTGGCGAATGGTTATGGCCAATACCTATGGCCATCATTGGTATGTATTGGAATGATGGCCACAAGTTGGCGCAAGAACCGTGTGGTTTCGGTTTTAAAAAAACATCAAAGGGTTGTGGGCAGAGTTATGGCCACCACGTTCACACGTTGAGCGCGCGTTTAGTTGGCTACGAGCTCCCAGAGTGATAGCACGCACCTGATTTCACGCGTCGTCTTATCTAGGTTCTCCTTTTCATATACACATTCACGTAGTAGCGATATGTTGTGAATAAATAAACAGCCGTTACCGCCACAATATCCATTTTAATAAATTCTTCAGCTTATTGACCTTAACCGAAGCAAACTGAAAGATCTTCCAACATATGGACGCCATCACAAACTCTTGACTAATATCTTTGCCACAACATTCGCTACAATGTTGGCCAACCTGTAAAGCCGCCATAAAACTCAAATATATAAAAAAAACACCTCATTTTATATTTTTGTTTGATATGATTAAAGTTCGAACTTAATTTAAATTTAAAGGCCTACGTGTAAAGTATAAGTATCTAAAGTTTAGGTACCGTCACGGTTTAATACAGTGTAGTGTACGTTAATGCATTTCATAAAATAATAATACTTAAGTGTTGTTTTAACAGAGAGGTGATTGGGTAGCGGGCGGGTGAAAATCTTAGTCCCACATTTAAAAAAAAACTTACCTATGTCATTTGTATGTGTTTATTATAAGTTTATACTTTTTTGTTGCGGTTTTAACAGTTTTAAACAACGATTTAATTTGTCTATTTTATTTTTAATAAATCCGTTCACGTCCGTAATACCTAGGCATTCTAGAAAAATGGTTTATAATACCGAAACCAAACGGATCTAAAAATTTACTTTTTTGAATCTATTTAATGTCAGCGCTATTAAACCTATTAAACAGTGTCGGCACGTATTCATACCATACCATGGCTAAATTAAAAAAAAAGAGTGTTCAATAACTTAAATTGTTAATGTACTTTTGTCGCTAAGTGTACGCTTTATTGTAAATGCCAATGTAACTTGAGAGTATAGTTTGTTGTAGGGTATGTATCTCATTGATAAAATTATGATCAATGTTATGCTATATAAAAGCAATAAGTAGGTGTTAAAATAGGTGCTTTGTTTTTAAACATGAGACCACTAGGTACTTAGTCTTGTAACAGTTCATATAAATACTTATGAGAACAACTTTAATTTCCCTTGTGAACCAGTGGATTTCGGTTTGGAATACTTTTTGTGGTGATTTTACTTATTTGGTATTTTATTCTTGTTTTACACACAACACATGGAATCAGTGTACTCTTTTTATGAAAGAATGATTTTGTTTTAATCACATTGTGTATATAATTTTTTGATGCTAGCATGGTGATAGCTTTTTACTTTACCATCTGAGAAGGGTGTTTTTGTTGATAGAAATAATATGTTTTTAATCAAAATATTAATGAGAAAACAGTAGGTAGGTAGATAATTATTGAATTTTATTTACCTATAGGTACAGTCGTTTTGGTTTTACGAACAGCTTTATTTCCACACACATATTAAAAGCATGCCATGAAGTCAAATAATGCATATACTTTTCATGGAGAACTTTAGTCATTATTCTTTAATTTTAGTTTATGTTGTTCATTGTTTTTTTTACCATGCTGTTAAGATATCTTAGATGAGCAGCTTTCACAGTGGTTTCAATAACGATTCATAAGATACCTACATAATTTATACATTGTGTTGTGGCAATTGATTGTTTTGGATTTACGTTTTTCACACTAACATGATTTTGTGATCCCTTGGTTTTTTAATTGGTACAGTAAGAAACAAAATACAGACATTTTCTTCAGAATTTAGTTTTATTTTCTACATCTATTGAAAATATAACTACAAAGCAGATTATAAGTTAACATCATAGTTTGAGGTTTTCTTGTATAGATTCCACCATTTACCCATAATTCCTATATCTACAATATGTGAGGGGTAACTAAGAAAAGTGGACTTCATGTAAGAACAGTGTGCTTTGTACAAATCACATGCAGCACTCAACTCTGAAATGTACATAACAGAAAATATGCCTAAATTTCTATAGTGTATAGCTCCTTCATTGTAACATGTTCCAAGAAACCTAAGATGCTCCACTGATTTTTTATTCATACAATCCTCGGGTACCAGTGCAATTTCGTTTTCAATTATCTTCAATTCATTTTTAAAATCTAATTCGTTTGGGTTATTTTTTGCTAAAGCATAGGTTACAGCAATTCCTGTAGTCCACTTAAGGGCTTTGAGAGGTTCTTCTTGGATGTCACTTCTCAAATCCTGCAGCATCTGGCGATAGTCAATGAACAAATTTTTCCAATAATCAGCCCATTTTTCTACCACAGTTCCTTTGAATTTTTTGGGAAACTTTATTGTTCCTCCAATCCTGTTTAGCACATTTGATCCTTTCTTCAGACTTTGCATCATTTTGTTGAATGCCCTGTACCAGGCAAGGTGCAGATACTAAAACTAATGCACACCCATAGAAGGATGGAGTTTTTGGTGTTGATTAAATATTTATTATTTTATGATAATAAAGTTTGGTTTAATAGTTATGTTACGCAACCGCGTACCTACCTAAATAAAATAAACAAACTACAAGTTAAGTTATGAACAACGTAACAAATTACCCAAAGAAAACTTTGAACTATAAATCTCTAGCAAATCAGACAAATTGATTGAAATTCAGTGTTGCCAACCTCGACTAAGTGTCCCCTCCCCCTATCGTCATCTCGTCCCCTCTTTCCCCCTAACACTAACCACCTCAAGATTACCCTAGACTATTTTCAACAAAATACTTATTCCGAATAGGTATCTTGTTTCTGGAATAAATTAAAACAAAATTCACACTTACGCAATTAAATGGAGGTTTAATTAGAGATTACTATAACTTTTACACAAGTTGTACGTTATTAAAACCACTACAAAAGAATTTCCCCCTAAAAAAAGGTGACTCCTGTAAAATGGTAAAAAAATGATATCCCCAAAAATATCTCTTTTCATCTAACTTATCCCCAAATTTAGGGGGAAAGCCCCCAAGTTGGCAACTGTGTTGAAATTGAATGAACAACAGTGGTGCCAGCGCGTGTTCCCAAAAAAGGCTGAACCAAATTAGCCAGGAGCCGATTTCTGACGGCAAAGGCCAAAATTTCAAATAAATCGTAAAAACAACCCTGCGCATGTTACAAATAAGTATCTCACACAATTAATAGTGTGAATCTTAGGTCAGTATTATTATTAGAAAAAAAAAAATTGTCGATACCAGTGGCGGTGTAGAGTTGTATAACGGCCAATTAGGCCAACCCAACGTTTAGCAACTACCCAGCAAGTGCCCGTAACCTTTTTGGCTCATGGTTCGGTATGCTCGTTCGGTCAATTAGCAACCGTATAAAATAGGTAATCCAAACACAAATACACCTACTAAGAAAAAGTTATGTTGTTTTACAATCGACGAAAGTATCCACTCTCCATTGTAAAAGTGCAGACGTAAAACGAAAGTAAGTAAAAATATTATAATTCTAGTCGTCACAGTGTTTTTCAAGCCTGCTGATTGAAAACTGTGTTCCAAGATTTTGAATAGGGGTAGGTACAATATTTTTACACAGATACACAGAAGTAAAGTTTACTAGGTAAATTATGTGCTTATTTATTTCTTACAAAAAGGGTTAAGGTGAAAAGAGTGCATGTACCTAAATTCTTCGTTTGTCATTACAGGTCTTCATGTTTGTAGATATATATTTATTAAGCTGCTTTTATAAGCAGACTTGATCGTGTCAACACGGCTTTACTCGTGAAGAGAAGCTATAGAAGTGTCATTTGGTAGAATAGAAGTCCCGATACTCAGTGCAGTAATGTTTTTCTTTGTTTACGCCCTTAGACGAAGTTAATTCGTCTAAGTTTGCGCCATTTGACAAACAATAATACCTATAGGGTTTAATGAGGAGAGGAACGTCCTTCATCGAAAATACCAAGGACTAGTGTGTTTATAAAGCATGGATCTCGTATAAATATCTATAACTAGCTATAACGTTTCTTAGATCGTATCTTCCGTGTAGTGTCGGGTTAAATGGGCTCTAGTCTTGTGACAGGACCATGCATTATGGTGTATAATTATTATTATTACGCTATATTTTGATCACTACCTGGTATGTTCGCCTTTTATGCCGGCACTCCACGGGAATATGGGATTCAGTCATAGGATCGGAATACTAAAAACACTGGAAGTATGCTGCTTTTACACCAGATTCGGTTTATTTGAAATTTTCAAAGTATCGGTTATCCATTAAACATTGCATGCTATCAGTACCATGGTAAGTTAACTACAGAGGTAATCGACGATTATCCTTTTCGGGTTGGCATGGAGCCTCCACCTTTGGCTTCTCTCTTTCTTCGAAATTTTGGCCATTCCGGTATAGGGGGTATGTCGGTCGGTGGAGGTGGTGGAAGCTGTCTTGTGACCTGAAAAAACATATTTTAAAATTTTTGTTGGTGTCGGTGTACTTACTAGTACGCTAGTACTTAATGCATCGTAATATGCCATGGAGGCACTGTAAATTGAAAACGCAACATTTTGGTTTTGTAGCTGCCTTTCGCATCAGCTCTGACCAATGTTTGTTACCCTGCATGGGTCTATCTAACCTAGCCCATGAGGAATAACAAGCACCACCGCGGCGGTGGGGTGGTGGCGTCTCCTGAGCAATAACGTTATATAAGTAATTAAATCCGTCACAACTAAATCCGCAGAACAATGACGCATGTGCTTTTTTACAATGTCTAGGTTAAATACTTACACTTACTTCAAAAGTCCTCCTTACACTTACTATCGTACTCAATTTTCACTCTAATTGGAATAGGCGGTTTTAAATTACGATCTAAAACACGGATCTGCAGAACAGCAGGTTTATAGAAAGCATTTTAATGTTTTTGAATTGCATCAAAAACGTTAAAATGCTTTCTTTAGACCTGCTGTTCTGCAGATCCGTTTTAGACTGCGGCGCGACGTTCCCAATTTATCAAGAAAAACTGACTAAGTACTAGGGTTGTATTGTCATGTCGACTAATACTTTAAGCAACGTTCTTACGTGGTCGGTCACCATTTGGGTGGGTGTCACAACGGGCAGAGATACTTACTTGCATGCTGATAGACTAAGTAAGGAAATATTCCGTACAGCCACCATTTGGGTGGTGACCGCTAATGGTAGATATACTTGAGTAGAGGTAGAACTTACTCTATGTAAAATGTGTCGATTATCATGACTGGCCAAACTCAGCTTGGATTGCGCCGGTAGAGGTGGGCCCGCCAAAGCTTGCCCAAAGCCGAGCCAAATGGCAAGACAAATAACAAAGACTGCCAAATGAAACTGGTGTTTCATCTTCACGTATCACTGTTAAATTGATATTTAACTATCGGAGCGCATTTTTATACCATAGGTGATGTTGCATGACCCCCGCAGATAAAACCTTTGACAAACAATGCAGCAAGCAACTTCCTGTAAGATGCACGCAGGCGATAATGAAATAAATGGTAAGTATTTACCTAGTTTATGAGTAGGTACCTACCTACTGTCAATTATTTTTTTCTACGAGATTATTATATGGGATCCAAAGCTGACAATAGAATCCAGAACTACAGTAAAAGGGTCAAAAATGGCACCATTAAAAAATCAAAATACGATACTTAATATTTTGTATTTATGTCCCTACCTACTTAGAACTACCACTATATAGACTAATACACGTATTACAGTCTATAGTTGTAGTACTAAAGAGTTCAGAAGCCAATCACACTAAGTTCGTGTGGAGATGTTCCTTCCATTGGCAAAACCTACAAATACCATACTAGAAATACTGGATTAAGCATTAGATAGCAAAAAACATTGTTTAAAAGGTATGTACCAGGTAGCTACATAATTTTGTTCACTGCTCTTTTTGAATTGAACCTTAAAGTACCCGCTTTGGACCCCCTTTCCCTAAAGCCTTAGTATCTAAATAAATTGTTTCATTTTATTTAATCCATAACCACATATAACAGAACAGAAGAGAAGACAGATTAAAACAAAATGGTACCTACTTACCTATGCCTAGGTGAATTATTACAAAACAATAATTAAAATGAATCACAATTATGTACCACAAAAACTATAGCAAAGTTCAAAACTAGGTAGGTACCTACCTACTGTTATTGTTCAGTTCAATTCGGTTATTCTAGTATTTTTCACACAAAGACAAGTGCATAGTGTTCTTACATTGGTCCCTACAATATAAAAATGCATAAATACTAGCGAGCAAAAAGGCACAATAAATGACTGATACCCATCACAATCACAACTCAATAAATAAAAACAACAAAAATGGTGACTTACACTTGATTTGAAACGTTTTCAGGATACAGCAGTGGATGGAGCTGGACCTCCTCATGAGAGCGATTGCCCAATTTGACACCAATAATATTCTAATTACTTATATAGAAGAGCATAGGAACTTTTAAAAAAATACAGTCGAGTAACTGGAAAACATCGAGTACTACTTATAGGTACCTACCTAAATACAATCGTCCAAAAGTAAGTCGGTAGATTGACTACCTACAACGTATTTTATTGCAATTAAACTACGGTGGAACTAATTAGAAGACAATCTAATAAATCGATTCTTATACTAAGGGTGTTGGCTAACTTAATCCGAGTTACGGTAGATATCTCCCCCTCAAATTTCTCAATACCAAATACTTACATACCTACTCGAGATCCTTTAAGGATATCTAAGAGCCACCCTCTTAGATATCCGCAAAGAATTATTCATTATTTATTATGTGTGACAGGTTGCAAGGCCATTGCCGGTGTTAGAATAGTAACTGGTTTCCTCACGATGTTTCTTTGCCTTATGAAAGTACTGGCATTACGCACATAATTTTTTCGATAGAAAAATTAATTGGTGCGCGACCGGATTTGAACTCACAACCTGTTGATCATTTCCACAAAGGCCAGGCCACTCCCACTATGTCACCAGTGCTACGAAATGAGATGATATAGTGGTCATACCGAAAAATTTTACTTAAATTTCATAATTCGAACAAATACTGATGACGGCATGTCGTCTAATCTGAATTACTATCTATTTAGGTAGGTGGGTAGGTACCTACTACCTACTAAACTTACCAACAACATTGTCATCACCATCAGCCCAAGTAATTTTAATTAATTGTATTGTACCCAAAATTTTTACTGTCATTTTATTTTTTGCTGTTGTCTGCTGACTTGTGTTGTGGATGTTGTGCAAGCCTGTAATTGGTACACATTTTATAGAGTGTGGTTGTTGTGGTTGTGTTAAAAAAAATGTATATTATGTTGTACTGTTGGCGTTGCCTAATAAATAAATAAATAAATAAGTAGTAAAATACTGGATGGACATTTATATACGTTTTCAGGAAGAACGATTTTGAGCCCTTTCAATCCACCGACTTCCCGCGATCCTAACAATGTCGTGTCTATTGGTCTATAGAAACGAATTAACCACTGGTTAACCTTACTGGTTAACCACTCAAACGTACTCAAAACTAAAATTGGATTTCGGCCTTTTTCGGAAACACGCGCTGGCAACACTGTATTCAGTCAGTTCGATCGGTACAACAATCTGTCTGTTCAAAATATTCAAAAATGCGTTATGGTTTCTAAAGTACCTGCCTATTCTGTGGGTAGTGCGCGGTGTTCAGGCAGTGCTTGTGGTTTTGTAAAATCTGTCTAGTCTTGCCTACTTCTCTCTTTAAACATACATAATTTGTATCAAGTGTGCCTAGCGCTAGTTTAGATTACGTGGGTAAAAACGAAATATTGAAATGGAAGCGAAAACGACTCCCTTGGTCGCAGCAGCAGCTGGGAAGCTTCAAAAACTTTCTAATCGTGTCGGACGCGGTATTCCAGGCATTACTGAAGCCTATACAAAGAAATGTTCTTGTCGAAGGGACAAAACCATAGTGTTTTGCCGTGCATGCGGCTATTATTGCAACGGCCGTATTCGTTTACCATGTGAGATCCATCCACGGGTGAGAATTTTTTACCTACCTACATCACTTTAATAATAATAAAACAATCCCTGGATACTGTATATTTTCTTGTTAAGATTGATAGACATCATTGAAAGTTACCTACTTGCAAATTATTCACTCTACAACCTACGTTTCTATTGAGTATTGTCATTCAACAATGGTCTCATAATCCAAAAGTATTTTCTTATTATAGGGATTGTGTTTACAAACCTTACTTGCAGTTATACCTAGCATAGGTAAGAACCTATTTTAAGAAATTGTTATACTTACCTAAAAATTTCTGTTGCAGGTAACTTTTCTCCTGGACATTGCAGAGTGCCCGCGGTGCCATTCATCGGTGTTTATGGATGAATATAGTTCCAATGTTTAGATGTAGGCAATTACTTTAGTGCTAACAACTAGGTTAAATTACTTTAACATACAGCCTGGGCTGAATAAATACAGGAACTACTTCTAAGTATTATATTTCCTAATACTTAAAAGTAATTTTTATGTTCTAATTTTATATTAATGTTTGGTTTCACCTATAGTTTTGCCATTTAAAATGGATAAAATTATAGAATTGAAAGGAAAAACGGCATAGAGTGCCATTTATTTGTTATGTTTGTTAATTAGTTTCATGTTAAGACAGTTAATATGTTTGTTAATATGTCTAATCATATTAAAATGAGTGTTTATTTGAAACAGTTTGATACCCCAAAAACAATTTCGTTTTCATGATTGAAAACCGTACTTTGTTTTAAGTTACCTGCTGTTCATACTGTTTTAAATAAGCTTGTTTCCAACATGTGGCATACCTATTTGACATATGACCATGTAAATTAGGGTCATTGTACAAAATGACAAAGACAGGTGATTGTGAAATATCATAGCTATTACACCTACCTGTTAACCACCACTAGAATTTTATTGATTGCTTTCTTCATAAAATATAGAAGAGCTGATCTGTCAATGATTATTTTTCTTTAAATACCTACTCTAAAAAGAAAAGGAAGAAATAGAGAATTGTATCTTTCCATGTATAAGTACTTATATTTATAATGTAGGTATCCACATACCAAAACATATTTAACAATATGGGGTAGATTTCGTTGGTAGATTAATAGATTTAAATAAACTGGCTGACTGAATTATCATAGAGATTATAAACCAATTGGTTTATAAAATATTAATTAAAATAAAATATTGTTAGCTTTTTTTGATGACAGTACAGATAAGGCTAATGGTATTCCAACACAAAAAGGGTTTATTAAGAGAACATTGCTTTGATACTACACTAAATAAAATTATACACATATTTTCTACTTAAAATACACACAATTTATATTACCCTATATGGAAAACCAGCTAGGGACATCTGACCTATTTTTGTTTTGCTTAATGTATTCTTTGAATGTATTCTTAGCATCTTCCAAAGACTTCTGTTGCTCTTCTTCATCTTCTGTTTTTGCAGTGAATAGGTCAGGATATTCAAATTTTTGATCTTTTGGCTAAAAAAATAATCAATAATTATAAAAACACAATATATTAACACTATGTATGAGTTTTGAATAGGTATGCACTACAATATCTCATCAATACATCATCATTAGCCTGTTCACTGCTGGGCCTAGAGCTGCTCCACATGGTGAGCCATAATCGCCACTCTTCTCTCTCGCCAGGAGACAGATTGAAGAAACCAACTCAATGCTGCTGCCGATCTCCTAGTGTTCCCTTGGATGCCTCATACAAAAACAACTAAATTAATGTTGATGCAATTTGCAGAATTAGCTTATAGTCCAGCTTAAAACTTAAAAATAATGTGAATGAATAAAAGATTTGTCTGTAAACAGGTACATAATAATGAAAACAGTCAACCCGTAAATGATGGTCAGGCAGAGGACTGGATAACATAGCTTACCAAAGTTACAAATGCAAATTTGATGTCATCTTCTTTAATGATGTAGCCTTTCCCAATATCCTTTTTAAATTTTCCTAATCCTATTCTAGTCCGGACATCCACCACAGGCACATTGTATATTTTCTCCAAGTAGTTTCTTATGTCATGTTTAGTCATTTCCATAGAACATTGAAAATTTACAATGTTAGGAAGCTGACTGCGAGTAGGGTGGACCAATTTCATCCAAAAATTAGGTAAAAATACCCTAAGTTGAGGATTTCCTCTTTGGTAAATGGGATACCTGAAAATATTATCGTAAATAAATAAATATAACAATAATTTAGTCCAGTTAGTAAATAAACAAACAACTTCTATATTAGGTAAACTTGCCATCGAGTGGACATAATCGGACACGACAATTTTGAGTATTTCTGAAAACAAATAATCAATTAAGGCACTGAGAATGTCTGGGTTGGAAGATGGAATACTAAGTTGTACCAAGTACCCTGTGATATAGGTACCTAACACACTTCTTGGAAATAGGATAGGACAGGTAGGTACTACAACTTTCCTATCCTATTTCCGATAGGTTCCGAAAAACTTTTCAGAATACCTACTGTAAATTTATATAAAAGTGTAGCACTTCTCTCTTATTCATGTAGTTTTTGCTCAGGCAAAAGATTTGTTTCCTTAATCCAAATCTATAGATATCTCTCAACTTTTGAGGTTATGTTATGCTATCCTTTATTTATATAAGTCACAGAGTAGGTACTTTTTTATAGACTGAGTATTGTCACAGATAAGGTATTGTATAGAGGAGAGGACCAGCTAGATACAACCAATGCATTAAAACGACGTATGAAGTTCTAAAACACTGCTATGATATTTTCTTATGCTTGGAAGTGTCGTCTGGAAGCAGAGGTAGAATCCGACCAGGCTAACAGACATAAATGCTAGATGTATTATTGTAGACCTAACATCTTAGTAGTATAAAAATATTTTGTCGCAAATTTTTTTAACCATTTTAATTTCCTAAAATACGACCGTCTCCCTCGGAAAAAATAATATGGAATAATAAAGTGAAATGACGAGGTTATCATATATATACCTACTTGTTGTATTATTTGCTATTTTTTTGGTAATTAGTTAATGTAAAATTATAGACGTCAACCTAAAATTTTTAAAATTTGTATATATTTTTGAGATTTTACAAACATAACTTGCTGAATGACATGCTTGCTGTGGATTCCTGTCTGCACTCTCTGTGGCTTTAAATTCTCAGGCTGTTTTTTACATGGTCGCATAATAACCAGACTCAGTCAAGTCAAGTCAATCAAACAAACATAGTTAAAGATGGCTGTGGCACTGTCACCGGATCAAGAATTGGTGAGTAATACATTCAGAAACGCTATGCTAACAGTGATAATAAATGAATTTGGTGGAAGCCATATCCAGCAATTTGTCTAAAGTAAAGTCGTTTTATAGCATCTCTAAAATACGTGTTTTATCAGTTGTAGAACAGAAACTGTTCACTGCGTCGTTTACCATGTCATCAATTTAATGTTTGTTTTGATTTCATGGTATCGGTTTTATGTAGTAAATTAGTAATTTTTTCTCAATTCTGGGTATATATTCGACTTCCTCTATTATTTTTCTAATCCATGGTTGACAAGACTTATTTTAGTTCATTACTATTAAACACTCCACTATCACCACTATACATACCACCAATTTCCTATTCCGTAGGTATGACTTCAAAATCCATCGGAAAAAAAATCATATAAATTATAAAAACCATACAGGAACAAAGTTCTATCAATTTTATTTTAATTAATATTATCCTTTTTAGACTATCATACTTCTCTATCTTTTAAAACAATCAACAACAGTCTCAACAGTTTTTTTAAAACATGACTATGAGTACCACTATAAATAGGCTTGTATAATTCACACTATTTCACACTATAAGATGTATCTGGACTTGTTCCGCTTGCAACAATAAGAGTGCTCCTATCAAACTTGTGTACTTCAGATTATGGTTTACTTCACTGGGTTTGAGTAAATGTGCTTTGTTCCATAGGTGTCTTCTTCTTTTGCTTTTAGCCTCCTCACCTAACCTTAGATACACTTTTCTTGACTCAATTTCATTTCCTGGGTTATTCCCTCTCCCACTCATCCCCAACCAGCAGGAAAAACACGTCCTTGTTGATCTACAACTGGGAATTGGTTCAATTTTAATATTATAGACTATCGAAATACTATGAAATCCTGTGGTGGTGCAATTGCAATCAGGGAAATGCAAGTGCTACAAGCAAAGGTAACCACTCCACTCCATGTAGGCATTTTATTTATTTGTTTATTCTACTATTGACCAAGCAAACCTCAGTTTTCGGATTGTTCAAAAAATTCTTTTGTCCACCTGTTGGTCTGTCTATCTCGCCGACGGGTCGTGTTTTTCAACTGATGTTGACCAAAATTTACACATAAGTTCAGCAGCTTGCAGAAGTCCACTGTTGGAGATAGGTGTCCAGCACTTTCTTGTTTTCAAGATGAACAAGTTTGAGCCTTTTCCATCCACTACCTTCTCGCACAATCCTAACAATGTTGTCGGGCCATTGGGTGGGAAGTCATCTTACATTTTATCTTCCAGTTCGTAATCGCCATCCTAGCATTATATATCAGCAAATAACTTGCTATATTTTTTTAAATAATTAAAGATTACAAAAATTTCAATTCTGTAATCCAAGACAGGTAACAAACATTAAGCTAAGTCATTATTTGGCGTATGCTTTGGAAACTTGATGATATTTTTAATATACTACATAAACATTATATCTACCACTTTTCATAGGAAAAAAAACAGCTACAATGATATTGCAGAGCCAAAAATACATTGTCAACTTAGATGGGTCGTTTTTAGGATTCCGTACCCAAAGGGTAAAACGGGACCCTATTACTAAGACTCTGCTGTCTGTCTGTTCGTCCATCTGTCACCAAGCTGTATCTCATGAACCGTGATAGATAGAGTTGAAATTTTCACAGATTATTTATTTATGTTGCCGCTATAATAACAAATGATAAAAAAACAGCATAAAATAAACATTTTAGGGGGCTCTCATACAACAAACGTGATTTTTTTGCCGTTTTTATTAGATAATGGTACGGAATCCTTCTTGCGCGAGTCGGGCTCGTCTTGGCAGGTTTTTTTTACTCTATTTTGGTACAAATTATGTTATGTTTTGATTCAATAAAATCACGAAGTAAACTTATTACCAGGGACCATTTCGAAACATTGGGTAGGTACTCATTAACAACTTATTTAGGAAGGTACCTACCTACCTTCCTTTTTTTTGCGTAGATACTTTAATTTTACCATATGAATGCAATGAGATTGATTGAAGGAGGATATGAACGTAATAAACCAGTGCATAAAGTGTGATTGATAGATAGACCGGATGCTCAAGCCGCTCAACATGATTGAGAGCATGGGTCGTCGCGTCGCCTCGTTCGTGGCTCGTGGGCCTAACCACTAGGTACCTACTCAGTTACAGACGCAAGGACTATGCGGACTATGCGGGTCACGAGTAAAGTTGAGATAAGGATGGGTGATGATTCAGTCGCAAGTACATAATTACGATTTCCTTACAGACTTAACGACACTGAGCATAACTAACGTAAAAACATCCTTAACACGATTTTGCTGTAGGTTTGTAGAATAATGTTAGATGATTTAATCACCCGCAAGAGATGCTATAAGCTCTGGGTATCACAATACCCAGAGCTTATACTCGTATATGAGGAAATATGAGTAGAGAGCTCATTTTAAAATACTCATTCACATTTAATCGAATCAAAGCTTCGATCAATAAATCAAAGAATAATTGATGAAAACATTTCATCAAAATGACCTTACCTACGCCTATTACCTACCCGGATAAATAGAAGTAGGTATATTTTGTGTTATTCCAGGACACAAACTATTTTATACTTTCAAGTTTCATTCGAACCCGTTATAGCCCGGTCAATTTAGACATTCGAAGTTACATTAATTCCCACCAAGCTGAAAATCAGTATGATTGTTTAAAATATGATTAAAAAAAAAATTTGAAAGTTCCCCATCTTTCCCCTGTATGGAATTTTTTTTATTCAAGGTCAAAGGTCAAAAAACTGAGTTTTTTGCGATTTTTACCAAAATGGTATGTTTTATCATAAAAATACCAAGACAAAAATTGTAGATCATTAAGTTATCTACAAAAAATGTTACAATACTTTTTTTTCTACGAGCCACCGTTTTTGAGATATAACGATTCAAAAAGTTGTAAAAATTGTAATCGTCATAATATGCACTTGTTTCCACACGCCACCTATGAGGTAGTTACTTAGCGTTTTTTTTAACGTGGTTTCCCCAGTAGGCCTTTTCCACGGGTCAGTTGTGATCCTGTTAAATTTTAAACTATTGCAAAATAATGGATATTAGCAGATTGAAAAGATAAAAGCAATTTAAGTTAAAAAAAAGTCTCAAGGTTACAATGGCGTATAAATGAAGGGACTGGGTTTTTCATTTTAACTGATAGTCTTATAGTTATAACTTGTTTTTATTTGAGATGAAATCTATCGAGTGTGCGAATGTGCTTGCGGTATACAACCCAGGTCTCGGAAGAGAATAGGAAGTTAGGCAGTACCACTGTTTACAAGTCAGAGCTGTATATACGTGGCGTACTAATGCATAATATTGACATAACAAGTTTTACAACTTTTTGAATCGTTATATCTCAAAAACGGTGGCTCGTAGAAAAAAAA
This sequence comes from Electrophaes corylata, assembly GCA_947095575.1. Lineage (NCBI taxonomy): Eukaryota > Metazoa > Arthropoda > Insecta > Lepidoptera > Geometridae > Electrophaes > Electrophaes corylata. Next base: position 8,118,065 of record OX352715.1, on the reverse strand, counting down.
GTATTGTAACATTTTTTGTAGATAACTTAATGATCTACAATTTTTGTCTTGGTATTTTTATGATAAAACATACCATTTTGGTAAAAATCGCAAAAAAACTCAGTTTTTTGACCTTTGACCTTGAATAAAAAAAATTCCATATAGGGGAAAGATGGGGAACTTTCAAATTTTATTTTTAATCATATTTTAAACAATCATACTGATTTTCAGCTTGGTGGGAATTAATGTAACTTTACTCTTATTTTTTGGTCTAATTTGACCGGACTAGTTAAGCCATTATGGATATCAGTACCTAGGACCAAACATGCTCAACATACACACGCACTAAATCACAAACTTTTTACATTTGTAAAGAATAATATCCTTTCAGTAATTTACAACTTAATATTTCCTGTCCAGTTTCTCACGCTTCACATGTCGCGGTGCTAAAAATCAAAACAGGCCGCAGGCCCTCTTTGACAACTCATCCGGTTCTTTTTATTAAGATATCCTTGATTGCATTATGTATGTGTACATTTGTTTTATACTTATATACCTACTTACATCTATACTTCTATACTAATATTATAAAGAGGAAAGATTTGTTTGTTTGTTTGTATTGATTAGGCTCCGAAACTACTGGACCGATTTGAATAATTCTTTCACCGTTGGGAAGCTACACTATCCCCGGTTGACATAGGCTATATTAAAAAAAAATAAGGGATCCTTACTAAAACCCGTACGAAGCCGGGACGGACCGCTAGTATGTTATATAGGTACTATAATGTATATTAAAGTGTTCTGGGTTTTGGAAAAATAACACATAAAGTGAGTCAGGCTGTCGCAGCTTAACTTTGACGACCGATGTGGCGCGGCGGGTGAAAGTCCGCCTGCGACGCAGGAGGTTGCGGGTTCGATTCCCGCCTTGGAGTAAATGTTTGTACGATCTGCAAATATTTATTCCGGGTGTTCTGGGTGTTTCTATGTATAATAAAAAATATCTATGCATGTAATGTATTGTATCAAGTATATCGGTCATCTAGTACCCAAAACACAAGCTCTGCTTAGCTTGGGGCTAGATGATGCTGTGTGGATTGTCCAGCATTATTATTATTATTATTATTATTAACTACCTACTCGTATTATTTTGGAATAGTCATAGAAGGTGACACTACTATTTTTTTTTCTATACAAATGTTGCGATTGTGGGGTGGTTAAGTATTTCACTGTTTGATAACGTATGTCCAAAGTTATTCATGTCATCGAATTGTCTCGTCGTTATCTATGCTTGTAACTGTATTTCATGGTAACATAAAATTTATGGTAGAAGTTTAAAGTCACACAGAATTGATCTTCAATTTTTATAAATCAGTTCTCTTTTCATAAAACTTCCTAACTACTCTCCATCTTTTCAATAAACATTTACCACTTTTTGAGTTTTTTCTACTGATACTTCAACCTCCGTAAAGTTTAGGGAAATATTATCTATTCTGAGGGTTTTCCGTTTTATTGTTAGCGTAGGTAATTTGAGTTAGTTTACATAGAGCGACAACTAGAGCCGTGTCTCTTGACCGGAACGAACTTTAGCTTCAGAGAAGTGCCTTCCTTGGTCTCTGGTCACATTATTTTGTGGACAAAAGCAATTTATATAATTATTTAGAAACAAAAGGCTTGGATATATTATATCCTATTACGAATGCATTCAAACCTACACGACGTTATAACTGTAACTGAATATTGTTGGTTGATATTTATTTTATTTATTACACAAAATCCACAACCCTATTTTAATACAATTTAATCTTACAGCTAATTACGGATAACTTTGTATATAATTTTTTTTATAAACAGTCGAAGATACAAAACTTAACCCTAATTATGACTTAGTTACCTACTTTGTAACAAAAACAAATTACTATATTTTTTCTATATACATATTGAAAAAATAACTAGTTGTGTTTTACGCCGTCTAGTGTCTCTTGAAATAGGTAATCACAAATCAGACTAATAATTTTAGAAGAAAACTAACAGAAAAATGACACATTCAGTGGTTGCAAATGGCATGCTGCGCCACGGCCCGCAACACTCACACGCTCATAAAACGCTTTTGTGGGGAATGACGGGTGACGATTGAGCTCAGCGCCTCTAGCCAATGCCATGCCTATTTCCAATGAGATTCGATTTCTTCATTCGTTATCTCTCTAAATTACTATACACGTAAAGTTCTGTCGTGCCAGGTGTGCGATTATGGAACTTCGATCGACAAACATGTCGTATCGACAAACTGATTTTATCTGTAGAATTTTATCTACAGCCGCTAGCACAGAACTAGCCTCGATATATTTTATCGAGTAGTTGCCTTGTATAGCTTGTGGATAAACTCATGTAAAACTTCTCAAATTTATCGATCTAGCGTTTATCGATACATCCATGCTTGGGCACCAGTTGCGGTACCGTGCGCGTGTAACTTACTACTCTATATTCTTATCTGCCTCATTTTTTCTTCTGTTATAATTCAGACACTCCAATCTTTCCTAACCAAACCTGACCTAAATTATAAATCAGGAATTTGTACTTTTTCATCACAAATTACATATTTACGTAGGTAATAAAAAATACATATTTTCTGTATTTTATATCTTCCTATGAAAAACTTTTATATTTTCCTTCCTTAATAAGTAATTTTCTATTTTAGTCGGTTTTCCTGGTAAGGAAAAAATATTTATTGATATGATTGTAAAATACCTAACATAACATCAATAAAATGAACTACAAGGTTTACCTAGGACGCACGAGTGCTTAATACTGTGGTAATACAAACTTTCTTTTATGTTTTCGTTTTCATGTAATCATGTGCTTGAGTGTGTTGTTCCTACTCACTTTAACTAGGTACGAAAATTCTAAGAAATAGTCGAGGATCGGTCGTGTGTGTTGTCGGCGAAATTCACGGAAACGATGTTTTACAACTGCGTCATCAAAGCCACAGCCAATTGTAGTTTCTATCTCAATGTAACTCACATGCAACCCTAATCTGATGATGAAATATCTACAATCGGTGCTATAACCTGTCTACCTAATATTGTCGATTCTTCTTAGTTTTCATTCCACTTATTTCAGGTGCTTGTCGTCTTGCTTAATCAGGATTTCAAAGTGAGATGTTCAAAATGTTTCATAGAATAGTTCTGTTGTTGGTTGTTGAAAAAGATTCAAATTCACATGAGTTAAGGTCCATAATTCGCACCATAAGTTGAAAGTTTTATACAATTTTGAAATTGTTTATCATTATTTACCATCAAAAATTGCAACTTTTAATTCATAAAACTTTATAATTTACTTTTGATGTTGAATGTAGATGAGCGGTTTAGTACTAATGATTTCGTATCAATGATTGGGTTTGTAGATTTGTTGGTAGTACTTTTTTAATGCGTGCCGTCGATTCGCCAAAGTTCAGTCTAGCAATACCATTCTTTATTTTGACAGTTGTACAGCGAGCTCGACTTGGTGCGATCGTGCGTACGGTCGATCATCGCTCGCTATGAACCGTTGTTGTTCTTTTAGCATCTGTCTGTTTGTTGTTACTATTCGCGAATCGTCGATGGATTTATTAAGTAGATCGTGGGATATAAGTCAATGTTAAGATCGCGATCTGTGAAATTATCAATAAAATTCTATGATATTATTGTTCAGTCAGTTTTCATTTGATACACTCAAATATCATTGAACCTGTGATATCATGTAAAAAAAATCAATTGTATGAGCGGTTTCGTGAATATAATAATTTTGTTTTGTAAAATTATATTGTCAACTCGGTACAGTGCTTTGGTGTTTTTGATTTCCAGCTCTTCAGGTTGAATTCTTTGATCAGTTATTTCAAGATTTACGAATGAAGCATTTTAATTAATGCATAATGTTAATTAAAAGTACTAAACTCTACTAAACGCATCAATTTACCAAACTGCCAAATCCTATGTTATAAGGGTGCAGCGGGGGCTGAAGTTTGCATGAAAATAGTTTCAAACGGACAAAGTCGCGCGCGTTCATCTAGTTTTGAAAACCACTTGTAGATTCACGATAAAGAATAATTTCAGATGTTGTAGCTTTGATTCAGTAGAGCTGTCATGTCGAGTAGTGCGTGCTCGCTCATACTAATAAGTAGTCGCGTAGTATGCGGGCGCAGCCGCCGCTGCTGGCACGGCGCGGTCGCCGGAAACACATCCCGGAAGAATCGACCCGCCCGCGTCTCGCCCTGGCTTATTTGCATCGATATACATATGCAACGGTCCGCGGTCGTAACTCCACTCTCTAGTCTTCCTTTACAAGCAAACCCGAGAGAGGTGTACTCCCTATCACCAGTTTGCATAATATTAGATAGCTTAGCACTCATGACTATGTTTATCTAAAGTAGTTTGGTTGGTTAAAGCTGGGTTGAGTTCGGCCGAAGTTTATAATTATTATGATACTTTGCTAATACGGGAGTTCCAAGATAGGAAATCAGATTACTTCACAACTACAATCACCGTCATTAGAAATTGTTAAACTAATAGTCTACTATGGCTATGGTTAACAGATTAGAAAATAAGTATTACTGGCTAGATCGCTGAATTTTTAATAAATTTCCTTACATTGACTAGCAGTTGCATGAATCAATTTAACTGTTGTAACTTGGTTCTTCTTAATTACTTTTTGTGATTCAACTGTTTTTTTAATATTATGATTAGTGTTGAAATAGATGTGAAATAGATTTTTCTTTTTAAAATTCCTATATCAAATTTTCCCTATATCCTTGGCAGAGGACTAATATCCGGACGCGGCAGGAAATTCTTGTCATCTGGGAATTCTAATTCTGACAAAACGGTTAGCGCAATTCGATAAATTAAAGGGATTTGGGAAGAAGACCGTCGCCGTTGCCTCATGTCCCTTGCGCACTTTAAATTGTAATTTAGGATTACGTCTGGTCCGCCACCTGTATGCCTCAGGTCGTTTCTATTGTATTAGGTACCTCGTAACGGTGAAAGTGTGACGAAATTGTGAAATCAAGTATTATTTAGAAATAAGCCGTGCGTAGTAATAAAAGGGTTTTGGAGTTGACACTTTCATGGCTGAAGAATTCGTTTTGAAATTAGAGATGGCGTTCTTTAGGAGATGGATGCAGCTTCTTCGGGTATTTATTTGTGTGTAATATAAACTTGCATTTTAGAGTTCGAATAGGCAGCGACATAATAATAATGTTGAAGATTTGATGATTGAAAGATTTCGAAACCCGTAACCTCATGATTTACTTTTTACTTTGGCTAATATTTTAAGATTTGTCTTTTTCAAGCCCGCTGGTACTGAACCAGCGTTACGCCTAACAGAATGTTTATACAATTCAGTTTTACCCGTCTTACATGCACCGATATGTCAAGAACCTGAGAGAGGGCTTATTAAATAAAACCGGCCATGTGCGAGTCGAACTCGCGCACGAAGAGTTCCGTACCATTACTAGTAAAAATGGCAAAAAAATAACGTTTAATGCATGAAAGCCCGTTAAGTATTTTTTTTTTTTTAGTATTTGTAAATATAACGGCAACAGAAATGCATCATCTATGAAAATTTCAACTCTCTTACTATCACGGTTCATGAGATCAGCCTAGTGACAGACAGATAGACAGACCGACGACAGCGGAGTCTTAGTAATAGGGACCCGTTTTACCTTTTGGTTACGGAACCTTCAAAACCGTCGAACTGTAGTAGGTGCGGTGCATTCGCTTGCAGTAAGATTATTACTCTTTATGATTTTTAAAAAGTGTTTATGATCAAAACATAATATAAAAGACGCGCATACAAATGTAATGGAGTAATTCTGTAAATTTTAAAGTGTAACCATTTTTTTGCACATGCTGTTTTTGTGTCTGCATGCTTAGTTTTCATAAGTTGTTGCCTTTTTTAGAGAAGTATTAAAACAATCACTTCGTCTCCAATGAGGTGTGAAAACAGTTGATCAGCTGTGCAAAAGAAAGCGGCTAGGGTCGATAGACGCTACGCTTGCGGAGACGTGTAATTGTTATGAAATTGTGAAATAATTCTAGACACAGTTCAATGATAGATAGTGTCACTAGAGGGTCTGAAGAATGTAGTTTTCTGGTCAATTATAAAATCGTCGTCGCTATACGTTTATCTATAACTAGAAGTCCGTTCCAGCTTCGCATAGGTTTTAGTGAGGATCCCTAATATTTTGAAAATATTATATAACCTGTGTCACTCGAGAATAGTGTAGCTTCCCAACTAAACGGTGAAAGAATTTTTCAAATCGGTCCAGTAGTTTCGGAGCCTATTCTGTGCAAACAAACAATCAAATCTTTCCTCTTTATAATATTAGTATAGAAGTAATGAAATGAGCCCAATGACCTCCTTCGAAAGTCGTCGAAATCTGAAATGATTCGTTTTGTTAGAACGTTATAATATCATGTGCTTTGTTGTTTGACTAAAATATTGTATTACTTTACAGGCTACAAAGGCTTTCCTTGACGCGTTGAGTGAATCCGGAGCAAACTGCGTGACCCGAGCGACTGCTATCAAATTTCTATTCGCGCGCAAGTTCGATGTTAGCCGTGCGCATGCCCTCTGGCGACAGCATGAGGCCACACGACGGCGCGAGGGCCTCACGAAGTTCCAGCCGTTTGAAGATCCTCTGAAGACTGAGCTTGAGACGGGGAAGTTTACTATACTGGTAAGTAACGCTATTTGAGCTAATGGCCAACTCTGGCGGAGTCCCAAGCCGCTTGAATGCCTATGTCAACTTAACCAACTGTTTGTTTAAGCAGTACGAAGTCAGTCTTTCAGCTCTAAACTAAACAGTGTATTCGATGTGCTTATGCTTAGCAATACATAGTACTAACATAGGAATATTCCTTGCTGTCTGTTTTTCACTTGGGTCAAAATTGAATGGTCTGCTTCCGATTGCTATTGCAGCCCATGTATTCTTATTTTATACTGCCAACAATGAATACCAAACAAATAAAAACGTATTGTGCAATCCAAGAGAATGTCGCACCATTGTACATACTACATACGTACATAGTACCTATCATTAGGTATTTATTACCATCTAGATATATTGAATTCATGCTGTGCACTTGTCAGAAAAATAATTGCGGTTTTGTGGTTGTTGTTGTATTACATACCAGTTGGTACGAGCGCGCCTTTGCCCGCATAAAGCTATTCTCATGCAAACTTAGACTGTACCTACCTCTGTTAAAATTCGGGACTTCCTTTCTTCAACTTATACCTCTATGCACAAAGACAAACTTGTCTTGAAAATTCCAAGTCTCTACAACCAGCCGTTTAAGCTGTGTCTTGGCTGAGCGTTGTTATAAGTCAGTCAGTCAGAATAAAGGTTCGTATAACTGGAATAAATTACGATTCATGCTACTATTAAACTCCAACTCGGTTAGGTATTACCTGCTTCAGAATAAACACAAGTGCACAAATAATTTTTTGAATAAGTTAAGTTTTCTGTCGAAATCACAGTATTGATTCGATTATAATTTAGCTAAGTAATTTCCAGCACAAATTAAGATTTAAACATAATTCTAAAAACAATCCTAACCCATTACCATCTGCAAAGTGAAGTTGGCAATATCTTTGCAGAGTCCAGGTAATCTTTTGTCACTAACTGTACTTAATTAACCTAGTGATTTATTTTTATGCATGTTTTTAAAGATTGCTATGCAACTTTGTCTTGCATACGAAATACCTTACACCGACATAACCCTTTAAATGTATTTCCTAAGCAGTGAAAATCCTAGTAATAATAAACGTGTAAAAGATTATTATACTTAATGAGATCTACTCCTGTTTTTTTTACAGTCAACCAGAGATGCGACCGGAGCGGCTATCGCGGTGTTCACCGCAAATAAACACTTCCCCAGAGATACCACCCATCAAACTACATTACAGGTACATAAAAAAATATACAATAAAACCGGCCAAGTGCGAGTCGGACTCGCGCACGAAGGATTCCTTACTATCGTTCGTATCTATAGTAAAAACGGTATAAAAATCACGTTTGTTGCATGAGAGATGTTGTAGTCGTAGCAATACATCATCGGTGAAAATTTAAACTTTCTAACTATCATGGTTCATAAGATAAAGCCTGGTGAACCCTAGAACTGGAACCCTAAAACAAAAATACATGTGTACTCACAACCATATCTTATAGATTTTTGTATTCAGAAGAACGTTCCAAAGATTTGGTTCGAGCCTAGATTTTGCAGTTGTTAGTATTTAGTGACAAGTTGCAAACTCATCGGCGTTACTAGAATACCAATTAGTTTTATTACTATATTTTCATGCCAGTACATGTGCGATTTCGAACCCAAGGCCATAAGATTTGCAAGGCCATCCGGACCACCATCGCTATTTAAAAAAAACTTAGAACTAAAGCCTTGATAAAACATTTTTCTGGGACAAAAGCCAATTCGTGAAATCGTGTTGTTTTTGAGCCATGGTCACTGCGATGCTCTATCCCTGAACTAGTTAGAGGGTATCACTTTGGCGTTGCAAACGGCTTCACTGGTTATTCACATCAACGATGCGCAATCCTAGATATTTTCTTACCTATACCAATACACCGAGTTAAAATACGAACGTCTGCCAATGTTTATTTATTATTTATTTATGGGGAATGTGCTCTATAGCTATAGCTTTAGGCCATGCCAATCTGACAGAGCAAAAGACAACTAACTACGTCACTAGCGCTTACCACTTCCTACGTAAAAGTCCCTACACCGCTGTACCCACCGGGGTGAATCCAAGCATCAGTAACGTCTCGTTATAGCACAACACGTCTATTTCTATGAAATATGCCGCCCGCCCACATTGCATACAAAACTGCGAACGCCCACGCTATATTTGGATTTACGATAGCGTTGGGCATAGGTTATCTAGAAAGAAAATTCTTGATGAAATCTAATCACGTGACACTTAGTACGGAAACCGGTATAACAACTTTTGTTTGATTCCGGTTTACCGTATTTTATTTTAGGCGTTTAAATCCATGCAGATAACTACATAGTATCAGAGCAAAGCCATGCGTGTTTTATTGAACTCTTCACTGCCATATTTTTAGGCGTTCACCTATTGATAAGACTACGCATCATCATCAGCCTGTAAAAGTCTAATGCTGCCATAGGCCTCCCCCATATGTTTCCAGGAAAAACGATTCTGAGCCCTTTCCATCCATTGACTTCTTGCGATCCTAACAATCAGGAATAGCGAACCTGCCGGGGACTACGCATATTACTCTAATATTTTCAGAACTAAAATAACTGATACAAACTAATTTATGTTTGCTCCCAATAACAACAAACTGACCAGGATAGCAGGACCTTTTATTCGTCAGAAACCGTTACCAGATATTGAGTGCGACTTTTCATGTTCGGAAAGTAGGTTTTTATTATTATTGTATTACATCTCAATTTCAAAGCTTCAACTTCACGACAAGCTTATTTATGATATAGTGTAAAGGAACATGAACAGTCATTTTACTATAAGATTAAATAAAAATTTATAACAAAATCGGTCTATTACATATCCGCCTACACGTGCCTATAATTTTACTGGTAACTACACCCATTTAAACCGGAATAGACCAAGCTGCTTAGCGGTAGAAATAGGCATGGTGGTATTACTTCCCTGGACGAGCCCTACTCTTTCAGTGCTCGCGTTGTTTATTGTGTCATAGAACAATGGGTGCAGCTCACCGGTTCCTTTTTCAATAGAGAAAATCAAAATACAATTAATTGTGAAGACTTACAGTTTGAGCAAACGATTTCTTTACCATGAATTTATAATTAATGAGAAATAGGCTTTGTTTTATGCGGATGTAACGGCGAAGCAAGTTATTCGCTTTCTTTGAACAATGACATTTTGTTGTGATTAGTGAAAGCCTTCGTGCAAATGTGTTGACGCGATGTCCTGTTTTCCAGCAAGTTTCCAGCAAAATTTTATGACATTTATTGATCAGTAAAAATCCTATTGATTATTTATAAGAATCTGATTCAGACTATACTTAGTGACGTGGAGAGACTTGAATTTTTTTGGTAAGTATATTTAGTCTTGGTGCATTGGAAAAAATAAGAAACTTAAAAAATCATAAAAGAAACGTATAAAATTAATAAGAAAAGTTAAAAAATTTACTAAGAAAGAAATTCTTGAAATTAACACCCCTTTAAAGCTTGTATAAAAATACTTCTTGAGACCGAAGGTGCGCACGTTTCGCGTTGTGCGTAGTTTTTTGAAATAGGAAAGCGCACTATGATAAACTTTCGTCGCTCAACATGTTACTTTACGACTATACGTCATAATACTATTAAAATGTTTTTTCCAGTTCACATTTTATTCACGTCATCGTATTCAACATACAATGGTTGATGAGTAAGAATATGCAATGTAAGTATATGCTACGTATAAAAAATATCATCACCGCTAGAAATCTACTGCTGGACATAGGTATCTGTCATAGATTTTCACGACGAATGATTTTGTGCGGTCTCCTATCACTGAATTCCTGAGTACTTCTATAATGTTGTTGTTCCTTCAGATAAGGGGCCGTCCTTTTCGTATTTGGCTTCGGCTATAGTTTGTGGATGACGTGTAAAATACAATAATGTCAATACAATGTTCTGAGTGTTCATGTATATTCTTCTATTCTCAGGGAGTGGTGTACCAGCTAGACGTAGCCCTGCAGTCTATGGAGACACAACGTGCTGGTCTCGTGTTCATATACGACATGACCGACTCAGAGTACATCAACTTTGACTATCAGCTTTCAAAGAAGATTCTGACTATGCTGAAGGTAAGTTTAGAAGTAAGGCCTTTAATGCTCTATAGTTAGGAAAAACACTACTCTGTCTGTGGCGTCTAGTTAGAGACATAACAGGCACACAAGGCGTGCTCCTGTATGGTTGATGGCTACGGGTCACAATTCTAACGAACTTGACCTACGAGGTAATGCTATGTTATAGATGATAGTTACCTCTTGCCATTAGGTGGGCCGTCTGTTTATTCCATAAGGAATGGGTTAAAAAAACATAAGAAATACTTTCTAGGCAGCATAGGGTCAACTTGTTTGTAGCTGTTTTTAAAATAGATGAGCTCCTTTTTCATGCCGTCAAGTCTAATGCCCGGTTCTAATATCTTACAAGTGTCCGTAAGTATTACTAAGAATCGTTGCTTCTCAGACAAGTTCTCAACTCATTGGCTAATGTAACAGTGACAGTTTACACTGTCCAATGAGAAAGTTTATCTGACAGACAACTTCTAACAACAACTAACAACAACAACGTTACTAACAACGGACTCTCGTTGCATATTAACCGGGCATTAGCCACGGTCATCATGTTTATATATCATGACGGTTTTTTCATGGAGGTTTTGTTTTGACATTCTCATGTACAGACGTACATAGATATCATTTAGGTACTAATTCGCGATTACTAACATTCAAAACAGCTGCCTCTTGGCTGACGCATCAAACCCCTTTTTGGTCGAAACGCTTACAGTGCATGTAACCTTATCTCTACACAGAATCACTATGACCTAATATGTAAATGAGTAAAAAAGACCTTGCTCACCAGAGCTCTTTTAAAGAATTTTGTACTCTTTGTCATCCGTCCGTTTAGGCATATTCAAAATATTTTATCAAATCCGCACGCATCGATTTTTTTTCTTCTCGATTAAATTTTTTTTTGTTGTAATACATTTTTGAAGTGAAAACTACTTTAAGCTTCTTTTGGATGAACAAAAATCATGGAACTCGTGTCATCGTCACCGAACGCTTATCATGAGCGTATTTTTTCTATGTTATTTTCTTTCGGCAGTCCCCAAAGACTGCCTCGCATGTTTTTTTTAAGTTTTTTTTTTATACCACTTGTGATGCTACAAGCAGATGACCCACCTGGTGTTAAAGTGCTAACCATCACTTATGAAAAAGACATATTAAACATTTTAATTTTCGTAAGTGATATGAAATGTTGAAAGAATGAAAGATCTAAAGATTATCTAGTAGGTGTGACCGAATTAACAACCGGCCTTTTGCCGATACAATAAAACAATACAAATAAGTAGGTACTTCGTTTTTGTGTTTGTGTTGTGGGTGTTATAAAATACGAAACATGTGCGTAATCTGGTAGTTTAATAATGTCAAGGGAGGGGTGGGTAATGTCAATGTGGTAATGAATGAGCTCATCCAGCCCCCATTAGAGGGTGGTCGCAGAACTGAACACGTGTAACCGAAATGACTGTGTCATAATGTCATCGCACACCTTCTTGTTTTACTTTTCAGCGATTGTTTCTAGAAAGCTGGTTCATTTAAATATTTATAAGAAACTAAACTGCGTATGTAACCAGATCACATTAGGCAGTAAATGTTAGTAGAAAGTCCCGAATTGATTAAACGAACACAACCAGCATGTCATGATGTCGTAATGTCACGTGGCCTGTCAAAAAAAGCTTAGTCTAATGAAATAAATCAACATCGTATACACAAACGCGTATACACACACATATACAAAGCGTGTTTCATTGTTTACAAGCGCAGCTTTATTCGATAATGGCTATATTCTATAGTAAATTGGTTGGATAAAACATACCTACTAGGTACTGAGTTACTAATCTAAGTATAAAAATACTTAATATCCTCATTTTACCGCACCCATAAAAGTTACCGAATCTCTAAGAATCTAATAAAAGAAGTAAAAGGTAAGGTTGAAGACGAGGGTCTTTGTTTCAAGTGCTTCTTTATTAAGTAGGTAGGTAGGTACTTGAACCAAAGTACATATTATAATATGAGAAGTTCGTGAAGTTCTACTTTTGCGTTACGTCTTTGATAAAAATCTGTTTACATCCTAAGTTTTACTAACACGGTTTGAAAATAAATCAAAGCTTTTTCAATTATCAGTAACCCAAACAAGCACGCCACAAGGCTTTCCCTAACGCTATTTACACAACTGAAAGTTCCGTTCCGGACGGTGAAATTTCTTCTTTCACCGAATTTGACGCGTTTACATTCGAGATTCGTAGCTTCTATTTTACCGTAGCGCATAGGGCGGGTGAGCCGTAGTCTCTTCATAGCCGGGGCCGCCCGCCCTCCCCCCACTGCCGCCCGCCCTGACGCTCCGCGCGGCGCCTGACGTCAGTCGAGCTCGTGCCCGCGAACCTAGTGCACGTGTGTTGAAGATCGATCACATAGATACCGGATACGTTATCGCGAGAACACGCTTAACCTAGCAACGAGCTACGGTTGCAAATTTTCCTCTCGGGTGGAAGTTGATATCATGATTGGTGCGAAGCGCGGGTAAATTAGCGCTCGCTAACAGGTGGCGTGCATAGGTATACGTTTTATCAGTTGTTGTTGACGCGCAGTGTTGCGGTCGTTCTGAGTTGAAGTGCATTCAATTGTGCGAATCTTTCACTATCATTGACGATCGATAGGAACAGCTGAGCGAAGATTCTGCCCGCACTGCTTATCAAAGGTACGCTGATAAATACCTACAGTCCGATTGACCTATATTACTAAAACACGCCGCATTCATTATGTATGCGACATTTCATGTAAACACTGCGTAGAATGTTTTTATTAGCATCGTTGTATTATGTATGTTAGCAACATTAAAATGAAATGGTTTACGTACCTACTTGCATAGTTTTAGATTTTAATGGGAAACAAACAGTTTTAAGCGTCATTATTATGGAATGGACGCTTTAAAGGTTTCTCTAAAAATAAGTAGGTGCCTACTTAAGATATTGTTTTTAAAACTAGTTTGCTAATGATTAAGGTAGTAGGTAACACAACTACAATGACTTGCAGACGGTGTGATACAAGTATTTCGAACACCTGGATCTAAATAATTTGTCTATAAGCAACATCGTTAATTTTAGTATGCAAAGTGTTTTCAACGAAGGGCAGACCGGCGGCGATTGCGTTCAGTTATAGCTGGTGAAATTAATACAGATCTTTAGATATAAGTAAAAGGGTTCAATTTTGTTTAATTTATGGACCTCTGTAATAAATATCTATATAAGCAGACCACCCTAAACCTTGACAAAGCATTGTAAGATGTGGGAACCTTCCTTGAGCATTTGGCAAGCTGTATACCTACCTACTTAATTACTACAACGTTAAATGCACGAGTCGTTTGAAACATGCTTTTATGTACGGTGAATAACCTCGTGGTAATTTTGCTATTCAAATGACTTTGAATTGAACCCCTCATTAACTGCTTAAGCATGAACCACGACGTACCTACCTATCTTTGAAATTTTGCAAAAATAAGTCTGTGTGATTTTTCATTTGTATCCAGTAGCTTCATCTATTAGCAGATTTGTCTTTAGTTACATTTTGTGAGTTTGTAGTGAGTTAGGCAAGTTGTGATGTAAGTATTAGTTTGTACAGTCAGCTGCACCAGAAATGTATACATTTCTTACATGCATTCTAGTGCAGCTGACTGTACCTCTTAGCATGTACCTAATACACTTAACGTAATCGTGATAACCTCCGCCAACTTATGAACGTATAGAACGTTGCTTAAGGTGGACAAGTCGTTACTATTTCCATTCAAACGCTGTAACTGAATATCTCTACTATTTATTAACGTGCGTCCGAAGTTAAGTTTGATACTGAATTATTTTGCCGTTATCTAGGCTTGTTACCCTATATTCTACAGTAAAATCAGATTACGACTTGTTCCACCATAACGAAGTCGATCAGTTAGAAATGACCAAGCAAGCTACGCCACGAACGCTTCTCCAGTCTCTATGAAACACCCCGCATAAAATTAATAAATACCTTATTGTTTCTTCTGAATCCTTGTTATCCCAAAATCAGCCAGATTAATTACTATTCAACGCGGTTTTCATACAGTAACACATTATTATCGGTGCAGACCCTTAAGGGCCAACCTGACATGTTTCGCATACCTAATACAAAGACTTTCAAAGTTGATTCACTCATAATTCTACTTCTACATTAAACCACTTTTGTAATTCAGTCTTTTTCCATTACACGAATAAAACAGAAAGTACAATATCACACATTTATACATTATTCGCCAGTGAGTTGAAAATGTTGAAACACTTCGCAATGCAAATGGGTTGATTACCTACCTACAAATTGTTTTGGGATCGACTTTTGAACAAATATTAGTAATACTATAGACTGGTAGAGTGTTGTAAAAAGTTTATTGCGTCGTATTATCGATGCCATCAATCAGAGGTTTGTGTCATCAGTGAGTAGGCGGTCAGGCCCTGCCCGTCGTCGGAGGACACCTCACGTCACCGCTTTCCACACCGCCTAATTGGATGATCTCTACAACTTATCCTTACCTAAATGATGTACAGAGTGTACAGACCATTATTTTGGCATCGCTGGTTTACGCTCAAGTACCGAATATAATTTTTATGGTTATCTTCGGCCAAGGTTGATTCGATCTGAAAATACAAACGATACGCTATAGACAAATACATTGGCTCTTTCTCCGCGGGTAATAGTTGAAGCGACATTTATGACCTTTTCAGTATGAAGCTTGTTAATTACTATTTTAATTATAAGTTCTAAGTTTGAACTATCTAACATTTTGTCTGCAGGTTTTTATAATTGTATTTGAACCTCGGTACGATAAGATAATATTTATTTGTTTAGGATAGTGTCAGATTCCATTATATCGAAAACAGCTAACTTTAATTAACTATTAATCATAATAGTAATACCTAATTACTGGTACCCATAGTAGAGGCTTTGCTGAGTTTGTGATAGATGATGTGAAATGTCCCCATATTAATTACATTTATTCAATACAGTTTTTCCAAATACATCTTGCATGATGTGCAAAATTGAATGAAGACTATAGGTGCTAATCCAAGCAAATATATAAGTCACAGTCACTGAAGTGTGTGTGTTTTTTGTGTTAAACTGGAACACAAAAAACCATTACATAAGTAGTAATACATCTATTTCGTGTCGTTGTTGTGGAATAAACCATACCTAGCGACAGACTTGTAATACTAATAAAAAATATTTATGATTTTGTTTTTACTGTTGAAGAAAATACAATAAAACGTTGTACTCGTAGATGGTAAATTTAGTGCTTTATTGATTTGCAAAAACGTTTGACGTTGTTATTATCGAACAATGTTTAAAGGTTAATTAAATAGTTAAGGTTTGTTTGCGTTGTTTGGAATGACGACATCGACAGCAGACATTTAACAAGTTTGCGTTTCTTTCATATCGATTTACATCCTAGAATTTGATTTGAGTTGGATTCGCGGAGGCCGTGTGGGCGCGACTTGTCTTCAAGAGCAAGGTCAGCCTTGCTACACGCTATAATTTGCCCAACCTCCAAATATGACTGTATAAGCTACATTCTAGCAGTTGTATTCGTTTCTTTTAGAAAACAAATATTTGTGATGTTTCGATTTGAGCCAGACGTTGCCTCGACTATTATTTTTAACCGTTTTCTCACACTTCTATTTGTTCACTACCAATTCTGAAAACTCATTATCACAGTAAGTAGTCTTGTCAAGGTGTTATATTTACGATATAATCATGGAAGTTTTAAAAATGACGTAATCATGATGTGTATTCAGTTTGCTTGTGTGTAAACACAATCACTCTATAATGATTTCAAGTAATGACAAAACAGTGACAGGGTTAGTTTGTTTTAATTTAAGCTAGGTTATAAGTGTGGAATAATTAAATTGATAAATATTTAGCTCCATAACTCATTCAAGAATAATTACTATACCAGTTTCGAGAGAGCGATTTCCTTTAGTAAAGCTGTTGTAAACGCAGTGAGATGTTTTTATGAGCTGTTGATCTGGTTCGATCTTCACCTTGAAGTCACGTGACTTGTACGCTCCGCACTGAGTCACGGTAGCGGTGCGCAGCATCGTCTGTTCTTTTAATCAATCTAGTAAACACCACGCTTTTATTGCGTAGTTACATTCATACAGTAGTTGATAAATATTAATTAAATATATTCGCTACAGCCTTGCCGTTTCCTACATTCATTACTTTTCACTACGTCTTGACATAACTTAAACACCCCTAACCCCATTCTAGTATTCCCTTCCACAGACACATTGTAATAAGAACAGTATTAAATTCCTCATTCCACCAGTGACATCCTTTCGTTTTCACGACAAACCAGACGTCCTTCGGTTCCGCGATCCGTGACCAATTTCAGTTTGAACGCTCAATTTCGACAGCCAATTAGCGATTACGATACTCATGTTCGTTGGTCTGACGTTGAGCTGCTTACTTCAGTTGATTATTAAAGTTAGGTGTTTAGTTTTCAATTACGCGTCTCGGTAGGCCTCGTAAGTGGAATTGAGGCATCGGCGTCGCGTTGGTGCCACAGAATGATTAATATCCGGCGAGAGAAGGTCGCGGGCGGAGTCGCTGACGTCATCTCCGCTACCTCTACTTCCGCTCGCCATACGTGGACATAATCCGTTCTTACATAAAACTGTACAGAAGGTACTCAATGCATATACCCGTGATGTAATTATCGAGTGCTCTCATTGTCTCGCTCGTAATTACATCGTCATCGTAATGAATACTCAAATGCTGGGCTGAATTTCAATACTCTATTGTAAATATTGGATTTTGATAGGAAGACAACAGTCAATATTTCATTGGTCACTCAAGTGTCTCTGGGTTATTTCCTGAGATAATTCACTAAAGGGACATCCTACTTCGTTTGCTATTGGGTTATACATAGCCGCTGTTATTATCGCGTGGTTGGACACTATTTGTATTCCATTCGCAGCCCGCAATATTGATTCGGATAAGTATTGGTTTCAACGCTATCTAAAGCCAGATAAGCACTATCTTTCGTCCGGCATTATTTATTATTTTATTTATCTTTACCCTCTCGACTAGGTGGCAAGTTCTATTAATGAATGTGTGTTCTCTGTGCGCCATATTACTATTTATTACGAGCGGAACGAGTGAATGGACAGTACGTTTGATCGTATCGATCACATCAGATAATGTTTGTGTAAATGGAGCAACGCTGAGAACACAAAAACAATAGGTTTGACCTAAATATCGAGTGCATAGCAGTTTATTGCTGTAGGCGGGCGTGCGCTTTTCATCGTTGGCGATTATAATGACATCGACGTACTTTTATTCAGTCTATTGTGCTTAGAGATCCTGTATCATGCTAACCAGCGATGCGATATAGTAAGATGATGGCAGAACAAATAGCACTGCTCTATAGAAACCAAGTCATAAACTTGTTTAATATTATAATGTGTCGAGGATATTAAAACTTTCTTATCAGCAGACCAGTTGTCCTCTGAAATATGACCAAAGTTTTAGAATCTACTCTGTTAACTCTTCTTCAAAAACGTCATAAGAACATCTCCGATATTTTTGTTTTGCTGCATGTTACATGTGTGGTACTCGTATATTTGCGGAAGTTGAATACCGGCTAACTTCCGCCACGCCACGCGACGACAGCCGTGATATTCGATCGGGTATTACTATTGGGATGGTGCCATACCGCAACGCATCGCTTGTGCTGTCTGCACAACACTTCCTTTCTATATTTGGTTTCGGTTTTGTGCTAACGGTTTGATATATTTTGTAGAGAATGCCCCTAATTGTTTTATTTTTACCTCAACTCAGCAAGCAGCATTATGCACTTATTCTAGTTTATGTTATATTGATTGTTAAATACATGGTGACATTTTGTGACCGTTTCATTTTTATGATTATTCAATAGGACGATAAATATCCACTTGTCTTTTACATTACAAAGCTTAATCACCTAATTTCCTTGATGCTTTTTAAAAACGTATTTATAGCAGTTCGCTATTGTTGTATTCACACACGATGCGATTATGTTTTTTTAACTTCATAGTTGATGCCAGTATAAAACAAAGTACTGGTAGTTGAGTGAGAGTTACTCCGCCATCTGATGAAGGTCGTGGGTTCAAATCCGGTCTTTCGAATGATGGATAGATATTTCCAATGGATTTTTCTATACAAGTAATGTATATGCCCAATGCCAGTGTTCTCAAACAGTGAATAACAAAGCTGTGAGGAAACCAGTTAGTATTCTTAGCAGAGGCGATGGGCTTGCAGCCTGTCATGGTATGAAATACCAACGACTGCAAAATGAAAATAAATGTACCAAATGTATTTGGATTATTTTGAACGTACATAAGTACCTCCCATTAGTTAGTTATAGTCGTGAAATAATTTCTTTTTTTTCTTTCTATATAAAATACGAGTATCTGTCGGGATCAAGTTATTGAGTGTGAGGTGAATCGTGTCAAATTGGTTTATGAGTGAGGTCGGTTGGGGAGGAGAGTGCTGATGTTGAGTGTTCCACTCGGACGAACTTTACCTTGTTCATTGTCGTACTGCAGAGAGCGGCCAGTCCGGCTCGCTGCACCGCGCTAGCAGCGGGGACGTCACTCCTGACCTACATCACGACTCGTCTGGGACGTCGCCAACTCCATACTCTTGGACAAATACACACATAAAAACAAACGTCATCTCGTTTTCAATGACAAATTGCCTACCAAGTCGCATTGGTGTGCAAGCAAACCATGCATAAATGAGAAACTAGGTCGGTAAAATAATACCTCTGTCATTGTATTCGGTAAAAAACATTCTGTGTTGTATGCCTGCAATTAGTACCTAGCCATTATTAAAGTAAATGCACCCTATTATGCTAGAAAAGGTTAGTCTTATTTTACACAGACTTGAAAACAGTTGTCTCACTAACTTGCAGAGCTTGCTTTTTATAGGTTTTTGCAGCCGTCCGGATAAGTAATATTTTAATTGATTTAGGTGTGATTTTGCGGCAGGGTGAAATTATTTTTAAAATGAACATAATATATAGTGCTAATCTAATCCTCGAGTCTAATAAAAGGTGTGTGTGTAATACCTTCCACATCTCCATACAATCAATATGTCTGTAAAGAAAATTACCTGAAGTAGGCACAACCACAATGCACAAAATTCGACACGTGTTTCTTATTACCATGCATTTGGGAAACAAAACCGTTGGCGTTGCGTGATTGATATTGGGTGGACAAACAATAAATAGATCTTAATCTTACGTACTTTGACAACATTATATATCTGTTATTGATTAGACATGCAATTGAGGCTCCATTCATATACTTTTATCGCCTGAACTAAAAATTATTCGTGACAAGGTGATTTAAGATTCAAACCTATTGTATCCGCTATCGAGCACTACAGGCTTCAATCTATATTGAGATCTATTGTTAAAGGAACTACGCATTCGCATGAGTCTGTTTTCGATTTATCTAGACCTGGGGTGCTATTAAATAAGAAACGAAATGGGTTCGATATAGGTGTAGTGGGTCCGAAAGTTGGTATATTTATGCGATAATTTGCTAGTAGTAGTTAGGTCTTTCGTCCGGGAAAGTACTATCATCATACCTATATCTGCCGCCAACCAGCTTGCTGTTTTCCGGTTTGTAAAATGTGAGCGAAGTTACAGAAACATAAGGAAGGCTTAACACCTATACCCCTTAGGTCGTACACATGGCAGTGCATCGTAAGGCACTTTCCTGGCGAACGGTACCTGCATTGCTTTGTTATGGGTGATAGTAACCTCGTAACGTCAAGTGGGCCATATGCTTGCACCATCAGCAAGTTGCATAAAAAATGCTTTGATGAATAGGAATTCATTTGTGACTTTTCACTAGTTGTATGTTATAGGTAGAATGGTCTTAGTGTAGGTGTGCCAGGTCTGCTCTTAGAAATGATAAACAAAGTTTTGTATTGTCGTTTTGTAATATACTGCAGGGCAACTCGGGAGCCGTCAAAAGTCAAGTTGACGCTGCCTGGCATGCAGCGTAGTGTAACTCAAAACGACAATGCGAAACTTCGTCTATCGTTTCTAAGAGTAGACCTGCAGTGTAGGTACACATAGGTGTGTGTAATGTCAGATATTTCTACAACAATAAACGTGTATTATCGAATTTTAACTATTAATTATCTAACCGTACGCAACAGTAACTTTTTTCGACTCTTACCTACAAAGCAAGCGAACCGAAGTATTTAAAAATGCTTTGAGCTCTACCGTTTGTGGGCTTGTGAAGTTGTTCACTGATTTAGACAACGTATTATTCTCCCTGGTCAACTAATTAAATGGGAATCCAAAAAAAAAACAGTTTATCAGTGAAAAAGATCGAGAGATATAATACCTACCTTACAAGTCAGTTAGTAGTAGCTCAGCTTTCTGTGCAGTAGGTTGTGGGTTCGATCTTCACCGAGGACAAACATTTGTGTGATGAACATAGAGGCTTGTTCACTGTCTGAGTGTTATACTTATGTATTTAAAAAAACGTATATAACGATTCTATCAGCCTTTTGGTTCCCATAGTCAAGCTATGCTTAGTTTGGAGCTAGACAGAATTGTTTTACAGAACAAACATCTCTGTTTTAACACATAGATGATTGGGTGGGGGTCGAACCCATAACCTACCGCGCAGAAGGTAGAGCTACCGAGTAAGCTGTACTACTGTCGACAGATGAAAAAATATTATCTATTTATCTTACCGAAGCTTCCATATTATGAATAACTTCATGAAAAATAAAAGGTGAACCCCCATTGAAATCTCCTCAGTTCTCGACATTTCTTGAGAATTCTTTGAGCACATCTGAATCACCTCTATTCACCCTTGACATCAGTACATTTGACTGGTTGCAAGCCTATCGCCGCTGTTACAATACTACCTGGTTTTCTCAAAACGTTTTCCTTCACTGTTAATTTCATAGCATTTATCATTAAACATAATTGCTGTAGTAATCTTTGCCCTGACTGACAAGTAGAGGCACAGTATCTTAGATTGCTCGAAATGGTGCTTTCAAAATGGTGTCACAGAGTTACTTACAATAAATTAAATTGACATGGCGAATACTCAAATGTAAATAAACTCGTCAACTAATGTTTTTTGATTTTTTGTTGCGTGAGAATTTATTGTAATGCTGTGATTCCGTTTTGAAAATTACGAATTGTATACATTCTGGTGCAACAGCTTCCTGATTCCTTTTTTAATCTTACTTGCAATAAGAATTGGATCAGCCATCAGAATGCTAAAAAAAAAGAAATAGCTCTACAACTCAGGTACAGGGGGTAGCCAGAGGTACGTCCAAATGCGGATGTTATTCAAATAGTTGGATTTGCACGTTTATCTTTTTCGTGTAAGTATTATGAAGGTATTGTTCTGATAAGAGTTTATTTATGCGTCGGGGACGCTCAGAGGCTCGGATGGCTTAACCTTCAATGCTTCACTGCCTCACGTAACGCCCGACTGGCATGAAATGACACGCATGTTAGATAGCATTCATGATATAATCACATCTTTTATGTCTCTTAGCGTACTGAACCCAGATAGCCACTATTGTATGTTAAATAACTAAGATAAAATATAAGTGGATCTGGATTTGATAGAAGCCCTGTTCTTTGAGAAATAAATATCTTTAACCATTCATAACATACATTTCAAAAGAATAATGCTGGTGCCAATATCTTACGTATCACTAAGATTTTTGCTTGTCAGATAAGTCTTAGTGCACGACCGGATTGGTGTGAACCAGCGACCTAAGAATCAGGGTCCACAATTTTTACGGTCGGGAACACTGAGCGGTGAAATCAAATTTTCTTTTAACATTTATAAGATTAACACGCACGTGGTTATCCATATAACAGACCCAGTTAACTAATAGTTCTAAGTGCAGAAAATTGAGCAAGTCCGGTCCGCTAGCTGCCTACTCGTGCTCGGAAAATTAATAGAGACTCCAAAGGTCACCAATTATTTATATATTGAAAATTGGACTGATGCATTGAATTATCTACCAAGAAGATTCTTTAAACATTTACTAAAAATCTTGAACTTAGTATTTATATTTACCTAATTAAATTACTCGCAATATCAAATATTTAAACTTTATCACCACAATTTAAAGAATGTTTTAGGTTTTTATAAAATAATCAGTGTCTATGACACCGAACTACTGGTTTTACGGGTTCTGATGTTGACTTACATAATAATGATGAACAGGAACCAGGCTCTTTGATGGTTTTATTTCTATAAAATCACAAGGATCACTTTTAAACTGATAAGATTGAAGTTAGAGAGGTCTCTTTTATTGAATATTTAGTTTTGAAGATGACAATATTGTGTTGGTACTTACTTACTTAAGCGTCTGATATGGACCAGTATTAGATGAAGAAAACCAATGTATTAATAATGGTTCAGGTTTAAATATTTTGTAATATTATTATTTTTTCCGTAAAAAAATCATTTTTCAGAAGGGACTTTATTGTGTGTAATATACTTCTAGTGTAGTAGGAAGTTTTGTACTCAGGTAGGTACTGGATCATCATCAGTGTTATTTACACCTGGCATAACGCCAGTCGACTAGTCTGCAGACGTGGCTTCGCACCGGCCCGTTTGCGTAACCGTTCCATCAACGCTGACGAGACAATGTTGACATACTGCTGTTTGTTGCCAATATACTAATGGTTTCTTTACAACAATGCTTTCTGTACAAAACTGTCGCTGATCCAAATAAAATAACGTTCTTAAAACGTGGTCTGTAACGATTATGACTATATATAACGATACTCATGTGGTATTTATTGCTCGGTGTCATTCAAATTTTTAAAGACTTCTCTAAGAAACGTGTTTCTCATTTACAGCATGAATACGTTCAATTTTCTTCCGTTGAAACAGAACAGGACAGCTCCTTTGAACCGTTGACGCTTTCAAAGCGAAGCGAAAATCTATGTCAATGTACACTAGCTAGATAGTAAAGCATAGGTAGCCGCAGCACGTTAGGTACTCGAGCTAAAAGCGTTGCACTTGCCCACCTATAAACAATGTATGATGTGCACAGTTCAAATACGAATTCCACTCTTTTAAATCAGTAAACTTCATGCAGCATAATTATACGATTTGGTGTTGACCATTTGACAAACTTCGAGTCCACCAACAGAGTTTATAACACTACTGACATTATAAAATATTCTTGTTACTGCTACTATAAAAGTGACAGCAAAAAGAGATGGCTTTAGCGAAATAACCGTTTATCGATCAGAATATTAGGTATATTTAGATAGGTAGTGTATAGGCACACACCCACATAATTACAAAGTACAAAACCACCCGTGGTTGTGGCTTCAATTTATTTTAATGCTTCATTCATGTTCATTTCTTATTGATGATTTCCTTGAAATACGGCGCAACTTTATTATAAGTATGTATCAAAGTATAATTCCATACGATAGTGCACGATTCCTCGAATGCTACCAGCGGGAGCCATTCTCGGGAATGAGCGCGACTATTTACCTACTCCGGAAAAACCCCATTTTCTTTCCAGCTGTGACTGCTTTAATATTGAGGACAGCTAAAGTTTAACCGACAATATCCCATCGTCTTACTACCTCAAAGGGCTTCTAAAGTTTGGCTATCATGTTATACATATACTGAAGCATTAACTTTGTACTAAATATTTGTTGAAATTGATCTTAAGGTTAAGTTAACGTGAAAATACGATTTAAAGTTTTTTCGATGGAAAATAGCTCAAACAACGATTTCCTGCGTTTCGATCTTCGCAGCCTTAATAAGTGCTACGTAAGAAAACATTTCGTTACTACTTTATTTCAAATAGTTTATTTAGGGCAGAAATTAAAAATACAACGAATCGATTTGTTGATATTTTTATTTTACATATTTTTTCACTTTGTGTGTAGGTTTTACTCAGAAACTCATATTTTAGCTTAGTTCAGTACCTAGTTGGTTCTTACTTAGTAATTAGTAAGAATGGTTCACCTCGATCTATCTCCTTATGGTGACAGAAAAGGTTTGTCTCCTGCTGCCAAAATACGGACAGACGTAGGCGTTATGGAAACCTATTTCAGTTGAATGATTGTTAAAAAATAGTATTGTTGCCACTCGTCTAGCTGGAAGTGTGAAGTAGGTTGCCAGAGACGTAGCCACAAAGTTTTTTCTCTTGGCCCGGCCGCAACCCGTGCCCTACTTCCTTCTGAATATAGTCCTTAGTCAAGATGACAACTCATTGTTGAACTATGACCCGTCGTCGGAAGTCTTAGTTAAAATAAATTCAACTGTTCCCGGAAAACGAGTCGGAGAATCGGTATCGTGGAAATCAACGTCAGGCAGTTTTCTATGATTTTTGTACTAAATACAAGAATTTATATAGATTTAGGTAGGTGCGTCAAATTCTGCGTGGTATGTAAAATGTATTGGCCATTTTGTTTATGAAGCGCGTTAGCTTACTGCGTAGATATACATTTATTTATTAGAATCTATAATAGCTAGGTACGTCTAGCGAATTGAACTACGAAATCTTTAGACGTCACTAGGGCCCGTCTAGACTGCAGACAATAAGGAAGGTCCAGGACAATGCACTCCAATGTCTGCCAAAATATATACACCTTTTTGATATTTTGTGTTCTTATTCCTATTATTATTCCTATTGTTTCGTGACTGTATGATCGTCGTGACGTGCCATTTATTATTGCGCTCCAGTAAGTACCTCAAATAATATGTAATGTACTACTGGATTCACTGCTAGGTAAATTCATTCATGACTGGTTTAGCTCCCTTAAAGGGAAACTAAATCAGGAGCAACGACCTCTCACCCCTGGCTTTCTTAACATATCTGAGCCTCTGCAGTTCCCACCCCAATTTGATTGCCCTTGAGATGTTTTGATATGATCCCTTAGTAAGTTTTGGCTAAAGACTTTTACAATCTATGAAACGAAAACCGTAAGGGTTTTCGTTTCATAGATTGTAAAAGTTATTTAGGTAAATGACTAATAAAGAGAGTTTTAAGAGTTTTCGTGGGCCTTGCCTACCTATATTGATCTTATATTTACGAGGGACGAATGTAGAGACTTATTATTGCCGTGAACGAACAAACCGCGTTTTTGTGTGCCTCATAAATTTCCCAAATGGTCTCCTCGGAAAGTGTAATACTTAGGTACCTATACAATATTAGCACAACAGAACTCGCATGCGAATGGGTACTCTTATACGGCTATAACCGTCTAACATGCCACCTGCGCTATCTTACCTGCATAGTTCATATAGTCGTTTTCTTTCATTTTCTTTGTAATTTTTATCCATCAAAATACAAACATACCATTCGTAAAAATAAGTAAGGCTACCTATATAAGTCCACCGCTATACATAGAGGCCTCTCACATATTTAAGAGGTTTTAGTATTTTTTAAACTTTCGCGATGCGACCACGACTATTGCAACATAGCCGAAACGTCGGGAAAATAAATAAAAAAGGTAATTAAGAGGGTTTGTTGTGCTGTGCGGTGCAATTTGCCTTGTACGACATCCACGGTAAAGAGTAAAGAGGAGTCCTGTGGGACCTGTGGTGCCCCGGTTAGAATATATTTTAAGCCACTCAATAAATGAGACCACCAATAAAGTTAATTAGCCCAAAAATACACTATTTGTAATAATGTCGAGTATCTCATCAAGTTGAGTACAAGCAATACTTTTTGAGAAAAGTATTGCTTAATTTAAATAAAAACGAAATATGCAGTTATTGTTTTCTTATACATCGAGGGCATGACTCCTTTAATGATTTTTTTTAACTCGCGTGGTTTCAGACTTGTCCATCACTCCGCCCTTCTCAAAAAAACCACCCTGTATAGGCATTCTAAGTAATTGTAGCCGTAACTCTTCGGTAGGCTTGAAAAGCTAAAAGCCCTGACAGTGACGTAGGGCTGCTTCACCCAAGATTTTCGTGTCACGCCTTCCATAGGAAGACCTTATTTTACCCTCGACCGCTTGTTACGTATTTTGTCCGTGAATATTTACAAGGTTATCACCCATCTCAATGAGAGTCTGGAATAAAATGTATAAAGTTGTCGTTAAAATCTAAGTTGACTAACGTTTTTACCATACTTTTGTGGACCTCATTTAAATCGACAGTTACTAAAATGCTTTCGAAAATTGGCAAATACGTGGGACACTCAGAAAGTTTTGCGAAACAGAAAAAAATTGTTCTATGGGCAAATATATTTTTATTAAATCTTTTCAAAGTACTCTCCACTAGCATCTATACAAAGTTTCATGCGTCTGAACCAATTTTCGAAACACTTTTTCCAGTCCGCCGCAGACACCTCGTTTACGGCCTGCTCGAACGCTGACAGCGCATCTTCCGGCGACGAAAATTGTATCCCTTTGAGCTGATTTTTTATTTTTGGGAATAAAAAGAAGTCACACGGTGCTAGGTCCGGGCTGTAAGGAGGGTGACCCAGGAGTTTGATCGGCGTGCTGTCCAGGAAGTCCCTCGTTTTGAGCGCGGTGTGCGCGGGCGCGTTGTCATGGTGGAGCAGTAGCCCCCGGAGCCCTGTGTTTGGTCGCTTGTTGCTCACAACAGAGAAAACTTCTGGCAAGCATTTATTAATATACCATTCGGCGTTGATGCTTCTTTGGTTTTGTAAAGGAATTGACACCAAGTAGCCAGTCAAATTGAAAAAGCTCGCGATCAAAATTTTCCCCCCGCTTCTAGATCGCTTCACTTTAGTAGGCGTTGCTTCGTTTTGAAACACCCAAACTGTCGACTGGCGCTTCGTTTCTGGATCGTATTGATATATCCAGGACTCGTCACCTGTAATGATGTCATAAACACGCCGAGACGAACCTGCTTCAAATTTGATAAGCATATCACGGCACCATTCCACCCGGGCCTGTTTCTGAGCATCGGTGAGGTTGTGCGGCACCCAGCGTGAAACTATCCTCCTCACGCGAAGATGCAAGTGCAAAATCTTGTGAAGGCTTCCCGATCCAATCTGCACAATGTGCTGAATCTCTTGGTATGTAACTCGCCTATTGTCTTGGATTAAATTTTTCACTGCTAGCACGTTTTCTTCCGTAACAGCCGTCGAAGGGCGACCACTTCTTTCTTCATCCCCCAAAGTTAGTCGACCGTGCCTAAATTCATTATACCAACGATACACGGTTGCCTTAGAAGGGCCTTCATCCATGAAAGCCATTTGAAGTCTTTCGTATGATTCTTCCGGTTTCAGGCGGCACTTGAAATCGTACAAAATCATAGCGCGATAATGTTCCCGGTGCAGATCCATTTTTCACTGAGACACGATAATTTAAATTAGCTTGCAAAAAATGTGGAGGGAAAATTTGAAATTAGAATGTGCCTATTTTTACTTATAAATAATCATATTTTTAAAATAGATTTTAACTGGCCAGTCTCCCATTCATAAAAACTTTTTTTCGCAAAATTTTCTGAGTGGCCTGGTACTAAACCTTGTTTTTTTAAAACGGTTTATATCGAGTCTAATAAGACTACTTCCGAAAACTGAAACTGCGCATTCAGACCATGATTCTGATTATAAAAAAAATTAAAACGTAAAAAAAACCGACACTTTTTGTTAGTTTTTGCCGTGTTTTCAGCATCAATATCGACAATCAATCATAAAATAAACAGAAGTATCTAATTATTCTATTTAAAAACACAAAAAAATATTTGTGTGATGAACATAGATGTTTGTTCTGTGTCTAGGTGTTATATTGTATTCTATGTATTTATAAAAAAAGTATGTGAGTATTCTATCAGTCATCTAGTTCCCATAGTACAAGCTATGCTTACACTAACATAACATTAACATAATACACTGAAAAATGTTAGTAGCAACACCTTAGACCTTATTTTCTCTGCTTCTCCTATTATGGTGGAGGAATCGACCTTCGCCCTTGTACCTGCAGACCTATATCATCCAGTTCTAAAGATGTCAGTGACTGATATGTTGATACCTTTACTCAAGTCAAAAGCACGAGTAAAATACCAATTTAAAAAAGCAGACTTTACTAGTATTAACGAATCACTTTTGAAGCAAGACTGGACATTCATAACTGCAGAGAAGAATTTTGAGACAGTTATAAGTAAATTTTATTTAATTTTGAATGAATTGATTGAAAGATTTATTCCGAAAGTACGTTGCGGGGGTGTTTATTCTTACCCAATATGGTATAGTAGAGCTCTCATAAATATCATAAAAGAAAAGAGTAAAGCACATAGTAATTGGAAGAAATATAAAAATCCCAATGACTATGCGGATTTTTCTGATTTAAGGAAAATAGAGAAATCACTACAAGAGGAGTGCCATAAATTGTATATAAAGTCATCTGAACAGAAAATTAAATCTAATCCAAAAACTTTCTGGAGTTATGTAAAATCAAAACGTAAAAATACTACTAACTATCCCCAAGTAATGACGTATGGTGGTTTCCAGTTAGATAGCTCAGTGAGCATATGCTCCGCATTCAATCAATTCTTTAAGGAGAATTTTAGCAGTAACACCAGTACTCAGACTAGTTCGTCAGACACTTACTATTGTAGTGATGACATGCACTCGAATTTGATACATAAAATTAGTATTACTCCGGATGAAGCTCATAAACTTATGTGTAGCCTAGATACTACGAAGGGTTCAGGATGTGATAACTTGCCTCCATTTTTTTTCGTACACTGTGCTAAATCACTTGCTTCTCCAATCGCTCAGCTTTTCAATAGATCTTTTCATGATGGATACTTTCCGAGTATTTGGAAAAAAGCACACGTGGTCCCTGTTTACAAGAAAGGTCTCAAAACCGCTATAGAAAATTATAGGCCGATTTCAATTCTAAATGTTCTTAGTAAATTGATGGAGAGAGTTGTTCATACGCATATTTACCCCATTGTATCACATTCTATACCCTCAGAACAACACGGCTTTATGAAAGACCGGTCTACTACAACAAATTTAGGCGTATTTATTGACTACGTAGCTACCAGTATGGATGGGGGGTCACAAGTAGATGTGGTCTACACAGATTTTGAAAAGGCCTTCGATCGGGTTGACCACATTATTTTGCTACGTAAGCTTTGTGAATTGGGTATTCGAGGTGATTTGTTGAGATGGTTAAAGTCGTATCTTTGGAAACGATCGCAGGCGGTTGTAGTGGGAGGCTCTTGCTCTGACTACATGGATATCACATCTGGCGTTCCACAGGGTTCCATTCTGGGCCCACTTTTATATGCTTGTTATCTATATGATGTTGGCAAGTGTTTTTTTCACGCAAAGTTCTTAATGTATGCTGATGACACAAAAATCTTCATGAAAATTGAAAGTCATCTGGACTATGAGAAACTTCAAGCTGATCTTGACAGACTCGGAGAATATTACAAGCTAAATCGTATAGGTATCAATGTCAGTAAATGTCACTTTGTCTCGTTTACTCGCAAACGGAAACCAATAAAGTCCCATTACAGATTGTGTAATGTGAACATTAGCAAAGCTGAACTAGTTCGGGATTTAGGTGTATTACTTGATACGAAATTGTCTTTCGCTGAGCATATTGACACAATCATAAATAAATCTTTCAAAAGCTTAGGATTTGTTTTGCGTATTACTAGACCCTTTTCTGATATAGCGTGTATCAAATTACTTTATTTTTCATATGTAAGAAGTGTACTTGAATATTGTGCCACTGTATGGAACCCACACTATCTGACGTACATCAGCAATTTGGAACGAGTTCAGCACAAGTTCGTTAAGCACTTAAATTTTAGAAAGAACGTCAATTCTCAGTGCTATGAAGATTCATGCATTAACCATAATGTCACAAGCCTTCAAGATCGGCGTACTCTTATGGATATGTCCTTCCTTTATGGCATTTGCAACGGTAATATGGATTGTCCTGAACTCATAGGTAGAGTCTTGCGTCTCTGTACACCAAGGGTTCGCACAAGGCATACCAAGTTGTTTGCAGTCTCGCACTCTTCTACAAACTATGCTCAATACTCAATTGTGAATAGACTGCAAAAAACCTACAATACAAAGTTCTCTACAGTTGATCTATTTCATAATAGTTATGAAATTTTTAAAAGGGAAATTTTGAAGGTAATGGAGGATTTTCAAGGTAATAACAATAATCTGCAACACTAAAAACACGTTATACTTTAGTAATTTAATTAGGATATAGTATTAGGTAATAATAGGTATATGTGCATTAAAATACATATAAAACAGAAGAGTTATCTACAGACCGTTGCAAATGATCTGGAGATGTCTCAAACTAAAACATGGTTGTTTTTTCAATTTAAAGAAGAAATATTATGGTAGTTTATTTGTTTTTGTTAGTAGGTGGTGGGTAACTTTATTATAATTAGTGTAAGGTTTTTCATATTCGACTGTCAGTTTGTATAAAAAAATGTACCTATAAAGTAAAGTAAATCCGTAATTGGCTGTAAGTTTAATTTTAAGATTCAATTGTATTTAAAGGAGGGCTGTGGATTTTGTCTAATAAATAAAATAAAATAAAAAAAATAAAAATGCTTAGTTTGGGGCTAAATGTTGCTGTGTAAAAAAAATGTTGTCAAATGTCGTCGTCAAAATATTTGTCGTCAAATATACATACCCACATTTAGCAGTAGTTGGTATTCAATACATGACAGGTTGCAAACTCATCGCCGTTGTTAAAATGCTGACTCGTTTTCTGGATCTTTTTTTTCACCTTTGAGAGCACTGGCATTTGTTAATATGTGATGTAAACTGTCATTTAGTTTTTACCCATAATAATTTATGAGTCAAAAATAAACTCTAGCTAGGACTGCGCTGTAGTCATCCAGTATTCCCACGCATTTGCGTTACCTTGACATCGTGATTTTTTTCATATGATTCGTTTCTGTTTTAGACACGAACTTGATAATTCTTCGTTTGCATTAAATATTTGTTTACGTCATTGCTATTAGAAATCATGTATCAGGCCTTTAAAATACTTGCTGAAATAAACAATTTAACACATGTTCCAGATGCGCATCCGATAAATGCTATTTCTGTAAGCTTAGGAAGTTGTTATTTCTGGTACTGAGCTTTATTTTTGGTTTGGCACACATAATACAAAACACAGAGACGTGACGCGTTTTCCCTTCCTTTAAGCATAAAGTTTCATGCGTCGCATTTTTCAGTAGACTGTCTGTGTTACCTTTATTTCCTTTATCTATTACCCTTATCCTTTATACCTTATACTTATACCTTTATCTATTGTTGCTTTGAAATTAACTTACATGCTGAAAATATCTGCTTGTAAAACCTTGAAAAATATTTGATACTAGCGAAACGCGTGCGCTACTTTGTACGCGTGACGGTTTTTTTATACAGAACCCGCTGTACTCGTTTTAGGGTTGAATGGAAAGAGGAATTCCTGGGGAATTCCTTTTTTAGTACACCTCTACACACCAAAACGAATATATTCTGAAAATTCCAAGTCTCTACGACCAGTGGTTTAGGTTGTGCGTTGTCTATATGTCAGTCAGTCAGGTCAAAGATTTTTATAATTGGTATAGATTGCAAGCTACAAGTATTTACAATAGTTATGTGTATTGTTTCAGGGTGGATACCCAGCTAAGTTAAAGAAGGTCCTCATAGTGACAGCTCCACTGTGGTTTAACGCGCTTTTCCAGTTCCTTCGGCTGTTTGTTCGGGAAAAGTTACGCGAGCGTGTGCATACTGTAAACGCACCACAACTGAGTCTGCACGTTCCCCACGCCAGCCTTCCCAAGCAGCTTGGAGGAGAACACGTCTTAGACCACGTAGCTTGGTAAGAATTTAAAGAAAATTATTATTCCTCGGGCATATCTACATCAAAATTCACATTGTACATGACTGTTTATCAGCCATGGAAAGTCGCGCTAAGATTTGTTCTGGGATGTCCAACAAATCCTTAGACTTGACAATCCCTGCCGGAAAGTTCGGGGTTAAATAATGTATGACTTCTGTGTGGTCCTTTCTCCAGAACTCAACAGAAACAACGCTATAAATCAATGATTCTGTCCTTGAGAACTTTATATTAATAGGACACGAAGCGGTTAATTCGAAACGTCTCACTTTGATTTGATTTGAGCGGTTAATAAATTTGAATATTAAAATTGTTTTCGTAACTTGTGAGTAAAAGTAAACAGACCTTCTGTATTTATTGTAAATGATTTATATAGTGTCGCTGTAATGCCTAAGACAGGATTTAAAATGTAAAATTAAAATAGGTTTATGTGCAAGACACGCAGTAATAATAGCAGGCAGTTCTATTGACGAAAAAAGTTGTACAAATTAATAAGACAACATGCAGGCGCTTCGACAGACGTGACTCGAAATCCAATTCATCGCTCGGATACCCAATTTACATTATTGCAATTTAAACTAGGTATTCTTTTCGATTTATGTCAAAACCTAAGCTTCAATATTGTGAATCGTCATGATGACATACCTCTTTTTTCCAGGTTGGAACACTGCAAGAATTGCTACACAAATAACTTACAAAACTCCAAGCTAGACGGTGTTGTTGATGAATATGTGATCAGCAATCATATACCACCGGCGAAACCTCAAAATGGTACGAAATTACTTTCTCAGATTCTAACAAACAAATACATTTAAATATTCTACTCTTTACGAACTTACAAGTGAGATTTCATGAATTACATTTTGTTTAAATGGATACTTTTGTATTTCTTCCGATCCATATAGAGAAGGCGGGTTATTAATACATTATATAGAAAAATGCGAAAGTTATCGAGAAAGGTCACCGCGAGTATTACTGCTGACATCATTGGACCGAATTCCATTACTGAATTTGTTTTCATGAATTCTCCAAAATTGCTGCGTGGGTTGGTCGTACATAATTAATTTTTTTATATTGTATCAATCACTATTGTTTTATAAATATTATCGGGAAGTAACAGGAAGGACTTTCGAAACTATGTTTCGTTTTTATTTTCTATTATTATTAATTTGAATTTAAAGCTATAGTGTCTCAGACCAAAATACAACGATGTGGGAACGTACTGCACGATTTTTGTAGCTAATAAGTTATCTTTTCCATTCTATATATAGCTCAAGCACACATGTCATGCAAATCCAATCGAAGCCGAGCGATTCAGCAATTCCGTCGAGGCTCGGTGTACGACGTTTAGTCTGCCAATCAATGTCTACCATTTATTCAGAGTGCTTTGGCCAATCTCATTTTTTCAATATACATTCTACATTCTATATGCTTACATTCTTTAAAAATAGAATTGTCGCAGGGTCTTGCAAGGTCAAAGGTTTTTTAACCGGTTTTAATATACTTCTCTCAGCCTACTAAGCATTACCTAAAGACCATTCGAAACCATTGACGAATTAGGAGTTTGCTTGCTGATCAAAATAAAATTCGACTAACAAGTCGTGTTTCCGCAGGTATAATTGAACGCGACGGTGAATGTGATATGACCAGCGACCGCGCGGCCCGCCTAGGAGACGGCAGTACAGATATGCACATCAGCGGCGATCCGCCCTACACTTGCGACCCCAGTCCGCTTAGGTGCGTACACATCTACAAATTACTTTCAAACTTTATCTCTCATCGGTCCGGGGGGCATCTTACGCTTTGTCTTCCGGATGGTGGTCGCCATTCGAGACCATTTTTGGCCCAAGTGATTGTCAGTGCAATGAGCTATGTATGTATTCATGGTCCATTAACACATCAACTTGCTATCTGAGGGCTATATCGGTAACCTTGGTTCGGTTCTTCTACGGTTTTTTTTGTGCGACTTTCAGCTTGTCGTCAGTTAGCGTCTACGTCTTAGTTCCATAAGTCAACACTGAAAATACGCACTGAGGCTTTGTAGCATCATTGACGGGAAGAAGTGAGAAAACACTTTGGAAAATAACGCATAAAGTTGGATCATCTAACCCAAATATTTTCATGTCACGTACGTAGAAATAAAACTATAGTGTTTGAAAAGTTCATGGTGCGAATCAAAGTAATATTACCTACTACAAGCTTGTGTTATCGTGGGAAGCCTACAGTCTGTTGCTATCGGTAAACATGGAATTCATTCATGCGTTTCCTAAATCCACCTAGCTCTACTTTACTGGAAATTTCAATATGGATTGAGTATGATTGTACACCCTATTCAATTGCATCGAATACAACTTTGCCAGATCTGAAGATGACACGAAAGTTTGCGAGAAAAGCTCTACCAACATTTTCATATATCTTTTCTAAAGTACACGATTTCTCTTGTATGCATTTACAACAGCGTTGTGTAACAATTCAGAATATTGTGATTCGATTTGAAAGGATGATGAAAATTGTGACGAAGGTAGGTTGAACTTTGTGTAAAAAAAAACACGGAGAATTTTTTTTTTGAGACATCTTCCTGATGGAACAAGCAGATGGCCCACTTGATGTTATGTTATTACCATCGCCTACAAACAAAGCATATGGCTTCGTAGGTCACGCTCGTTAGGAACGTACCCTACGATGTACTGCTCAGCGTCCGTCAACCTGAAGAATTCAGGTGTTAAGCCTCATGTGCCTGTAATTTTAAAATAACTGGCGACAATAATTATTTCTGTTCCACGTTATCTCTTATTTGAACGCCAAGCAACAAAAGTTTGTATTGCTCGTAATTAAAACTTTGACATTAGGCACTTCTATTCATTAATTTAGTTTGCGGAGCGACAACATAAATCCTCCTTCGCATAAAACGGCTGCAAAAACTAATTTATTATTTTATAAATATTATTGAATTTTGAATAAATATTTATTCAAAATTCAATAATATTTATAAAATAATAAATTAGTTTTTGCAGCAATATATATTGATGCTGTCCATGATCAGTATGATCACCCTTTGTTTCTCTGGTGAAGTACAATTTATAATTTTTCACACAATACACGAGCTCAGCTTTATTTATTTTCATTTTGCTAAATCGGCGATGGGCTTGCAACCTGTCACGTATGGAATTCCAATTACTGAAAATGTGTACCAAATGTAATATTTGGACGTACCTCTGACTACCCCCATTAGACATTCTCAAAGAACCTTGAGAGACTACTTGTACTGAGAGATCGGAGATCGTGGATGTCTACTGTACCTGGGGATTAAATGGAATTAGCAGTAAAGCTATTTTTCTCTTTTCTTGGTAAAGCTGGATCAAACATAAAACGCAGTCACTTCAATCACGTTATAATGCAAATCCTTTTGATCAGAAAAAACGGTATCGATCGACAACCAATCTCATCTATAAAACGAACATAACGGTGTCTGCGGCACCTAATCTGAATACATGATATTCAGATTGGGTCCCGTAGGAACTTTCTAAAACATTGGGCCGGGCCGGACACTCTTAAAACTTTAAACCCAGACACATTACCTTTGACAAGGTAACATAGACTGCGAATATTTATCGTAGAGATACCGTATGTAATGGACCTAAGACGACACATCTCAAATAGCTTTCATTTATATTCGTAAAAGGTCAACCCACGCTCGACGATAGACTTCAAGAAAAAGGATATGCGAAGTATATCAGCTGAGAAAAATAACATTCTAGATTGGTTCAAAGTTCTTAGCTATAATAAATCCTAGCTTTGCGTTGAGATAAAGTAAAGCTATTTACACAAGCATTAGATAGTAATAGTATTAAGAATGCATAGGGCACATTACGTCTTTTCCACGCGCGTTCATTGGCCTTACACTCAGCTCAGTTAGTCGTGTCTGCCTTCTGCACTGCAGGTGGTGGCTTCGATCCCCACTGGAAATAAACATTTGTGTGATGAACATAGATGTTTGTTCGGTCTTTGGGCGTTATATTGTATACTTAGTATGTGTTTAGATAAAAATCTAATAATTAAGTATTCTAATTAGTTATCTGGTTTCCATAGTAGGTAGGTACAAGCATTGATTATTTTGGAAATGGAAAGCATTGAGTGAATTGTCCACAAATTTATTACTGGTCGTACGTAACGTCAAAAGGTCAATTTCAAATGTTCTAACCTCGACCAACGATAAATAAATGTGCCGGTTTATACATTTACATTTTTTATTCAGACTAAGTGATGGACCAAAATATACGTAGGCGGCGCTACATGTTTATTAAGATCTATGCTAAAAACTCTAATTACAGCTGTTTTCGTCTTTTAAACAACTTCCGCGTTTTGTATATTTCTTTTAAAAATAATCTTCAAAACGTGGCAGGTTTTATT
Organism: Electrophaes corylata; assembly: GCA_947095575.1. Classification (NCBI taxonomy): domain Eukaryota; kingdom Metazoa; phylum Arthropoda; class Insecta; order Lepidoptera; family Geometridae; genus Electrophaes; species Electrophaes corylata. The sequence goes on along the minus strand of OX352715.1, from coordinate 8,080,974 downwards.
CGTGTAAAATCAGCTATTTTCTCACATTTTGCAACCCGTGGCGGTCGTAACTGAAAAGTCCTTCCTAAAAAAAAGCCCTAATATTATTTGTTTAGGGATACAACAAAAATCGTATATTTCTAAACGCGTTCGTGATAAACAATATTTATGTAGTAGCTTAAGACAAAGCTTTTATTTAAACAAAATGCAAAAATCATGTTTTGTTGCAGGAATTCACATGGTTTCAATGGCGACATGAAGAGCAGGCATATAAACTCTGGTGACGAAGACGATTTAGATCTAAGCAGTAAGTCATTGATCTAATACACTGATTTCTATTACTTCTCTCACTCAAGGGATTAATTAATCATGCAGGAGCAGCGTAATTGTGCCTTGCATAGGCATTCTCTTCCACGCACTCTTTGATTGAAACTCATTTTGATTCCTTTGTATAACAATAGATAAACTTGTTTCCTTACGTGAGGTAGTCCTGTCAATTTTGACATTGTAACTACGTATTGTATTTTGACGTTGTTTACTATTTTTTATTGGTATTTTTTCAGAAAAAAATTGGGAATGAATAGTGAAAATAACAATTCGGGTATGTCTGCCTAAATAATCTCAACTATAAATGGGTCAAAGAATAAGTTCACATAATTCGCGTACGAGTGGTATGTTTTCTTTTTATCGAAAGATAAGAATCGCGAGTGTGTTGTTTTTTGTTTTAAGAGTATTTCGTTCAGTATTGTTGCAAATATCTTGAAGGAAATACACATAAAATGTATTACGCACTAGCATTACTATTACTATGTGAGTTCTCTTTGTTTTTTCATATTCAGCCTACTAGTTTAAACTAAATCATTTATAAGGTTCCTCCTAAAGCATAGCTGTGGGAACCAGATTACTGATAGGATACTTTATACTTTCTTTATACATAGGTTTGTTTTGTTAATACAATTTGCTGATGGAACAAGCATATGGCCCACCTGATGTTAAGTGGTTACCATAGCCTATAACAAAGCATTGCTTTGTTGGTCACGTTAGTTAAGAACGTGCCCTACAATACACTGCTCTGCGTCCATCAACCTGAGGCATACAGGTGTTAACCCTCATGTGCCTGTAATTTCACCGGCACCCACGCTCTTTAAACTGGAACACAGCAACGCTGTTTGGCAGTTGAAAAAAGCATGGTAGTAGTACATCCCTGGTAGAGTCCTTAACAAAGAGCCATGCTACTACTAATTCAAATATAGTAGCCATAAAAAGTCCATTGACTTATTTATTCGGTTTGAACGAATGTACTATAGTGACCTAAAATAGTTGTAAAGGCTACTCTTTGCCTGTATGCCAGCGACAAGCGGACAAAAACGAGATATATTTGAATAACGCATCATATCGTATGTTATGATCGTAAAGGAGGGAATCTAAATTGAGTACTTTTTCAATTTGCAAATAAATATTTATTGCTTATTCCTTTTCACGGTACTTGAGTTTGTTCCGTCCGCAGATGTAAGAAGGGGTTGTTTAAGATCTGGAAAGTTTCAAAATATATTTTATATGACTATGAAGTTCATGCAAGTACAAGTTCATCAAAATTGATTATGCAACTAATACAAGTATAGATTAAAGGAAAAATAAATAACTCATTCTTATATCTTGGTTGTCGAATACGACAATAACATTTTATTCAACAATATTAACTGATCGAAAACCATGGTCTGAACGGACCTATTTTACACCCTGTATAATATAAGTAGGGTTGTTTGGGTCTGAGTTGAGCCGTATTTACTGCGGTACGGCTTAAAGGTTGGCCTAACAAAAACACACAATACATAATGACTGGATCCTCGTCTTTGCGGGGGTGGGGATAACATCAAGTACCTACATCATATGGGATTCATTGGATGACGAAATTTGGGCAGCCAGACCCTGAAATCTATTCTGTGTAATCACTGATTTCTTTTGTATTTGCAATGCATGATTGAATTCGCTAAATTTTTCATAAATATGTAGTTCCAAAATCACGCCCGTCCCGAATTAATTTTTTCAGCCCAAATATGTAATAGAGCGTGTGTATATGTGTTATAGCGCGCGGTACGTGGTCGTCAGGCGAGGTGTCCCCCGGGCTGTCGGACGAGGAGTGCGGCGGCGGCGGCGCGGGGGGCGCGAGTCCCGCGGCGCTGCTGGCGCGCGTGCGCTCGCTCGGCCGGCGCGGTCTGCTCGCCGAGTACGAGGAGATCCGAGCGCGCCCGCCCAATGGAACCTTCCATAACGCAGAGTGAGTGCACATACAAACACACCCTCACATACAAACACACCCCACATATAAACACACCCTCTCGCACACCCCCTTGCACCCCGATCCTGCAGGAACATAAAACATGAACTCTACGTTGCTTGTGACTATACCATAAAAGTCTTACCCTGATTGTAATAAACTTAGCGTTAATTTGAAGTAGTTACATCATGTTTTGTCACTTTCGATGCAAGATACAAAACACGGTACTTATAACTATTTTAAAGTTATGCCGAGTTTATTGAGGCTAGTGAATTCACGCGCGACTCCGCTCGCATGAAGTTATTTTCATATAAACTTCGTTCCCTACTGCACCCTTTTAGGGGTTCACCATCACCTACAAACCGACCAGCCCACTGCAGGACATATGTATCCCCCATAAATTTTTAGTGAGTTATTTATTCTCCATTGATGTTGATACCATAGACATTATTATACATTCCCGGACAGGAGCTTTAAAACACCCTGTAGTGCAGAGGTGAACAGTTTCAGAGAAATTTCTCATCTCTCTGACTCAAATCTTTTAGTAGCTGGAGTGCAAGAATTCCCCTTAGTGATTGAGGAAGTTCAGGAATTCCTCACTTAGTACACCAAGTATGCAACAAGATATAATATTCCTGAAATTTCAAGTTTTTGCGACAAGCTGTTACGCTGTGCATTGTTAAATTAAATAAATTTCCCTTTACCACGAAGATTTACAATTACAGTTCAGTTTATTAATTTCATTTATTATCAGTTTAAAGAACGTGAGAATAAGTATCTGCCAGCAAACTAAAAAGCAGTGTTTTTTAGTTTGCTCTGTTAACGTAAAATAATCGTTGGTAGAAAACGAAGCTAAAATACCGTATCGGGTGTACCTTTTAAATCTCAAGGTTAACCCATAATTTGATTAGGCTTGGCCCGTTTAACACCCAAAATGTCTCTTTTCTAGATTACCAGCCAACATAGCCAAAAACCGTTACAAGGATGTGTTATGCTACGATCACTCGCGCGTACGTCTCTCGCAGACTGACCCCGAGGACCCCACAACTGACTACATAAATGCCAACTATGTCGACGGGTACAAACAGAAGAATGCTTATATTTGCACGCAGGGTGAGTTTTTTTTCATTTCTTTTTTTAGAAAAATGTACTTATGCCCCTGATGTTATGAGTTCCCTCTGCCTATAATAATCACAGAGTACATCCACTGAGGATTTGTGCATTTGTTCATTTATGTTTTAAAGTCTCATGTACGTTTAATTGCACCTAAGAAAAAAGTAATAACCTTATAAAACTGTCAAAAGTATGATGCTAGTACTTCTCCAAACTCCTTCAAAAACCTACTATTATTACATAATTGTATCATGCTAAAATGTCAAATACCAAAATAGTTGAAAGAACTTCGAGCATTGTTTTTTACCTATAAGCCTCGTGCCAAAGCGGGTCTAAAACACATATTTAAATTCGAGATCAAAGTTTTGATAAAAGATCTGTTTGGTAAATATGAAGCTTTGAAGTGGTAATTTTTTATGAGTGACATATCACCTTCTTCCGTCTTTCTTACTGGCTGAATCGCTAATTAGGAGTACCTAAAAGTTATTCTGTATAAAAACTTTCGTGAGAATGTGGCCGAGCGATGTATATTTTCTTAGAGAAACACTGAGTCTACTCCACGTATTTTCTTTCAAAATTGACATGACATCTTCATCGCAAAATAATAATAAAATTAGTTTATTGACATAAAGTTTTTTGTAACAGATTCCTATGAAGTCCCTGACTACTGAGCTAGGTACAATGACCAGTGTTACAGAAGTCAGTGTCTTCTTCCATTATTGGTCCTACCTACAAAATGTATAGTATAGTCATGCAAAATGTCTTGGTCTTGAAATAGGAATACTACGGATGGTATGCGGGCGGGGGCATCAAGTTAATACGTCGTTGCCTCGACTTGTATTTTTTGCACGAAAATATTTCCCGCTGGTATTTTACTTGTTTTGCTGGCTCAGCTAAAATTTGTTTTATAACAAGTTTTTTCCTTGAATTGTATGTTGTTTGTAAAAACGGTAATTCTTTGGAAATGATAATCATATATTTAACTGTGAATTCTTGGTAAGGGATAATTATTGCAAGCATTTTCCAGAATCAATAAAAACCAGCGTCATCATCATCAATAGCAACAGTACAGAGAAATGCATCGTAGGGCACGTTCCTAACGAGCGTGACCTGCGAGACAATTTACCCGATCATTATTTACAATAGCGCACTTCATTGTATATTCAATCTATGGAAACACCCTACTTGCCGTTAACCATTCTCTGTTCCTACGTCTGTGTAATTCAGCTGTATTTCTGCTTTACCGCGAATCGACTGACGTAGAACATGTTCCACGAATTCTTTACATGTACCCACTTACTTAATGTAGGCCATATCATGGAAAATGCGCAGTTCTTGGAACATTACTTAGTTTCAAATGTGTTCAGTTCAAAATCAATATTAGATATCAATACAAAAGTTTTTTTTCGTTATTATATTATGATATATCTTTGCATCTATTCTTATTTATTCTTTGTATCTATGGATACAAAGTGATTTAGATGCGGCCATATGATTCCAGACGTTGACGCTGGTTGGCGCTTAATGTTTAGGTGATGGTGGTTAAATATATAGTTCTACTACTACTACTACTAGATATGTTTAAAGTATAGTTGACTTTAAATGTGTGTTTTGTTCAGGTCCACTGCCGAAGACGTTCGGTGACTTCTGGCGCATGGTGTGGGAGCAAGGCTCGCTGGCGATAGTGATGACGACGCGTGTTGTCGAGCGCGGACATATAAAGTGCGGTCAGTACTGGCCTGCGTCGCCGGGAGCGCGCGACGTGCACGCTGGTTACGCGGTCGCATGCGAGGCCGTCGAGAACGACGAGGACTACACCATCACGCATCTGCTGCTCACTGACTTGCGGGTGAGTGCGTGTATTTTTTATACAATTTGCTGATGGAACAAGCATATGAACCACCTGATGTTAAGTGGTTTCCATAGCCTATAACAAAGCATTGCTTTGTAGGTGACATGAGTTAGGAACGTGCCCTACAATACACTGCTCTGCGTCTATCAACCTGAGGCATACAGGTGTTAATTTCACCGGCACCCACACCCTTCAAACCGGAACACAGCAAGCTGCTTGGCGGCAGAAATAGGCATGCTGGTAGTACTTCCCCGGACGAGCCCTTCACTAAGAGCCCTTTACTAAATAATATAATTGAATAGTAAGCATTATAATAAGGTATAATAGTATTATTCGATAGTAGGTCAAGTTATTTTTATAAACATCAACTGTATCCGTTCAATATGCTATACCCTGTAGGCAGATTCAGCTTTTTTTTATGCTACTGCTGGTGGAACAAGCATATGGTCCACCTGATGTTAAGTGGTAACCATCACCATAAAGCATTGCCTTGTAGGTCACGCACATTAGTTACGTGCCCACAATGCACTACCCTGCGTCTATCAACCTGAGGCATACTGGTGCTAAGTCTCATGTGCCTGTAGTTTTTTTTCCGACTAAGCGCCCCTAGTGGCCTAGGGGGGCACTAGCGTATCTCCATACAAAAAATTCTATAAATTTCAAGTCCCTACGACCAGTGGTTTAGGCTGTGTTGATTATATGTCAGTCAGTCAGTGAATCAGGACAAAGATTCTTAGTGCAGAATGAGTTATATGTAATTCATTTTCTAAGGAAATTTTCAGAGTATATTCGTCTTGATGCGTAGAGGTGTACTCCCGAAATTCCCGAAATTCAACCCTTATACAGGTACAGCGGGGGTTAAAGTTTGTATAAAAATCACTTCAGGAAGACGAGGTCTCGACGAGACCGTCTCGTGCATGTCTTAAATAAGTGTCTGATGTAATTCAATATGCCTAGTTAATGTATGTGTGGTTACGGTTGTGTTCTCAGACGGAGCAGACTCGCAGCGTGTGGCACGGGCAGTACAAGCGATGGCCGGACTACGGCGTGCCGGGCGGAGGCCGCGCGGCGCCGCTGCTGCGCTTCCTGCATCTCGTGAGACGCGCACAACAACGGGCCTTGGCAGAGTCAGTACTTACTACTTATTTAAAACTTACATAAGTCTTAGGTCCGGCGCCCATCGGCGGTACGGCATTGCAAGGTATTTTTTAAGCGATGAATAAAAATATATCCTAATAGTATAAAATAGCTGAAAGCTGCCGACACGGCATGCCTAAGCATACCGCGGTATTGATTTTGTACCGCCCGCATAGCAAGTTTTTCCCGTTCCCGTTATTTTTTCGGGATAAAAAGTATAGCCTATATATTAATCCAGGTTACAATCTATATTTATTCCAAATTTTATCCAAATCGGTACACTGGTCAGAGCGTGAAAGAGTAACAAACATCCATCCATTTTTGCAAACTTTCGCGTTTATAATATTATTAGGATAGGATTATTAGATTATATTTTATTCGTCGCCTAAAAATACCTTGCCATGCCTTACGCGAGATTTAAGATGTATCATATTATTAAAGTGACATTGAGTTTCATACGCTATAACGAATGTATCTGTTAATTCCAGCCTTGGCGATGCTTGGGCGGGTCACAGTAGAGGACCGCCGATCGTCGTCCACTGCTCCGCTGGCATCGGCCGAACAGGTAAGGTTTGCACTCATGAACAAACAGTGCTACGCCTAAAAGAAGACCTTTGCCCAGTCTACCCTGTAATGGTATTCACCCAGTAGGCTAACAGGGGTAGTGCAGTATTTTAAGGTTAAACAAGTCGGTACGTTGTCCATACAAACGCTGTAAGTGTTTAATGTCTACTATTTATTATCGTGCGTCCGAAGTTAAGTTTGATACTGAATTATCTTGCCATTATCTAGGTACGTTACCCTATAAGCTACAGTAAAATCAGATTACCTTGAAAGTTACAAGCGTCGAAAGATTTAGTACTAAATTTTGTAACGCTTGTAACTTTCAAGGTAATCTGATTTTACTGTAGCATATAGGGTAACGTACCTAAAAAAAAAATAAGAAGTTATAAAGTGAACATGTACTAATAATTCTAATTGAAATAAACATATCTAAAGAGTTTTATGTCGTGTTGTTACAGGAACGTTCCTAACGCTGGATATATGCGCGTCCCGGTTGGCCGCAGAACGTTTGTCGGACGTACGCGGCACGGTAGAGCGCATCCGCGCACAACGCGCCTTCTCCATACAGATGCCGGACCAGTACGTGTTCTGTCATCATGCCGTCATTGAGTACGCGGTCAGTATCATATTTACCTCTATCCTATCCTGTGCCCCGAAACTGAAGCTCATTGTTGTATATGTTAGGTAAACCTGTTTTCCGAGTAGGTTTTGTATAGAGTCGTGAAGCGCCTCTATCGGGTGTGTTGAGAACTTTTTCATAAAGTTTTCCACACACAACAAACTTGGTTCGTATAATCGGCATATAGCAGCTCTACCTTAAAGAATACTTCAGTTTTTAATAGTTTCTGGTTTAGTGGCGCTCTGACTGGAGGTGACACTTACCGCCAGCTTACTGAATTAACCATATAATAGATTTTAAACATTTCATTGTAACTGATTGTTCTATTCCAGGCTATGCAGGGCTACCTAGATGCAGCAGAGCTTTCCGGCTTTGACGATGACAACGACGAGTCGGAATGAGAACCGTCGCGCCATTCCTGCGCCGTGCTGTGAGTCCACGACTGACGAGCATTATGTGACCTAGTGCACACTGACGAGTGCCATGTGACACAGTGCACATTGTCGTATTGTGTGACCCAGTTGCTCACTGACGAGTGCCGTATGACCCAGTGCACATTGCCGTATTGTGTGATCCAGTGCAGACTGACTAGTATAGCGCTAGAGCCTAGTGCTGACAGACTCCAGCATGGCGCGCAACGCCCACCAGAGAATTGCAGAGAGCCGTCGTTATGACATAACACTTGACACCAGGATGGAAAACAAAAGATGCATTTTCATGATGATTGCTCAAGAGCTAATAGGACACTGAGGTACTGTTTCAACATACCTCTCAAAGGCTCTTTTGTAGTGATGGTTAGAGTGCGAAAGCGATTATAAGTACGTGATGTGCAAGTGAATCAGGAACGATTTAAGTTAGCTAAAATATTGTCCCAACAAGTGATGTGTTCATAACGCGAGGAGAGTGCTCTCTTCATTCGTGTCTGACTGCTTCATAAGATGTAATTCAATTGTGCCGTGTAAACTAATTATACAAAAATTTGCCCGTAGCGCCTCTGGCCGAATCAAAATACAATCAGCTCGTTCGTAGTATAAGTGATTATAATAGTATAAATACGTTCCTAAAGCGAGAGTAAGAACTCGGAACAGATATTTGGAAGGGAACCTTGTGACTTGAGTATTTATTTGCATATGAAATCTTTGTAACCAAAAAATATTTTCATAATTATTTCGTTTATTATTTATTTATACATTATAAGAAGTATGGCTGTGTGAAGTTTTTGTCTGTGTAATTAATGTAGTCATATTTTATTTCAAACTTATTAAATTTTTATGCAAACTCGGCATCGGTCAGCAGTACTGATTTATGAATTAATCTAAGTTGGTGAAAAGTTAAATGATTAATAATTTCGATGTATTCGTTGATGAGGTGCTGGTAGGCTTAAATTATTCGCAACACTCGAAGGATTGTTTCCATTAAAACAAACACGTCGATAAAACGATGTAAAAACATTTATATTTAATCTAACGCCCATTTCAAGCCATTATTATAATGATCTAGACAAGTCGTTACGAATTATTATATATTAAATTTTTACGTAAATAGACTGAATAATGTTATATGCTCCAAATTGTAGAATTCCTCCAAGCAGGAGTAATTTTGTTTTATTGATTCGATATTAGCCTCCTATGATTATGAACGTTAAGAGGTTCACCACATTATATTAAATATTCGATGACAATAGAGTGTATGTTAATTTCAAAAGAGTTATAGCAAAGCGATATATCTAACAGAGGAATATTGTATTTTGAATCGCCGTCCTTTCTGCAACTGACATATCGCTGTAGAGATCTTCATATACTATCAATTTATGTTAAATTTTCTGCACAAAAACGTATTTTATACAGAATTTCTTAAACTCGCTTAAGTAAAGCTCTCATCTTGACCACTTTAGAAGCATGCGAACCTCCTTTCAAATGTTTTCGGAACTTTAAAAGATTTCAACATGAAATGTGTATGCATGACATGCTTTTTATGTTTCGAGAGTATAAAGCATTCCATCATCGACAGGTAAAGTTCAAAGAATAGCCTATGTGAGGTGTTTTCATAAATGCTTTCATATGTTGTCATTCTAAAGGTAGCCTAAGGAGGTTATCCATTGTCTCTATTTTTCTGCCGATGGAGGAAGACTAACCGATAAATGTATCAAATAGTGCAAGTTAACTAGATTCTCTTCTCTATGTTAATTTAAGTATAATTAATCCGGAGCATCTGTTGGTTCTTATATCTGTAAATATCTTAATATTTTGTTATAATCTAAATTAAAAACTCTGTGACATATTACGTGTGAAATAAAATAAATTGTAATATATTTGTATGATTTTTTAATTTATGGATATGATCACTTAATTAAAACATAAAATCAATTAAATGCTTTATTTACTTAACATTATACAAATTGAGGTGAGTTCGGTTACGCATACATACCCTATAATAAAGTCATAGAATATATTTTCTCGAGTTATATAAACGTATTACACGTTGTAGTAATTGACCGAGCGAGCGAAGCGAGCGAAGTGTCCAGTTTCCAGATAGGGCAAAAATGCTTTTGTACGGTTGTCTGTTCTCGCCTACAGGTCGCAGTTTTCCACCGATTTTGACATAAATTGGCACACATGTTCCTTGAGCTGAAGGAATTTTTTTGTCGATCGCGATTTTTGATTGGAGCTAAAAAAAGGGGGGAAGTTTGCTGTAGCGTTATTTATCGACAGATTTTAATCAAATTTGAGAGTTACAATAAGGGCTTTATTTTTCATAAGATGTTACAAAAAAATTCCAGAAAACGGGAGTGGAGGGGGGAAAACAGGACAAAGTTTGCTGAATTTTGGTTTTTTTTTTTCGAAAATGTGTACCTACCTACACCAATTAAACAACGCAATCCTCTCCGCCTTTACGAGACAAACCTATAGACATCAGATTTGACCTCCTAAAACCAAGGAAACGCGAGTCATCGCTAAAACTAATACCCCTATTTTGCTCAATGAAATAGTTTTGTTAAGCCACGGGAAAGTATCGATTATTGCATGGTTATTGACCGAGCAAGCAAAGCGAGCGAAGCATCGCAGTTTTGATATTGACCAAAAATTCTTTTGTCCGTCTGTCTGTCTGTTCTCGCCGACAGGTCGCACATTTTTCAATCGATTTGGACGAAACACAAGTTTAATGATTTATTTCATTTTTTTCAGTCGATCGCGATGTTTGTTTAATTCCCGCCTTGGGATAAATGTTTGTACGATCTGCAGATATTTATTCCGGGTGTTCTGGGTATTTTCTATGCATAATAAAAAAATATCTATGTACGTAATATTGTATTGTATTAAGTATATCAGTCATCTAGTACCCATAACACAAGCTCTGCTTAACTTGGGGCTAGATGATGCTGTGTGGATTGTCCAGCATTATTTATTTATTTATTATTATTTCGGCTCGCGAGGTCTACTGTTCTCACAGAACCGCTAGTATATATGTGTATATAGGTATATCTATGAATCGTCTAGGTATCTAGTACGCAAACATCGTTGCCTCGCACAAACAGCATTGGAGGGAGATCCTTACTAAGAACCTCCAGCCACGTCATATACAAAGCGGCTGACACCAAACCCTGAAAAGAGTATAGAGGGGCATTATATATAAAGAACATTTATTTTACACTACTTTAAGATATTGATGGGCTAATCGTTTAATGTGGAAACCTGCTATTCCACAGAAGTTCTGAGGTTGCAATTCTGGGGACTAGGCACAAATAGATTTAGTGATACTGCGAAGTAGCAATGCCTGGTTGCTGCGCAGTGTAACTGATGTTGGTACCTACGATACATTTACGTTACGAATGTCAAACTTGTTTGGGCTTTGGCCCCTTTGCACGCTTAGTGAACCAAACACGGGCTAAGTTTTTCTTATGATAAACTAGTCGGTACATTGTCCATACAAACGCTGTAAGTGTTTAATGTCTACTATTTATTAACGTACGTCCGAAGTTAAGTTTGATACTGAATTATCTTGCCGTTATCTAGGTACGTTACCCTATATGCTACAATAAAATCAGATTACCTTGAAAGTTACAAGCGTCGAAAGATTTAGTACTAAATCCTGTAACGCTTGTAACTTTCAAGGTAATCCGATTTTACTGTAGCATATAGGGTAACGTACCTATCTAGGTACCGTTATCTAACGGCAAGATAATTCAGTATCAAACTTAACTTCGGACGCACGTTAATAAATAGTAGACATTAAACACTTACAGCGTTTGTATGGACAACGTACCGACTAGTGTAGCCTTAAATGAAAAATTACGCACAATAAAAACGAATAAATCATGCATGTCAACGCTTCAAACTGCTCAATCATTTACAGTGATTAATTTCATTGAACAGGGAAGATAGAAAAGCTAATTTTCGTAGTAAAACAGCATACATGCCTTCCTAGGAAGTGGTAAGCTCATGACTATGAGAGACGCTTTAGACGAATGTTCCATTAGGAGTTCTCGTAACCGTAAATGTCTGCACGTCTTCGTAAACTGTCTTTTAAATTCCGTTTCGGTTACCAAAATGTCTGAAACAGAATAAGTTTATCTATTGTTGATACTCTCAAACTTAGTTCAACGAACATGAGATGCTGGGATTATGACATCTTTTATCGTTATACATCTTTCGAGGCATGACTGTGAACGTGTGTTTGTAGATATAACCGATTGGCTGAATCTATGCAAGTTTCGTAAACGTCACACGCTCATAGCGCGTTGTTGTTACCGTTATAGTGCTCGTCCGTTTTGAAGCTCTCACAAAGGCTGTCAAAGAGCTGCCAGCTAGCAGCTGTTGGAGCGTTCGAGATGCCATGAACCATAAACAACTTTGTGTAGTCTATCCGATACTTCGCAAGCAGATCTTCCATACTGTAAAACCAATATTATATCTTAGGTTAGTGTATATGTGATAAAAATATGTATCTGCGCTGGTCATCCTAGTTGAGGCTTACATGTGCTTTATGTGCCTATAATTTCCCTGGGATTCTCACCCTTCTATGCCTTTTAAACACGAAATCACAGAATAAATAATGAAGTTTTCGTACTAACTGTTTTCGGGCGTTCTCTTCCTTATGCCCACTTCTGGGAAGCGCAAATATTCTCAACGGCTGCGTCTCTTTCAAACCCCGTCTTGCTATAATGTATGGCAGGAGTATATTGAGGCCGCCGTCATCATAGAGCCACCATGTGTCTACGGGATTTTCCTGCAAGAAGGTTCAAAATCTTGATTTGACGAAATTCCTTTTAAATTTTTTTTAGGTGCTGCTGATGGAACAAGCTGCTGGCCCACCTAATGTTGCATGGTTACTATCACCTATAACAAAGCATTACCTTGTTGGTCACGAGCGATAAAAACGTGCCTGCGTCCATCAACCTGAGGCATGCAGGTGTTAAGCCTCATGTGCCTGTAATTTCACCGGCACCCACACCCTTGAAATCGGAACAGCAAGCTGCTTGGCGGTAGAAATATGGTAGAAGTTTATTAATTTATGTACTTATGCATTTTCAATCTAAAACTTGCTGAAGTTGCGAATTACTTTATGGAAATAATAAAATTTGGGTGAGGCCTATGTCAAAGTCCAGCAGTGGGCTTAGTTAATGACGTGACTTTACTTACTGATTTAAATGACAGCGGCTCATACACTGACATATCATGCTTTATTTCTGAGAAGTTTATTTGACTTTTTGAACTATTTGTGCTTGCACTAATGTTTGATGGTTTGCTCTCACTGACAATATGCAAACCGCCTGTAATAAAAAAATTATAAAATTTGGCTTAATAATTGTTACATCAAATAAGTAAATGGTGCGATTTTACAACTATTGACATCTGTAACCTATTAGGCTTCATGTGCAATGTGTGCTAAGGAAAGTTTAAAAACATATTATTAAAATAAATGCTGACTTTTTTGGACATTGCCATCATGGTTCAGCAATGAGTCATCAATGTCTGAATTGGAGTGCATAAGTGCCATCAGTTGCGACTGAATTATTTTACTCTGGCCGCGATACATGGACGGAGAAGGTGCAATTACACTATTGCCAATTCTGCCCAAGGGTCGAGCGCTCTTTGGAGCACGGAATATCGCTACTGCCAACTGCTCATCCACCGCTTGCCTGAAAATAAAAGAGTTATTAGGTACCTAGATACCAATGATTATCAATTTTAAAAAAAGATCTGCATGACGGTACATGTTTCATTAGAAGTAATTATTAAATTAACCTAGAATTTCATTGTTTATCCTGACAAATTACTTTGTTATCATATTTATAACAATCGCAGTTGCATTAAGACTTTACGCATGGCCAACTAAATTTATCTACTCTTGTAGAATATTTGGCGTTTCTTTACGAAATCGAAACGTTTTTAGTAGGTAGTCGGCAAGGCAAGGCATTACATCGGCGGATCGACAACCGCCAGACGGCAAGGTTCTTTCGTAAATGATCTTCGATTGCTCTTAACCTATGGAGAATACTAGGTACTCTCCATAGGTTCTATAGGTATGGAAGGTTTACGGCAGAAATTATAGTAAGTATTCTATCTATAAATACTTACTGAAGGACTCTTATATAGGACCCAAGCGCAGCATGACTGCTCGAAAGCCACTTCTCTTTAAACCCTATGAGCATGACGTTGGGCTGCAGGCGGCCTAGCCCCACGGACTGCGCAAGAGCCCTAACTCCGCTCTCTAGAGTTAACCCACTGAGAAGGACGAAGAAGGCACGGTGCTTGCGAGACAGCAGCCAGTCCTCTCCCAGACGAATAAGATTGTTCCTTTCAGAGTATGAAAGTTTCGCCTGCAAATAAGTGTACAAGCCTGTTGCGTTTTTATAAGCAAGGGAATAGTTTGATGAATACGATAAGAAGCTGACCACGAGATTGTCTACTGCTGTCGTTTAAACTACAAATAAAACAATGCATAGCAGATTAGAGTATAGTTAAGTTACAGAACTACCCACCTCTTCTATATTGGCAACAATCATGAAAGACCCCGTTCTAGTGATTAAGTGGCCGACGTCCAGTAGTGCCGGCCTAGAGTATGGTTTGCCTGCCATCACCAGTAGCTGAGGGTTATATGACTTTATGTGCTCAACCTTTCGGGATATTTGCAGGATCGTGGCGATGATTTCCTGGTAACGATGTACTTCAGTGCTGCTGCCCCAGCTAGTATCTGAAGTTAGCATTGTAAAATTAGTTATGTTTTGTAGAGTAGGCTGATGAATAAAAAGATCTTTTACATTATTATAATGCTTAGACTTGCTACCTACTTTTTTCACTTTAACAATTTAGGATTATTGCCAAAAAGACACAAAACCACAATAATTTACATTCAATAGTAGCTTGAATCTTGTGGTATTTCAATTATAAGCAAGTATCCATGCATGCAGTACACTAGACCACGCATACGATTCGTTTTCATAACGAGAATTCTATGGTATTCTAGTTTATGTAAAGTAATTAGGTAGGTGTTATACTTGCCTGGCTTAGTGTAAAGTACCAGAAGGTACAGCGTCATAAAAATGAAGGTTGTTATCAGCGCCATCACCCAACTGATGACCATCATCATCGACACGCACAGTAAGAACCCCACCAGCGACAGCCACAAGTTGTAACTCTTTAAGTAAGATGTTTGTAAAAATTATACAAGTTTACAAATGTATCCTCTAGGCATGGTAAACGTTATTTTTGATCTCTTGGTATCATACAACAAACATACTCAAGACCTTTTGAGAATGTTTGAATCAGAGATTGTTTAATACTCAATCATATCTACCAAAATTAGCACTAAACGATCTTTAATTTAGCTCCTAAGTAAAACAAGATATTCGAGCTTACCCGAAATGTTGGTCTCCAACTGATTGGATGAACGGCGCCGGCATGAAAGGTGCAGAAATTGATCAGAGCATATGAAGCCAGGTAGAAATTGGTGATTAACGGCGCTATCAAATTTAAATTCGCTGAAAAATTATTACTAAAATAATCTCAAATGAGTGTGTACTCAGTTACGAATGCTCGTAGCACTGAATACAATCTCTTTGTTCATTTTTCTCGGCATTTGGCACATCACGCATGCAGTAAATAGTAAAATCATTACCGATAAGTAGGAACAGCAACGACACAAGGAACGTTAGTACGTAACCTCGATAAGGTTCCCCGTGCTTTCCATACGGCTTCGAGAAGAAGATGAGTCCAGGGTAGATGCGGTCTACTCCTAGTGCTTGGATCAGACGCGGCACTGACAGGAGGTTGGTCAGCGCAGTGGAGAGCGTAGCTGCCCAACACCCGCCGTAGATCAGCGGACTCCAGAGAGCCATCAGTTGCATTATCTGTAAACCAAATAAGAATTAATACTAGTTTTATTTGAGGTTTCAGGAGAGCCTCTATAAAAGAAGATGCAATTAGGTAATGACTTCTGTTACTTATGTTTTGTTTCTATGCGGTATTTAAACGAATTTGTCATGTAAATTGCTGGATACCCCTCAGATACTTTAGTCAGTGTACCTACCTCACTCAAGATTTTTTGAAGATATCTAAGATGTCCCTTTTTATTGTACATCTAACCAAATATGACATTATTATTATTTTTTTTAATTTTTTCACGATGTTTTCCTACACCGTTGAAGAGCACTGGTTCAATTATCTAGTATTACGTAACTATCGCGGCAGAAGGCGGAGTCGCTCCTTTTAGTCCACCGGTGCTTTTACGCCCTAATTATGGTGTCTTTAAAACACAACAAAATTTATGTTACTACGATTCAGGTGGAATTACCTCGTAGTTATTATGCAGGCCGTAATTACAGTTTGGTTTGCAGGCCTCTAGAAGAGTAACGTTCAGGTTGGAGGTGTTTCCACTAGCGTCTCGCAGAGCACCAACACCGGCTAGCAGCGCTAGCGCTAGATAGCTGGTCAAAGATATGCCGAGCGCTAGTAATGTACCTTTAGGGATTGCCGATGCTGGATCCTGGGTATAATCAAGGTTACAAAGTCAGATCTAGAAGAAAAAGCAACCATATATATAATTAAAGCGAACTATTATTTTATAAGACCTTGTTAGATAATATTCGTTTGTAATTATTAATTACCATAGATATTCATACGCCTGTAAAGGCAGGTTTTAGCCGAAGCAAATTAGTTTTCAAGATCCTTATGTACCTGCAATCTTATGAATAAATGACTATGCTGTGCGTGCGCCAATACGTTTTGTTTGTTCCCTCATTATAATCTATGATAGTGAATTGCCTACATAGAGTATGCACGGAATAACGTGCATGCATAAAAAAAAGCGCATCACAGCTTGGCTTAATTATGATTAATCAGCCTCTTAGTTCAAGAACGATTTCATCTTGTCTTAGTTCGTATTAGAAATTATTACCACGAAGTTTAAAACTCCGACTTTTACAACTTAAGTTTAAGTCATATGTGTACAGTGTATTTACAAGTCTTCGATATATTGTGGATTCTTCTTAGGTATAATGTTTTATCTAAAAGTTAGTTTTGTATTGTAAGAGTGAGACTTACTCTAAGATCTCCACAAATATTAGCCCCAGCTTGTACTCCGGTGACGGCTGGAAAGTACATCGCAAACACACTTAAGAAATTGTGGTCCATGCCCTCGCTGAACCGGAAATCAGGAAGCCAATTCTTTCGTGCGTTTTCCACTAAAACATAATAAAAAAATAATAAAAGCGGATCCACACACTCGTGTAACACTATAGTAAAAACCCTTTAAAAACTTACAGTTGAGACCGACAAAGCCTTGGGCAATTTGTTTTTTCTTTGATGGTCCTAAACTGACTCCAATGATGAAGTTCAATATTGCTAATACGATTATGGTTATCAAAAAATTCTGAAACATAATACCGATTAGGAACATGCATGAATTAAATTGTTCTTACATAACTCACCTTAGGTACTCACCTGAGTTTTGGTCTCCCAATCCATTCCAAAAGCGCAAATTAAGCACATCACGAAAAGAGCTATAGCACCGATGATTCTGACATCATTGACGCTATTATCCACGATTTTAAGTCCGTGAGAGCGAAGCAGGTCGTTTAGGGAATCACAGAATCCTATTGTATTCATACTGGCTGCAACTGCGTTGGCGAACGCAAATATGATGCCGACGGAGGCTCCTAGTTCTGCCCCTAAAGATCTTGATACGAGATAATACACTCCGCCTGGAATAAGAAAATGTATGTCAACTCATTTAAGTACTATGGTAAAGCTTTCGTGAGCCCAAGTTTCACAAAATTTTCTATATATTTTAGCTAGACACTGTTTCGAGGTTACGATAAATAAAATCCTGTCATAGAACTCTAGTGATTCAGACATACCTCCTTGCAGCTCCCCGTTTGTGCAAATAGCACTCAGAGAGAGCGTGGTGATGACGCAAACAACTCCAGAGAGGAAGATGATGACGATCGTGAGACCGATGCCGGCCTGCGCCACGATCCAAGATATTCGAAGGAACAACATCACGCCCCAAATATTTAGTAGACACGGTATCAACACCCCCTAAAAAGTTAAGCTTGATTTATCAAAAAAATTATTCCCTATTCTTTCAGTTGTTATTGCCTTATTATACTACTAGCGAAACGCGCTCGACTTCGTGAGTGAGTCTATATTCATAAAAACTTCAACCCTTGCTGTGCCCGTTTAGGGGTTGAAATTCGGGAATCCCTTTTTTAGTACACCTCTATGCACAAAGACGAATAAAGGTACCCTAAAATTTCAAGTCTTTACGACCAGTGGCTGTGCAATCAGTCAGTCAGAACGATTCTTATAATTTGTATAGATAGATAGAAGACACTCTCTCATCAGATCTTAGAGCTAGGTAAAGGTTTTGGAGCCAATACATCCGCGTAAGAGTAATAATAATAATAATACAGACAATTACAACAGAGTAAAGCGGACAGATATATAGAGAAAAAAAAAGCGTCAATAAGTCCACGGGGCATTGACATTCACTATATTTTAGAGAGTTTGCCGTAGGGGGCCATTCATCTATTACGTTAGGATAATTTTGTCGATTTTGGGCCCCCTCTACCCTATGTAGAGACACGTAAGATTTCTCTTTTGCTCCACGGGTAAACCATGTAGGTATGCATTTTATAATGTTTTTAGTTTTAACAGATTTAAGGTGGAATACAGAAGTCAAAAATTTATATACTTAATAAAATAATCACCTGGTTTTGTTTATATTATCTACAATATGCAAAAGTCGTTTACATACGCAAAAGTAAAAACATATAAGTAGATATACCAGTGAATAGGCAAGGTACCTACCTGAATCCATCCTAATTTTATTCCACCGAATGTGGTCAATTCTGGGGTGGGATGATGGATTACACTTGGAATACTCAGGCATACCTGGCAAAATAAATAAAAAAAAATATTATTTAAAAATCATATTTTCATGTATTTAAAGTCATTTGTACTTACTCTGCTCTGTGTAGTATTCACGCTTCCGTTCTCAACAGACTTACTTCTTTTCAGAGAAGATTTTAAAACTAAAATAAAAAAAACACGAAACATTTTGGAAGTATAACCATAATTAATTATTATCATGATCATCTTGTTTACATAATTTCAGCTCTTTTCCATATATTCCCAGTATCTGTGATGGGGGTCAATTCATCATATGCTTGGTAGACGTATCGGTTGCTGGTATTTGGTGCTCAGTATCCTCTCACGATACGCAGCTACCCATCCTTTGGCACTGTTCCTATAATTCAACTAGAGGAACTACGGAACGACTAGGTAACTAACACCACCCACGAAGGAAGAGAGAAGATAAAACATAAGAAGTATTTTGACTAACATGAAAACCTAAGAATCTTACCCATATCATCACGGTCATTCAAAAGCTGGACATGCGCGTCCCCGTTGTCTTGAATCATCGTGCACACAATAAATTCTAATTATTATGTCTGCCCACAAATATTAAGCTTGTAAATATTAGCAGTTTCTGTTCACTCGTTTCATTAGCTCAGTAATTATTAGCAAGCGGTGCAGCAGCCGCTGTCCCGTCTCAACTGCTAACGACAGCCCGAGGACCGCATTGCACCGGTTCATCTTTACTGCTACACCAGTCAACCAAGACCCTCTCTTGTAATAACACCACTTATCAAACGAACTATAAATTACTGTTTTTGAGATCTTTGATGGATCTAACTAGCCTGGCTTTTGTAGTCGATCGATCATGTGGTCGCGCGCACACACAAGCGCGAAACATCTTTATTGTTCAAGTTACCGTCTCGTAAACGGTTGGTATCGGGTTGCTATTTTTATATTGTTTACATCATGTTATGCTAACCATCTGATAAGCTGATTGACTTTCATGGTCCCATGATGGGGAATATCATGTACAATCTAAATAACAGTACCTTATGTACCTACCTAAATTTAGTAACTTAATCCTAAGTAAGTACAGTCGGTTGCAGTAAGATGGCGATCAGTGAAAATAGGGCCGGCATGGCAGCATGTTGATGGTGATGCAGTTCGTTATGGTCTGGAATTTTTTCCATGTTCTCACGTCCGCATCAGACAGCGGACGTTGGCACGACAGTTTTCTTTGTCTGTAGGATCTATTAATTAATTAATTATCTGTAACCGTGGGAGAAAGCAAGTAATCAACTGTCCACATTGCCCATGAGGCGTTTTACTTCTCTCACGAAGCCTTTTGGGACCTCCTACGACCGGCGTAGCAGCGCGTAGACCGCGTAGCAAACATCAATGGTTTACTAATACGCGCTAATAAGTCTGTGTGAAGGTTCTTTGTACAAGTCTTCCTCCTTTCCTTTCCTTTTTTTTAAGGTTCTGTTTTTCGAGTGAGAACACCCGAATAGAAGAACCTTATTAAAACAACATAATATCTGTAGAATTAATGTAGAAAATGATTTTACCATTTGCATTATTGCGAATGCGGCCATTAGTTGGTGCTTCCTTAGAAGTTGAAGACATAATAGTCACACTAGTCCTACAGTTTCTTGCTTACAGTTGTGTACCTCGTCTATCTTAACATTTCTATAGATTTTATCAGTACACCCAACAATTACCAACAACAAAATAGCTTACAGCCTTGACACGGTGAAGTTCAAATAAAAAATTCTGAGCACAGAGACCACTTTCGGTATGACATTTATTTTATTGAAAAGTTATACGTCATAGACAGTAGGTACTCCGTGAAGTAGAAATACGTAGGAAACAAAAGTACTACCACCACAGAGTACTTTTTAATAAGTAGAATAATAATCTCTTTCATTTTTATTTTTTCATTTAAATTGTTTTTCTAGTGTTATTTTAAGTTGTGATGGGTAATTTTGGTGGTATTTTAACCATCATTACTTGAGGTCTTAGCACAATTGTGTCAATTGAAATGAAAGTGTGTTTATGAGGCATCCTGATTTGAACGAAAATGTTTCCCTTTGGTTTTGAAAAAAAACGCCATCTTTTTCTTCAAAACCGATGACGGCTGACTTTACTTTTTTTACCGACTCGACTTGACTAAAAAGAATGTATTTAACCCACTTGACATTGGCAAAATTGTCCGCAAGACGGACAGTTGCCACAAAAAAAAAAAATCTCTTTGTTTATTATTTCCTCGAGCCGTGGCTACGACTACAAAGTACTTTTTTATATACTGGCTACGACGAATCACAATCTTATAGGTAATATCAGAAACCATCCTAAAATAGATTTCGTAGAATCCTAGGTATTATATTTATAGAAAACGTTGATTCGTTCAGCTGATCAAAACAGTCGGACAGCGGTACCGTCATAAAGGGGCACCGCCAAAAAACGGCACTGTTAAAAAGTGGTACTGTCGGAAACCGGTGCCGTCAAACGGTGGTCATCAAAAAGCGGTAACGTCTGAAAGCGTTACCGTCAAAAACAGCACCGTCAAAGAGCGGTAAAATTGCAAAACTGCATAGTTGTATGTTTTTTCCCCCTCACAACCTTAGATCATTTACTCTCAACAAGTTTGCCTAACTTGGCCTATTATTTAGGTACGCGTTGCAGGAGTAGACTCTATCTAGAGAGTAAATGATCTAAGCTCACAACATTGATAAATGTTATTTATCCTTTACTTAGGTACTAACCTAAAAGTATGATCAATACAAGTTTTTTTATTCTTTCTTCATACTCTTTTCAAAGCGTGTGTTGCCATGTTGGTCACTACGACCAAAAATAATGTGTGAACAGATACTTACTACACTTGTTGGGATGTTTAAAACACAAACATATTTTATGTATTGTATGAAATTGTTTATTTAAAGTTGTAAGCACTTGTCTTTCATCTCTTTTAATATTTAACATTATATAATAATAATAATAAATAAATAATAATGCTGGACAGCCCACACAGCATCATCTAGCCCCAAGCTATGCATGCACAGCTTGTGTTATAGGTACTAGATGACTGATACTTAACACAATACATAACATTTATAGATATTTTTTTGTGTACATAGAAAATACCCAGAACAAATATAAAAATATTTAATATATTATAAATATTTGTCAAATTATATAAATACATAGTTTAACAATATAGTATTTTCGTGCTCTTACGACACGTGATAGGTGTTATATAAACATGATGGACATCGGGAAATCGGCAGACATTTTGAATCAAATTATGTCTTAATATAAACAAATATTAGTCAGCATAAATAAAGCTATCCATCACACAAACGATGCCATACTTGGTTGTACAAATTTGTGATTTTTGGTATTAAACTAACTTAGGTACCTTACTTATCTATCGTTGTAATAACTTACCTATAATGATATAAGTACATAATAGGTAAGTACCTACTTACCTATTCAATTAATTAACAATTCAAATTGTGCTTAACATTGCAACGTTAATTTGATCAAAATACTCGTAAATCTTTAAATGTACTTACCTACTTAGAAAACTAACTTAAAAAATACATCAATAATTTAAAATAATACTTAAGCACCTATATAAAATGTTGCACATTTCTTCTAAAGGTTTGATGTTTTCATCTTCTTAGAAGGACTTTATGTGTACTAAGCGCTTAATCTTTGGATTTTCATAATGTCGCGTGATTTTGGAGAAAATAAGTTATAGTGCACAGCAGTATATTAGTAGGTACATAAGCAGTGCGCAATGACAGAAAAGAGTGAAATATTGATTTCGATAAAATTGAGGTTCAATGCCTCCATCCATCGTAAGATCTCTATATCTCATACCTACTAAAATATCTAAATTTGTACAGTCCATTTTTATTTATATTTTGGCTAAGTTGAAAATTTTATTCATTAAATTTAATAAATTTAATAGATTCATGAAGAGTCTTCAGGCCTCTGTGTCTTGTTGATACTGCTGGAGTTCTTAAGAGTAGAATGTGAGCACGGAAGTGTGGTTTCCGCGGACAAACATCATGGGAGGCAACCCGTGGCTCATCATCTCGAGCCACGCCATGTACAGCGGCGCCGATACTGATCCCTGCAAGAGAAAGTTAACATTTTTGAGATGCATGTTTCATTATAGCATATACATAAAGTGCATGTGGTGTTCTCTGTATTATAAGCCCCGCTTTGTAAGGTCTTGCAGACTCAACTCTGCACCAAAGCATGGATGTATTGATAGATACATTTTGACGTAAGTTTATTATGGAACGTTTACGATGGAACTTAGCTAAACACAAGGTTAATAAATTCGAGAAGTTTTACAGAATTTATCTCTAAGAAAGTCTGTCTATAAGAAAATCACTCGATAAAATATGTCGAGGGTAGATAGTTCTGTACCGTGTAGATAAATTTCGATAGATGCGACTAGTTTGTCGACCGAAGTTCCAAGATCGTACCACTGGATTGGCCGTTGGTTTGACTTCTTCGCTTCGCTTCAATTTAGAAGTGAATGATACTTGGCTGGTTGGCTAGACGTTGCCCTGCATTATAACTGACCTTCCTCGGCATAGGGAGGGACATGACAACAAGACGCGCGTCGTGTGAGTTGGCGAGCAGTAGTTCACGCAGGCGCAGCTGCCGGTTCGTCTTCTCCGCCAGCGTCAGCAGCTCCGTCTCGTTGATGCAGCATTCTGGAATAAATACACAAAACATTTTTACCATCGCTATTAGTCGTGGGCAGTGATTTTCTGTTCTGGGTGTCTAACCTGAAAAATTATAAATAAAGTTTCATATTGCGCGGTTCTTGTATGTGTAACTCTGCCATTCACTGACAGATTTTGCCAAATTAGTCGTCGGTTCCTGCTGCATGCTTGCCGGATGTATGATTTGTGTGTGTTTTTCTGTCTAACGATTATCTTAAATTGCAACCACAAATCAAAAAACAAAGCGTAGCCGTGATAGCCCCAGCCCCCACCCGATGGACAGATCACATAGATGTTACCGTGAGAAATCGGTGGATGGACAAAGCTCAAAATTGTTCTTCCTGGAACTGCATGACGCCTATGTCCAGCAGCGGCCTTCTGCAGGCTGATGATGAATGTTATATAATTACCAGGATCAGCGGAGTTTTCGGTAAACTTCTTGATGAGCTCGTCGAACATCGCCTTGGTCTCCGGTTTTGGAGCCTCTGTGATGTCCTGCACCATGGTCAGCGAGGAGTAGTCTATCCGGAACTTGGAAAGGAGGTTGGCCATACTGAAATTAAATGGTTAAAAATTCAGTTGCATACTTCATAATTTTCAAAAAAGTATATTTTAGCAGATTAAAATACAAAATTAGGTAAAGTCATAGGTGGATTGTCTCAATATGTGAATGGTTTTTTTAACTCCGCTTATTCGCTTAATCGACCTCACCATTCTGGACCTTCCAGCGATCGTAAGCGCCACGGGCGGCGGCAGAGTGCATGTTGTATTTTACTTTATTCCGACGAAACGTGCATGTAAGTTGAGTAAACTCGTTAGTATTTATCACCTGTGTAAACTTACTTTCTCTCTTCAAGCTCCATCTCGTGGTGCCTGTTGGCGAGTGCGAATATCCTGAGTTTGCAGTTGGCCCACGCCGAACGCTGAGAGATGATGTACGGCAGCAGGATCGTGAGGCCTCCGTCGTCGTACAGCCACCACACGTCGAGAGTTCCAGAGCCCTGGTGATAAAGGTGCGGTGATAATGAGAACTACCTATGCGGCACATAGTAGACGCATATATTTAAAAAAATGTATATAAGCTTGTTCCCATAGTCATACAAGCTTTACAAGCGAATGATGTTACATAAAATGTCCACAAATATTTATTAATTTATTGTGTCATTTCATGACTCAAGCGGTTCGCCAATTTGTTTCTTTAATCAGAAAATATTTTCAATCAACAAAAGTCTAGTCCAAACAATAACCTTCAAGGAAATGGCTCAGATATTATTAATCTATAACAAGTATAAAAATATTTGTCCTGACTGACTGACTGAGATAATATAGACTACGCAGAGCTTAAGCCACTGGTCAAAAGACATGAAATTTTCAGGGTATACTCGTCTTGGGGCGTTGGTGTACTAAGAAAGGAATTGAAATTCAACTCCTGAACAGGTACAGTGGGGGTTGAAGTTTGTATGAAAATAACTTGAAGTCGAGCACGATTCGCAAGTTTATTTATTTATTACAGTTTACCATACAAATGCTCGACACCCAGAGAAAGATACATTTTGTCGTATTGACACCATCGGGTAAATAAAAGAATACCCATCAGTCCCATAATATACTAAGGTAAGTTAGTCGCACTTCGATCTGTTCGAAAGGTGACCAAACTTTGCGTCTTATTAGGTTATTTACCTATTACAGATAGTGCGTCATACTGTTCCTTGGTCACACACTACGTAGACTTACCTGACACCGCACTCGGTTTCCCTGTGACGTACTAGACTAGTACTGTGACGTAGATACTGGAACTACCTATGAGGTAATGTATAAGTAGTGTGCAATCTTAAAATCTTTTTTCTCTGGATTTAGCAAAGTCAACTGACACTTACAATGCGACTTATAAGGCTTATAAGGCGACCTCTATATTATAAAATTAAAAAAAAGTGTGCTGGTTAAAAAAATATTAAAACTATACGAAAAAAACAGGCCAAGTGGGAGACGGACTCGCGCGCGAAGGGTTCCGTACCATTATCAATATTAAAAACGGCAAAAAATCACGTTGTTATATCAGAACCCCTTTCAATATTTATTTTATTCTGTTTTTTAATATTTGTTGTTATAGCGGCAACAGAAATACATCATCTGTGAAAATTTCAACTCTCTAACTATCACGCTTGATGAGATACAGTCAGATGACAGATGAACAGACGGTCAGACAGACAGACTGCGGAGTTTTAGTAATAGGGTCCCGTTTTACCCTTTGGGTACGGAACCTTAAAAAGCAGGTATATTGATCGGAATTCACCTGATGTGTGGACGCGGTCGTAGTAGTTGCTAGGGAATCCCAGTACTTTGTTTTAATTTAAATTCATTCAATTTAACCTTTAGTTAGTTTTTGCGGTTTGCCACACATTTTATTGCCAAGTCTTAAACCAGTTATAATACTTACACATCTATGGGAAGTAATAATCTTGAATACCATTGTGCGCAAATAATTTTATGTTTTTTTAATTTGGTTACTAACCTGTTAGGTCTTTATGTTATTATGTACATTTTGTTATGGCTTCGCGTTATTATGCTTAAAAATGTGAAGGCTAAAATACTATTGCGAAAAGTGGTTAGGTTCCTTGAACGAAATATTTGAACAATAGGCTACATTTGAAATTTACCTTTATTAGGTACTAACAGAGTACAGAAACGGATTGCCCATGCCCCAACAAGCTTTTAATAAAACACGATGTACCTAATAAACATTGGGTGAGTACATCAGAATTGACCATTATAATGATCAATTCTGATGCTGGGGTTTTTATACCACCTCAAGGCCTTTCATGTAGCTTAATGTTTTTTCATATATTTTCATATTTCATGTTATTTTTGATAAATATTTGTTGGAATTTTAACTTTAATTGAAAGAAAGAAACTACTGAAATTCAATCTCTAAACGGGTATACCAGGAGTTGAAGTTTGTGTAAAAATAACTTCACTCGTACGAAGTCGCGCGCGTTTCGCTAACTGTAGCGATGACTAAATCGGTAAATTACTATTTTAACTATGGCTTATTATTATAATTGCTTTTACCATAGAATTACTTTTAGTCCATATTCTTTGGCTTTTACCATGGCTCTAATCTGTGGTGATCTCTATTGTTAATTCGATTAGTTACCTGTTTCCTCTGGAATATTGTCATTTGTGCCAGTTGTTCCTTTGACAGCTCGATTCCGCTGGAAGTGTTGTAAATAACCTGGCGATGCATGTCGGTTGGTTTTTTGTTCTTGCGTTTTTCCTTCATGTCCTTGCATTCGGAGATAGTAAAGGACCGTGATGTTGTGAGTGTAAGGATGTCTGTAAAAGGAAAGATTATGGTTTTAAAGCCAACTTTCACAAGATGCGAAGATATATAATATAATAATAATAATAATGCTGGACAATCATCTAGCCTCAAGCTAAGCAGAGCTTGTGTTATGGGTACTAAGATGACTGATATACTTATTACAATATATTACATGCATAGATATTTTTTATTATACATAGAAAATACCCAGAACACCTGGAATAAATATTTGCAGATCGTACAAACATTTATCCCAAGGCGGAAATCGAACCCGCAACCTCCTGCGTCGCAGGCGGACTTTCGCCCGCTGCGTCACATCGGTCGTCAAGATAAATTGAATACACCGATAAGTTTATAGACTTGATCTTACTGGTATCTAGGTAAAAACTTTGTTTTACTTATATGAGCATAATATGTATATTAAGAGCGTAATATTATGAGCGGAGAATTTTATAATTTTCTGAATTGTTACAGAAAAAAGCAGTACTATAAATTCGGTTTATTTCGGGAATTCCTTTTTTTGGTACACCTCTACGCACTAAGACGAATATACCCTGTAAATTTCAAGTCTTTAAGTCAGCCAGTTAGGACAGTATCTACTCGTAAGTAAACAGGCCATTGTGTTAGAAGAAACTTTTTCACTCACACCCCTATTTACGGAACGGCTGTAGTGCCTAGGACAAGATTTTTAGATAGATTAGGCTTGCCCAGATATTCCATCCTCACAGCTTAGTCGGCTGTGAGTCAGGGCAAAAATTCTTATAACTGTTATACATTTGCAAGATCTAACACTAAGCAAAGCTTGTACTGTAGGAGCAATAGTAAAGAGAGACTCACTAGAGAGATTGTGTCTGCTGGAAGGCTGCGACTCCGGCGCCTTGGTGATGTCGAGGTCGGAGTCTGCGTGCATGATGAGTGCGCCGCCGCGCACGCGCAGGTCACCGCTGCCGCTGGAGGTGGCGGTCAGTGAGCCGGCTCCGTTCCCGTTGTTGACCTCCTCGCACACGTCGCCGTAGTCCAGCCCACCGGGCACGCGCACTATCGCTACCGCAAGACGACTTTCGAATGCCGCACTATAAATGGAAAGGAGTTTTTCATTTCAGTTGGAGTGGAAACTTTCTGATAGATCAAGCAGATGGCACACCTGATGTTAAGTGGTTACCATAGCCTATAGCAAAGTATTGCCTCGTGGGTCACGCTCGTTAGGTACAAAGCCGTTCATCAATAATAAAAGAAAATGGTGATGAATCAACTCAGAGACCCAAATCAATATAAAATACTTATGCGTGTCACTAATAAACCAAGTGTAACTATTCACTCTAGCGTAAAGTCGATTCAAGAAAAACACCACCAATAAAGTGAGTGTTAGCGCCATCTATCCATGTTTATACAGATTATACACAACTATTACAATCAACAACTAGCGATAATTGAATGATTTAAAAAAAAGAAGTAAGATAGTTTGCCACACGTTGGGCGCCAATCTACAACTGCCGTGAATTGCGTCACGGCTTTACCTAATTGAAAGCATACATTCAATGGTGCAGAACGCTCGCATTGCGCAGCAAGAACCTTAGTACTGAGCCAAGGCTAAGGTTACTATAATGTAGGAACTAACTGCAGCTGATCTCGAGTACCTTTATATAGTAGGTAATTATTAAAATCCAGTATTTTAGAGTACTGGCCTTGAAAGCTAGGTATCCTGGGTAGGCATTCGTAGGCATTCGTAATCATAGGAAAGACAGCAAATAATTTAACTCCAAAAGAAACCTTGCTTTTTCTCCTGACGTAAAAAATAGGGGGTCTATTTACGTTCAATATTAACTGTCATAGATTGCTCGTAGGCTTTTGTTCAAAATGTGTCAAACCACTTACTGCAGTACGTTGAAGTAAGCAATGAGGTCGCTGGAGGGGGCAGAGGTCCAGTCCGCCTTGTACCCCATTAGCAAGACATTGGGCGCCAGTCGGCCGACCCCCGCAGACTGCATCATTGCACGTGTCCCGAGCTCAAAGTTAAACCCGTTCACTCGCGAGCAGAACGCCCGCACTTTGCGTCCGTGCAACCATTCGTCATCTGCACGTGCTCGTAAAATACGCTCTCGGTAGCTCAGTTTCTCCTGCAACAAAGTTTTATTAGAATTAACTTTGGTTTAGCACTCGCTCAGTAGTTAACGTTGACTTACCGGCTTATGGCGTAATTGATGATTTTCCTGTAAGGTCCTATTATGGTGTGATATTGACATAAAAATATTATCACATCCAAATCTGAATCGCTTCACCACAAATCACAAGTTACAAAGAAAAAACATTTTATTTGGTAGCATTATCAAACAAGGAAGGATGAACCTAAATGAGCATTGTCAAGGTGATGGACCAAGGTTTTTACACAGCCCTCGTTAAATATTTTGTCTCATTATAGTAGTGTGTCATACTGTTGAAGATAACGCTTTTAAACTGTGTCATTTTATTGTTCTGCTACTTGATTGCTTCTTGATGATTTAATTATACCTACAGCATCACTGGCAATTTATTACCCATCCTGTATCAGATGTTCTTCCAACATAGTGGCTAGGCGGAACATTTCATGATCAGGAGTGAAATCAATAGCACTATGTGACTATCATCGCCATACAGAAGTGGTGGGGCAATACGTACTTGCGATACATCAGCGACGATCATCAAGGAGCCGGCTTTAGTGATGAGATGTCCGAGGTCGACGAGAGCGGGGCGCGCCTGCGGCCGGCCCGCCAGCACCAGCAGCTGCGGCCAGTAGTTCTTCACGTGCTCGCCCGTGCGCGCCAGGTTGTGGGCGCTCGACAGCGCAGTCTTGTATATCTGCGCTTGGGTGCTGCTGCCCCAGTTTACATCTGTAAACAACCATAAGTACATAAACTAACCTTACGATTAAACGACCACGAAATAGCAAAGATAAATCAAGTCCAAACCAAGAGATACTATATCAATGACAATTGCAATGTGTTATCTTTCAAGCGGCTTCAAGAGGGATTTGTCTAACAAAATAAACGCGATATTCATAGAACTTTGATACAAAAACTCTATACATTGACTATAAAGCCGGATGATGACATTTTAAAACACACATTAGTAAAAAAAAACACATTTTAGTAGTAGTAGTAGTAGGACTCTTAGTCAAAGGTTCGTGCGGGGAGGTGCTTATTTCTGCAGCGGTTTGATTCAAGGGTGTAAGTGTCAGTGAAATTACATGCATACTTGATGATTTACAGGTGTTCCTAACGAGCGTAACCTTCGAGGTAATATCTTGTTAGGTTATGGTTACCACTTAACATAAATAAGGTGGACGCCATCTACTTGTTCCGTCAACAAGTAATATAAAAAAAAATGTAGCACAGAGGTCAAATCCTACGCTCAATTTTATCCTCGAAACAAAGTTTTGTCAGTAGTAAACGTAAGTAGAAAACCTTTGATAAAATAAGCAGCGAAAAAAATATTGGCACGAGACTCAGTTTAAAATTAATTATCAAGATACTCTAAAATACTTACTGCAAGGTACCTATATAACAATAAGTATTTAGTACCTACTTACAATAAATTTGATTAGCGTAGAAGACCGGCCTATACACATTCTCTATTTGCCTATAACGAATGAATCAACTTTATTCCTTGCCAATATTTTAGATTTAATAGTAAGTAGGTATTCAAGCTATTAGAACTTTCGGGAGCTAGTCTTTACAAACAATAAATAATAGTTTAAAAAAACTAAAAAACACGCTTTCATAATAAATACAACTAAAAATCAGAAAATAAAATTTAATAAATTTGGATTAAGAATAGTGTAAATTAGAAATGAATGTACACTATTGTAAAAAAGCGTGGGGTGCATAGTGTCAATAATTATAAACATTTTATTGACAGATAATGAGTAGAAGAATCATCACTTTGATAATATAATATCTTAAAAAGCGCTTTGAATACACCCCCACGCTTTTTTACAAAAATGTACATTCATTTCTAATTTACACTATTCTTAATCCAAATTTATTAAATTTTATTTTCTGATTTTTAGTTGTATTTATTATGAAAGCGTGTTACTGCACGCATGCGTAGTTCGCGCACTAGCTCTATCTCTCTTACTTGCATGCAAAGGATGCGGAAAGAAATTAATTAATCCTGGCGAATCTAATTAGGATAATCGGATGCTTCGATCGGATTATTGCATTGTCATCGACTTTTGACAGGTGTGCAAAGTTTGAATTAAATCTGATCGTTCAAAGTAGGACAAAATCGAGCTCAAAGGGGTCGGTTACATTTACATACATACATACATACAGGTGAAGCTAATAAAAGCGTGTTAAAAATCGATTGGGAAACAGGAATCAAAAGTTTGTGACAAAAATACGCGATTCATTGAGCTCTCCAGTATATACTACATACTGACGGATTTAGCCGTTTGGAATTTTCAATTATCTACCTACCGGAAGTAGCCGACACCGTTTTAATCATTGTTTGCAGAGATTTATTCTCACCTGGTTTCCGGTAATGCACAATGAGGTAGAGTGTAAAGAATATCGCGAATGTGATAAGGGACATCACCCAGCTGATGAGCAACATGATCGCTGCACACATGAGGAAACCCATCATCGACAGCCACACGTTAAAGTACTGCAACAATTTGATTACTGATAAAATACATTGTCTTGCAAACTCTCTGCTAACTAATAAATAGGTAATAAAAAGTGGTAAATTGGTGCGCAACACAACTAGAGAACGCATTTACTTATATGATAAACGGTTATCTTCATCATCAGCCTGAAGTGAAGAATGTGAAGAATATCCACTGCTGGGCATAGGGTTCTCCAATACGTTTTTAAGAAGAATTTTGAGCCCGATCTTTACAATGTAGTTGTGCCTTATGCTTCGTCTATTAGTTCGTGGTGTGGTAAACCGTGGACCTTGATTTTTTTATGGATTTTGTAATTTCTTATAAACAGGTTACTCCTTAAGAAAATATTTTACAGTTATTTGTAGTATTCTTGTCACTTTTTATGTTCCCGCTTACCAAGGTACCTACTTGATAGCAAATAAAAATGTTGATTTGGTTCTTACGTAAAACTCCCAGCATAGCTTAATACAAATTTATTATTTCAAAGTACAATTTTTATGACATATAACATATTAACAATAATAAAACATATTTGTATACACATACTATTTTAAAGCATATAAACGACCGACAGGAAACAATTCGGAAAGGTCTAGCCCAACTTACTCGGAATGTAGGCCTCCATCCTAGAGGTCTCACGATGGCGGCATGGAATGTACAGAAGTTTATGAGAGCATACGAAGCCAGGTAGAAGTTGGAGATCAGTGGAGCTATCGTATTCAGGTCAGCTGAAATAAAAATAATACACTCGAGAGTCTACACATAAGTCTAAACATAGTTTATGAATAGCTCAAGCTATTCATAAACCTTACCTTCTCAAGATATATATAACATATCTTTAGCACTTTTAATCCTAAGGGGATCCTAACCTGCTCTGCCTTTTAATCAAGTAAAAAAAAATTCTCTTATTTAACCCGATAAACTATTTTATAATGCATATGTTTCACACGGTATTCCAAACTTACAAAATAAAGTAAAGCTTTAAACGTATATGCAAAATGTAACATACGATTCACAAACAATAAATAATACCAATACTTACCAATGAGCAAAAACACCAGTGAAACGAAGAACGTCAACACGTAGCCCCTGTACGGCTCGCCGTGCTTTCCATACGGCTTCGAGAAGAAGATGAGGCCAGGGTAGATGCGATCTACTCCTAGTGCTTGGATCAGACGCGGCACTGACAAGAGGTTAGTCAGCGCAGTGGAAAGTGTAGCTGCCCAACACCCGCCGTAGATGAACGGGCCCCAGACAGACATAAGTTGCATCACCTGGTTTTGAAGGAGGGTTGATGATTAAAGTGTGAAGCCATTTATTCAGAAATAAACACCAACGTCAAGAATAGTTTAATAACTACGTGAACTTACGACGTGCCTTGAGACTCTACCAAACAGTAATTGGTTTATTTAATAAATCTATAGACATTCATGTTTTTTATTAATAAATATGGCTTACCGAGTAGCTATTATGTAGTCCATACTCGCACGAGCTATTTTTATCAAATACACAGTTAGGTATTGAGCTGAAGTTGGTAACAGTTCCATTGACGAACACCAGGTCAGAAATGTTGCCGCTGGCATCCCGGAGTGCGCCGCCTCCAGCGAAGAGCACCATCAGACAATAGCTCACCATAGATATAAGTAAGGCAAGGAGTGTTCCTTTGGGAATAGCCGAAGCGGGATCCTGAAATATTTACTGAATTCAAGAACTCAGAATTCACTATTACCGGTATCCAATAAGATACCATCTTTATAGACGCGGCCGGTGGTAGTGGTAAGTCGACGTATTCCTGTTTCGCACCACAAGCA
Source organism: Electrophaes corylata (assembly GCA_947095575.1). Lineage (NCBI taxonomy): Eukaryota > Metazoa > Arthropoda > Insecta > Lepidoptera > Geometridae > Electrophaes > Electrophaes corylata. The sequence continues at coordinate 8,047,549 of OX352715.1, read as the reverse complement.
AAATGTCGTAACCTATATTTGTTTACGAGTAGGTATTATTAGTTATTTTAGTATATTACTCTAATGTAATGGTGTTTGTTCATGGTTAGGGTACTGGGCAAGCCTACTATATCTAAAGTCTTAACCCAGGCAGTATTAGCGTTGCATGAATGAAAGATCCTCGATAGATGCAAAGGCCTGTATACTTTTTTCCTGTATATATTTATTAATTATTTAATAAGACTAAGGGTGCGAAAACGGTGCCCTTATGTTTACAATACTTAAATCGTTTTATTATTAGGTGAATGTACCTACCTACCAAGCTGAAGTATACAATAGCATGAATGACTTAATTGCATCTTGTTTCAGTCCGTTGGTAGATACTTGATGATTCACAACGCGTAGTCATCAGCTCAATTGGGTTCAATCGATCGGTGTCCGTTGGCAAGATAGATTTGCCAAATTGAAGGATATTTCTTCAATTGCGTCTATTAGCTGTATTGTTTCATAGAATTTGTTTGTGAAAATTGTACCAACCAATATGATTATGATTATGTTTTTTATCACCAACGACGACATGATTTTACTCAGTATATACATTACATACATAATATAAATGCACAGACATGAATAAGTAATTTACTTTGAGTGAGATACACCTTCATAAACAAGTGTTTTGCAGTTTCTTATTCGGTGACAAATAAGACTAACTTGTTTAATGCGTATCATATTAATATTATAAATGCGAAAGTTTGTATGGATATAGGTATTTGTACCTCTTTCAAGTGAAAACTACATAGTAGATTTTAATTAAACTTTACAGTACCTCATCATACGCCAGAATAACAAGGCTATAATTTATAAAGATATTGTGTAACTTGGGCTAAATATAACGAAAATCGTAAGTCGGCGGACGAAGTTGTGGGAAAAAATTAGTAATATATAAAGTTTTTTTGTAAAAATCTTGGTTTTTATGCAAAAGGTTAGGGTTCAATTCCTGTATGAAAATCAACTATTTCGCCCGGTTTGGTTAGCTTTCTAATTACGCCATTCGAAGTGTATGATGTCAACCATATGCGATCACCGGCACGTGTTGAACTCACACTGGTCTGCGTTTTGCCATTATACTAGTTATATATTATACCGTTATATATTATCTGAAAAAAACATGATCAGAATTTTGAAGGCAGTGAAAAAATAAATAGGTAAGTACCTATATAATATCTATTAGTAGGCTGGTTAAAACGTGTAAGCTAGACGTATAATACAGATGTGTATTATTTATTCATATTATGTTTCTTTCATTGCTTATACAAATAGTATTTACCTACTTGCTATATCCTCTAGCTAAAGAACTAGGTAAACATTTCCATTCAAATATGATCAGAATAATTTCATAAAAGTATTTTAATGAATCCTAAATACATTCTTATTGTATCTACATTCACATCAAAAAAAATATTTTTGCGTTATTTTCACTGACGTCATTCATGGTCGGACGAGTTAATCAAGAAATAAGCATCAAGTTTAACCATCACACAACACATAAAGCACATGCCGATACACATAATTTAAATAAGGTACAAAAAAGGTCAGGCCGGACCTATATAAAATAATTACATAATTAATCATAAGTAATTAAGTTATACGCAAAGTACGCAACTGATTTTCCAGATTTAAAGCAAGCTGTTGTCATTTGTTCGACTTGACTTCAGTTGATTACTGACCTTAAGATCTCCAGAGATATTTGCACCAGCCTGGATACCGGTTACGGATGGGAAGAAGATGGCGAACACGCTGAAGAAATCCTGGTCAAGCTTTTCACTGAACCGGAAATCCGGCTTAAAATTCTGCGACAACGTGGTTGCTAAAAAACAAGTCATTATTTAAAAAAATATAACTTTAGAAAAAAGTAACGGTTTATGATATGATGAACTTACTACTCCATCCGACAAAACCTTGAGCGATTTCTGTAGAGTTTTTGGGTCCCATTAATGTGCCCACAATAAAATCGACCATAGCTCCTACAATGATAGCGACCAGAAAATTCTGTGAAAAAAATAGAGAAATAAACTCTAAATGTACCTTTATTTCTTCTTGGAAACGCGTAATAGAGCAATATATCAAAAAGTTAAAATAACTAACAACCCTGAACCCTGAACAATAATTTGTGGAGAATTCCATCGCGAAGCTTTTACGCTGGAATTAATGCAATTAAGTTAATCTAACGTCGCATGTTCACATCAATCTTGTGTCGCAAACATACAAGTAACTAAGTACCTACATATTAGTAGCAGGAGTAGTGGCCAATAGCCTATAGCTACTCATCTGAGTAGGTATTGATACGATTAAAGCTATATGGAAATGGGAGGACACTCGATGACATCCTCATTAGAAATGATATATAGCTATTCAAGTTCATGTCTTGTTGAAATTGCCTTGAACATGAACTTTATAAATCGATATTTTGGTTCTAACGGGAATGTCATCATTGCACCCATACGTGACGTGATACATAACAGAATGAAGCTCCAAAGGTCAAGCCAAGTTGAAGTCAAGGATCTACTTTTTTAATTTCATGTCAGTATTATTTTATTCTTTGAAATATCTAAAATCTTATAATTAATATTAGCTTCTTACTAGCAATAGACCATTCTCAATTTGTCAATATTTATTTTTTATTATCTAGTAAATATAGAAGTCAGATGACCGAACAACAACTTGTTAATATTATTCGTTTGCAACCACACCATTTTATTTCTGGCGTCCGTGGTCGCAAATTAATCTCGTAAGTACTTATTATTGATTGTCAGCTTGTTGAAGAACAGTTTTGTTTGCACTCGGCATGAGGTCAATTGGGGCAGTGTCTGACCGAACTCCGACCGACGCTCGTTTACACGTCGCTGGGGGCGGCCGGCACGAGTACCATGTATGTACTATACAAGTGGGTATACCTACCAACCCTTTACATTGTATAACAACGATAACACTTAAACAAACTGTATTAGGTAAATAGGTATTATATATTCCTGACATTCCTGTCTCATTTTGTCCGATGCCGTCACATTCACAAAACAAAATATGTGACTGACTCGCTGACGAAAGAAAAGTATAGGTACAGTAAAGTTTATAGTGTTAGCGATGAACTCAACTCCTTCCATCGGCCATCGGGGCCTTGTTTGTTTGGGTTTTATGACAAACTTTTAAAAAGGGAGCTGGGGTTTTTCGTTTGGATTTGACGTGGTAACGTCAGAAAAAATTGGTAATATGATTTTTTTAAAATATCATCGCTAACACATAGTCAGTAAGAAATATTTTCAAAATGTTTACAAGTTTTCTTAATCATAGCACTATAATAATTCGTTGCGACTGACTTAATTTTCCCGTGGGAGTAAGACTAACTAACATATTATTTTCATCAAGACGACCGATGTGGCGCGGCAGGCGAATGTCCGCCTACGACGCGGAGGTTGCGGGTTCGATTCCCGCCTTGGGATAAATGTTTGTACGATCTGCAAATATTTATTCCGGGTGTTCTGGGTGTTTTCTATGTATAATAAAAAATATCTATCTATGTAATGTATTGTATTACGTATATCAGTCATCTAGTACCCATAACACAAGCTCTGCTTAGCTTGGGGCTAGATGACGCTGTGTTGATTGTCCAGCATTATTATATTATTATATTATTATTATTATTTTCAGCAAAAACGTAACACATAGACCTGATTTAAATTAGCACCATAATAGAACATTTTCTTTACTTTACATTTTAGATCGCGCATGTCTTGTGGTTTCGATGCAGCTAGCTAGAAAATAGGAAGGGAAGAACTTTGAATGGCTTGTTCAAACCATGAAATGCTGAAAATAGAAATTATGTGTGCTACTTGGTAGGCAAAGATTTACGTTGGCAGATCGTAAATCATTTCAGTAATCTCAGATTTCTATTGTTGGCCGAGTATATAAGACTCGATCGAATAGCTCCATTGGACATAATGATTTTAGAAAAGTGCACCTACTTACCCACTGATTTGTTTTATTTGTTTCATGTCCTGTGATTAAATGTCCTAAATACCGATTTCAACACAAAAAAATCGAAACTAAATACATATATATCAATTAGGTACTTTGTGAAATTAGTTTGTTTTCACAAGGTTACTTTTTGCCTAGTACCTAGTGACTAGACAAAGATTTTCCTAACGAGTGAAGCACATCTTAAGCTTGATGTAATAACAAACCTGTGCTTTGCTCTCCCAGTCCATGCCAACAGCACAAATGATGCACATGATCAGTAACGCCACGGGTCCCACAATCCTCACGTCAGTAAGGCCTCCATCAACTATCGACAGACCATGGTTCTTGAGCAGATCGTTCAAAGAGTCGCAAAAGCCGATGGTGTTCATACTAGCAGCTACGGCATTGGCAAATGCGAATATGATGCCGACCGAAGCCCCAAACTCAGGGCCAAGAGATCTGGATATGATGTAGTAGATTCCACCTGCCAATTTAAAGTTCATTGTTAAATAGGTAGGTACTAATTGACTTTTTCTCAAACCAATCAATTTAGAGTAGGTAGTTATTCCCATGGTTTAGGTAGGTATAACTTGCAAGCAGGTTTTGTAAGTATTGAAACTTGTTGTTGTCGTCGGTATTCATCTATCAGTCTCTATAAATAATTATTTTTTATGATAGTAATTCATTAACAATATCAATTTCTATTCAATATATTGTTCTATGTTACTTAATACATTTTTATTTGTATTTTACTCATTGTAATTTAGTTTAAAGCTGTTTTTACATGTAGGTCATTTTGGTAGCATTTGGCTCGCGCCTTTTTTCCTGGCTTTTTTTACTTTGTTGACTAAATACAATAAATTTTGACTTCAAAGTTATCGGTTCGGAGTTATTCAAGATTTTAAATCATCAAATATCCGTGAACTTCCGTTGTTGTCTGTACTTACTAACTTGGTAGGTCATGATGACTCAACATAAGTATTTCATATTTTTGATATGGGTCTCGGCGGCCTTATCACGTATCTTGCAGAAGCAAAGCAATTTTACCTCAGTTTGTGACATAAAGACTGTGTTTTAGGGTGAACGTACTTACAAGTACCAAATATCTGTAAATAAACCTGCATAGCTTATCAATAAGCTGCCTTGAGAGAATACAGACGTTGGATTAGCATTAGTTATATTGCATCCTATCTAGGTAGGTAATATAAGGGCAGTCACTACGTAAACAACTAAATTTATGAAAGATCGAATACAACTGCAAAGCGAGAAAATATTATCTAGGTAGATAGCGCATAATAAAACACAAGATTATATCTCGGCTATTATTGTGGCGGGTTATTACAGCCATATTTATCATCTGTATGTACATAACTCATGTGAATTTTAGTGTAACCATGTGATAGGGTCATTATTTGCGCTACCTACTGCTGCTAGGGCTACGTAATCCAAACACAACAAAGCTAAAAACCACGTATACAAATGACTCAGAATGGTCATTTGTAAAGTCATTGGTTATCCTTGATAGTGTTGTTAAAACAGTAGGGCAAAATTATGATTTGAATTTAATAAAACAACAGTTCATTAGATAAAACTGCAATACAATCTATAATAAAAATAAAAAATCACGTTTGTTTTATAAGAACCCCCTTAAATATTTTTTTTATATGTTGTTTAGTATTTGTTGTTATAGCGGCAACATAAATAATCATCTGTGAAAATTTCAACTCTCTATCTATCACGGTTCATGAGATACAGCCTGGTGACAGACGGACAGACAGACAGATAGCGGAGTCTTTTGTAATAGGGTCCCGCAAAGGGTAAACCCTTTGGGTATGGAACCCTAAAAACGTTTGAGTAGCCAATGGTAAAAAGTACCCTACGCTAAAGAAAGATTTACCTACCTCCTTTGACTTCTCCATTTGTGCAAATAGCGCTCATGGAGAGCGTCGTGATGACGCACACAATAGCTGAGATTCCGATGATGACCAGGGTCAGGCCGACTCCCGCTTGGGAAACTACCCAAGATAACCGGAGGAAGAGCATCACCCCCCAGATGTTGAGGAGACATGGTATGAGGACACCCTGAAAAATTACAGTGTTTACCATTCACTCAGTTTTTTTGTTTTGAAACAGAACGAAAAACTGAGTGAATGCTACATGGTAGCTCTTACTAGAAGAATAGAGTAATACAGTCTAAAGATCGTAGTGTATGACGGAAATAGGATATGTACCTTTGCCTTTCACATAATACATCTATTTACAAAACTGATTGGGGAAAGAAGGCCATTTTATGATAATTCTTTTTTATTTGAAAGCTGGTGTTTCCCGTGTGGTCCTATATCAATTTGGCCCAGTTCTGACAATGGCATCCATGAGAAATAGAAGTCAGTTTTTTTTGTTATTTTTTTTATTACAGCTATACTATTGATACTACTGTAAATTATAAAAAAAAACTAACTTTCTATATTTTACAAACCTGAATCCATCCTAACTTAATTCCACCAGCAGGCGTGGGCGACTTTGTGTCTCGCTGACGTTGCTCCTTCTCGTCCTGAAACAATTAACACCTTAGCACAAACAGATGATTATCTAAGTAAATGCTGCAGAGATAACAGACTAACTGATACATAACATAAACAATGGTTTATTATCTTAGCCAGTAGTGTACCCTGCCCATCATGCTGGTAAACTCAATGCAAATGATTACCTATGCTCAGGGTGTATTTATACTTTCAGATACGATTCCGATTCACGACATTAGTCTAAATAAGTACATAATGCTAGTAGAGACCTCTCACATATGTGGGAGATTGCCAAAATTTTGGCGTTCTAGCTCTGACTAAACTCTTTCTTCCATTACAGTAAATTGAGTTTTCAGAAACACGGGTAAAAACGTCATTAGATCAGTCAGTTTTGACTGTACTTTTGGGTTATAGAGTTCATTAGTATAATTGTTTCCACGTGTTTGCCTACAAGTACTCCCGAGGCATATTTTCAAATGATAAAGACGATCCGGAAAAATATATTAGCGATGCGAAACAGGAATACCCCGTATTTTTTGAGAAGTTTAAAGCATGGTAGGTAAATAAAATACGTGTGACTTAAATTATTACCACGCGGCTGCGCTGTTCGTTAATGTAGGCATAGCTTAGCATAAAGTATCTACTTACATTACATACTTAGAAGAAGTTATGGATAATTTTCTGGTTTTATTGCTACGGACTTGTTAAACAAGAAGGTTGTACATAATGAAATGAAAATGTAACTTTTAGTACAATTTAAGTCACAAATTATGTACATATTCACAAGCAATAAATTGATTTGATTTGATTTGATTTGATATTATATTCCATGTTGTATTCAAATTTGTCCTGCCAGGCGTATTACGTGATTAAGTTTACGTGATTTCACGTTAAAAATCTAAAGTTTAGTATTTTTACTATAGCATGTAGGTACTCGTACCTACTCGTAGTTAGTATTGTTTTAACTTTATTTAAAACAATGCTAGTTAGTATTGTTAGTAATTGTTAGTAATGTTAGTTAGTAATAATGCTGGGTTTAAAAAACATTTGAAATTTGAAAACCAAAAAATGTTTATCTACTTTTGTCTCTAACTCTACATCCTAGACATAATATTATTTTATTGCATATTGATAACACGGTTTATTACTTTACCTACTTCGATCAAACAAATGTAGCTGTCTAAGTATATATTCACGCGGACAGCTTTTAGCTATGATTTTGTATGTGACCCGTCATCTAGGGTTATCATTGATCGAAGTCTACCAGTCAGAAGTTTCAGTCTATAAAAAAGTACTCTGTGAAGTCTACCTACCTTAGATAAACTGTAACGTCATGACGTTTGTAAAAAGTTTGCAGTCATTATTTACCAATCCACCTAAGTTGAAACGATTAAAATTACGTTAAAACAATATTTTTTTGAATTACACACGTATTATAAAGTCTACCTAACGATATGATAATTGTTGGAAACGAAAAGTATGGTTTTTTTTTTTTTTTTTTTTGTGGCATCTGTCCGTCTTGCGGACAATTTTGCCAATGTCAAGTGGGTTGAATAAATTATTTTTAGTCAAGTCGAGTCGGTAAAAAAAGTAATGTCAGCCGTCATCGGTTTTGAAGAAAAAGATGGCGTTTTTCTTCAAAACCAAAGGCAAACATTTTCGTTCAAATCAGGATGCCTCATAACACACTTTCATTTCAATTGTTCACACTTGTGCTAAGACCTCAAGTAATGATGGTTAAAATACCACCAAAATTACCCATCAGAACAAAATAACACTAGAAAAACAATTAAAATGAAAATACAATGTTGCTTCCAAAGATGACAGAAAACGAATCCCCAAGTGGGTATGCCAATTGCCAATAACCATTTGTATAATAACCGTGTTTTTGACACTGGCTCGAAGGGGCGTTCTGACGCTGACAGGTAAATGCAAAGCAAGGTTAGTACCTGGATAATACCTGTATAGCTTATATGTTATATACATAATAGCTGGACAGCAGTCACAGCCTTCTGCGCTGTAGGTGGTGGATTCGATCCCCACCGAGAACAAACATTTAGTGGTAGGTATTTTAACCATAATTACTTGGAGTCTTACCACAAGTGTGAGCAGTTGAAATGAAAGTGTTATGTGGCATCAACATTTGAATGAAAATGTTTACCTTAGATTTTAAAGAGAAACGCCATCTTTTTCTTCTAAATCAATGACAGCCTTCTTTACTTTTTTTTTGTTGACTCGACTTGACTAAAAACTATATATTCATCCACTTGATACTGGCCAAATTGTCTGTCGAATGACGAACAGGTGCCATAGAGAAAAGAAGAAGAAGAGATCGCTAATTGTCTTCTTCTAACTCCATTGTATAAACGTGCAACGGAGATATCTGACTGGTAATTTAACTATTTGAGACACCACGAGATTTCAGTATGGGGTAAACTATCTTCAAAGCTGCAGACGATATTTAAATATTTTAAAAACCCTGAAACCATGTAGTCTGACTTACCTCTTCTGTGATGAGATGATCTCCATGCAGTTCTCCAAGACTTGGCCTTTTTAGGGCTCGCTTGGAGTTCCTATAGTTCTCCATCCGCGGTAGGACTTCCCTGGTCAGCTGTGCCAAGGACCGCTTTCTTCTCCAGCCAGCGTCATGGAGCCAAGTTTCGGACTGTGAGGTGGGGCTGGCGACGGCGGGGGCTCCGCGCTCCACCGTCTCGGCAGACGAGCGCAGTGGCCGAGATATAATGCTAGCTCCCATGTGGATTCCATTCTTTTTCTCTGCATCTACGTTTGATACCGAGAACCTGTGACAGAAAATACATTATTATCTAGGTAGGTAAAAGTTTACTTTGTATTATTTATTCTCTGGCTATACGTAGATTCAAGATTTTAAGATAATCCCTGCAAATATTACTGAATAAATGCTTTTTGACTTTGACTTTGACTTTGATTCGTAGGTTCTCATACCTTCGACAAAAGATTTTACGTTAGTCGAAGGCTAAAAACTAATTCATAAAAAAATCCAAAAAAGAATTTCACAAATCGGCTAAACAAATGAGCATCGTAAAAAACCCTAAAAAAAAAAACTTTTATTAAAAAAAACATTGTGGTCAGCTGGCAGCACATCTACACAGTTTCATGTGATAAAGAGGTCCGTTTTATTCGGTAAATAATAAAACCTCTTTGAGTATTTTACGAAGTGGTTCGGTTTAGTATTGCGTTTAATGCTTACTTTAGTCCTTATTCTATGGTTTAATGTGATTTGTTCTCTTTCTCCACGACAAAAGAACCTCGTTTGAATTTTCTTTCTTGTAATGTGTAATGTTAGGTGTAATGTACGATTAACGTATACAGAGTGTAAGACTCCCGGAAAAATAAACGAGACATTCAGACAATTCCTAGAGCGTAAGAAAAATTAATTATTAAAAAAATGTATCGTAATGACTTTGGATAACGTTAGTTGGTCTCTATCACTCATATTTTCTCTATCATTTAGAAACCGTCTTCATCTGAGCTTTGATTGTGTTTAGTCTTAGTTGTGTTCAGCGTTTTTTGTCTAAATGTGTACAATAAAGAATAAATAAATAATTGCTCGGAACATCCAGAGCTCTACGTCGCAGGTTTATTGTGGTTTTATTTATCTGTTTTGTATGGGGACTCGATAAGATGCCCTTTGCCGGGCATTATGAAAACAATCATGACTCCATACAAAATCTCTCGCGACATGGGCTCACAAAACACCGACTTGGGGCTCTGATAGGGTCATCTTGTTGTAATGAGGCTAAAGTAATTGTGCATGCAACTTTATTTTTACACCCTGTATATACGCAACATACACACACAATGAGTAGTTAGGTATTATGTCATCAAGATGTTATTAGAGATAACACCAAGAAGATTACCTGCCCGCATGATAAGCAATCAATGTCGCATTTACATTTCTTTTGATCTTTATCGTGAGAATTGCAAATGTGTGACCTTGTCTATTCAAAACATAAGTGTATATCTAAATAATACCGCGATCTTACTGAACAGGTTGGTAAGTTCATTGCACACACTTCCTTTTTTTAAATGGGTCGCAGATGATCGTTGTGAACAACAACACAAATGCCACGATTAAAAAGCTCCATTATTGTTAACCATCACCTAATGACCAGTCAGGGTTCCGACAAGACCTATCCATCACCCATCCCATCCATGGTCTAACGTAGGTAAGTGCGTCAGATCTGAATTCGAGTAGGTAAATACGAATTCACTGTTCATTCGTTTCCTCTAACCGTCACGCTGAGTTATAAATATATCTATAAATTTATTTGCAACGTTAACGTACATTATTTTACACAAACGTTGAACACTAGTTGACCCGCTCGCGAATTCGTTCGTATTTTTCATACAAACTTCATTCCCTTTTTAGACCCGCTGTAGGAATGACAGCTTAATGAAACCCATACTAAGTTTCAAGTAGGACATCGCATCAACATTTATTCAGTGCGTGCAAACAATCGTTTAAACAAACTAACAAACTTTTTTTTTAGAGTTGATTTATCTTATCTTTTATTTTTTTTATATACCTAATAACAAAATGCATGTAAGAGCAGAATTTTCAACCTCTACAGTATTATTATAACTAGTATAGATATATACAGACTCCACCCCACAACCTACAGCGCAGAAGGCCGAACTACTAGTAATAGTAGTAGAGCTCTATATATTTATGCTGCCAAGCAGTGACGCTCGTGTTGCTGTGCTCCGGTTTGAAGAGTGTGGGTGCCGGAGAAATTACAGGCACATGAAGCTTTACACCAGTATGTCTCAGGTTGGTGTACGCAGGGCAGTGCATCGTAGAGTACGTATACGTACCACACGTGCGTGACCTACAAGGCAATGCTTTGTCATAGGTGGTGGTTATCACTTAACATCTGGTGGGCTATATGCTAGTTCCACGAGCAATAACATAAAAAAAAACTAGCTGTGACGGCTGTCACTTTCTTTCTACTTTTCAGTTAGACTTACTATGAAAGAATTTCAAATGTGTGTACCTAAAACCTAAATACATTGATTTAAAACCAGTTGGTTCGAGACTCCTTCTTGCAATACACGTTTTGGTATAATTTTACTTTTAAGGATTTTTTCGTCATCGTAATCATATTAGGCGCCCTCTCAGTGAGAAACATTCTTAATATTAAAATGTATCAGACCTGTTATCGTCCATTGTAGACAATCGGTAGACTACCGGATGCTCGTCTTCTAGGAAACCACTTCTCGCAGTTTGATCGTTATGTGGAAGTTAATCAAAGTTGCTCTATACCACATAATTTTGTTCATTCAGTACCTGAAAAAAATAACGATATTAAAGAGACTGTTATAAGTATACAAAATCATTTTCACAATTATTATACCGACCTATCTTATTGCATGCGGACGTGCCAGAGAGTAAAGGCTATAAATTGATCGATATTTATAGTAGGAAAGTAGGTAGTTTACCTAGTTATTAGTTAACCTACGTAACTAATGTTTAATTCTCTGTTATTGTGCGCCTGACTTACGAGTCGATATAATTATTGTGATTTGTGATCGATACCTATGTATAGACATAAAAACATATTAAAACGTAATTAAAGATTATACATAGATTCATTAACACTGTTTTGATTATTTTTAATTTTTTATCTGCTTTTTATATACTTAGGTAACATAGGTAATATTTTTTTTTCTAAAAATCTTTCCCAAGTCTGTAGCTTACACCCCAGCGCAAACTTTTTGGTAGATTAATAACTCATTTTTTTTTTTCTCAAACACAAAAGGTCCTTGTGTAAGGGGTACAATTTTGGTGGTATAAATGTAGAAAAACCTGTTTTGTGTGAGACTGATACCCGAGATAGGCTGAAAACCTGTGTTACGGGTCACTTTATGTGGAGTTTTGTTCATAAATATATCATGGTATAAACATGTTTGCACCTGTAATGGTTTATCACACCGTCCTGTACTTGTAATGTAACCTGCAAGTAGTGGTTAATGGTACAACTGTGAGAACACTAGACCTTGCTTACCTATGTAGTAAAATTTTAAGCAAAGTTGGGGGCCAAGTTTTAGCGATTTCTCTAACGTTTCCCTGGTCCAAGAAAGTCAAATCTGGTGTCTACGGTTTCGTCTCGTAAAGACTAAGAAGACTGCGTTGTCTGATTGGTATAGGTAGGTTACATACAATTTCCGAAAAAAATAAAAAATTTAAAGCTACAGAAAACCCTCCTTCTTTACCTCCTCCACTCCTCATTTTGGATTTTTTTCGCAACGTCTTGCTTTGAAAAAAGAAATCCGTCGATAAATATCGCTACAGTAACTTCCCCCCTTTCCCCTATTTTTCCCCCAATCAAAAATAGTGTGTGCCAATTCACGTCAGAATCAGTTTAGAAATGCGACCTGTTGGTGATAACCAGACAGCCGGGCAAAAGCATTTTTGGCCAATCTCGAAACTGAGACGCTTCGCTTACTTCGCTCGCTCGGCCAATAATAAGAAATATGTAAATATGCCAATAGTGTTACAGTAAATAAAAATTCTACATAAAGGTAAATACGAAACAACTTTAGGTCAAAGAACCGAACTAGCAGTCAAAGCAAGTCATGTAGTAGTAGAGCTCTTCTACCACTATGCCTTTTTTACCGCCAAGTACCGTTGTTTTGAAGGAGGGTGATTAGGTGCCGGTGAAATTACAGGCGTATGAGGATTAACACATGGTACGCCTCATGTTGATGGACACAGAGCGGTGCATCGTAGAGCCCGTTCCCAACGAACGTGACCAGCGAGGTAATATTTTATTATAAGTGATGGTAACAACTTAACATCAAGTGGGCCATCGGCTTGTTCCATCAGCAAGACACCTAATAAAAGACGGGTTGATCTTGTTTTGAACTAATCTTTAAAGACTTTTTTAATACTTATGAATACATTTTTATACAATCTTGCGCAACTGGTTTGGCTGTGGATTAGTTATTACTTTTACGTGGAATACTTACGTACATAGCTTAGGAAGATAAGTACAGATACTACCACCTATGAGAGTGGCCAATCCAAAGGCTATGGTTTTCACTATTACTTACGACCGGTTTGAAGGAAGTCATGGAACTAGTAAATAATGCTACCAGGTAGGACAGTCGTTTACAGAAATGTATGCAAAGATCTGTGTTTAGGATCCAATAATCTCAATGGTTTAAATTTACGTCACGCTTAAAAAAAAGAAAATCATAAAACAATACGACACGAAAGTCTGCTTCATCTGAATCTGGAAATATCAGGATTCACAGTTTAAGACTACGTGTTTTTAGCACGCACTTTCAAGAGAAACTTCAAAGCAATTAGTTTCGTGTTCTATGGTCTTGATGACATCACTGCTACAGTTCTATGCTATTATAATAATTTCCATAGCTGACAAACAAGTAAAATAACATCACTGAAAAAAAACGATACTCAAGTTACTGTACCGAGCTGCTCTTAGGCCACGCCCTACCTACTACTTTATTATGAATCAAATGGCTAGCACAGTAGTGTAGAATTTATGTTAACTAGGTAGGTACTTATAAGGTAAGCACGTGATGAAAAAGACATGTGATATTATTAAGTTAATGAATTCAAGGAAGAACTTAGATTGGCGATTATGATAATAACATAATAAAAAAAACGTTTATTTTCTCTCACAAAGGTTTATAGTAGAGTAATAATGTACCAAAACTAGTAGTTAATGTAGGCAAAACATGGAGTAGAGCCGCTAGAGATAGAGAAAGATGGAAGAAGCTGGAGGAGGCTTTTACCGCTGAGTGCGGTCCTTACATGGATTAAACAAATAAAGAAAGAATATACATATTCATATTTATAATATACCTACACAAAGAAGTTAATAGTTATAGTTAATTATACATAGAATAATATTTTAAGTTGTAGAATAAGTGTAGCATTTAAGTAAAAAACCTGTTTTGTAAGGTCTAAATAAAGCTTATATTATTATTATTATTATTAATAATGTACCTACCTAAAACTTTTTACCATGTCGTTAGAAACAAACTGTTGCTTGGTCCTGCCTCTAATGTCATTGATTATCAAAAATAACGGAAACTACTTATGGAAATTCCACAACCATAGAGCTTTCGACCTGAACGACGCGCAACGGACTATGCTGGCTATGAATAAAGGTATGAAGATTTCTTCATAGTAATGATCATGAAAGCATTCTAAAACACCACAGCTCTTAGAAAATCAAAAATACAGTAAATTCAAATAGTCTAAACCAGCAATCTCTTAAACAGGAAGAGCTCGAAACTAAACTACAGTTTCAAAGCACACGTCACTGATATGTGCAGTTAGCTACGGAAGTTCATGAATGTTAGATCACTATATTGTGTTCTGTGTATGTATTTACAAAATAAAAGTATTTAAGTATTCTATCAGTTATCTGGTTTACATAGTACAAGCTATGCTTAGTTTGGGGCTGGATGATGTTGTGTAAAAAATTTCCACAGATATTTATTTATTTATTACAAATTTTGAATTACCTACTCGGGCTCCGGAAAACCATCATCTAAAAGTTGATTAATATGTGGTTTACCTTGACTAATAGTAATTGTGTGGCTAATGTACAACAAATAATAACAATAACCTTTATCCAAAAATGAACATCCCACAAACAAAACTAAATTAAGTCGTTTAAGTAAATAATTGATTACATACAAATCTAATATAATGTAAAATAATATCAATTTAAAAAAAATATGTAATTAGTAAATTTTGAGAAATGAATGGCTTATTATTGATAACAATTGTCAAGGCAAAGTTTATCTATATCTATGTAAAGTAAAAATAATTAAAAAAATCTGAAATCGTTATCAACTTTTGTTTCTGACTGCACTGGGTAGAAGGGGAAGTGGATACCGCTGGCGCTCCGCCAAAGGTTACCTACGACTGTATTCTACCGAAAGCGAGTTATTGTTTGTTTACAACTCACTGTGTTCCCCGTACTCCTTATAACACCTTTATTGAGCAAACGCAGGGGAATATCTGCATCAAAAGCATGTCGTCAGTTTATTGATTTCAGTAACAAGCTATTTTCTAACATAGCTAGCTAAAGGCATAGCGCTGTCCCCTCACACACCTGTTTTTAGATTTAACAGACCTACAACTGTCAAACATGACCTGCTCGTCAGAAACTAGTCCACAAGCTGTCTTTGTACTTAATTGAACTACAGGGTAAAAGGGGCTTGCCAAGGACACTCCTTTGAAGGAGTGTATAAAAGCAAGTTGATTAAAAGTGCTGTCATTCATGAACTCCAATAAACAACCTGTTGACTTGTTCCACTTGTTGATTACGTGGAAGGATAATCTATTATTATTGTAGCTATCGATTCTGCGCTACGCAGAATAAGGCGAGGTGCCGAGTGATTGACAGCGAATACAGCCACGTAGTAGGTCAACAACTAACGTTATTCCTTATTTCGAAGCCTAATTAACCCTCGTAATATGATAAAAATCATAAATATTGACATAGGTACATTTGATACAACGCCATCAAACCCCAAACTAAGCAAAGCTTGTACTATGGGAACCATGCGAATGAATACTTAAATAATTTTTTGTTAATATTTATTCATAGCATACAATATAACACCCAGACACCGAATAAACATCTGGTTTTATCAAACAAATGCCTGTTCTTGCTAGGGATCGAACCCACAACCTACCTAGAGCTACTACCGACTGAGCTGTCAATCTTGTGACCTTTGCACATTCAATAGTGGCCAAACCTACGATAAAATAGGATGAAACATTCTACCAGGAAAAAGTCAGTGAATGACTCACATATCCATTGTTTTGTACTAATGGCTAACTTTTTTTCAGAGGTAGGTATTTGTTCTATGAGAAAACAGGCCTTTGCATTTACTGTAGATAATTTATACAGCGTCAGAGGCAACTTTTTCACTCACATCCCTATTTCCGGGACAGGGATGTGAGGATATACCATCCTCACAGCTTAGTCGGCCTAATCCACAAGAAAGACATGGTCAATACATGCGGAACTAACTAAGCGAAGCCTTTAGATAAATTTACAAGCTTGATAATTACGTGAAACGTTATGCTACGGATTAGGTTTTATCAAGCTTCTTCAAGCTTAATTTAATTGTGTGTCTCGCGCCTATAGAACAATAATAAAGTGGTTTATTGAAACAGAAAATTCGCATTACATCAAAATGCTGCGAAAATGGTAATTTCCTAGTAATTCATACGCATACCGAGTCGGTAATTTGCTCTTTGGATGACGGATGGCTGGTGCTTGTGACGTTATTATTGATGAGCCGGAATTTATTACGATTATTTTTATATATATTTTTGCATAGGTATAATTTTATGAATACGTAAAATTTATGTTCGGTAAAATACATCAAGTCAAATTAATATGCGACGTGACGTAGCTGCTATACAGATCACGGACGGCCCAGCGTCAAACTGTATCTTCCATTTTCTCTCTCCAATGAAATTTCGTAATTAGATATGGACTAGACTAGATAAGTAGATAGATTTTAAAATTTTTGAGTTCTTGTAAGTAAAGAGGGTAGAAATATATGAAAATAAGTAGGGGTCCATCGGGACTACAAAACAAACAATGCCTTACGTGGCCTTGTGTCAAATGACGTTCGTGTCCAAGTGGTCCAACAGTGGTTTTTAATCTAGTTATTTAATTATGGGCCTGAGGTTGTCTAGCGGTGAAAGCCAAGGACGTGATTATATGTCCATGGCGAAAGCTCACACAGACAAAATGAAGATGATTAATCACTAATAGACAATTTTTTTACTTCTGTAATACATACCTAAAATAAAAAGGTGGAGAACACTGTGTTGACACTGGACAAATATGTAAGGATACAAACCCCCTAGCTCCAACCGTCCTACCCTACCTACCTGCATGCCTATAGACTGCAGTAAACTAACGAAGGCTATCTGACAACCGGTTAATGGTGGCCTCAATTCTGGCGCAGTCAAATTACTGGATGTCGACGGGCAGTAGCCTCACTGTTCGACCTGCAAGATGTAAGGAGCTTGCAAACATTTAGATGTGAAGAGACTAATTAGTCTTATGAGCTCAGTGGTGTGAAAACGCGCGTGACGTGGTCCGCGTGAAGTAGTTTCATTCAAACTTATTATTTTAAGCGTTTAGGGGTTTATTTTCGGTAATTCTTTTCTTAGTAGGTACATCTCAAAGCACCAAGACGAATATACTCTGAAAATGTTAAGTCTCTATGACCAGTGGTTTAGGCTCTGCGTTGTCTATATGTCAGTCAGAAAGGACAAAAATTCTTATAATGATAAGGACACTACAAACTTACGAACTTAAGACCTAGATCTAGGTTAAAAAACAGGTTCCCCTGTTGCATCGCTTATTATAGATCTTGCTTTGTTTTCTCATCGTCTGTTACAATTTTTAACACAATTCCTCTAAGTAAAACTGTGATTGACTTTTATTCAATCAAGTGAAAGCACATTGGTAGAATAAGTAGAATTCACTATACAATACAAAAGATTTAAACGCGCTCCCCGTACCGTAGAGGAAAGCTCTTCGTACAAAAAACACGTATACATAAGTATACACGGTACAATACATAATACACCATACATACATAGACATAGACATAGACATACATTTATTTGCTACAAAAGCACACATACACGTACAAATTAGATCAAAAGTAGAAAAAAAAAGTCAAAAAGAAAGACATAAGCAGTAGGTGCCTGTGTGCTACAGCAGCAAAAGGGTCTCGACTCAGCGTATGCCTCACCACTATTTTTGTCTAGTGGTTAGGCGCTGGTATTCTGTCGAGACCAATAGACCAATAGGCCTTGTGAAAAAAACAAAAACAGATAAAGTTGTAGAAGTTGCGTGTTCTTATAATAATAATAAAAAGTCAAATGAAAATAAAATACAAAGTACCTAGGTTAATATAAAACATTGAAAAAGATAACAGTAATACATAAATAGTTTGATAGAGGTAAATAGAATATAATATATAATACAATACCTATTTATTATGAGGGTGAGTAAGTGTATCGCGCGTAGGCTTTCATGATTCAGGTGTATAGCCTCGTGTGCCTGTAATTACAGCGGCACCCACATCCTTCAAACCGGAACACAGCATGCTACTTGACTACTAAATTGATTCTGGTCGTGGGTTTGAATCCACTCGTGCAATAATGAATTTTTGTGTTCAAAAATTTTGTGCGCAATAATTTCTCAGGATAAAAAATTAGTAAGGAAAAAATTTGCTACTTTAGCAGTGGTTATTATACTTGCAAATAATATCGTGTGAATAAACTGAAAAATTTTGTATGATAATAATAATAATAATGCTGTATTGGTAATTGTACCTCTGACTAACCCCATTTAAATTTTATTTTATTTGCTTATTGCTAAGAGATCACAGCTCTGAGGGTTGGGGATTAGAGTCACGATGCTATAGGGTTCCGTACGCAGAGGTTAAAATGGGACCCTATTACTAGGCTCCGCTGTCTGTCCGTCTTTCACCAGGCTGTAATCTCATTCAACCGTGATAGTTAGAGGGTTGAAATTTTCACAGATGATGTAAACAATAAAATAAATAATTAAGGGGGCTCCCATTCAACAGATATGATTTTTTTGGCGTTTTTACTATAGATACCCTACCCCGGAACCCTTGGCCGGTTTTATTAAATTTTTATTTCAGTAATAAGTTAGTAAATTACCTTTACAGCTGGTCAACTTGATTCTCGCGGAACTCTTGAGTTCTAATATGTAATAGGTTTCTATATGGTATAAAAGAATATGAATCGCATCAACCAACCCAAAAAATACTTGCGTAGGTCATTGGGTTATAGCAGGTTATTATAAGTGCATTACCTCTTAGCAATTTAATTGTATTGGTAACATTGATATTTTATGAATGCTTGTTTCCTCTTGCATATATATTTGTTTCCCTAATCGTAACATTTATCATCTATATTTAGCTGATAGTGAAACGTTCATAAAAACTCCACACTTTATACTGAATTTAAGGATCAAAATAGTAAAGATAAGGCTGAGAGTCACACTTACCTAATACCAATCTGTTACACTAAAATCTTCACCACAAAACACTGAAGTCAACGGCAACTATAAAAGTATACTAAAAGGTCTGCAACAGTTTTTATAAAAACAATGCAAAGTAAGTATTATTATTTTTTAGATAAATTAAATTGTAATTTCACGTCGCGTAGCACTGCGATAAATTGCGAAAAAGCGCGTGCGACCGGTAGCGCGCTGCCAGGCGACAAGACCCCGCGAAGCCTTCGCCCCGACTCTTTATAAACTGGCGCCCTTAGCCACAACGCTTCAATTAAAACAATACCTACTTCATCTAGTTACGACGAGATTTCTGCCAGTTTTAGCGTCGGCCGACCGACTTACCCAAACTTTAACTGAGTTTTGTTTATGGAAATCAATGTTTATTTTTAGTCAATCCCGAATATTATTTACACTGGAGCAAAACGAAGTAAATCGACTATAAAATATTACTGTACCAGCAAATGTTCAGGGTTATTTATATAGTACTCGTAAACATATCATAGATGTGCGCGAATGACCTCATAAATGCTTATAATGTTGCTTTCAGGTGGCTTTTGGCTACAAAAGCGTCCAATAAAATGTATCCAACGTAGGTAATCCTTAATATCTTACGTCAGTGTACGTATCCATATTTTAGATGATGCTTGCATGCATCCACACCATTCACGTAGTTAATCTCTGTCTTATATATACGCTACACCTACTTCTTTGTTTTGTAGAGCACCTTCAACCCGGTACCTAGTGTAAGGTAGTTGTAACCAACCAACTGTTATTTTCAGGTATGAAGGTTTTCATTGATCGTTTGCCTTTTTGTAGAGCATCTCATCTTCAACCCGGTGGCATAAGGTAGTTAATAAGTTCCAGGAATGGAGATTACCGTATACCTCTAGTGCCTGAATTAGGTTTGTGATGTTTCAATGGGCTTTAACTTCTTGGTAGTCCTGTGTGTTACATAAAAGTACTAAGACATTCGAAAAAGTTCTACAAACCGAGCAGTACGGCCTCGGTTTTGTTAGGATGTCGGGCAGAGTCGAGGTAACGCATCGATGATGAAGAGTTACCTCGTTATCTCTATTATAACAAATATTTTATATACACTATTCCTTTATTATTAATTTAAAGATCCAAAAGTTTTGAAACCACATTTAGAAATGTTTAACACACACTACTTAATTTCGTTTTATTTTAATTTATTTGCGAGATCAATTTCAATGTGTCGACGAGTCTAGATGGTCAGTGGCCCAATGTAACTGCTGTCAACTGGTCTTTAATAACCGTTCATGGCATCATGTATGACTCAAATGTTTGAAATATTCTTGAACTGTGAACCACTTTTCTTTGTATTGAAGTAATGACTATTCAAAAAGTCAATGAGCATTTCGATTGACTCGCATAATTTTAAATTTCAGTTGAATTTGTCGGTGCTGTTATGCACAGAAATGAATGTTTTAAATACTTAGTCATCGAGCTAAATAAGATCACTTGTATTCAACTTAAGTAAAAAACTGCATTTAGAAAACACGTTATTTTATAATGAGTAGGTTGGTAAAAGTGGTTTATAGACCACTGCTGCTGGCCATAGGAGGTAACAAATGCTTAGTTTGCTAGACAGAGTAATAACTCCTTAGTTTCGAACAAACATTAAAGATTTCAAACTTAAAACTGTTTCCCTCTATCTCATAAGAGGTAGGTACTTATATTTCTCATCAAGCTTCTACAATCAAGATACAAAATACATACAATACAAGAAGATGGTAGCACGGTAGAGAACCATCTCATAATGATCAGCTATTACAAGAAAACCTTACAAAAACCTAGTGATTCCTCTAGTATCTTTTTTTTTCAAACAAATCGAATGAGCACTAATAATCAAGTAGCAGTAAAACATCTGCTTGTCTTCAACTCACATTAGTACTTCCAGCCCAGTGATGTGTGAAAAAGATGTACAGCTATTTATCAGTATAATTTACTGATAACCCAAATATTTTTCACGTTACGGGAATCGAATAGATCGGTTGACTCCGCTCCTTTGCTGCTCCTCTCTCGACGCAACTCAAAGCATTTTTCGCAGATGACCTACAAGTGCTACAGTTTTCGTAGAGGATCTACAAACGCTACGAACGACAGAGTCCTATGTCGGAGTTTTTGCGTTTTCTGTTTTGTGATAGGTACGCGAACCCGTTTCAACAGTGATTTTGTGTGGAGTGTGCCTACTTTCATAAAGCCCTTTCTGTCATCATTAACATTATAATCAGTCTAAATAAATCCACTGCTGGGCATAAACCTTCCCTATACCTTTCCAGGAAGAACTATTTTGAACCTTACAGAAACGACTACCACATGTGCCTTGGCTTGTCTTGTAGGAAGCCATCTTTTTACACCCCGTATTGTGTTAGTATTCACTTAAACACAAACAAGTAGGTACTTACTGCAGTTATTATAAAATAGATAAGTATTAAAGTACATATAGGTACATACAACACAGCGACAGTATATTGAATACACTGCTTATTTATTATCATATTTCCTTTGCTGTTCTACTTAGCAGAATTAAGATAAACGAGCCCTAAAGTAAACACTAAAGTATTTACTTAGCTAGGTTTATTCCAGATAATCCATGTTGTTTGATTATATAATCAGGTTGGTAGGTATGGTATCTACCAATTACTCTCAAGCCTCTCAAGAGGCTGGGGGTAGCACGAGTACTTTCACAGCGCACGCAACACTCACACCACCCAACACACACACCCCATCGTACACAATCACACAACACCCCGTACACAAACACACGGCAAAACCCATAGCCTTACCCATAACAATAACAATCCAATTTAATTATACATAAAACTGCTAGGTACTATATTTACTGTAGCATTCTTCAAGTACCAGACGAAAATATTTTCCCACAACGCAAGGTTTTTCGGGAGGGATCGAACTCACAACCCTACTACGCTACTCCTACAGCGCGGAAGGCACAGTTACTATAAAATTAGGTTGTAAGACTCAAAAAGATATTAACGAGTAGTTCGTAACCTGTAATAACATCGTAAATAGGAATACTTCACTATTACAATAGTATTGCTGAACATTGTGTAGTAGGTATACTTTTGCAATAAGTAACTACTTTTTTCTGAAAATGGTTACATGATTTTGATACTAATCGCTGGTTACTATGGTTAATTTTGAAATATGTAGTTATTTGTGTAGGTACCTAACCTACCTAGGTAGGTACTTATATGTTTATGAAATTTATTGCTAGAATTGGATGTGACGAAATTTTAATAGGTAGGTACTTAGGTACCGACTTTTTCCTTATTATTTATAGATAATTAGGAAATAGTAGGTACCTAAATAATTACTTCCCTACCTCCTACATTAACGCACACGACTGTAGGAATAACCTATAATACACTCCCATCCAGAGGTATCACACATTGCGGTGCCAAATTGTCCTCCCAATTAAATACCCCGATTATACTTTTAGTTGTAATTTAATTCTTCTCTTAGTTTTATTATTAGTTTACCAACTTTTGTATTGTATTCTGGAACATTCTTTGTCTTATGGGCGTTGATGGTTACGACACAGTTTTATAACTATTGTAGCTTTCATCGTTTCTTTTCTGTTACTACTCCATCGTTTTCTGCAATAAAATATTTAGATTTTATTTGATTTGAAGGGATGTTATCAAAGCAAAACTTTAAAAGCAAATTTAGGCGACTGTTGTCTTCTGCCAAACAAACCTTGACCCTAACCCCAACAATTAGCTATCAGCCCACCTACCTATATCAAGCATTGTTTGGATTTTCATAAACACGCCACACATTTAGACAGATCGTAAGTCCTTCTAGGGATAAAGGTGTCAAGACCAAAAAGGTTCGTCTTACAGACGACCGAGCTGAATCAGGTTAGAGGCAGGCCATGCCGGTTGGAGCTGGTTTTAGCCGGTCATGAGTCCACTGATGACATGCTGATGGCTAATGCACTCTTATTAGTCGCGGTAGTAAACGAGTCTAATTGTTGGCAATATTTATTTCTTGAGATATTTTTTAACAAGCATAATAACGTGTGCGAAAGGGCAGCCCGCGCTCCCGTTTCTGGGCTAATGTAGGAAAGGCTATAGTAAACCTAGTTAGGTACCACAAATCTGGCTGGCCAAACGCTCGAATAAAATGCTAAGTTTCTAGTCGGATAAGCATCCAGCGGTTAACCTTAGCTGGGAGATCACGCTACGAAACGGCTTAATTTACGAGAAAATTTCTATATTCACCCAGGATTGAATCTCGTGAAATCCACATCCTTAACTATAGCTACCTTGGTATCTTATATCTTAGCTACGCCCGTAGTGGTCTTGGCATAGAACACACACCTCTTAGAGGTACTAAATCTACGGGAAGCGACAGAGGGAACGTATCAGGGCAGCAGAATCTTCTCATAAAACCAACACTGATCACTAATCCACCCAAGCGTAGTAACTAAGGCATAGCCCCTTGCCTCTCCCTTTTAAGGGATGCCTACCTCAACTCAGGCGTTCGCCACAGAGGGTGCGTTTGCGTTCTCCCACTAACAACATTCCAACTACATACTTTTCTCTCAGTGTTTGTATATGACATCCAAGTTGCTTTAAGAACTGTTTTTCAGTAATGCTCAAAATGGACGAGAAAATACACTAAAGGTGGAAGTCGAACTAGCGTCATTTTAACATCCCCGATATTCTTACTTCTTACTATATTCTACTTCTTACCTACTTAATTATACAGTACAAGTAGTTGATCTACCAATTTCCACACAATCCATTTCCATTGGATTAGGTAATGGTTCAAAAGGTATTTGAACAAACATTACATTAAAATATAATTACAAATGGAAAGACAAAAATTTGCAACACAAGATACTTTATTGTAATCCCATGTTGGTTTTTTACACTTAGCCTAGGGTTGGTGTACCCCTCTACTTGAGTGGGATGAACCGTGAGCTGTGGGTGGCACCGATACCGGGCCTACCATGCTTCACAGGCTTGTATGTGACTGAAAACTCGCCAAGGTAGTGGCCAATCATCTCAGGCTTGACTTCAACCTGAAAAGCATTAATCAGTTTTGTGTAAACAGATTTTGGATTATTGATTGTAGTTACTCAAGAAACGAGTTTCTAAACCTTGAAAATGAGATCTATATTAGGTACATTTTATTTTGATGGCCTAGCTATAAGAATATGCAAATAACACCATTTGTTGTTTTCAAAACTTATAGGTATAAATTAGCTAATAATTTCAAAATCTTGATTTAAAAGTCACAACTAGATATTATTAAATTTTAAAATTAGTACACATTTCACACAACACTTAATTGGTTCACTGTGCCAGGGAAATTGTGTAAAAACAATGAGACTTAATTAGTGATGTTTTAGTAGAGAGCAGCTGCACCACTTTTTATTATAGTATCAATCAAGTGGGCCTAGTTTTATTCATTATAAATAAACATTGTCCTTCATGGGTGGACACACATGAATATGAACATAGAGAAAATAAAAGGCTTTCTAATAAAATATTTTAGTTTTATAAGGATGCAAACCCATCATTGGTTGAATGTAAACAGAATCTCGAGCCACAGTGTAATAAAAGTTGATGGGTTTTTATTACAATTTACAGCTCGAGAAATATTCAGGCCATGCAACACTATTTAGAAGCTATCCCAAAATCTACATTTACTACTACTCTTGTAAAAGTATGTTTCAACCCTGTACCTACATAAATAAAAACATTTTTTTCAGGGGATTTTATTTCTATTCTCTGTAACAAAACTATAGTATTTTAGCCATAATATTAAGTAGTGCCATGATCCATGAACTTAGATTAAGTACCAACCTGGTTAAAAGTCTTTCCGTTGTAAATGCCAACAATGGAGCCAACCATTTCAGGGACAATGATCATGTTTCTAAGATGGGTCTTCACAATTTCTGGCTTCTCATTTGGAGGTGCTTCCTTCTTAGCGCGTCGGAGTTTCTTGACCAGAGCCATAGGCTTGCGCTTGAGACCGCGAGCAAAACGCCTGCGGGCGCGGGCGTGCATCAGCTCCATGAGTTGCTCACTGAAACCATAATTTTTTGATATAATAAAATTAGGCACTTGAGTTTACCGGAACAGGCCGGTGTTTCGACATTTACCAAAGTAAGGTTAGAAAGTTGTTAATGTTTATTATGAAGTCGAAACGAAGAGATTAACGGAAGCTTACTTGGGCATATCCAGAAGCTGATCCAAGTCAACTCCTCGGAAGGTAAACTTCCTGAAGGTACGTTTCTTCTTGATTTCTTCAACCTGAAAAAGGTAAACATTGTTTTGCACTTTCTCAAAATAACACTCCGGAGGGTAATCTTTTGTAACATTTAACGGAACACTATATCACTGAGCGTCACTTTTAAAGAGATTACTTTGATAACAGTCGATGAATTATTTTATTTTGTTTTACAAACCTCAGCCATGTTTCCGATTTGTTTGACAGACAAACTGAAAAAGAGAAATCTATAGGTCTGATGACGTTGATAAGACAACTGTTGTTGACGTTGACAGACAAAGCAACCTCAAAAGACAAAGAGTCCACAGAAGCCATATAAAAAAGAAGAAGATATATTTGAGTTAGAGCGAGCTAAGGTTTTTTTAGCTTTTTTTTTTATGATTTACCACATACACCAATACCAAATATATTTAAGTTTTAAAGCTCAGCTTTTGGATTAAAGATATCCCCAGCCAGAGACATTTTTAAAACATTACGGGTGAAGTGATTACACTAACATGGAAAATGGTTTTCTATGGTTGTGCTTTCTAGGTCGTAAAAAAATATGTACACTCTTGACTTGGAAAACACTACCTACGTGTAATTTTAATACCAAAGCTTCGTTTGCGCTCACTTTCTCGGACGGATCCAACTGATAGGTAAGGTTAGCATTAGGACACATAAAAAGGCACGAGTTTAACGAGCGGAGCAAGTATGATGCAGCAGCAGCCGCCGAAGCGCCAAAAACAAACTGCATTACTTTTGTACATTAATCTCAAAATGGGATAGCATAACTGTAATTACATCTAAACAAAGCATAGGATTTCATTAAGTCGACCCCTCATAGCAATGTTCACCAATTCTCAGGTCTGGCAATCCATGGTTGTACATTCCCAAAACGTCTATGAATATACAACCGCGGCTTTCGTGTACATTTTTGCTGTGCTTTCCATGGCTGTGATTTTTCGGGCTGTATATTAATGGGACTCAATACTTACTCAGATATTCAATAACCATCATCATTATCATCCTGAAAGAAACCCTCCATCATATTCAGAGAATTGGAGACGGATTGCCAACGTGCTTGGCATGCAAATTGCTAATAAACTGCGATATTAATTTTATACAACCTAAAAGCTCATGAAATGCTAGGTACCTTTTACGACGAGAGGTACCTAATGGATGGTCCTACCTACCTCTTCTATGTCTGGACCACCACTGCTTCAGTCTCACATATCAGCAGTTTTTAACTTTGACTGTCCACAACATACCTACTACCTGCTACAGAAAGATTGTAGAAATAAAATATTCAGTTCTGAGAACATTAGTCTTTATTGTTCAACATGTTTTGATCTTCTGAAGACCTTAGCAATCTAGATAATCTCTTACCAATTAATTTAGGATAAGTTCTTGTTTTTAATAAAAACTCTTTAGATTGATGTGTGACTGCACCATTTTGTAATTGGTACTTGCATAGCATATGTAAAGGCTCTACCAACTGCTCTCTATAAACTGGATCTTTCTCTAATTGAGACAAAGCTTCAGCTGCTGTTTCAAGTGTGCTCAGACATCCATCTGTAGGTTGTGTTCTTATAATGTAACTACTACTACCATTTGTAATTAGTTTTACTTGTTTCAAGTGGTGCAATAATGGACTTGATGCATATATTGCTTTTGCTTGTGGCCAGGTTCCATCAAGCAGCACAATGTTGTAACTTTCTCTATCATTTTCTAAATCTCTTAAATCAACTGCTGTTTTACTAGGATAAAGTAGAATTGTATTGGGTTGAGTTAAAATATTTTCAAGAGTTTCATGTCTTGGTTGAGGAAATTTCTTTCCTTTGAATATAAGGCACTTGTCTTGAGCAAGTCCAAGCTGGAGCATTGGTGCTGTACGTAAGCATCTTTTTTGTTCTGCAGGATGTTGCAGCAGTATGATGGTACTCCGAGGACTGAGCGTCTTTGGAGGTAAAGCTGGGCACCAACAAACTGTAGATGGTCTCCTGTGAATTTGTAAATAATGTAAATTTCAGAACAAAATTATAAAGATACATAATATTACGATTGTTATCCTTACATGCAATTTTCACACAGTTGTCTCATGATTGGAGGATCTGCTGGTATGTTGGATAAATCTTTCCATACTTCCAATTCATCCATTTTCACTGATAGATTGATGAGGAGTTTGAGGTTCTAGATTGAGGTTGGCAAGGTACTAGGTACCTATATAGTTCCTATTGTTTAGTCTTTGCCTCTAGTAGGAGGCACACACGCATATCGTTATCGTCATGAGTGTGTATAGCCTACCAAGTGCCTAGTATTAATTTCAGATCTTCATGAAAACAGAGAAACTACATGACTTCGGTACACTAGAAACTACGGGCAGCAGCTGTTTTGTTTGGTTCTATAATTATTTTATTTGAACTTTATAAAGATAACGAACATGTGCTATGCATTATAATATCGACGTAGTGATGATTTTCTTGTAGTTTCTCGATCTTTACACATTACAGTAGATATCAAGAGATAAATCAAAAATGATTTCTGCTCCGGTTGAACACGAACACAGAGTACTTTTTTATAGACACAGACAGACCCAAACAAACAAAGCCCATGAGTTTTTTTTTGTGGCATGGGTACGTCCAGGTACGTCATTCGGACCATTTTGCCAATGTCAAGTGGAAAAATTATATTTTATAGGTACCTATTCCTACTCAACCTTTTTTGTCTTCAACATTTTGACCATCTCAAAAACTCTTGATGTAACATGACATTGACAGCTACTCGACATCATCGAAGATTGCTCAGTGAAAATGATGTGAGAAATTTAAAGTATATTTTACATGTACAAGGAAAGACAAAATAACTATTTATTGTATTCACAGTTCCTTCGCTCCTTATTTTCAATAATACCCGGAAAGCAAGTAGTACCGTAGTAAAAAAAAACAAATTTAAAAAACAGACGCCATTTTGCATCGAAATTACCTACATCGTATACTTCTCACTCCCTCTTTCTGGCTGAACTGCTATGGGAGTAAATGAGTAAACCGCAAATATGTCAACTTTCTCTTGGGTAAGTACCTACGCGCAACAACACCTAGAGAATTTTTATACAAACGATTTTGTAAACATGGAGGCCAAATGTTTTGCTACAGTGTAGAGTAAATTTGTCGCTATTTGGCATTAAAAATCCTTGACTTTGTGTATTTTCGGTAAGTTTTAACTTGTTATTTTGAGTAAGTAACTAGTATGATGTGTATCCAAGGCTCTTTTGCTCTTTTTTTCCATAAAAAGGTGAAAACGTATGCATTATTTGGCGCCAATGTCGTAAAGGACCGTTATGCTCCTCAATAAATAGGTAATTGCGTAAAATTAGCTTGTTTTTGTACAAGCCGCACTGTTTTTTGGACCGCTTGTAAAAAAGTAGTCGCAATCCACGTTATAGCGACAGGCAAGTTTCATCGTCAAGAAACTGGTCCAGCGAGTCGTCAGAACGAACTGTCATTCCAATCCAATGAAATAGGTAACTTGTATGTGGAAGACCTACCGAAAAATATTGCGTAGATGTTAGTGGGCCCTACGAATGTTCTAATAGATTATTTTTCTGCAATGTTTCAGGTATCATCAAACACTTTGTATTCTATGTTTGAAATGAAGGAACTAATACATTTCTATGTGAAAACATCTTGACCAACCTTGAAGTGAGTACTTGTTTTGGTTAGTAAATAATTAAGGATGTATCTCTTGCATGTTCATAGAACTCATACTCTCTGTCAGACATCATAGTCTTAGAATCTAGTTTGTTTTCTTCTGTTTTGTGTATCCAACTCTACTTATATAGACTAAAATTTGTTAACTTAGCAAAATTAAATAAAATGGTTCATTATCACAGTAGATGCAACATACTTTAAGAGTACATATTTGGTTTTATCTCTTGTGTAAGGTGTCTACTGTCTAACAATTTTAAGGTAGGTATTTGACTCATTATAAATACTTGACAACATTGTAATTGCAGAAATGGGCACAGAGTTGCCAAAAACTCAAGAATCAAGTGGTGAAACTGATTCAAATAGTGAAGGTTCAAATACTGAGGTAAGTTATTATATAGCATTATGGAGGTTACATATAAAATTTTAAACAATGCTTAAACCTTTGTCATCTCTTACATAAATGATAAACAGTGACGGGGTTAATTTTTAACCATTTTTAAATTGAAATAATGTTTATATGTATGGTGGTATATTTTTGTAAAGATTAACTATTAAACTTCAGTCAGTGGGTCATACATACTGTAGTGTAGTAATTTACGCTGGTGTATATGAAGGTTCCGGTGCTAGTCTAGATTTACAGTGCTTATGAAACATTCCATATATTTTTATTGATAAATACATTTTTACATCTCTTGATGATAATAGTAATGATAACTGAGAAAACTGACAAAGATACATGTGCTAGAGGGTCACTCTTTTGCTAATTTGATGAAAAAAATATAAAGCACCTTTATTATTAGTAGCTTCTGCTACTGGCCCTAAAGTTTTCGTTGATAGGACATAATTGACATTTTTTTTGTTGACTTTGAAATGTCATTAATGAGAATACATCTAATGGCCATTTGAGAACTTTTAGTGCCCTATTTGATTATTCAATGTAGTATTAGGTTGGTAGGATATACCTATAAGTAGTAGGTAGGTACTCATTTGTATTGAAGGTATGAATATTTATTGTATGGAATATATATCTTTTCAGAACTCCAGCAGCAGTGAGACATCAGCTAGTGATTGGGAGTGCGCTGGTTCTAAACAAGGCACAACCCGCAAACCACACTTCTCTGTCACATCCTGTGATACTGGCCTCAAACTCAAGATCGCTGCTGTTCCTCGGAAAGTCACCAAGAAATCTACTAAACCAACTGTAAAAAAGAAAGAAGCCAAATCTTTGAAAGCATTGAAGGACAGAGCAGCCCTGAAGAAAAAACAGGTATCCAGTAGCTCTAGCTCGGAATCTTGCAGTAAATGTTCTTCAGAGTCCTCTAGCGATGATGACATACCCCTCAAGACGGTCTCCAAGTCATTGCCACCGAAATGTTCACCGCAAAAGACAAAATCAGGGAAGGGTACTCTGAAAAGTGAAAGTGAGGATGAAAGAAAATGTAATGAAGAAAGTAAAGATGCTACTGCTAGAAGTAATAAAGATAAACCATGTGCCTCTAGAACGAATAGTACTGTAGTGAAAAAACCTAAAAGTGAAGAACCAGCTGAGACTGTGAAGAGAGGGCGGGGAAGACCACGTACAAAGGTAAGTGCTTTGAATATATTACTTTAAAATGAGTCACTATTTGTTATTACCAGTGATTACAATGACGAAAATATTTAAAAATGTTATTGACATAGGTAAAATTGTGGAAATCACTTCCACATAAAAGTAGAAGTCGAAAGTGACCAGCTGTTCATATTTGAATACAAGCTTTATGTCGGTATAAAAATATTTATTAATATAAGTAGTTTGGTTTCCAAGAGTACAGTCAGCGACTAAAACAGATTAGCATTTGTAGTGAATAACTGAAATTTATTACTTATTTTCTCAGGGTTTGGCATAGATACAGCTACTTCGGTCTGTCTGTTTTATGGACTGAATAAGTATTTAATTCAGTTGAAACTTGTGTAGTAATAATGCCACCATAGTTTAGTAATAATCACTTCAGTATTAGAGCATGAATCCGATTCAACTCTAAAAGGGAGTGAGACAGAGAGATGTAGTTTCTCTGAAACTGTTCACCTCTGCACTGAAGGATATTTTCAAGCTCACGTCCTGGAAAAAGTATAGCATTAACATCAATGTGGAATACCTAATGAGTTAAGTTGAGCTTTACGTTTGCCGACGATATAGTCATCATGGTGGAATCCCTTTTGAGACCTAGGAATAATGCTCAGAGATCTCAATATTGTCTCCTCGTAGGTGGGTCTTAAAATTAACACAAGTAAGTCGAAAATTATTTCAAATGCCCTTGTCGCACCCTTACCGTACCGGCGGTAGGTACGTACATGTTGGAAGCGATCACTTAATTTATTTAGGTCAGACAATCCAAATATGTCTAACTTTGACAAAGAGCTCAGCAGACCAAACCAACTTGGGCTGCGTTACAGCACATCTTCTCGTCACAGATACAGTAAAGCCTCGAGACGAAAGTTAATAATCAGTAAATAAATAAATATAAATAAATATTTATACACATTCTCACAACACCCTCTAACCCCAAACTAAGCAAAGCTAACTAAGGGAACCAGATAGCTGATATGCTTTTTTTGTAAATACATACATAGAATACAAAAACAAACATCTATGTTCATCACACAATATTCTCGGCGGGAATCGAACCCACCACCTACAGCGCAGAAGGTAGGTCTACGGATTGAGTTGTGACGGCAGTCGTGTTATAAAATAATTTTAACACGGTTTATTCCCAATTTCAGGTTTTTTTAGAAATAATTTAATTATAGAATAATTAGAAATTTGATAAACTTTCTTTGTAAAGCTTGTATTATGCACGCATTTAGTAATTAACGCAACGCAAATTACAATGAAATTACAGGCACATGAGGCTTAACACCTGTATGCCTCAGGTTAATGGAAGCAAAGCAGTGCATCGTAGGGCACGTTCCTAATGAGCGTACCTACGAGGCAATACTTTTTATAGACGATGGTAATCACTTAACATCATGTAGGCCGTCTGCTTGGTCCTTCAGCAAGTTGTATAAAAAAACAGAATCACAGTATTTAATCAAGATTTTTAATACTATGACTTTTAAATAAATCTTATACATACTCATCATCATCGGCCTGAAGAAGTCACTATTAGACATAGGCCTTCTCCATACATTTCCAGGAAAAAAGTTAATGAGCCTTCTCTATCCACCGAACTCTCGCGATCTTAACAATGTGGTCTGTCCTATACACATGCGACTAATACATAATCGTGACCTCTTGTATAAAGTGCAGATATTACCAACTCCTATTTTTTCCTCAGAATACTTCATTACCTGTGCTTTAGTAATAAGTGTTTCAGTAGATTTCAGTCTTGGCAATTTTTGGTGTATTTTGTATGCAGCAATCAAAGTTCTACGTAGGTGCCGGTAGGTATGTATCTAAACTATCTAACCCAAGTACGTATGGACTATGGTGTACGTTCACCGAAATATTATAATATACCAATTATGAATCTTTGTCCTGGCTGGCTGGCTGACTGGCTGGCTGACTGGCATATAGACAACGCATAGCTTATACCACTGGTCGTAGAGACTTGAAATTTTCAGGGTATTACGTCTGTACGTACAGACAGACAGATCTCGCTGTATCTCATGAACCGTGATAGTTAGAGTTGAAATTTTCACAGATGATGTGTTCTATTGCCGCTATAACAACAAATACTAAAAAACTGAATAAATTAAATATATAAGGGGGCTCTCATACAACAAACGTGATTTGAATGGTACGGAACCCTTGGTGCACGAGTCTGACTCGCACTTGTCCGGTTTTTTCTAGTCGCAGGAGACAACAAGTATACCTACCAGACTTAGAACACGGTATTGATTTTAGTCTGTCTGGTATAAATTCTTACCATTATAATTATTCTGTCCTTTGTATTCAATCTAATATGCTTCGTAGTTTGACTCCCAGTTCTAACAAACTACATACATACTACCATACATCAATACACTTCTTCAAAAATATTAAATTGTATTCAACTTCATCCTCTCATCATTACTATTTAACTTGTTACGTGTCCGACCTTATTACACGTTTACTTTCAAACAACTCTCAACTAAAAAGGGTGACTTCATAATAGAATAGTTTCTATAGCAAGATATCCCTAAGTTTATACAGTCTTAATCTGATCCAGTTTTACACAAAGGCGCTTTTATTCTTGCTCACCACACCCCTTGTGTGTGTGAGGACAAGATACTGTTGAACTGTAATTCCCCATAATTTATTAATTGTGTCAATGACAGCGCAGATGTATCGACTGAGGTTTGGCTTTGTGCGTCTTGCATGAAGCTTCTTGGTATGGGAACAATATTAACTCGCTCCAATATTCATAACGTTTATACTCGTACAATCTTTGTGTGAAATCTGACTCATATCACGTATGTTTCAATTAGCCGAAGCATTTAGAATTGACTGTGTTCAACCTCCTAATGCATGCGCTAAAGTGAGTTTATTTTTAGCTTCTGAGTTTGTTGAAAAACTGACTTTTGAGGTCAATGGGCCGGTACAAAAAGAATGAAACTAAATGGTAGCTTCTATGGATTATATTAACCCGAATTAAGTGGGATGTTCAAAGAAACCAGAGCTTCTTGTTACTATCGAAAACACGTTCCCAGTTCATTATTGTTCTTTAGAAAACGATGTGGGCGTCTAAGAATTGTCTCAAGATGCACTGCTGTCGTGTGGTTTAGTCATCATTATCTCGATGCGTTTAGTGAAAGTTTCTTTATCGGTTCTGAAAAATAAAGTTTAGCTGATCTTCATATGCAAGCTCCTTATCGTCTCAGGCGAGTTAGTTCTGTATCATTGTTTGATGAACATATATCTACAAAATATTGTTGGTCTTTCGTTATTGTCCAATTCTCAAAGATGCTCTACCCGAGTATAAGCTTTAATGTTTTGCATCCTATTTCATGGAGGTTCATTAGTGCTAACCTCGTATTGTTTTCGTAATGAGTATGAATATACCGCGTGTGGTTTGTTATGAGCTTGCGTCTGGGATGGCCTGGGTAAGGCTTGGTGTATTATAATTATGCATGTGGGTAGGTAGTGAGGTGGTAAAACGGTCGCCGGTCGGCTCGTCGAGGGGTAGGTGTGCAGCGTGCAGCATTTAATTAAGGCGGTGGGTGCGCTTGGCTCGCGTGCCGTCCGCGGTGCACTTCCGGCGCCCCGGGGCGCTGCGCTTTTTCCTAGGTCTAGGGGGGCGCGATGCGAGGAAAGCGCGGCCGGTCGTCACCCGCGCCTGAGGAATTGAATTTTTTCACGTAAACTGGTTTGATAGCGCGTACATGTTGTGGAGGGGATCGCGAATACGCGCCATGCCGAAGCCGGTCATTAGCTAGCTCGCCGCTCGCTCGCGCGTTCACTCTGCGTACGCGGTGCCGCACTCGCGTACGTCGTCGCACGCACACGCGCGCTCACCTCACCGTCTCCCGTCTCCCGCCGATTGATTGGTCGATCGCATCATGTGCTTTCCAGTGAAACATTAGTGTGTAATTAATTGTATGCGAATATGGTGTGTGCCGGTGAAATCGATATTGTTTATGTGATGAAGGAAGAACAGTAAAATTGTGTTTCTCTTAATAATTTGCCATGAAGTTTTTTGATTAGGATTCAGATATAGGTAGGTGCATAACTAATTAAACCTTACAATTTTTTAATTCGCGTATTTTCCGCGTTTATTGCAAGTTAGCTTGTAATCTTATCGTGTCAGTTCATTAATTCGTGATCATGAAGCATTGTGTGTGCCGCGGCACTAATTTCATGCAAAACAAACAGTTGTCGCGATAAGCGTCTGCGAGAGCCGGGAAGAGGTGGCATGGGGGGGAGGGATACTACCGAAATTCCCTTATCATTTGCTTAGCGCAGCCCAAGGTCGCGCGTTATCATGATTGCGGTCGCGCCTCACTGATGGATTCGTTTTGTGATTGTGCGTATTGATGCATGCTCGCTTATGCATTTTTATTGCATCTAATAATAAATGAACACTACCTATTTATAATAAAAAAAAAACTGGCAGTGTAAGTTAAGTTAGTAAGTATATTTTAATGCAAATTAGTGAACATTTCGGTTAGCTTGAAACTAAATATAATTTGAAAGTTCTTCTAATGAAGAACTTCAAACACCAGCTAATGCTGGTGTTTGATATACTTAAGCTCATCAAGAGCTTATAACTTTTTTTTAACTTTGCATATTAAGTAGGTATATTATTTTTTTGGTTTGTTCATAATGGTCTATAGTTAAAAATGTAAACAGTAATGTATCGATTTCCAACCTCGAGTAATTGTTAAAGTAAGAAAAGAAAACTTCAAAACTATCAAATTTTACGTGAACTATCTGAATCCGAGTCGAAAACAAGCCGTTCTGGCTGATTGTTTACAATAAGGTGTGCTCGCATTCATTCTGGCGCAAATCTGTTTTAGCGTGTGTGATGTAGATCGCGACCTAGTTGCGCGTGATTGAGGATAAAACAATATAAATAGCTCGTCAACGGCTGTGGACGGCCGCGTGACGCGGTTCTTCTAACTAGAACGCTGAAGTTGGCATAGAGCTTGGTGCAAGACAGTGACGT
Source organism: Electrophaes corylata (assembly GCA_947095575.1). Taxonomy (NCBI): domain Eukaryota; kingdom Metazoa; phylum Arthropoda; class Insecta; order Lepidoptera; family Geometridae; genus Electrophaes; species Electrophaes corylata. The sequence goes on along the minus strand of OX352715.1, from coordinate 8,011,322 downwards.
CACAAGCGTCTTGGGAACGCTTCCATTAAACTGGGTGCAAGTTCGTGACGTCGTGCCCTGGAAGCTGTTCGCTTTGAGGAGTTAACAAAAAGCTGGATGCAAGATCGTGACGTCACATGTCCCTCTGTGGAAGAGACGTGTGATGCTGACATGATGCGGCATTCAGCCAACGCGGCGGCCGCGTGGACTGCGCCCGGCGAGGTCTGGGAGTACGTCAGCCAACTGGTCAACTCCTATCACGACCAACACAACTGCCAGGTGCTTATCATACTTGTAACTTATTGTGTTTATCTTTGCAAAAAAAACATGTCTTTCAAGTTTTTGAGATCAATAACTTTGATCCTGCTGAACCGTCGGGTATTGTTGATCGGAGTGCTGAACAGTAGATCACGAAACCAATAAAGATGTTCATTGACCAACAAACAATGAACTTTATGACCGCAATCTCCCTTGAGGTTCAGTGATGATGTTGACGTCAGCGTTGTTCATAGGTACCTAGAAGAAAATATTTTTATACTTTTGATTTTATTTAAATTTTATTACAAAACGGTCCAACCTAACTACTCGAATTAGTTAAGTAATTATTAAGCATACTATAATGCTTAATAATTAATTAAAGTAATTCGATTCAACCGTTCTGATTGAATAGATAAATAAACAACAATAACCTAGAAGAAAGTAACAATTTTTTTGTGATATATGAATAACTAGCGGCCGCTCGCAGCTTCGCCCGCGTAGCAGTTTATTCCCGTTCCCGTAATTTTTTCGGGATAAAAAGTAGCCTATATGTTAATCCAGGTTACAATCTATATCTATTCCAAATATCATCCAAATCGGTCCACTGGTTAGAGCGTGAAAGAGTAACAAACATCCATCCATCCATCCATCCATACATACAAACTTTCGCGTTTATAATATTAGTAGGATATCACAAGACAGTAGACATAGGTGAGTCAGAGCACAGAAAGCCTCCTTGTAACTTGTTAGCATTATTCATGCAAGACCTAGTTAACGTCGACGTGAGTGATAGATAATTTGTTACATGCCTTCCCTCAAATGGGGACAAAGTTAAATAAAATTATGGTAAAGGCTTCTCTCGCGAGAAGATTTTTTGCACTTAGGCACGAGATATCGCTGAAGTGTAATTTAAAGAAAAAATAGCATTTGACAATGTCGCGTCATAATAATAGGTACTACGTTAGATATACTACTAGGTTCGTATTGGGTAAGTCATACAGCTTTTTCTTATGTTGTGTTGAGATATTTACTGAGTATGTACAAAAAATTACAACAAATAATTTAAAATAGTCATATGCACAAAAGTAAATGTAACTATTGGAATAATAAGGGTTTACTAAATTATACGATGAATATCCGAGGCGCCAACTCGCCAAAGTCATATACTTTTATGTCATCTTCCACACAGTTCATCCATCTTTTCTTCCTCTACTCATATATCCATCCACATTCTTATGCATCGCACATCCTTAATTAAATTAAATTTATTTGTCTAAATTCGCCACAAGTGCCATTATAGCCAAATCAAAATTACTTTGTTGACCGTGAAGTTATGACTGATCGAGCGTAATTCTTGCGTTGCGTGTTTGTAGTGAAACATTCCTTTGCTCATCGGATATATTTCACTCTAACTACTTTAACCAGACCACTACATATAAAGAGATGGAAATTCTTAAATATATCTACAGTTTGCCCACGCCACGGAGCTTTCCGCAAGATCAATTTATTAAGAAACACTTAAAACAGACTAAAGTTTTTAATTTGAATTACGTATAATATTTTCAAAAACTACTTGTCCGTTTTGCCATTTTAATTTAGTATACCATCAAGTTTTTAAATAAGAGCTCAATTATTCGAAATAGTTTATATATTTATAAATTTTGTATCAAAGTTATTAATTCTTCTAAACACTGCGAGAATAAAGTTGAATAGCTTAATGAACAAGCGGTATGCCATAAAAACTTAATCTGAACTCGAATCTCTATGTCAAATGAAATATCGATAATCTTTTTATAAATGCCATGAGAACGAATTTTTATTTGATGATCGTTTATGACGAGTTTTTTGTTAGTTGTTAAGTCGTTGAGCGCTTCAGAAGTTTCTTGACAACAATAAGTGAACTTTTAATAATAATGCCGGTATTATGTAGCCATCATAACATACCATAGCAGACTAGTGAGTTTTACGACCAGTACCAGATTGAATTGGTTAGTAATTCCGTAACTCTGTATGTATTTTTTAACTGTATGTCATGTAAGCATATAAACATAAATCGACGATGTTGTTATCGCGGGAATTCGGTGGGAGGAGGGGGTTCGGAATCGTTCTTCCTGAAAACGCATGGAGAAGGCTTATGTTCAGCAGTAGAATGCAGGCTGTTAATGATAATGAACCACATAAAATAAACGAAACCGAGCGTATATAAAATGAAAAATATTAATTATGTTATTAAACATGCCTCAAGCACAGGAAGCTTAATGTCTTGTCTGTCTGATAAATCATTAAACGAGAATCGTGATCTTGATTGATGTCCCACGCCGTTAGAGCTCTGACGGATCTTATCTTACCTATCTAATAGGTTTAACGAGATTACGGTACCTTCAAGGGATTTGCATCTAGTGGTTCGACCAGCATTCATAGTAAAAGCTTCCTGTGTAGTCGACTTATTTTTCATTATATGGATGCCTACCTTGTATAGGTATCTATTATATTTGACAGTACACTTGCATATTAATGATCTTCTAAGCACAATCCATTTGCTTCAAGGACTAAGGACTGCATTTTAATATTCACGTTGTCTTATACATTTTCCCGTATAAGACAACGTGTCTATTCGATTTTTCCGCAGGTATTACAGGCACAGTAAAATAAAAAAAACTGTAAGTGTTTAAGCCACGCGGATATAAAAATTATAGGTGAAGCAAGTAGTATTCTTCCCACTGAAATAATAGAGTTGTTTTGAGCCGTCATTGAACAGTCTATAGTAATAACAATCCACTCTAATTACTGATTACGTAAGTACCGTTCATCTAATGTCTGCGATGATTCTGCGCAATATATTTATTTACCAGTCTGTTGTCTCACCGTATGCATAATTATCCAATATTACAATAGTATTTTTATTGCCACCGGGTAAGTTTCTCTGAGAGTAGGCACGTTTTTGCTCTTATGCTGTCCTCTTAGTTTAATCTTATCATGTAATGTCTTGGAATTACAATCATCAATTACAGTAATACGACCATAAATATGATTGGATGGGAAGGTAGAAGTGAGACGCGACATTGCGTATAGTATTGCTGCAACGACATAGCGGTTGTACATATTGCATTTTGCGGTATTTGACGAGTGTTAAATTTGCAGACGCGCTTATGACGACGAAGGCGGGAGGAGTAACTAAAACCGGTCGAACGCCTTTGTCGCTGTGCAACCGCCGCGCCGCCGCCGGTTTTTGGTGATATCCGCAAAAAGTGCGCAATGGCATGCGGAGTGTTTGGTCGCTTCTTAATCGATGTGCAGATACTGAAGTTAACGACCAACAGTCGATTGCTAAACTCGATCTCATTATACGAGGCATTGATTTTCTGGAATTGCTATCTGACTGAACCGGTTGTGACCTGTCTATTCCATGTACGTAGACGACCGGTGAATGCGTGGTTCCCACTTTCCATCATGCTGCGTGCAGCAGCGTATTCAGCATAACGATTCTATTCAATTTCAATACCTTATAGTATACGGTCTCTTAAAAACCTAATCAATAAAAACTCAATATTAATCTTGCTACAGCTAAAAACAGCTATCGTGCTCAAAAAGTTAATTAATTTCATTAATATTTTTTTTTATGACCAATTAATTATTTCCTTTTATTCACTTTGAAGTTACTTACGTCATTAATTATTGAGGAAGTTCTGTGTAAAACATGCAATAAAACAATTACATAATGATAACGTAATAAATTGTGTAGTAGTAATGTATGTATCATAAAGCAAAGTAACGCATTTTTGCTTATAATTTACCGTCTACGCGTCTGTATAATGATAATAATGATGAATTATGAATAAAAGTTTTACGGTTCATCGAATAGAAATGGTTAGTAATATTAGTCAATGGTCTGGTCATTGATCTGTAATTATCTTAGTTGTGCATTTTTCTGCTTACTCAATAGGTTTGTTTAAGATTCGCGAAGGTCTGTTGTTATAAGTACTATAATCAGGCGTTCAATTAGTCTTGTGAAACGATTATAAGTAATGTGAAATTCTTCGTCTTTGGTTTGCTTGTTACGATTACTTTGTTTTACCACCAATCTTTATTAAATAATAAAGATTGGTGGTAAAACAAAGTAATAGTAAAAGCAAAAGTAGTATTTAATATCCAATTATTTAATACCAATCTTTATTAAATAATAAAGATTGGTATTAACTAATTGGATATTAAATAAATATTTCGAATAAAATTTTGTTAATCGCTATAATTTATTAGGTTCAAGGTTGGAACAATAGTATCAACTGAAGTTTATACACTAATACGTACTAACTGTATGCAAATTCATCGCGTAATTATGATATTATAACATACCTATGTGCGTGAAATTATAAATGTTAAAACTACCACCACATCAATAACAATAAATCACTCGGTAGCCAACTCGTTGAAATTAATTAGTTATCACTATCACTTGATGTTATTAGTAGCATTACAAGAATGAATAAAAAAACTCTGGCACTCTGGCCGATACAAGGAAATATTCGCAAACATAGTATTTCAGTTAGCAAACCGTTGAATATAAATCATTGCTTATTGACGCAGCGAGAAGGGCATACAAGGAATAGGGATAATCCGGTCCAACGGCCATCTTAGCTTAGCGACGTTTAATAAAGCCCCAACGACAACTATACGGACAGGGCTGCTGTATAACCACCATCTTTAAATGTTGAATAGTTTAGCTTTCCAATTTATTTTTTTACCAGCTCATTGTATGCAATGATGATTAAGCCTTACCTATAGAAAACTAATATTCTTGTATTACTACGAACAATCCTCGTTGAAGGAAAAGTTCTTCGTCTGTAATTTGTTCTGCAAATTGATGCTTTCCTAAAATAGTTTCTTGTATTTAACGAGCGTATCAGCTTTGATGGTATTCAACCCTGGCTTCCGATCGGGTAATGCAAAACGAGACTCGGGAATAAATCGTTTACATGGTTGTCGGCGTAAACTGGTCTCGCTGGCCGCGTCGCTGCTACACCGAGGTATGAAACAAGCTTTACTCAATCTTGTAATCGTCACTGAATACATCAATGATTGTCCAATCGTTCCTCAAGAGAGGATGATACCTTCTGATTATCCTATAAACTGGCCCAAATGTATAGTTGTTGCGGAATGCTAAATAGAAATAGAGCATTTAGCGATGAAGATACCGCATCTGAACTCTATGTCCTTACACTTTTAGAGTAGGCTCGTGTAGTTGGTTCGGCATGTATCCGCCGCGGTGGCGGGCTTATCTCGCCATTAGAGTTATTACGGGCCGGTATCTCGCTCATCGCACCGCTTCGATTGTTTCTGAATGCGCTACAAAGTCGGGCGCTACCACCGTAATTGACCACTGTTTACTTCTCAGACGAGCTCTTTATTTTATGCATTATAATGCGGTTTTCATGCATTTTTTAAAGTGGCCATGGCCAACAGGGAAGTATTGTTCTACTTGTGACATGGCTATTCATTTTTTTACTTATCATACTAGTCGTTTCCTCGCGTCCACTGCGGTAATGCTCGATTGTTCATAATACCACTCGTCTTAGGCTTGAATTTTACGAGCTATTTATTGCACGTTAACTATCGTGAACTCTCTTTATATGCCTACAGTAGTTTATGATTTTTATATAAAAGGTATTTGCAGTTAAGTATGTATAAGCAAGTTTATAATAATTACTGTTCGTTTGTTGCCCTCCGGTAGATTACAACTTAATCTTAAAATGCCCTGATATCTCACAATCTCACGATGACTAAAAATCAATAAGACTAAATTTCAAAATGATTTTATCCTGTAATGCCTGAAATTCTAAATGTATTGGGCCCAGAATGACTGAATCTTACGATCACAGCATAATGACGAAGAAGGTCCGGTCAGAAGACCGAAGTGGCGCGGCGAGGGAATGTCCGCCTGCGAACCTGGAGGTTGAGGGTTCGATTGCCGCCTTGGGGTAAATGTTTGTACGATCTGCAAATATTTATTCCGGGTGCTCTGGGTATTTTCTATGTGTAATAAAAAAATATCTATGTATGTAATGTTTTTTTTTTTACGTGCTATAGGTAAAAGTTTGACCGCAATGTTTTGTATTAAGTACATATATCAGTCATCTAGTACCCATAACACAAGCTCTGCTTAGCTTGGGGCTAGATAATGTTGTGTGGATAGTCCAGCACTATTATTATTATTTATGTGAGACAAAAAAAACAAACAGAATTATTAATCGTATCATTTATTCGGTTAGTTTTGGTGAATATACCTACATCAAATCAGCTTCGGGCATTATGTAAAGATAACATCAGATAATCGTCACCCACGCGACGTCGTTTTGCCGATTGCTGCTGTCTCCGTTACTTATGTTTAGAAGGAACTTATTTTTTTGCGCATCCGACGTTGTATGTTTGTTTAACTTATTATAAGAATAAATTCGATTAGCTTACGAAGCTATGCAGTCGATGATTTATTGATTTTTATAATTATTCTTGAATTACATATTTTTTTATTTAACTTGCTGATGAAACTAGCAAATGGCTCACCTGATGTTAAGTGGTTATCGTCGCCTATAATAAAGCATTGCCTCGTAGGTCACAGTCGTTAGGTCGGTAATTTCACCTACACCCACACCCTTCTAACCAGAACACAGCAAGCTGCTTTGATAACAGAAATAGGTATGGTGGTAGTACTTCCCCGGACAAGCCCTTGGTGTCATTTTCGGTATAAGTTATTGATATAAGCGTATGAGAGCGTTGCGTAGTACGTGTAGTGTGAATTTGAGTGATAGAGTAAGGATCAGTGTAATGAGAGTAGAGGAAGGTTCTATGCGATAAGGATGAAAGAAGGTTGACGAAAAAGGTGCATCGGTCGAGTTTGAGTGGGATTGATGGGAGGGGACGACCACGGTGGACGTATTTCGATAACATAGCAGGTGTTCATATTGAACACTTATATTACACGGGTATTTATCGCGTATTACCTAAATAAATAAAAAAGGTAATACGCGATAAATACCCGTGTAATATAAGTGTTCAATATGTGTTCCGATCGCGAAAGTTTAAAAAATACTATAGCAGGTGTTGTAGAGAAAGGTTAGGTCAAGAGCACTCTAAACCAACGAGCATTCATGAAAAAATATATGTCAGGATCGTAGTAAGTGCAAATCCGAATACGTCTCTATAATACCCCTAAGTGAAACATGATTTTATGTCTGTATGAAGTAAGAGTATGGCTATAAAGCTCTTTAGATATGGCTGCAAAATGGTTGTTTTCACAACGCTAGACTCGTTGTCCATCGTGTGAATGAAGAAGCTTACGTGTGGCGTGCACATGCTCACATTAAACATAAGTGTACCAAGCGTGTTCAGTAATACTAGTGTGCATTTTAAACATTATTAATTAACATTAAGGTGCATTTCCAATGGGTATAATTAGGGTAGCAGATGGCCCCGTCCCCGTGACTGACGGATGCGCGCCCGTGTGCATCGGCCTCCGCCGCCGTCCTAGCGTGGCGTGGCGCGTCCTTGGTCTCGCCTCACGCATACCATCGTCTCCTCAATTAGCGGGGGCGGTGATCGGAACCACTGTATCCGCGTGTTTCGGCTTCCTCGCGTGGGAATCGCGGGAACACTGTTCTTCACTTCACCCTACACTCAGCTACTGACTGGGCGATCTTACAAAAAGATTTGGATTAAGTTTAGGTCTGAACCCGAGTAGGTACACATCATATTTTGAATTATGATAAATGCTATTATAATGTGCTTATCTATACTACTATTATAAAAAGGTAAAGTTCGTGAGTTTGTGATGTTGCACGGGGTTAATCTCTGGAACTACTGAACCGATTTTGAGAATTCTTTTACCAATAGAAACCCACGTTATGAGTATCATAGGCTAACCCGAAAAATGAATTTATTTATTTATTTATTTATTTATTTATTTATTGAATTTAATTAGAACGGTTTAGGAAACCAATTACACTAATTATTAAATTAAAAAACAGAACAGAAATAACAAATGTACACAAAATTAAATAATAAAAATGTCAAATTGTTACAAAAATCATAATAATAATAATAAAAAACAAAAATTTTATATATAATTAGTCATTAATAAATTACGTCCTTATATCTGCCTCGCAGTATATGAAAACGATTAGAGATATATCATTCGGTTCTGGAGAAAAGTTGTAGAGCTTGATAAAGCTCAGTGACAACATTGTCGAACTTTTATATTTAAGGCACAAAAAGTAGTTTTTTATATTATAAAAATACTTTATTATTAGGTCATATTTATTGGTCATATTATCAATAATTATGAATTCTTATCAAAATAAGTAAATTTTTCGTCTCAGGTGTTTTTCTTAACAATAGATTTTTCCCTTATGCTGCATATAATTTGGACGAATGGCTATAGAGATAATACGACGTTTATCGTCCAACGAAGATAAAGATGTTGTGTAAATTAGCCAAAACGGACTAAGTCTATAAATATAAAGTCTAGTCTTGTATAATATGCATACTCTTATTTGCATAACAAAATACGTCTGTAAGTAAAATGCACGATTTTTATAGAGTTGGTAAAAATGTTGGAAATTAGGACAGTTGCCAAGTTTTTTTTTCAGGAACGTTATTATTTTACTGTTACTTTTCTTTGTGGGTGGGTTTTATCAGATAGTTGATTTGTGTGACTCAAATCTTTCAAGACAAATTTCGATGTAATTTCCGATATTTAAAGCATAACTTATTTAAATATTGTTAAGACACAGGTTTAACTTATGGTGGTAGACTTTTTGCAGTCAATTAATTAATTAAAGCACGAAGTTTTTTATTAACAAAAATATGATTTTGATCTACAGATGATTGTTTTATTTATAGTTCTGACACGTATTTGAGCATAACCCATTAAATACAACAAACTATTACTAAATGCACAAAAGAAGACTTTTTCATCCAATTTTTTTAGTTAGATTTCAAGAATGTGAAGTACGACTAGGCAGGTTGTCTTTCGCTTGTTACCTGCATTTGAATGAACAAATAGAAATCAGCGACGAGTGAAAGCCTACAACCCGAGTTGTGGTCGTTGTGGCACGCTAAGTTGGGGCAGGTCGGGCATTTATACGGCTTCTCGTTGATTGTAGGTGTAACTTTATGATCGCACGCTTCTGCGGATTACCACTATTGTTCTAATGGTCTCTCGGTTCCTCGCACCTCTACCAACACTCGCTCGTACTAATCGACTTAGGGTCATGCGTTCAACCTGATCCCTCTCATTCTCTACGCTTACGAAGTTATGACTTGAATTTCTTGTTATTTTATTTTCCGTTCATGTTTCTAGTAAGTATGGTTTGCGAATCGCATTTCTAAACATAAAGTTTTGCTCCAAATATTTTCTCTGTATAGCATGCGCGCGCTATACGCATTCGCAATAGCATTAGAGACTAAATAATACTTGACTGGATTACCGATGTCTATAATAGTGCTGCAGCTATCGAGCTCAATAAATCTTGAAGTTGTGACATTTGACGTGCCTTTCAGATCCCGTGTTGCAGTGACGAGACTTAGCAATATTTTACACATGATTAGAGCGGCGGCGGCGCTCACCGGCAGGCACTATATGGGTAGGCAAATTGCGCCGACGCGACGCGCAGTCACGATCTGAACCTTGCGGGAACCCGGGAGGGTTTCCACAGAATTCCAACGTAAATGCTACACAGATTAATGACTACATCTCCAAAGATATCTACTCAACTACTCACTCGTATGATTATTTCTTTCGACCGGGCCCACAACCACAGATCTGCAAATCATTTTATTAGCAACTGAGTTATTGAGTAGTTCGATATTCGCCTAACCAGTTGACTGTTTCATTCCCAGGGTTGTCAGTTATTATGTTAGGGAATAAATGCAGGTCGTTTGCTAGTATTCAAATGAGACATCACTTATAGCTGATAGTATCGCTTAACGGATAAGGAAGTCGCGAGTCCTATCGTGTAATCTCAGAGAATTCTGCCACTGCATGCACCTCTGGGTTATGGGTAAATGACGCTTTTACTTTGAAATATGACTAGAATATTCACTGCAGTAACCGTACTGCGATTACTTACGGGACAGTTTGATTCGTAAAAGGGAAATTGCGCATTGAAGGCTTCACCTCTTAAAATTTAATGAGAATTGTAATAACCAAGAACACTTCACCCTCCAATAAGTGTTTAACTTAAGGATAAACTTATTGGTTATAATACTCACACAAGTGTAATAAACTTTCAAGGAATTATAATTTCTTAGAGCGTAAATATTGAGTTGGTAAGTTTATGTACAACAGAAAGGCAGTCTTTTGTATAAATAAAAATTAACATCGCCTCGGTCTTCGGTTTAGAGCGAGATAAATGTCAAATAAGTATTAATATTTATGAAATAGTCTGCTAGGTTTTATTTATAAACGATGACTCTTTCGCCAGTTGCACATTAAAAATTGTGATTAAGCATACTCTTTAATATAAAAAGCTTTTGTAATAATTATCTGTGAGTATACTTCAAAATTTTACGGTGTTTAAATAGCAGTGAGGCAAACAGGTAATATCAGAGGGTGTGGTAATAATTTCTTTGGATCAGGGGGATAGCTGACGCCTGGGTTGACTTAGCATAATAATATAGCTCGTATGTGCTAGTAAAGTAGATGGTGACCAGCCACTCGGAACAAATGAAGCCGTCCTCTGAACAAGATTCATATCAGTTCCACTTATGTCTGAATACAATTATATTATGTGTATGTATTCAATCTCATACTTGTTATGTATGTATTATAAATCATAATTTACTCCATTATGACTATGTGTGCTCCCCAGAATAATTTGGACCTCTTTAAAATTACTGTACTAATTAGCTGAATTTAGGAACTTATTTAGATTCTCAGTGGAGTATGATTTTGGGATGACATTGTTGATTTAATCAGTTTTCCTGTACCTTTTTAGGCACGCTGCTTTATTTTCTTTGTATGAATAAGTTGCTGATGGAAGTCCATAAACATTATCATGTTTTTATTTCGGCGGAGGATCTGAGGTCGCACTGGTTTGTGCATCGATGTAGCTATTGAGGTAAAGCCAGAAATTATTGAAAGAAACACCAGAGTGGTTGCATTCAACTGAGCGAATGAATGACAATCACGTCACACGTATGTTACCTACATATTTGTGAATTACTGGATGATACTGGCGAAGCTTAGAATATGTACTTAGGTAATATTCACCTACAGATCTCGCGCTTAAAATCTATTTAAAGAAAGTATTTCAAGAGTTCAACATCGAGCGCAATGGTTTTCATAACAATTCGAAGATCAGTTCATTCAATTACTTAATTCTCCGCCAACACGTAAAGTTTCCAGCCCACGCTTGGTTTAATTTTTGATCCGCCATACAATGACTTAGTTATATTGGGTACGCCAATTTAAAAAGAATATCCTTCTGCGGTTTGACCTTATGTCCTTGAGTATTTTTCCTCAAATTCGCGATTTAATATTGGTTATCAAATAAGTAATGTTTATTATTATGCGGTGGTATAAAAAAAAGAAATGTGCATGTCAGACTCGCATGTTCTTTTTTTTTTCTAAAATCTGGCTGGACATTAAAAAAATAAATAAACAATTTAATATATTTACAAATAATTAAACTCTAGCAGAGTTAGTCTAGAGAGTAAGGTTCTTGATAACTGGATTTAACTCGGTGTTATAAATTGCTTTTAAATAGTAAACATTGTTTCTCACAACGACCATAATTTTGTGCACGCTTCGTCTTGCATTAATATTGCGGTTTCTTGTCTGACACGTTGCACACTTCATTATTATTGACCAAATAAATAATACTTTAATTATTCAAGTGCTCGCTGAAAACTAATGATGTCATATTCGTCGCGTCTTGTCTGAGTTCTAGTGAGCCGTGTAAATAACCTTCAAATACTGCCACATGTTGCAGAATAATGGTACGTTTTGACGGTTGCAATCAAATCATCTCTTTCAGTCTGTAATCTACACTAATTACATAATTGAACAAGTACTTATAAAAACCCCCTCACTGAGTTTCCTACTACATCATGTGAATATGCTATTTTTTTTGTCAAAAAAGACTAAAAAATGAGTCGCCATAGGTACTCTCCCAGATAAATCAATTTAGTATATTTAATACCTACTTTATTATGAAATCATTCTCAGTTTATTACAAAAGTTTGATTTCGCGAATTCTCGGAAGAGTCAAAGTCAAAAAGCATTTATTTAGTAATATCCGCAGGGATCATCTTGAAACGTCTTAAATCTAGGTGAATCTAAGCGCCAGTTCCTCGCGACCAAGCCTAGAAGAACCGGCAAGAAACAATACAGTTTTGATAGAGCGAATGGTGCCGTAAAACTTCTACGTTAAAACGGTCTAAATAACACAGCGTTTGCGTTAAATGTAAGCAGGCAAGCAGATGGATGCCAATAAATTATTACCGGCTTGTAAACGTGGCGAATAGCGAACATAACTTGAAAGCTGGAATCGGCTACTTTGCCAAATAGTATTGTATAACCAACGTCAGATTTTAATCGCCAGAAGTTATATTTATTTTGTGCTAGTGCCTAGTTTCTTTATGGTTGATGGTTCACGAATCTCAAGCTAGTGTTTTGTTAAATGAGTCATTGCCTAGTACGTGGGTTTCTTACCGATTAATTTCAAAGTACGCAAGTGTACCGCACATTAAGCTTATTTGCTCAACGGTCCAGTCCAGTTCTTTTCCATTATCATTCCAATTCCACAGAGCTGGCAAATTGACGTCCCACTCACAACTTGCAAATTAATGGAGCCATTGTGATTAATTTAGGCCAGAGTGCCATTTGTTTCAATAAATCAACTTTCTTGGATCGTAAACATACCAAGTTGCGATACAAAAACTAAATAGAAAGTAAGTACATAGCTAATGAAGAAGAACTAATGTCCTAAAGCCGACGAAGTGTACCTTCTTATTCTTTAAAAACATGCATCAAAATGGACGAAGTCCCAGATGATTCTTCGATAATAAATTCTCACAATGGCCAACAAGTACCCCTTGCGTTCACTTGAAGATACTAAATTATGCAAACACCTGCCCATGAGCTCTGATGCAAGATTGGAAACCGCGACCCCTCCGACTTTTCGAAGGTCATCCAATATTTGTATTCAACCATTCAATTCTTAAAGTAAATATTTTGTTTTATACGTTGTTATAATTATAATATGGGTAACGTCTTTTGGGTATGCATTTTAGGTGAGATATACATCTGTTAGTCCTTTTGTCCTTGCGTATTGATGTTTTGTATTTTTTGGACTGCCGACAGCGTGCTTTGTTGATGTGATGTGAATTTGCATACATCCTTGACTCGATGTTTGTCTTGAAAAGCTGCAAGGGTTTTATTTGAAAAATTATGACAGTCATTGATTTTATTTATAAACACATCGCTAAAAGTCGAACCTAATGTCTTGAATCAAGAAATATTTACCATCTATATAAAATGCCATGAACTGGCCATATGCCACAAAAAATTGTAGCAGACAATGAGGTTCGCACATTCGAAAATATCGAGGTGAGTGACCCGCGTTCGGAACATAGACATAGTTTTTGTTGGATTTGACTCTACAAAAACTACTTTAAATAAATTGCCCGCAGCAATGAGATGATGCTCGTTTGTAGTATTCAATAATACGACTTCAAAACAGGTATTATACTCGACTTTACGAGTAAGCTGATGGATAGATTGATTTACCCATGAAGCATCATATAATTTTAATTGGTTTTACAAACTCTTTTTTAGCATGTTGTGCTACCTCTACAAGTTCGGACGCCATTATTGTTTTCTCGTTATTCTGTATGTTTTTTTGTTATGTCACTAGTGTATATTCCGCATCCCGGGTTCCGGGGGAAAGTCCGTAGTTCTCGTTTTTAAAAAAAAAAACAAATCGGGACTAAAAACAACTGCTTAAAAATAGTGCTGTGATTATTCACATATTTTAGCATAATCGAGTCTTTTAATCCACATAAACTTTTTTAAATTTAGTTATGTTTTGTATTTTATCAGAATTTACCATAGGAGAAATGAATGCTTATAATTGTTGATTTTAATTTGAGCCCTGCTGCTAATAATAAAACATGCAGATGCTTTAGGAAGATTGTACTGCTAACGGCCGAATACTCAAACGCAACTTAAATCTAACCACGTCTCAAGTGACGAATTTTGGACAGACTTTCATTGCAAATTCACCAAGATTTAAGACGTTTCAAGATGATCCCTGCGGATTTTACTGAATAAATGCTTTTTGGCTTTGACTTTGCAAACTGTCAAAAAATCGCGACTTGAAACGTGATTAAATTTAAGTTGCGTTTGAGTATTCGGGCGTAAGTCTGCTATAACGTTATCGACTTCATTAACTGGCTGCTTAATACCTGAACTTTTCAACCAATATAACTTTCTCATTAAAACCGCCTCTTTCAAGATGCTGACGTACAAATAGGTAAAGATGATACTTTTTTCTGCGAGGGCACGAGTATATGATCTATATCCCATCTGACAAAATAACTATGACGTAGGTTCACACATTATAACGAACGTTGGTATTTGTCAGATGTTTAGATATCCATCACTGGCGAATGGAAATATTTTAATTTATAGAGATAACTGACGATATGTATCATGAATATAAATGAGTGGAGACAAAAACAAGATGTGTCTGAAAAGAAATAATAAGAAGCGTTCGACAGCCACGATCGTCTAGCTAGCTAGCTGCTATCGTCCTTGAGTGCAGAAATCCTTGATGAGTACAATCAACCGCCACCGGATAGTCGTCTTCGTTCAGGGCTGCCAATTAATATTTTATCTACATGTAAGCTTGGATGCCGAGTCTGTTACAACTGGTTAATGTACACTTGTGCCGCAAAACTAGTTATATTTTTACCTATCCGCACTATGATGCTACTTTTATTTGCAGATTGATAGGCTTGTGTTATAGTGACGACATGTATCGTTATTTTATCATGCATCGAAACAGTTTTATTACGTTCACTCGATCATTATTTTTATTACAATACACGCAACATATTAGTAGCTCTGATTATTTTTAAATGTGCAACTCAATGCTTCTAGAATCTCAGTAAAGGTTTTTGGAACTGTTATGACCATAGGGGTTGTATTGCAACCTTAAGTTATGGATGTTGCGTAGGTGCTAGTAAGAGCACATGGTAAGAGTGGCGACAAAAACTCGAAACTGAAAATAAATGAGCGAAGATCGCCTATTAGCGTTGACGTCTCAGAAGATTCTCGCATTGATGCGGACTGGATCGGAGTCGCACCATATTTGTAAAAGCTTATTATAGGCACCCACGACTTAGTAATGACACGTTTACTTCGAGAGTTTTCAAATCAATTTAAACATTTACGAAGTGGTTAGTGCGTTTAAAGCCTTACGTAATAATATCTAGGCATTATGTGACATCAATTTGCGAAAGTCACTAAGTCAACCCGTTCGTTAGTTCTATTACAAGTTACAACACGCTTGCTTAGAAATTATGTTGATCTAATCAACGCTAATGTATTAAAAGTATTAAATTTAGTTCAAAATATATTAAGCAAAGTAATCAGGGTAGTTTGATGTATTTCAATAGTATTATTTATATTGAAGACTAGCGAAACGCGTAAGACTTGTCCGCGTGAAGTTATTTTCATACGAACTTCAACCCCCCGCTATACCTATTTAGGGGTTGATTTTCAAGAATTCCTTTCCTAGTACGCCTCTACACACCAAGACGGTTATACCCTAATTTGAAGTCTCTACGACCAGTGGTTTAGGTTGTGCGTTGTCTATATCCCAGTCAGTCAATCAGTCAGGACAAAGATTCTTATAATTGGTATAGAGGATTTCACATTTCATTTGCTGTGTCTCATTGCAGCGTAATCAATGTCTCTCTCATGCATAAGTTTTATTTCAAAAACACAGTTCTGAATATTTAAACTAAACTGTCAACTATCGAATAAATTCTACTATTAATCGACTGATACCAATTACGTGAGCGTTCGGCCTCATAGTACGTTAAGAATCTTTGCAGAAATGCACCAGCAACTTATTACTCCGTTGGATTACGATCTTTTTGCGGTTGTCGGTAAGGAAGAGAATGAATTGTCAAATGGTACGTTGATTGGTCTTTGCGCTATATGTTTTGTTTGTTTGTGAGGCAAGCCGTCCAAGCCGCAGGCGCAGTCAACTCCATAGAATTGCTGGACATTATGAAACCGTTTTCTGACAGACCAAGCAGCTTTATGGTCATTTATTTGACAACAGATCTGATCGCATACTTTTGACTCAATTTTTCTAAAATCATATGGCATTGTCGTGTTAAATTTAATCATGTGAGATTAAATGGCAAAAGTAAAACAGGTCTTTGCAGCTATTGTAGCGTCAGCGGCAACTAGGTGTTTTCCTTCACCGTTTGAGAGCAATAGCATTTTGTACATTTTTCGAATCGAAAAACCAAGCGATTTATGACTGGATTCTAAACCACGACCTGAAGGTCAGAAAGAGTGGTTACTACCACCAGTGCAGTGATACTATTACTGACTATTATTTGGTACTCTAATGAGGTTATATAACAATGAATAAAATATAATAGAACATTGGTGAACATTTCTCACTGCGCCATCTAGTCCTAAAATAAGCTAAGCTTAAAATAAAAATAGCGTTTGATATTCATAGCTGCCTTTGTAAAAGATTTATTTAATTTGAATCGATTTAATGCTTTGTGATCAGAAGGGATAATGCGAAAAGCCTATGTGCATGTACACTTGATCATGAATAATTCGACATTAAACGGTACTGTTTGTTAACAAATTATTAAATTATCTACAATTATTATCGAGTCGAAATATGTCTGGTACACCAACTGCGTGCGTCTTAGCCGCTACTCTCGCTGGTCTGTCACAGTCAAGTTCACGGCCACCCCGGCTCCCCGGCTCCCCGGGCCACAACGATTCGCAGCATTTCCTCGTTCTGTCTCGTCGCTCTTTATTATCACTGCCTTCATTCAAACTTAATAACAAAGCATAGTCGAAATTGATGCACAGTTAAGCTTGTGACATTTCTTAAATACATTTCTTGGTTTTGATTTCGATTTACTTTACCGTTCAAAAGATTTTGTCTCAAACTTATTATTCTATTAAATTGTATACCGAAAATAAATGTCTAATGCCTACCGCCGGAGGCAATTATGGGGCCCTCAATACCGTCAATGCTATTGCGAGATGCTACAATAATTCACTAACGTTTCACCGTATTGTTCTCGACATTCAGCGCGAGGTCAATGACCAGATTCATCAACTGTTTACTGGCATCTTATAGCTGAAATAGATTCAGATTTGAAACTTTATAACGCACTATAAAACGATAAAATATTTAATTTTCTAGTTTGGTGTGCTGACATTTTAAGTTAATATCCTTCCTACGTGTTTTTTCTATGTTGACTGTTGATACTTTATAGGGGTAAAATATAACTATAAATGCAGAAATAATATAATCGATTGTAACGACCACGAATTTATTTAATGATAGAGAAGCGTAAGCAATATTATTTAAACTATTGTTCCCAATTAAAGGTCCTATGACGCCCAACCATCGCATCTTCGTATGTTAGTGTAGCACTCTACAGATTTCTATTTGTTTTGTGTTCACTGTCTGATATAAATCTCCGTAGATCACGAGGTCGTTAATGTGATATTCGTGTCGGCGCTGACTGAGGTACTGTTAGTCCATTGTCGATTCGAGCTTTCATATTTGTCTATGTACAGTCATTGTATGATTTAGTTTTGTGTTCTAGATCTTGTGCCTTACAAAATCCATGAGCAGAATTCTGTTCTACTAATAAGACACTTCTTATTTAGATCGGTGTTTCATTTGGACACTAATTGAATGTGCATTTGTAGCCGGTGAAATTTTCATTATTTGTCTTACTTGGATTAACTTATGGAACATACGTAAACATAATGAGTTTTATCAATTCATTCAGTCGCACAACGTCGAGGTGTTCGGCAGAATGAAGCCAGCGCAAGTCGATAATGTCATTTTGAATTCAAACCCTTAGTAATGAAAAGTGTACCTTGCGGTCGGCAAGCATATTTACCGCGGGTTATGGGACTCGGGGCCGGTAGTTTCCGTTGTATTTGATATGCTGGCACTGATAAGAGCGCTGGCCACGCGACACTTACTCAACCCCTTAGTGGCGAGGGTTGTTCGCCCTTCCGCCTTATTGATTAGCACCCTCTGAGGAATTAACTTAATGGTGAAAACAACACACGCCCGTCAGCAGTTATTATGAATAGACAAATTATAGTCAGTTTTTTTTAAAACGAACTCCTTTGCTGCTAATAACTCGTATTCACAAGCCGTTTAACTAAACCAGTCTGTTGACTGGCCATAAAGGCAATCATAAATAACAAATTGTGTCAATAATCGTAAACGCATGCAGCTTATAAAATATTATTGTAACCTTATTCCATTCCATTCTCGCAAAATGCTTCGAACGAAATGTTTCTAGAGAGCAAAGGTGTAATGGTGTTTGATAGGCAAGACCTTTCCCTATTATTAGTTATAGTAAAACGTGCGAGCTGCGAGCAGAGGCCTTACACAGATCGAGCCGTGTTAGTCAAGTCAAATAATGCGGCCGTGTTGTAAATCCCTTGTTTTCATTGTGCTATCGAGAATCGTGAGTTGTACATTCGCTCTTGAAAAGGCAACCTGGGAACATAGGGACAAAATATAGATAGTATTATAATAAAATCATGTAGGTACATTTACAGAGACAGAGAATCATGTATACAGTGTTCGTTTGACAGATTTTATTCCATTACTCTTAAAATTCTTGCATTGAGGAACTAGCACAGCGTTTGAGGAACCAAAGAGAAGTAGGTTAAAATACAAAAGCCATGCTGTTGTATATATTATAAAACATTTGGTAGATCCAGACCTGACTAATAGCATAGCACCGCAAAGTCACGTTTTCATTAGGCCTGTCCCGCAATGATATTAACCTGTATGTAAATAAGACTCAATCAGAGATCGTTAAGTTTAGCGTAAGATAGAATAGTTAGGTACTTGTATGACTGAAGGTGTGTAATTGCGGTCAGCGGGGGGCGAGGCAAGTGTTGCGACATTCGACAGTCGGTACTAGTTGCGCCAAATCAATCTTGCTCGGTAATAGCAGCTTTGGCTCCGACAAAATACTACCATAGAAATATAATGTGGCTGCTGCAATGCTCTCGGTGATTCAACAAGCTCCACGCAATCGTGCACTTAGTTAAATTTAATGATTTTAGAACTGGGCATAATGCATACGTGTAGCCAATATTCACGAAAATATTTCAAGTTTTAGAGCAGTCAATCACTTGTTATTAATACTGTCTTCGCGATTTTCTGGAAATTATTTATTTCCAGAAAATCGCGAATGTCTTCGTGTTCTGTCAAATTATTATCAAAAAAGATTATGAAAAAATTACACCCCAAAGAAATGGACATAATTTTATCCTTTTTCTATCTAATTATTATGTGTGGCCCAATTACTAACTTGATCGTGGGGATCCCAACACAGATCCAAACGAATTTAAGTCTGGTTCCATCAATAGCGTCTAGAAAGTTAATAATTCTACCTGGTTGAAGCACCTAGATCCAAACTATATAACGTTTGTCTCGTTGTTCCAGTTCGCGTCTCCTACGGCGGAGAGCGTGGCGTGTGGCAGCAGCTCTTCCTCGAGCTCGACCTCCTCGTCTTCGTCAAGCTCTTCCTCCTCGTCTTCGTCTGATTCAGACACAGCTGATGCCGCGGGCGGTTCGGCGCACGCTTCGGCCGACGACTCCAGCGCAGCGCTCGCTGCAGCCTGCCAATTGCAGGTAATATATAACTTCAAAACTAGGATCCAGGAGAGCGATAACGTGACATCTTATACGAAAACAGATAAACTCCACGCTGTCGTAGGAAACAGGCGGAACTATTTGAACACCTTGAATAAAACTCATAGCTATTTTTGGACATTTCACAAATTATGTCCCAAACTAAACAAAGCTTGTACTATAGAATCCAGATGACTGACAGAATACTTATACATATACCTTGTATTAAATGCTAAGAACAAATAAATAAATAATAAGACCATCCTACTAAAGATTCTAAAACTGAGGCTGGGCATAATTACCAGTGTTGTTGATCATACAAAATTATGAAAAATAAAATATGCACAATAGAAATCTTCTTACCTATCCAAGCATCTGAAATTAGAAATACACTGTTGAATGTATGCAGTGCAAAATATAGATCCACTACTAGGTCATAGAGAGAGTTGACCTAATTTATCACTTGAAATAAAGTTGACTAACTGCATCGACCTGTACATTCCCAAGTTAGAATATAGAATTAATTTGCATTGAACCGAGTTCGCTGGATGTATACGAAATTATTTTGGTCAGGTCATCGACGATGCAGACCTCGAGGCACTATTTCCAGAACAAACAACGAGCGCGCCGGCGCAACAGCCCAATTTCCCCAGTTTCACCGCCGCGCCGGACAACGATGACAAGTCTATCGCTGATAATGGTAAGATTACTTGCTTTTTACCGTTGTTTATTTTTACAAAGGTAAAGTTCATTTTTACAATAGTTAATAGCAAATTAATTGATACGAAGTGTCCAAGTGTTTTATGTGGGATATGGCGTATTATGCATCTTATTTAAACGTATTCGGCGAGTACAGTTAAGGATCACATGATTACACATATATTTCATCGTTGCAGGAGATGGGTCGAGCAGTGAGATGGAAGCTCAGCTGGTGACGGCGGCAATACAAAGGGCTACCGCTGATTCATCAGGGTCAGAGAACGAGTGTTCACAGTCGGACTCTCAGCATAACACCACGCATTACGCGTCGAGCTTGCTTCAGCAATTCGTGGCGCAAACTCAACTGCTTAGCAGCACAGCAGCTCTCCCCGCCACGGCGCCCCCTCCACACCCCTGCTCACTTCCCCCTCCCCCCATCGAAGGTGTCGGCACAATCAGTGACTGCGTCCTCGGTCAGATTAACAATCTACCAGAAATAGCACCGAGTTTTCTCACTTCCCAACACTTAAGTCCGCAACAAACGGAGGAGCTTACCCAGATCAACAAGGATCTTGAAGAAATCACGTCGGTTGCCGATTCCGTCAGCATCATACCGAATACCGATCTCGACGACTGCGTGGATAACAACGACTTCATGAGTCTGGATATCGCACAAGGTGGCTTAGGAAGCGCAAACGATCTGCTGAAAAGCTCTCCTTTAACGGTAACCAACACCGACATCATTTCTCTCGGTCAAGTGGACTCCAACAAATTAGACACCATGAGTACAAACTCTGTTGAATCTCAAGAAGATATCAAGAACGTCGTAGTGGAGTCCAGAAGAAAAAGAGGACGGCCTCGGAAAGTGCGGAAACCCGATGAGTTCAGTGATAAAAGTGTAGAATCTCAGAAAGAAGACAAATCAGTGGTTAATATTATAAACTTTCATGATAATAATGACCCGCCAAATGTTTCTCCTGATTCTGGGATCTTGTCGAATCACAATTCGCCAACGCACTCACCGCTGCGTAGCAGGCACGAGGTTGAAGAAGTACACAGCAGCAGTAGACATGCAAGAAAATCGACGCAAAAAGAAAACTCTACCAGAGAAAGGCGAGCAATGAGATCCAAGTCTAAAAGCAGAAGTAGAGCTCAAAATAGATCTGATTCTAGTGATTGTGAGTACCGGAAGAAACGAATAGAAAATGAATTGAAACAGATCAAGACAGAGGCACCTTCCCCGGTTCCACTGAAACAAGAACAAAACAAGGCTGAGAAGAGTAAGAAGAATGATCATAAACTAGACATAGCAGCTTTAGATAGGATGTTATACGCAACCGATAGAGTTCTTTATCCGCCTAGAAAACAAGTAGGTCGTAAGCCTCAAGCTAAATCGAAGACTGCGAAGAATGCGCCTAAAACGTTAAAAGATAAAAATCAATACGACTCTTGTGATAGCGATGACGACTCCGTATCAAACAATAGGTCTTTGCTATCCGGAGTGTACGCGAAACGCAAAGAACTGGATAGTAAACTAGCAAGTATACCGAAAAAGAACAACAAATCATTCGGCAACAACTGGAGAGACATTCAGAGCGAGAATGAGGCCGCGGCCGATGACCACATCGACCCGACGTGGAAACAAATCGATCTCAATCCAAAATACAAAGATATTCTTTCAGGGTATAAAAGTGATCACGAATTCAAACCGTATAAAAGTTGCAGCCGACTCATGGAGTCGGGCTATAAAAGCGATTACGGTTGTAGATCCGGATACAAAAGCGACTACAGTCGTTCTGGTTATAAAAGCGATCACAAATCTGGATATAAAAGTGACAAGTCCGGATATAAAACTGATTACAGCGTCAGAAGCATGCGCAGGCGCATGAAAAAACTAAAGAAGACGAGATCAGTGCGAGACAGATCTTATTACAAAAATCAAAAACATTTCGTATCAGAACAAGAAATATCTATGCTCACTAACAAGACGGTAAATAGTTTAACAATCGGTCCCAGTTCAAGCGACTCAGAACCGGAAAGCTATTTAGGAAAAACATGTCCCAGTCCAAAATATGTCAGTGTTTGCACAAAATATCCGCTGTCTTCGAAGTATAACTATGGATTTTCTAAAACGAAACATCGACAAATGCTCCGATTAAATACGTCGGACCCTTTTGCGCCGGGCCCTGTGTTCAGCGGCTTGCAAGCGCCGGTGACCACTTACAATATATTTAAAGTGAGTCATAACAACAACAACACTTTACCCAAGTCTCCAAATAAGGCAAGTTATATTGGAAGTCCATTACCCGCACTTAAACCTGCCTTCACACATCAATTTGGCATCTCACCGATTTGTACGTTGTCCAAACTTCCCGAAAAAAAGGAATCCGATGGTTTTGGTCATACAAAAACGTTATCTCCAAAATCTCGAAAACATACCAAAAATGGTTCTGTATTCTCAAGCATATCAAAGAAAGACACGGCTCCTAAACCACTTGCAAGTATATTTGAGAGAGAAAAGAGTAACTACGTTCCCAATAAAACAGTAACTAGAAATGTTTTCCTGAATTTTAAAAAACCTCATTCAAAAACTTCTTTTCACACTAAGAAACAAAGAAGAACTGTTGTTTTAGCTCCGCCTAAAATAAACCTAAGACCAGTTGTTGAAAGACAGTCTCGCATCACAGTGAAAACTGAGAGCAAACATCACAGGCACCGAAGTAAACGGCGCCATCGGTCGAGATCTGCTTCGAGATGTAGAGAGTCGCACAATAAGCCCATTGATACAGCTGATCAAAAGTTTACCCAAGAAATGGATTTTCTCGTTACAAATTTCTTAAAACTTTGCCATGTGGCTCCCAAGTTGATAGCAAATGCTACTCAGAGTCAACCTAAAACAACAGAAAAAGTAGAAAAAAGTCAACCAGAGGCAACTCCTACGTCTAAAGTGCCCAAACGGGGCTCAAAAAAACGCAAAACAACTGATAGTCAAGAAATTGCTACACCAACGTCTAAACGTCGTCACAAAAAACTATTAGCAGAAGCCCAAAATAAAGGTGGAAAAGAAACAAACGAGCACAAACTGCCACTTAAAAAGAGACATTATCACATAAACTCATCCACCAGTAATTCATTGAGTTTGAGTTTAATGACTACAGAATTTGACGAGAATTCCAAAAATGGAACCAGTCCTGAAAAGTTTTTATGTACACAAACAGATTGCATGGGAGAAGAGCAAAGCAATAATACATCCAGTGACTCACCGAAAATGAAACTATCTTTTGAAAAAATAAAGAAAACTAATGATGGAATGAAAGGTTCAGAATCTCCTAAAACACAAGATGCTAAAAATGAAAATATTGAATGCACTCCAAAAGTACCAAATAGCACTGAAGCAACGAATTGTTTAGAAATAAACATATTTGGGCACAGCTCTAGTCCTACTAATCACTCTCCAAGTTTACTAAATGCAGTCGATGACGAGCTCTCTATTCTAAAACCAGACGCTGAACAATCTGAATTTTCTAAGAAAATCTATGAGACTGCTGAAAAACTGAAGGCAGTACATAAAATGGTCCATGATCTTGAAAAATCATTGCCCAAATCTAAAGACCCTGAACCGAAATTGGATGCAATGAATCCAGATACCAAAGTATGTTCACCACGACCTGAAGCAAAACCTTCGCCGGTGAGACATTCTGCTCCGATTGTGACTCCAAAGAAGCGCCACAGGCTTGAGGCAGAAAAAGCAATATCACAATCGGGCTTGGATGTTGTTGTCCAATCACTTTCAAAGAAGTTATCTGATGAAAAGTCTGTTGTGCCTAATACAAAAGAGACAAAGGACATGATGAATCAGAGTAATTCAACAGTAGAATCAAATGATTCTGATAAAAATGACGATGAACCTCTGAGACCTAGTGAAACTATTTCGTCTAACAACAATGTTGTAGACCCGTTGAAAAGTATGTCTGCTCGTTCATTGTACAAAAGCTCAATACCACCTGCACAAAAGTCGGAAATTATGACCCGGAAGAAAAATAGACTAGAAGGACTTACAAGTAACTTGGTTTCTAAAATAAACCCCTGTGCCGCTACGAAAGTATTAGACACTCTTCTGAACAACAATATTCGGAAATCAATAGAGTCTAGGATACTAGAGAAGGAGAAACACAGTTCTGATGAAAAGAGTAAAAGCAAAGAGGGGTCGCAAATAAATACCCGAGCTACAGTTATAAAGTCCCCAGTTTCAAAAGGGAAAACAATAGACACTAAGAAGTCAAAAGTCTCGAACGTCGAACCAACCGTTACCTTGCAACAATCTGTCGTTGTCAATGTAGACAAACCTACTGGCATATTCGAATCATCTGTTGATTTAGAAGATCAAATACCTAAATCATCTATTTGCCTAAGTAATGTGTTAGCTGACATGAAGGTTAAACAAAAAACAAAAGGAGACAAGAACATAAATTCTTTACTTGTTCCCATTGACAACGAATCTGATATCCCACTTGCTCTTATATCTGAGACTCCCGGCCCTGTCATAAGACCTAAACGAGGTGAATCCATAGCGGCGGTCATTTCAGATAAAATTCAAGAAACTGCGAGTGGACATAATTTACGCCAGCATAAGAGAACACTGTCTGATAATGAAGATTCCAATGACAATAAAAAAAAGAAAAAACCTAACAATCTTATCCGAGAGAGTAAGTTAGTACTACCATCGAAGGTTCTTATACCAAAAATACAAGCGGAAAGGATACCAATCGTAGAACTAAATAAAAGAATAACGGAGCAAGAAAATAAGCAAGAAACAACTGAACAAGGCGAATCTAAAACTAAGAGAACTAGACGGCGCAAAGCTATCAATAGAACTGGTTTTCCCAGTGTCAAGCGAAAGAAGAAAAAGGTCGAATCTAATAGCAGTCAAAGCCTTCTATCGGACAGTATCCTCACGTCTGACACTGACAACTCGGCGTTCGAAAGGGTACCTAAAGATGGAGAGGCTACGAGTACCTTCGTGCAGCGAACGTCGAGTAAAAAAACAGAACTTAAGATTGTTCTCAACAAGGAAGAGATTCCTAAACATGGGAGACTAACGGTTGTGGCACTTGAAAAGTTACAGGGTAAAGATATACCACCTGTAAATAATAACAGACCTGCAGTTACTGCTACTCCTGGAAAGAAGAATGAAAAGGGAACATCTATTTTACGAGCACCAGCCTTGCAGTTAAAACAAAAAGGGCCAGAAAAAGAACTTAGAAAGCATATAAACAAATGGGAGGTTTTGAGTGAGTCGGACAGTCTTCCTTCACTGGCTAGCTCTCTCGGAAACGACCCTGAAGATAGTATTCCGCTGAGCTTATTGAACCTGAAAGCTAACAAGCCTACCAACCGGTTAGACAGTTTGGAAACATTAAAGCGCAAAACTCGAGCAATGTCACCTTCACACGAAGTAGAAGAAATATTCTCCAAACGAAAAGTAGTTGAAAAAAATTCCAAAGTCATCTTAAGGCCAAAGTCAAGTCTCGCTGTTTTGTGTCCTAGTGAAAAGAGGCTTACTAGAAGTTCTGATAATCCTGTCGAAGAATTAAAGGTGAAACCTAAAAAAGTGGAAAGTAAAAAAGCTGTAGCGGAGGCGGAAAAATTAGAAAAACCATGCAAACCCTTGGCCATTGCGACGAGAAGGAAATCGAGATCTTGCCAAGCAAACAAGAAAGCTCGGGAATCTAGCTCGAGGGATAGTTCTTTGGACACCATCGTGTGCCGTAAGATCACTGCAAAGTCTCGCGAGCCATCTTTAGAAATACTCCGCGATACGCTTTCTGATAATTTCGAAAATGATCCGTTGCCGCTCAACGAAAAAGAGATAGACTTTGAGAAGAGCATTGACGTGTTATCCAAGAGCATTATCTGTAAGAAGCGTGTTGCATCGTCGCGCGACGAAAGCCCTGCAAGTAGTGTGGACAATAGACCGGCGGTTATTTCGAAACGGAATCCGCGTTTGAGGAAGAAGTTCTTACCGGCTGGTCTGTTCTCCGACTATTACAAAGAAGAGTAAGTTGAACCATTTTATTTGAGTGTGAATTATTAGTTTGCGTCTCAATATAACAAGATGTTTCCTCAACAGCCCTAAACCTGAAGGCAAAGGAAAGAATCTAGTGACTCAAGCTGAGTTCCCGCCTGGGTTGCTAACGCCACCGCCCTACTGCGAGCGATGGGTGCGACGTAGATTACAGCATTTCGCTTTGCCTTACGACATCTGGTGGCAACACCACTACAACCAACCTGTGCCTTCCTGGAATTATAAGAAGATCCGAACTAGTAAGTAAATAAATATTATATGATTCTGGTTATTTTTACAACATCATCTAGCCCAAGATCACAAAGTTTTGTTCTCGTTGGGAAACGAACCCACCACCTACAGCACAGAAGTCAGGGCTATTACGAACTGAGCTGTGACGGCTGTCTAATGGCAGTTGTAAATGCTCACTCATCGTCGAAATAATACGTCACTACCGAGGTGAATACAACTTGAATGCGTTATAACCTAGTTAAACATCATTTATTCAGTAATAACCACGGATCTCGTTAAAATTAGGTGAACCTAGGTGTGAGTTAGCGACCAAGCCTAGAGAACATGCGAGTAACTTACGGCTTAGTTTCTAGTGATTTATGTATGATAGATACGATAGCGTCACTATCTTTCGGCTGCAAATTACGGTCGCACAGAATATACGTTACTGATTCCATTAATGTATGTGACTGTTTACTATGAGTAATTGTTATAAATGCGTATTTGTTCATCAGATGTGTACTACGACGTGAAGCCATCTGCGGAGGAATGCGACAGTGTAGCTTGCAACTGTGCTTCGCATTCCGGCTGCAACGAGGACTGTATCAACCGGCTCGTGTATTCCGAGTGTTCGCCACAGTGCTGTCCGTGCGGGTAAATAAACATACAAATGAAAATTTGAGTTACCTTCATGGGTCGTAGATAAAAAAAAAAAAAATTTAATATTACACACCCACATGTAAACGTTCACACATCCAAACACCTACTATAGGAGTAGGCTTATAAAAGTAGCTTAAATTCAATATAAAAAAATATATATGTATAAGTATATATATTTTGTTAGATTTTAAAAAGTTATTTTGGTGGTTTGTATTTAAACGGGCTAATATGTGTCTGTAGCCATGTCACGTTAGAAGCGAAAGTAGTAACGTTAGTATAAACATTCAGCATGTATGCGATGCTGTCGAGAAGTCACGTGGTCTGTCAAAAAACCCCTAGACCCTGTGTATTTAGATTAAATGAAATAAATATTTGCAGCGATAAATGCAAGAACCAGCGCATTCAGCGGCACGAATGGGCGTCTGGCCTTGAGAAGTTTATGACTGAGTACAAAGGCTGGGGAGTACGCACCAAGCACAAGATAGTGTCGGGAGACTTCATCCTCGAGTACGTTGGTGAAGTCGTCTCCGATAAGGAGTTCAAGGTACGTTGCGTCGTCTATTCCTTCCTTAGTATCCATACAACACAACACTATTCAGTTCACAACAAGCCCAAAACTAAGCAAAGCTTGTACTATGGGAACTATGTAGATGAATGACCTGATAATTTATACAAGTTATTCTATAATTACATTTAGGAATTAGTTCGAAGCACAGAATAAAAAAACAAACTTTAACTGCTGCATGCCGTCTTTCATGGTGAGATAATATCATCCCTTTAGATATCTGGATAGCTTAGGATTATTAAGGGTTGGTCGAAGGTACGTCCATACATTACATTTGACACAATATTTTTACGTTCTGAGGTAGTTAGTTTTTCTCAGGATATTTTCGCTAGGCACGAGATACTTACCATAATTTTTGTTTCCTACGAAAATATGAATGTCAAAAAAACTATGAAAAATTTGTGACAAATTGTAAGTACAACTCGATTCTTATCTTATTTTTTTAACTAAAGTAATTAACTCTACTTTTGGTATGTGTTTAGAGTATACAGCAATCAATCAACAGTCTGAGTTCTGTTCTGATTATGTTAGACTTGAAAGATTAAAATAATAATATTTAAACACCTTGTTTTCGACGTATTTTCATCCTCGAAAACAAGTAAGCCGCAGCGCTCGTGTCCGATAAGAAGTTTAAAAAGGTCTCGTGTTGTGTATTGTTTGAGCTAGAATTATGTTAGAATCTTCTCGGTAAATATATCTGACATTGTTTTTATGAAGGTATTTTTCTCGGCTATAAAAACTATTTTGTGCTGTTAAGCAGTACATAGCTAAATAAGTAAAAAAAAACTTGGTTTTCGCAGAAAGTAAAAAGACATATCTTCCCTTGCAATATGACACTGCTGATACATTTTTAGACCTGTATTCTAAAAAAAATCTCTTACAGGTATAGAAAACTGTTTGGGAAGGACGAAGTTACCGCTAACAGCTTGTTTATAATGCGTGTGATGGAAATTTTCAGGAACGTATGGCGACCCGCTATGCACGCGATACCCATCACTACTGCCTTCACCTAGACGGAGGCCTCGTGATCGACGGACATCGCATGGGCGGCGACGGTCGCTTCGTCAACCACTCGTGCAGACCTAACTGCGAGATGCAGAAATGGACGTCCAACGGCACCTTTAGAATGGCATTATTCGCTCTACGCGACATTGATCCAGAGGAAGAGTTGACTTACGATTACAACTTTTCATTGTTTAATCCTGCTGTTGGTCAGGTATGTTGGAATGTTTTTTCTATTTCTTAACATATAAAAAAGGCATATATACTTCTTACCACCTATTCAACGGCCTTGCCAATCTAATTTCCGTATTGATCCCGGGATAGAATAGGACATCATAACATGGATGTCGTAATAGGCGACTGCAAGAATCAGGAGATAGGCGACACCATCTCCATCAATCCGCCTGCCTAGCGTGGTGACTAGGGCAAACCCTCCCAAATATGGAGGAGAGCTATGTCCAACTGTGGATTTATTTAGGCTGATGACGAAGACAATCAACCTAATTACAAATGTTTTCGAAAAAAAGGTCATTACTGTACCGCTGATTAGTGTTAGTGAATAATAGTAAAAATATTTCAGCCCTGCAAATGCGATTCCGAAGACTGCCGCGGCGTCATCGGCGGCAAATCGCAACGGATTACAAAACTACCACTCAAAGCCCAGACCCGCACGCCATCGAATGCATCCAACCAATCACAGGGCTCGAACGGAAACCAGCCACGAGTAGGGCGGCCGCGCAAAGCCGTCAAATGCAACAAGAAATCGGAACAACAAAGCGTGGTTGATATAAAGAACATGACCATTCTGAAGTACCAGCAGCATTTGAACAAGCTGTGGCAAGAGCCTCAGATGAAACCGCTGACGGCTAAGGAGAGAAGCTTGGTGAAGGAGCGACATTGCTTTTTGTTCAGGAACCTTGAGAACGTAAGTGGTTTTTTACACTATTATAATTATAGTGGAAGTATTCGACAGCTAAATAGTACCTACGAAGTTGGATACAAATAATTTCCTATGCTTACGTTACAGGTCCGACGCATCCGCGATCGCCTTTCCATCGCTTTACCGCCAACCTCTCCACCCCCAACACCCGCCCCTACACTTGCCAGTGCCTCTACATCTACCCCTACCCCTCAGCCTTCAACCCCCGTAGTAATGGTCAACTCCCTAACCTTACCCGATACAATGAACGCGTCCGTGTTTCTATCTCGGTTACAATCCCTTCGGTCGCCGCGTGACGAAAATTCCAAGAAAAACTTCCAAGACGATCCTAGTTTGTCGAAGAAGGAACGGCTAGCCGCTGTCTTCAAGGCTCTGCGGGCAGCTGTTTTGGCTGTTAAAGGTATGCATTATTAAAGTACTCTTAACTTGCTTAAATATTTTTTATAATTTTTTTATTTTTTTGCCTCTTCAGGTCAGAAAACGAAAGGACTTATTATTTCTCATTTATTCTTCAGATGACAAAGACAAACTGCTCTGCGCTCCTCTACTGAAAACGAAAAGCAGTAAATCAGAGAGTGAAGGTTCCGTCCCGACTCTCAACGGCATTGACGCGAACATCGAAAGCGGACATTACAAGACGGTGGCGCAATTTGACGCGGATATGAATGCCGTGTTCTCTACCATTTGGCGGGAGTACGGCCGTATGTCTGTACTGGGAAATGTCGCTGTCCAACTGAAGAAGGTACATATTTGAAAGGCAACATAATTTTTTTAATATCCATGAGGAGTGAATACCGGGGTCTATAAGTCGAGTCACGTAACGCTAAATAGCACTATATAGCTAGGTCTATACTAATTTAAGGTATCAAGTGAGGTACGATGCAGGTTTTTTATAGATGGTAAACAATTTCTTTTGACTAGAAAGATTTTAGAATGTCTTCTTTTATTGAAATGAATTAAGATAAGTACATCCTAGCCGCTAGAATAAATACATTCTCTTATTAATTCTCTTATTAATTAAACGTATCTGTCTTGAGTTGGGTAATCTCGTGATTCACCTGGGCAGGTCTTCCCTTATATCCACGCTCCACGCTTAACAGATGGATTGGCGACCACAGCGGTCACGGTTGGCGTTTAATATTCAGTAGATGCTGCTGCTCACCTCTTGGTGTACTCGCTTAGTCGCCTCTTATGATATCCATGGGAAAGTGACATACGGGTCCTATTCTAAGCCACGTGGGGCGACCGCGGCACCCCATGATTTATAGTAGCTTGAGTTTAGGTAGCTATTAGTATTATTTGATTAAAATAAAGTTTTTATTACAGGCGTATAACATGGCCAAAACCGACTTTGTTGAGCATCTGACGAAGATTCTCGGACCGGACGAGCCGCTGCCGGCTGGGTTCTTACAGAAAACTAAAACTGGTAAGAAACCTACCAAACCTACTTACCGAACTACTACTAAGTATCCGAAAAAAAAATGGTATCGCGAGGAAAAAACTTCGAGTATAATCAAACATTTGTTCCTTGCGTTACGTAAATCGATGGTGACTGTACCTTGAAAATTGTTATAAGTTAGGGAGCAAATATCAGTTCAAATAAAGGTCTAATAGGTTTATTAGGTCTGAAGTTATTAAAGGTTTAATGTAGGTACATGGGTAGAGATACCCGGCTGCTACATTGTGGTGGTTCAGCTATGGGTTGTTACAGAGGAGGTGATCCTGTGCATCTGCGGGCTGCACGTGGAGGAGGGGCTGATGGTGCAATGCGGCGGAGCGCGCTGCGGCGTGTGGCAGCACGCGCGCTGCATGCGCGTCGCCGACACGCGCGCGCCGCATCACTGTCACAACTGTCGCAACGAACAGGTAACTACTCACCATCATCAACATCAACTACATCATCATCATCACCTACATCATCGTCATCATCTACATTATCATCAATCATCATCATCATCATCAACAGTAACAACATCATCAACATCATTTTATTTTTATTTTATTTACTAGGGACAAAAAACAGTTACACTATGCGTAATAAACAAATAGGTAGTAAGTAAAAGTAAACTTAGTTAAAATATAACCCATAACATTTAAGTTTTAATAACATTTCAGGTGGACCGTGAAATACCGCTTGACGACTACACCGAAGAGGGGCATCAGTTCTACCTCTCCCTAATGCGAGGCGACTTGCAAGTGCGACAAGGCGACACCGTCTACGTACTACGCGATATTCCGATCAACGAGAAACATCCTGACGTCAGCCAAAAGAACGGAGACAAGGGAGAGTCACCAAAGACGAAACGCGTCGATCGGAAGAAGGTTAAGAACATCAAAGGGAAGGATAAGGGCGAAGATTCGACGCAGAGTAAGGTATGCATCACTTTTGATAGAACAAAGTCTGTATTTAACTTACGGAGCTCTTAAGGATATAAAATACATTTTTCGGTATTTAAAAATGTTGTTCAAAGACAAATATTTAGGGAAAATATGGGTAAAGTGTAGTAAAATAAGGCATTCCATCTATTGGTTATGTTTTTTTGTTTATGGATGTGGGTTACACCCAAAGTAGAGAATTGTAAACAACTAATAGACGAATCGAGACGAATTTATTGTTATACGTTTAAAACTACGTTTTGTTTTTCATGAAATATACATTTTTGATTACCTACCGTAAAACCGTGTTACCTACCATGTTTCACGGTAAAAACTATTTGAATATTCAGAACCATAACTTTGTCGGGTCTTTTAATCTTCAGTATGTACGGCTAGGTGTAGATCCCGTCACGGTTTAATAGCGACCGTCAAAAATGGGGGGTATAATGGAGGGCTAATATCACGTGTTAGCACAAGTAATTAGTGTAATTGACTCTAGCCGCTCCTATTATCTCAATAAATAAAAAAATATCTATACAAATACACAAATATTTATTTTTAAACAGTGTACATGACATTATCTTAGTGTAGGTACTACTATAACTGGTTGTATCGTTTTTACAGGAAGGCGAGGTCCGCAAGCACACGTACCAAACCATCGGCGAGATCCCCGTGTCGGAGCTAGACATATTCCGTGTGGAGCGCATGTGGAAGCACAAGGACACGCAGGAGCGATATGTCTACGGACATCACTATCTTAGGCCGCACGAGACCTTCCACGAACCTACTAGAAAGTGAGTACATACATATTTATTTTATTTTGGTTGGGCTTAAAATATTAAACCCAAAAAAGGTAACGAAGTTGAAACAGCCATGATAAATGTGGGCGTGACGACCTCGTTTCATTTTATTAGCCCTGTGGGAAGTGGTGGAAGACTGACAAGTCTGAAAGAGGTTATATAAATGATCTGCAATATACGCAAGAGCCTGTAAGCTGAGCTTACCATTACCAGTTACTATTGTACTGATTATAAAACTGTGTTGCTTTTTTTCAGATTCTTCCACAACGAAGTGATGCGAGTGCCGCTGTACGAGGCGGTGCCGATAGAACTGGTCATGTCTCAATGCTGGGTCATGGACCTAAATACTTACTGCAAGGTATATTATACATATTACGAACTAACTCTCTTTTATAATGAATCATTAAATAACCGGCTGGCTGTAGTAATAGATTCAAGATGATCCCTGCGGATACTACTGAATAAAGAATTTTTGGCTTTGACTTTTAAGAAGCAGAATAGGACCCCTTCATTACCACCCATGGATAAAGCCTTTAGTCGCCTCTGAGCAGCAGCATTTTCTGAGTACTAAATACTGACTCTGAGGTCACCAATCACAGGAAGATGACTAATGAGTATGGCAAACTATTTCAAACATTAGGGAGGCCTATTTCCAGTTGCGGGCTTCTTAAGACTGATGATGTATAATTTGTTTATGTGGTTTGAATTTCGACAATGTTCAACAATTTTGACAATGTTTTTCAAAATGGTCGTTTATTCAAAAATTGGAATTGTATTTGAATTGTATTTTTATGTAAATATAGGTCGGATGGGAGATATGCTAATATTATGAAAGGGAAAACGTGTATTGATATAGTATTTTCGAATTTACCTTCAATTTTATAATTACATGCCGGATTCTTACGACCGTATTTTGTCTGATAATCTCTAATTTCATTGGCTAAACTGTTACCCAATGCGGACAGATTATCTGACAGACTGTGACTAGCATAAAGCTTAATTATATGGAATTCCAGGGTCGTCCGGTGGGCGCGTCGGAAGCTCACTTGTACATCTGTGAGCTGCGTGTGGACCGCACAGCGCATCTGTTCGCGAAGGTGTCGCGTCCCAAGTATCCCATCTGCACCAAGGCGTACGCTTTCCAACACTTCCCGCAGCGGCTCAAGATCTCCCGGACCTATGCGGTAAACCATCCTATAACTGATTTCTTTACTGAGTTTGTTGTGGCAGAGCAAACGAACATAAAACACTGTAAAGTAACTGGAGACATTTGACTTCACAATGTTTTCAAAGCGTAACTATACAAAAAAATGAAATTTACCAGCCGTGTGAAGATTCACGCTGTAGCTGCCCGCTACACCCCTTTAAAGCCTAAATTTCAGGAATTGTTTTCTTAGTACATACCTCTACGCACCAAGACACATATAGCCTAAAAATGTCAAGTGTCTACGATAGTGGTTTCTGTGGTTTTGGCTGCGCGTTGTCTATATGTCAGTCAAGATAAAGGTTCTTATAACTGATATAGAAGACATATTGTGTAAAGTGTAGCCACATCTATTCGCTGTCGGTCTTTAGATTATACTGTTACTCTGTTCTCCAGCCTCACGAAGTTTCTCCTGAATACCTGAAAGGCAGAGCGGCTAAACACGCGGCGCCGGTAGAGAAGCCTGCCACCAAACCCAACAAGGAGATTAAAAAGAAACCACTAGCCGTTACCTACCCTGAAACCTCTAAGGTGAGTTTGTGCTCTTTATTTTAGTCTTGTCTTTAAAGTCTCAATAAGAGAATGTACTTTAGCCAGTAGGGTGTAAGATCCAAGTAAACTCTCAGTAATTAAGTGAATTATGTTTGAAAATACCATGTAAACTAAAATGAAACATGAAATAGGCTCACGTCCATAATTCTGCACGGTAATTTGAAGTATGTACTAATGTTCCACAGTTATTTATCGCTTTTTATTGCAATTGAGTTGCTATCACAAACATAATTTTTACGCTGTTCGATTTCTGTAACGGCGACTAACAACCTGCTGAGACGAAAAAGATTACAACCGCGGCGAGGTGCAACAAACTTTTGTTGTATTAATTAGCTGAAAATGTTTCTTTGACTTTATGCCGCGATATAATAAAGGCAGAATTATATTAGACCCGTCCTGCGTGTCGTGACACATCAGAAGCCTATCAGTCGGTTTTGTATTGACGTAATTACGCTAGAGCAGACGACGTGGTTCTGCTATCTCTGTCTGTCCCAAACAAAATGTCTCAGACAGTTGACGCGGGTCCACGCGAGTTGTGTCTAGTGTGATTCTGCCTTACAGAGGATGCTAATGTGGTAGAAGAACTTTCGGTATTTAGAAGAACTTTGGATTTATCATATGACAACAATCAACCAACAGCTCAGTTGGTAGAAACTCTGCCTTCTGCGCTGTTAGATTAGATTCCTACTTCTTCGACTTCCATTTGTCTGGATGTAATATTGTGTTCTATATGTGTATTTGGTTATAGTACTAGCTTTACTTAGTTTGAGACTAGATTTTTGAGATTTGAGATATGTGTTTTCCCTACACAGTTGACGGGCGTAAAAAAGCGTTCGCAGCAGAAAGATCGCGTGAATAACATCGCACGACGTCTACTCGCCCGCGGCGGCTCGCGCGCCCCTCTCGACGCATCTTACCTGTTGGCACCGCGTCGCGGTCGTCGCAGCCCTGAGTGACTGCCTGACTGCCTGACTGCCTGGGTGATGTTGCCTGAGAGATGATGAATCCTGGGTGCCGTAATCCAAGTGACAGCGATCTGGAAACAAATGTACAAACTGCAACAATAGTCGGTCTGAGTAACATTGTTTGCACGAGTTTCTATTCAGTAAAAATAAACATTCGTATACTCACTTTGAAGGTCAGATAACATTACCGGTCGAGTAAAGGCCTAGTACTAAATTTATGTGAACTTGTATCCAGACTGACACTAAATATCACGAATTGAAGATATCTAACTGACCGAAATAACTACGGCATAGCTGTATTGACAGAACTGACTAAAGGCATTCGTTGGCAAGCCTGCCAATCGATTTCTACATCGAGATGCAAAAAAGAGGTTCCTTATTTGTCACCTCGTGAAGACATAATCTAATGAACAATATCCGATTATTGCATATACCTCGCGCGCCGGAAGGCAGCTCTGAATATTGCCTTACAAATTATTCCAACTGCTGAAACATTGCCTTATATTACTGTAAATTAATGTTTGATGTTAAAATAAGTTTTGGTGTTAGTAATAACGGGTAAGATTTAGAGTATATGAGATGAAACGAATGTATTTTTCAACTGCTCCTCATTTTAACACACATTGAGTGCCAGTTTTTCTATATTATGAAATAAACTTATCAAATGTGTATGTTATATTGTCAAAAGGGAGCTGTTGAGAAAATATGAGCTTGATGTTAGTATGGTACTATTAAATTTGTTTATTGCACATCATTTCAAGTCTATCAAGATATTTAGTGATCTGATTCGCCTAAAACGATGTGTATTATTCGAATGTTATCGAAACATCGATAAGTAAGCAGATAGTAAGGAATATGTTCTGGTGATAAGAGAGAGGTAACGATCGCAGTTGGCTTGGCAGCGAATCCCCATCATTATGGGTGCTTTGTATAATCTCTGATTAAAATTGTTATAATATCTGAATCATATTTATATAAAACATAGCTAGACAATTCGAAATATAATTAGTGAAATCATTAACAATTTATTATAACACTGTTATGACATTACATATTATTAGGTTATTCATTTGATAATGACATCTATAATGATCGATCATTCCAAGGTTATCTTAGAAAGCAGCTAGATTTATTGTCAGTTACATGTAATAAATATTATCATATTTGGGAATAAAACATTCTCATTGGTTTTATACCGATTATCCACCCGACAAACGCGCTTATGCTTTGCGTCGAGAAAAAGGGCGATTGTAAGGGTGGGTAACCGATATGAGCCGTAATAGGGTGCTTCAGAACTTACTGCGATCGACTTAAATGAAATTACAGAATCTCCGACGTTTTATTTATAAACCGCCGGCGGCGTCGTGAATCGTATCTATTATATTAGTTGTAAGTATTTATTAGTAAGCTAAGTAAGTTTTGTTTTTCTAGATCTAGGTAGTATAGCTAATAACTTATTCGCCCGTGTATTTTTTTCTAAGTATAAGTATAAACTATTGGTACTATCATCGTCTTCGATATTAGTAGGTATTTACCGCGTGTAATCTCATCAAGTATATAATTAACTTTTTGAATGTAAACATAATAGAGTAAATAGGAGAATAGTTATATTTTTACATAAGATTATTGTTAAATTGTAAGGTTATATCTAGACTAATGATATTATTAGTTAACGACCACTGGTGCGAACTGATGTTGAATGTTGAAGAGTTTTAATAGAGATTAGTTAGACGCGTTGTTTAGGAGGTTGTTAATTTAATATTTACATTATAATTAGGTATTTTATTATTCATCTTCCACAAGGTTATTTGGAGATGAATTTCTTTTTTTTATCTGGTCAATTGTAGCGAGCCTACACCCCGTCATGCATTGTATCATGCACTTTACTCTCTCTTTTTTTTACATAAGTTTTAGTTGCGTACGTTGTAAATAATTTAGCGATTAAGGTGGTTGGTTTGGTTGTTTATTTAAAAAATGATTAATATATTGCTTACTCGGACGTAGCTTTGTAATGTTTCTCTGCTTACGGCTCTGGGGCGAGCCGGTTCTCTCACTAGCTCTTCGATATTGTGATCACAGAGAACAAAGTTGTTTTTGTTTCTAATTTATTTGTATGATAAGCTGTTAGTTTTTATATATTATTTACTAAGTAACTTTTGACTTTTTCGCTGAGCTTTTTGTGTAACATTAAGTCATGTCTTTATACTATTTTTTCTTATTGATGCTTTTGCACTGTATTTATGAGTTTTGAGTGTGTGTACAGTGGTGCCCAAGTAATAGGTGTTTTTACGATTTTTACCTACTATACGAGAACATAACAAATTCTCTGAGATCCTAAACGTTATGTATTAATGAAGTTATATAAAGCTAGATAACCTGAGTAATATTTCCTATTACTGGAGGCGACACTATTGTACTTGTATCTGCTAAGGTCAATTGGTCCCAAACCTGGTACAAAATAATATTCTCCACTACTAAACGTACACATTATTTCCAATGTAATATTAAGAATAGCCAAGTTTTAATAGAAACACTAAAACACGCCATTAATATCTACTAAGTAGTTCAGGTGGTCAATTGAGCTAATTTTGAACGTGATTGGCAAAATAAAAACTTGAAGTACTCTTGAGAGCTTGAGACACGATCTAAATCGAGTATTTTAATTGAGTTTTTGAACAATTACATTCAAAATTATCACAATTCGTACTCGTATTCGTACGTAAAGAGTTAAAAATATGCAAAATCAATATTGTAACACTCATTTGCACTTCTCTAAATAGATATTCGCCTTGTAGATAAACATAAGAATTGTACGCAAAATATGCACGTTACTTATCTTTATCAAACAGCTAACAATACAATGATTCCAATGTGTACTTAATTAGTGAGGTAATAAATAGTTGTCAATAGTCAATTAATTTACTAGCTCTAAGAATTCCTTCTCTACACCACTGTAGAGTCAAAGATTTATACGTGTTTAAATAGTTACAATAGAATTTAAACGTTGAACTCCACAATTTGGGATCAAAATTGATTGTTTAACCCTGTTTAGTAACGAAATTTACTGTTTTCAAAAAAGTATACCATTTGAGTCGAAGTTTTTTCGGAACTCCCCCTTTACATAGGTACTAAAAACATTGAAATTGTAAGTTTTAGCTGAAACTTAATAAATCTGTTGTGGTTCAAATGGTATAATTTGGTACTACTTGAAGTTTATAAAAAAAGTACATAATATTTAATTAAATGAGCAGCTTTACTATTTTATGTTATAAGATGCCATTTGTTGTAACTCACGTTTCAATAATAATAAAAATTTGGATCAAAAAATGGTTTTTATTTGAGACTAGCGACCCGTCCAAGTTTCGCACGGGTTTTAGTAAGGATCCCTAATTTTTTTGAAAATATAATATAGCTTATTTCACGGGGATTGCTTAGCTTCCCAACAATGAAATAATTTTTCTATTCGGTCTGGTAGTTTCGGAGCCTATTCAATGCAAACAATCAAATCTTTCCTCTTTATAATATAAGTATAGGTATATTTTGATGAAAATGGTCAAACCTACTCGGATTGAGGTTCGTTGATCTTGCTACTGTGAAAGGAAATCCATCCACTACCATTGGAACATTGTTATGTAGAGAAGTGTGCGTCTGTGCGTTATTGAATGGATGAATCTGTATTTGTATGTAGACAATACGTTAGTCATCCAAAGAAAAAGTTGTATAGGTGGATACATCACAGGTACAGTCTACTAGATAATAGAAACGCATTTTTTTGTGCTAGGTATAAATGAGTGAATCATCACCCTCACCCTAAGTACATAGAGGGATCAAGGGACCTACCTAACTAAAAACAAAAAAAAAGAGTAGGGACAAAATAGGTATTTATTTTGTTTTATGAATAACATGAATAATGCAGGTAGCGATAAAAAAGGCAATCAAACAGCATTTGCTACAAGATCAATAGTAGCTCTTGCAGCGCTGGTTTTCAGTAGCGCACCAGCCAGCGGCTGCTTTACTTAGGTACCTAAACAAATATAAAACTATGAGTAGGTACTTAGTATGAACAAGAAAAACCAAATCGAATTAGATAGGTAGGTAATCTTGCAAATAAAATAATATAGAAACGTAAACCCTAAATAACCACTTACATTTATAACTAGTAGTTCTGCGAACAGTATCTAGACTTCGCGAGTAAAAAATTTTTGCAACAATTTAGGTAGGTACCTGCCACCAACCTACTTCAACAAAAGATTGAATGAACCTACCTAATTAGAGAGAAGAGATTTTCTACGCCAAGCATGATTGACATTCGATGGTTATTTCATCATAACTCATGAATTGACAAATTTGGTCACTGTGTATTTTAACTATTTGCCAGGTCAGCTGTTTGTTAACATTGACCTTAAATAACAATTTACTTGCAGCATTGGTCAGTCCGGGTCACTACATGGGGTCACCCGTCCGTGGTCCTGTCGCGTCGTCACCGGAATGAGAAGATTAAGTCCTGCGTCCGTCTGCCACTACGCATGTAGGGGAAGTACGTTCAAAGCGAGTAGCCTGCCTGAATGGCAAAGGTACAGTTAGCTTATAGATACAGTCATTCTAGTAAGACTACCTGTAGGCACAATTCGTAATATTCAGAACACATCACATCAAAACTCAACTGATTTTAAAATTATTAAGATTTTACTGTAAGTATAGAATCTACTGTAATGCGTGATACCATTATAAAGGAATGGTATACATTTTATAGGAATATATTTTATACATTCTTGTGCAGTTTTACCAGGTTTTTTATTATATTTTATACCTAGTGTGTGCATTGCACACACTAGGTGTTTTTTCGGAATAAAATGCTTTAAAACTAAATAGGTAGGTACTTTAAAATAGTTGACTGTGCTTTTACCCTCATGCACGCTGTGCAGGGTAAAAGCACTGGCAGATGGCCCACCAGTTGTTAAGTGGTAACCATCACCTATAATATTAATAATAATTGCCATTGTCTCGCAGGTCATGCTCGTTAGAAACATGCCCTTCGATGGACTGCTCTGCGTCCATCAACCTGAGGCATACAGGTGTACAGGGTAATTTCACCGGCACGTACACCCTTCAAACCAGCTGCTTGGCGGTAGAAATAAGCATGGTGGTAGTACTTCCCTGAACGATTCCTTCACTAAGAGCTTTATACCTACTACTACTAAAATATAGAGCGTCTGGCAATGAATTTATTTCCTTTATAAAGCGTTGAATGTATTAGTAACTTTATTTACTGTTCTGCTAAGCAAGCGAGGTAAATGAGTGATATAATATAGAAAAAGAAAACAATTACCTACTCCTTAGAGTTCTGTGCTCCGATGGATGGCTGTACCAGTAGAATTAGTACCTATACTGAGCGGAAATGAGTGATTGCGCATTGAGTCAAGTTTCGTCGCCTACGTCTGTCTCTATCTCAATAAATTATATCAAGTGTAAACTTCCATGTACATTGTGGGATTGTAAACAACGATAGGCAAATATTATCAAACTAATTGTGTGATCTTCTAGGTATTTTGATGTCTCACGCATTTTATGAGTAGGTAAGGTACCTAGGACAACTGTAAGTACCAACAGGTGGCGCACAGGAAATCTTTTTCGTGGGAGCTTGGAGCCATTAGGATCTATGATAAGGCTAAGCAAAACAAAGATGACTTGAGATTGTGTTTACTGATGCAGTAACCGATGGTAGCGTACCTAAATCTCTCACATAACAACTTTTAATAACAACTTTAGTGAATCTACTTTGTATGTTTTCCAAACCACATCTTTAACGACTAGTTTTTTCGGCATTTTTTTCCGCACTCACTGGACACCCGAAACCTTCGAGGGGCCAAAATACTCATCAATATGAACCGCTTTTTTTTAGAACCAACACAGTGACCGTGGAAAAAAGTCAGCTGTTCCATACAAGTAATCAACGTATAGGTAAGTAGTACTTACGTATAGTAGGTAGTATAGTATACTTAATTACTTATGTTTAGTACCCCACTTGGCATTAGGAACAACAAGTATGGTCAAATGTCTAAATCATTTGGTATTTGGACTTAGGAAAGGTCGTGGAAAGTCGATGAATGGAGAAAGCTTGAAGTTGTACTTCCTAGAAACGAATAAGGAAGGCTTACTTATATCCTTTAGTGGACTTCTTCGCCAAGATAAGATAAGTATTCAAAATCTTTCAAAAAGAAGAAATCTACCTAAGGCAAACTAATCTTGTAGGTAGTTATGTAAGGTATGCAATGTTGGTACTCATGATGCACTGTGTACTTTTATTTTAGCAGCGCACTGTCGAATTCTGATTCGGCATTCTGATTCGAATTCTGAGGTCGTATCTAAATCTAAGATACGACCTCTTCCATTCGATGAGTCCTCCTGTCAGTGAGTCGTGTGTGAGTAATACCCGAGGATTAAATCAAATCCACAGACTGGTTATCAATCACTACGGGGTCGTGGTTTGGGTTCGAGGCAGGACGTGCAATCCTAACCGCTATGACCACTACTCAGTCGACTACGCGGACTAACAGTTATCACACTCAGTCTCAGAGTTCCGAAGATAGGACGCGAACTCACTTGCATACAAACTTGCAAATTCTAAAAGTGAACTCACAAACAATATCCTTAGAAAATTCTGTGAATGAAAAATTTAGAATAATCGAAGCATGCATGCAAATCTTTACACATATAAAAGTTGAAGGTGTCTTGCATTTCTCAAGAAGAAGACCCAGTGAATAAGAAATTGAGAATAATCCAGGCATGCACGCAAAGCTCTACACATAAAGAAGCTAGTCTTGCATTTCTGAAAAAGACCCAGGGAATGAGAAATTGAGAATAATCGAGGCATGAAAGCAAAGCTCTACATATAAAGAAGCTGAAAGTGTCTTGCAGTTCTCAAGAAGATCCGGCCCATTTTTGATTTGTGAATGAGAATGTAATCGTAAGTAACGTTTTGCATACTTCATCGCATAGCATAGTAGTTTGGAGAATGTTTTTATATTCTGGTTTTTCTGTTATAGACAAATTTTAAATCCAAATTTTACAATGTATTTGGTACTACTAGTGAAGCCACTTTTACTCAAACTTCAACCGCTGTACGTTAGTGTCAAAATAGATTTACATTTCTGGCTTGTAAGTTCAAATATTTTTAACCACATTCGATAAACAATACGTAAGCCCATGTTGCCATTTCACTATTAAATTCAGAGACCATTGAATAACTAAAATTGGTTATCTATTTTGTCGCTGACTGTAGATTAAGGTATCCTACCTATACTAGTATTTTGAAGAAATACGCAAATGTTTTTATGTGTGAGTCGAACTCGCGCACGAAGGGTTTCGTACCATTATCTATAATAAAAACCAAAAAAAAAACAAGTTTGTTGTATGAGAGCCCCATAAATATTTATTTAATCCTGTTTTTTAGTATTTATTGTTTAGAGCGGCAACAGAAATACACCATCTGTGAAAATT
This sequence comes from Electrophaes corylata, assembly GCA_947095575.1. Taxonomy (NCBI): domain Eukaryota; kingdom Metazoa; phylum Arthropoda; class Insecta; order Lepidoptera; family Geometridae; genus Electrophaes; species Electrophaes corylata. The sequence continues at coordinate 7,967,584 of OX352715.1, read as the reverse complement.
TCAACCCTCTAACTATCACGGTTCATGAGATACAGCCTGGTGACAGGCAGACAGACAGGCAGCGGAGTCTTAGTAATAGGGTCCCGTTTTACCCTTTGAGTACGGAACCCTAAAAACAAACTTATTATTCAAAAACAAAAAAAGGCTAAATTCAATTAATTACACTAACAATAATTACAATAATTTGCTACTAAAATAGTCATCTTTTTCTATTCTGTGGTTTGAAGTACCTTGTTGATTTTCGAATTCTTAGTTTTCGGGGACGAATTTATTTAGTAGCAGGAGATATTTACACCTGATTTTTTCTGTCTGCGACGGATAGCAGCTACAGACACTTCACACGTACCTGAAAACTAAGCCCAGCTAGACTTCCCTGTGCGTGGTCCGACACGCACTTAGCCACAATTTTATCTAAGGTAATACGAAAGATAAGATATTAGATTTTTTATTTGTAATTCATTAACAAAAACAAATCATTTACCTGTACATTAAAAAGTATTTAAATAAGATATATTCGATTTTATCACATTGTATTTTATTAAAAAAAGTACATTCTATTAACATAGATAGTAATATATGCCAATAGAATGTATTTTATTTAAACTAGATTATTATTAGGTACCTATATGTAGGCCGCCGCAATATGCGACACCTCACCTGTTTATCTCAACGATTTCTAATTGAAACCTGCACACGTACGTGCTTTGTTCACATGTGGGTATTTAATTTACTCCATCAACCTTTATTTACAAAGAAAATTATAGCTAATACAAGTATTTATAATTGGTATGTACAAAATACATGTGAAACAGTTGAGCTATCTACAGACCGTTGCAAACGATCTAAAGGTAGCTCAACTGATCCAGATCAGTGCCAATCGGAAGCGTTCCCAAAACACTGGCTGCATTGCCACGCTGAATGGCAATGCTGATTCGTTGTGCCAGATACTCCATCAACACATTACAAATATACTTAGCTAATGTTTTACCACAATTCAATCACGTGCTTGAAATTTAATTGTCACTTGGGTAAATATTAAAGTGATAAGCAATAATATCAGATATTTTAGTTACTTACTTAGATTAGTCATCCCGTTACTCTTAGTTTTTGGCATCCCGTTGGTAATCCGTAGGCATCTTGTAGGCATCTTGTAGGCATCTCGTAGCCATCACGTAACTGTATGTACCGTCGGTACCACGTGGCTGTCACGTAGGCATGACGTTGCCATCCCGTAGGCTTCACGTAGCTCCTCGTTATATTGTACGAATACCCAAATCCGTAAGGAAAAATTGAGATCTCAAAATGCTTTGTTGCAACATTGCAAAACGGTTTTTATGTATATTCTTGGTTTTAGAAGTTTTTAGAGTACTTCTCCGGACGAGATCCACAAGCTCTCATTTCTTAATCTTCCAACGATTTAACTAACCAAACCAAACTAGAACGAATACAAAACTCAGGTAAGTAAGATAATCGCGATAATTTAGTTAGAGGCGAACCACTATTAGTAGGTTAGGTACCTACCTTGTATCATCTTCTCAGAACTGTAACGTGAATTGGGGCAAGCAAGAGATCGCGTGACGCCCGGCTCGCAGGACGCCCGATGATGGCCAAAATCGCATCACGTAGCAGCCGGAACACTTGTACCTTTATTGATAAATTGCCTCTTCAACAATTTGCTGATTACGACTTATGTACTGGTGTACTGGAGTGCACAGACACTTTACGTTAGTTAGGACGCTTTTACACATCATAATCAGCTTGCACAACTCCACTTCTGGTCATATACTTTCTTCTCATTTCCAATACGACAGATTTTAAGTCTTCTCTATCCCCCGACTTCTCGCGATCTCTACAACGTCGACGGTCGATTTGGTGGAGCGTTCAGTACCGTTCAGGGTCGTGGAACAGCGGTTATCGGTTCTACGAGCCTGACTATTCCATTGAAGTTGACTTGTCAACTCTTTGTACTTTAACTTACTAATTGTATGAGCATTGTGATAGTTCTTTAAGACATACCAGTAGGTAAAGTTGCTGGAGCACTTGATAAAGCACAATTTAGATTATCGGTAGGATATAAAAACTTGCTTTGTTCACGTCAGAATCACCTAGAGATTTCCTCATCTATATGCCGGCAGCGGTGCTGTTTGTTATTAATAAATTTAACCTACAGTTTTCTGGTCATAGATATACTATCTACAAACGCGGAAATTTATACAGTTTTAAATGAAAGTAAGCTTTTAAAGTTTTTATTTTAGTAAAGGGTAATTAAATAAGTTTGTATGAAAATAGCTTCATTTAGTAGAAGAGTCATTGTACATCGTGAACATAGTAAATATACTTTATTTGGACAGTACTAGTCGATACCAGTCTAGAGAGCATCGTCTAGAGAGACCCTTATTGCACTGCATTGGTAGAGCTCGCTGTCGTCGCTACTGAGTCTTACTTTGACAAGCTAATAGATAGATAGCGTGTCTATCTATTTCAAACTAAGGAGATGGATTATTTCCGCAGTTTTTACATGATTAGAAGTGATTGTGAGGTTCGTGGTTTGAGCGTGACAGTGTTTCGTAACTTCAACGATTGGCTTGAGGGGCCGTACCATCATGTCTTATTGCGATTCAGTCTAAGACCTGAACTGAATCTTTCCGTTTGGACAGACTCGATGGCATTTATTCTGTCGTGGTAGGTACAGTTCATATTGTGTCATCGAATTTGACAAAATGGAATGATTATGTGATTATCGACTTGTTCACCGATCTAGCGGATTAACGCAAAATGCACTAGTCTTATAAAAAAGGTGGAAAAGCCGATAGTAGATAGACATTTGAGGGGATGTCTACTATGGCTCGGGATTAAAGTCGTGAACTCTATACCTATTATTATAATAAAAACTCGTGCAGTGGGTATACAGATACGTAGGTAGTACCAGATAAACTGTCTACTCAAAGGTACATACAAACTTCACTAGGCTCATTATCATAATTAAATAAATATTTGTTGATATTTCACACAACATATTTATACTGCACTTATTTCATAGATTACACGTGTCACACGGTTGAATACAAGTTGAATGCCGATAAAAATATAAATTAAACATCAACTTTGTATGATACACTCTAGTGATTTTATATTTTTGATTTATAAATATAGTACACACTGAATGAATCTATGATAAAATTAATGATAAAAACAATTAGGAACAAACTTGTAAATAAGGATTACAGCGAGGCTCAATCTATGTATTCTTTGAATGAAATAAAAACATTACCGAATATTTATGAAACAAAGCTAGGCTTTTCAGCTTTGTTGTTTCAATCTCACATTAAATAGCAAGTATTAGGTGTTTTGCGTAGTATTTGCGAAGGGATTGACGCTGTTTGAGCCGAAGCCCAGATTCCATATAAAGTGATGTCGGCGGATGCATCCGCCCACACTCCTACAAGAGTGTTCTGTGCAACGAGTTCTATAGTGTTTAAGATCATCCCTCATCACCCGTTCATAGTCACATCTGTGGCGGAACACATCACCCTTCACTTCTTTAGGCACATCAGACCGACTCTGGTAAGTTCTCTCTCTTAATAGTTTTGGTTCAATCAGGTTTTCTAATATTAACGATTATGATGATTGATTAATTATGGTTCAGGTACCATAGCCAGCTTCCTTTTCCTGTTACCCCCCTTAGACTTCAAACTCAAAGAATCTTGAGTTGTTGCTACTTGGTAGGCTTTAAGAGATCTGAGAGGATATCTACCGTGCCTGCGGATTAAAGTCGTGGGGCTGTTTCTGTTTCCTGTTTTTTCTGTATGTCATTGAAATAATATTGACACACAACGATTATTTTGTACATCCCGAAAAACACCAGTTTCGGCATGGATTCAGCTCCTAAGTAAAACCTGCTATTAGGTAGTCCATCTCGATAATTGGCAAGACACGTCGAGTTAGACCTCCAACGACACGTCCGCTGATTAGCACCTGTTAGGTAGGCTGTTAGTCACTTTTACATGTCCTACACTGTTTTGCCAAATGCTTGTGATTCGCCAAACTTTTTGCCAATACTCAAAACACAAATTCTGAAAATATTTATCATTGCTTTTTGTAGTGCTAGTAAGACGTAGGAAGAGTAAAAATTGTTGAAAGTTTGATAGATATACATAAAACCATGCACCTCATGTAGGTATCTGGAGTCGTTGACCCAAACGACGCGACGTAGAACAGCACTCACATAATTTACTACGTCGTAGTCATAACAGCCCGATGTGTCCCTGCACACGTAGTCCGTAATGCCCGTAAGCTGATTGATGCCCTATTTCTTCAAGCCACCACTCTATTGTCCGTCATTATTTCATTTGCCAGATTAATGTGGCTGATCTTTGTCTTCTGAGCCAGACAAACAACCGCCATTTTCAATAGGTAATCTATTTACAGATTGTTTTGAGTTAGGTTTACAAAAAAATCTACTACACTAACCACCCTTCAAGAGTTTTTGACTTCACAAATACTTAGTAGTTTTAGACCTAAAAATATGTAGGGAAGGTACTGCTATAAAAGTCAATTTTCAGTAGAAGCCCACTCATTGGTTTCTTTTAAAATTAGGTCCTATAATTTGACTTATCTGGTAAATATTTAGCACGCTTGAAAGTGATGATTTTACCCCAATGCCTGGGTAAATATAAAGCCCATATGAACTGTAACATCCTCCAAAAATGGCCCTGCGCTAGATTCGTCCGAAACCAATTCCATTTTAATTCCAACTTGATCCACTTTAAATAATAATACCTGATAACTTATTCATTCATAAGAAAAATACTATTGCAACAATTTCTAAAAACTAAATTTTTATTCAACTATGTTGATTTAATTCAGAAACGATTGGCCTAGATTAACGTGGGAAAAGGATACCCACTTATTTTTTTGTCACAGAATGAAGCTGGACAGACCTTGCAGAGTTGTTTTTGTTAGCTGTCATATTACTGGCGGTTATGACCTTTACAAATGCCCAGTACTATACTACTCGTATATAGTACTATAGCTTATAAACGTCCGTTAGTATTATCTACTGAGAACCGTTGCTTGTTGAATAAGCCTTTATGTCATTGGTTAATGTTGGTGAAAGCTTACACCGGTGAATGAGGTGACTTTATTTGGCAGCCAATGATCCGTAGTACTAACTTAATTTTTTATTAGATTAATTACTTCTGTTGCTATTACGAGTTATAAGGGCTGGCAAACTCCACCATAAAATAATTACTTTAATTCACAAAATGAAATTCTGAAAAAAATAGAAATACGCACAAAACATTTTTCTATACTTACCTAACCTTTCTTGCTCTCCACCTTGAGTAACATAAACAGAGTTGTCAAAGGGAAGAACGGTACTCAAAACAGCCCTGTCCTAAAAACTAAACTAAAATGTAAGAACCTACATTGCTTATCGTGCTTCTCGCTCCATTACTTACCCATCTAACTAAAAACAAAATCAAATCAATCTTCAATAATTCCATAAAATGTTCAAAATATGTTTTTTTTAAATGAAGTGATGTCATAAAAAACTACTGATCCTACTGGCAATTCGTTTTTTAAAAGTGGAATCTAAACATAACCGCGGAAAATAAAATCAAATGACGAACGTGGCACTGTGGGAGTACTGCCACCATAAACTTTTCGAAGCTCCTGAAATGTTCAATAAAAAAATCATTAAGTACAAACAAATTTTTTTGTCGTCAACTTAACGCCAGCTGCAGCAAGATTATCTGCTCCGCATAATTATAGAGTGCAAAACTCTTTGTTTTCGAGCACAATTTTAAGGCTGTTTTCTTTACTCAGTATCTGTCAGGTGTTGACAGAGCGCCTGGTAGCTGACAGCATCCTTCGTGCTATCTTGACAATCGCATAAGAGTCGAAGCAAACACGAACGCCAAACAATGATACGTCACGTAGTGGCGCACCACGGTTTATATTTAAACAGAGATATCAAAATATTTTGAATTAATACTGATAGTAGAAAAAAGTGTAAGTCAGGCTCACGTACTAAGAATTCCGTACCAAATGAATAAGGGGTTTGACAATTTTTTTTTCTGCATGACATCTTCGCCTTTACAGGTGTTTTAAAGCTCGTTAGTAGTACAGTAGCTCTGGTTTATGTGCTGTAGGCTGTAGGTTTGATCCCAACCGAGGATAAGCATTTGTGTGATGAACGTAGATGTCTATTCTCTGTCTGGGTAAACTCTAAGGTACAATAAGGTAAGGGTAAGGTATATTACAAGCTATGTTTAGAATGGGGCTAGACGATGTTGTTTACAAATATTTAATGAATTTATTGTTCTCCTGTCTTGAAATTGTATTTTAAGTGCCTTTCATGTTTTACATCTCGCTGTATAATTTACATCGTACGTATTGCTCATTGAAGGTATTTAATAAATTTACTTTGCATGGTTCTGTTATATTACGTCGTATTCGTCAAAGCAGGATCTTTCAAAACCCCTGGTACCCTATTGGTTCTAATAGTAATGTAATCCACATGCTTCTCATAAGATTAGCAAGAGTTTATGTAACGCAAATATAATATAAACGTGTTGGTAAGTATCAAAAACTACTCATACTGGTTACGTAGATATAAACAATATTTAAACTCGATCGACCACATAATAATTTCATAGGCGAATCAAATGTTTCCTAGATACTTTGAATAACGCAATCATTCAAAGTCCGTGACTCAATTAAATAAAATATGCGAATAAAGAACTTGCGACTCCAAAATTAATAAGGAAATCGTTTTATTTATGTTTGATACAGGGTGTAAAATATTTATATATTACCATATTATTACTCTTTCATAAACTTGAAAGAGTAATGAACTTGAATGAACTTGAAGGTCGTCTTTAGAAAATCCTCTAATATAAATAGCACTTGAATGTCAAAATTGTATCCTTACGCCTTACTATATATATACTATATTACTATATTTACTATATATATAATAATAATAATATAATATAATATTATAATAATATTAATATTTATTTATTTATTTATTTAAAACTTCCGCACAGAACAATGATGTGCTAGGAGGACTTAATGCTAATAGCATTGTCTACCAGTCATCCTGGACGTGTAAAAAGATGGTGTGGCGTGTTGATAAAAGTAAAACTACTCGAATAGAAACTCTTACTATTAATAAAATAAAACTAAAGAAAAAGTAATAAATTATATAAGTAGTTTAAATGATATAATAAATATATATATAGTATATATATGTATATATAAATATAGAATTTAATACATACATAAAACATAGAACATATACCTAAAATCTAGATATACTATTAAATTTTTAAGTAAAATACAATACTGGAACAATGGAAATAATAAAACTAGCTTAATTGCGGTGAGTTCAAAACGTTTAAGATATCTTATTGAAGAAGTGCTCACGTACTGACTTTTTGAAGGAGTCCTTAGACTCAGTTTGCTTTATAGTTAGAGGAAGTTCATTCCAGAGCCTAACCGCCACAACTGAAAATGAATTAGACATGAATGAAGTGTGATGCAGAGGAGTAAATAAGCAGAGGTTGTCCGCTGACCTAAGTTGTCTGTCATGTGGATCAGATAGAAACTGAAAACGGTTCTTTAAATAACCAGGAGTATGCGGATCCTTTAGGACTGAAAAAAGCAGACATAGAATTCGCAGATTTCTACGCTCGCGAATGGGAAGCCATTTGAGCTTAGCCCGGTACTCGCTGACATGATCGAACTTGCGCAGGTTATAGATAAAACGGATACAGGTGTTAAGGAGACGGTCAAGCTTACTGAGAAGTTCCTCGGTCAGATCTTAAAAGGCAGCGTCGGCATATAATTAAAATATAATATAATAATTATAATATTATTATTTATTAATTTTTAATTTATTTATTATTATTTATTTATATTATTATAAATGCGAAAGTAACTCTGTCTGTCTGTCTGTTACGCTTTCCCGCTTAAACCTCTCAACCGATTTTGATGAAATTTGGCACAGACAATCTTTAGACCCTGAGAAAGAACATAGGCTACCTTTTATTGCGAAAAAAAGGGATGATGAGGTTGAAATAGGGGTTGAAAGTTTATATGGGATTTCTTGATAAGAAATAAGCGTTTTTGAAATTTTGACCTGTGAGGGGATGAAATAGGGGTTGAAAGTTTGTATGAAGTTCGTCATTTTTGAAGATAAAAACATTACATTTTGTATTTAGGCACTAAATAAGAAACAAAAAATCGTTTGTTCTAGCATTTTGAAATTTTTACCAGTGTGGGGGTGAAATAGGGGTTGAAAGTTTGTATGGGCGTTCGTCATTTTTGAAGATAAAACCATGAAACTTGGTACGTAGGTCTCTTAGGATGTGCAGAGTTTTTCTACAAACAGAATTCCCGAAATTCGAACGGAACGGGACGGATTCGGAACGGGAACTACGAAGCCAAACTTTTTGTATACCTTTTCAGTTCAAAAGAATCCAGTTTCCCCTCAAACCAGCCTTCGCAATGACCATTAACAAAGCGCAAGGGCAAACACTTAAAGTAGCAGGTGTCCATTTAGAAAAAAAACTGTTTTTCGCATGGCCAACTGTACGTGGCCTGCTAGCGAGTGTCGAGTCCAAACAATCTCCACATTTTAACAAATAATAACAAAACAGCAAACATTGTGTACAAAAATGTTTTAAATTAGGTCATTTTAAAATATTTTTGTACACAACGTGACGCTGGCCCCTGTAAGTGTCTCTTGGACATAAGGGACCAATAAATTTTCCTAGGTACTTTCTGCCACTCAATGGAATACATAAGTACCTTATACCAACAGTAAACAGATATTTTTTAATTTTTTTAAATAAACCTACTCTTTTTTATACCCAAATCTATACCGTTCTTTTAATATAATCCATAATATTCAAATTAAAAGTACGCAGACAAAGTCGCGGGTACCAGCTAGTGTTGTTATAAATGATACCTAATCGGACAAAGTTTTACAAATATTTATTCATATGATTCGCCTATCTTATTTTTCATGTTGTTCTCGTATTTCACAATATAGCCAACGTTTATTCCACGTCTCAATATAATTTTTCAAACCGCAGGTATATTTATAACTAGCTGACCCGCTCGCAATGTCATTCGCGTTTTTCATACCAACTTCATCACCTTTTTATAACCGTTTTGGGGATGACAGCTCAATGAAACCCAAACTAAGTTTTAAGTTGGACTAGTTACTAAATCAAACTAACTAGTTCTGCAAATCGCGTGAACATTCATTCAGTAGATTTTGCGTGATTACAAATAATCGTACACACAAACAAAATTTTTTTTAAAGTTGGTTTTGTCTTATTTTGCCTTTTTAATGTAGACTTTTGGACCTCTACAATTTTACTATAGTAAAGATTTCTATTTATATTTTTTAAGCCCTAAACCATACCATACCATATGGGGTCCAGATAACTGATAGCATATACTTTCCTTTGTAATTTCTTTTTTTTTACAATTTGCTGATGGAACAAGCATATAGCCCACCTGGTGTTAAGTGGTTACCATCGCCTATAACAAAGCACTGCCTTGCAGGTCACGTTCGTTAGGAAAGTAACCTACTGCTCTGCGTCCATCAACCTGAGGCATACAGGTGTTAAGCCTCATGTGCCTGTAATTTCATACAATTTAATTATATTTATAAATATTTAATTATTTTGTAATTTTTATTAATACATGCACAGAATATAGATTTTTGGCTTTGGACAGCGCCTTCAAAGTAGATTTTATAGAAACATAAATTTATTAATTATTATTAAGTATTCCTAGATTACAAAAAAGCGAAGCGAAGCCATAAATAATGAGTTACGGAGCTGTAGTCTGAAAACGGGTTTACTCATAATGCCGATGCTGTGTTTATCTACCGGCATAAATTTGTCGTAAGAATAATATTGTCTTAGTTATGCTGTACCTAGGTGAGAAAAACCTGTGATGAGAGGATGTCTGGTTTGGGGATAAAGTCTTGAGTCAGTTTTTTTGATTAAGTATGTTGGTACTTAGTCTAGGAATTAGCTTGTGTAATAAGTTTATATAAAAGTACATTGTGGTTAAGTATACGTTTTCTACACAAATGAAATAAGATAATTGATGACATTGAATGATTACTTTTTCTCGCTACTGCACAGCGACCTATGGATTGACCTTACATATGTAAGGAAATCATTGTTCTTGTGGCTTTTTCAAATAGCTTTAGTTATTAGTTCGTCTATTCTCAGTAACAGTCTCAATTAAGGGCCTGCCCACCTCTGAGGGCGTCGTAAGATTGGCTAAAGTCAGAGACATTATAATAAATAATCATTAGTGTCAGTTAATTTTGTAAGAAACAGTAGATACATTTCTTTATGCTTAATATAAATCTATACCACTCCTAAGAATCTATGTGCAGTTCAAATCTAGAAATTGCCTTTTCACCTCAATGCACACGAAGCCACATGACTGTACCGTCGTATAAGTTATACTAGCGTCAAAAATGACTTCACGTGATAAATTCTTGCAAAATATATTTTTTCTGTCGGTTTATTATGCCTAATATGACATTAATAAACACTTTTTTATAGAACCTCATTCATCAGGGTTTTAACGGTTCATTCAATTAATTTTATTGAACAACTGATACCTACTCTTAGTGACTAGTTCAACTACTAATAGGTATAGTTAGATGCATAAAGTGTTGTGGTGAACTGGTGGTCTCTATGTGGTAGTCCCGGCATAGAATAGAATCCATTCATCACCTCCCACGTGGATGTAAGGGGCGACTAGGAACACACCAGGGAATTGATGAGATCCACCTGCTAAGTATGATACCTTGGAGGGTGACAGAGAAGGTCTATGTTCAGCAGTGAACTTATACAGATCGATAATGGATACTTTTTTCAATAGCAGACATAACTACTATACGACCTTACCTACTGGTTAAAACAAAATATCCTGATCCTTCGTATACGGAGAAAGTTTTTACCTACGAAACGACTTTCTAAGATAACATGTTATGTATTGAGACTAAGAACTAAACAAATATGTCTAACTAAAGTGTAGTCTGAATTTTAAGAATATTGTTGGTGGAATGGAACATAATAGTGCTTTACCTAAAAAAACATAAGTAGGTACTCAAATTAATAAACTGCGCTGTGTTTTTCTCACTATAACCGAGAAACCGAGAAATCCAACTCCACTTTTTGTTGCACTACTACGTATTGAATATACTACCTACATACTGCTTAATTATTTACAATATACACATGCGCGTTGAAATCTTTTGTGTAGAGACTTTGCCTTACTCACGCGTAGTTCAAGAAAACGTATTTTTGAACAATGTCCGCTGTGTCAAAACTAAGGACCAGCCTTCTATGTAGGTACAGTCGGCTGTAATACAGATTTCATAACTTTCAATGAAATAATTGTTTGTGGCCATTTGTTCGCAGCATCATCTCATCATAGTCTCACAACTATAGGCATAGCTTGTACTATGGGATCTAGATGGCCGATTGAATACTTATACTTATATACGTTTTTTTTTTGTTGTAAATACATACTTGGAATACAATATAAATAGTATCACAACATATAATAAACTCTTATACCTACTTACATTAAATATTATGAAAACAGTTGATTAATTCGATATACTTATAATATTTTTTTATGCAACTGGTGGAACAAGCATAATGGCCTAACTGATGTTAATTGGTAACCATCACCTATAACAAAGCATTGCCTTATAGATCACGTTAGTTACGTGCCCTACTATGTACAACCTTGCGTCTACCAACTTTAGCCATATACTGGTATTAAGCCGCATGTATGTGCCTGTAACTTCACTAGCACCCTCACCCTTCAAACCGAAACACAGCAATGCAGGCATCACGCTTGGCAGAATTAGGTACGGTGGTAGTACTTCCCCGCACGAGCCCTTTCACAAAGCGCACATGTTTACTGTAATATTGTGATACCATTTCAAAGTAACGAGTGGTAGATATACATTCTAGTGCCGCGAACTATACTTAATATATGAATGAGCTAATTTGACGATGTTGACCATTTTAGGGCATATTATAATCAGCTGACTGAGTATTTAACCAGTCATTATAAACATTCTGATCTCTAATTTGAGTGTGCTTGTAATTTGTTAGTGCAACCTCAGATTCACAGACTATTACCTCTAGAGGTACATTATGTATTGTACATGGTAGCATTTGAGCAGGCCTTCACCTTGAGGACCGGTTGGCGCGCCGCAAGGGACGCCGAGGTCGCTCTTGGACATTTTGTTGCTCCTTGTCCAATCATTAAAATGTTCCATCATTATATAGATTGCTCTAAATCGGGAACAACACATAGGGACTCAAAACTGTGGAGGCTTTTGAAAGTTTCTTTCAAGGTATACTACATCTTATTTTAATTCTGGTATATGGGGGTACGAACCGGAAGACGACCGAAGGCCGAAGAACGAAAGCGTAGGACACCACCCGATAGACTGACCATAATGTTAAGATCGCTGGAAGTTGATGGATGGAGATGGCCTATGTCTAGCAGTGGACTTCTACAGGCTGTTGATGATATTGATGATATGGGGGTTCACCTGCTTGAACGCAATTACATTCTTACGCAATTATTTTTCCTACATAATAATATGAGTTCTAATGTTAGTCTAATGCTACTATCATATTCCCAGATTAACTCGTAAAACTTGTTACGGACGAAGGTAAACAATAAGTGATTTCAACTTTTTTGCGTCGTCCTTTACCTCATAAATTGTTCTACTCATGAACTCGTGGCATTTCACGTGTTTAGAAGGCATTTACTGTTCATCAATTAAGCTATTTTGACCACTGGGAGCGAAGCTGGTCGAAATATGACCAACTACGTGAACCTACATCATTTTTTTATGGAAAAACATGCCTATTTATCTACATAAAGCACATTGAAAAAGCTACCTCTATAGGTATGTAGATGTAATAGATGCTGCACGGTTTTTGTAGTGGACGCTCTCGCGGCCTAAACCTAAGGTCAGCGATTACGCTTTGCTTCTTTTCAATTAATCAATATAATAATCAATCAACATGCCATGCAACATCATTGTAGGTACATCGTTTACAAATAAATAATAAGCTATTCTTATCCGATAATTGGTGTAAAATGATAGATCGATGTTAAAATCTTATAAATAAAGCTAAGGACGACCTGCAGTCCACGGAACAGACGCGACACAAAGAGTTTCATCTTCATCACGCGCCATGGCGTGACAACTGATCAATGACTTCAATTAGGTACCTATTTGTCACAATTAGGTCACTAAAGGTAAAATATATACTTACCTAGACCAATGAGTTTTATATTGGCGAATGCAGCAGAAAGAAAACCAATAAAAGTTATGCTCATGCACAATTATAATTCCCAGGAACGGAAATCCCTTAAGATTTCTCAGCAGGATAGTTAAGGTGTCTAGGGATCAGAGGCACATCCAAAGCATATTTAACATAAAAAGCGAGTATTTGCTACATGTATATACATGTAGCAAATACTCGCTTTTTTTTAATACCCTAATTATTCAGAAAAATCAGAAGTTTTTATTGATAGGAACAGCTTGGATGATACTGACAGATTATCACGTCAGATTACAAGCGAGTTTTGTTTTTGACACACGCGTTTTGGCGCAAAGTGGTACCAAAATTACAAAACCATCTTAGGATTCGTTTTCTGTCATCTTTGGAAGCAACATTGTATTTTCATTTTAATTGTTTTTCTAGTGTTTTTTTAAGTTCTGATGGGTAATTTTGGTGGTATTTTAACCATTATTACTTGAGGCTAATCTGTGCTTGAGGTCTTAGCACAAGTGTGAACAATTGAAATGAATGTGCTATGAGGCATCCTGATTTGAACGAAAATGTTTCCCTTTGGTTTTGAAGAAAAACGCCATCTTTTTCTTCAAAACCGATGACGGCTGACTTTACTTTATTTACCGACTCGACTTGACTAAAAAGAATTTATTCAACCCACTTGACATTGGCAAAATTGTCTGCAAAACGGACAGATGCCACAGAAAAAAAAAAAAAACATCTTACAACAGCAATAACTTCAAAATCATGAGCTTGCTCAAACGTTAATTTTAATGCAGTGTCCATTTTGAAAATTTCGTATTTTATAAATTTTAGCGTGCGCCAAGAATATGCTTGTATAACGCATAAATTTGTAGTGGGTAATTTACCTATCTTTATGCAATTATCAACTACAGTTGCCTGGAAGAAATCTCGTTCAGCGATAAAGCTGCCAACGACTATTAGTATATTCCTAAATTTATGATGTTTTCATGTGTGCAATAAAGTGTATTGTAACACGATCTGATCAAAATAGATAATCTGTCATCCATCAATGTAAAATGCATAAAAATACTTATAGATCAAGTAAATCTCATAATAAGCTGCCTGCTTAGGTTTTTTAATGATTCAGTCAATGCTATGCTTATAGCTCAATAAGGACGGCTAATAACAAATCTTTTACGTGAATACCTAAGTACTGTGCTGTTATTGTAAAAGATAATAAATCAACTTTTACTTTTAATTTTGTTGTCATTGTAATAAAGGCTGCATTTTAATGACAATAAGAATTATAAACATAAAATACCTATCATAGTTATAATTTGATATACATTCAAGCCACACGAAGTATACTCAAACATGTAATACCCAGCTACAAAACAAATGTCAATAGAGTCATGAAGATTACTTAGAAACATTTTAAAGTTAGGTAGTGTGGTATTTGCTTATGTGGTTAATATAAATTTTTACAGTGAAACCTCTTGGGAAAGTCCCGCTACGAATCTCCTTTCTGTACACTTGATGCAAAATAGCGGCGGCGGCCAAAGTTGTACTCCCATGACTTTAGGACTAGACTGGGTTGGATTTAGGATTTAGCTTTTCTATACTACAAAGAGGAAAGATTTGATTGTTTGTTTGCATTAAATAGGCTCCGTAACTACTGGATTTGAAAAATTCGTTCAACGTTGGGAAGCTACACTATCCCATAGGCTATATTATATTTTCAAAAAAGTACGGATCCTTACTAAAGCCCGTGCGAAGCTGGGACGGGCCGCTAGTCTTAAATAAATTGAAAATCCTCATTTTTATTACAAAACTAAGCTTAATGGATAGCCGTTTATGTTTATAAGATTAATAATGATGGCAAATATAGCATGATACTTACTGTGGTTCGTACATTATTGTGATAGTTGGGCATTGACTGTAGTGAATTCCCTAACTTAATAAAACATTATATAAAATAACTCCCCTTTCAAATCAGTTAGTTATTCAGAGTTTACTAACACTAACCGTCTTTCAGTACATTTAATAAGATTTTCGAAAGTACTGAATTGGTTACAACAACAATTCAATAAAAACAACTTACATGGCTGTAAATAATTCGTATTTACATGCGGCCGTTCAACCCCCCGCGCTGGTGTTGAGTTAATTCATCTCGTATATTTTTGAGGCCTGGATGTCTACTCCGAAAAACGATAAGCGAAGTTTCGTGTAATTTTTTTGAGGTACACTGCGCGACCTGTCGGGAAGCGATAATTCTTGAATATGGAACAGCTACCCAGATACCTCGCAATGTACATGACATTTTTAAATCTCCTATTTTGTTATGCTTTCAAATGTTACCCTAGGTCGTTTTAATATAGAAGACTTACTTTGTGGCGATCACATGCAATAGCCCATAAAGCCGCAGTGATACCAAAGCCGACGAAAAAACAACAGAGGTGCTAATAATATTTACATGACAAGTTTTTTTAAAAATTAGTGAGGCCATTGACTAATTTCATGACTTTTTAGTTTTTGAGGTGTAAGAGTTCATTGTTATGCTGTAATACCGTTGTCAAAGTTACGAATTGTATACATTCTAGTGCAGCTGACTGTACATCACAAGAACACAACAAATTAAGTACACATGTCGTTCCTAAATGTAATAACTACAGCAAAGTACAATGCGCAGTTGTACTGCCGTAAGTGATCCATCCAGTTATAATGTAGAAGATGCCACATACATTTTCCGATTTTAGAAGATTACATCTGTAACTTTTGCGGTGGTTGGCAGAAGCAGGCATATGTATTTATTCGGAAATGGCATCTTTAAACTATAGTCCTACTTTGGTTTCAACATTGCACTCGATGAAGTAAATGACCGCATTTTTACTAGCTCATGAATGTTTACCGCCTATGAGAACTGCCAGACTAAGATGTGGTAACCATCAATGGTTGGAGTCGCCAAATGCCTCATTTTTGGTACCTAGTTCAAAGTCCCAATCATCGTGAAATTATTTTGGGGTCATTCAAAGAAATCATTCAAGGTACCTACCTACACGTGTAGGTACCTTAAATGGGTACCTACCTTAATATATATGAGGGAGGTACCTCCCTCCTATATAGGTGCATTATTTTCACAAATAGGTACATACTTAATGTAATAATATAATTTATGAATATTCTAACACATTTTAAATAAGTAAATCCGGAACATGCTAAGCACAAAGCACATGAGCTCATCACGGCGACCATGTGATTTTTCGGCTTGAAAGAAATATACCTCGGTACATATTTTTCACAAATAGCATATTTTTCACAAATAGGTACCCATCTTATAATGTAATACGTAATCTACACCAATTCTAAGAATCTTTGTCTTGACTGACTGACATAATATACAACGCACAGCCCTAAACCACTGGCCTTAGAGACTTGAAATGATCACAGTATATTCGTTTTGGTATACGTAGAGGTGTTCTAAGAAAGAGTCACTGATACAGCGGGGGTAGAAGTTTGTATGAAAATAAGCTCACACGGACGAATTCGCGCGCGTTTTGCTACTCTATGAATATTATAACATATGCATAAGCAAATCCGAAATTTTACATTATGTATTTACATGCTAAGCACATGAGCTCATCACATCACCATGGCTGTGACCATGTGATTTTTTAAAGGACAACCTCTTTTTCACAATTTGACATACCTACGTCATGTTTGTTTACCGGCAGCCGGCAAAAATTGAGGTTGGAAGGTAGGTACTTCCACCATGAAGTAATTTAATTTAGCATGTTTACAATTAATCATCCTTCCGCGGTTTCTTCAAAGATAATACATAAATATAGAATTATTATTCTAAAAAATAAATTAATTATCAATATTTTGGCAGATTATATTTGCCCAACCCCAAACCCTAATAGTAAGTATTTTCTACAGTTTACAAACAACCAAACAAACAAATTGTTTTTTTTTGACAATTTATTTTTAGACATAGGCCTCCCCCATATGTTTCCAGAAAGAACGATTCTGAGCCCTTTTCCATCCCTTGACTTCCCGCGGTCCTAACAATGTCGTCAGTCCATCGGGTAGGAGGACGTCCTACGCTTCGTCTTCCGGTTCGTGCTCGCCATTCGAGAAACTTTATACCCCAGCGGTTGTCGGTCCTACGAGCTATATGGCCTGCCCACTACCACTTCAACTTGCTGATTCTGAGAGCTATGTCGATGACCTTGGTTCTTCTACGGATCTCCTCATTTCTGATTCTATCTCGCAGTGAAACTCCCACCATCGCTCTCTACATAGCTCGTCGTTACGTGTACTTAAATAGTTCAAATAAAAAGTTCGATTTCCTGAAAGGACTACAGTTTCAGCAGACACGAATGATAACACCTTGGGACTGCATTGTCATCTTTAATTGCATGTAATCGTTTTACTAAACTAGGAACTAATATTGCAACTTCAAACAATTCAATTATAAAGAACCATAGGTATTGTCGTGGGAGGGGGCAGCGCAGTGTTGCAAAACCATTGTGGCGAGCCGTCATACGTTAGAGCTACGCGCTGCTTCTGCTGAACCGCACGTCCATTCAACCATATAAAATAACCGGAACCTAAAAACACCGCGAAAAATCATCCCAAACAATATTCTCATCAAAAATCGACGCTAAAACTCGACTTTTTGTGTTTTATAAAATATTTTTAAGTAAGCATAAACTGCTCCGTAGCATCCTGACTCGACTTTTTGTGTTTTATAAAATAAACAGCCCCGTGCGAATGCTAAGGGTAGCGAGTGACGTAAAATGTGCCAGAAAAGTGTTATTTGACGCGAGTTTGAACGACTGTTTGTGACAAAACATTTAAGGACGTGCATGTGGCAAACCATGCTTGCATTTGGAACTTATTGCTAATAGTTTTTTTAGAAAATTATTTAGTAACTGCACTACCCATCTCCCATTCTACCGCCGCTCCTATAATACGTCAATTTCGGTAAGTTTTGTTTACATTAAGCTAAATAGCAGTCAGAGGTATGTATTATAATAATTACAGCAATTTTCTACTCTATTCTCACATTAAAAATTACCGACCATTGAGCACAAAATTCGGTTATGCTAAATAAGCTTTATAAATTACTCAGTCCCGAAAATTATGTATACCTATCAGATGGTATTAATTATCTTTTGCATAATTAACTTCTTTTAGTTAGCTACTCGGTCTTTTTTATGTAGTGTAAAAAATTAGTCATTTAACGCATATGTTTTTGACTTTATACAGGTATAACTAAAATTTATCACTTATAAAAACACTTATACAGATATAATAATTTTAAGAAAATGTAAGTGAGTAATGTAAATGTAAGTAAGGCCTTTGTATCTTTTGTGGATGATTTGTACAGCGTCAGAGGTGACTCTTTCAATCGTGCCTTTATTTACAGGACGCGCATATCGTAGGGTGCAATGATTCCACTCGAATAAGCTATGACCCAACTGCACAAAGCGGGTATCTCTAGATATTACATCTAATAAGAAGTATTCTTTCTAAAAGACATCAACGCGCTCTCTTTTATTTCTAAGCATGAAGTTTCCTTTATTTATTTCAATATCAAATAAATAAATATTTGCACCATTAGAGATGTCAGTGTATTTTTTTTGTGGTATGTGTCCTTAATTCGGACAATTTTTCTAATGTCAAGTAGAACAGACAAATCGTTTTTTGTTGAGTCGAGTTAATTAAAAGTAAAGTCGGCTGTCGTTGGTTGGTCGAAAAAGGTGGCGTTTTTCTTCAAAACCCAAGGAAAACATTTTCGTCAATTCAGAACACATGCCACATGTAACACTTTCATTCACTTTTGTTTTCACTTGTGCTAGGACCTCAAAAAATGTAGGATAAATTACCATCGAAATTACACAACAGAACTTAAAATAACACTAGGAAAACAACTAAAATGAAAAAGTCATGTCTTATCCGAAGATGACAGAAAATGAAGTCTGACATAGTACCTATTATATTGGATTCTATCATACTCTACCATGCACTCAAATTTTGTACAATAAAATGATCAACTAAGATTATAAAAAAGGTAGTCAAAATGAATAAAAAAATGTCTTATGTATCGTATATTTATTCATCAGTGTCGGTATATTTCCTCATTGCTATTGATAAAACATTGATAAGATGAAAGAGAAACAAAAGGGATAGTCAGAGGCAGACCCAAATATGTACGTGTGTACATGCTCGCAGTTTTCCGCACTAGTTAGTAATTTAGTACTACATACGTGAGTTACGTGATAGGTTGCAAGCCCCTTGCCGCTGCTAGAACAGAATACAAATATAATCTGTAGAATATGAAATATGGTTTCATAAGCTTTCAGCACAGAATTAGGTACTTACCTTATAAAATTTTATCTCTGTTTTTAAAGAAATAAAACGATTGTGTTCGTAGGTACTTAAAATTTACAAAATTAATAACTTCAAAATGGATATGTGACAAGTGTAATATTTGAACGTACCTTTGAATATCCTCATTAGATATCCTCAAAGGATCTTAAGTGATACTTGGAACAAAGAGATCTGAGAGGATTATCTGGGGATTAAAAGTCGTAAAGCTATTTTTTTCTTCTGTTTTTTTAAATTAATAATCCGTTGAAAAATCCACGCACAATTAAATTTTTATCAAAATAATATGTATTCTTTCTGTCCACCTTATTTGGTAAGTACAGTCAGCAGCGGAAGTTCAATGATTTAAAATCTT
This sequence comes from Electrophaes corylata, assembly GCA_947095575.1. NCBI lineage: Eukaryota > Metazoa > Arthropoda > Insecta > Lepidoptera > Geometridae > Electrophaes > Electrophaes corylata. The sequence goes on along the minus strand of OX352715.1, from coordinate 7,947,493 downwards.
GAAATAATTTCGGACTTATTTGCCTTATGGGGCATAACAAATTTCGATATTGCTAACTGTACCATAATGGATTATCACTTACTCACCATAAATATATACTCTAGTCACCGAATACCTAACAAATCCAGTTCCTGGCCTTACATTAGAATTGCCTAGAGTCGTGAGTTTTTCTTATCAGAAACTACGCATGACATGGTTCCACACACACAAGTAGTAGAGCTCTTAGTGAAGGACTCGTCTGGCGAAGTACTACCACCATGACTATTTCTGCCACCAAGCAGCTGCTAGCATAGGGGTTGCACAGGCTTGAAGGAGAGCCCTAAGGTTTCCTAGGATTTTTTACGTTGATTCTTGAGCTTGAAAATGAAAATAAAAGCGTTAACGCGACATGAAAATGTTACGTAGTTAAAATAAATTTAAATGCACCTCTGGAAATATAATTTTAAATACCTACTTAGTTATTTCTAAACGTGTTCTATTGTGTTTCGATGCTTTGATTTGAATTTGCTACATTCTTTATGGGTATCAATAAAAATATCTGTACTACCTATTCATTTATTTACTAATCAGACACGCGATTGAGTAAACTGCATGTTGTTCTACTTTATAGCAAGGTTGAATCTATAAAACCTAACTAAAGCATCAGTTTTGGCAAAAACTAAACTCTTATCACTCCTTCGATTTAAATTCCAATTTGGGAAAGTTACAGCTTGCTAGAATTTTTTATGACGAAGAATAGACAAACGCAACAACCGACCGACGATATTGTAAAAATTGGGAAATCGGTAGATGGAAAAGACCCAAAATTGATCTTTCTGGAAAGTGTAGGCTTATATCCAGCAGTCGCCAATTTTCCACTAATAGTAGTAGAAGAGCTCACCATAGTGATGGGCTCGTCCGGGGAAGTACAGCCCACCAATTACTACTATTATTACTGCCGCCAAGCAGGTTGTTGTGTTTTGGTTTGACGGGTGTGGGTGCTGAAGAAGTTACAGGCACATGAGGCATACTTACCTGTATGCATCAGGTTGATGGACGCAGAACAGTGCTTTGTAGTTCGCGTTCCTAACGAGACGACGAGTGAGGTAATTTTTTGTAAAAGGTGGTAACCACTTAACAACAGGTGATGATGTTAAGTGATTACCATTACAGTACACCGGCACCCACACCCTTCAAACCAGAATACAGCAACTTGCTTGACGGCACAAATAGGCATGGTTGTAGTACTTCCACGAACGAACCCTTCACTAAGAGCTCTACTACTACTACTGATACGGCACGCCTGATACGGCAGAATACATTGATACCCGCAACTATATAATACCACCTTTTTAACCATGTATCTCATGGAATAAATGATAATTTGATTTAATTACTTTTTACCAGGTATTCCATATAACTATGTAACTAACCTCACAAATGTAAAAGATTTCGCGTTCATTTTTATTTTGCTCTACATTTTGCTATGTAATTATGTTGGATGTACTAACTAACCATAATCAGTGCTTAAATCCGAGGCGTGCCCGACCTACAACGCAATGTGTCATGTCGTGTGTGAGTGTAACATTACCTACCTACCTATTTTGTTTTCAATTCCTAAAGCCTGTCTTCTAATGTTAGATGTATATATCTTATATCTATATAAAAAAACCTCTGCGCCAGAAACTGATATTTTTAATGTTGCTTTCTTTTAATAAAAATGGTTAAATGAAAGAAAAAAATGGGTTAATTACTATACAAGTTTATTAAAAAAACAAAATATCTCGTTTTAAAATAATCCTCTTGAAATCAAGGGTTGAAGTAAAAATTTTAATAAAAAGTAGTTAACAATTTTCACTCCCGTCAAGTGTAAGCGGCTTGTCTCCAAAGCCTCCGATATGTATCACACTGTAGAAGAACATTTCCCTGTCTCTGAGTAGTCAGATCATCCAGCTGGGAAACAGCGTAGAGGGGAAACGATCTCGGCAAAGATTCCACAGGCTTGTTTTCCTCTACGCGACCGAAGAAGGCTAGCTTTTCAATTTATCGGCTTTACCTATTGAGATGTGTATATACATATATACACGTGGCCGAAATATGACAAAATACGACGGAGATAATATCGTAGATAACTGTTTCATTTCCGCTACATAACCTCCACCGTTGTTAACGATGAAACCAAGGTAGACAAAGCCTTTTTTACTATTTCGATGCGTAAGCAGGTTGAAGGACTGGAAAGGATTCTGTCAACTACCATGACTTGGTCTATTTTATTGTTAGTAAATCCCATGGCCTAGCTCTCAGCATCCAGACGATTTAATAATTATTAACTTTTATTTCAGACTACATAATAACAATGTTGTACATGAAAAAATAATTACATAGTCCATAGAAAAATAATCATGATTTTTATGATTCCATGGAATAAATACTTTTTGATTTTGATTTTGAACCACTATTTGTAGAGACTTGATATTTTCGGTATTTTATCTTTATTAGTTAAAAGTGTATCATAATATGCGTTCTTGTTCAGTACTCCATAAAGATGCATTCGGTGTCTAGCCTCTCTGCAATGTGGTTGGAGCTGTTGGAGCTATTAGAAGTGAAGATTGAGAATTGCCTCTTTATCTTCCATGCTGGTGGTAACAAGACTTGTATCATATATATAGCGGAAATTAGGTAGCTAATGGCATGTTCAGTTTCACGGAAAACATTCAGAAAGGTTTAGCGTAGCGCAATCAAATCTAAATTTGCCTATTTTATCAGGTCCACAGTAAATAAGGAAACAAATATATCAGGACTCTTTGAAACCCATTTCTAAATAAGGGCGTTTACTTTGATCTACAAAGAAAACAAATTTAGGTAGGAATACAGGCAGACTTTTCGTTATTTCAATGACAGTCTTCACGTCGTAAGACCCGGATATAGCGCAGAAATTCAATAAAGTTAGGTAAGTATGCAAAACTTTTGTTACTATCTATCTATTGTCTCACAACAAAATAGAGGCGCGACGAATATCTTCATTCTAATTTTCTATTCTTATAATATCAGAAAACTGTGAATGTCATATCTACTCGTATAAGATTTGCATCAAAATAAATGTTTGGAACGTGCGCGATGCCATGAAAATGGAGCATCGGTCACACATACTGTGGCCATTGTGGAGTCTTTTGTGACTAAATCGGTAGTCTTTGTTGTTTGTTCCTGCAAGCTGCATAGGAGGTAGACAAATTCCAACTACTCACCTACCCAAAATAATATTTTGAAGGGCACGTACTACCTCATTCAAAGTCAAAGTCAAAGTCAAAAATCATTTATTCAGTAATATCCGCAGGGATCATCTAGGTGAATCTAAGCGCCAGTTCCTCGCGACCAAGCCTAGACCATTTGTTTTGGTCTTCGGCCTTATCCACAGAATATATCCATCGAGCGGAGCTCTCTGAACCTTGAGTATCTTTCAATGTTTTCTTTCGCCGTTTGAAGTTTATTGTGCACATCTTTAGGAGACGGAAAAATCATTTAGTTCAGAATCGGAAGTCGGAGAGTACAAATTTTTATCAGGCCTTTCAACAGTTTCAATGAAGTTTTGGTGAAAGGTGTCAGCAAGGAGTACGTTGAATCGTCAAAATAATTAATTAGGTATCTTCATAATATGCGCTGCTGAATCTAAGACCGCGGGATACAAAGTCTGGCTGACGGCTACTTCCCGCCTATTGTTACGCTCGTCACCGTACTCGTTATTATACTGGTTTAAACCGAATTGATAGTACCTACTTATACCGATCGAATAATGTTTTTTTTTTAACTCAACATAATTTTGTAACGCATACTTATACAATATAAGTACATCACACAAACTTGCCTTGCAAAGAAAGCAAACTAAAATCTAAACAATTTTAATTTACTACAAAAAACAATTTTCTATTTAAAAAAAAATATACATACGTTGCTGGTTGATTATTCCACTGTTCAAATCAAACTGCCTTGTCGTTATTGCTTGTAACAAAAATTTACTTGACAGTTTATTGAACTTTATTAGCATTGAAAAATCTGATGTCCAGCATTATTACTATTATTATTTGCATAGTTTAATTAATAGAGAGTTTGAAGACAAATATTTTGCAGCCTTATATCAGAGCACTTCCCCTATTTTGTAAGTCTTTAGGGGATTTTTAGGCTGTCTCTTGCAGTATACTCTACAGAAATGTTTATTTAGAAGCAATAGCTTCTTAAGTCATCACTGAGTCTAACCCCATTTCACATTGTGTAAGGTGAAATAACATGCTTAATAGTGTTGCTCAATGTCAAATTCTTCTATTGCCCCGCATAAAAAAAATACTAGAAGGATGTGATCGGATAGTCAAAGGTAAGCAAACCTAGAAGAGGCGTGTTTTGTCTAGTTAACAGCTTGTTTTATTAAATTGATATTAGAACGTAATAGGTATTACTATCAATTATATTCTATAGTAGGCAACAAGATGGTAATACCTTACAGCTTCTATTTTACAAGTATTACTACAATTCACGCGGGGTATCGTGTTACACGATAGTGTTATATTTTTGTTTGGGTACTAAATTAGCAGCTATCAAGCTTAATGTGACGTGACTGCTTACCATTTATCGTAATTATTTAAACTCATACATTAGCGTATTAAAATGTTCATTTAAATAAAATCGTCATCAATCTGAATGAGTCCACTGTTAGACTTAGGGTTTTCCCATATTTAGATGGAGATTTGCATAGTCATCACGCTTGGCAGGCGTAGGTATTGATGTAAGTACTCAGTAGATGCTGTTGCCCATCTCCTGATACGTTCTTTGAGTCGCCACTTACGATATCCACAGTGATGGAAAAGTCCTAATCTAGGTCGCAACTAGGCAGTGGCGGATTTACCCTAAGGCCACTGTAGGCCCGGGCCTAGGGCGGCCACGACCGTAGGGCAGTATATGGATGTATGTGGATGCTGAGAAAGGGGCGGCTGATGGCTTGGGGCCTAGGGCGGCCGAGACTGCAAATCCGCCTCTGCAACTAGGTCTAGGTAGTATTTATAAAAATAATAAATAAATAAATAATGCCGGACGATCCACACAGCATCATCTAGCCCCAAGCTAAGCAGAGCTTGTGTTATGGGTACTAGATGACTGATATACTTAATACAATATTATATTACATACATAGATATTTTTTATTATACATAGAAAATACCCAGAACACCCGGAATAAATATTTGCAGATCGTACAAACATTTATCCCAAGGCGGGAATCGAACCCGCAACCTCTGCGTCGCAGGCGGACATTCGCCCGCCACGCCACATCGGTCGTCAAATATTATATATTACTACTTACCTATATAATTTAATACCTTGCCTTGGTGGTTTTTAGCAAGAACAAAAAAATAAAGTCAGACAGGATCTTGGGCAAAAGGAACAGTTAGGTAGTAATTATAATTACTATACGATACGCATTCACCCAGTTTCCAAAGGACGTACGTTGTTATCCTCCATCACATAACTACCATTTCTTGTTTTTATTGTTTTAATTAGCCTTTTATTGATGTATCTACCTAGTTGTCGAAATTATTGCAAAACGACTTTATTTAGTCGAAAAACCGGTTTGTACTGTATAAATTAGCTATCAGCGACTGAACGGAGCCTGTAGATAATGTATTTATAACGAATATTATCCGATAGGTTGCGAATGGGTAAAACAGCAGGTTTTTCAGCTATTCTTTTGAGCAGTTCAGCTCTATCTATGAAAGGGTGCTGCAATCAAAGATATCTGTGTTTCTAAATAAAATTTGCAGCTGGCCATAAAAGACAACGTCAGAAGATGTAATCTGACTTTTATGAAGCTTTACTTCAATGTTAAAGCCATAAAGTTTATGTAGATGCAAATTTAGAACACTAAAGTGCTCTTGAAAAAGTATGTTTTTTAGCCTACCTTCCGTACATCTACCGTGAGCTCTGTCTTAACCATCTGGATAAATATCTTACAGACCAGCTGTAAAAATACCATTCTCCAATACTAAAAGTACAAGTACGCATGAAACTAATATATACCGTTATATATCGAGCCATAAAGGCTGTTTACCTAAAGATGATTAGAATGCATAGCTGTTTCAAAATGAATCCGTATTTATTACTAGACCGCTGGTTGACCCCATGACACGCAGTGCAACTGAATTATTGAATAATATTTTTTATTCACAACAGACACTTACAAATTATTATTTATTTTTAAATATAAATAAATTTTACAGATTTATTTGAATTTTTCTGCTTAAAAAGGAAATAATTTAAAGTAAATACATACATTTTGTATTTCTTTTGATCTTAGGTACCATTCTAGGCTCGTTGGAAAATTGCGGCATAGTCAGATAAACTAGGTATTGCACAACTATTGAATTGAAATTTATATTTAAAGCAAAATCAGTGGGTAAATAGGTAGATCATATTCCGTCCTACTAACACCAATCTTAGAACCTCTGATTATGGGTTCAAGTTTCGTGCAGCAAGTGCTACTAGAAGTGTAAGAGTTGTAAATTCGTAGAACTAGGTACGGATCGCCTGAAACACGCAAACAGAATCTACTCATTTAATTGAATCTATTCATTACTCAATACGGTTCAAGATGCAAAAAACTACCGGTTTCTTAAAAAAATATGCTAAGCTATACCTAGTTATCTGTCCGTGATATACGATAGAGGACCAAGTAGCATTCGGTGCATTCAGTCAGTACCACGTAGTTGCACCTCTATTTTATGACCGTGAGAATTGTCTCTTCAAAGATCATAACACAGTTTCTATTGTTACAGACGAGCCGAACGCCGTTGGAAGCACCAAGCGATCTATTGATATTTTGTTGAGTCCGCAAACCGCCGACATCAGACGCCCGCCCGCATAGGATGGTAGAAACTGACCCCGGGCCCAAGAAATCTCACAGTAAGAGTTGTTATTCCGCAGTTCAATCACGAAAAAATGAGATATTATATAAGAATTCGTGGGTTTTAATACAGTTAGTACTTTCTTCCGGGTTTCATGAAAGCGAAGCCTCAGGTGGAAGCTACCAAGTTTTAAGAAATTTGAAGCATTGACAGGGTGAAAAAATGGGTAACTAGTAGGTAGGTCTCCAGTTTTAAGAGGTGTAATCCAGATCAGAACACGTCTAAATCACATCGCGCCTGAGCTTACTGCAACCAAACCAACAATATCTGGAGCGTTTGTTTCCTATGTGTCATTCACCGACCGCGAACTAGAGTCGCGTGGCAGTTAGAGCCCGCATCCTCTTCCCATCGCGAGACTCGTAATGGGAACTATCAGCATGTCAAGTAATAATACTGAGAGATATTGGGTACTAGGCATCTGCGGTACCTACCTCAATATACGCAAGGGATTGGAACTCCTGTCAACAGCATTGCTAATATCTATTGCACGAATATAGTAACGCCAATCAGCTTTGTCGTTGAAAATTACTTATTGCCTAATTCCTAACAGTAAAAATTAACAATACGTGATAAAGATGATATTCAATTTACATGTGAAATGGTATATTATAGTAAAATGTATTTTTAAATTCATTACAGTATCGATTTATCTAAGGAGATCAAGTTTGCAGCAGTCTCCTTTCAATTCTGCAACCATTTGCACGCAATGCGGAACATTTACCCGGGTTTTAAATAATTAATAATTTAGCTGAATTAGGTATAGACAGACAGCTACCGCAAATTATGCATTTTAGTTTGTAACCTCACTAAGAAATAGTTTAAAAATACGACCTGTGCAATGTCCTGGTGACCTATATCACAGGTTTTTTTTAAACCTACTTCAGTCAACCTGTATTGTCAGAAATACAGGTTCCTAATCTAAGTTGTTTCTGTTAGTACCTACCTTATATACAACTTTTGTGAAGATTATATTAATAATTTGATTACATACTATTTTGTGAACGTTACAAAACATTTGAATTTGAAAATAACTTATTCTAATTTTATGTGCGCTACGTTAGTGCTCTCAAACAATGAAAGAAAACATCATGAGGAAACCTACGGCTTGTTAGCTCAGCACGTATTGACTGTATGCATTTCCTGTGGATTAGGAGTGAAAAGTTACCCCTGGCGCTGTATATATCATCTTTAATAGATGCAAACGCTTGTTTACTTACAAAACATTTTAATACTTGCTGGTTGAAATACGTAATACCTCACCATGACTCCAAGCTCGAAAACCACAATGTTTAACGAGTCGGTGTGAAAAACTAATAACATTGAGATTCCCGAGATCTCACAGAAGTATTGCTATGTTTGTTATTTTCCGACGCCCTTGGCCAATAACTATTTGCAATGGAAGTGTTTTTCGAAACAAGGGTTAGAAAAAGGTTTATGAGAAAAAAATAATAGTAGTAAAATAAAAGTAAATAATAAGAAGTAGTACCGCGCCAGTAGTAAAGATAAATGCTTGAATTAGTTCATCAACCAAGAAACCAGTTCTCTGCGTATTATTCAAGGTGGCAGTGGTCCAAGTTAAACGAATGTTCTTTCAGTTCTTTTCCTTTATTATATTTCTAAATACTTGATTTTCGTAAACACATACCTGCATTATATTTTTTTTAATATTTGCGATCAACTAGCCCCAAACTAAGCTTAGCTTGTACTATGGGAACCAGACGACAAATGGAATATTTTTTTTTGTAAATACATAGTACATAGAATATGGTATAACTCCCAGATATAGAACAAACATCTATGTCCATCACAGAAATGTTTGTGCTCGGTGGGGATCGAACCCACCACCAGCACAGCACAGAAGGCAGGGCTACTATACAAACTGAACTGTGCGGCCGTCATAATATACAACAGAACACCCACACACATAACTAAAAATAAATAAATTTCATACTAACAGTTACTTTATAAACCCTTTTTTCAGATTGTGATGTAAAAAGTGACCTTCAACTGAACGGCCCAGGTTCCAAAGCTGCCGAGCTTGGTAAGTTATATTCTTCTTTCATTCAAGCCCTATATCATTATTGCAGAAAACTATACAGCAAAGAACATAGGAAACTAATTAATTAAGGCACTGTAGAGTTAGTTTGGCGAAGGTTGTTTGGTACTTTATTTGACGGGGATTGATAATTTGACACAATAGTAGGACTAACGCCCGAATACTCAAACGCAACTTACATTTTATCACGTCTCAAGTCGCGATTTTTTGACAGTTAGCAAGTAAAAGTCTGTCAAAAATCCGGCCGTAAGCCTCTGTGAATCTATTTATTTATTGAATCCTTTATTGCACTAAGCAAATTGTACAAAAGCTCGATAGCATTTTCTGCCAGCCAACCTTGACAGGTTGAAACAGTCAATCAAAGAAAAGATCTATCAAATAAAAGTCTCAGTGCAAGTAAATCTAAAAGTATAACTATAACTTGATTTCCACTAAGGGCATCTAGATAAAAATAGCCAAGAAGTATATATGTACAATACATACCTGCGCAAAGTATGCGAAGAATGGCTCATATACAAGAAACGAGATCAAGCGATTATTATAACATGTCCAGTAACCTACAGAATTGCGTCACTTAGGTATCTTACCTACTTCCTTCCTTAGAATACTTCCTATCAAGGTGTTCAAATGTATCTAGGTACATTGTAGGTGCCTACAACGTACTACTGTTTACTATTGCAATAGTAAGAAGGCTTATGCTTCATGCACGGCGGATGAACACTTTGATAGGTAACCTAACTAGCGTACCGTGATTTAACCATGAAGTTCTTCTGGCTAACTGACATATTTGTAATTATCCAATTAATAACGGTTTTTTGAACACATTGGAAAATAGCTGAATAGGGTGCAATAAGACTACTTCCGAAAACTGAAACTGCGAATTCAAACCATGATTCTAAATACAAAAAAAAAAAAAATCGGGAAAAAATCAACACTTTTTGTCCGTTTTTTCCGCATTTTTAGCATCAATATCGACAATACATCATAAAACAAACATAAGTGACCTAATCATCATAAGTAAAAACGCGTAAAAACACACCAAAAACAGTCATCTAAAGGAAATCGCGAACATCTGACCGATGCGTTGCTCTTGCGGTCGCCGCCGCCACGCTGTCATTGACCGTACGGAATTCATCGCTGGTTGATAAATAGGAATTTCAGCAAAATAATCGTATTAATCTAAATGTATTCAGGTAACTGCCAGTCTAGTGGTATTCCATAGGACCTTGTTAGAGGTAACTTTATTACACGTTCCTCCGTGTCCGGAATAAGTACTCCAGTATTCGGAAATGGTCTTATTACAACCGGTATAATACAATATTTAAATCTAAAGAAACATGGTATTTCTCTTCATTAAGTGAATTATTGTATTCTTCTTAGAGTAATGAATGTCTTAAACCTGATAAAAATACCTTAGGAGCGCTATAACATTTCATGTAAACAAGACTCTTGTTTACCAAGTGATGTCAATCCATCACTGTAGGTACCTTATCTTTTGCAACCTAAAATAACACCTTGTTTTTGCAAATTTGTTTTTTGCTAGTGAATCAAAGATCTATCAAAACCATCAGATAATTAATATGTTATTTGATGAAGGTTCAACAAATAGGTTTCTATATGCCTTTTTTAGGGAATGAAGTGAACCAATGTAAAACGATACAGGTGAACTAATCCTTCTAATCTTCCTATACTATTACTTACTAGTTAGTAATCATTTTATTTATTTATTTTCAGGCGTCGCGGTACCGTCGCTAAAGACGAAAGTCAAGGCCGATCCGGAAAAGGGTTCAAACTCGGAAAAGGCTGACTTCGAAAGGGCTATCGAACTAACAGGTACGAAATTTATGTATTGAAATGAAATTTTATTTATTTATTTGGAAATGAAATTCTTTGAGCTCTCCAAACTCTATCGTAGTATTGATAAATGGTAATCCAAAAATAATAATAATAAATGGTAATAAAAAAATATAGCAAAACATAGAAAAAAGTTATAAAGATCCCATGTTTTGTAAAAACCTGAAAGAGTTTCTTATTGTAAACTGTTTATACAACGTACTGTGAATAGAGAAGTAAACAGTATATGTAAAATAGGTTAAGTATAAAAATTTCCTGCTAGTTTATTAGTTTTTATAGTGCTTACCAAAGATTTTTATATCACCCCAAAACTCTTTATTCCAACTAATCCATGGCATAATTTTAAAGCTGAAATATAGCCGAAAAGGCAATTATAATATTTTAGTGTCCCAGTCCGTCTCATATTATAAAGAACTGTAATCAAACAACATGAAGCAAAAAAGAAATCTATCTACCTACCTATCTAGGAACTAAATATTTTTTACCATTTACCAATGAAATACAACCCAGGGAACTTTCGCATCAAAACAAACTACGGTAGGTATTTACATTAACGATGATACGATGATTAACATTTCATTACTTAATAGTGCACACGATATCGCTCAATGATGTGTCGTTTTGTTGGTAAATAGTGTATGTACCAACTTGTACTATGAAGTAATAGTAGGTAAGCATAATGCAAGAGCGGAACATGCCTACAAGGGCGTAGCACAGGGGTAAGGCGCGGCGGTAGCAGTGTAGTGAAGCACTGGACTGGGATGGATTTCACTTTAACCTGGCACACGTTTTCTTTATTAGAGTCAATATTTACAACAAAATTGAAGTGTCCTTGCATAAATATTTTGTATCAAATAAAGAACAACAGAAGTTTTCGCGCAGACACCAAATATGAAAGAAAACTTAGTTGGCTGAGTGAGACCACACACTTGTCAGGTCAAATTCGCCAGAAACCAAACTAGCTGACAGGAGCGAAATATTTTTCGGTGTACCATTATCAAATGCAGGAACTGTTTATTTGAGTATCGCCCCATCCTGGTTACGCCCATGTCTTACGATTCATGAATGAGTTGTGCTCACGTTGCATTCCGATGGTAGTCCCTCGGAGTAAACAAGGTGTTCTGAGAACTTGCCTCGTGTCAGGTCATCGTCAGAAGCAACATTTTTATCGAAATCATGTGACCAGCAATATGAGACACAACTAAGGGACTTTTGCGCAGTGATTTGAGATTACTTTTACTTCTTTATAATAATAATAATAATGCTACACAATCCACACACAATCACTACCGAGGTTTTTAACCGACTTCAAAAAAGGAGGAGGTTCTGAATTCGACTGTATTTTTTTTAATGTTATTTACCTACCTCAGAACTTTGACTGGGTGAACCAATTTTGATAGTTCTTTTTTTATGTAATTTGAAAGCTGGTGCTTCCCGTGTGGTCCCATTTCAATTTGGTCCAGTTCTGACAATGCCATGTCAGAAATGATTGAGAGAATGCAATGATAAATTGAAGTCGGTTTTTTTTGTTAAAATGTTATTACTCTCGCAGCTTACTTTTACATTTGCAATGGCAAGTACACTTAGCAGCGAAGTTCAAATATTGAATAACTCCAGAACCCGGTAACCTTATGGTCCAAATTTTGCTGCAATTTATTATGCTCAAAGGCCAGGCAGCCGGCCTCCTAGGTCTTCGAATACCCTTTGACTACAGAAAGCTCGTAAAAATAATAATAATAACTGCTCTACATCTTTCCATCAGGATATGGACGCTTCCACTACCTGTTGCTGGCGGTATGCGGCCTCGTCAGCACCTCAGAGGAGATGGACGTCATCTCGATGTCCTTCATCCTCCCCTCCGCGCAGTGCGACTTAGACCTGACGACACAGACCAAAGTAAGTGTCCTAGGTACCTACTTATTGTATACCACCTGCGGTACGACTTAACTTTTTTTGGGGCCGCTTTTAGAATCAAAGCAGTTTTAAAACACGACATTATCTTTTGATATTCCAAAAACTCATCGTGAACAATACAAGATAACTAATTAATAGGTAAAATAAATATAGAGATACTTACACATTAGTTTATTATGGATGGTTGTTTAATAATGGCTAGCAAAGCACAAGTGGATGCAGTTTAATTAAGAAAAACATGCTTTAATATAGTTTTCAACCAGTACCCATCTAGGCTAAACAACGAATAGCAAATTATAAAACTTCAGGAAAAACCATAGTGCTCACTCAACTAAATTTCATCTAAGCCCATCTGGGTACCCCTAGTACCACTCCTTTACTTTTCCTGGTAGAAAGATTTTGAACCTTTTCCTTTCAACAACTTCTCGCAATCCTAACATCGCATCGCGTCTGCCGATCGGCGCCATACGATTCGTCTTTGAGTAGGGGATATCCTAAGACCTTAGGTGGTTTACTCGTCTAAGCCTAAGACCTACTTAACACCAATCCACCTGCCTATCTAGAGGCTCATATGAGTTATTTGTTTCCAGGGATGGCTAAACAGTATAATCTTCATCGGCATGATGGTGGGTGCATATGCGTGGGGCTCTGTGGCGGATTCTCTCGGCCGCAAACGCGTTCTCATCGCTATCTCCATCGTCAACGGTATTGCCATTGTCGCGTCCTCCTTCAGTCAGAACTATGAGCTCTTCATGCTATTTCGATTTATCAACGGCGCCGCGTGAGTATAAATAAATATTTATTGATATTTCACACAACACCATCTAGAATACCTACAATGCAACACCCAGTCTGTACTACCTATGCTGTATCTGCCGCCAAGGAGCTTGCTGTGTTACAGGCACACGAAGCTTAAGACCTGTATGCCTCAGGTTGTAAGACGCAGAGCAGTGCATGCTTAACCACTTATCATCAGATCCATCTGCTTGTCCCATCAGCAAGTCGTATAAAAAAAATAGAAGAACAAAATGAAAGAATGTTTCATCACAGAAATGTAGGTGCAGTAGGCGGAGCTACTACCAGTCTAGCACGTATCATCACCATCGAGTAGCAAATACATAAATGTTATGCCTACAAAAGCACCAGTGGTCTAGTGGGAGTGACCCTGCCTGCTGATCCTTAAATCGTGGGTTCGAATTTGTTGTTTACCAATAAATTTCTCAATTTAGAGTATGTACATGGTACAAAGAGATCTGAGGAGATATCTACCGTGCCTGGGGATTAAAGACGTGAAGCTATTTCTTTTCTCAAAATAGCTACAATAGTAGGTAGGTAGGTATAGGTACACCTACATAATCTTTTAATAACCTGTGATGTTTTAATCTTTAAAATGTACGTACCCTATGCAGGTTAGGAGGGTCAGGTCCCGTAATCTGGTCGTACTTCGCGGAGTTCCAACCAAAGAAAAAGCGAGGCGCTATGTTGAGCTTCATGGCTGCCTTCTGGACTCTCGGCAACCTGTTTGTTGCTGGTCTAGCCTGGGTGATAATTCCTAGTGGTACGTCATCTATAGATAGATAGCCTTTGATATTGTTAGGTACCTACATCTTTTCCTTTTTTTACAAGCCTGTGTTTTCTTTTTTCGTTTCCAGAAATTGGTGTGACAACGCCTTACTTCGTCTACAACTCTTGGCGTATCTTCCTACTTGTGATGGCAATGCCTTCATTTGTGGTTGCTGGTCTTCTTTTTCTCTTGCCAGAGTCACCCAAGTTCTTGATATCTTCAGGCCGTCATGAAGAGGCTTTAGAAGTATTCCGAGGAATCTACCTTATGAACACCGGCCGTAGCAAGGAGGAATACCCCGTCAAGCAAGTTATAGTCGAAGAGACTTATCACAGTAAGCCAGAAAAGCAAATAGAGGCCAATAAGGAACCTAAATCTAAAATGAGGAAAATGTTCAGCGATATTTTGGAGCACAGCAAGCAACTATTCGTACCACCTATTCTCAAGTTTACTACAATCTCCATCACAATCAACTTTACATTCCATATCGGGTAAGTCAATCTTTTCATCACTTCAGGAAAGATATGTAGAGTAGGTATTTGCTCAACTAGAAACAATTTCACGAAAGTTTCAACCAGTTTTCTAAATAACGTTATTTTGTTTTTTTAGGTACTACGGCCTGATGATGTGGTTCCCGGAGATGTTTAACCGTTTCGACGAGTGGTCCCGTGACCACGACAACGCCGAAGCTGATATTTGTCAAGTAACAGCTTACGTCACGAAATTTGGAACCCACTCGGAATCATCCGCTTGCGACGCACATATAAACTCAGACGTGTTTATGGAATCTCTCATCACGGTTGCTGCTGCTATACCCTCAAACATCTTCGCTGTGCTCGGAATGGACAGGCTAGGAAGAAAATTTTTCTTAGGTAAGGTTAGCCAGTAGGAAATATCATTAAAAATACATAAATGATACACTCTGGTAAACTTATCTGCATTAGACCACGCCACCTCTTGATTTTCATGGTGAAAAAAGAAAACTGTAATTTTAATAATGGTGTCCGTATTATTCCAGTGTTCGCCACCTTCTCTGCCGGTACCTGCTCGGCCGCCATGTACTTCGTATATAACAAGACAAACAACCTGATCGTGAGCGCTATCTTCAGTTCCGTCATCTCCTGCGGTAACGCTTCCCTTGACTGTCTCATCACCGAAGTTTTCCCTACCAATTTACGGTAAGATATCATTATTATTTGTAACATTTTGCTAAAATTTTTTTCAGTTCAAAGGATCAAAGTTAAGACCTATTGAAATCATTAGTAGGTAGCGAACGTACCTACAGCTGTGTTTAGAGATTATTATTATTTATTAATGTTGATATATTATTTATAAAATCTATCTTTATTTAAAAAGATGATGGTCTTATTATTATTTTGTACCTATTACAATTAACTTCGCCCAGAGATATGGTCTACAGAGTTCATATAGGTATTTATATTTCAGAGCAACCGGAGTAGCGGTTTCCATGGTGGCGGCTCGACTAGGAGGCATCATAGGCAACGTTGTGATTGCAGCGTTGTTGGACTCCTACTGTCCCGCACCCACATTCATCGTGGCCGTCCTGCTCGCCGGAGGCGGTCTCATGTGCCTCTTCCTGCCAAACACCACACGACAGGCCTTGCAGTAAAAGTTCTAACCCACAAGCTTATATTTATGATCCGTTTTAGTTGATTGGATCATGATGAAGCGAGAAGGGGCCAGAATGGTTACATAGGCGTGTTATATTATCATGTGATATCATAAGCATTATCCTCATCGAAAGACCCATTGATGTAACTAGTTTTTGCATATTTGTACAATAGTTTTATAATTTAATCGCGATTATCATTATGAAATAAATGAAAGTAACAATTTGACTGTTTTAGATTGTTATAACTTTTTTTAACAATGCGAAAGCACTTCAGAAACAAAGTTTCGCATCTTTTATTCGACTAAGTATTATAGAATTAAGAAAAACCATTCATTCATATTTTGTTGTTTTATGCAACTTGTCATATAATAACGAATTTATAAATCATTGTTACCGTAGTTTGTAGTTAAGTAGACTGTAGTAAAATTTTAAAAAAATCATCAGATGTGATAAGTACGATGGGAAAAAAATTCGAACGCATTGTAAATAAATTAAAATGTATAACCAAACACCTTAATTGCAATGCAATATAATTTTCCTGACGTCATTTTAATTCCATGCCTACATTATGTTACCTATGTAAATGTCCTAAGGAATAAAAATGATCAATAACTTAATGTTGAGTTTACTTTTCAACTTAAGACAGAATCACATTAGACCCGTCCCGCGTGTCGTGACGCGTTAGCATCGATCCCGAATTTTTTTATAGAGGTGACTATACTGTTTCTCACTCATACTAAATGTTTGAAACGGTCGACGCTGGTTCACACGGATCTTGTCTATAGTGATTCTGCCTTTAACCTTGTAGGTCTGTTTTCTGTCGCTCACTTCCACATTTAACTTAAAGCCCCACAATCCTCTAGTGCCATGCGTACATAACGTTTATTTTATTTATGCTACGTCACCTACCTAGTAGTTGCAATTTTTCTAATAACTACTAAAATAATACCAGGATATTGATTAAAGTTTATTTATTAAAACTACACAGAAGTTATTACTAAAGACTCCATTTTCTTTCATAGACTATAGACCGATCTAGGTTTAACATACATCACTCAACCAAAAAGTGCTTTATCATAATTAAAAAAATTGCTTCAACAATTGTACTTAACATAACACTTAAGAGTATGATATACATTCAATATTCAGTTCCATTGTGTATGAACCGACCGTCTTAGATGGCGCCTTCTAGCTCGTAACAACATGAGCAACAACCCTAACGACCTTGTACACTACCATAGAGTAATGTACACAACATTACATACATCATTACCTTCCTTTTACATTTTATAAAAATACTATAATATTAACTATGTTTATATATTACAGATACTCAACAAAATCATACTTAATTATATTTAAATTTACAATTGTAAATTCTTACCGCTAAAATATTTCATACTTTAAAATATTTTCTAAATATGTCCATTTTAAGGCCGGCCGCAAATTATAAGAAAACATCGGACGCGTGCCGGAAATCACTCATACATTTTGTACAAGACCCGGTCGGCGACGGCCAGAGCTTTGCAGGATCAAATCGTCCGTTGCTGCTTGACTTTGTTTATATTCTGATCGTGTGCGGTCGGTTCGGAAAGATGACCAGTGGGCATTAGGTTTTTTCTGTGCCGTCGTCGGCGGTCAGTCAAGTCAAAGACAAGCGGAAGACTCAGTCAGATAACAGACAGGCTCCGAATATCAATATTTACACTCGTCCACTAAAGTGCGTTTCAAACGCATTTTCTTTAACTAGATAATATTAGCGGCACCGTCATTTAATGCATTTTGTAACCAATTATGAAACGTAAAAATCAAACAAAACACATTATATTAAGACATGATCACACATTCAAGCAAATCGTTACGTTACATACGAGTAAACTATTGCACATATTGTGAAACCCAAAGGAATAAATAAGAAAGTAGGAATAGCTATGACAATATTGACAAGCCAGCGCACAAACAAAGAAAGTTAAAAGTAACTCTCAAGCAAAAACACCGATAAAAGTGTATCGGTGTTGTGTCATTGTCATGACAATAATAATAATGTCGGTAGTTCTTATATCGATAGAGACCAGGAAACGGAGTGACGAACACCTCTACAGAAGTGTTTTTACATAAAGTACATGAACTTACTACATATTTGATTTTCTTAAGAGGAAAAGGGAAAGAAATTCAAGCCGACCGTTAAGTGTCCTCGGCGAGGTCACCGATGGAAAGTTGGATCGAAGGCTGCAAGGGAATTTCGACGGATAAGTCCGAGGTGTCGGAGCCCGGTGTCAGCAGGCGCCGCGTCCACGTGACCCCCGTACTATCGTCCTGTTCGGCAGCCGCCGGTGAGCTCTGCGCGCTCTCCACAGAGGAGACCGTGCGCTCACCGACATCGTCTGTCAGGATCGGCATCGACTTACCGCCCGGCGCTCCTCCCAGCGCGTCCTCATCCTCCGTGAGCAGCGGCATAGAAATGGAGCCGCCCGTCTCCTCAGCGCTGACGTAGCACAGCTCGGCGGCCGGGGAGGGCATCACCGTGGTGCCGTAGCCGCTATGCGGAAGCGCGGCGCGCGTCGCTATGCGCGGGTCCGTCACCGTGATGGGCAGCTCTAACGAAGTGGGCACGGCGTGAGGCGTGACGCCGATCACCGCGAGCCCGTCCTCCAGCGAGGCGGGCGGAGTGGGCTCCATGCCGCTGCAGCTGGGCACCTCTTGCGGCGTCATGATGGGCTGATGCAGCGTGGTGCTCGTCTCGGAGACGCGGCAATGCACGGACACATTCGCGTTCAGATCCCGGAAGTCAGGCGCGTCAGCTGCGTCACCCGCATCCGCGTGGAATACGTCGCTGTTCGCGAGCGCCGCCGACAGAATGTCGCGTCGCTCCGGTTGTACCGCCACCTCCGACATCGGCATCAGCTGGTTGTTCTCGAGTACGAGCGGCCGGTTGTCGATGGGTGTGTACGTGCCCTGTTCTTCCACGCACAGGTAGAACGAACCGACGGGCCCGCCGAAGTGTTCCCCGGGGACGGCCAGCAGCTGTCCATCAGCCAGTGTCGCAGCGCCCGGCTCGGGTGCCGTCTCGGGAACGGGTGCGGGTGCGGGTGCGAGTGCGGGGGTAGGGGCGGGGGTGGGATCAGGAGCAGGAGCAGGGGCGGGGGCGGGGGCTGGGGCGAGGGAAGCGAGCTGCAGCTCCGGCTGGCGCGCTATCGCAGTCGACGGGAGCATCTCTTCGAAGTTGTCGTACTCGGAATAAGCAGAGCTAGAGGCGACGGCCGCTGACAAGGCGGGTGCGATGGAGAAGGCAGTGGGCGGCGACGGCGGCGCGGGCGCTGGCACGGCGGCGCTATGCGTGAGCACGGGCAGCAGCGGAGAGTGGCGAGACGTGGCCGGCGCGGGCGCTATTGCGATCTCGTGCTGGTGTTTGCTCTTCTTAGCTGGTGTCGGCCCTTGCATAGCTGTTTTCCTCACCCTCGGTTTCTGACTCGAGCCCGCCTCCACGACCGTGCGCGTCTTTTGGATGATCACTCTCTCCTGAGTAGGCTGCGCGGGCGTCTTCTGCACGATCTGACCGGTTCTTTGCAATTGCTCGAACTGCGAGGCCGTCAGCTGCATTACTGCGCCCGACTTTTGCTGCAAGTATATTATGGGTTCAGAGTTTGTCTTCTGTATAGCCTGGACGAGTTTTCTCGGTTCGGTATACGCCAAGCGCTTGGGTACTTGTCGTATTTCTGGCATCGGAGCTATATTTTGAGCGGTAGTCGCGACGCGGCCTCCGACAATAAGCTGTCCCTTGGATGTGATTATAGCGTTTTTCTGCTTTGGAACAATTCTTGTAGGAGTCTTCGTTGATGTGACGATCTGTCTAACAGGGGGAGGATTCAGAACTGTTTTTAACTGAGGTAATGCACTCGCTGTTGTAATACGGTGAGCGATTGTTTTCAATTGAGACCCTTTCTGTTGCTGTTTGTTAGGAAATAGAATTCTCTCATGTTCTGGCGTAAGAACTATTCTAGACTGTGCCCCTTGTGCGTTCGTGATGATCATGACAGTGTTACCGGTAGAATTCGTATCAGATTTGGATGGTACTATTTTTGCGGAAACAGGTTTGTTTTCAGCTATAGTTGGGGACGTTTCTTTGCCTCTGCTAAGGATCATATGTGCTTTACCGGTCTGTGGATCTATTACTATTTTTTGTGTTCGACCAGGGCGTGCTACGTTTTGTGTTGGTAATATAATAAACTTCTCAGCTTGTGATGATTGCTTAGTCGATTGAGGCGCGGCTTGTATCAAAGTTTGTGTTGTTTGTATTATTGTTGGCGTTGTTTGAATCAATGTTGGCGTTGTTTGTATCAAGTTTGAAGTCTTTTGTGCCAAAGTTGGTGTCTTTTGTAGCAAAGTTTGTGTTTTCTGTACCAATGTTGATGTCTTTTGGAGCAATGTTGGGGTTTTTTGTATCAAAGTTGGGGGTTTTTGTAACAAGGTCGGCGTCTTTTGTATCTTTTTGATTTCTTTTATATTAGGCTCTGCTTTTGTCATGATAATCTTCTGCTTTCCAGTCGTCTTATCTATAACAAGCATCGGCTTTGCAGCCCGCAATTTGGCTGATTTGGAAAGAATATTCGGAGTTGCTGACTTACTTTGTACTTCGCTAACGGAATTCATTAACAATGTTGGTTTTACTTCTTGTTTCTTCGGCATACTGGTGACTGTGATTTTTTCATTTTCTGTTATATTTATCTTAGGCTTTGTATGTTTTGGTGGCTGCTGGGGCTGTGTCATTGCAGGACTGATGTTCGCATCGGGCATGACGACCTGCATTTTTTCGATGCTCTCTGCAGTTATAAGGTCCTCTGACAGAACTATGGGCATTGAGTTAATATCGAACATAGCATTGTCAACAGACGATGTTTCGGCGACTGGTTTAGCTTCAGTGACAGCGACAAGCGAGGTTTGCTGTTTTATTTTATGTATTTTAGTTGGTGGTTTAGATAGTTTTCTAATCTTTTGTTGTATAATAATAGTGTTGGCGTCAGAGGGTGCATCTGGTGAAGTTTGGATTGTAAACCTTTGGACAGAACCCTCCTGTGACGGATTACTACGAGATAATATTATTTTATCATGATTCGGTAGTTCACTAATGTTGTTCAGAACAGGTCTACTAGGTGTCGTACGACGAATTATAATTTTCTGATTCGGAGAATGGGGTTTGCTTTTGAAAGACGATTTAGCTACGTCAAAATTGAGAATCTTTTCATTTCCGCGCATAACAATCTGCTTCGCTGGCGTAAATTTCGTGGTAGTAAATCTAGGCTTACTTGGCTCTTCCAAAATTTGTAACAATTTAGAAGATGAAGTAATAAATGGCTTCTTTAGTTTTTCAGGCTCGTTTATAACTTCAGCGGATATTTTAGCCATATTTTGTTCGATTGAATTATCTATACCATTATTTTGTTTTGCGCTTATACCTGACTCAGTTACGTCATTGGTGTCTATTGATTCGGGGATACTAATTGTATGTTCAATAGATTCGGACATGTGTAACAATGATTGAGCAGCATTCAGATTTTCACATTTTTCTTGCTCGGTTTGAAAGCGAACATTAGATTCATCATTAGGGTTTAACGACTGTTCTTCTAACTTATTTATACTTTCAGTTGCCTTTGGCAAGGAGGTAGTTTCTTCCTCTGATGCATGAACTATTTCTTCCCGGATATTATCTAATTCAAAACCACTTGTCACTTGTATATGTTCAGTCGTAGCTTTGCTTTGAAGAGCAGTTGCGGGTAAGTTTATCAACGCTTCTGCAATTTGCAGGTCCGATTCAGAAGGCATTTTTTCCACCGTGGATTTAATAGTTTCGGCCTGAATATCTTGCGAATCAATATTATGCGGTGTAGTAACGACCTCCTCATTTTGGTATACTTCCGAGCTTGTAATGTAATCATCTGGATTATCGTCAATTGGTATTTCTGTCTCATCTTGTACGATGGGGATTTCTTCTTCACTTTGAAGATAAACACTTTCTTCAGACATAATTTCAGACCTTTGGGTTGTGATAATTTCTTCTTCGTTTTCAGAGAACCCACTGTGAATCATAACATGCTCAGACTGTTCCTGTGTTTCAGGAATATGTAATGCATTTTCAGAAAACACATTGTCTTTCGTTTTTTCGTGTAATGTGAGTACTTCTTCATTATTCAAAATCATAAGATTATTTGAATTTTCTTGTAAAGCTGGTATTTCGTCGCTGCCAGTATACACACGTTTGTCAGATTCTTCATAGACTTCAGGATTTTCAGCTAGAGTTTTATCCACATTTTTGTCAGATTTTTCATTAAAAGTAGATATTTCTTGCACACTTGCAGTTGCAGGCAAACATTCACCAGGTCTGTCATTTATTGCCTGTAGTTCTTCTTCATTTTCGGCAAGCTTGTTTTCAATAATTTCTTCGTTTATTGAAAGGTAGTTAGGTACTTCGTCGCCATTTTCAGGAAACTCATTTTTCTCCTCTTCCTGTGCTGTAGGATTGACAAAAGGCAAACTTTGATCAGGTTCTTTTTTCATATCGTCAGACATAACAACATTCTGTTCTTTTTCCATCACTTCGGACATAACAATATCCTGTTCATTTTTGCCAAACATTACTTGTTCAGGTTCTTCTTCAGACTCTATAGTTTCATTACTATCGCCATTTATATTACTGTCAATGGATCCTTCTTTATCATCTTCAAATAGGTCTTCAGGTGGATCGTCGCTTATGGTTCTGGTCACTCGGTCAGCTTCTCGGGACACACTCAGTAGTGCATCTACGGCAGATGCTGTCGACTCATTCATGTAGTGTTCAGCTGACTGTTCGGGTTTCTCCTGTTCAATAAATGAATCTGTAGGTTCAGGTGTATCGCTTAACATTTGCTCTGGTACTCTTATACCTGGGATTTCAATTGTTTTGTTTCTGTTTTCTCGATATCTTATTTCAGAACCATGAATAATCTCTTCTGAAATTTCTTGATTTGAATCTGAATCTGGAACTACTTCTACAATTTCTTGATTTGAATCTGAATCTTGAACTACTTCTACAGTTTCATGATTTAAATCTGAATCTTGAACTACTTCTTCGATTTCTTGATTTGATTCTGAATCATGAACTACTTCTACAACTTCTTGATTTGAATATGAAATTACTTTTTCCAAAATGTCTTGCCTTGACTCCAAATCTTGAACTACCTCTTTTACAACCTCTTTACATGACTCTGTTTTTCCAATTTCCTCATGATCTATTTTTATCTCATATGTTTCTTGACTTGATTCGGACTCTTCTGTCAATTGATGATTCTCTTCAATGGTGGATTCGCACGTGTCTTCGCCTTCCGTAGATGCATCATAGTTTATATCGGGCAAATCATCGATTCCTTGATTTGGAGGACCTATTTCTGAGACAGGTATTATTTCTGGTGTTGGATAAAGCACATTTTGCGAAGACTTCGAAAGTGACACTGTGGCTTCATCATTTTTTTCTCTAACATCTTCATGAGGTGACTCAGACTTTTCATCATGCCTCATTATATCAGACAAAAGACTATACGGGTCGACAGGCGGCAAGAAACGATTTCTCTCTTTTTCTCGCAATTGTGCTTCAGCTTTCATTCGCTTGAGTTGTATTTTTGGCGCTAATCGTGCTACCTTAATGTGCTCAATTGGAGGCGAGTCCCTAGCTTCCGGAGACGATACATTATCAGAACCATTCAGATCAGAATCCGCGATATCCATTTTTTCTACGTTATTTAATTGTTCTGCCACATATTTTCCGATGGCATCTTGGCTTCTAGAGTGCCGACTACGAAAAAATGTTTTCGTTTTAAAAATTGCTTTCGTCGGAGGAACCTCTGAGATCCCTCCAACTAACGCCATACCAGACGAGCAGTCTTGATTTTTATCAGGAGATTTTACAACAGAAGGCTCAGGAAAATTTTCCTCAACTTTTAAGGGTTCCGGTACAGAAGGCAATTCCGGTACAGCGGTCTTATTGAGCAGTTCTGCAACTTCTCTAGCCATGTCATCTTCGTCGATGCTGATACTTTTCGCCTCTTCAGTCCGAACCGGGTTCTTGACGCGAGGAATTTTCCTACCGGCATCAGCCTCGACGGGCCAATCTTCATCTTCACAGAATTCATACTTGTTGGAATCACTTGATGCTTCGGGTTTCTCTGTGAGCGGAGGTGTTTTGGTCTTCGTAGCGAACACCGCAGATAGGTCGGCGGGGACTTGTGCGGCAGGCAGATTGGCCGCGACGGGCACGGCAGGTGCCTCCGCCCCCAGTGGACCCTCGGGGGACTGTGCGCCGAGCGGAACCTCCGGAGACTGAGCTGCTGCCGTCGCCGACTCGTCGTTCGACTCATCGTCGACATCGTCATCCCAGTCCGCTAATAGACTACTCTTTATTTCTTCGTCGGTCTTTAGCTTCTTGCTCTCGACTTCAGAAATCTTGTCTTCAAGTAAACGTTTATTGTTGCTAATTTTTACAGGTCTATCTTTTTTCTCTTTGCGCGGTTTCCGTTGTTTGGGAGTTTTCGAAGTGTTGAGCGTCGACTTCGTCGGTAATTTATTGACCGGCTTTTTCTTAATCGGAGATGGTGTGTAGGGCATGAATGACACGCTGTGTGATTTGTTGTGCAGGATAAGAACGTTGAGGCGTGAGGTGGTGAAGGAGCAGGCATGACATGCATAGCTGCCAGAGGTTGATGACGGTGTGGATGGGGAAGGTGTATGAATGGTTGATATAGCTTTCTCAACAATGTCAGGTTTATCATCTGATTTAGGTTCAGTGGATGTCGGTTCCTCTATAGCTGGACCCCCCGCAGCGCTAGTCGACGGAGTCGGCGGTTCAACTGATATAGCAGTCGATGCGGTAGGAGCTGTTTTAGATCCTTGTACCAAAATATGCACTTTGTAGTCAGTTTTTTCTTTCATCTGAAACGCAAAAATTTAAAAATTAAACGAATATCATCGACACGACACGACACTACCCTGTGAAAAGTTTTATTTTATCCCGTTTGCTGATGGAACCAAACGAACATTTACCATGACCTGTATAAAGTATTGCCTAAGCAGGTCACGCACGTTAGGAACGTGCTCTATAATGGAGTGCCACTGGAGGCATACAAGTATGGAGTATCATGTGCCTGTAATTTATTTCATTTTTATTTATATTTCGGTATTTTCATATTTCGTATATTTATATTGGTGAGTATGGATGTACAAATCAAGGAATTCTTGAAATTAAGACCCTAAAGGGGTGCAGTGTGGCATAGATTCACTAGTTTCTACTAGTATTAAATAAAAGTGTATATAATACAGGGTGTAATAGAACTCCTCCCAAAACATGGGTCTTACAGGGTGTAAGTTTAATGATATTCAATAATACCACATGACAATATAAATCACTTTGCGCCTAAATCTAAATCACAGACGCAAAGTGACTGCATTATAGATGCACTACTGCCAGTAGGGTACAGGATAACGAAATGTCTCAACCTTTATTTGCTTGTAACCACAATAGATAAGTTCCTGTAGGGTCTGTACCCTACGATCTTACCCCTAGGGTTCGTAAGTTAAGCAAAATAACCAGTTGAAAGGCCACTGTTTAATGTTAATTACAGGTTATTCGTAAGTAGAACGTCTACTTAGAGTACGTGTTGTCGTTAAGGTACGGTGATGGCTACTGACTTGACATTGGTCAACCAGTATACCACGTTACGGCGTAAAATGCAGACCCGCCAGAACATACAAATAATGTACGGTTCGCATAAACCATACAGTTTATAGCTTGATTCCAGCTTACCCGTCTGACTGGAGTAGAGACCTTAGGAGATTCAGAAGGTGCCCGGCTTTTTCCTGAAAATAAAAAAAAGCATTTTAATAAATATTGTCCAATAGTTATCTAAATATTGTTCATTCGAATTAGTAGGATTTATAGAAACACATCAAATTTAGCAAATTTAGATTTTAGTTCATGTTACCTACTTATATTGACGACCGATGTGGCGCGGCGGGCGATTGTCCGCCTGCGACGCAGAAGGTTGCGGGTTCGATTCCCGCCTTGGGATAAATGTTTGTACGATCTGCAAATATTTATTCCGGGTGTTCTGGGTGTTTTATATGTATAATAAAAAATATCTATATATGTAATGTATTGTATTAAGTATATCAGTCATCTAGTACCCATAACACAAGCTCTGCTTAGCTTGGGGCTAGATGATGCTGTGTGGACTGTCCAGCATTATTTATTTATTATTTATTTATTTATATTTTATTGTAATGGATATGGATATTATCCATAGGGTTGTATTGACTAATTATCATATATAAATACATACTACATAACTAGTTTCAATAACATACTACAAGTATATGAATTTATTTGGAGTAGCGTTGTCAATCCCGTATAAACAAGAGGTTCTATGAGAATGGTTGACCTCACGAGCCCTAATATAATAACCAACACTTTCCCCAATCCCAAAATCCGTCGAAATCCGTCCCCTTCCGTCCGACTTTCTCCCTTTTTTCCCCCTAATTTCAAAAATCACGATCTAAAAGCTAGTTTTGTGAAAAGTTTAAGTTGTGAAATGCAACTTGTATGTGAGAAAATCAAAAAACATTTTTTTGCATCTTGAAACTGAGATGCTTTGCTCACTTGTTCAATAAAGATTAATGTAAGAGGTAGATGTAAATTTGCAGTATAACACTGTATGCGTAAACTTACCTTTTTTGACAGAGCCAAGAGCTTTCTTTGTAGGAGTTCCAAATAGGCCCGCATAACTTTCCTTTTTAGTTTCTTGGAACTCATCTCTGGTAAGGATTTCAATGTCGCCACCAATTTTGGTCTCAGCTCGTATGACATCGTCAGGAAACTTTTCCATATGACCATGTTTAGTTCTATAAAAACCTAGGAAAAATAAAATTGGAAAAACTTAGCTACTTGACGACTGATGTGGCGCGGCAAATGTCCACTTGCAACGCAGGAGGTTGCAGTTTCGATTCTCGCCTTGGGATGAATGTTTGTACGATCTGCAATTATTTATTCCGGGTGTTCTGGGTGTTTTCTATGTATAATAAAAAATATCAGTCATCTAGTACCCATAACACAAGCTCTGCTTAGCTTGGGGCTAGATGATGCTGTGTGGATTGCCCATCATCATTATTATTATTATTATTATTACTTCTTATTTTAAACAAAACTAGAAACATGACTTACTTAATCCTTTGTTGATGAATTCATTTTTGCGGCTGCATTGGTACTTATAAATGGAGTTTATATTTTTCACGAATTCACTGAAAATAAATTAAATACATTATGTTTTAATTTAATCAAAATATTGTTTAAATATAATAATACATATTTTAATTCAAAGGATACCTAGATTTTACTGACCAATACAAGAAATATAAAGGCTTTGAAGTTTTAAATGGACCTCCTGGAAAAATATGCATAAGCTGGGTATATGCCAAAAGAGAATGAAAATTAGCATTATACACAAATAACAAGCTGGAAACAGTTGCCTTAGTGTCCAAAGACATGCATAATGAGACAATTATTATTGACATTTGAAAAAACAGAGACAACCTGACAACTTTAATCCCCAGGCATATTAAATATTCCACTTAGATTTCTTAGTACCAAGTAGTACCAACTCAGGATTCATTGAGGATGTCTAAGTGGGTTATACCCACATTTTGTAGTAGTTAGTATAGACCTGATGAGACTGATAGACCCTCTTTTTTATAAGATTAAGTTTTTTATTTTATTAGTTTTCATGGCGCTTCCCTTCCCATATGAAAATAACGAGTTTATCTTTCTTAGTTTTTAGGGTTCTGTACCCAAAAGGTAAAACAGGAGCCTATTACTACTAAGCCAGCAGCTGTTTTTTATTTATTTACATGGGTTGTCGGTACTGCAGGGAGAGACTGGGGCTTTTATACAACTTTCACTTATAACAGTTATTAAAAACTAGGTAAAGAAGCTGTTTGTACTAAGTTCTATTTTTGTTTTAACTTTATATAAAATTATGCACTCACCACACTAACTTTCAAAGTGATTTACTTTTCAGACCATATAACAATAAAGTAATTTTGTTTGAACTATGTAGTCATCTGTAGTAATAAAGTTTTAGGCCAACCAAAACCCATTATTAGCTCAAGGTTAACCTGAGGTTAATCCATGAGATATCAATTTTTCAAATATTTTTTTAAATTAATCAGCTAAATTATAATATACTAAGAAATTATCTACAATTTTACGGCATTAGATAGGTCAATTTTGTTTTAATACAAATTTTTGGTACTCCACTAAGTCTGAACGCTGAGTGCCGAAACCACAAATTCTTTAAAATACCTTCACTCGGTGAGAATATTCTTTGTGGGTCCTGGTTACCTCCTGAGGTAATAATTTTATTATCCTATAATCAGGATACCTTAACAAAGTTAGAAAGAATAGGAAGCAGGGCAAAATAGACAACCAAATACCTACAGTAAGTAGTAAGTATGAAAGCTACATAGCCTAAAATAATACATGGGTTTCCTCATATATAATTTATTATTCTTTTTTAACTAACCAGAGGTAGCCTTAAGAGAGTGCTAAGTATGTAAAAGATAACAAAGACAATAATTGAAGTACAGTATGAACAAACTGACTGAACGGTTACTATTCTTTTGCAGTATAGCAAGTAAACGTACAGAACTTGCAAACTTACTATGCATCTTCCTGAAAGAACTTCACGATGGCTAGTGGTGGCTTCCTATATGACCGCAGGACGTCTGGAGAGAGCTTGTCTGGGGCGACCACTTCGCCGGGCCACCAGCAGTTACCCAGCTTCACCCATACCACCTCTCCGTCCAAATAACTAATTTCAGTCTGATCACACATCACCTTAGCTGTTCAGACAAAACGCACGACCATATTTTGACAAGAAGTCACTGTGCGTACGCCGAGTGCTTATGTTGTCATTTTCTGATTACTACTGCAAAAATTCAAAGCTTCTTGAATTCCTGCCGGTAATACATACACCAGGAGCGAACTAGGTGAAAATTCGCCCTGTATTTGTCAAAACAATAGCAAAATATTAGTTGTAAATATCACCGACTGCGTACGATATAATTCCTTTAATGTTAAAAGAGTGGCAGCATTGAATATACACAAATGAAGATAACTCATAAATCGAGCCACTAATAATATAAATTGATTTTGATCAAACAAATTTTTTATTATATCAAAACCAAAATGTACCAAAATATCTTTAATTTTGAAGTAAAATATATAAAGATAATGAACTGACCCACCGGAAATACAATACAATGGTCGGCGTCAGCAAACACCAACATTATAAAATTTATTATAATGTTGCCATTTTACAAGCCATAGACAATTATCTTCAATCTTAGGTTCAAGCTTTCAATGTTTTTGATTGGATATCCGTAGTTTATATAAAACAATATTAACTATGGTCAAAATTAATCATTCAATCAATCAATTCAATGCTACTATATAAAAAAGTACTTAGTGAATGCTACCTACTTCATTGTTTGGTGGACGTAAAAGATAAGCGAAACTTGAGAACATCAAAACGATGTATGAATAAAGTGTACAACTAAACTTTGACGACCGCTGTGGCGCGGCGCGCGAATGTTCGCCTGCGACGCAGGAGGTTGCGGGTTCAATTCCCGTCTTGGGACAAATGTTTGTACGATTTGCAAATATTTATTCCAGGTGTTCTGGGTATTTATTATGTATAATAAATAATATCTATGTATGTAATGTATTGTATTAAGTACCTAAGTTTAAGTATAGTACAGTCATCCAGTCACTAAGAGCGTCTATACAGACAACTTCAAATTCCAATGACTTCCGGTAGCCAACCAACTCGGAAGCCGCGGTAAACAGCGGTATGAGAACCGAAACAGGCGCAAAGCTCGCCTTTGTAAGAAGCAAAGCTGACCAACTCAGAAGGGTGAGTTAGGACGGTTCACCCTTCGAAACCGTTTCACTGTGTAGACACGGACTCCCCAATCTAGTACCCAACATCACACAAGTTCTGCCTAGCTTGGGGCTAAAGATGCGGTGTGTGTGGATTATCCAGCATTATAAAAATTAAAAATTATGTGCGTGTAATTATTCGATTATGCAAGGCATTGAAAAGCTGTGTTTCCAGGCGTTATTAAAGTTATTTCGCCCTTATGCTCTTTACGTTTCGTATCCCATACCTATATATCTGACTCTCCTTAATCGTTTAGTTGTGTACGCAACACCAGAAACTTATGGGTATCTTAAACATCTCTGATTTTTAATAATATTCTATCTTATTGGGCACGGACAATAGGTATATTTGTTTAATAAAAAACGGGTTTAGTTACTTGCTAAAATTTTAATATACCTACCTACTTAAATAGGTCATAATACATTACTTAGTTTCAAAGGTAAATTGTTTCTAAATAATTTAAACATACCTAAGTTTGGTAGGCAAAGGTATATAAAAGAATAGGCAGGTACCTACTTAGGTACTTATTTCAATATTTTTAACTATAATGTTGCGATAACTACAATAATTTTTAGATAGTTCCGACACGTTCTAGGTTTTAAATATATTTTTCCATTCTTACAGATCTACGCTAGGTACTAAGGCACCAACAATAAATTAGTTGCTCATTGGAATTGGCATGTGTAGTTTAGCCAGCATACTGATGTACGAGTTTGGCCCATTGCTGAGGGAAGTTTCGTTGCACGTAAGATAGAGTCTTCTGAATTTGTTTAGTTTCTTGTGGAGAGCACTGAGGGCAGGCTCCGCGCAGAACCAAAGGCGCTAAAGCTGGAAAAACAAAAATGTATATTTTCAAACACCTGCAGGCGTATTCTGAGTTTTTTTCGTTTTGCAGATATAGGCAGCAGCGGCCTTACCCATTGCGAGGCTCCGGGCGGTGGCAAGTATTTGCGAGGCCCTTTGTCCATCGTGAAAAGTATGAGATCAAAATCGAAAGTTTTAAATAAAGAAAATATAGTTAAAAAAACTATATTTTTAAAATTTGCTTGGGTTGTTGTTGCGCGAGGCCCCTGCAAGAGCGAGGCCCCGGGCGATTGCCCCGTTCGCCACCCCCTAAGGCCGCCACTGGATATAGGATTTTGGTTTGCGAGCTAAAACTTTTTGTATGGAGATATGCTAGTACCCCCATGGGCCGCTAGGGGCGCTTATCATTTCTTCGTTACAAAAACTTCGAGCTCGAAAACCGAAATCCGATATCCACAAAACGAAAAAAACTAATCCGCCCTCTGTAAGCAATCAGGGGGTACCATCGATATTATATCTCGATGGTTATACAATTACAATACCAGCAAGGCGAAACTCGAGAACATTAAAAAGATAAAATAAATAGCATCAGCACGGTAGATATCCCCTCAGATCTCTTAGTATCAAGTACCAACTCGAGACTCTTCGAGGATGTCTAAGGGGGTAGGCAAGGTAAGTAAGTCCAGATTTTACATTTGATGCATACCCACATTTTGCAATAGTTGATAGGTATTCCATACGTTACAGGTTGCAAGCCTATCGCCGCTGCTAGAATACTAACTGGTTTCCTAACGATGTTTTCCTTTATCAAAACGATAATTTATTCGAAATGTACGCAAATTGGACGCAAAATTGGATTATTCCTCATATAAAGTAGCGATTTAGCATGGTCGTTTGGTAGAATGGAAGTGTCGCGTTTTAGCTGACGACCGATGTGGCGCGGTGGGCGAATGTCCGCCTGCGACGCAGGAGGTTGTGGTTTCGATTCCCGCCTTGGGGTAAATGTTTGTACGATCTACAAATATTTATTTCGGGTGTTCTGGGTATTTATTATGTCTAATAAATAATATATATGTATGTAATGTATTGTAAGTATATCAGTCATCTAGTACCCATAACACCAGCTCTGCTTAGCTTGGGGCTAGATGATATATGTTGTGTGGATTGTCCAGAATTATTATTATTATTAGCTGTGACTGTGGAGCTCCTATACAGTCTATGGCTCACACACTCATATGTCCCTTGTGCCCCAACACCTGCACAAGGGACTAGCTTAACAACGCCACAGACAGCGCTATAGAGGTGGCTAAATTCTATTCGGACCCATTGACACGAAAGAAGAAGATTATTATTAGCGTACCTAGTTCTTATATTGTCTTGGTAGGTACTATAGGTACCTATACTAGATATATCCTATCCTGTTTTATGTACTTATTTTATTTTTTACTTGCGGTTTTTAGTGAAACGGAACAGTCACGCTTGAGATAAACAGACAACTTACTCTTCAACCGTTTTCCGATGGGATCGCAGGGGGCTTCACCAAGGGCACATTTGAGTTGCCTTTGAATGAATCTTTTGTCATTCAGTGCGTCTTCTAAAGCCGTGTCGGACACCTGTGGCCGGGGCGCTCCAGCCGCGCACGCACCCGCTACCAATGCACAAAGAACCAGTGCAGTGCTGACCTGGAAACCACAATTAGGAAAATTAATCCAACGTCGAAAATCTAGCCATAAGCTCGTAGAACCGACATTTGCTGGGGAATAAAGGTTCCCGAATGGCGACCACGAACTTACTCGATGGACCGCGACGACATTGTTAGGATCGTGGGAAGGGGGGAAATGTATGGGGAGAATAGGACTCCCCATACGTTTACACACACCTGGGCATAGGTCCAGCAAGACTTCTACAAGCTGTTGATGATGAAGATTAATCCTACTATCCTACTAATATTATAAATGCGAATGTTTGGATGGATGGATGGATTCTAACGAAATAGCCATCGATTTCTCTTGGAAATTGGTTAAGAAACCACACCACACTTTATTTGCGCGCCACTGTCAGTAAAGTTGCCTGCGTCATACTATCCACCTTACCTTGGTACTTAACTTCCTCCTAATTTACGGAGCTGCCAACTTATTTTGTAGGTCATACTACCATACTACCTACTTCAACAGGATGTGGGAATAGAACCCGCGCTATGACCTCGCGTTGTGTATGCGTGCATAGTTGTTTGTGATTGAGACCAAGGAGGGCAGAAAGTGTGATGTAACTAGTCATTTCGTTCGCTATTACGAGTGCTACGTGCATGCTAGGTATGCGTATTCACATTACGTTACGGTGTGGTAGTGGCGAAGTCATTACATATTTTTAAAGTAGAAAATAGGTAAAATGTCTGTCTATGTCTATGTCATCTAAATAAAAATCGACTAAGTGCGAGTCGGACTCGCGCACGAAGGGTTCCGTACCATTATCTATTATTATCTATAATAAATACGGCAAAAAAAACACATTTGTTGTATGAGAGCCCCCTTAAAATTTATTTTATTCTGTTTTTAATATTTGTTGATAAGAAGTAACAGAAATACATCATCTGTGAAAATTTCAACTCTATAACTATCACGGTTTATGAGATACAGCCTGGTGACAGACGGACAGACAGACAGCGGAGTCTAATATGGTCCCATTTTATCCTTTGGGTGCGGAGCGGAGCCCTAAAAATTACGTTTTATGAAGAGTTCGCTCTCGGTCCAGTAGTGGCAGTCGTTTGTCCATCCAATGGTACCTATCGCATAGTTGCGATAAAATATTACATGGGAAATATTCTAAAAACTCGCGAATTCATTAACATTTCATGAGTTATGTTATATTATACAGATCGAGACGAACATACTGTTAAAACATAGACTCCCAACCCATAATAGTGCATTGTATAACAATGTTTACAATAAAGTAAACAAATACCTACCTACTGAGTTTTTCGTTCGAATACGTTTTTCGTAACTTCGTATCTTTTTGTATGGAGATACGCTAGTGCCTCATTAGGCGCTTATCGTATCTACATACAAAAAGTTCGAACTCGCAAACCAAAATCCGGTATCCGGAAAACGAAAAAAACTCAGAATCCGCACGCAAATGATGATGGGATACGGCATACACAATGATTGCAAATAAGTACCTACCTAGGTACCTAATATAAGAATTGGTACGGTACCTAGATAAAGGCTCAAGGGTTACAGAGTCACCCACTATCACAAATTCACAACACAATACCTAGTTGAGTGGAACGTGATTAGAATTCTAACCCACGTGGATGTCGTCGTCGGTAGGAGATACTCTGCCAAATAAATAAGTACAAATGACTTATTGAATTCAATGCAAACGTAGCGAAGATAAATGTATAATGGTTAGGTCGGTGCATTAGACGACCCAATGTTTAAAAATATTTAATGGAGGATATGTATTTAGGACAGATGATCGCGCTTCTTTAGATTGCCTTTAGTGTTTTGTCGTTTTTACGCGTTTTTAAATGAGATAGTTAGGTAGGTACATAGGTACTTTTGTTTATTTTATAGTGTATTGTCGATATCGATGCTGAAAACACAAGAAAAACAAACAAAAATAGTAATTTTTTTCGCGTTTATCAGTTTTTTTGTAATCAGAATCATGGTCTCAATGCGCAGTTTCATTTTGCGGAAGTAGTTTTATTACACCCAGTTTGACAGTTTCACAGTTTGCAATGAAAGTCTATCGAAAATTCGTCACTTCATCGTTTGATTATTCGGTCTTTAGCGACAAATCAACTAAGTAGAGGTAGGTACATTCATAGCATTCATTAGCTGCTTTGAACCAAGAGTTTTTTTTTTTTTTTTTTTTTTTTTCGAACGGACTAAAATGCTGGTATAATCGCCTAGCGATTTCCGACAGCGTTACCGGGCTACAGCGTTACCGGGCTTACAGCGTTACCGGGCTAGAACCAAGAGAAGAAATACATTCAATTTTATTCATTGGAATGCCTACCCCTACCAACGAAACATCTGACTCACGTGGCATAGGTAATAGGCACTCACTTATTGGTAGGTACCTATGAGTACCTACACTATTCCAAGTAATGATAAGCATCAGTCACACCAACCATAATAATGGATATTGTACAATATAGAAATGGTCAAAGCGTAACCACAGAAAATAAACGTCTCTAAGTAAGTACCTAAGTAAGTACATAGGTACACTACAAACGAAAAATAGGTGGTAGGTAGCTAACCTAACCTAACCTATGACGACCGATGTGGCGCGGCGGGCGATTGTAGGAAGTTGCGGGTTCGATTCCCGCCTTGGGATAAATGTTTGTACGATCTGCAAATATTTATTCCAGGTGTTCTGGGTATTTTCTATGTATAATAAAAAATATCTATGTATGTAATATAGTATTGTATTAAGTATATCAGTCATCTAGTACCCATAACACAAGCTCTGCTTAGCTTGGGGCTAAATGATGCTGTGTGGATTGTCCAGCATTATTTATTTATTATTTATTTATTCTTTGTTTTGTTCGTGCTGAACACGAAAACTCATAGCGAGGCGCAAAGTGCGAATCACATCGAGCCGAGCATAACAAAAGGGTCGGCTAAGTTGAATCTTCTGAGTTCAGCTAGTGTTGACCATGTAACCATTCCATACAAATAACGGAATGATAATTGAGGCCCATCACCTTGCATCAACCAATGTAAAATTATGAAAAATTGGGTACGACAAACTTACCTGCGTAAGTTAGGAGGGAATTAGGTATCCCTAATTCCCGGATGAAAGAAGCAGTGTTAAGAGATAGGTATATTAGGTAGGTAGGTAGGTACCTACCCGAAATGTGATGGATGACAGAAGGGCAAAGAAAGATAAAGTGAGTAGGTAGGTACCAAGTTTCAGTTAGTTTGTGTTCTGTCCATTTTCTTAACTTGGTATCGATACGCAAAAAATACTACAGATAAAATAAAATAAAAGTAAATTTTTGTTACCTTGTTTGTAAGTTAATTGGATGTAGCGATAATAATGGATAGCAGTTTCAACAATCAGGCATTACGATCAGTATTTTAGTTAATTTTATTATTTCGCAGTAGGTATAAGTACCCATTGATCATACATAACTCATACATTGGTAAAATGATGTTGTTTTTTTGTTAAAAAAAAGAAAAGGCGCCTGACTTCATATTCTAATTTTAATACAAACTTTAGCCTCCTTGTACATGCTCGTGTAGGGGTTGAATTTCGGGAATTTCTTTCTTAGTAAATCTTTACGTCCAAATACCTACATAAAATGCCCTAAAATTTTGTCCCTGTCTGTCTGCCTATCCGTCTTTCAGCGGGCTGTATCTCATGAACCGTCATAGTCAGAAAGTTGAAATTTCTAGTGATGATGTATTTTTGTTGCCGCTATAACAAGAAATACCTAAAAAACAGAATAAAATAAATATTTAAGGGGGCTCTCATAAACAAGCGTGATTTTTTTGCCGTTTTATTATAGATAATGGTACGGAACCCTTCGTGTGCGAGTTCGACTCGCTCTTGACCGGTTTTTAGAACACCCAACCAAACAACAGGCTACGAGTTTTATACTTCTAGAACATAGGTTTAGGTTGTGCGTTGATTGCCAATCAGTCTCGCAAGAGTTTCATAAATTTAGATTTCTAGACGAAAAAAATTAGATTTGTAGGAAGTTCCTCCTACGTCATAGTACCTACCACAAAGTAGGTACCTACTTACTACGAATTCGCACGGGGGTTCCTAGGAATTCGTAGTAAGTACTTTCTTACTACTAACACCATAGTAAGTATTTATTATTTTATTTATTTAATGAGAAAAAAAATCCACAGCTCTTTCAAAACAATAAAAATACTTAAGAATTAAACATATAGCCAATAACGGGTTTACATTTTAGATACAATACATTTGCAAAAAATAATCGACGACGGTCACCCTACGGCACTTAAATTATAGTAATGTATAAGTAGATATAAAAGAAATCAAGACACAATTAATACACATCAATACGTGTATTACTACCGAATCTATATTGAAACCGGTTACGATTCGGAAGTAAAATCCAATTTACCATGTAAGTAGGTACCTACTATCGGTGAAACTTGGGGTCATTAATGCCATTTTAAACTTGAGTCGTCAGCAGTAAAATTTTATATAGCAAAAATTTAAGGAAACCCAAAGTTTTACACGAACAAAATGTAAAATTCAGTCCCTGGCCCTAGTCGGGGAAAATAAATGGGTAGCCATTATTTATTTTTAAACCCATTTATTTTGAAATTATCAGCCCATTTGACAAACATAAAGGAAAGCTTCAACCAATTCGAAAAGTGACTCTACCTAAAAATAAGTTATCTTGTATCTTTCCGGTTTGAGAGGTGGCCGGAAATGAGCAATAAGGTAGGTACCTTAATAAAACAATAAAGTACCTACCTACCTACTTATTTACTGTCTACTTTCGATTTCGTCCAACGAAAAGTATTAGTTTTGTAGAGTCTAGATACTTTACGTAAGGATAAGTTGAGTATCGCAGTTACTAAATCCATAGTGTTATTTTATTAATCTACTTATACCATTATCTCAGCCTACTCGTCATAATTAGAATCAACTACAAGCACACACAATTAATGTTCCAGGCTCTATAGAAGCGACTCGCACTAAATAGAGGTAGGTTGTACAAGTAAGGAATAAGAGAAAATCTGCCGCTGTGTCCATAGAAAAGAAAATCTGTTTGTACGTTATATGCCCACCAACAAGAACTCAACAGTTTACACGATTTTGATTAGGTACTAATGGGCTTATAATTATGTATTACTAATAAACAGATAGAATCATAAAAGTTGTTCTTTAATTTTCGTTATGTTATTGCAGATATCAAACTGCCAAGCCAGAGAACTGACCAATAAATGCATTCAAATTTATGTTCAAACAACGCTACCCTGCAACCATGTTATTTAATAATATTTACACAAGTAAATCCATGTGTTTTCCTCGAACATTCGCTTTAAGAAACTCGCTGTCCTTCGTGGGTTCAACAATCTATGGCAACGCGAAACTGCGAATTCTTGTGAATGAGAAACGGCGGCTGAAGAAAATTTCATCTTTGCACTCACCTGCATCTTCGTTTTGATAAAGTCGTGGGCACTTTTACTTTTTCTTCAATAGTCAGTTTGACCCGGATCTTTATGTATTACACTACGACGTCAGTGAAGCGTTACAGAGAGCGTTTGGGTTGTGAATGCTGGGGCAGGCAGCAGTGCCGCAACCGCCGCAACCTCTTACTTAACTCCACAATCCCCACTTCACAGATCGTGCACGTTACGTGAGTTTGCTTCGTGTGAATAAAATCACTTATTAATTACGATTTTACTTACTATTTTTGATGACATAAACTGTTGCATGTTGCGGAAAACCTAAAAAGCTTTAGTAGAGCACCCGGATGACGATTTCAATTCTGAGATTCAGAAGCTGCGAAAGTTAGAGCTAAATATATTTTACGGATTGCGATAAAATTAAGAAATAGAGGTTGCGTCGATTGACCTTCTAGGTCTGTTCTAAATATAAAACTATAGTGAATCAAAATTAGCAAGTTATTATAACCTACCTAATAATATGAGAACCTCCTATTTTTTATTGACAAGGTATTTGTGGTTGTACTGTCAATTGTGATTACTGTTTATGAAGGTGTCGCGCGTAGTCGGGGCGTTTATAGTTCGCCACAAAGCCCTACAGCTCTATGGAATTGAAAGATTTCTGAGTTATGACGGCTCTTCTAGGCTGAAGGTAGGTTTTTCAAGACTGCTGCCCGCATCCAAGTTTTTTAATTAGTCACACTACCCCAACAACCTAGAGGTAAAAAGGCAATTCATGCCACTCTCGGCAAACCCTACATGTTTGTGTCTCGCAATATATTGTACTTATTATGATGACAGTGTCCAGCCAAGGCAGTCAGTTAAAACCCTGAATAATGGCTACATGATCCGTAGAACACAACACTCCTGCTGAGCGCTGAGATCCGCCTCCAACATACTCACTTACTGACGGGCAATGATCTAAATTTTTAGAAGCATTGTCTCTGTCTCTGTCTTACTGGATAAAATATGGATTACAGAATGATGGATGGATAGCCGTTACAGCTCAGTTTGTAGGTACCTAGTAGCCCTGCCTTCTGCGCTGTACGTGGTGGTTTAGATCCCCACCGAGAACAAACATTTTGTGTGATGAACAAAGATGTTTGTTCTGTGTCTGGGTTATATTATACTATGCATGTGTTTACAAAAGAAACATAATTATAAGTATTTCAGTCATCTGGTTCCCATAGTACAAGCTATGCTAAGTTTGGGGCTAGATGATGTTGTGTAGGTAATCATATACACAAATATTTATTTATTTATACATGGAAGTACAGATTTACCCACAGATTATTTCTATTCATTCTATGTTAAAAGGCCATGAAGACTGGCCTACATTTTCTTTTTTTTTATAAGTCTATAATCTCGGCATAAAATTATCCATATTGTCGGACAATCTTTGCCCATTCCCAGGGGTAGTTCCTTTGCACAAATGCCAGGGTCCGTCTGATGTGCCTTGTCTCCTGCGTCGAACATTGTGGACAAGCTCCGCGTAATACCAATGGGGCAAGTGCTGAAAAAATTAAGAACTGTTAGTATACATAATTTAATCACACTTAGGTTAGGTATCTTATTAGAGAAGTAAATATAAGCAGTATTTTATTAGTAGGTAGGTAGGTACTAACCTACTTACAGATGTCATATTTTATATTGGCCACTAAATTATTTTCGCATGCATATGCATAGTGAAGCTAAATGAGCTTAATTAAAAAATAAATTAAGTAATAGTAAAAACAAGTTTTTGCTTAAATTAAATCAAACCCAAAAATTTGTTAAGTAGGTACAATAGGCATGCTTACAATATAAATTATATAAAAGCTTTTCAAAAGCAATAATTAAGAAGCCTTGATTATATATCATAAAAATTGTACGATAAGTTAAGTATATTTTTTATTTACAACATAAAAATGTTGTTTATATATACATGTATACCTATATATATGTATATATGTAATCGTTCGCGCACACGATACAGGCTAAATTGATGGGTGGTTTCATTCAAAGTTATCTTTTCTCTATCTATTTCTCGGAAAAATAGTGACGAGTATCTAAGTCAGGCACTATTTGCTGTAAGTGCCGGACTAACATTATGACAAATTAAGTAATTAGGTACCTATTTTCAAGTGGTTTCAAAAATAAAATTCGTCAAGTGTGAGTTAACACACGCACTGAGGGAGGGTTCCCTAACCAAACCAAGAGAAGCTAGATGATGCTGTGTGGATTGTCCAACATTATTGTTATTATGAATAATAGTTTAGCCAAATTGATAGTGACGACCGATGTGGCGCGGCGGGCGAATGTCCGCCTGCGACGCAGAGGTTGCGGGTTCGATTCCCGCCTTGGGATAAATGTTTGTACGATCTGCAAATATTTATTCCGGGTGTTCTGGGTGTTTTCTATGTAGGTATAATAAAAAATATGTATGTATGTAATGTATTGTATTAAGTATATCAGTCATCTGGTACCCATAACACAATCTCTGCTTAACTTGGGGCTAGATGATTTTGTGTGGATTGTCCAACATTATTATAATTATTATTATTTATTTGGTACTTATTCATTTAGCGATTGTTTTATTTGAGCATATGTGTTTTATTCTTTTGTGTATTTTTATAATATGGACCTGTTAACTGTCTGAAATAAAGATAATTTAGTACTTAATCTTGCGTTGCGTTGCTGAATAAAATAATTAAGCATCAAAAATCTTGAAAAGCATAGGGATGACACCAAAACCATGTTTTAGTTAAAAAAAACATAGTTAAGTATATTGAATTTTTTATTTTTTTGGAGCTGCCTCGTGAATACTTCCTAATCTTTTAAAAATAACCCTGCTATCTCGTTTTTAAAAATGAGCAAAGTTTTGATATCACAATTATTTTGATATAACATATATTTGACAGTCCTCAGTGAGATCGCGGCTGAGCAAAGAATTTTTTATAGCAGATGATTGACGACCCTAGAACCATAACTTACTTACTGCCCAATTTTACTTACATGTTTTCCTATAGGTACCTTATACTCTTAGTGTCATTTTATTAGTTTGTATCCCGTATTTTTATTATAGCTTCATACGTATTGTGTATGTTGCATTGCCTACTCGTGAGAACCTGTAATTGGCTCTCTAAAGTTAATTTAGTGTTCATTTTTAGTGTAAAAAAGCTGTTGGTTCTCCAATAAATAAATAAATAAATAAATTTATTTGGAGTTTATCCATTACAACCAGTGGCGGATATCTCCGCTCGGCCGCCCTAGGCCCCAAGCCATCAGCCGCCCCTTTCTCAGCATCCACCATATACTGCCCTACGGTCATGGCCGCCCTAAATCTGGCCGCCCTAGGCCCGGGCCTATAGTGGCCTTAGGGTAAATCCGCCACTGATTACAACCAAAGGAAAATATAAAATGCTCCATTCACCACGCCGCCATTGTCTAGAATATTAATTCGTAATCCATGTTGGTGGTTAGTTTGTGGTACATTGTTAGTAATACCTACTTACTTCTAAGCCTTCTTCCAACAAGATCACAAGGTCCTTCTCCGAGCGCGCACCTCAAATGCCTTTGCATGGTGTTTCTATCAGCCAGGGTCTGCTCCAGCTGAGCATCAGACATCAAAGGTACCCCATCCGCCATAGACAGGAGACAAGCGCACGTGACGCTTACAAATAAAAGCGTATTCTAGGAAAAAAATAACGAAGTTTAGACCTAGGTACTGCTATCAATTATTGTAAGTACCTACATACATACATAAAAAGATAGGTAATTTACTATAAGTATGGACTCTTTATTAGTAAGTTACTTACCTTTTTATTTATGTGTCTAGATTATGATAGAAAGAAACCTACTCTTTACATGCAGTATGTAATATTTTTTATTATAACTTATCACTATATTATAAAAAATATTAACATTACAAGCACGAACAAAAAAATGCTGAATTAATAAAAAATAACTCGGCGACCAACAATGCCTAAACTCATTCAGTACTTGTTCCATTGATTCTGTAGCGAAGCCTGCACTACAGATATGATGCACTACACTATATCTACAGGATACACAAACTGGGCTAGGGTTGTTATTATTTTATTAGCCTAGTTAGATAGAGCTAACATTATCACAAAAATTATGAAGTAGGTAAAACTATTATTAGGTAAGGTACTATTATTTGACGATCGATGTGGCGCGGCGGGCGAGTGTCCGCCTGCGACGCAGGGGGTTGCGGGTTCGATTCCCGCCTTGAGATACGAGTAAATGTTTGTACGATCTGCAAATATTTATTCCGGGTGTTCTGGGTATTTTCTATGTATAATAAAAAATATATTATGTATGCAATGTATTGTATTAAGTATATCAGTCATGTAGTACCCATAACACAAGCTCTGCTTAGCTTGGGGCTAGATGATGCTGTGTGGATTGTCCAGCACTATTATTAATACAAGTCTTTCAAAGTCAGACAGACATCAGTGTAATAGGAATCTATACGAAGACAAAATAAAACCAAAAACTAGGTAAGTAGGTACATACCAAAGTAACTAGGTTAGGTACTACAAAATCTATAAAAAGTAAAAATGATGATATTTGTGACAAATATAAAGGCTTTTTTAAATTTACAAAAATATGTACCTACCTACCTACCTTGATGACACTCGAAATGGGCTCAACCGACTTTATAAAAAATTACGGATTGGAAGATTTTGCGGTCAAGAAATAATGTAGGGAACCCTAAGGGCGCAAGTCGTACCTACTTTAAACTTTTACGCTTTATTTTTCGTAATTTTGCAAGGTTATGGTAGTGACTGTAGCTAGGTAGGTAGGTACTATAGGTTTAGGCACCCGTAACTGATATCTACCTAGGTAGGTAGATACATGACATAGGTATGTATGAAAAGCAAAAATGGGTTTCTTGTCAAACTTTGCGAAGAACCTAAGAACAACATTAAATTACCTATAAACTTACCTTCATTTTTTAACACAACTTTTGTTTTTCTGCTACGCACAATGTGAAATACTTCCGTAGGTAGAGGTAGGTATTAAGTTGTGTTAGGATTTAGTTTAGCCACGCTTTGTTGACGACAAAGAGGACGACTGGGCACTGACTGGGCACCAATCATCGTATTAACTGACCGGGAATGCGACCCTCCCCTCTTTGTGTGGTGATTAAAGAATACGGGCTCCTTACTGATAAGTAGTAACAGGAATTTCGATGAGTAGTTCTCAGGTTCTCATTCTTAAAGAGTAGGTAGGTGGAGCGGAGGCAATGGCCGACAAACCATGTAGGTACCTATATACATTTATATTGCCAGCAGGGCTAAGATGTGTAACGCGACAAAAAATTGTCTACTCTCGTAACTATCTGTGTTAACTGTGCCGATTTATAGTTAAATGGTACCAGTAAGTTTCCTTACCTATTGCCTATAACTTACCAAATTTCAAGCAGATGATCGGATCAACAACGGTTTTATAATAATAATAATAATAATAATAATAAATCTTTATTTCAGACAGCTTACAGGTCCATAATAATAAAGATATACACAAATAATACACACAGTCAATACACAATTAATACTAAATAAAAACTATTTGACTAAGCTATTACTTAGTTACATAGGTTACAGTCTTAACCCAGTGTGACAGTATAGGGCTGTCAAACTTATCTGACAGGACACGCAAAATACTATTTTGTTTGTGCAAAAAAGCACCTACTACTACCTACATAGTAGGTAGGTACATATCTCA
Source organism: Electrophaes corylata (assembly GCA_947095575.1). NCBI lineage: Eukaryota > Metazoa > Arthropoda > Insecta > Lepidoptera > Geometridae > Electrophaes > Electrophaes corylata. Next base: position 7,903,837 of record OX352715.1, on the reverse strand, counting down.
GTATTCTGAGTTTTTTTACGTTTTGTGGATACTGGATTTCGATTTGCGAGCATGATATTTATGATAATAATGGAGATACGATAAGCGCCCCTAGCGGCATATGGGGGAACTAGCGACATCTCCATAGAAAAGAAACGAAATTCGGTATCCGGAAAACGAAAGAAACTCAGAATTACGCCTACAGAGATCATCGATCGTTTCGCTTGTTCGATTTGATTATGTACCTAAGTAGGTACATAATCAAACCTACTTCATCATGAATCAAAAATGGTACTTAGTCTAAGTCACAGTAGGTAGGTAGGTACCTATAGCTCTCTCCTTATTCCGTTGTGCAGCTTCCAGTTTGTGTATGAGGCCACGAGTAGCGGCCAATTGTTAGCAGTTCCGTATATGCCATCAACTGATTAGGTAGGTAGGTATTTTATAGACCTGTATAGACTTCGTTTTGACGTGAGACTCTTGAGGCTTTGCGGTTTATGTGACGAGATGTGCTGTACGTAGGTATACATGGTATGGAGAATATGGGGAAACAAGAATTTCATCTGGAAACCCTAACATTATCTGTCAGTCAGAATCAGCAGTGGTGTCAATTTTGAATTTACAATCTTAGCTTTTTTTTAAGATATATATCACTAAAGGTGTATGAAAAATTTAGCTCAAACAATCTTTTAACTTTTAATCTAATTGCTAATTTTGAAGGAGTGAGAGGAGCAAGATTTTTTGTAATTCGTTAGGTATAATAAATTCTTAACAGATGACATTAGTAGGTACTGAGACTAAGTAAGACTTACTAAAACAGAAACTAACGCGGATTGAGAAAAGTGGATTGGATTTAATCATGCGCTAGTGTAGGTACTTACGGGTACTTACGTAAGTTTTATTAGTAGGTACCAATACCAAATAGCTCCTCCTGACAAAATTCCAACGAAGATTGAATTGGAATCATGCATAGGTAGGCCTCTGCTGAGATGCCCTACGGAATCAAATCTTTTTGTGAACTTTGAAAGTTTCTTGTCATAACATGAGGAATGTGGGGAAACGAGAATTTCGTATGGAAACCCTTTTTTGGTGCTAATTGTCTTGTCGTGTCTGTCAGTCAGATCAAATCAATCAATTTTTGCTGTAAGTAGGTAATTAGTGATGTCAGTGTTTGTTTATGTTTACTAAAATCTGTTTTTTCATAAGGAAAGGATTAAATTTCGGATCAAATGATGAATTCTGGGGAATCGTCAGGAATGTCATCGAGCTGTGGACAAGAAAATGGCGCCGCTTCGTCAGACCCCGAGCGCCCACACAAGAAAGCTCGATTTCCATGGCAGATAAAAGGAAAACACCATTTGAAAAACCAGATGGATCAAGCGACTGAGAACCATGCCGTGGTAGAGCCGAAACAAATTACTTCAACTTCTGAATCTGTTACTTGCATGTCTAACAAAATATCAATTGATGGCAGCAGTTTCACTTTGAAGAAAAAAGTTGAAACCAATACAGCTAAAGAAACAAAACGCCTTATATGGCAAGGCTCAGGCAGACCGCCTCTTCCACCAGATGGGAATCCTTTTTTGCCTCTTCAAACAGTCATATCTCTAGCTGAATCAATGCTAATGCGGTCAGTAACTGGTGGTACCGATCACTTAGACAGTTCAAGAGATGCATTAAATAATATTCTAGAGCTTAACCTAGAGACTGTCCCAAGCAGTCCTTTAATTTCAGCAAGAAAAGCCCGGAGGTTAAGCAGGGACGAAGACAAATTAATTTCTCGATGGCAAGAATCCCAGGTAAACTAATACTTAAATTGTCTGTCTACCTTCTTCTTGCCTACCAAACGTAGTTTGTTTTACATAATGTTATGACATTTTCAGGGGGTTTAAAATGTTCAACACTAACTGAAAATGTAGTTATTAAATCCCTGACTCCATTAGGTCTCTTTAGGTTCAAATATTGATCTCACTGAGTTGTTGTCCCTTCTGCTTTGCTAGTTTCTTGTGTACGAGAGTGAGTCATTGTATAACAAGCACAACCTCTACTGTTTCCACTATCTAGTACATGCTTCGTTCCTCTTCACTGTCTTTATCTGGTTCTAAAACTGTTGGTGAAGATACTGTTCCGTATATGTTCATAGTATCTTCCTCTAAACCCTCAGAATTACTCACATTAGCAGAATTTTGTGACTGAGCTCATGCCATAAAAATAAAATAAATATTCAACATTTTCACACAACATCATCTAGCCATAACTGATAGAATACCTACATAAATGATTTAAATACATACTTAAAATACAATATAACAACCAGACAGAGCACAAACATCTATTTCATCACACAAATATATGTCTTGGGTGGGGATCAAACCCACAACCTACAGCACAGAAAGCAGAAACTACGACTAGCTGTGATGTGATGCCATGTAATTACAGCCTCATGTGCCTGTAATTACATCGGCACCAACACCTTTCAAACCGAAACGCAGCAAGCTGCTTGGGGGCAGAAGTGGGCATGGTAGTAGTACTTCCCCAGACGAGCCCTTCACTAAGAGCTCTACTACTACTTATTACTTACGTCCAGAATTTTAAAAAGTTTATGTCCTACACTTAGGCCACTGAAGGTTGGCACCAGAAGCAACTTCCAGATCATTGATCATAGATAAGTTACCACATGTATGGTATGTTTTTATTTCTTTTCAGTATGCGATAGGATGTTATGACAACACAGTAAACAGTGTCTTGGATGCATGGATATCTGCCTCTCGTTCAACTGAGGAAAGATCTATAACATTGAATTTAGCTCGAGTTATGAATGACATACCACCATATGACAATGAAGTTGAAGATGAGGCAATATTGATGGCAATCAATGCGCATGGTCTGCAAAATGTACCAACTGTGGCAGGTGTTCCAGCCATTGCACCCAGTGAACAACTAGCAAGGACTTTAGCCAGTGACATTCCAATATGTGAAGATTCCGATTCCAGCATTTGCTCTGAAGATTTTGAATTGCCATTTGAACAAGACAGCTATTATCCATGGCCTTTGGATGACCCAGTTACCCAAAATGTTGATCAAAGTCAGCTATCTGATGAAGAAACAGGCAGTGTTAAACATCCCTGGAGGCAAATACATGATAACAGACATGCAAATCAAAGAGCACCTTGCCAATACCGTGATAACAGTCAAACCACAACTGGAGAAGATTATGAGTATGAATTTATTAACACGGCAATTATTCAAGCCATCAAGAGTAAGGGCTTAATGGCTGCCGGTACTGACTTTGGCTAATAAAGAGCTTTATTCAGTAATATATTTTACTTTTATCTTTATAATTATAATATAAATATAGTTTTTCGCTTGGTTCAGTGTAGAGCAGTAAGATGTAAAGTGGTATTTCAAGCACACAGATAGGTACTAATGTATCTGTGTTCTTAAAATACTCTTTGTGGCAGAATATTGTGTAAAGATATATTTTGTTCTAATCTTTAACCAATTATAATGATTGGTTGGAATGTAAACCTATTACTTATTGTTCTGTAATAAATCCAATGAGCATAAAATATATAGGTACTGCTGCAATAACACAAAATGAATTTGCAGAAGCCATTTGAAATAACTGCCTATCTGTATTGTAATATATTATTGTTGTATGTTTTTATTATAATAATATGTCTGTTTATGTCCCTGTAGTTTTTTAAATACCACTATTTTTGTCCAGCTAACAAGATATCTATATAGTTTGATGTAATCCAATAGCAGGCTATTCAGTATTATATGCCCTTTATTTTAAAAGTACAATTACTTATCTTAATTGTTAATTTTAATCTTTGTATTTGCTATTTAGGTTAGGCACATACTATTATTTATTGTGCTAGCTAGTACGTATATAACACCTATTACATAATTATATTTAATTTAGGTGCACACAATGCCATGTAATGACCTACATAAACGGATAAGAAAGTCAATAAAATCATACTCGAAAAATGTTTTTTTTTTGTGATAACATGACAATCATCATCAGCCTGAAGAAGTCCACTGCCAGACCATCGCCATAGGCCTTTTTTAAAAATTATTGCCCTCAATCTCGTGGCCACACACGTAGGTTACTACCTATGTCATGATCTTTACAATGTTGGTTAATATAACCAGTGAAGTTGGTTATGTCAATGGGTAAGTTAACGATTGCCCATGAAAAGCCTTATTTGTAAAAACACGTAATAAAGCGTTTAGCTATTTTCCTTTGATATGGATGGGGATGAAAGTTTTCTGTAACTTTAAATTATTTTTTTTCGGAATATCTATTACTACCTATACCAGACTATGCAGTCCTCTTTGCCTTCTCGTGACGGACCCGTAGACACCAGATTCGACTTTCTAGGACCAAGAAAACGAGAGAAATCGCTAAAACTTGTACCTACCCCTACTTAGCTTAAAAGTCTACGCGAGGTCTACTGTTCTCACAGAATCACTAGTTTAAGAACGTGGGTTAGTAGTTGGTACTAATTAAATCTAAATAAAAAACTTATTCTTTATCAATAACAATTTTATTATTGCTTGACATTATTCACATAATACAAAATAAACTATGCACAATTATAGACCACTGTAAATAATCAGTTATGATAAAATTGACAATGAACAACTTTGATAAATCGTTGGATTATGTATCCCACCACTCACGTTATTTTCATTTTTTACAATCAGGGCACACTCGAGCATACCATGGTAGAGGTATTTTATAGATATATTTTACTAACATTTTTATTGAGTCAAGTGCCGTTAATAGAAGAATACCTACACTAAGTGGAAACCAAAAGTAATTTCTGAAAGCGGCCTTACCTCTTGTGGAGGTCTTGTAGTCTCAAAATTAAATGGCTGGTGGATTACGCTTTTAGTTTCCATACCTAGTATTACTACCAGCTGACTAATTTGTCAATAATGTATAGAATCTCAGTACCTACTACAATAGAGTATTCAGCGCTTTATACGTGTCATGAACCCACCCTTAGGTCCAACTGTTGCAAAAACATAAATCTGCGAATACTTGCTTTGTGTCAGTATTTGCAGATTTATTTTATTGTAATATTTAGACATTTGCAGATAATTTAAACATTTTTTGACATAAGAGGTGCCTCTTTACAGCTAGTGATCACCTAAAGACGATTGGAGAGTCTAAGTTAAAACATAACAAGAGCTAAATAGTGAACTTATTTAACACAACATCAGCAGTCTGCCGGGAACGAATTGTGATGTACTCATTTATAATTAATACAAATCATGGCCAATTAATTCTATTTTATTCGCTAATTTATGGTACTGTACATGCAATTGTTTGTGCACCAATAATAAATGTACTTATATACAAAAAAATATTCTAAATCATCTCTCTCTTTAATATTTAAGTAGTTATAATATTGGAGCATTTTGTGCTATAGTTAATGTGTCTACTATGATCTGTATAAACCTTTGGTCTGCTTCATTATGATTTTAAAAGCGATGATGCAAAACATGATTATAAAAAATTAAATGAAAAAAAAAGTAGAAATATTATAATATAAAATGTATTAGAATATAATACTTATAGAATTCATATTATTTTAAGTCAATGTATGCACTGTTCGTCATACCTATAAAATACAATTTGTGCATTTCAAACCTTTTCAAAACTGTAGTATGAAAACAAAAAAAAACAAATAAGTGGTATCAATGTCATGGATGTAAAATAAATACAGTTAATTACAATACAATACATAATATAAAAATATCAAACATTGGTTCTTATTCTAAATCAAAGGTTATTTATGCTGCAGTAGGTCTTAATGACTTTTGAAGATTCGAATGCTTAGCTTAAAAATATATTGTGGTCACACTAATTTTTTATCATCGCAGGCTTCAGGATAGTACCCATATTGAAAACTCGTTTAGAAACGCATGCGCGATTATATATCTGAAAATGTTCGAGCTAAATAATGCGCAGTACTGGAGCCTGTGATGATATGTAGCATAACTAATCTGTAACGAAATTTACAGACTTTACGATAGAACTACTACCTGCTATGACATTCCTTCATCCTATGAATCCCATCCCACGTCAAAATGATTATAAGTTAAAACAATGTTGACATCAACTTGCCTTGTACAAAACCACACAATTAATTTACTTACTATTGTGAATGATTCGATCGATTACTCTACAAAATTAAAAAATAAACAGTACAGCATTTCAAAAATATCACAATGCTAAACGAATTTAAATAAAGCATGGCACAATGCCAGCGAGCGAAACATGACAAAAGTATTCTAATAATTAGGTATAAATACTTGAAAGTGTATTAATAATGCCACTCATTCACAATAGTAACAAGATTAAATTAACATAAACATTATAAAACTAAAAATGTATACTTAGATAGGTAGATACATACTCAAAAACCATAATGTGTTTACTCAAGTATTCCATACTCGTATACACAACCAAAATTTTGTAAAGTGCGTTAATGGGTTAACAAGTAAAAAATTACTTGCACATTGAACATTATTTAAATGATCAAAAACCGTTAAATTTATTATTGCATAGTCTACAATGCCTGTCATTAATTACCTCATTTCTATGAATTATGTTATACTTACTATCAGAACTTTTCAGTGTACTCAGTAAAAAAATATAACTATTATGTAATATACTTGTTTATACAGCTGTAGGTAATAAATATTTTTAAAAACATCAATGGTTACTTCAGTTCATCATAGGCCAGTTACTTTGCATAGAAGAGACTATTATAATATAGACTATTTATTAGTCTGAATTAAAAATTATGAACTGGCATTACCAAGGTATATCTTACCTAAAAATGACTGTTCTAGACTTTTTAAGATTACCTAATCTAGCGCCTAACTTATATTACACATTGTGTTGCAAGAAGACCATCTAGGTCTGCGCAACAACACCACGCTAATTCACAACCGCGCACTCAAGGAGCCAATTTTATCGGTAATCTCAATTCACACTATATAACTTACATTATTATATTTATTTACAAAATATCTTAGGTCTATTACAAAAAATCTCCAAAAGTAAAAAAAAAGACAAACACATTTTACACTTTAACACCCTTATATTAACAAAGCGTATGGATTCGTTATTATTTACAAGTACATAACGCGCACAATCTTACATGCAAGTAGGGCACCAAATAATAAGTACAATAATCCTATCAATTAAATGAAAATTAAGATAAAGCTCCACAGACTGTATACCTAACTATGGATTTATTTTGTTTTAGACAACATTACAGTTTTGAATGGCCTAGAGTGGGAACAAGGGCATACATAACAAAATTCCAACATACACCTATAGTGTACGTCACCACACAAATAAGGCGGAAGTGTTAGGATATACCTAATATATTTACAATATTCACAAATACCAAGCAACACAAAACAATATTTTGGATAGAAACGGGATATTTACCATGATTTTTGAGTTTGATTGTTTCCCGATATTTCGGCACAGTTGCATGCGCCATGATCACGGGTCGAACTGTTCGACCCGTGATCATGGCGTGATCAAAACCATGATAGTTTAAAAAGTTACAACACAAAACAGTCATCAAAAACTCTTTGGGCAGACTTAGTATTGCTTTAAGGCAGAGTTTCGAGTCTATTTATGTGAAAGCATCCTCTTATGTTACTCAAACTGTAAAATTGGGTTTAAATAATGAAAAACATGACTCTCTCAAAATTTAAGATGATAATCAGATGGAGAGTACAAGATATTTGTCTTAATTTTTGAAATCTTTTATTTTCCTAGACTCAGGTTTATATATGATTGAATGGTCATGTTTTATATAGTAGAATACATTCTACATCCAGTCTAAATCCAGCTTGATGCTAAAACAGGCACATTCGCCGCAAATATTCCATTGGCATGACCTTACCGTTACAATAAAAATAAATAATTACGATCATATAACAGACTAGACAAAAGGGACCGTCTGCAATTTCATCAATGTGTTCACTCATTATCACCATAGTGCATATAGATAACTTCTCAATACATCTCTACTATCCCACCATTGAGATCTTTCAGCAAATCTATCAACAGATCAATTTGAAAATACTTCATAGTTTGTAAGTCTTTAGATTGCTCTAGTACCACTAGTTGATGAAATGAAATAAATACTTGTGATGTTGAAGGAGGGTTTAGTCAAGTAGGCAGTAGAGGTGGGGTTGAGGCGTATCGCTAGGGCTTAAACTTCACTAGAGGTATATTTTTAGAATGTAGGCACTTGTCGCAAACCCATTCCGCATACACTTCCGCCGTTAGCAGTTGGAACGCTGGCTCTGACAGCCCTGTGCAACCCCTGAAATATTAAAATTAAACATTTACTATCTGAAAATCTTATATTAAAATGTTTATTTGGTTTTAACATTCATGGAATAAAAACAAATTCCATAAACTAATCACATTTATTCATAATATTTAATGATCAGTTTTTGGAATCCCATTCATGTATGTTTTTATCATGTTATGATATCTAAATTGCTTTTATATTTTATATCTAAGATGCAATCGATTATTTAACTTTTGGGTACATAGAAACTTTAAAAAGGTGCAGTCCTAGAAAACAAGGAATTTTTGAACCAAAACTTTAAGCAGCAGTTAAGCACAGTAGGTACACACAGAGAGTGCGGGTGTATTCCATGGAACGGAATATATCCGCAGCCGACTCGCACACATCCTCTATGTGTGTGTCTTCAAACACAATGCGCGTTAGATAATAATATATAATATTTCTTACCTATGGAACCAAAAGTTGCATCCAGATTCACATAATATAGCTTGATCATTATCATGTACTTCTTTGTGACATACTCCACATGGATAGATAGGAGGTGCATTTGGATTCTGTGGATTAAACACCATAGGCTGGTCGGGAGGATAGACTTTCCCGGCACTGACTGGCATAGGTTTAGGTCCAAACATACCCATATTCTGCCCCATTGGCCCAACTCCTTGACCTCCTGGCCCCCCCATAGCCATGCCACTCATTCCTTGAAGCGGGCCACAGTTACCCATGTTTCCTGGCCCAGGACCCATTCCCATAGATCCACTGCCACCCATTCCCATGGGACCTCCATGGCCCATGTGATTACTAGAATATGGGGGACCTGGACCCATTGATGTCATTGGCCCATTGCCCCCCATGGGACCACCTCCCATTGGACCAGAGGACATTGGACTTCCGTGTCTCATTGGACCACAATGGCCAGGCCCCATACCACCACTTTGCATTGGGTTTGAGGACATTATAGAATTACTAGGCCCCATTGAACCGTTAGAACAGTTAGGGCCCATAGGCCCATTCATTCGAGGAACATTCATGCCTGGACCACCTCCCATTGGCCCATTCATAGGCCCATTCATAGAGCCTGCTCCTAGTGGACTGTGCATAGGTGGACCCATAGGACTATTGCTCATGTGACTTCCTGCCATAGAACCCATATTCATGGGACTTCCCATAGGTCCAGAAGACATTGGTGATCCCATAGGCATTGAATTCATAGGACTCATGGGACTGCCCATTGATCTTGAAGTTGGCCCCATGCCAGGTCCCATACTGTGGTTACTCATACCCATATTAGGACCTCCCATTGGAGACATACCACCATGTGTCATGTGCCCCATAGGACTCATATTTCCCATGGGGCTGATTCCCCCTCTAGGTGGCATTTGTTGATTCATGGGGCTCATGCTGTGAGGAATGGGGCTCATATGTCTCATTGGTGGCCCTCCCATGCTATGCATAGGGCCCATCATACCCATGGGTCCATTTTGGCTCATCATAGGACCATTTGAGCTCATCATAGGGCCATTATGTGAAACTGTAGATGGAGAATCATCAAAAGGGTTTGATGCAACAATTGTGTCTCCATATCCAGTCAGTGGAGGAGGTAGAAGATCTTGTGCTGTTGGAGGTGGCTGTGGTGCAAGGGCATTGTTGGCATTTGATGTTTTCCTTCTCTTCTTAGGGTTGCTAGGAGCTGGCGCGGGGGGTGTAGGGTTGTCCATAGGTGGCTTGAAGTCCGGGGGGCCCAGTCCCGGACCTGGCAGCCTGTATGGTGGCATACCTGCCAGATTATGACTCATTCTACTAATTTTCAGCTTTATCTCTGATGAGCATTATCTTTGAGTTGCTGTGGTATATTTCAGCACACGGACATACATCTGAGGCCTCTCATCATCACAATAAAGTTCAGGATCTTGTCATTAGATTTTGTCTATTTCTGTAACAAAAGAACCAAACTGTTAGAAACCAAAGTTTTAAGTCACGTATTTAGAATTTTTAATGAAGCTGCAACAACGGTGCTCCGAAATCTACAAGATGATGATACAAATTCCAGGACTAGCACCACAAGTAACCTGCCAGAAGTATTTTAAACAACGCGTTTAGAAATATATAAAGTGATTAAGAACAAACGGAATAAGAAGAGCAACAACAAACTTACTGCATTATTAATTCACCAGTTAAGTATCGGAATAACTGATTATTTTTTTTGTAGTCAAGATCTCAAGGCAGGCGTGCAGCTTACGACCAAATACCAAGAAATAACCACGTTTACTCGCGCGTTTTTGTCCTTTTTAGAAACTATCTCGATTAAGTAATTTAATAACATACACGAAGTCCAGTAAAACTCATAATTATTACTGATTCTTGGGCATTTTTATTTACAACTCGCAAAAATCCAAACAACACACGCCACATTCACGAACCTATTTTAGTGAGAATATTTCCGCAAGAGGGCACCACATTGCTTTTCACCTAAATTTGGATTTTTTTACGTACAGAGTATAAATTCATGTCACTTGGCGTCCCAGAGTACTTTGTTGAAATTCTGTCAACATTGACATTAGCAAAATTGTGAAGTTAGATCCACAGAAGCCATTTAAAAAAAAGAAGAAGTATTGGACTGTGTCAGCTGTGCGTACAGCTGTGGACCGAGTGTGAGGATTTGTTAATAAAATTAATTAATTAGGAATTGATTCAATAAACGCACAATGGCACTGAATAGACTACTCACACGCTTATCGATTACACCAACTCTCCTCACAAGGCGCGCCATTCATGTATCATCAGTTCAACTCGCAAGTAAACCTCCGGTTGAAAAGCCTAAACCAGGTTTAGGCAAAGCATACAGGCGTATTGTGCATTTCCCCGAAAAGTATACCGTCAAACCTCTGCAAGTTACCAACCTAGCTGGCCGGGACCCTGTCACAGGTTTGCATTGTACCATATTTCAGTTTGAATTTGTCATAATCATGACCTATTAAATATTTACCTACTCTTTTATTTTAGGAAGGGTAGTAGCAAAAGGTATTGGTGGAGGCATCAAACACAAATATCACTGGATAGAATGGTTACGAGATGGACCTACTGAAGGGCCACCACAAGAGGAGAAAGTTGTTGAGGTAACCCTATATTTATTAAATGATAGCATTTGTGAATGGGATGTGATTTTAGTGTAATATCTATGAGCCAGTGATTTTGTATTGTAAGTAAAAAAGGTCATAGGCAGCCTTAAAAAAGTAAATACAAAAACTAAACAAAATAATAATAGATAGCTGTATCTTGGCTAGAGTATTCAAAAAGCTGCTCAAAAATGAAGCAGAAGTTCTACCTCTGTACCTATTACTGCACCTCAAGCGGTGATGCTTCCATTGCTGTGTTCTGATTTGGAGGGCACATTAGGCTTAACATCCATGCCTCAGGTCAGAAGGTGGTGCATAGAAGGGTAAGTTCTTAAAGTGCATGATGACCTGTAAGGTAATTTTTTTGAACAGGTGATGGTTACCACTTAACATCAAGTGGTCTATATCCTTGTTCAATCTGAAAGCAATATAAAAACAGAGTTTGGATGGAATATGTACAATTCTACAGGTAGGTACATCAATTAATTTTAATACCATGATTTTAAGGTTTGATACTTCTTACGTGATCATTTATAATATTTTGGGTAGGTACTCCAAGCACTTCCCACTAAACACAATAACTGTTATCAGATAATAGAAGATGGATGCAGAACTGCTCACATAGCCCTCGTAGCAGTAGGAGACAAGCTTAAGTACATACTGGCTTCAGAAAACATGAAGGCTGGAAATATTTTGAAGACATCAAGACACCTACCAAGAATCCCAGGTAATTTATCAAGAGAGTGATTGAGTATGTCTGTGGAAACTTACTTTGTATGTTTGCTTGAGCACAACCTTTAAAAGTTGAAATTGAATTAAAAAGGGGCCTGAATAATATTTTTTACTGGGGGTGTCCAATAAATAACTTACAACAAAATTTCACACAGTGCCCTCTAGCCCCAAACTAAACAAAGCTTGTACTAGCCTATGGGAACCAGATAGCTGATTTTGTAAATTCATACATCATTTCACAGATCACTTATAACACCCAGGGCTTATTATAAATCCATAAAGTCTTTAAAAATAATAATTTATATTAATAAATTGACAAATCTAGTATTTCACCCTAACATGTGCTCCTATTTGTTTAAAAAAAGTTTCAAATTTGTTTCGATGACCGATGTGGCGCGGCGGGCGAATTCCGCCTGCGACGCAGGAGGTTGCGGGTTTGGTTCCCGCCTTGGGATAAATGTTTGTACAATCTGCAAATATTTATTCCGGGTAATAAGTATATCAGTCGTCTAGTACCCATAACACAAGCTCTGCTTAGCTTGGGACTAGATGAGGCTGTGTGGATTGTCCAGCATTATTATTAATTATAATGACTTCATAGTTCAAGCTTAGATTGGATATAAGATGTGATTCTGAAGTGTTTCTGGCTGAAAAGTCTTTTTTTACTTGTTCATATTTTCGTATACCAATAGGTCATGGACATGTCTTATCCTAATTTTATATGCGGATACAAATCAATTTCCATTGTCGGAAATAGCACACTCTATTATGACAACTTTGTAAAAAAAATTTTTTGAAGGGATAAAGGTTAAGGATATTTTTGTTTCAGTCAGAGCAAATGAAGGAGACGCATATGTACTAGGAGCACTGCCTTCGGGAACACTCATACACAATATTGAAAAAAATCCAGGTATATTGTCCAATTTGTTCATATAAGGTCCAAAGGTTTATAAAGGGTGTCCCAAAAAGGACGCAAGATTTGAAATTGATGAAAAACACATTTTTTTTCGTTATAATATATTTGTATATAAAATCTTGAAATACACAAAATAGGGTTATTTGTGGAATGATATGTTAGGCTAATGTCCTCCTAGGCTTTGCTGCTTTTTTTTTGGGTTGCCAGCACTAAAATACAAAAATGGCGGCAAATTGAAATCTTGCGTCCTTTTTGGGACAACCTATTTTAGGTTGTTGATCAGCGAGAAAACATTACGTTGTTATACGTGGAACAATCTTGTTAAACAAGTTACAATTACTCTGGTAAGATTTTTATTGAGAATAAATTTAAAATTATAATTGTAATTGAATTTATTTTACTGTAGGCTCTGGAGCACTATATATTCACGCAGCCGGGACATTTGGCACGATCTTGAGGAGGCAGGATGATCGCATAATCGTCCAAATGCCGTCCAAAAGACTGTTCAGCTTCGATCAGCATTGTATGGCAGTTGTTGGTACGTTTTTTAAATATATTAGTAATAATAACAATGCTGGATCAGCATAATCTAGCCCCAAGCTAAGCAAATTATATACTAGCTAATATATATCACATAGAGAGTACCTAAGTGTAAGTGCACCCTGTTTTAAACGCGCAGTCGATGCGGCCTATTATAATGCCATGTTTTAATACTATGGGTTATGAGTTATGAGGTAAAAATTAAATTGCTTCACGACTTTTATCTCAAGGCACAGTAGATATCTTCTCAGATCTCTATAATTAATAATTTAATTAATTGATTTAATTTTTTAAATCCAAAAACTTAGTCATAAAAATTAGTCCAGCTGTTCTTGATTTATAAGTGGTGCAATTATCACTAGATACTTCCTACTACTTCAATTGAAATAGAGCCTAAATGAATGTTCCAGGTCGTGTCTCCAATATTCTCCACGGGTCCACTCCCATTGGTTCCCCGCAGCGTAACCGCTGGCTCGGCAACCGGCCCCGCTCTGGTCTATGGCAGCGCAAGTCAGGTCGCCACGGACGCAAGATCAAACCACCTAAACCTATCAAGGAGATTTATGCCGATGCGAAACCGAAAAATTCAGTTATACGCTTGACTATGACCCCTTAGTTTTGTAAAGTTGTTAGAATACATATTAGAATAAAGTTGTTCTTTGATATAGGTAAGTATACCACAAATGATACCTGGGGGCTGATTACGTATCTTCTGTTTCTATAGCAAATATTTGACACATGCGACTGGATTTTGATGGTTACAGAATTACATGATCAGGGAGCTGATACCGTCCTGTTGTTCTACCACTTCTACTGTGGTCCTAGCACGAACAAATTTGACATTTGTGGCGTAAGTGTATCGTGTTGGCATTTGAATTGCATCAATATTGCAATGCGGAATGTCGCCTGGTTGCCGCGCAAAGTAGGTAACTCAGATGTCGGTATGTACGGTAGAAGTATAGTACAATGTCTAATTTGTTCGTTCTAGGGTCTCTGAAATTCAAGTATAAACTATAAAATATGTATGTTTATCCCATGAAACTGGTGTAGCAAGCGTATGGCCCACCTGATGTTAAGTGGTTACCATCGCCTATAACACCGCATTGCCTTGTAGGTCACATTCGATAAGAAAGTAACCTACAATACACTGCTATGCGTCCATCAACCTAAGGCATACAGGTGTTAAGCCTCATGTGCCTGTTATTTCACCGGCACCCACACCCTTCAAACCGTAACACAGCAAGCTGCTTGGCGGCAGAAATAGGCATGGCGATAGTACTTACCCGGACGAACCCTTCTATTACTACTACTACTAGGTATATAAACATAATTCATTGCTTACGTTTTTAATTTATTAAATAAATATTACATTGAAAGCTGTCATAAGTAGATAAATATACCTAGATAATTGTACAAATGTACGGAATGATATAATACCGCGGAGAAAATTAATAACCACGCAAACGTTCAAACTTGAAAGCGGAACATTAGTCAATATTTAGTAAATTTCGTCCAGTAACTCGTTAACAGATTTTCATTCTTCGTCGTCATCAGAAAATGTCATAATCTGTAAATAAAAAAAAAAACTTTGTGAGGAACCCGTATCTTAGCTTACTATAGGACCATGTCTTTCCGATATATTAGGCCGCCTAAGCTGTGAGGAGTAATGATGAGCAAGCTTGCTCCATCTAAAAATACTAAAGCGTCCCAGAAAGGGACTCTTGACTCTGACGCTGTATAAATCAGACTAGTAAATCAGATACAATAGATTTAGAGGCCAGGTTTTTTTTACTAGGTGCTCCACCCTAGGAGTAACTGAGACTCGCTGATAAAAATATGTCCTTTTCACTCGCTCTGTTAGGTTTTACTTTAAAAAGGCGTATCGCGACACAAGTATGAGCATATACGCGATAGTATCCCTCATACTCACACCTTCACCGCGCATTATCAAATCTGTGATAGAGCTTACATCAGTCATCTCAGCCGCTAGATGAAGAGCCGTCAATCCAGTGATCTCCTCCAAATAGTTGCCACTGTTGAATACATTGAGCAGGAACTCTGTCCCTTCCGTCCTATACTTGTTCACGACTATGTCAGAGCATGCTATGCATTGCTTGAACTTAGCACAGGTGGGTGTAACTGATTGGTAAGAGTGGAGGAAGCCTCGAATGGAGTGCGGAATGGGGCCCAGTACTCCTTGTAGGTGAGCTGGTATGTCCGACTCAGAAATATTGTAAGCTGCCGGTGCTTGTATTCTGCAATATAAAGAAAAAAATTGCATCACGACTTTAATTCCTAAGCACGGTGATATCCCCTTCAAATCTTTTAGCATCTCGAGGATGTTCAAGGAAAGATTATTATAATATTTCGTAATAATGCGCTAACGCAAAAAGTTAGGAGTGAAAGTGATTGTTATAGTTTTACTAGCTGTCCTGCCCAAGAAATATTATTGAAAACTAAAATAAAATCTCTCTAAGTATAGATTTTTTTATTTTCACAGTGTCACATTATTCGACGCCAATAATTTTTTTAATAACTATTAAACTCCACCTATCACCCATTTCCGGCTTGGCGTTGACTTCTGGGACACTCTGTATACAAGTGGCTTAAGGAACAGATGGCCCACCTGATGTTAAATGGTAATCATCACCTATAACTGTAAGCTCAAATTGTGGTTTTCTGTAAATAAATAAAAAACGAGGCATTGCCTCGCAGGTCACGCACATTAGGTAACATACCTTGCGTCCATCAACCTGAGGCATACAAGTATTAAACCTCATGCATGTGCCTGTAATTTCGCCAGTTTTTACGAGTTCCAACCCCGACTTTCATTTTAACAAGACTATCAATGTTTAAAATAATAGGTAATTACCCGAGAGGGTGTTGCAATAAGCCAACAAGTATTTCTACTGCCAAAGCACCAGCTATGGCCGCCACCCCAGGTCTTGTTACCGTGCATTGCTGGTCCAACGTTCTATCTTTGAGTGACTGAAACAAACAAGTGAGAAAATCTCGAAGTAATCCTAGCAATATGTTCAAAGAAATGCTTTTTAACTTTGACTCGGGACGCGGTCAGGCAGTCACATTAGACATGACCCGCGTAGACTGTCTCAGATATTTTGTATGGGACAGACAGAGACGGAGTCTGCTCCAGTGTAATCAATTCTAAACAAAATGTCAACAAACAGATTTTATCTACACCCGCTAGCACAGTACAAGCCACGACATACTTTATAGAGTAGTTTCTTCGTTGACAGTTTATCGATAAATTTGGTAAAATTCTCGAATTTATCGACTCAGCGTTTATCTTAGTTTTATGCTACAGTTTTGACAAAATTCCGTTTTATCGAGAATTTATTCAAAGTCAAATTTATGTGTCATCGAATAAATTATTCTGTCGTGATACGGTTCATACTTACATAAAGTTATCGAATCTGTCCAAACGGAACAATTCAGTTTAGGAATCGCAATAAGAAGTGATGGTACGGCCCCAGTACTACGATTCTAAGTTCCACTTATGCCGGGTTCTAATATCGTACGCGCTCCGTCAGTAGTATATTTCCTTGTCGGATAAGCTTTCATCTTATTGGCTAATGTTCTTGTAGCAGTTCACACTGGCCAATGAGGTTAGAGTTTATCTGACGGCAATGATAGTACCACCAATGGACGCTCGTAGAAAATTGGAAGCGGGTATAAAGTTATTCCGTGTATATATACCCATAGAATAAGAAGACTGTCCATATTCTTAGGTTATATACCTACCCCGTGTTTTATTAATGTGTGTTCTTACATTGCCTGGCGCTGTGACGTCATTGCAGAAGTAACAGCCCAATTGTCCGCCCGAAATGGACTCCTTGTCGATAGAGTTGTCTGTAGACGCGGAACCGTCGCCATGACGCATCACTAGGTAGGTATCGAAGCCAAGCGCTGCATTTATTACTATCTGGAAATATAAATTTGCCTATACAGGGTGTAACTACACCAATTAATATGAATCTACTAGCGGCCACTGGCAGCTTCGCCCGCGTAGCAGTTTTTTCCCGTTCCCGTTGTTTTTTTAGGATAAAAAGTAGCCTATTGTTAATCCAGGTTACAATCTATATCTATTCCATATTTCATCCAAATCGGTCCACTGGTTAGAGCGTGAAAGAGTAACAAACATCCATCCATCCATCCCGGATGGATGTCCCGACTGACTGCCTAAACAACTGATCGTAGAGACTCGAAATTTTTAGGGTAAATTCGAGTATTTCTGTTTACACCTCAGAGGTGTAGAGTTGTAAAGGTGTTCCCGAAACATAATGGTTATTCCCGCTCGTCCAATCATAACCCCTAAACGGGTACAGCAGGGATTTAAGCTTGTATGAAAATTAAATTACGTACGATATTTGTGAGGGATTGTGTTAAATTCAGTGTATTAAATTTTTATAGTTTTATCAATACCTTCCCGTAATGTGCGGCTATCAACGTAGGCAACCATCTCGCTTCCCGCGTGTCCAGAAGGAGGAATATAACGTCGTGGTTTGCTATCGCCTCAGTTATGATCTGGATGTGACTTAGCGTCTCTTCTTTCAACGACTCGCCGATCGGATGACCCGGCATTGGTATATGGGCTACTATTCCGTTTGATACCTGAAAATAAGACTTTTTTCTCCTAGTTTGTTGGTACTTATGTAAGTGAACTGATGATGGTGTTAATAACTTCACCATATCTTCTATCTATCTATACTATAGTAAGACTATAGAGGTCGAAAAGTCTGTTCATAAAAGATATTCTTCTGAAATTTTGCTAATAGTAAGTGCCTTAACTTAAAAAAAGGGCAAAGGGAGATTACCAGTGCTCAAAGCACAGAAATAGTGCTTATACATAGTTTCGAAAATATTTAGATCGTTATGTGAAACTTCTAACTTGACGTCAAGTAAGAAGAACGGCCAAGAACGGCTGCACGTCTCACGATAGTTTATATGCCAAAACACTGTGCCCAAATAAAGCCCACTACGTGGCAAGTTTCAACAATTGTACTTCAGTAGAAGCCGAGATATTACATCCTATCCTATTGGTGAGGCTTCCAATTTGACGTTTGGTTTTCCTTTGATTCTGGCAAAATGAGAGCTCGCTTAGAAACATGAAATATGCCAAAAAAACTGTTCCCAATAAAATAAAATTTAATAATAATATAGAAAAGTTAGCTCGATCGGTCGTATATTTTATTACAACCGAGATAGATACCTTGTTTTTTTGTAAATACATACCTAGAATACAATATAACACCCAGATACAGAATAAACATCTGTGTTCATCACATTTGTGTAAACAATCATTTGTTATTGTTCACAGTGGGAGTGATCAGAGGCATGGTTATTACTTATACCTATACTAACTAGGGTAGTGGCACCAAAAGTTGACTGCCCCCCAAAAGTTGACTGACAGTACGAAATTTCAAATAATAAAAAATATTCCGCTGAGTACACATGTGCAGTATTTTTTTCCGCATATGGTAGCATTTTGTCGTCCCTTTTCAATCAAAACATCAACAGTTTCTCCACGGAAGGGCTCGTAATCAGACTTTGCGCGACCAGTTCCCGCCAAAAACCAAATTTCTATGAAAAGCTACTTAAGATAAGTGTCTTCCAAATTTAAGCATTTTGTCAGATTAAAGCAAGAATTAATAATCTATTTCAGTGGTCGTTGTTTTGAATTAAATCTTGATGTATTAAGCTTTGATTGTTTTGATACAGATACACAATATTTAAAGTATTTTAAAAGAAATTTCCTGTTCAAGTAATGGATTCAATTTTATTTACTTGACCCAATAAATGACTGGTCCCCGCAACCCGTTCAACTAATAGAGAAACGGCATAATTTTACAGGCCGCATAACTCAGAAACTACTGCCTTAAGACAAAAATAAAACCGCACATATTAATTTTAGTGAATCTATGAAGTTAATTACCAAAAGTTGAACATGTTTTTATTATTTTAAGTGTTTTATTTAAGGACGAAATCTTGTACTGTTCAACTTTAGGTTTCTTCATGCCCAAAACTTGAACTGAGGATTATGCTGACATTTTATTCGTTCAACTATTAGGTAACGTGTCTAAAAATGAACGTTCATTTTTACTTAGTTCAGATTTTAGTTGAACGGATATTTGTCCCAGAATATTGTAGACAATCAATATTTTTTCTTTTTGATGGTTATGTATTTTTTTATAGATGCTATTTATTTATTTCTTACAAATAGATAAAATAATTAGAACCTATGTAACCTTAATTAGGTGCATTAATTCCTATGAAAATGTTAGTTCAACTATTGGATAAAAATTGTTCATAATAAGGGCTCAGCGTTCAACTATAGGTGAAACATCCTAAATTTTCGATAAATAGTGATTTTACAAAAAAACTATAGGCGTAGGAAGCATTTTTCTTGCATAAATCGAATCTTGAGTATTTATTTAATGCACAAATCGTATCGGCAAACGATAATGTCACGAAGTAACGGAGGAAAAGCTTTTCAAAGTTGACAAAAACCCTTAATCGTTCATCTTTTGGTGCCACTACCCTAATAATAATAATAATTATTATTATTATAC
Organism: Electrophaes corylata; assembly: GCA_947095575.1. NCBI lineage: Eukaryota > Metazoa > Arthropoda > Insecta > Lepidoptera > Geometridae > Electrophaes > Electrophaes corylata. The sequence goes on along the minus strand of OX352715.1, from coordinate 7,883,598 downwards.
TAACTGATCCGTGACGGCTGTCAAATACGTGAGTGTGGGTATGGTATTAAGCGTATTACACCATACTTATTTGTTCTGGATCTTACGAACTGTGATGAGGAACAAACTTACCGCAGTAGGCAATATATTTTTTAAGTTATCTGCCGCAGCCTCCGCTTTCTTTCTGCCACCATTCAGGCAATCGTAGTAACTGAACAGAACTTGTCGTGTTGGGTTCGAATATGATACCTTGCCGTTATCTATGAATGTTATATGACGGAAGCCCCATGCCTGAGGAAAGAATAATCAGACGTGGGAAAACGGCACTGAGGAGATTGGTTGAATAGGTATTCATGTTATCCTTTTCGAAACTTTTTTTTGTTTATTTTATTCTTGTTAGCGGACCGCTCGCACTTTCCAACGATAACTTTAAAGAGTCGCATTAGAAAGCAAAACGTTTGAAATCTATTCTATTTGGTATGTATTAGAGCGTCAGTGGTCTAGTGGGAGTGTCCCTTCTTTCTGGTCCTAAGGTCGTGGGTTCGAATCCGGTCGTTTACTAATGGATTTTTCTATAAAAAAAGTATGTGCGCAATGCCATTGCTGTCAAACGGTGCAGGAAAACATCGTAAGGAAACCAGTTAGTGTTCTTGCAGTGGTGAAAGGCTTGCTAAATAGTTACTGAAACAAAAATGTTTAGGTACCAACAAGTCCCTAGCTACATGGCAGCCAAGTGTTCCAGCACCAAGTAACAAGCACTTCGTTTTCTTCATAACGTCAGTATCGATGTCTGGTACGAGCCGCCATTTCATCAGTCTTATGTTAAGGTCTGAGGACGTGTCTGCTAGTCTGAGAAAGAAAAATAATTTTTAAATGTAAGAATAAATTAATAATTCATTTTAATGCCTTCTAGGAGCCGGGAGCTTCGAATTCCAGCTGGGTGTTAACTTTTCTTTTTTTACTACAACTTAACTTAACAATACCTAAGGTTTTTTTTTATACAATTTGCTCATGGAACATGCATATGGCCCACCTGATGTTAAGTGGTTACCATAGCCTATAACAAAGCATTGCCTTGTAGGCCACATTAGTTAGGTACGTACCCTACAATACACTGCTCTGCGTCCATCAACCTGAGGCATACAGATGTTAAGCCTTATGTGCCTAATTACACCGGCACTCACACCCTTCAAACCGGAACACAGCATGGTGGTTGGCGGCAGAAATAGGCATGGTGGTAGTACTGCCCCGGACGAGCCCTTCACTAAGAGCTCTACTACTACTACTAAAAAGGTACTAAAAAGGGTGGTTGTACTTCCACAACAAAGAGCTTCTGCTGAGGTAAAATTTCCTAGTACTTACTTCACAGGGTCCATTGAAGCTGCCATGTTCGCTAGTCGTGGTCCAAAGTTACCTTTTTCATTCCTCTCCCAACCTACCCAGCCTCCTGAATCTGGTGTACATTCCTGAAATAATACATTAACATTTTTATAGAACTGCCTATTTTAAAGACTTACTATCGAGTTCATTTATGAATTATTATTTCACTTATAACTTACATGGTACAAAAGAACAGAATAGCTACAACAAAATGTATATAATTCATTTCTTTTTCCTACCCTATCCCGTCCCACTGCTGGGCAAAGGCCTCCCCCAAAGACTTCCAGTTCTCTCTGTTCCGAGCCTTCTCCTACCACGTATATATAATTCATAACTTTCAAAATAGTGTCATAGTGCTACAACAAATATTACATGGCATTAATAAAAAAATTGTGAATCCATCAACTAATTGTGAACCATGTTCATTTTTAGTTTTTGCTGTGTAAGAGTTTATTAAAATGTTAAGAATTATATACATTCGAGTGGCAGTGACTAGTGACTGTTTACTACAGCTTATTGCATAGTTTTATCAACTAACCATGGGTAATTTAACTTTGAAGATCAGACTGCCTTCTAGTCCACCAGTCATTTTGCATCTCAGCCCAATTGCATTGACTTCTGCACCAGCCAGGAATGGACAGTGTTCCAAGATGGCAGCCAAAAACAACCTTAATGGCCACCCTGGATTACTGGCATCACTTGGATCAGTAAAAACAAAATAAGTGTTAGATAAGTCTAAGCCGATTTCTGTTTGTCTAATTTTATTTGAGTTAAAAACTTTAGATAGTGTGTCAATAATGATACTGTCATTTTTTTTTGTAGCGGTAAAGAAACATTTCTGTGCCATGTCTAATGATTTGTAGGTCTCTAATAGCTCTTCAAGTTGCTTATTGCTGAAGTGTGTAGTGATGCAAGCACTTTTTTCTGTTATATGGACCACTGGCTGGCTCGGAGCAGGAAATGCAAACCAATAATAATAGTGGAACTTCTTTAGATCCTGTAATTATGAAAAAACATACTGAAAAGATATTATATTGTACATAAAGAATATTTTGTTCTTATCATGCCTTATTATTTTATCCAATGAACCACTATCTCATTATAATTGTAACGTGGTACTGTTCTGCACCCATTAACCTGAGACATACAGGTGTTAAGGCTCATGAGCCTGTAACTTTAACAAAATCCAAAAAGAACCATGATTTTCTATGCCAAGTTGAAAGATAATCTCCACTAATTGGTGTTTTTTATGTATAATAAAAAATATCTATGTATATTATGTATTGTATTAAGTATATCAGTCATCTACCCATAACACCCATACAACATAGCCAACCCAACATAGGTACCCATAACACAAGCTCAGCTTAGCTTGGGGCTAGATGATACTGTGTGGATTGTCCAACTTTATTATTATTACTACTACTAATATTAACTTACAGCAAAGCATAATATAAAGAAATTCAGCAAGCTACTTGGTTTCTCTATCCACTCTTTTTTCTTGATACTAGCCCATATTATTTCTCCTACAGAGTTCAAGAAAGCTGCTTTATCTATACTTTTGAAATCTTCTATTGTGTTCTTGTTCATTATTGTCCCCGTCACATTGACATGAAAATGCTCTGAATCTGGTGTCCTGAAAGTTAATAAATAGATAATTTACTCTTACTTAGTTCTCATTGTTTATTAGACCAGATAATTAATAATATATGTATGTATCAAACACCTAAATAGAGTGACAAATATATGCAAGAGGAGCCCTACTAGAAAAACTAAAGTCATCACTGGATATAATCCAGAGGATTAGCAAGTTGAAGGTGGCCGAGGGCAGAGAATACCAATAGCTCGGAGAATCGACGCTCGTAAGAGACGAAAGATGCAGTGGATCTACAAACCTGTTGAACGAAGTGCTATCCACCTCGAAAACGGTCCCAATATCCTCTCTGAACGTGAAGCGACCATGGATTTCCTTAGTAGTATCGTTTAGCTTGTCGACATCTAATTTCAACTCAGTAAGAGCATGCCAGAAAGACGGATGAACAAATGACATAAATGGCTTATATTGAATAGTTTCCAGTTCATTTGACGACATTATTGTGAAATTTCGCTGATCTCATGAAACTATGTAGGTAGCTAGAGAAGAAATAATGAAACATTTTGATGTTTGCCAGCGCTTTCGCTATTTTATTGATAATAAGTGTTGCCAGAAAAGCGAAAGAAAACTATAAGAATTAGCTCCCAAATTTCTTGTAATCCCCTCGAAAATTACTATTTATAAAAATATATATATTTAGTACCTATCTCTCATTCTCATACAGAGGCAACAAGTTTAGTGAGAACGCAACCTAAGTGGATCACTTAAAGACACAAAGGTAGGTATTAAGTCCAATGTAGGTAGGTACATAACCTACTGAAATGATACAATATGAAACTCTTTGACAAAGATACTACTAAGTTAAGGTAGTTACTACTAAGGTTAACCAATAACCATAGAACTACCTAGTTCATTTGATCGATTGAACTAAAGGGCCATTCACACCTAGCTTAATAGCGTTAATATGCGAATAAATAGAAGTAGATAATAGAATAAATGAATTAAAAGTAGTTGGAATTTAAAGTAATTGGGTAGTTAGGTTAGTAGGAATACAAACGTAGCACTAGAGTTGAGAGGAAAATTTTGTTTGAGGTAGAAAAATTGGAGTGCTCAAAAAATCTCCAAAAACTTCTAATCTCCCCACAAAGCCAAAAACCCCCCGAATTTACAGGGAAATAGGGAAGACCTCTGCATCTGGCAGCACTGCCCGTATCTCTCTCTCTCTCTCTCTCTCTCTCTCTCACTCGCTCTCCCTCACACCTGACAATGACACAAAAACAAAATGTGCTGCATTGCTTACATTGTAAATGTCACTGTCAGTCGTCAGCTGCTCGTAAAATCAAACAATTCAATACCGGTACCCGGTACCGGTAGGCAAGCCACAGAAGGTAAGGCTAAGTGATTCTAGAGCGCAGGTGCTTAGCTGGGAGAGAGAGGCAGAGGGAGGAAATTATCCATAAGTACCGTATTACCTCTACCCCATTATCAATTCTAGTGGTTACATACTCGTTTGTTGTTGTGGTAGTTTCCTCTGTCCTCTCCATAGAGTAACTTGGTCCTCTCTAGGGCAACGTGACTACAGGTTGCTAGGTATTAAAAACGTTACGCAAAGTAGTTCCATGGTAGGTATACCTAGTACCTAGTGAAATTCAATTTAATGATCATCTACTCGTATTCTAAGGCCCACCTACCTACTCCACTTACTGATCTTACTGGCCGTTGCATTCAAACTTTTTTTTCTTATTGCAAATTTCGCTAATTTTCAAATTTATGTTGCTAACATCATCGTCATCGTTCGTCACGTCAATCTTTTTACGTGTCAATGGCGTGCATATATTTTATTGATTTTATTCGCACATAAATTTTACATTTATAAGTTTTGTTCGATGTAGGGGAAGTTTATATTTTAATTGGCTGTGAAATATCGAAATTACTGTGAGCATAAAAATATTCGTAAGTAGGAACCTACCTATCCCCCTACTTTCTAGCTTATTTGTGCCCGTTACCACGTGCCTTCATTCGCGTGGTAGGTAGGTAATCCTTATAAATAGTAGGTAGGTACTAGGTAGATACCTACCTACAGGTACCTATCCTATACCACAGCCTAAAGCTTTGGGAGAATTACAACTGATATAGGTACCTACATATACGTAGGTAGGTACTTCTGAAAGAGTAAGTGCGAGGTGAAACAAAATAGCTATAATTACCTTCCAAGTGTAAGTATAGGATATATGCCCATCCACCACCGTATCACGGTAATTTTATCTTCCGTATCAAGCTTGTTGAAAGGATATGGTAGGTACCTACCTAAGCTGGGTGTAATAGGACCACTTGCGATTACTCCAGGAACGTGTAAAGTTGCCTACAACAAGGTCTTATAGAATACCACTTAGCTGACAGTCAAATACGTTTAGAGTAGGTAGGTAGGTACCTACCTAACTCGATTATTTTACTGAAATTCCAATTTATCAACCAGCTATGTAATCCGTACAGTGCTGCGCCGCCGCTCAGTCGTAGACCGCCGCGAAGGCAACGCACCGATCCAATGATCGTGATTTCATTTAGATTGCTGTTTATGGTGTTTTGTCGATTTTACGCATTTAGATAATTGAGTACTTATGTTTATGCTACGGTGTTTTGCCTAAAAAACGGACAAAAAGTGTCGTTTTTATTTCTACGTTTGTTTTTTTTTTAGTTAATATGAATCATGGTCTGAATATGTAGTTTCACTTTTCGGAAGTACCTAGTCTTATTATTCTCAGTATGATAGTAAGTAGGTACTTATCTAGTTAAGTAGGTAGGTACCTACATATTTGTAGTTTATCATCATCATCTACAGGAGCGGCTTATGTCCACTGCTGGACATAAGCCTCCCCTATACGTTTACCGGAAGAACGATTTTGAGCCATTTTCATCCACCGACCGACTACTAGTAATCCGTCCAATCCAATCATCTATGTCGTCGGTTCATCGTTACTTCGGTTGGAAAGGCATCCTACGCGTCGTAGTTAGTCTTTCGATTCATGGTCGCTCTTCAAGAAGCTTTATTCCTCAGAAATTGTAAGTTCTACGAGCTATATGGCCGACCCGTTGATAGGTACTTCAACCTTAGATTATATCAAAAAGTTAGGAACAATATAATATGGGTACATAATTTTATTACTACGTACATAGGTAAGGTAAGGTAAAGTAAAGTAAAATTGTAAACTGTTCTGTTCCTGTAGGGAGGAAATTTCCGCAGGGCAAAAGTACCTAAGTACCTACTTACTACCTAGCCGCAATTTACTAATGGTGTTCCTTTCATTTTGCTACAGATTTTTTTCTATAATTTTCAACTAATCGACGAAATAACGGGCTATGGCAATAAACTCACTCGATGTTCCCGGTGACAAATCTATCTACAATTTGCAAACTTCTTCGAATAGCTTTAAAACAGGAGCTGGAAACTCGTCACCTTGCAGATTAGTTAAAATAGATTTTGCAACCGAGGGTAGTATCTGCAGTGCAGCTAGTAAGCGTGTTAGAAAGAAAAACTCTGATTCTAAATCGCCTTATCTTAGTACTGACAACGTCCATCTCCTCTCCCAAGTGACAGAGAAAACATTTTTTCACAAGAAGGGCACTGAGATCCATTCATCCTTTCCTCTGGCCGTTAACATCTACAAAGCAAATTCTGATGAATTTAAGAGCTTGAAAAGAGCAAACAGAAAAGCCAAAAAATCTGTGTTAACACTTCCCAATGAACAAGCTCCTATGCCTCAAATGTGTACAGTCAGTGATATGAATGATTCTGAATACTTCAACCAAGATGAGAACCGAAAAAAGATGAAAAAACGTAATCCCGTCAATAGAAATCGCATGGCTAGACCCAAAGATAGAGACTATGAATTTTACGATAGAGATGCAAGGTACTGCTCTCAGATGAATATAAATTTGGACTGCAGCTCTACAGATATGATACAAAACTACAGCGGTATTGGAAAAAGAACTGGAAAATGCAAAACCGTCGTTGGATCAAAGCAACAAATTGAAGAAAAGCCAAATCCTCACGATGTTTGGGCAGTTTTGAGAAATATAAATCGATTTCAGTTCAGACCATCACCGCCTATGTCAGAGGATAGTTTTATAGCTCCCAAGAAAAGAAACGGGGCAAAGCGACGGAACAACCGAAAAGACATGCGGTAAGTATAGTTTTCTGTGTTCTATGGCTATTTTTTTGTTTTTTCTGCACTTCTCATCTTTGGCTACTGTTGAATAGGGGGAGGGATTCCTTTCGCCCTGCAGTAGACTAAAGGGCAAAAAATATAGTAATAATAAAATACATCAGTTTGTTTCCCGTAGAAGCTTTGCTAAGTTTCGTTCGGAGCTAAATGGCACAGTGCGAAAAGGCCGCTAATATTCATTTCATATTTTTCAGTGTTGTCGAAACTTGTCGTACTGAAGAGTTCGCATATATATCAAGTTTTGAAGTAGACAGCAGATCTCCTCACAGCTTTTCAAAGTCTTCTAGTTTTGATAGAATCACTGTAATCGACAAGCAAGATGACTTTAGCAAAATCTGCGAAGAGTTTGAAAAAAGAATGGTAAAAACAAAAAACTTTGCAAGAGGTGTGAGTATTAAACCACATAACAGAAATCAAAATAGTAAAGCAATGACAAACAATAGAAATACTATACGGGCGAATACAAAGAGTATCACACAAAAAGCAAATGGCCCCAAGATGTTGGCACTTGAATACAATTCAAAAAAGCAGTGTAATAACAGTTGTGGAGATACAAAGCAAACAAAAATTCAAAGAAACAGAGATATCCCAGCCCTAGACAAAACAAAAAATGATTTTGAGAACTCCTTGCCCAACAAGATCGATGATAATCAATTTTCAAATGATATCAATGGAGAAGAAAAAGTTGAGCAAGAGTTGTTTTACTCTGGCGATTCAGGATCCAGCAAGGCTAACATGGAAGTTCTGAACAAAAAGGGTTAGAATGTCAAACTTTTTTACTCACGGGCTAATTACTTTACGTCTGAAGTACTACCAATATAGTATCTACCTACTGATTATATTAAGGCCCGAATACTCAAACACAACTTAAAAATCACGTCTCAAGTCGCGATTTTTTGACAGTTTGCGATGAAAGTCTGTCAAAAATTCGTCACTTGATACGTGATTAAATTTAAGTTACGTTTGAGCTTTCGGCCGTATGTTGCATACATTTTTTTTATGGACATAAAAAAGACTGATGGCCTTAAGAAAATCTGACAAAAAATAAACAATGTTTTAACTATTGCCATTTCTTATCAATGACAAACAGTGACAGGAGATATTTATAATTTATTTAAATATATATTATAAGATAGGGATATTTTAAACGATACATAAAGCTAAATAACGTTTATAAGTATGGGGTAAATCTACATATTATGCATAATATGATTCCAGGTAAAAACAAATTGTGCAAGGAACCTTCAGATGATCTAAACAATCCATTCAATGGAATAACTAAAGTTATTTTGAGCAAGGGACCAGTTATACCTCCTCCCAAAACACCAGAACCTCTAAAAAGAAAACGTCAAACTTCAATACTTGCCAGTCGACCAGTTGCACCGAGATCTACCATCAGCACGTTCATTCCTAAACTCACACAGGCCGATATAAAGAGACGACTTGCAAAGCTGAAATTCCCGATAATTGTTTTGGGTAAGGACCAACTCAGTTCCACTTACGAAGTACCAACTGTAGAGCCAAATCAATTTGACGGCTTACAAGAACGAGTTTGGCCGTTTATGGAACAATGGAAAAACGGTGAAAGTTATAAACGAGAGGATACACTGAAAACAAAGTCTGAAAATCCACAGAAAAAGAAGTGTAGTCCTGAAATGCTTAATAAAACTCAGAAGATGAACAGAGGATTTATTTCTCTCAAGCAACTCAATGTGGATAAAAAACTTACTAATGATATAAAAAATAAAAACACGAGTAGAGTGGACTATAAACGAATTGTACCGCCAGCAGAACTCCAGCAGCAGTCCCAGCCAAAAAAGGCAAAACCTATTCGCCAGTTCAAAGAAAAAATGTTAAAACTGCTTTACAAAAATTCCTCGGTTCAGAACTTTGCTGGTGATAGAAATAAAACCGGCGGATGCAGCGGTGCAAAAAGTAAACCTGCCGGTAAAATCGCCAGTGTCAAAGTTGATGCCAGCACTGAAACCCGCATCATGAGGGCGAGTCTGAAGGATGTCCCACGTAATCTAATCAATAGCCCTGTAAAAGTAACTACACAAGTGCCTTCGACAAAACAACCGTGGGCTAAAGCAAGATGGGCTAGTGACTTCATTGATAATGTGATAAGAAAGATTAAGAATGGCGTTTACTACAATCATGAGTCTAAGCCATCAAATCAAACAAAATATGACTGTGGTTAGTATCATTGTTATAATATACCTAGTATTGGTTCGCCCCAGACTGAGATCTCGCGCATTCCGTGACCTAGCTTGTAATCAATCTTACTTGCGCTACAAGGTAATTGTAGGTATTGAATTAGCATGTTTTAAATTATCGTCTTAGTTCAACTCAAAGTGGATATTGAATAAAAATTGTATAAACAAAGCTCTTTGATGCCCTTTATAGGTATGTCTACATCTAACTGTATTGCTAAATTAATCTACCTTTAAAACTTTACGACTTCGTTTCAACTCTTTAGCATAAGGTAATGTGATAAGAAAGATTAAGAATGGCGTTTACTACAATCATGAGTCTAAGCCATCAAATCAAACAAAATATGACTGTGGTTAGTATCATTGTTATAATATACCTAGTATTGGTTCGCCCCAGACTGAGATCTCGCGCATTCCGTGACCTAGCTTGTAATCAATCTTACTTGCGCTACAAGGTAATTGTAGGTATTGAATTAGCATGTTTTAAATTATCGTCTTAGTTCAACTCAAAGTGGATATTGAATAAAAATTGTATAAACAAAGCTCTTTGATGCCCTTTATAGGTATGTCTACATCTAACTGTATTGCTAAATTAATCTACCTTTAAAACTTTACGACTTCGTTTCAACTCTTTAGCATAAGGTACCTATATATCTTGATAACTCAACCTACCGAATTCCATGCAGATCAGATTAGCTAGCTATAAGTTGCTAGAGAAATCTTTGCTAGAGCAGCAAAGATTTCTCTAGCAACTTACTCTCTTGCAACTCTCTTGCAACTAGCAACAGCGATAGATCGCTCAATGAGCTTGCATTTGAAGCGACATTTAGTTTTGGGAAGCTTATGTCAGCTTTTTGATTTCAGAGAATAGAGAAGTTAAAATGCGAACAACAGAAACAAGTACCGAAGATAATCCTTTTATTAAACCAATTTCAAAGATTACGATAAAAAAGAAACAGGACGCTACAATAATACCGGGATTTGATGATAAAACACTGCCAATTTTGGAAATCAAAACTATGAACACGAATGAGATTTCTGTGAAACACTGTTTAACTAATATTACGGTTCATTTCGATGTCACAGTGCCGAATGAGCCAGTCATTAATCTGAAAAAATCATCTTCTTTGATTCCTTTAGATGTGACGGAAGGTCAAACCAAAATCTTTAAATGTAAAACATCAATTATAAATGCAATGTTGCCTGCTGAACTTTGTAGCATAATTCCAAAGATGATGTGGAACATTATAGAGTCAAGTCAAATATTGGCACTTCCACCAGTACCTGAAGCTAATGCTATAACACACCTATCGACCATATCAGAGGTCATTCGTTGTGAGAGCCCTGAACCTTGCGAATTTTCTTTCTTTCCACATATTCGAATGACGCTTGAACTACAAACAATAATCAATGGACACTACGCAAATAAAATAGTCAAAAAATGCAAACATTTCCAAAAGTATCGCACTGAATACAGCAAATGTTTAGCGAAAGAGATACTTCCATGTTTATCAAGAAGCAATCTATTCAAGTGTGAGACGAAAGTATTTGCGTCTTTAAAGGGTTGGAAACCCAAACAGGAAAATTTAGCAGCTTGCACAGTTTCAAAACACCAGATAAACACTTGCATGGCTTTGCAACCATACCCTGCTCCTGATAGAAAACTATTTCCAGCTTTTAATATGCGGTTTGATCTTATGAGTTTACAAAGAACAGAAAACTATGTAAAAGACAATATTACGTCATGTTCAGGTGTTTTCAACTATTTCTTTGATAATGACATTATCAGCTTGTCCACAACAAACATACAAGGCCTCCAAGACACATTTTCAATAAACATTGGCCAATTAACGAATACCACTTTTGAAAACATCTTGAAAGATTCTAATAAAACTTTCAACGTCACATGCAACAGAAAATTGCTGCCTATGATCCAATGCAATGAGTTGAAAGCACCATCCAATAAGAACCTCCAAGATCAATCGCCTGTGAATAATAAAACCAAAAAAAAAGGTTTTGTTAAGCTTTACAGAAAATGCAAATCTACGTCAAACATTTCCGCAGAGAAAAGTTCAACGGCTTTGAGTAAAATTACTAGTTTGGACGAATTCTTTCAAGCACTTGGCACAGTAAAAATATTTTCTGGAATTTTTGACAATATTTACGCTCACAAGATATTGTCTTCGTTGAAAGAGGTGGGTAGAACTAGTTTATACCTACCTCGTATTTTGCGTTCTAGGATATCGCTAACTTCCGGTAGCTATCATTTTTATGATGGCTGTCATATTTTTCGATTCGTAGGTTTCAGTATTCAGAATGCTTTGCTGTTCTAAAACTCAAAATTCTGGACGTGATTTATTTGACGCTGATAATGGTCTCTTTCCTAACGTTAGTACTTTAATGATTACAGATGAAAAGCTGGATAGCAGATATCAATCCGACACAAGCCCTTCTAGTGCTTTTGCTTATTAACAAGAAAGATACGCCAAACTTGGTACTATTCAGACCGGTGTTACTGCAGGGTATTGCAGTGAACAGAATCACTCGCGCTAATGAATTGGATATGGAAATAGAAGTCATTGAGAGGGAGCACTTGAGCAGGTTAACACAGGTAAAGTGATTGAAATCTTATTTATTATTCGAATTTTGGAGTTTTTTTCAACCAGTTACCTATATTTTTTAACTTTTTTTTATAAATGCAGTACGAAGGAATATCTTACTTGCCAGCGTCTACAGAAAATCAAGACAATCTGCTAGAGGAACTGTGTTGGATCGCTAAAACTACTGTAAGATATTTTTGTTTTTTCTTGACTAGTTGAGTAGGTAACTGTGTCTTGTTATACAATCACAGCATACCTCGTATAAAGGTAATCATTTTTTTTTTCGATATGCGATACGTACTTTTTGGATAATAATAATAAAGCTGGACTATCCACATATTATCATCTAGCCCCAAGCTAAACAGAGCTTGTATTATGGGTACTTAGTACCAGATGACTCATACATTACATAACTACATAGATATTTTTTATTATACATAGAAAATACCCAGAACACCCGAATTAAATATTTGCAGATCGTACAAACATTTATCCCAGGGCGGGAACCGAACCCGCAACCTCCTGCGTCGCAGGCGTACATTCACCCGCCGCGCAATCGCAAATCGGTCGCCAAAAGATAGAATAAAGAAAAGATAGATAGAAGTATAGGTTGTTTCCGGGTGCCCAAATTGGTTAATAAAAAAAAGTCATCCCAAAAGTGTTAACATACCTACCTATCTGTATTTTTCAGGCTTCAGACTATCAAAAAACATTCGACGAGTCTTCTGAAAAACTGTTGAAGTCACTACTGGCAAAACGTAAAAAATTAAATCCTTCTTACCTCAGAGTGATGGCACGTTACGTAGGGCTTGGGCTCTTGAAATCGCCAGTCAAAAAGGGATAGTCTAGTAATATTATCGATGTGGATTTTAACTTAAATTTTAGTGATGCTGAATAAGCAAATTTTTACTGAGGTGGTGGTGGTTCGATTTTTTTAGTAAGATTTTAATTTATTTTAGTCTTGAATACATAATATCCTTTATAGTTTATTGTATTTTAAAATGTATACATAATTATTACGATTGTATTTAAATTATATTCCGTTTGTATAATATCGTCTAATTTTTGACCATCATTTATGCAGCACCTTAATTTCTAAACACGATTTTCTGCTTCGGTTTCATCTATCATGGCTGTCATAGTGAGAGAAGACGCGACGTGGTACCTACCTACGTTCCAGGAAGTTGAACTCTTATTTTAAAGGCAAAAATGTAACCTTGATTTTTACGGCTTGCTTAAAAATCTGTCACAAGATAAACAATGCCTTAACTATTCCCGTACCCTTCCAATAGGTAATGATAAACGATGACGGGAAACTTTTTAGGCAATATTTAAATAACGTACAAAAGTGAAGTCAGTTTGTACAGTAGGTAGGTACCTACACAGTTCAACAACCGAGAGTTGAGAGAACTGTAAGTTGGCGGTGCCTGAATAGGTACTCGAAACGTTGGTGGACCCTATGGCCATAGTTATCTATCCGACATGTCACTTTAGTATTGTGGGAGATTTTTCTTTCCCGTGACTACCAGTAGTGGTCTCTACCACCATGGGTAAACAGCGTTTCCCATGACACTACTCTTCGCCAATAGTGTCGTAGTAAATTCGATTACTAACAATAAAAGAATAAATAGTTTTTACATTTTTTTATTGTAAAGAGTAGATTACTTTTGAGGAGCGCTGGTGCTAGAACTCTTTGAATCGCGTATTGAAGCTGATCGCCTACGTTTGATTTCTTCTGCGCGCTTAGCCTGTAGACAAATATTTTTAAATTAGAATGTATTTTCTCTACCATTTTATTTATTCATTTTACTGCAAGCCACCTTTATCCTCTATTACTTTATTTGGTAAAACTAGTTAAATTCGCAAAATAAGTTTTGTTGCTGAATTAATATCTCAACTAATATCAACAAAAAGTTGAGGGGTAAGATACAGCCCTTACTCTTACAGTCCAATATGATTACCACAAATTATTGTGGTGATATGATATTGACTGTCTTATCTCCAATGCAATACTCAAACCAGATAATTAAGATTTTGTCTACCCCTAAAAATTTTATTATTGACCTACCTTAGATTCCTTCTTCCTCTGGGCGAGTAGTTTAGCGTAATCGGCCTCGGCGGACTTGCGTTTTTGCAGACGCTTCTTCTTGAGCGCGAGACGGTGACGTCTGCGCTGCAGCACTTCAGGCGTCACTAGCCTTTGGATCCTGGGAGCCTGGAAACAATGAACAAATAAGTAAAGATATTGACACGTGACTTTGATTGAAGTTTATTGAAATATAACTGTGTTATCAGGAAGGAACACGGTGGGGGGCAGTTCCACGCTATGCAGTCAAAATGCGACAAAACAAAAATGAATTTAATTTAAACTATAATTGTTCAGCAACTTGTAAAAGTAGACAGACATAAAGTACCTGAATCTTCTGCTCGTTGCCAATATAATATGCCCTGATGCTGCTGTTTCCATGTCTTAAGACAGTAGGTCACAATATTGAATCAGGAGGCTTTCTAGGTACGAGAATGTAAACAATATACTGAAAACTAGTCTACGCTAGCTTGGAATTCAGTAGCTTCCTCAAGTAGTCAAAATAGCCTTTAGGCTAGCTGGCGGACTGATGAGATTTCATGGACAATATGCTACTGTTTTTCTACAAGGTAAGTAAAGCACGCACTATGTAATTGTTAGGATCTTTACATTTTATTGCCTTTGCTATTGCGCTTTAACAAATCTGTAGATACTTTTAGACTCAAAAAGAAGGAAGGATTTTTTTGGTTTCTTTACCTTTTTTTTTTTATTATATTTTTGCGGCTTTGGTATCACTGCGGCCATATGGCCTATTGTGATCGCCACTTTTCTTTACCTTATATCTGGGTTTAGCATTTTCCTTGCCCTCCTTGGCGGGCAACAGACGTTTGACGACGTAACGACGGACGTCATCTTCCTTGGTCAGGTTGAAGAGTTTGCGAATCTTGGAGGCACGCTTGGGTCCCAGACGGCGGGGGACATTACCGTCGGTAAGTCCGGGAATTTCCTGTAAATCATAATTACAGTATACAGATTACAGATGTTAAGTTTCATGTACTTGCAACTAAGATCCCATAAACTAGGAGAATTTATGCCAATTCCTCCAAGCACTTGCCATAATTTCATCAATATCACCAGTTATTCAAAATCATGAAACATCAATCTCTATACTCTAAGAAAATTGTACATTGGATCGACATATGTAAGAATGTTAGGTGTATTTGTGCCACTAAACAATTAGTTCAGCAGCAGTGTAACACACCAGGTTGTTCTACCCTGCCGCATATAATTACACACATTTGAGGATGTGAGAAACAGTAAGAACAGGGACATAACATCATAACTTGCAATCTGCTTAGGATTCTTACCTGGGAGCCTTTGCGAACAATGACAAGTGCTAACACAGAGAGGTTAGCATCAACAATGCACCCACGGACAGACTTGCGTTTCCTTTCACCATCACGACGGGGTCTGTAGCAAGAGTGGCCCTTAGACATCAACAAGCGAACACGGCCTAGAAAATGACAATAATTTTATTTAGTAGGTATATAAAGTTAAACAAAACTTTGATACTACAGCAAATTGTTTTTAATTACAAAAGTGGACACAATCACTTTTAATTGCACTGAACTTGCTTATTCCATCATTTTGTTCAAGTTTCTAATATCTCTACTTGCACAACTAGAACAGATTTGCAGAGCTAATCTTCAGAGCCACACAAACATATTGAGAAATATAATATTGATGCATGTAGGTACTCAAATCATTTATTGCTTTCACATTTAGTTTAGTTTGGATACAAACATTGTTCCTATGTGTAAGTAGGTGTCACATGGACCCTGAATAGGGTATAGCAACGTGGAGCCAGACCGAGGTTATTAAGTAGGTAGGTAGTCGATGTAAATGTAGTATTTTAGAATAGGATTCGTGATTTTGTGTGACATTCCATCTTATTAGTATGCATGTGTTTCAGATTTATATGTAGGTATATAATAATGAATTGATGCTTATAAGTCTCACAATAACTCAAGAATGATTCACCCAATTTACCTAAGTTTGGTCTGAAATATTAGTAAAGTCCAAGGCTTAAAAGGTGAAAAAATATAAAGAAGAAAATTTTTGTTCTCTATATTATGTTGCTGTATTTGTATTGATAAATCTTAGAATTCTTAATATCTTGTAAAAATTGACCTATGCATCTGAATCTCCTGCTCAGTGCAGATTTGATATGCCTTGATCAAGAATTGAGGCTTATTGAGTTAAAATTTATAGATATTTCTAATGCCTAAATAATTAATTTCAAGCAGTTGAAAACAAAGCAAAAACTGATAACATTTGCAGTAAGTACTATTATATTAACACCACTGGAAAGATACTTACTGTTGGTCAACACTCCCTGCTTCATGGGAAAGCCCTGTTTGTCATTTCCACCAGCAACACGGAGTACGTATCCTTTCCATTCGTCTCCTAGCTGATCAGCATCAACTTCAGCACCCATGCGCTTCTCGTAGAAGATACGGAGCTTGTGCTCGTCCACTACCTCGAATAACTTCTGACATCCCGTTGCCGGGTAGGAGACGTTCAGCTACAAACAAATTGGGGTTATAAACACAACCACAAATATTTTTTTACACCACACACCACTAAACCTTCTAAGCGCGCACATACACATGCAACGAGTGAAATGTATGAAAAAGTTAGAATATCACTGAACTAAACTTTGAACACGTCTTGTTTACGGCATGACAGTTTTGTACCCCTAAAATGGTAAGTAGGTTATTTTATCTAACTTTTTCCCACAAATCTTGGAGAGAACTTGATAAACTACATTACAGCATCATAACTCTATATTGGTTAATTCATTTGATTATATTATTTACGGGTAATTTAGTGTAAAAATACAAAATTTAAGATAAGAACCTTCATGACTGCGGTTAGTCGCTTCGCACGTCAGCCATGAAAAGAAAGACCATAAACTATTAAGGAGATTGGGAGTGGTGAAGTTTTTGAGAAAAAAAAAACTCAATGTTGTCTATTATTTTGAATTTTTTAATGTGGAAAACATTCTCGAAACTCTTAAATCTATTAGATTCGCGCTATCAGCAGGTTTATTAAATCTTTCACTAAATACTGAAAAATACAAAGAAAATCACGGCTCGGTACACGCTCACCTGTCTGTTTCTTCCCTTTTTTACAAAAGCCAGAAGGATTGGTTTTTTGTCATAATCCCCACTAAAATGTCTCCACCAGTGGGGATAATGACAAACTTCAAATTTTTTTTTGGCGTTTTCCCCACTATCATATTTAATCCTGGCTGGTGGGGATTATGACAATAAATGTAATTTAGTTTAACTTTATATTATTACTCCACACTCGGTGCCTTCTAATATAAAATGAATAAACTTTAATTTAAATCAAATTTTGATTAGTTGTAGTTAAATACCTACAAATGTTGTATCTATTTAATATTACTGGTTGAGTTTGCCATTTTGAATACCTCGCATCGTAGAATCTAATTAAATTTTGACTTAAATGAAAATTTATTCTTATTATTTTAGAAGATACAAAATAAATCTTAATTATTTTTCTGTCATAATCTCCACCAGCCAGGATTTAATATGGTAGTGGGGAAAACGCAAACAATTTTTTGAAGATTGTCATAATCCCCACTGGTGGGGACGCGTCCCCACCAGTGGGGATTATGACAGTAAACCGAAGGATTGTAAGGTAGCTTTTGGTTAGCCAAACTTTGGGTTGGACGAGGGTGATCGGTATACACTAGCCACTGTAGGCGTATTCTGTGTTTTTTTCGTTTTCCGGATACCGGAGTTTGGTTTGAGAGTATTCCATAATTTTACCCAAAGGTATCGTGCCATCCTTATTGCAGGTACCTATCGATCTAAGGTGTCCGTCAGAACAGCAGGTACCTAGCTCCAATCGTGTTTTCGATATTGCAAGCATTTAGTCAATTTCTCGACAGTTCATATTTTCATAATACTAGAATTTGTCACCTCATATTTTGGGATATTTTCATATAAATACATTACCTGCTGTCTTGACGCTTCCTCAGCAGGTAACTCTCTTAATCACAGCGATCACTGCACCTTTTGCACTGCTTCCTATGTCAGCATTTAGTCATGCATTTGTCAATCTCACATACCAAGTTTCATCAAATTTGGTTTAGTAGCAACGGAGATATTACGATGTGTTTATTTGAAAATTTAACGGACGCCATGTGCCATTTTGACGCCATTTTCAACCAAAGTAATTTCACTTGAATCGAGTCACCTGCAGCTTATTTCCAAGAAATAGTTATACCGACGGATTCTTTACAATTTTATCTTTCAGATAGCAGTCCAACATCGTAGCTTTCTAGTGTTTTTATCCTAATAAAACAATATATACAGTTTACATGCCAATATGTCCAAAGTGCAGTGCAAAGTGATACTAGGATAGGGATACTAAACTTCATAGAAAAAATCATACGACAGAAATGTATAAGTCAGACACAGTATTTCCAGCTTTTAAAACAAGATTAAAGTATTCATCATCATCATCTTAGATAAGTTCACAGCTTATTTCCATGATTAAGATATGTCGATGGATTCTGATACACGGGTACGTGGCCAGTAGCACTGACCTGACCGACCATGCCAAGCTAGCGAGGGTTGCTCACAGTACGTAACATGGCTGCATGACGATTGTTTCTGCCTCTCCGATATGCTGTGTGTGACTTACCGCCACGTCGATACCAACCTTATGATTTAAAATTCAAAATGGCGGAAGCGAATGATGGTATAAAAACTGACATGGGGGTCTTCTTTCGATTGATTTGGGGTGCTACTTATGAATATGTAGTCAGATTTAAAATTCAAAATGGCGGGTGCAAATTATGGAATAAAAACTGACCTGTGGGTCTTTTTGGACTAATTTGAGGGTGCTGATTATGAATATCTGGTCAGAGTTGAAATTCATAATGGCGGGTGCAAATGATAGAATAAGAAACTGACGTGTGGGTCTTTTTCGACTGATTTGGGGGTGCTAATTATGAATATGTGGTCAGATTTAAAATTCAAAATGGCGGGTGCAAATGATGGAATAAAAAACTGACGTGGGGGTCTTTTTTGACTAATTTGGGGGTGCCGATTACGAATATCTGGTCAGATTTGAAATTCAAAATGGCGGGTGCAAATGATGGAATAAAAAACTGACATGGGGGTCTTTTTTGACTAATTTGGGAGTGCCGATTACGAATATCTGGTCAGATTTGAAATTCAAAATGGCGGGTGCAAATGATGGTACAAAAAACTGACATGGGTGTAGTTTTCGACTGGTTTGGGGGTGCTGATTACGAATATCTGGTCAGATTTGAAATTCGAAATGGCAGGTGCAAATGATGGTACAAAAAACTGACATGGGTGTCGTTTTCGACTGGTTTGGGGGTGCTGATTACGAATATCTGGTCAGATTTGAAATTCAAAATGGCGGGTGCAAATGATGGTACAAAAAACTGACATGGGTATCGTTTTCGACTGATTTGGGGGTGCTGATTACAAATATCTGGTCAGTTTTGAAATTAAAAATGGCGGATGCAAATGACAGTACAAAAAACTGACATGGGTGTCGTTTTCGACTGGTTTGGGGGTGCTGATTACGAATATCTGGTCAGATTTGAAATTCAAAATGGCGGGTGCAAATGATGGTACCCCCAAACCAGTCGAAAACGACACCCATGTCAGTTTTTTGTACCATCATTTGCACCCGCCATTTCGAATTTCAAATCTGTCCAGATATTCGCAATCAGCACCCCCAAACCAGTCGAAAACGACACCCATGTCAGTTTTTTGTACCATCATTTGCACCCGCCATTTTGAATATCAAATCTGACCAGATATTCGTAATCGGCACTCCCAAATTAGTCAAAAAAGACCCCCATGTCAGTTTTTAATTCCATCATTTGCACCCGCCATTTTGAATTTCAAATCTGACCAGATATTCGTAATCGGCACCCCCAAATTAGTCAAAAAAGACCCCCATGTCTGTTTTTTATTCCATCATTTGCACCCGCCATTTTGAATTTCAAATCTGACCAGATATTCGTAATCAGCACCCCCAAACCAGTCGAAAACGACACCCATGACAGTTTTTTGTACTGTCATTTGCATCCGCCATTTTTAATTTCAAAACTGACCAGATATTTGTAATCAGCACCCCCAAATCAGTCGAAAACGACACCCATGTCAGTTTTTTGTACCATCATTTGCACCCGCCATTTTGAATTTCAAATCTGACCAGATATTCGTAATCGGCACCCCCAAATTAGTCAAAAAAGACCCCCACGTCAGTTTTTTGTACCATCATTTGCACCCGCCATTTTGAATTTCAAATCTGACCAGATATTCGTAATCAGCACCCCCAAACCAGTCGAAAACGACACCCATGTCAGTTTTTTGTACCATCATTTGCACCTGCCATTTCGAATTTCAAATCTGACCAGATATTCGTAATCAGCACCCCCAAACCAGTCGAAAACGACACCCATGTCAGTTTTTTGTACCATCATTTGCACCCGCCATTTTGAATTTCAAATCTGACCAGATATTCGTAATCGGCACTCCCAAATTAGTCAAAAAAGACCCCCATGTCAGTTTTTTATTCCATCATTTGCACCCGCCATTTTGAATTTCAAATCTGACCAGATATTCGTAATCGGCACCCCCAAATTAGTCAAAAAAGACCCCCACGTCAGTTTTTTATTCCATCATTTGCACCCGCCATTTTGAATTTTAAATCTGACCACATATTCATAATTAGCACCCCCAAATCAGTCGAAAAAGACCCACACGTCAGTTTCTTATTCTATCATTTGCACCCGCCATTATGAATTTCAACTCTGACCAGATATTCATAATCAGCACCCTCAAATTAGTCCAAAAAGACCCACAGGTCAGTTTTTATTCCATAATTTGCACCCGCCATTTTGAATTTTAAATCTGACTACATATTCATAAGTAGCACCCCAAATCAATCGAAAGAAGACCCCCATGTCAGTTTTTATACCATCATTCGCTTCCGCCATTTTGAATTTTAAATCATAAGGTTGGTATCGACGTGGCGGTAAGTCACACACAGCATATCGGAGAGGCAGAAACAATCGTCATGCAGCCATGTTACGTACTGTGAGCAACCCTCGCTAGCTTGGCATGGTCGGTCAGGTCAGTGCTACTGGCCACGTACCCGTGTATCAGAATCCATCGACATATCTTAATCATGGAAATAAGCTGTGAACTTATCTAAGATGATGATGATGAATACTTTAATCTTGTTTTAAAAGCTGGAAATACTGTGTCTGACTTATACATTTCTGTCGTATGATTTTTTCTATGAAGTTTAGTATCCCTATCCTAGTATCACTTTGCACTGCACTTTGGACATATTGGCATGTAAACTGTATATATTGTTTTATTAGGATAAAAACACTAGAAAGCTACGATGTTGGACTGCTATCTGAAAGATAAAATTGTAAAGAATCCGTCGGTATAACTATTTCTTGGAAATAAGCTGCAGGTGACTCGATTCAAGTGAAATTACTTTGGTTGAAAATGGCGTCAAAATGGCACATGGCGTCCGTTAAATTTTCAAATAAACACATCGTAATATCTCCGTTGCTACTAAACCAAATTTGATGAAACTTGGTATGTGAGATTGACAAATGCATGACTAAATGCTGACATAGGAAGCCGTGCAAAAGGTGCAGTGATCGCTGTGATTAAGAGAGTTACCTGCTGAGGAAGCGTCAAGACAGCAGGTAATGTATTTATATGAAAATATCCCAAAATATGAGGTGACAAATTCTAGTATTATGAAAATATGAACTGTCGAGAAATTGACTAAATGCTTGCAATATCGAAAACACGATTGGAGCTAGGTACCTGCTGTTCTGACGGACACGATCTAAGATATCTTTATGTTATTAATCTAGTGCCACAGAGTATTTTTATATAAATTAAAACTTATGCCTGCTTGCTCAATGATGGCCTAATAGTCTGTGGCCTAATGCCGTACTTTTTTCATTCCACAGACACAGAGAACTTGGTTCATCATTCATTCTCATTCATTCATTTCATTTTGTGTAATGTAATTTTAGAACTTTTGTAAAAATTTAATTAGTTAGTATTTTAATAGCTCGTAGTTACTAGACATGATCTAAAACTCAGCTCTCACAACCCATTCAATTAATTAACAAACTAGCCAGGTGTTACGAAATTAGAAATAAGCTCAATGTAGTGCTAGTGCTAGGTGGTGAAACTAACCTGTGATTTATTATTATTGTTAAATATTTTGAATAAAAATTGCAATTAAAATGAATTTTGAAGAAAACCAGGACTTGGCGCATAGGCAGCATGTTAAATATTTCATGAGATTTTTAAATGTCCTGCCTTCTTCTTTAGCTGCACATGATACCACAAGGTTTTTAATTTGTTTTGTATATTATCTGCTTTTACTGTTGCTGGTTAACCGTCTTCCACTTATTAGACAAATAGGCACAATAACCAAATTAACCATTATGCTGGGGATTACAGTTGAGTTTGTTTAATTTATTTATTGGCCACTTGGAAGTCCTTGTTTCCTGTGAATTTTTTAACTGTGCTAGAAGCAATTATTGAGGGTTCATATTTCAATCTCTCCTTGATTTTTCTACAGCTTGTATTTATTATATTTTCCAGGATGACGATAGCATATTTTTCCGTAGCAGGCTTGGACATCCTCGGAACCATTTCATCTGTATCACTGGATATGAGGTCAAGGATAATTGAGTGGATATACAGGCTTCAAGTCCATCCTAATAAAGAATGTAAGTTAACTACTAATTTGGATTGATCATATTTATAATATATATAACTTTAAATGGAACAAAACAAAAATGATATTTATTATATTATAAACATAAATAAAATTAATTTTTTATTTTATTTATGTTTATAAAATGATTAATGTAATTTTTGTTTTGTAACAAGAAGTTATATAAAAAAAACTAATATCAGTTTAGTTCTTCATCTCCACAATAAACAGTCTACGAAGTCTGGAATGCATGTAGGCATTGCAGTGCCATAAATTATTTTAACTACTTATGGCACCTACAACCACCAGTCATGAAAATTTTATGTAAGGAATAAAAAATTTGTCGCCATCTGAGAACCTTTACTACCTAGTGGTTGTAATTTCTACAAACTATATGGCCTGCCCATTGCTATTTTAAATAACTGATTCTGAGAGCTATACCTATTGAACCCTAAAAATGCCTTAAAGTGCTAGGCCTTAAAATGTGTGTCTCGCCCCACAATGTCCTCTATTAGACCCATATGTATTGTCCTCTGATGCCCTTCATGTGTTTATCATCTCTTCTTTAGAAGTCAAGTGATTGTGTACTTTACAAACTTGTTTACACGTTAGTGTTTACCATCATATTCAATAATATAAATAAATGTGTGCATGTGTTGCAGCCCATCTAACAAAGCAAGGTTAATAAATAAGCACTGTTTTATACCTATTTGCCTTATAAAATTCGATAAAGTAAGTCTTTACGACTTTACCTGTGGTTGTTATTGTAATTGTATTATTTTTATCAGGATTTTTTATCGAATTCAATAAATAAAATTACTTAACATCAAAAGTTGCTGGACTGGCCCTCTGTCAGGCAATAGATGTTCTAAACATTTTAATTCACTACCATATGTATGCTAGTGTTATATATATTGCATATCTAAGCGACAATCCACATCATAAAGTACTTACATTGTGCAATAGCAATCAGCGGGGAATAAGTGAAATCTGCCTGCTATCGCATCATCGCTGTGACTACGTACTAGATCACCAGAGCATTACATAAATTTAAGTAGCAGCAGTAAAATGTTGTATGAGGTGGTTGAGTCAAGGCTGCATTCGTAGTAGAGCTCTTTTTGAAAGGTTTGCTCGAGAAGTACTACCACCATACCTATTTCTGCCGCCAAGCTTGCTGTGTTCCGGTTTGGAGGGTGCTGGTGAATGTACGAGAATGTGGAGAATTTTGGCACAAGGTTTAGAATATCTTTGTTCTGTGTAGGTACTAAAACTAGCGACGTTATTATTAGTTCTACGTTGAAAGATAAGTCTTATTTGCATTGGATTGAAAACAGGTAAAGTACCTAGGCTTGAATTGACTTAAATTACTTGCCTACATACGTGCCGCGAGTAATGTCTACTGAGGTAGCGTTTTATGGCTTATTTTATTAGCTTATGTAGATTTAATAACTAGTTTTATTTCATATGTGTTTTATGTGTGAAACAAGTATCTATGTAGCTAGATACTCTTTTATTATATGACATGAGACTTAAAACTTATCACTGAATAAACTAATAAAAAGAGACCTGAAGGACATTTTATAAAACCTTACAACACGCAGGGATTAAAATAATAATAACTTAAATTCTATGTCTAGCAAAATCATGAGAGATGACGTTATACCTCTAAAGCCTGTATTTAGAAAGCAAGAAAGCTTACTCAAGCATCGATTTGAACTCAGTTCCCCTGAACTCTACCTACTTGAGTTTTGATTCGAGACACAAGTATCTGTCTTATTCAAGAACGATCCTCAAACTACGCTTTGCGGAATCGAGACTCCAATCCCTATTGAATCGGTGGATCTATTTTTTTTTTAATTTTAATCCATTTATAAGTACATTGAAATGGTTGGGATGGAAAAAGTCATCGACTCGTGTGCGAGTCCGACTCGCACTTTGCTGGTTTTTTTTATTTATTTTCCCGATATTTCCCGTGTATTCAAAGTGCTATTTATTTAATTGAAAGAAGGCACTTAATTGAATTAACTTGCAATTATAAAAATTGGCATTTCTTTCTTTTTTCAAGCTGGAGACATGTCTATGTGTGGTTTCCAAGGTTCATCGACAATCAATATAGAAATGAGCCCCGAATCAGAGCATTACCGCTGCGGACACCTCGCAATGACTTACACAGGCCTCTGCATGCTGGTGGCGCTAGGCGATGATCTGTCAAGGATTAATAGAAAAGCCATGGTCGAAGGTAAACTTAATAATCTATACCAATTATAAGAATATTTGTCCTGTCTGACTGATATATAAACAACGCACAGCCTAAACCCACTGGTTGTAGAGACTTGAAATATACAGGGTGTACTCGTTTTCGTGCTTAGAGGTGTTCTAAGAAAGGTATTTCCGAAATTCAACCCCTAAACACCCGTTGAAGGGTTGAAGTTTGTATTACGTTGGATACGACGACGCGACGCCATCTAGCCCTAAACTAAGCAAAGGTTATACTATGGGAACCATACCAACTGATAGAATACTTAAATCTTTTTTTGTAAATACATAAAATATAACACAGACATTAATTTGTAGTGAACACAGTTGTTTGTATTCGGTGGAAATTGAATCTACAACGTACAAGGCAGAGCTACCTACTACCAACTGAGCTGTGATGGTTGTTATACTTGCCCGCATTAACCTATACAGGAGCAACCGGCAGCCAATGGGAAATAATGTTTCTCGAACGCATTGTAAAGAGGGAGTCGATGGATGAAGAGGGCTCATAACCGTTCTTCCTGGATATTTATGAAAGAATCCTATGGCCGGCAGTGGACTTCTTCAGACTGATAATGGCGGTGATCAGGACGTAATGTGGTTGTCTTGATGCGTGCCCTACGCACTAAGATAAATATACCCTGAAACCTGTACTAAAAAAGGATTATTTTGAAATTCAACCCCTATGCGAGTCTCCACAAATCCTACTAATATTATAAATGCGAATGTTTGGATGAATGGTTATTGGTTCCTCTTTCACGCTTTAACCAGTAGACCGATTTGGATGAAATTTGGAATAAATATAGATTGTAATCTGGAATAGGACATAGGCTACTTTTTATCCCGAAAAAATAAAGGGAACGGGAAAAAACTGCCACGCGGGCGAAACTGCGAGTGGCCTCTAGTGTATGTATATTTTTCGATCAATACTATTGTCCTGGTTTTAGGAGTACGAGCGCTGCAAAGGGAAGAAGGTAACTTCGCTGCAACATTGTCGGGGTGCGAGTCAGACATGCGCTTCGTGTATTGTGCAGCCTGCATCAGCTACATACTTGACGACTGGTCCGGCTTTGATATACAGAACACTACCAATTTTATTATCAACTCTATTGTAAGTATCACATTAGCCTAATTAGCCGCCAAATAGCGTACTGCGTTCTTGCTTGCACCCTACAAACTTTAGGGCTCAATATCTGTATACCACAGGTTGTGAACGCAGAGCAGTGCATCGTAGGACACGTTCTTAACGAACACAATCTGCAAGGCAATGCTTTGTAGATTTGTGGTAACCATTTAAGATCAGGTGGGCCATAAGCTTGTCCCATTCCCATTACAAGTGAAATTATAAAATACCAGTAGTAAGAAGGATGAAACGTAAAACGCCCCCTATCGAAAGGGCCTTAACAATGTTTGAGCAAGTTCAAAATCGTTCTTACTGGTCTTAAGTCTTCGAGGTCCGAGGTCTATCTTCAGCTGTGGACTTCCTCAGACTGATGTTGATTTTTAAACCGTTTTATTGATTAGCAATGCAAAAAATATAGCGTAATACTTATAATAATAAAGGATATACATATTTCTTATGTTTCTATGTTTCTTGCATGTCACTTGAATTAGTTGCATAGAACTGACACCCATACTCACTTAGCTTTCGTAGAGATCATGAAGAACTTCTTCATGATCTTTTCAGAAGAAGACATTAAGTCCCTTGACTTTGATCTTCTTAGCTATGGATTTAAAATAAGAATCATACATAAGAAACAAAATGGCAGACATTAGTTATACCAGTCTTCATACTAACATTTAAACCGTGATAAATAGTGCTCATTTTGTAAAATTTCAGTCGTACGACTACGGCATATCCCAAGGCCCCGAGCTAGAGTCCCACGGAGGTACCACCTACTGCGCTCTCGCCTCACTCAGTCTCATGGGCCAAATGGATAAGCTCACGGAAACTCAAATCGAAGGTCTCAAGCGATGGCTCATATTTAGACAAATTGACGGCTTCCAAGGCCGCCCGAACAAACCTGTAGACACATGCTATAGCTTCTGGGTAGGAGCGTCCTTAAAAATACTAGACACTCTAAAATACTCAAACTACGGTAGCAATAGAAGATATGTCTACGAAACTCAGGATATCATAGTAGGAGGGTTTTCAAAATGGCCTGATAGTTGCACGGATCCGATGCACACGTACCTAGGTATGGCGGGTCTAAGTCTGATAGGAGAGAATGGTCTGCTAGAAATTGAGCCCAGGTTGAATATTACAAAAAGAGCGTATGAACATCTCAAAGTTTTGCACCAAAACTGGGCGAAGGAATAAAGGATTTGAAATTTTTGTACAGTATTTAGTTCACATGGCGTTTTTGCACACATTTGCATACACACAGACTGATTTATTATATTTACTGTAAGCTGTCACGACAAATTGAATCACCAAAAAGAATATAACTCCAAATACAAGTCTGTTTTTCATAATTATAATAATTAGTCAGACAGGTAGAAAATAACGCAGAAACGAATACTTGTGCCTTGTTAGCAGCGTAATAGATATCTATAGTATTTATTCGTTTTTATAGTGTTTAACTTGAGAAATCACAAATCAATAAACATGGAAAAATCTATAGTTCTTTAATGTGTCTATGTCTATGTCTATGTGTAAAATAACATGATTTGTGTTTTCTTTCCAAGTGTGATACAGCAAAAATTAATTAGTTAAGAGCTGTTATAAACAACTAGCGATACGTGCGACTTCATTCGCCTTAAGTTACTGTCATACAAACTTCAAACCCCGCTGTGTCCTTTTAGGGGTTGAATTTTGGGAATTTATTTCTTAGAACACCTCTACGCACCAAGATAATATGAAAATTTCAAGTCTACTACAACCTATGGCGTAGGCTGTGCGTGCGTTGCGTTTATGTCAGTCAGTCAGGACAACGATTCTTATAATTGATATAGATATAAATTGTTATTCAAGTACGCCATGTGAGGTGTAGTAAATTATAGTTGTATTTGTATGTTTCATTATGGACTTTGACTGGATTTTAACTGGGTTTGAAACTAATTCACTGCCTAAAATACGCATTTATTTCGGTTATTGTTTCTCGGGTTTTACCCCCATGCTCATAAACTTTATTTAAATTTGAATACCGATATTCTAGTGGAAGTGACCGCGCCATCTTATCCTAAGGTCGTGGGTTCGCATCCGGTTAGGCCCCAATGGACTTTCCGTTTGAAAAATTTATGTGCGCAATGCCAGTTCTCTCAAACTTTGAAGGAAAACATCGTGAGGAAACCAGTTAGTATTCTGGTAGCGGCGATGGGCTTGCAACCTGTCAGGTATGGAATATCAACTACTGCAAAATGTGGGTTTGTACCAAATGATACATCTGGACATACCTTGACTACCCTCTTATTTACTTGACTTAGATATCCTCGAAGAATCTTTAGTGAGTACTTTGTACTAAAATAACTGAAGGGATATCTACCGTGCCTGGTGGTAAGGCATGATGCTATCTCTATATTTTAAATTTAAATACTGCTTAAACGTCATTTTGTCACTGTTTGTCATTAACCATTGATAAGGTGGCGATAGTTTGAAGGTTTTGCGCGGTAGATATTCCCACTGATTTCTTGGTACTAGATATTAGAAAGGTCTTATTAGACAAGACTCATTTAGGGGTCTTTCTAAGGGGTCTCTTTAGAGGTACATCTAACCATTAAATTATTACTTTTTTCATTTTCAATTATTTCATTTTTTATATTCAGTAGTAAGTTAGTACAGTCAGCTGCACTAGAATGTATACAATTCGTAACTTTCAAAACGGTATCAAGACTTTTTAGTACACTCTTAAACAGTAAAAACTCAAAAACCGTAAAATCAGCTGATAAATTCACTTATTTTTTGAGTTTTTGTCCTGTAAATATTAATTATAACGCTATAAAACGATTCAGTAAGTTACGAATTGTATACATTCTAGTGCAGCTGACTGTACCTTTGCATCTAATATTGTAGAGCATTTAAACTTTTTCCACATGTCTCCTATTTTATGGGATGCTATTAGTGCTAGGGACAGGACTTTATTGTATTACCGTCTGTTTAATAAAGGTCGCTGGTGTGGGAGAAAATAATGTACAGCATGATAATGTATAACCTGTTATTTCGTGCACTGGATTCGAATTATTGTGCTGTACATTAACGTGATGTACAATAACCGGACTCGCTGAGTCTCAGTCTGTCGCCATCTCTATTTGTTGACTTGAAAAAGACAATGACAATATGATTTTATGGGCCTGTTTTAATTGTCTTCAGTTTTTATGAAACAGACCGTTAGTATTTCAATAGTAGAATTTACAAACATTCGCTTTTTAGGTGGCATTATAAAATTATTTCAAGATTGTTGATTTAGTTGTGATGTTTAAATTATTGTTTAAATAACTTGCCTGTACTTAATTAAAGTTGTCAGAATTATTAAAAAAATACTGTGACTTTTGTAACTTCAGGTATTATATTCGAATTTCTTAGTTATTGTTACAAAGTACGAGTTCAATACTATTGTATTATGCAGGTATACTTACTCAAATAGTGCCATGCGCGTAGTTCTATTACTAAAGAATTTGCACAAAATTAAATGTAGATTGTATTTTATATTTATTGTTACTGCTTTATAAGTATTGTAAAAATGTTGCTAAGTGCTAATAAGGTAGTTTCAACGTATTGATTTCCGAAGGTTTTGTATACATTGCACATACTTAGGTACTGATAATTGAAAAGGGTAAAAAAATTACCTATAGATTCCTAGATGAAATTATACTTACAAGAAACTTAAAACGCAAACAAATGAATAGAATCCCAAATGCAATGACCCGTTTGAATCACTACTACTATCTGCGATGCCTTTAGGAAAAAACCCTTTTAAAGAAAACATTTTGCCTAGCACAAATAGATTTGACATTTGCTGTGTACTGTTGTACCGCATTGACATTTGAATTACATAACGCGGTATCGATATCTGAACTGCGGAGTGTTGCCTAGTTGCCGCGCAGTGTAACTTAAATGTCGATACGTTTACGCTTACGTCACAAATGTCAAATTTATTTGTGCTTAGCCTTGCTATCTAAATTCCTTAGGTGTAGATCCTTATCGAGACAATTTTGACGTGCACGAAGATTTGGTGGGCCAAAGACCGGGATGAGTAGAAGATTGTAAAGAAGGCATTTGCACAGCAATAGAAGATTACAGGATAATAAAAACTCCTAAATAAAACTTATTTTTACCGACTTTAGAAAAGGAAACGGTGAGAACTTTTCGGTTAGAATTTTTTAAGTGTTGTACTATTATCCAGCGGTGGTCGATAAGTTTATGGTAAGTTCTCAACTCACGGGAGCACGAGCATTCAAATGAAATACTTCCTGCACAGGTTATTCACGTAGTTCCGTCAGAGGACAAACTTGTTTTTCGTCAGCTACGAGTATACTCTGTGTAGTACTTTCTAAATAGTTTTTTTAAATTTCTATGATTATATTTATAAAGTGCTGTATACATATTTGTATTAAATATTTTTTGATCCTGTTACGTTAAGGTTACGAGAATGTTTTGTGTTTTATAGAGTTTATGTAATTTATGAAATTATGTTTATGTAAGCATTTATGTACTTAGGTACATTTTTGTCAAAAAACTTAGTAAAGTATTACTGAACATTATCTATTTGTTTTCTCTCAACACCAACATATACCCATTGTGATGCATTGATGTAGAACTGTAGAACTCATTGTACCTACCGTGTACCTAACCTACTAACAATGCTTGTACAAAGCACAACCACAGCAGTATTTAGTATTAAAGAACGGAAACTATCCAGCAAACAACCACCGAGTGTTACCGTACCGTACCGTCCGTACCGTTGTACCAAATTTAAAATCTGGATGTACCTCTGATTACCCTCCTTTGACATCCAGTGGGTAGGTACTTAGTACAAAGAGATTTTAAGGGTATCAACAGTGTCTAGGAATTCAAGTCGTGATGCTATTTCCTTTCTTTCTATTTCTTTAAGTGCTACAAAAATATATCTACAGATAGTAGGCGTAGCCTTGCTTATAGTAAAGGTCATATTTATGATTAGTGGAAACGCACGCAACTTCATTCGCATGAAGCTATTCTTATGCAAACTTCAACCCCTGCTGAAGCCGTTTAGGGGTTGAATTTCGGGATCCTTAGTACACCTTTACGTACCAAGACGAATACACCCTGAAAATTGTAAGTATCTACGATCGGTGGTTTAGTGTGTGTGTGCGCTGTATAGACAGCGCACAGTGTTAGCCAGTCAGTCAGTCAGGATAGATAATATAGGTACCTAGAAGGTATTCTTAAGTTCTCTGTAAATAGATGTGTGCGTGTGAAAATATTCTACGAATGTCGTAGTGCGACCTAATCGCGGTACCTAATGCCTACGTCAGTAATAGACAAGTCAGAATTTACAACGCATTGGATGATAGAAATATAACGATGCGAAAAAGGCTACGAAAATATACTCCGAAAGTCATTGTCCTATCAAATTCCCCTTCAAAACAAATCATAGCACCTATTTGTAATCAAGTTTTCGCGTTTACGAGCTACCTTCCTGCCGTGGCCGGAGTTTCCGGGATAATGATATTTAATGGAAATAGCGAGAAAGTTTTCGTCGCTTCCGAACTTTTTGCCTTTTTACTTATCTGCCTCGAGGTGGGCTCGTTTCGGAGGTAACAGGGAAAACGGTTCACAGTCTATAAGTAGATTATTTCAAAGGTCGCACTTAGACACACTTTCCATTAAACGTTTCCAAACCTTAGAAAAGTTGGTAGCTTGGGTAGGCAGGTGTAAACTTAGCTATACCTACTCGTTGCGGGTCCGGATAGGTTTATTGTACCTACCTAGCTAGGTACTCGGAATCCCCTATAGAGCTAAAATAGAAAAAATATTACTAAGTATTTTTTAATATATTTTTATAATATTTTTTATCCTGTAATAGAGCCTCGATTGGTTATTCAATCATCCACTCACTCATTTAATAACATCAACGCGACTAGGGTCTAAGGACAACCAGTAAACTGTCAAGGGAACCTCGTACTTACAAACAACGTATTTTGGCCACATGCACTTAGAAAGCAGGTATCCAGCGCGTGTTTGGCGCTAGGTCCTAGGTTACTTTTTTGTTTAGGTACCTACCATTGTTATGTTAGATGATGTATTGCAACAGAAATACATCATCTGAGAAAATTTCAACTCTCTAACTACCTATCACGGTTCATGAGTAGGGCTGCCACCTTTCAAAAACAGTAGACCCGGAGATTTTAGAAATACAGTTTTTTTTTAATAAAACATTTTTTCAAGTTTTAAGTATTTAATTAATTAAGGTAGGAACAAAGTAAAGATAAATAAGTATTGGTAATGTTTTTTTTTAATATAAATTACCGACTGCCTGCGCCCCGCGCCCGCACGCACTCCGCATCGTGCGCCCGGTGCGTGATGACCGGCTGTCGCTTCCCGTTCCATCTGACCCGGAGATATCGATGTTAAGAGCCTGCGCACACAGAGAGCGGTCAGAGTTCTGCGTTCTAGTGACCGTTGACCGCCCTAGAGTTCCAACGCACACAAACGGCGTACAAATTCTCGAGTTCTAGTTTCGTTTGGGTCTTTGTACATGCAACATGTCACAAAAAATTCGTCATCCGATGAAGAATTATTGCTCTTGTGGAGCTCAGCAGCTTCTAAGAAGAAAAGGAAGTATTGGGTGCATGCACCTAATTAACACAACGCGAGAAGAACAAGGCGAATTCAGTAATATTTTTCAGGATTTAGCTTCAGCTTTTTTGCCACGGTTTTTATAGTCTATAATTACTTAAATAGTATAATAAACTCCTTTCCCTAACCAATTAATTAACTTTTCCGTTTTTCCAAACTCATCAGACATCGCGGAGTTCCGGAGTTCTCTGTATTGGCGGGAAAAGAACTCTTGGAACGCGAAGTTCCGCTTTGACCGCCGCGGTCAGACCGCCCGCTGTGTGCGTTGTTGTTATAGACTCGGTATATTCTAATGAACGTTGAACGCGGAACTCGGAACTCGGAACTCCTGACCGCTCTCTGTGTGCGCGGGCTCTAAACCCGTAGCCCGGACATGCACCATGCAAACCCGTAGACTCCGGGTCAAACCCGGAGAGGTGGCAGCCCTATTCATGAGACACAGCCTGGTGACAGACGGACAGACAGACAGGCAGCGGAGTCTTAATAATAGGGTCCTGTTTTACCCTTTGGGTACGGAACCCACGCTAATAAAAGTGAATACAGGGATACAGGTAGGTATTGGTAGCCGGTTTTCTACGCGATGCGTTCATGGTGGCGGCGCCGTAACCCAAAACGAGGAAATTGGGCGACGAAATTTTCTTCCTTCCATTAATTAAACAAGAAAGCAGATCGGCTAGATAAAGGACTATAAATCTAAATGATGAATAGGTGGGCTCAGCGGATCGGAATTGTAAATTACTTATTTGTGTACCTAGGTAGGTATATCGATTTGTAACGAAATCTACAGATAAAATCTTGAGACAGATGCGTGCGGTGGTGGTATCGGGGCCGCGTGATTCATTAGCCAATCCCTTTTTTGTAGGTTTTAGTGAGTTATGGGACTACTTTTGGTATAGGTAGATAATAGGTAATGGTAAAATAGCTATGCAGGTTTAAATATATTTATTTGATTATTTTTTAATAAGGTACAGTCAGCTGCACTAGAATGTATACAATTCGTAACTTACAGTATGGTTTTACAGCGTTACAATTAATATTTAAAGGGAAAAAACTCAAAAAATATGAGAACTTGTCAGGTAATTTCACGATTTTTGGGTTTTTACCGTTTAAGGGTTTTCTACAGGTATTTGATACCGTTTTGAAAGTTACGAATTGTATACATTCTAGTGCAGCTGACTGTACCTACATACCTACCTGTTTTATTTATTCATGAATTAAAGTTTTGTTATTTTAGGTTAGATCGATAGTGAAAATGAAAGTCTATTATGTCTAAACATTACTATGAACCTCGACTAAAATAGTTCCGAATAACATACTCGACCCGTGGTTTAGTATTAGGTAGGTAGGTACACATACAGAGATCTTGGCGAAAATGAAATCTCCTCCACAGATAAAGTTAGCGTAAGATTGAAGTGGTCGTCGGTATCGTCTGTGTGATTCATTTGTGGTTTCGCTGTCCGTTTGTCTGACCCTAGTCTTCTTATTCTATGGTCTGACCCATTGATTCTGAACGTTGGATAGACAGATACCGAACGATAAGGCTGACCCTCAATGTATTAGGTACATAGATTTACCCATAGAATAAGAAGACTTTTAGTTCATATTCTTAGGATTTACCTACTCGTAGGTAGAGTACCTACGAATTTACTTTGACCATTTTGTATTGCAGCTAATGGTTGTTATTAGCTGAGGTAAAAAGTGTTAATTTTTTTGTAGTTTATCAGTTTCCCGAGCATATCAGTTCTTTCATTAGGTAATTTGATTCACGAATAAACCAAACACCAACATAAAAATATCATAATACTTACCTACCTATCACCATTTCACTTCGTTGCCTACAACAATTTAAAATAGACTACAAACTCTGCTTCTTACCTAATCTTCTTAATGGTAGGTAGGTACATTCTAAATATAATTTCACAGAATTTCCACCGGTAGAAAAACAACACCTTGTTCCAAAGTATTCCCACAGGGAGCGGCTAGGCTAGGCTCTCCATTATAACGCTTCATTACCTACTCAAAGCGTGCGGTTTCAGATACCACATTAAAGCCAGGCTCAAGCTGCCTGCAGCTAGACTTACTGAAGTATTAGTGAAGCGCTATCGGCGCGGCGCAGCGTAGGTTTAGGAATGGAGCATTATCAGTACAGTTAATGCTCTGAATTCGACGGAGTCTTGCCTGGTTCGATCTTCGGGCTACTGCACTAATTTAGTCTTATTCTTTATTGTACACACATATTTTTACAAACCTTGTTGCGAGATTATCCTTAAAAAAGTTTTCGTTGAGCAAACTCTAGATATTAGATAGAGAGCTTCGATCAATGATACTCCTAGATGACGGGCCATATACAAAATCATAGCTAAACGCTGTCCGCGTGAATATAATACTAGACAGCTAAATTAACAAGCGAAGCGAGAAAAAAAATTATAAACTGTTTTAAGTTCGACCTAATTACAACCATGTCACATAGTAAATAATGTCGCTAATTGTCAAAACGAAATAAAAGCTCACTTCTCAAGTGAGCGTATAATATTTTTATGTAGGTAATAAAAAATAATAATGTGTCAGCTTATATTTAAAGTCGAATTCAGTGAAGAATCTTTTGCGAGGAAACTAGCTCCTAGAGAAAGCTTGTCACGCATTGTCCATCTTCATATTATGTGGATAAAGCCAAATTGGCTAGCTAGCTAGAAAGTATTACATCCATAGGTACTCGTAAACCCGCTTTTCTATTTCGAGTAGCAAGCATACGTAGGTGGGTCCCTGATCGATTCCTTCAAGTTACCACTGATGCGTAGTCACATCTTAATAGATGCAGCGTGACACGAATGCAGTCAATTTCACGCCAGCTAATGCGATAGATCTTATATACATCTACGTAACTAGATACCCAACTACAAACAAGATGCCTACAAGCGATACTGCTGCTGTTTATAGATTGTCACCTTGGAATAAAGCTGATTATTCAAAGTCAAAAAGTCAAAGTCAAAGTCAAAAAGCATTTATTCAGTAATATCCGCAGGGATCATCTTGAAACGTCTTAAATCTTAGTGAATATTCATTGATAGTGCTATTATCCAACTAAATAGTTTCATAATTAAGACAGAATCTCGTAAGAACCGCTCCAATTGTATCTGACCTTAGAAACAAAGTAATTAAAAAAAATATTCAACTGTTTCTCTTCTAGTTCTATTACGTACCTTAGAAACAAAGTATTTCAGGGCAGGCAACCGCAAAGATACGCGATAAAAGAAACGCAAAGTAGTCTTAACGCTCCCAAAGCCGCTCCTTCGAAGCATCAAAGTCATTAGGAACAGTTAATCTTGCGTCCGCACCCAAGGCCCCACAAATAAAACTCTTCTGAACCATAGAATAAAGCACAGTATATACTTACAGAACTACCTACATGACTGTGGAACTTAGACCTCGTTAGTTGCTCTTTATCGAAAACTTTTATTCAGTGGAAACCAAAATGTTGATAACGAACAACTTTGGCACGTGACCCTTTTGAAGAAATTCTGAGTTCTGGTGTTGAATGAGAATATTTTAACCTGAGATGTAGAATAAGGAATTCAATTTATTACATAAATACTCACAGTACATCGGCTATGGTGGATATTTTTGATGAAAAAAAATTATTAATACAAATTGGAACATTTATTTACTACTTTGGCTCTTCTTCTTTCTTGTTGTTTCAGTAGTAGTAGAGCTTTTAGTGAAGGTCTCGTCCGGAAAAGTAAGCAAGCAGCTTGCCGGTTTGAAAGGTGCCGGTAAAATTACAGTCAAGCCGAACCTCACCCAACCTGACGTGGAGGAGAGGGTGATTTTTTTATTTGCAAGAAATATTGTAAAGTTGCTAGAAAACTGGGTTACATTAAGTAAAAAATAAAATTTCACGTGAGATTGGGGCGGGGGAGGGGTCGAGTAAAATCTCATGACATCTCACCAAAGGGAGGGGGAGCGGGTCGAAAAATCACCACACATAATTAATGGATGCCCCCTTATTGGCATATGAAGCTATAGGCTTCAGGTTGATGGACGCAGAGCAGTGCATCGCATGGCACGCGGCCACGTGGTTGTTGCCATTCACTATCAGGTAGGTCATCTGCTTGTAACATTAGCATCGATTATAAAAATTCAGCAATGACTGAGATAATATTACGAGTATTAACTTGTTCAAATCCTCCAATTTCTTGTTAATAAACACACAAAGAGATAAAACTAGCCGAAACTAGCACAACGGTCGAAAATCCAATATTGTATCCCATTACCGACCTAAGTGTTAAAACTTACCACAAACATGTAACATGTGGAGCTATTAGGGTTCCGTAAGGGACTCCCAAAAGCTTATCCAAGTTCAGCCAACAACTAATTCAAATGGCGCAACTTATAACATCAATTTGTTTGCATAAACAAGAGGCAATTAGGTAAGAGCAGGGTACAGGTCGTCTTGCACACCTGTGCCGGCTCGTGGAGGCGTATACGGAACCCTTCATCATCTTAAGACCTTGTGTAATGTCATCCGTTAGCCGCAAGTGCCAATGTTAAGTTGCACAGGCTTACTCATGTTTGTGAGTCATTAGCGGGCTTAGCGTGTACTGTGTAATGTTTGTCTCATAAGTCTGTAGACGTTATCCGGGAAAATATTATATACACCATTACGATGGAGATAATGTCAGTTTGTTGTTAGTAGGAGGTGAGAAGCAATTTAGTTACGACCTTGGCAATGTAAATGAACTGTTATGGGTGCTACGACCTATACGGTCGTATCTGTCAGAAGTTCATACTTGTAGCTACGCCGTAGACCCCGTAGAGCTTGCAGCTAACAGCTCAACGGGCATTACGGCTAGGTATGGTCTTCATAGACCAATGCGCAGTCCCAATATTCTACGAGTGTCCGTTAGTAGTACTACGAGTCGTTTTCAGGCAGACTACGACCGAATTCTCACCACATTGGTCAGTGTATACTGTCCAGTGACATGAGCAATAGTAACGCACGTTTGTGAAATATTATATCCGGGTATTAGTATTTTTTTATAGCTCTGTAGCTAAAAATATTCAGCCTCGGCTAAACCACAGTGTTGATGAGAGAATCAGTTATCGTAATCACGTGACCACAGATATAATATTTCACAATATTGCTATTTGGAGTCCTTTGTCAATAAACTGTACGAACTGCAGTGGTCAGTCATTAGTGGTCAATAGATATAAAACGGCAATGTAAATTTAATTTGACAGTTCAACTAAAATTTGTGCTAGGTTTTTATTTTTGGAATACAGGAATATGGCGCGTAAATCGTAGAGCACGTTTATAACGAACGTGACCTGCAAATCAATACTTTGTTATAGTTGATGGTAACCACAGGGCCATCTACTTGTTCCATCAGCAAGTAATATAAAAAAACAACACTTTAATTTTTTGAGAAAAACAAAAATTTCGTTATAATCGCTACTTTGTCAACTCTGTGGAGTAAGTCTTCATTGTACAGTAGATATTATTTTCATGAGTATATAAAGCCGTTTCGTGTCTTATAACCAAGTGTTGTTATGGCTTCATTTTACAGAAATATTAGGGAACCCT
Source organism: Electrophaes corylata (assembly GCA_947095575.1). Classification (NCBI taxonomy): domain Eukaryota; kingdom Metazoa; phylum Arthropoda; class Insecta; order Lepidoptera; family Geometridae; genus Electrophaes; species Electrophaes corylata. The sequence goes on along the minus strand of OX352715.1, from coordinate 7,845,128 downwards.
TACTCGGAGGTAGGGTACGTGTATATCAACAACATGTATCGTACATCATCCTCTTGTTCTGACAGACAACGATTCCAACTTTTATTGTGTTTGCAAACATTCGACGACAGTGAATTGATCGGGGTTCGGATATTGATACATTCTGTACGGATAAACTCGAGATCGAGAGGGATCGAGATCGTTATAATATAAACTAACTAATATATTCCATACTAGCGGCCCGTCCCGGCTTCTCACGGGTAGTAAGGATCCCTATTTTTTTTTCAATGTAATGTAGCCTATGTCACCCGGCGATAGTGTAAGTTCTCAACGGTGAAAAAAATTGTCAAATCGGTCCAGTAGTTTTGGAGCCTATTCAATGCAAACAAACAATCAAAATTTTCCTCTTCATAATATTAGTATAGAAAATCGACTAGCATACCAGATATTTGTTAGTCTAAGATACTAATAAACACGACGTAACGTAATAATAATCACACCGTGTTTTGTCTATTAATTCACAGAAAGTTTCAAGTCAGATCGAATGAGACAAAACCCGGTCTAACTATGTAGAAGTTACGCCAAGTTTATTAGTAACATAGTTACCCGGCATCCCAAACTACCGATCCTACGGTTATCCCTCAGTTGTGTCTTACGTCTAAAAGAATTGTTAAAAACAACAGCAAGAAAACTAAAGCTTCTTAGCTAAAGTTACTTGCATAAACCAACATTGAGTCGTCAAATAAAAAAAACGTAGATAACTACTTCGAAACTTTATTGTACGACTTTACCTTTGCCTGTTTGTGGCTTCTTACACGACAGCAAAGGAAGCGTCGAAAAACGCTCGTTAGCGAAAAACCCACTAATTTGAAGTGAACAATTAAGTTTTCCAGCAGTTTCGCTTTTGCAAAAAAGCTAGGAAGCAGAAATAGATACAACGATTCAAATTCTGTAAAGGCTGGTTGCAATGCTTTTAGGGGATGTTTGTGATGATACGACTAGTAGCCTACCCTGATTTGAGCTGAGTTACGACCAACTTAGATGTCATAAAAAATATTTATGCAGGGTCTTCGCCTAATTTAAGTTTTATTGGGGCACAATGCAAAGGTTTTTATTATTTGTCAAAACCTCATACGAATTTAAACTGAATAACTACTGTACTGTTGTACTGATTGTACTGGTTTTGGTACACTTTTTATGAGAAAAATAGGATTAGAAGTAAAAGAGACCAAACAATGCTATTTCATTAAATCAAGGTTATTTGATAAATAAATGAAAACGAGTGTGCTACACGACTGAAGTAAAACTTCTTTAATATACGAAACGTAACTGGCTATGAGAGAAAGAGAGAAAAAACAGTACTTTTATACCCCCTCCATGGTAGTGTTAAACGTTTAACGCAACCTTGTTGGAAGTCGCATTAGAAGTATTACTTCAAAATAAGTTGCATGTAAAGTGTATAATTATATATTTCAACATACTCAACGGCTACAGTATAAAAAAATTCACGTTCATTTTTCAAAACACCAAAATCCCATTGAATATGTATTTCTTATTGTTTCTGACTTCAATTTTTTTAACACTCTGTAGAAGGTACAGTCGGCTATAATAGTTTATTAACAGTTTGAGCTATTTAAAACACTTTGTCTCTCGTAATAAATAGTAGTATTATTGAAATTGTTACATGATAAGGGACATCTTCAAAAATTTACTAGGTTTGATCAAGTTTTTGCTGCTGTCACTACATGCATTCACTCACGTGCATGACTATTCCATACTGCAGTAATGTACAGACAGCCGTAACCTGGCATCCAGTTTTATTCATGTCGATGCATTTCGTGGTGCACTATTTTCATATTTTTCTTGGCTCGCTGGTTCGACTTGCTTCTTGATTTTTATTTTCAGAAACCAAATTATTATTATTTATTATGAAACTGGCTGTATACGATGATACTTTTTACGGCGTGCTTTTTGTATGCGTATCTCACGTTTTTATTAAAATGGTCTGTAAAATGACTACGGTAAATTGTTACGTACTTTAATTTTAGCCTGTTTTGAAGAAAAACGAATTCTCAATATAATTAAATTGGCTAAATTGTAAGTTAAACTAAAGCACCTGAGGTTTTGTAAGTAAATAGGTACATCAGTTGATAACAGTCAAGCAAATGTGGAATTTTGAGTTACAATGTTACGTTGAGTTGAAATGAAATGCAATTTTCATATTGTGTTGTATCCGTACCTATTTTTATGTCCCGTGTTTTGTCCGTCTATTATTACAAATAAATGTGTTTTCTTTCTTTCTTTCAATGAAATGCATTGAAAACTCTATACCTACTGACTTGCAGACGTCCGTAGACAACGTAACCATTCACAATACTGCGGTCATCAATCCGCCGTACCAAGGTCAGGCTGATGACTGTGTTAACAATTCTGGCAAAACTGTACTGCAGGGCCTAGAACTCATAAATGTAATTATAATAATAATAATAATATTAATGCTGGAAATCCTCACAGCATCATCTAACCCCAAGCTAAGCAGAGCTTGCGTTATGGGTGCTAGATGACTGATATAGGTACTTAATACAATACATTACATACATACTTTTTATTATACATATAAAACACCCAGAGCACCCGGAATAAATATTTGCAGATCGTACAAACATTTTTCCCAAGGTGGGAATCGAACCCGCAACCTCCTGCGTCGCAGGCGGACATTCGCCCGCCGCGCCACATCGGTCGTCATTCAACGCACGCAATGTAATTCAAGTCTCAAATAAAAAGTCAAGTCATAGCTTACTTTTATTTTCCAAGTAGCCACAGCCAAAATTGTCTGTCGAATGACGGAAAGGACAGGTGCCATAAAGTAAAAAGAAGAAGAGTCCTAGTTTCATTCAACTCAATCGACTTCTTTACGTTGGTATGTACAAAAGGGTTAGGCAGACAAAGTTTATATAAAAGTACTCTGTGGATAGACTTGTGGAGACTTGCGGACAATCAACACAAAGAGTCTTATTGTTTTGGCAAGAGAGTTTTAGAACAATATAGCCGGTTTCGAAATAGCTACATAATACTCTAGTAGGTTCTATTATCCTGTGGCTAACAAGGTGCTGACCTGACGGCAAGTATACGATCGGCTGTGTGCCAGGCTGCTGCCAACCACTGACCACTTATTTAACATTCCCGTTTCGTTATGTGTGTATTAACTCTCACAGTATTACAGTTTATTTCATATATTGAAACCTTTCAATAAATAAAATGTTCCAAAAATGCATGTATATAATAACACTTCAAAATTAATAATTCTAGTGAACTGAACTACAGGGCTATAATCGTCCCATAAATAGGTATGGTAGGGTATACGTAGCTTTTAAAATTATCTTTGTCATTGTTAAATGGTCACGATGACACAGCGATAACTTATCGACCACCAATAATCAACAATGTTATACAACATTATTATTATTATTAGCAAAGTATACACTTTGCTATCGTCCCATAAATAGGTATGGTAGGGTATACGTAACTTTTAAAATTATCTTTGTCATCGTCAAATGGTCACGATGACGCAGCGATAACTTATCGAACACCAATAATCAACAATGTTATACAACATTGTTAAGTATTATTATTAGCAAAGTATACATTTTGCTAATAATAATATGAATAGTACCGGAATGAGAAGGTTCCAATTAAATACGTTTTTGTACTCAATTTAACACCTACTCATTCCGGGTGTTCCGCCAAAGTGGAGGTTGGGAGTTTAGAAATTTTGCCATTACAGATACATACTTCTAATAAATATAATATAATCTGTGCTAGATAAAATAAATTATATCTACCCACAGATATACCTAGATATAAATGTACCTTTGTATGCAAGCTTCCAATATTTTATCATAAAGTCTAGGCCGAACATCCATACTAAGTTCCAAGAAATTTATTCAATAAAATATTTTTTGCAAGATAAACGCCGTTTTCGTTCTAAACATAGTCCACAACAGTAACACAGCGTATATACGTCGACGTCGGGGCGTCTAGGAATTCCGTGTCCACCTTACCGCGGTACATGGGGTAAAGTAAGCGTGAGAGGACCGCCATGATATAATTTGTTGGTACTTAAGTAAGTCAACAAAAAATGAGCTCCTATAACATGATTACGTCTTAGTAAGTACTTTACCGAGGTAGAGGCTGGTGTATATTTCAAGTTGTCCTGAAGTAAATGAATCTCAGTAGCTGCTGAATCCATTGTAGTTTAGAAGTGTCAGCTCGGCTTCAGGCCGTTGGCCTCAGTATGTGGGTGCGACAATCGTGAACGAGTTTCTACAAAGATTGAACGCGGGCAAATAGTTTAGATTAGAAAAGTTGGACGCAAGACCCGGACCACGACAAATTGCTTTACTAATACAACAGATTTCTGGCAACGCAAAAACTGGGCTCAGGACGAGAATGCAATATGAAGCATTACGAAAAAGACGTCCATGATTGATATTTACGTAACTGAACTTCCTAATGTATGTACAGTCAGCTGTACTAAAATATATACAATACGTAACTTTCAAAATTGTGTCACAGCAGTATAACACAATACTTATATTTCGCACTTGTAATGTATTAGTTACCTACCTGTTGTGTTAATAAACAAATATTGAATTTCATAATTAAAATAAGTCATCATCTTCCTGCCCTTATCCCAGACTAAGTGGGGTCGGCACAACAGGTTTTTTCTTCCACTCTCTTCTATCAGTCATCATCTCAGTGTTCACTCCTTTCTTACTCATATCATTGCGTGAAAGATCACGCAATCCATCCATCTTTTTTTAGGTCTTCCTCTACTTTTATATTAAAAAATAAGTGATCTCACTAATTGATTTCATGATTTACTAACGCTTTGATACCATTTTGAAAGTAATGAGTTGTAAACGTCTCATCCTTAGATTACATTACTTGTATACAAACTACTACTTGCAAACAGTGTTGGAAATAAAGGGTTGTGGTTTACTCATACCTAATTTACGTAGAGTTTGTCCATCATACCTTAGTCATTAGGTAGATAATGATAAGTTAATGGATGGAGGTTTTAAGACCGTTGACGGTTGAAACTTAGGGAGATAATTATGTGGACATGCCCAACAGTCCAGTTGGTGATAGTGATGATGATACATCACGATTCAATCTCAAATCAACACTTACTTCAGTCAAAGTAACATCAAAGTACATCTTTGTAACTTAATAAGAGGTGACGTTCTTTGTTAAACTTTGTCGATACCAACTTTAAGTACACAAAGAACGCGAACAATGTATTTAAGTAGAAACTTTTATCATTAGCTCATTAACTACGTAAGTACTTAAATTAGAGCTCGGGTTCAGCCTCCTTGGTCTCCTTGTACCAAGTAATTTAGATTTTGGGATAGTTTTACTCACAGACGCTGCCTAAGATACCTTAGCGATGTGTTTATCTAACAAATAGGTATTTTAAAATAGTGTCACGAAATAGTTACACAGTGTTTTGTCTCTTTCAATCTAATTTGAAACTTCTTGTCGATGCAAAAGACAAAACATCAACTGATCTCAATATTTTTTTATGTGTAAGATTTTATCATGATATACTTATTTGAAAGTAATAAATAAAAAGGGACATACAACCCGTCATAGACAATACCCCCTACATCGATAAAATAATTTATAAATATTTTCTTTTCACATGATTATGTTTTTTCCATCTCTAGAATAAACCCACTTAGATGGAATTTCTTTCATTTTACCCGAAAAAGCGTTCAAAGTCACTTTACCACTCAAAACGGAATAAAAGTACATACATTAACAAGAAGCATCCATCAAGCCACATACATCGTATCTAAACACAAAATGGGTTTCAGCCAATTTTCAGCAGTTGACTTTGAAAGTCACGTTGAGGAAGTGAAACTTCAAAACTACCTCGTGATTAATAAACAATACATAGAAAAAATACTTATATAGAGAGTACAGGCTCAACCTAGCACGGCCGCCTTGCTATATTACATTGTCAAAAGGACATGACGTAAGCATATCGTGTATATATTTGGATTTCGTGGTGTGGCATCGATAACTCGAGCGGTGCGAAGCGCTGCCTGTTATTCATATCCTTACTACCTTATCCTTTTTACCCACTAAACTTCAGCTGCCCCATTTGCTTGTACAGTTACTATCCTCATATAAGAATTATATACATTGTTTTGTTACATGTGTTTATCTCTTCAATGCTATTATGACGCTGGGAGTGAAGCACGTGAGCATCCAACCATGTATAATAGGCGATCGATATACTACTAGGATGCACTTTGCATGCATCAGCTCTCCTCCTTACGGATATAAGTACCTATGGGAGTTCACAGCTGTGTATAAATAGTTAGTTCACTGGTTGTGACATATAAGTGACAGTGACAATAGTACGTTATACAGCCGTATAGTCTAACGCAATTCAATTATGGGATTCGTTTTCTGTCATCTTTGGAAGCAATTTTAATTGTTTTTCTGGTGGTTTTCTGCTGTGTAATTTTGGTGGGATTTTAACCATTATTTGAGGTCTTAACATTAGTCTTAGTGAGAGGAGTTGAAATGAAAGCGTAATAATATGTGGCATCCTGATTTTAATGTAACTGTTTCCCTTAGGATTTGGAGAGAAATTCCATCTTTTTATTCAAATCCCATAACTTTTTTTACTGACTCGGCTTGACTAAAAGCTATTTATTTTAATCCACTTGACATTGGCAAAATTGTGTGTTGAATGACGGACAGTTGCCATAGAGAAGAGAAGAAAAATATGAATAAAAGTTGGATTGTATAATAAGTACAGACGAACAAAATGTGCGAGCTGTTACCTGAGTTCACTATGTTCACGATTGCTCATGAATATTTACTACATCGGAGGATACGGTTTAAAGGAATTCAGGCTTTGAAGAAACTAAATACTAACCCCGGCCACCGCCTAACCGAACGAAAGAGATCAATAACTTTACTAAATGATTGCTGTTGTTTAAGAGTACCTAAGTAGCTAGTTATTTTTTCAGGGATAACCCTAGTGCTGGTGCATAGGTTGCCCGGAAGAGATTATCCTATCGCTTTCAGCAATAGCGCCAACCAAAAAAGTGGACGTGATATAACAAATTGGAGCACTCATGTGTATATAAATAAATAAATAAATAAATAAACAAGGTAAGTATCTTCATCGAATAACAATCGTTATCGATGTGCGATAACATGATACCGGAAGCAGAGATTAATGGATGAAAAGCATGGGATCATCTAAAGGATAGTACGCACTTTATACATTATTTTTATAATTTTTAATTTAAATTTTTTGTTTTTTGTTTCGTTTCGTCCGAAAAAACGTTTCGTGTGAACTAAGGACCTCAGTTTGGTTTATAGAAAAATAGCATATTGGTTGTTATATTTAACAAATCCACGAGGTGATAAAGATACCTCGGGAGGCTTGGCTTCTACCTGACTTTGGCCGGATCATAAATGTAAAAAAAAAACATTGGCTGATTCCTTTTTATATCTAGGGCCGGACGAAAAAGTTAGGTCTGACAGCCACATTAGTAATGTCTGAGTGAGGAGCGTGCAGCGAGTGTTTTTCACAGTCTCATTATGTGACTATTCGTATTCTGCTACGTTTTGGAGTTACCGAGATGTAGGGTAAGGGCGAGGGGATACGTTTAGCAGTAAAGTACCTATACCTACTTAGCCGAACAGAAGGTACGTATATCCTTGTTTGCCACGTTTGATCACGAATCTTCATGATTGAATTCACTCTGAATAAATCAACACATTTTCTTTCACATATTTCGTAGGTTTATTCCGTGAAAATTTAGATCAATATGTTTCTAACTCAATATAAAACAGTGCCGTTGCAAAATACAGGAGCATATAGCGGCAGATATAACGGACCGGTCAAGTATCAAAACGATGCGAACGATCAAATTTGATGTAAAGTTGGATTATTTCTCATAGAAAGTAGTGATTCAGAATGGCAATTCGGTAGAATGGAAGTCCCGTGTCTTAACGTACGGCTTTTATTGTACGGTACGGTAACCTACCTACTATGTAGGTGGGTAGGGTACCAAGACCCTACCCACCTACATAGTAGGTAGGTAAGTGTGTACACTCTGAGTATGAAATGTTGCCAGAAAAAGTTCGGACAAAAGCTTTGAACTCGAAACTATTGGTCACAAGAGACACTAATTAAAACCGAAGTATTTTCATTAATGTTTCAGCGAGTGTTTTTTGGTGAAAAGACATGATTGGGGAGACAATATTAAACACAGGTGGTTTACTTTGCAATACGATGGACAAAGATTCGCACAAGTAACTACTCATGTTTCAGAACGTGAGTAGGTACGTCAGTCTTCGCGCAGGCACGAAGTAATGTAATGTACTAACTTAGGATAGTAACTCTGACGACCGATATGGCGCGGCGGGCGATTGTCCGCCTGTAGTAGGTTGCAGGTTCGATTCCCGCCTTAGGATAAATGTTTGTACGATCTGCAAATATTTATTCCGAGTGTTCTGGGTATTTTCTATGTATAATAAAAATATCCATGTATGTAATGTATTGTATTGAGAATATCAGTCATCTAGTACCCATAACACAAGCTCTGCTTAGCTTGAGGCTGACTCAACGTCCCTAGGGAAATAAAGAATACAGACTAACTTACAAAATTTGCTATTAAATTTTGCATTTATATATTTATTTTAATATGTATTTATTTAATCATTGCGATACAGTCATATGACATTACCAAGCCAAATTTGTATAATTTATTTTCTTATACTAACATACAATTAGTTTCCAGTAAATAAATGAGCAGCTGCATAAAATAAGATTTAACACAATGATAATATCATTATAATAACAGCAAAAAATTAAAAGAAATGAAGCGTTATCGCTGAAAGCAATTTCTTCCAGAAATCTCTCGCGGCCGCCCTTTGTCTGTTGAGTCAAGATTTATTAAACTATCCTTGTGTACAATAAAGTGCTATCAATCTATCTTTACGTCTCAAAATGATGAATGATCTGGCAAAATCATGAATGACACACAGTAGAATTATGGTCAGGGACATCTTCTACCTGTAGACGTTCTCTGTATTGTACGTGTGAGGTAATGCAAATACTAAATAACCATAGATGTAACCGCTCAACCTCAGGTGGCCCAAAAATGTCTAGAATGGGTATCTTCTAGCGGTGTTGACACGATATTTTCCAGAGGTCCTGAAATAAAAAAAACAATGAAATGGTACGTCTGCATTCTTGAACACATTTTATTCCTTCTCATGGTATTTGTATGCATAATTCAGTCTTTTGATGTAAGTACTACAGAATATATTGGTGAGAAGATCTACTAGTAAGAAGAGATCTGTGGATCTCAGTTACATAAATATGGGTGAAAGACAGTGCTTACAAAGATTTATTTATCGCTTGCTGATGGAACAGGCTGAGGGTCCACCTGATGTTGAGGGGTTACTATCACCAATAACAAAGACCTTGCATGTCACGATCGTAAGGAATGTGTACTGCTCTCCGTGTATCAACCTGAGGTATTCATGTGTTACACATGTGCTTAATTTCACCGGCACAAACACCCTTCAGACTGGAACACAGCAACCTACTTGGCTACGTACTTCCCCAGTCGAAACTGACACTAAGACCCCTACTACTACTGACGACCGATGTGGCGCGGCGGGCGAATGTCCGCCTGCGACGCAGAGGTTGCGGGTTCGATTCCCGCCTTGGGATAAATGTTTGTATGATCTGCAAATATTTATTCCGGGTGTTCTGGGTATTTTCTATGTATAATAAAAAATATCTATGTATGTAGTGTATTGTATTAAGTATATCAGTCATCCAGTACCCATAACACAAGCTCTGCTTAGCTTGGGGCTAGATGATGCTGTGTGGATCGTCCGGCATTATTATTATTATTATTATTACTAAAATTAGATTGATAACTTACCCGAATTTAATCGGTTGATCATTGCCCATATGGAGTTGTTCTCCTCTGCAGTTGTTTAAGGTAATCTGAAGTCTGTTGCCGCAGAGGTTTCCAATCAGATGGTTATAGGTCACGCTTACAGCAAAGAGCTCCCAGGCACGGTTATGGTTGCAGATGTTAGTGAGGCAAGCTGGTTGGGAGATGCCGCCATTGACGAAGAAGTCAGTGTCTGCGATGGCGGATCCAATGCCGAGACCGCCAACGGTATACCCGCCGTCAGTATGGATAGCCTCAACGTAGATACCATCCCCGGAACTGAGGCAGTTGGAGTTTAATCTCCATAGCGGACCAGCTGGATCCAAACCTGTCAATAATTGGGAAACCTGGTAAATTTGCTAATGAAAAACTTTATACAGTAACTCTATCAAAATCACATAACTGAGTTTTTTATTGTTAATAGACTATCATTTGGCTTCAACCTTACCTGGTTGTATGTGACGATGAAGCCGACCATGAAACAGAATGGCCTAGAAGATACCTATTCACTCTTGCCCCAAAGAGATGATTGTGGATAGGAAAAACAGACGCTTGGTGCGAAAGGGTGAATGACTAAATAGGTAGCTCTGTAATCAGATGGAAAATTGACAGCTTACCTGTAACACGACCAACTTTTCCTCCAAGTTCACGTCCCGCATTGCCAACAAGATGAGCACCCAAGCTAAATCCCACTAGATGCATACTGCCGAGAGTAGCGCCGGTCAGGGTGCTGACGAAATCAAGGAACTGGCCAAGAGCACGGCCAATAGCCGGAACTCCATTCACAGCTGTCACGTACCCACCCACGGCGAGGCGACTCCAATCGAGGATGATCACATTTACATCGCTCTTGGCAAGTAAAACTGAAAATCATTATCAGTAAGAATATGACTAGTGGTATTAAGATTTTCCGCATATATGTATTGTGCTGTGACTCTGAATTTATATTTTAGTGACAGACCTAAATCGTGCTAACGAATAGTACGAACGCGTTATACGAATACTATATTTGGTTTATCTACAGATTGATTACTTATCATTTTAGTATGAATTTATTTATTATAATACCAATTATAAGAATCTTTGACCTGATTGACAGTCTGACATCCGCAAAAACTCGTAGACTTGAAATTTTCAGAGCATATTTGTTTTGGTGCGCAGAGGTGTGTACTAAGAAAGAAATTCTCAAAATTCAACTCTGAAACGGGTATACAGCGAGGGTTGACATGTGTATGAAAATAACTTTACGTGGGTAAAGTCGTACTCGTTTTGATAGTACGCTATAAATAGCACCCAGACAGTATCATGTGTCTGGGTGCTATTTTGAGCATACGTCACAAAACATTATGCAACTAATTAATCACCTCAAACCTGTACCGTACTAAGGCCCTACCTTCAGTATGTGCAAGTCAGCATCACACAGAATTATGACACAATTAAAAACAACTACTTTTTCCGACATCTTTGACATCTTTTTGAAATTTTATATATAAATAAATAAATAAATAAATAATGCTGGACAATCCGCACAGCATCATCTAGCCCCAAGCTAAGCAGAGCTTGTGTTATGGGTACTAGATGACTGATATACTTAATACGATACATTACATATATAGATATTTTTTTATTATACATATAAAATACCCAGAATACCCGGAATAAATATTTGCAGATCGCACAAATATTTATCCCAAGGCAGGAATCGAACCCGCAACCTCACTTAATTTGTTTATTTTTGTCCTGCTTACCATGTCTGAGAATCGGGTTGAGGTTAGAATTCTGGTTACTGAGCCAACCGTGGACGACAACAACTGTGGAAACGTTGGGATTGAAATTGGACTGGCGAATAGAGCTGTCAACGTTTAAAATCAGGCTCTGAGGGGTTGTAGGGTTACGCCTGCAAGTCAAGAAATAATATTCATTTTCCAGAAAAAATAAGCGTATATTTAGGCCCTTATCTTTTATAGTACTACCAACCTACACCAAACTCTTATTATCATAATAACTTTTGTTTTATAAGCAAATGATGACCATTATTATCAGCCTGTGAAGTCTACGCTTAGAAGCCTTTCTATAAAGACAAGAAACAACAGCTTTGAGCCTTGTCCATTTGACTTCGCACATTACTAAGAACATTTCAGTTCCTTAGTTCATAGAAGATATAAAAAGTTAAGCTCTTTGACGAACATGAAATGCTGTTTAGAAAATCCCCGATGATTGGATGTAGATATCGAGCGCTTCGCCGTCTCTTGACCAACAAAAAAACGACTGGCTAAATTGCATTCATAAAATACTTCTGAGAGACCGTCAGATCATCATGAACTGAATTAAAACAGAAACGTTTAAAAACTATTTGAAGTTCGTAAGATACCTGGTATACAAAAGGTACTGATTGTATAGAGGAGATTTGGCAACTTCGTTCAGCAGCTCCATGTTGGGCTCAGCCTCGAGATCAACTTCATGCATGTTGCCAGCGCCATCAGGAAACTGGATATATCGAGGGTAGATGTAATTTTCAGGCTGCTCTGATTGCTGTACCGGCACCGCTGATGCAATGCTAACTAAAATAAATAGTTATAGCTTCATTTTTTAAATGTAACTAAGAAACTTTGAGCACCTTCCTCATGCTTATTAAATAGTTTACCCAAGCAAATTAACCATGTAAAGCAAAAGTTTCCAAAGTAAATATCTCCCAAGCATTTCTAAAAGTAACCAGATGCTGACATACATTTACTGTGAACTTACCGCTACAAATAAGTAAAACCACTATAAGTCCTTTCATCGTCAGATTGCGCGCAGCTAATACTGAAGACTGACACAGTCTACCGTTATTCGTATAATCTTGATGATGATAAAAACCAAATCACAAACAAATTAATCAAAACATGCAAATTGCAAGTGATTATTTTTATCAATCATTTCGTTGATAAAATTAAATTAACGATGCCAGTGCTCTGCAACGGTAAAGGAAAATATCGTAAGGAAACCAGTTAGCATTCTAGCAGCGGCGATGGGCTTGCAACCTGTCACGTATGGTAAACTAACTAATGCAAAATGTGGGTACGTATAGGTACCAAAAGTACTATATCTGAACGTACCTTTGACTACCCCCCTTAGATATCCTCGAAGAATCTCGAGTATTTACTCATAATTTTGTTTATTTAACAAAACTCATAAAGATTACGAAACGTTTCATTCGTAGGTACATATCATATAGACAATAACGGATTTAATTTTTCTTATATATCATGTAGGTACCTAACGTAGAACCGATTATCACTAATTCAAACTAAATAATTACGTAGCTAATATTATCAATTGAAAGAGTTGCGTGTATTTACCCTCATAAAGATAGGATACATACAGCAAAAGAACCCAAAATGGAACCCTGCGGCACTCCAGACGATATTTCGCTATAGTCGGAACAAAATTCACTCTGTATAATTCATATATCATTTATATTCATATATATCATCTAAAGTCGATGTAGATGCCTGTTTGATCTCATTCAAGTATCATTAAATATCGATTTTTTTTCGACTACAGAGGAAATCACACCTCCAATTTAACTTTTTCTTGACTTCATTAAGTGATTCGTCAAAATTGTTTCAAACGTCAAAAAAATAGTGTGGTCAATGTCGGCATGCCAATGGATCGGAAAATAATTAGTTGATAAGATATAAAAACACAGTAAAATTATTCACATGCCTCTTTATTAAAATGAATGAATTATTTATATTTGAGCTTCGATGTTACTACCTACATGATTATAAATGGAAAAATGTACGTATGCGTTTTGTTTATAAAACAATCAAAAAACAAATAAATAGTATAGCTTAGTATGGGTATCTTCTGTTGGTGTCCAATCGGTAAAGTCCAGTTCTGTAATAAAAAAATAATACACATTTTAAGAAGAGAATTCATAATAACTCTAAAAAACTTTTTTTACTATGGCTATAATTTAGAAACGCACCCGAATTTGTTCAGATCGTCATTGCCCATGTGGAAATTGGCTCCACGGCAATTGTTCCATGTGATTTGGAGAGTGTTGCTGCAACCCCTTCCAACTAAGTGGTTGTAGGTAACAGACGCGGCAAACAGTTCCCAAGCACGGTTGTGGTTACACAAATTTGTCAAACAGCCGGGCTGAGAGATTCCTCCGTTGGGGAAAAAGTCAGCGTTGGCCACAGCGGAACCGATACCAAGACCTCCAACTGTGTAGCCACCGTCAGTGTGGATAGCTTCTACGTAACCGCCATCATTAGGGTTCAGGCGGTCCGAGTTATAATTCCATAGGGGGCCAGCGGGATCCAGCCCTGTAAAGCAATGTAAATTAAGACTTTTTGCATTTTCAAATCCACAGATATTCAGGCCAGTAGGAGGATGATAAGGTATTTACCAGTGATACGAGCCGCTCTTCTACCCATCTCACGTCCTGCATTACCGACTAGATGGGCACCCAAACTGAAGCCAACCAGGTGCATGGTATTGAAAGGAGCTCCAGTTACAGAATTGAGGAAAACCATGAACTGGCCGAGTCCACGACCGACTGCAGGGACTCCTAGTGCAGCTGTCACGTAGTCAGATAGAGCAAGGCGTCTCCAGTCCATGACAATTACGTTGACATCACTTTTGTCCAGATATGCTGTAAAAGTACCGATAGTCTATTACTTACAATTTTCTAGTACTATTAGGTACTATTCTCACTTTCGGCTACATTATCGTTGTGTTTGAATAGTTCTAATCGTACCTTTGCGAATGGTCGGGTTAATGTCTGTGTTTTGGTTGCTAAGCCACCCGTGAACTACCACAACTGTGGGAACGTTAGCATTAAAGTTAGAATTTGTGATTGAATTGGCGTTATTCATTGTTAGGGTTTGTGACGAAGTGGGGTTGCGCCTGCAAATATAAAGCAAAAAATACATGTTGGTTATTTGATTATTTTTGATAAACTTATAAATACATGAAATGATTAGGTAGTCATACTAACCTTGTGAACAACAAATACAGATTGTTCGATGGATTTCTGTTGACTTCTTCCAGAAGGTTCATATCAGGTTCAGCTTCAAGATCCACATCGTGGAGTACGCCGTCGCCATCGGGAAACTTGATGAAGCGTGGGTACGGGTTTTCCAGGTCAGTCTCAATAGGAGTCTCGACCGGCACGGCTGATGCTAAGTAGGCTGTGAAAACATTTCAGTACATAACCATTCATTTTGATTGATTAAAGATAATTTGACAAAATGAATCAGTAAAGAAGAAAAATTATGGCTATCGTTTGTACTTTTATCGGAGGTTAAAATAATCAAATTTAAATTCAGCGATTTGAGGTTGAAGATCACTAAAATTGCTGAATGGAATAAATCCCCATGTGCTTTTAGTAGTAGTAGATGAGCTCTTAGTGAAGGGGTCGTTCGGGGAAGTACTACCACCATATGCCTATTTTTGTCGCTAAGCAGCTTGCTATGTTCCGGTTTGAAGGGTGTGGGAGCCGGTGTAATTATAGGCACATGAAGCTTAGCACCTGTATGCCTCAGGTTGATGGACGCAGAGCTACAACAAACCTACCAAACGTGACCTACAAGCATTGCGCTTTGTTATAGGCGATGGTAACCACTTAACATCTGGTGGGTCATATGTTTGTTCCATCATCAAATTGTATATAAAAAAAAACCCCAGGGATGGTAGATATCCCCTCATCTCTTAGTACCAAGTAGTACCAACTCAAGATTATTTTTCTATGAAGGAGTGGTTTAGCTGAAAGAATTGATTTAGCTGTATTTTAAATTTGATTATTAATTCTTATACCTATATTTTGTGCACTCTGACGTATTATTGATCATTATTATTTGTTGGGTTTATATTCATTACAAGGCTTGATTTGAAAACGAACCAGATTCCCGCCAAACGAGCCTAGCTTCCGACTGTCTTGGTCGAGAAGTTTACACAAACCGCCGTCAACACGGCGAGAGCGCCACTGTCTTCGCTCGCCCGACATTCGGGAACGCGCGCGCGCAACTTCTACAAAAGCAAATAAATCAAAAACCCTAAAATCAACTACTCAAATTGTGAAAACTGTGCCTTTTCCTATCCTACAAGTGACAGTGAAGCACCAGAACTGTTATTCCGTCCCGGGACCAGCTCCTGGCAGTGGAATCCTACGGTGAGTTTTCTGCATATCAAGCCGTTACTTTTTTCTCATGTAAAATCAAAATTTATAGCTATCGAACCACACATTATTGATGTCTATGTTGGAGGTGTACAGAGCGACTGTTACCCTGTGGTACAGAATAATAGTACGAGAATGGCAATAGTCAAAAATGATGCGTTAGAAATATAAAAAAACACGTACCAGTTCCGAGGAGAAGAATTACCAAGGCCCCCTTCATGTTGATCGGCTGTCGAGGTATCTGCTACAAGTACGGTATTTTGGCGAATTATTTATATTTATTTTTTATCATAATCTTCAGCAGATTATAGCATAATTACTATAGATTGCTGGCTAATTTATCGTAAAAAAAACTATTCATAGTTATCTATACTAACAGAAATGCGCATTAGGTATGGGGATTTACGTTATTGCGTTAAATCAGCGAATCTAGCCCCAAATTAAGCAAAGCTAATACCATAGGAACCAGATAAGTAAGATAAGATTCGTTAAGTATTATATAATCATCCGTTTGTCCTACACTTACCTTCGCAGATTACCAGTAAAACCTAGCAGTAATATAACTTACTGACACTCGAGATTCCATTTCCCCCCCTCTTTAAACTCCTATACTAGACCTCTTATTCGATTTAATTTATATGCTTACCGGTTTTTATAAACTTCACATCAAAAACCTATAGACCTTATTTCGTGCAGATCAAACGACGAAACATTACTACATACGTACTTATATACCTACCTATTACGAGAACATATGTGCTTAGACAAACAATAGGCCATATGGCCGCAGTGATACCAAAGCCGCAAAAAAAAAAAAAAAAAAAATAGACAAACCTAACATAGGCTTAGAATCACTAATAACCAATATCTGTTTCAATTTTATTTATTATTTATCTATTTAACTATCTAAGATCAGATTAATGTTTCTGTGAGAACAGTAGACCTTTGCTTACCTATTTTTGACGACCGAGGTGGCGCGGCGGGATAATATCCGCCTGCGACGCAGGAGGTTGCGGGTTCGATTTCCGCCTTGGTATAAATGTTTATACGATGTGCAAATATTTATTCCGAGTGTTCTGGGTATTTTCTATGCGTTCTATGGGGAACCAGATGCCTAGATGATAGAATACTTCTACGAATACATACTTTGAATACTAAATGTCATGGCTTCATTGTTGTAAAGGATAGGTGCGTGGAGTGGTGAGATGTCGTGGGTTACAAACCAATTTTTTGAAAGATTTTAAAGGAATATCAGTCTATTGCACTTAGAAAAGTAGTTGTCTGTCTCGGGTTCACAAGCCAATCTTTTTGCTACTCATCTGCGCAGAAACAGGCGGTAAACTCCACTATAAGTACTATATTTGTAGTAGGTACAGATTTATTGTTGATTACCTACCTTTAATAAGTTGTTTGTTTATATTTTATCAATGTACCTAATCACGTACCAATTAAAATTTTTGTATTTATAGGTATGCGATGCGCATGGTTCACAATTGTGGACTATGGACTTTATGAATTTCGTTATCAAACTATAGAGAAATAAACAATTCGGTAGACAAAGTGTATTAGGTACTTATTAAGTCACCTTAACTAATCATAATCTTTTGCAAATGATATTATAATCACTATGGTTGACTATCAAACAAAGTATCAAACTATAGTACCTACTATTCGTGTGGTCTGATAATATTTGTACCCACACACATCTGCTGTTTTATATATTACTAGCGGCCGCTCGCAGCTTCGCCTGCGTGGCAGTTTTTTCCCGTTCCCGTTATTTTTTCGGGATAAAATCATAGTAGCTTTATGCATGCAAAGTCTCAGCCCGATCGGTTTGAAATTGACAAAGTTTCATACAAACTTTCATCCCCTAATTTATCCTTTTGGGGTAGAATTAATCAGAATCCTTTCTTAGCGGATGCCTACGTCATAACATCTACCTGCATGCCAAATTTCAGCCCGATCCGTCCAGTGGTTTGGGCTGTGCGTTGATAGATCTAGTCAGTCACCTTTGAGTTATATATATTTAGATATTACCTGAAAGCCAATTCTCCTATTTTTTTAGAGCTAAAACGAGATTGAAATTGGAATAAGATCATCAAAATTGGGCCTGTCTGAAATATCAGTTTTAAACAACACTATATTGACACGATTGTAACTTGGATTTTTGATGAGATGGTGATTGGTAGCGTGTAGTGTTTGTGAATGTACTACCTAGGTATTGTACTAAATTATATATGTAAATATATAACTATTGATAATGACATTACTTACTCTATACACAAACATACATAGTACAGACACTTCACTGTCTCGAGCGCATACGTCAGTGTCACGAGAGCCCATGGGCGAGAGTGGACGTTTTAGAAGAAAGTGCGTGTCGAGCCTGTGTAACTCTATACATTAAGTAAGACATACACTACATATGGCGACGAGGATAAAAAAAAAGGGGTAGGTACCTAATAAGGTATTTACTTCTATTGAAAATCAAGTGACTTGTAATCTACAAGTAACAATCTAAAATATTTGTATCACCTATTGAAACAACCATCAGAAAAGAAACAAAGAATTTGAATTCAAGTTCGAATTTCAAATTCGAATTTTGAAAAGTTTGATGAGGTTTAATGTGGGGTAACATCGAACTGTTTTGAAATATACGTAGATTATTAGTGTACAAAAAGTTTGCATGCTTGATACTTATTACTTAATTATAAATTAAGTATTGAACATTAGTCAATTATTTAATGAAAAATTAAGCTTAGTTTTTTGGAAAGAGCTAATGTTGCTATTATAATACTAGGTAATATTTACCTATTAACTACTATAGTCTAAAAAAAAATGAAGAAGGTTTTATTAAACAGATGGTGAAATGGTGTTTCGATTGGTGAAACAATAACAATTCATTGTTTGATATTTTACTATCTTAGTCATCGGGTACTAAAAATACCATCATTATATTGAAAACTGGGTATGAAAATACCACCATTAGACATACACTACATAGCGGATTGATGACTTTTAGAAAACAGGACAAAAGTAGATACATTGAAAAATTGAAAAATCAAAAGGAATAAAACGAAGTTTCATCTGAATATCATAGCTAAATTAATTTGCATTACAATAAGGAAATAATAGAATAGAATAGAAAATTATTTATTTGACACATTAACACTGATACAGATACAACATAAGTACACCAAACATAATTTTAAAGAAATTAGGCTAGACAGATGGGCATGCCCATCTGTCAGGTATAACAAATGAACATAAAAAGAACAAATACCTACTGAAGTTACTTAATTAAATAGATACCAACCTACCTACCTACCTAATTTAAAAAAGATGCCGACCAGCATTGACGAGTCAAAAAGGGCCCTACTCAGTATAAAGCTGCTACACTTGGGGCGGCTTCACCCCAAGTGTAGCAGCTGCACTGCTGGGGCTGCACTGGTTTTCAGTAAGGACCAATGTGAGTGAAGTAGTAGTAGAGCTCTTAGTGAAGGGCTCGTCCGGGGAAATACTACTACCATGCCTATTTCTGCCGCCAAGCTTGCTGTGTTCCGGTTTGAAAGGTGTGGGTACCGGTGTAATTACAGGCACATGAGGCTTAACACCTGTATACCTCAGGTTGATGGACGCAGAGCAGTGTATTGTAGGGCACGTTCCTAACTAACGTGACCTACAAGGCAATGCTTTGTTATAGGCTCTGGTAACCACTTAATCAGGTGGGCCATATGCTTGTTCCATGCATGTATAATTGTATATAACAATATGCAGAACCTATATAAACCTTGTGTCACGTTTTAGTAAATTGAAATTATCTATAAGATGTCTAGTAGGTTATTTTTAGTAAAGAGAGTAAAGATAAAACAAAACTATCGTAAGGCACCGTTATTTATTTTGTAACATGAAGGCGCGTTTTAATCGTTTGCTTTGTAGTAGTTCTATCTAAAAAAACTGGCCAAGTGCGAGTTGGACTCGCGCACGAAGGGTTCCGTACCATTATGTATAATAATAGTATAGGGTCCTGTTTTACCCTTTCGGTACGGAACCCTAAAAAGATAGATGTCGCAGCGCAGCGTGTGGTAGCTAAAAAGTATCAAATGGTCTATGTGACTTGGCCCGCGTCATGATTTTGTAAACAAAGCGATATCTAGACTCCGCAAAGTAATGCAATAACCTGTTTGTAATTTACGGAAGACACTTTAGCCCTGTCATTACTAAGTTTAACGAACAGTAGTCTTGTGCACTACTGAGTCGCTTGTGATTTATTTGTTGAATAATCATTACAATCATTAAAATCAATTGCAGCTACTTATCAGTAATTTCATTAGTAATTTAGTATATCACATCACATTACGATTATATTCTATCTACCATACATTAACACTTTTAAACACATTTACACTACAATACGACTCCAACACTCACTAACACTACACACGTCTTTCTATTATGTTTTGAAGTACCTAGGTAGGTACTTAGCAAAGTATTTTCTTTAAATTTGTAGTTCTTTAAGTGTAACACGTTATCAGCGGAGTGGGGCACTGGTGTCCTGTAGCACGGTTTTTTCATAAACCTATTTCAGGCACCAGTCTCTCTCAAAACAGGCTAGCTTGTTACATAACCCAACACAAGTTTATATAGGTAGGTTTGTAGGAAAAATTGCTTTACAAGTATGTACTTAACTTTTATTATGTTCATCCCTGTTTGACCTACCTACCTATTCTCGTCACATATTATACCTAGATAATAAGTTAACCTTTTGTTGAGAGAAAATAAATAAACATTTGATTTGATTTGATTTGATCAACCTGAGGCATACAGGTGTTAAGCCTCATGTGCCTGTAATTACACCGGCACCCACACCCTTCAAACCGGAACACAGCAAGCTGCTTGGCGGCAGAAATAGGCGTGGTGGTAGTACTGCCCGGACGTGTTACTGTTCGTACGTTAATGCATCAAAGCATTAAAAAAAATATAAAAACATAGCTTGGTAAAAAACTATTTCTTGAAAACACTATAACAAAGTAGTAAAGTAGTGGAAACAAATAAAAATATAAAGTCTATAAAGAAGTGCGATGACGAACTTTTGATACAAAATCGTACAAATATGAATAAAAATGCGAATCATAACTTGATGCTTTTTATTTTGGTTTTGTATTAATTAGTTTTTTTAATCAAATAGATTGTTTAACTTAGTATGGGTATCTTCTGTTGGTGTCCAACCGGTAAAGTCCAGTACTGCAATAAAAAAAACATGGTAAGAACAGGGTTCTTAGAACTCTATAAATAAATTATTGGGTTTAAATTGGTTAAAGTTTAGTTACGCACCCGAATTTGGTCAAAATATCATTGCCCAAGTTGAAATTGGCTCCACGGCAACTGTTCCATGTGATTTGAAGAGTGCTGGTACAACCCCTTCCAACTAAGTGGTTATAAGTGACAGATGCCGCAAACAGTTCCCAGGCACGATTGTGGTTGCACAAATTTGTCAAACAGCCGGGCTGTGAGATTCCTCCGTTGGGGAAAAAGTCAGCGTTGGCCACAGCAGAACCGATACCAAGACCTCCAAGTGTGTAGCCACCGTCAGTGTGGATAGCTTCTACGTAGACTCCATCGTTGGGACTCAGGCGGTTCGAATTGTAATTCCATAGGGGGCCAGCGGGATCCAGACCTGTATGGAAATGTAAATTATTAGACTGTTCGCACTTAAAAATTGTACAGGATTTCAGATCAGTAAGTACGTTAAAAATATTTACCAGTGACTCGAGCCGCTCTTCCACCTATCTCTCGTCCTGCATTTCCGACTAAGTGAGCACCCAAACTGAAGCCAACCAGGTGCATGGTATTGAAAGGAGCTCCGGTTACGGAATTGAGGAAAGTCAAGAACTGGCCAAGTCCACGCCCGACTGCGGGGACTCCTAGTGCAGCTGTTGCGTAGTCAGACAGAGCAAGGCGCGACCAGTCCATGACAATCACGTTGACATCACTTTTGGCCAGATACGCTACAAAAATCAGCAAATTTAATTTTGTTACTTTTTTCACTAATGTTCATAATTACGCTTAGTTTTAATATTACCATTGCGAACGGTCGGGTTAGGATCAGTATATCGGTTGCTGAGCCAGCCGTGAACGATCACAACTGTGGGAACGTTAGCATTGAAGTTAGAATTCGTGATGGAGTTGGCATTATTCATTGTCAACGTCTGAGACAACCTGGGGTTACGTCTGCAAATAAAATAAGACATTTTAAGCTACTTCATAATTTGCCTTATGGCCGGTTCCACTGATAGTAAGAATCGTTGACAGGCGACGACCCGTAGTACTACTGACGTTCGCCCGTAGAATATTTGAGCCGGGTAAAAGTAAAAATAGGAAATATTTGCGATTATTTACGTTGTGAACAAGTAATATGCATTGTTGGCTGGATTTCTGTTGATTTCTTCCAAAAGCTCCATATCAGGCTCAGCTTCGAGATCCACATCGTGAAGTATACCATCGCCACCGGGAAATTTGATGAAGCGAGGGTAAGGGTTTTCTAGGTCAATCTCACTCGGAGTCTCGACCGGTACGGCTGACGCCAAGTAGGCTGTAAAAATATTTCAGCACCAGTTATTGATAGTGTCGAAAATAACAATAAAAAACGACTTACTGCATACTGCTTGCCCACGGCATAGTTCTAACCGGTGGTTATAAAGGACTGATATTCAGAGCAGCGGGTCTAGTCTTAGAAACGATAGACGAAGTTTCATATTGTCGTTTGAGTTACACTGCTGGTCCTCGGTAACTTACTCCTTAGCCAAGTTGTCGATGCCTGATGTGTCGCGCATTGTAACTCAAAACAAAAATACGAAACTTAGTTTATCATTTTCGTATCTACGTGAGGCACATTTCGTATGCACTAATTTCAAACTAAGGTAACCCTAAACGTTCCTTTAGATAGAACATCAAAAACCAGCGTAATTGAGTCCCTGGTTATGTTACGCGACTGATACAATACCCAGGTACAGAATGTTAAAGTCACAAAGCGTTAATAATTCAGTAATATATATCTCTGAATGCCATTTCGATTTATTTTTTACTGTTTTTTTTGTTGTGGCAGTTGTCCGTCTTGCGGACAATTTTGCTAATGTCAAGTGGGTTGAATAAATTATTTTTAGTCAAGTCGAGTCGGTAAAAAAGTAAAGTCAGCCGTCATCGGTTTTGAAGAAAAAGATGGCGTTTTTCTTCAAAACCAAAGGGAAACATTTTCGTTCAAATCAGGAGGCCTCATAACACACTTTCATTTCAATTGTTCACACTTTTGCTAAGACCTCAAGTAATGATGGTTAAAATACCACCAAAATTACCCATCAGAACTTAAAAGAACACTAGAAAAACAATTGAAATGAAAATACAATGTTGCTTCCAAAGATGACAGAAAACGAATACCAACTTGAAAGAAGTATTCTTGACATTGGCGAAATTTTCTGTCGAATGACGGACAGATGTCATTACGAAGAAAATATGTAGGTATTTAAATTCCAGTCATTTCTCTCAATCGGTGCTAAGGTCTGACAAATGTAACATTTGCGAAGTTGCGAGCAACACCCTGGAAATATTATTGAACAAGAATTGAATTGAAGAAGGGATCACTTCTAATCGTCTTAAAGGTTAGATGCGTTTTAAAACTAAGCTCGTCGTCGTTGTGAATCTAGGCACCAGCTGCTAGCGATTATAATGACGAGAGTGATGTTGTGGACTTTACAGTTTACATCAAGTGAGACAAGGGAGAAATGATGATACAAAACATATTTAAAAATAATTCTTACCGGTTACGAAAAGAAGAATTACCAAAGCCCCCTTCATATTGGCTAGCTATCAAGGATCTGCGATGGACACGGTGCATTTGCGAATTATTTATATTGGTTTTTAATCGTAATCTTTTCTAAATTAAACCGTAATCATGATTAATTGACTACATATCTAAGTTCAATATTATTATCTACTACTCGTGTGGTCTTAGGGATAACCATCAACTCGATAGTTTGTTTGCCTAATTATCTGTACAAATTCGGAACCTGTTACTCAGTACCAAAAAATGGAAAAAATTCTATGTCAATCGCGATAGCAACGGCAATTATAACGACGTTGACGACTTATGTAGCGCGGCGGGTGAATGTTCGCCTGCGACGCAGGAGGTTGCGGGTTCAATTCCTGTCTTGGGATAAATGTTTGATCTGCAAATATTTATTCCGGGTTTTTTGGGTATTTTTTATGTATAATAAAAATATCTATGTATGTGATGTATTGTATTAAGTATATCAGTCATCGAGTACCTACCCATAACACAAGCTCTGCTTAGTCTGGGGCTAGATGATGCTGTGTGGATTGTCCAGTATTATTATTATTATTATTTATTTTGGTGTTGTTTGACAGGTTGCAATCGTGCTATAAGAGCTCACGGTAGGGGATTGATATCTATGTATGTGAATATGATACTAAAATAGCGAAAAATCATCATCATCATCATAGACGATCCTGAGTGTTTGAATTACGATACGATAGCAACTAACTCTTAGGGAACCAACAATGTGTGAAAAGTAGAATGTGCGCTGTTTAGGTATATGTCAGTCTGTCAGGGCAAATATTATTATAATAAAATTGTTAGATAGAAAATTTTGGCCTCTGACAACACACTAGCGAATAATTTAGATTTAAATGTCCACGTCAGAAAGTATTTACACAACTATTATTTTATATTACTTAGGCATCGAGATAAAATAACATACATACAACCGTAGGTAGGATACAATCACTATCGTAATACCAGATTAAATACTATCTAAGCCGGATTTCTTTAAAATAACAAATAAATCACAAGTACACAAGATTATTAATCGCTGGTATAAATAAATATTAATATATTGACAGTAATAAAATTATATACTGATTACTAAGAGTTTTACTACTACTAAAACAAAAAGATTTGTTAGTACTTTTTATAACTTTTATATTTTATTCGTGGGATTTGTTTTAGTTGTTATACGATGCAGAATTATAAAAAAGTTGATAAATACCTATTTCGTATTCTTGATAATATTCGTATTCAAGAATTTGTGTTGAAACGTAACGGAGATGAATGTATATTATAATTAGTGATGATGACACAAAAAAACAAAATTGATGAAAAAACGCACATCTAATATTTTAATTGCTGATCAAACAAGAATGCTTTTCGGTCCCGCTTATGTTTCCTGAGGAAATTTCTATCACCTGTAGTTTGTATCAGCGAACTATATCGTATTTAGTATTAGGTCTTGTGATTTATTTGTTATTATGTAGTTATCATTTTAGAATTAAAGAAATTTTTAAAGAAATTTATTTCTCATAAAAAAATACAGTTTACTTAAAATGAGATACAGTATCTATAATAAAGGTAAACATAAAAGCCTCAAGGGCCTTACAAATTTTGAGTATTTAATCTAGTATTACGATCACGTAGGTATTACTTACGTACGTATGTACTGATTGTACGTATGGTTGGCTACCCCTTTTTTCCCCTCCACTTCCTGCTTTTATTCTTTTTTGCAACATCTTATAATCTTCATCTTATATAGAATAAAGTTTTTAGTAGGTAGCCTCTCAATTTGAATGAAATCTGTCCATAAATAACACCACACCAAATCTTTCTCCCTATTTTTTACTTAATTAAAAATTACGATCGCCAAAAGACTAAGGAACTTATGTGCCGATTTTTGACAAAATCTGTCTATCACTCTCGATATATGTCGCTTACTCGTCGTTTACGCTTTTACTGTGTGTACGATGACTCACAAAGGAAGCCAAAACCCTATAACTTTATTTCCCACAACATTAAAAAAAAAGTTTAAATCAAAATATTTAAATTATGATACAGATCGATATGAAATTACAATTCTTATTGGCAGTGCCTCTATTACTCATAGCACAAGCTCTGCTTAGCTTGGAGCTAGATGATGCTGTGTGGATTGTCCAGTATTATTATTATTATTAGTATTATGACATCTAGATAGCTGATACAAAAAAATGTACTTTACAACAGTCTTTTTTGTTTGTAAATACTTACAAGAATACAATACTCGTATAACACCCAGACACAGAACGTCTAAGTTCATCACACTTGTTCTTGGTGGGTGGGGATCGAACTCACAACTTACAATGCAGAAGGATGTGCTACTAATAACTCAGTTGTGACGGCTGCCACAGGATTTTAATTCGATACAAAGTTACAGAATATTCACAGAAGCAATATACAACCAAAAATGTAGTACTAAAAAAATGCATTTATATAATGTAGTATATCAGTTATATTGGTTCTCCTTTAGTGGAGTAGTTAATTATTGCCGGCCACCGGTGGAGTGTAGACAGTTCGCAAAATGGTGAAATAGGACCACGATGTACTTATGATCTGAAAAAGCAAGGTATATGTTGGTAAGTATATAAAGTAGATATTTAATCAAATTTATTTACAGAGGCTATTATTTTAAAACACATGGAAGCTATCTGTAGACCATTCTACACAATCTAGAAGTAGCTCAGCTGAATCACAAATCAGTACCCACTGGAAGTGTCTCCAACCGCTGGCAGCAATGCAGTGCAGCCAGCGGTTGGGGACGCTTCCAATAGTGAATGGCAATGCTTATGTGCTGAGCCAGATACTACAGCCTTTGGTGCAGCGTCGCTTTGACTAGGTAACCAGATATTGGCTATTTGGGCATCAAGTCGAAGCTCTTCACCCTTCGGCCTCGATACTCCACGGACCTAAATAGTCCTGAGCAAATACGTTAGCTATGTCGAAACCTATATATTTGAGCCTCCTGGGATCGTCGGCTAATTCCGTCAACGCACTAGGTCTAAAGTAGACTACCTTCATTAATTTCCTATATATTTGAGCCTCCTGGGATCGTCGGCTAATTCCGTCAACGCACTAGGTCTAAAGTAGACTACCTTCATTAATTTCCTATATATTTGAGCCTCCTGGGATCGTCGGCTAATTCCGTCAACGCACTAGGTCTAAAGTAGACTACCTTCATTAATTTCCTATATATTTGAGCCTCCTGGGATCGTCGGCTAATTCCGTCAACGCACTAGGTCTAAAGTAGACTACCTTCATTAATTTCCTACATATTTGAGCCTTCTGGGATCGTCGGCTAATTCCGTCAACGCACTAGGTCTAAAGTAGACTACCTTCATTAATTTCCTACATATTTGAGCCTCCTGGGATCGTCGGCTAATTCCGTCAACGCACTAGGTCTAAAGTAGACTACCTTCATTAATTTCCTATATATTTGAGCCTCCTGGGATCGTCGGCTAATTCCGTCAACGCACTAGGTCTAAAATAGACTACCTTCATTAATTTCCTACATATTTGAGCCTCCTGGGATCGTCGGCTAATTCCGTCAACGCACTAGGTCTAAAGTAGACTACCTTCATTAATTTTAATATGCAATTATAACAGTATAGTTTTGTTACGTACTTTGCTAAAGCTTCCATAGCTTATCACGGAAAACTTGTAGGCTGTTAGTCGTTGAGGCTTGGTGGTCCTAAAAAAATAAAATATGTAGCACCCAATCGCAATTGAAGAAAAATACTACTAAGAAAATTAATATTCATTAATATTTTTTCATGCCCATATATGAAAAAAAACTTGGAGCCTTCCTTGCAATGCAAGCCTTCCTTAGCACAGAAAGTCAAAGTCAAAGTCAAAGTCAAAAGGCATTTATTCAGTAATATCCGCAGGAATCATCTTGAAACGTCTTAAATCTAGGTGAATCTAAGGGGTCTAAGGGGGTGAAGGGCAGACAGACAGGGTCACCCGTTCAAATGGAGTCGCAGATCATTGGTCAATTTATTCTATTGCTTAGGACCAAGCAACTAAAACGCCACAAAAACATGTAATTTACTAATCATTAGAATCAACTTAGTGAAGGGCTCGTCCGGGGAAGTACTACAACCATACCTATTTCTGCCACCAGGCAGCTTTCTGTGTTCCGGTCTGAGGGTGTGGGTACCGGTGAATTAATGGGTACTGAGGAGCTTATGGGTCAATACTTTGATATAGGTGATGGT
Source organism: Electrophaes corylata (assembly GCA_947095575.1). Lineage (NCBI taxonomy): Eukaryota > Metazoa > Arthropoda > Insecta > Lepidoptera > Geometridae > Electrophaes > Electrophaes corylata. The sequence continues at coordinate 7,816,880 of OX352715.1, read as the reverse complement.
TTAACATACTACTTAACATCAAGTGGGCCAACTGCTTGTTCCATCAGCAAGTTGTATAAAAAAAACTTTATTTGTACTAACATGCAAACAACCAATTTGCCATATTAGATACAAAATGGCCTTAGATACTAAACGGCAAAATGTTTTCTTTACTTAGTAAAAGTTCTATTTAAGTAATCGTTTGCAAAGACACAATAAAATTGGGAAATCACTCCGATCCGATATTTACATTGAGCTCAAAGGATTCTTATTATTTACCTCGTCAATATTGTGAGGATAGTTTTTTTGGACGCTTCATCCATTTCGTACCATTTAGACGTATAAGCTGCATGGCCAATATTCTGACTCTGAAATAGAATTATATAAACAAAAGGAAAATGAGCAGAATTTACAAAGCACAGTGTTCAAAGACTACTTCGTTGTTACTTCGTTAAATGTACCTACAAGATACTTTGAAAACAGGGTGTTTTGCTTTTACGCAACATCTTGATTATGCACAATAACTGTTTGCTTGTTGAAATTTAACAGTGGATTACGGATTTCTTTAAATAAAAATGATAAAAACGTTCATTTTCTCTCACAAAGGTTCTTAAATTTGGGTTTGTACGAATTGATAAGCAACACTATTTGTAGACATGTTTTGTGAGAGACTGGTGCCTGAGATAGGTTTGTGATAAATAGCTTCTTCGGTATACATATATAAAAACCATTTGTCATCGAAAGAAATAAATTTGTCAGAAATCTCTTTCTCTAGCATTTTACTTGTCATAAAATAACGGAGTAATATTACTATTTTTATTATTAAAAACATTTAACACGACGTCAGTTGAACCGTGTTTTCAGCTATTATAGAAAACATCCTGTTGAATTCAAAGGGTTTGCAAATATAATGATTTTACCTCTCGTATAATATTTTCCCCAAAGACGCTCATCATTAATATTTGCAGCAAAACTGAAACGAGAAACAAAATACAACCCGGTATTTGTTTCAAATCTCCAGTCTGAAATTAATAAGCAGAAACCTTTAAGTAAATCAGGCTCAAATCCTAACAATGCCGTCAGTCCATCGGGTAGGAGGACGTCCTAAGCTTCGTCTTTCGATTCGTGGTCGCCATTCGAGAACCTTTTTTCCCCAGCGGTTGTCGGTTCTACAAGCTATATGGCCTGCCCACTGCCACTTCAACTTCAACTTGTTGATTCTGAGAGCCATGTCGGTGACCTTGGTTCTTCTACGGATGTCCTTATTTCTGATTCTATCGCAGTGAAACTCCCAGCATCGCTCTCTCCATAGCACGTTGTTAGCGACCACGTCACAGTTCCATATAATATAATAATATATTCAATACCAATCAGTTTGTATTTTAACCCCTTTGAAATAGAAAATTTTTAAAAAACTTTTAAGTAATTTTGGCTACAGGTATCGTGAAAACATAAATAAAGAGTTTGTACTAAAGAAAGTAGGCAGCGAAGTACCGTTAAATTAAATCCTAAAGCACATATTTCAATAGACCCGACCAAAACATTGAACAGATTCGGTGCTGTGAACACATCTTCTAAATCATCCGCTAACCTGAAAAACAGAGAAAATATTATTCACTAGTTTCTGCCTATATTATATTCGGTCATGTGATATTCGTACTTCTTTACTTTGTGTGGGTTTGATCCTCATTGAAAACAAACATTTGTGTAATGTGCGTGTACTGTCTCTGAGTGGTATATGTATGTATTTACAAAAAAAGTACATACTCATTCTATCAGTTATCTGTTAGAGGCTAGAGGGCGTTGTTTGAATGAGTGTCAATATTTATTATTACTGTTCAGCCACATGAAGGCAGGATTAATTATTTTGATAACCAATCATAAGTTAGGTAAGTATGATATGGAAGAGCGAAGCTTCCTAATACAAGTATACTTTTTACTAAGGAGGTTTCAAACACTGTATAAGATACACAAACTTCAGTGAAAGTAAATAAACATTTTGTATTGTATTGTATTGTAAATCATGCCTCTATGCTTATGTGTTATAATATATCATAACATGAATTTGTAATAATCAACTATTATTCGTATCTTTCTTAGTGTAAGCGTCTATCAAGATGATCCCTGCGGTTATTACTGCTTTTTGACTCTGACTTTGACTTATGCTTGTACTAAGAAAGTTAAATTTCAAAATTACTTCATTACTTTTTTTTTTTTTTTTACAGTTTATAGGTAAACGTTCGACCGCAATCTCACCTGATGTTAATTGATGATGCAGTCGACGGTGTAGCACGTTTACCTAGAAGATACCTATTCACTCTCCTCTTAAAGATATCCAAATTATACGTGTCCGGAAAAACAGACGATGGCAACGAGTTCCATTCCTTTGCAGTGCACATAATGAGAGTACACATAAACATATTATACCATGTTATTACGTATGCATAATACTACTGGATAACTTGCATAACTATTAGGACTATGTAATTTTTTAAGATAAATTCCTCCAAGCAATATAGTGACCGTTTCAGTATCAAATGATAGAACCGGTATGGTGTGACCTTCGATCAATGATCGAAGGGTGTGACGTAAGGTTGAAAATTCGTCGTAATAAATCGTTCTAACTTCCTGCGACACAGATGATTATAAGATTTGTTTCTTTTCAAAATGATAGAGTTTCAGCCTTAGAAAAATAACAGAGAAACAGACAATTCAAGTATGGATATCATTTTGTTACTTCAAAATATATTGATGTTCCTTCACGATTTCCTGTAGAACGGCAGCGTTGTTGACATTCATTTTCTTGAATTTATTGCTGACTAAAGTAAAGTTGCCACAGATCTGACTGGTTAAAATACAGTATAAGATGTCGGTTGTAGTAAAAAACAGAGTGCAAATAAAACCTGAAAATAAACAAATTATATATATATATAAACAAATTATAATTATATAATGATAATGAAGATGTCGATACACATACAAATGTAAATATTACATAAAAAGTGATACAGGCCAAAAGCTCCCACCGGTCAAATTAAAAAAATATTCATAAAACTCTAAAAAATATTCATAAAAACAGCGGTTCAGGTGTTTTTTCTTGATTATAACGAAAATTGTGGTTTTGAATTTTTTTATTTGCGGTAAATGATCGTATTGTAACAAAACAATTTTTTTTATTTATAATTAAATCAAGTTATTTAAAAAAAAAAATTAATTTTTGAATCCAGTACCGAAAACACCCCGAACAAACCCGAGCGCGTGTGACGACATAATGTTAGTTTTCACTCATTGCAATAGCCGTAAACGCTGTACTGTTAACATTATGACGTCACAACTATTGGTGATCAATCATGCGTTTATAGTCACGAGATTTTTTTTAAAATTTTATCTATTTTTAATTGTTTATTATTAATTGAAAACATATTTTTTTTAGTTTTTTGCATTAGATATCAATATTATTAATAATAATGTTTTAAAATACATTAAAAAAAATAATAATAATTTTTTTCAAAACCCCAATTGTCTTTTGACTAAAATTATTGCTGGTAGGATTTTTACTTACCACAACTACAAGAAAAAATAAATACAACGCTCCATGTTAGCCAGCCGTCAACTTCAAAAGGCAGTAGTACAGCGTACGATAACATGTACTGTACCTCTTTGTTCTTCAAATAATTAAGCAAAATCATGATTGGCGAAGAAAAGTTGTAAACTGAGATAAGAATCCAGTTCAAAATGAAAAAATATTTCGCCAAAAGCTTTAGCACAATAAGCTCAGGCCGAAGTAGAGCCACCATCTCTCCGTCCTTTTCCATTACGTTGTAGAGTTGCTTTAAACTCTCCGTCAATTGATATATTTTTTTCCTTTTATTTGTAATCGCTATAATCTTCAAACATGATAATATTCCAATACAAGTGCAGGGGGCCAGTTGAGTCAGCTCCAGTAAGTTTTCAGCAGATATCTTTGAAACAAGGAATAAAGACTCGGCAAGTATCATCACGATTAAGCAAAAAATAAGTAAAAAATATCTTAACTTGATTTTGAAGTCGTCGTACGGGATTCCCATAAGCCAGAGATTTCGTTTAATTTGCTTGAAAAGTTCTTCAAAAGAAGGAATATCCATGCTTGAGGTTAAATTTTCAGTTGCACACAAACACAAGCGATTTTCGACTGAAGTGTAGAAAGCCAATCGAAGTATTGCCGTCCTAAATTTTAGTATGACAGTTGAAAGGGTGGAATTACTAAGGATGTCAAAAGCTTTGAAGAAAAAGATGACGTTTTACTTCAAAACTCAAGGATTTTTTTTTGTCAAATCAGGATGGCACATAATAACACTTTTATTTCAATTGATTACTTGTGCCACCGAAATTACACATTAGAACTTAAAATAGAACTAGGAAAACAACAAAATGAAAAAGTCATGTTTTTTCCGAAGATGAAAACATATGCTTATGTCAAAAGTTCTAAAGGTGTATTTTTTTTTTTAGTTTTCAAATTGCCACCCAATTTGATGTTTTTAATTGTTTCTCTCGATTGAAACGTTATTAGGGTTAACCATTAAAATATAATTATTTCAGAAAATAACAGTACGAAAACCATTCTGATACAACAATATAACACACAGTTTTCTTATAGTAGGTGGCCACTCATGTGACTGTTATATCCTACATATATTTCAATTCAGTTCTTTATCCTATACCATATTATAATATAATAATATTATAAAGACGTTTGTGAGGTTGTAAGGGGTAATCTTGATTTTGACGACCGATGTGTTAAATGTTTGTACGATCTGCAAATATTTATTCCGGGTGTTCTGGGTGTTTTCTATGTATGATAAAAATATCTATGTATGTAATATAGTATTGTATTAAGTATATCAGTCATCTAGTACCCATAACACAAGCTCTGCTTAGCTTGGGGCTAGTTGATGCTGTGTGGATTGTCCAGCATTATTTATTTATTTATTATTTATTTATCTCTGAATCTACTGAACTGATTTTGAAAATTGTTTTACCAATAGAAAGCCACGTTATTCGTGAGGGTCATATTGAAAAGAAAAATGTTTACAAAGTGTGCACGGGTTAGCTAGTCTTTCATAACACTATAATTAAATAAATAAAAAAAATATGACATACATTTAACACAACGCTATCTAGCTCCAAACTAAACAAAGCTTGTACTATGAGAACCAGATAACTGATTGAATACTTAGATAGGTTTTTTTATAAAATATCTGCATTTAAAGTAAATAACAGTTTATTACAAAAAAAATCACACATATCTCAAAAATGGTAACTGATGCATTTTGACATCCCTAACATTTTGGAACAAATCTACTATTCACTTTTGTGTCTTTAATGTGACACGGAGAAAATAGGTGTTAACTACCAATCTACACCCACTGGAAACCATTATTCTCAATTTTGAATTCCCTTTGATATCGCTGTCTTCAAATTGTCTTTTAACTACATTGAAGTTAATATTTAATCGTGTTATTGAGCAAACGTAAAATCAAAGCCGTAAAAACAACAACAAAACGTATAGATAACGCAAAAACGTATTTTAATGACCAGTTTGCATTACGATATAGGGAATGTAAATTACTGCAAAAAGTAGGCATGTGCCAACTATAATGGTCAGAGTCACTTTGACTACCTCCGTTCCGTTCTCTATTGTAAGTATATTTTTTTATGATGGAAAACTTTTGCTTGTCTTTGGTCAACACGCTACGAGGTTTGTATTTAACAACCTCAAACTAAAAAGTAGTTTTTTAATCCATAACTAGAGTTCCATAACGAGTTAGAAAAACGGAACCCTGTATTTCAGTTGATGGAATTTGTAAATTTGTAAAGACTGATAAAAAGCTGAAAGAGGTGAAAAGAGATAATAATAATAATAATAATAATGTTGAACAATCCACACAGCATCATCTAGCCCCAAGCTAAGCAGAGCTTATGAGACAGCCGTCACAGCCCAGTTCGTAGTAGCCCTGGCTTCTGCGCTGCAGCAGAAGTTCTCGAGCAGAGTATTTAAAAATTGTCAATGTACAGTCAGTTGCACTAGAACTTGTAACTTTCACTATGGTATAACAACAAAACAATAAACTCTTACACATCAAAAACTAAAAAGTCATAAAATTAGTTAATGACCTTACTTATTTTTGGAATAAGTGTCGTATAAATATTTTAAGCACCGCTGTGAAACTATTTTGAAAGTTACAAATTGTATACATTCTAGTGCAGCTGACTGTACCTATTATTTATCTTATCTAACTGAATTAAACTATACATTACAATGGCATATAAAAATAATATACCGCGGAGAAGTTTAACTTGCCAATAGAATATCTTCAGTAGTTAGTATTCCTAAAAAATGTTTCTGAAATAATAAGACCAAAACTAGTAGTCAATATTTGTAATACAAGCTAAGATTGCATGATTGTGATTGGTTGAAGAAATAAATGGACCCATCAAATATATTCGAATTGAATACCACTCAACCAACATGAAAAGACAGCGCAATCAACTCGTTTGCCGACAAGCAAATTATCTAATATCACGCCACCGAAGCCCCACATCGCACGTTGTAGTATGGACAATTAATCATTTTTCCTTTGCAATATATTATTGCCTTTCATTTACTCTGGTATTTGTATAATATACTCATTGCCTAGGGCCCTCTTTATCTTATACTGGTAAAAAAGAGCTAAATGATACTATATAACACCCAAACAGAGAACAAGCATCTATGTTTATTACACGAATGTTTTCTCGCGTTGGAGATCGAACCCGCAACCTAGAGCGCAGAAGGTAGTGCTACTTCCAACTGAGCTAAGATTTTTTTTTTTATCATAAATAACGGTTGTGATTACTTTTTATAAGTAAACAAAATTAGATAGATAAGAAGTATCAACCCTGGTATTTGTATCTGCTGACTTAATAAAGTTAAACAGAAACTCTAAGCTCCCAAGTTCTTGTTCTCTCAACTCTTGCTTTGCATAAACAGCCTTTGTATGAGTTTTGTGAACAGTTCACAATATTCTTATTAGTATTAAGTCCTCTTAGCACTAGATTGTTTTGTGCGGAAGTTATAAACTAATTAATAATTTCTTGGAACTGAAACATTCGTTGAGTTTAACGGACTGGAATGGTAACTGCGCGGTTCATAGTGGACAAAACTAACATCGCGCGACTGCCATCCGCCGCGGTTCCTGGGGTACTGCGGGCTGATAAAGTCTTAAAAAACTTGTCTTTCAACCTAGGTTCTGCAAAAGACTGAAACTGACTGACAGCCAAGAATCAAACAGATGTAACCTACCTGGAGAACCCTGAATTAATATAGGTCAAACAAATTAAAGCTCGATCAAACTTTTAACATAGCTAATTGATTCAGGCGTGACTTTTGCGGAAGTCCATTGTAATATTATAAAATAGACGATTTAATATACCTATATAGTACTATTCCGCTACTTCAATCCTACGATACGATACTATTGCTACGTGTCTATATCTAAGGATACTACTAGATAGGATACTGCGGAATAGTAGGTAGGTACTATATATAAAATCGTCTATTTTTTAACGCCATATAGTTAAAATTAGGTAAACTGAAACATGCTAAATTAACAAAAGAATGCATGCAAAATATCACGGTATCGAACTTTCGACTTCTGGGACAGTTGTATAATAGCCTAACCGCTAATCTTTATTGTACCTACACAGAAATATTTACAAAAAACATGGTACATCTTTTTGTCCCTAATTCTTGTAAGTTATTTTCCCTTAATTATTGAATTTGTGGAAGTAAAATAAGCCGTATTGCCAATGACAAATACTGCACCGCAAACTTTGAAAAAAAGAGGGTACAATAAAGTGAGTAATGTAGAATTAGTGTATAGGTATATGGTCTGGTCTTATAGCGTACCGGCTCCTGGTTAAACGTAGCATAAAATAGTACCAATTATTAATTATCCTCGCATTTCAAAGTTTTCAAAACGAAATTGTTTATCTCAAGTAATGAAATTGTTTTACTAATAAGCAGCTATTATCCGCCGACTTCGTCTACGATACGTAGTTATTTGATAGGGTGAAACATCTATTCCAACTATCTTTGATGTAAAACTTGGATGGAGTTCAACAAGTTTTAAAAAAGAGCAAGAGCAAATAGCAAGCAAGAGTGGGTAGGTGTGTTCTAGACTGTCCTGCTTCATCGTCACTTACCATCAGGTGAGATTGAGTTTGATTGTAAATCAATGTAAAAAAAATGTTTTTTTTTTGATCCCCTGACACGTTAGATGGAGACTAATTCAAATTTTTTTATTATATCATTTGACGCATACATTGCAGTTGTTGGTATTTCATAATGACAGGTTGCAAGCCCATCACCGCTGCTAGCTAATACTAACTGGTTTCTACGATGTTACCCTTTACCGTTTTTTTAGTAAAGTTTAATTTTTAAATACTTTTACTGAAGAATATTCATCTCAAGTTTCAAGGTTGTAAGTTGGAATAAGGTGCTTATAAAAAAATTACTTACCGGTTTCACCTCTTTTATAGTTTAAAAAAAGAAAAAAAAGAAGCTAGGTATCCCTATCCAGTATCATCCCTATTTTTGCCTTTCAACCGTACCTTGCCCGTGTCTTGCCGTTGATTATATCAGTCAGGACAAGTTCGTTTATATGTATGTATACCTCCGATGGTTTGATGAAACAGGCCTTGAAGAAAAACTTTACAGTTCTAACACCTTCGCTGAGTTTTGATTTCATTTCTTAGGCATGACCTACTTTTGTTGGAATACTAAAATTTATTATTTTTGTGTGTCTATCGTTTTAAAGCATGTGTGTGTGTGTGTGTGTGTGTAGTAAACAAACCTCATTCTTTATATATTGTGTAGCTTATAGCTAACAGATTTTGACAGACTTCAAAGTCCCAAACTGTAACATGAGCTACTAAAATACCATAAAATACTATTAAATAATATTGACATACTGCAACTTTAGAAACAACTTCATCTAGCCCCAAACTCAGCAACGCTTGTATAGTAATAGTACTCGTACAACCAGAGGCCAAATTTTTTTTGAGCTGAGTTTGATTGCTAAAATCGGGCCTGTATTAAATGTCACTTTTGAAGAAGACCATTGGGAGGTTGTTACGGTCGAAACTTGAATTTGATGATATATCATTGCGAGAGTTGGGGACTAAAATATTTTATTTGTTAAAAAATAAATAAATTGGTAAGTACCTATTCAATCAGTCATCTGAGACCCAATCTAAACACAGAGCAAACATAAATCAGCCAGTCATCAGTGTTCAGCACACAATATTATGACTTTAGCAAAACTTAGTGGCTAGTGATGTAGGTCTGCAATGCAGGAAAGATTCGCCAAAGTGCTCAGGTGGCCATCTCCGCGAACCTGAGTAATGGCACCTATAAAGAAACCAGCCCCTATTCGTACGTATTGCTCTCATATATTGGAAATTTAATGCTGGGAAATAAACGTAAGTATGTTTATTTGAAACTATCTCGCAGTATTTAGTAGTAGTTGAACTCTTAGTGAAGGGCTCGTCTGAGGAATTACTACAACCATGCCTATTTGTAGCTTGCTGTGTTCCGGTTCGAAGAGTGTGGGTGCCGGTAAAATTACAGGCACATCAGGCCGCGTAGCAGTGCATCGTAAGTCACGCTCCTAACGAACATGACCTGCGAGATAATGTTTTGTTATAGGTGATGTTAACCACTTAACATCAGGTGGGTCCGTCTCTTGTTTTATCAGCAATAAAAAAGAAATGAAGAATAATAACAATAACAGCCATTTAAGATTTACAAATGTTCGATTATTGATTGACCATTATAAGTAAATAAATGCAAGTGGGTATCTGTCCGTGTGTTTGTCATGCTTTCACAGCCACATAAACAACCAAGATAATATTTGATCCAGAGGTAAATTGAATTCTAGAGATGGACAAGAATTTCTATGATTGAGGTTAAAACAATGCGCAGTGGGGGCGGGTTCACAAGTTGCATACATTATATTATACATTTTCAAATAGGTTCAACAAAAAATCGACAAGCAAGGTTAGAATTTTGTGATATTATTTTATTGACTAATATTTCGGCCAAAAGCTTATCAAATATTCCAAGTGCAATCTTGTTGAAAAACTATACAATTTTACTGCCAAGCGTATCGTAAGATCTTTGTTTCTTTAGTTGATCACCATTGCCTTGGTTCTGCCAGAACAGTCGACATTCTGAGGCCAGTCACACATCTCGTACTTAGGACTGTAGAGGAGGAACACCGGGCAGTCAAAGACAACGGGTACTCCCCTGTTGCACTTGTAGAACTGTCTACAGTTCTGGTGAGCAATCAACACACTGTCAGAACCCTCAGCTGCGCAGATAGCTGGAGCCTGACTAGGATCACTGTACCCATGAGTTCCTGGTTCTGGGGTCCATTCAGCGGAGGTTGTTTTTTGACTTTCGTCCTCGTCAGCGATGGTTCTATACCCGCAGTCGACATTGTAAGGCCAATCACAGTACTCGTGTTCGATACTATACACGAGTCCAGACGGGCACGCGAGGACTACAGGCTTATTTCCGCTGCACTCGTAAAAACGATTGCAATTTTCGTGAGCGAGCAGGACACCTTCAGAATCTTCTTGAGCGCAGGCGACTTCTGCGTCACTAGAGATCGAATTTGGTGCAAATTTATAATCTTTATTTTTCCCTGGGATCAACAAAACTCTTTTCCCACACTTCACGTTTTGGGGCCAATCGCATTGCTCATTTTCGAAGTTGTAGAGAAGATTAACTGGACACTGTAGGGTGAAAGGGTGACCTCCCTGGCATATGTAGAACTCGTTGCAGTTTTCGTGGGCAACAAGCACTCCTTCCGAGTCTTCTGAAGCACATATTTCAGGTGCCTTACTGGGATCATTGTACCCGTGGCCGCCGGGTCTTACATCTTCCTCAACGTCGGTCTCAGGCTTGAATTCAATTATAATTCTGCTGCCACAGTTGACATCAAGAGGCCAGTCGCAAGTATCGTATTCCGTGTTGAAGAAGAGGCCAGAAGGACATACTTGAGCAAGAGGGTTACCACGTACGCATTGATAGAACTGGTGGCAGTATTCGTGTGGTAAAAATTTCGTAATTTCTTCATCATAAGGACACCCTGCTGCGTTGAGCTGAACATGCTCGTTTGGCTTGGCAGCTGCTAAAGCCACGCAGAAAAGAAGAATTGCTGTATCTGTTAATAAAAATGAGAGTATTAAACAAAGAGTCCAACGGGTAATACAATTGTACTATGAATAAATAATTTATTTTGATAACATTTTACCCCCATACTTATAAACTTTATTGCCTAAAATTGGTCCTGTCACTGTTTGTCATTACCCATTGGTAATTTATTTTGACATATTTTTATCAGTAAAGCCTTTAATTTATAACTTACCTTTCATGTTTATCAGCGCTCTAGAGAATCTTAACTGCTGAACTGAAACTAACATTAATAGCGCGGATGGTTATTTTATACCCCTTGCAGTATTCTCGTTGAATTGATAATTATCTACTTGATAACAGTTACCTGATTTCAAACTGATTACTAAGAACTTACTTGTGATGCATCAACTGTGCCGATACAAATAAAACAAATGCCGATACAAAGGTACTTTATTAGTGCGATTCACTTATCCTAAGGGCGTGTTTAGGCGATGCGAAAGATTTCGCGCGGCGGTTGTGAAAATCAATAAGTATCCACCAAGTATTGTCTCTATTTTTTTAGGTAACAAGCAGCCACACGGCATGGTTGGCCCCTTGGCAGGTTTGATCGTTACCACTAAGAATATAGAGACGATACTCGGTATTGATTTTCTCAATCAATAAATTTACAAATAAATTTTGCCGCGCGAGATCTTTCGCACCGTATGGCGCATCTAATAAATACAAAATCCCTGAAAACGTTAAACTGTCTTCATACTGTTATTATCTGGCACAAAACAAACAACACCATGAGTGAAAAGCAAGTAAATAAACTTTTCGCATTTCCACTTGGAATAACTTTGCTGGAGGCGTGAGGGTTCTGAAGAAGCGCGCCTCATAAATCAGAAAGATGACGGATCTGCATCCATTTGTGTACACTTTGTGATGCTCTCTGGCTTATTCTCGTCTATACTCGTGCATACAATTTGAGATTGTTGCCAAAACTGCGGTGTCCTATCAAATTTGATTATTTACACGCATACTAAAACTACAGAACGTATATTCAACAGCTATAATTAAATAAATACTGACAAACATTCACACAACGCCCTCGAGCCCCAAACCAAGCAAATCTTGTACTATGGTACCTACAGATAAATACTTATACATATGTATACTTTTTTTGTAAATACAGGTTTACTATACATATAACACCCAGACGTAGAACAAACATTCTATGTTCATCACACAAATGTTTGTTCTCGGTGGGGATCGAACCCACCGTCTACAGCGAAGGAGGTATCATATTCCAAGTAGCTACCTGCTTTAACCATGTACTTTAATGACCCTGTATAGTCATATTATCCTTGGCAAGCTAACTGCATGCGGAAATATCTACTCCTAAGGATTATTCTACTTGCAGGCCCATGGAGATGGCACACAAACTAGAAACGACAGTCAAATCACGTTATCAGTAGTCCCGTTATCAGTAGTAAGTCCAATGTAATAGGCCTACTTCATAACTGGAGCAGGAACGAGTGGAGGAGGTTCTATCGTTTTTTTTCTTCAATAATTTTATTAGTTAAACAAGCCCCAACGGGTACCCCGTTTAAGAGTTGAATCTCTGGAAAGCATTTTTACACCTCTACACACCTAGATTCTTAATTTCAAGCCTCTACAACCAGTGGTTTATTTATAGGCTATGTGTTGTCTTGACATATTATGTCAGTCAGTCAGGACAAAGATTCTTAGAATTGGTTTAGATTACAAGCAATTTAAGACTTAACAACAAAAGAGCAGGTAACAGAGTAGTGCATCATAGGGCAAATTCGCAGTCCATGTTGTACAGATATGTCCATTTTACTAATATTTCTAGTCTCTGTGTCACGTAGAACCTCATTGAGTCTGGCAAAGACGTCGGTTTATACCGCGATAATCTGCCGCAATATCAAAAGCGCTCGACAGTTAATAATCCTTACTACTAGAAATGAATCTCCAATTGATTTGCAGTGATTTGAAGTGTCGGGTTTCTTTGACATTGGTGTAGGTGCTGACAGAAACATGGCTAATAGCTCTTGATAGTCAAGTAACACACTTGATACAGTCTATTACTATAGGATACTTTGCCCTGAGTGGTTCTCTTGTATATACTTAGGGCGTGATTATACGACGCGAAAGATTTCGCGCGACGGGTTGACCGCATGAATACTGATAAATACTGAGACGATATTCGGTATTGATTTTCAGAACCGCACGAAATCTTTCGCATCACCTAAACACGCTCTTATAAAATAAAGTTCTTGGATGTAATCTGACGTTTTACAATTCAAGGGACCACAGCGTACCACTACAGTCTAGAAAATGCCATTAAAATAAATCTAAGGAGTAATCTATTTATACTAATAAGAAGAATCTTTGTCCTGACTGATTGACTGTCTGTCTGACTGGCATATCTATATCACCACCAGACGTTACTTGAAATTGCATGCATAGAGGTGTACTAATAATGGAATTCCTGAAATTCAACCCTTAAACGGGTATTTCGAAGGTTGAAATTTGTGTGTAGCTAAAAAATAACGCATATAAGTGTTTTATTAGCTATCTGGCTCCCATAATACAAGCTTTGCTTAGTTTGGGGCTAAGTGATGTTGTGTAAAAATGTCTACAAATATTTGTTTATTATTATTTTAAGGAATTTCGCATCTGCACGCTGTATTTATTTCTCTTCACTGCTGGCATGTAGGTAGGTATTATGTAAATTCGACCCGATAAGGGAACCATTCAGCCCGGGCTACACATAAAGTTAATATAAGCAACACTAATAAAACTAGCTTGTATGGGTATAGTGAGCGCGTTTCGACTCATTACACTTGTAATTACGGGTTTATTGAACAAAAGCGTTCATTGGGAGTTGCTAATAGCTTTGTATCGGTTACTTACTGAAAACTTTTATAGATTTTTATGATTTACGTTGCGCTGATTTTAGGTTTATTATATAAAACAAAGATTAATTATAAAAGAACTAAAGTAAAAGTCTAGGTATTTCGTACAGTGTATGTGCTTGATCTAATAGGTATTTACGAATTTTACCATAGAGAATCACCCACTTATAAGAATCTTTGTCCTGACTGACTGGCTGACTGACATATAGACAACGAACTGCCTAAACCACTGGTTGTAGAGACTTGAAATTTCAGGGTATATTCGTCTTGGTGCGTAGAGGTGTAAATTCAACTCCTGGACGAGTACACCGAAGGGGCTGAAGTTTCTACGAAAATAACTTTACGTGAGCAATGTCGCACGCGTTTCGCTAGCAAGCAATACTGTTATTATATTTAAAGAAAAAAGATCCTGATGATGATGGTAATTGTTCAGATTTCTTTACAAATTATATAAATGCTATACAAAAGTGAAAATAAAATATCTTGTAAAAACCAATTCCCAACTACAGCAAAGTCTTTACCAAATGTAAATTCTGATACCTCGGACTAATCCCTTTACCTAAAGGAATTAGGTACATGCAAGATACCTGTCTCGCAAGGGTGTTAGGTAAGTAGGTACCCAAAATCCTGCTTCGAATCATGTCACTTTTCCATAAGCTCAAAATTCACGTTTGCCAAATCAACTTTTAAAAATAAGATCTTAAACTACCAACCACTCTGGTGCAGTTTTTATGTGTCACTCTCATAACTTTTGAAGTAAACCTGAACCGTTTTCCATTTCTTATCAGTATTAAAAAGTTTATTAGTTTCTTTAAAACAATCATAAAAAGTTCAGTTTAATATGGTCGCTAAAATACTAATAATAGCTTGTTTTGTAAGTACATACTGCTTTAGGCGGCGATGGGCTTGCAACCTGTCACATATGGAATCCTAACTAAAATGTACTATCTAGACTAGTTAGGATTCTACGTCTAGATAGTACATATGTACCAAATGTACTATCTAGACGTACCTCTGACTACCCCCTTAGACATCCTCGAAGAATTTGGAGTAGGTATTTGGTACTAAGATCGGAGGAGATATCTACCGTGCTTGGGATTACAGTCGTGATGATATTTTTTACTTTATTATAAGTTTTAAAATAGAAATAAAATTTTAAACGCGATTGTCATCATCATCAGCCTAAATACATAAATATATTTCTGTGGTTCCATAAGAAGTCATCTAACGTTCAAAAAAGGAACATAAAAAGGTAAACTTGCATTAAACCGGTCAGAATGGAGAAGTCTAGTAGGTTACGCGTAATATCTATACTTTTGAGTATGAACGAAGGCGCGAACTAGATACAAAACGCGAACAATCTTTGTCCTTTTGACGACCGATGTGGCGCGGCGGGCGAATGTCCGCCTGCGACGCAGAGTTTGCGGGTTCGATTCCCGCCTTGGGATAAATGTTTGTACGATCTGCAAATATTTATAAGTATATCAGTCATCTAGAACCCATAACACAAGCTCTGCTTAGCTTGGGGCTAGATGATGCTGTGTGGATTGTCCAGCATTATTATTATTATTTTTACTGACTGGGATATAGACAACCCACAGCCGAAACCACTGGAAGTAGAGACTTGAAATCAGATTATATCCTTTTTAATTCAGAGTCTATTCGTCTTGGTGCGTAGAGGGGTACTAAGAAAGGAAGTCCCGAAATTCAACCTCTAAATGTGTACAGCAGGGATTGAAGTTTGTATGAAAATACTTACAAAACGTATTATGCATCGAGATGATAAGTACCAGCTACCACACTTCTAGTAAAAGACACATTTCGACATTGATTTTGGTCATAAAGCACTTTTCTTGAATCGGACTCCGTCAAATGCTCGTAACGCCGTGGAGATAAACCTTAGCATATGAACAACGTTATATCCATCCTTTTCTGAATCAAATAACGAGGTCTTTTGATCTTTATACCCTTAATACATAGGAAGGTACAGTAAACATATAAAAGGTACCGATATTCGTTTTATTGTAAATTATTTGGATGAGCGATCGCAGATACAAAAGGAACAACCATTTGTATTACATTGATGACGCGTTAACCGTTTCATTTTGCCCTTATGACAAATGAACCGTAAAAAAATATTACTATGGTACAGGAAAACCAACAAGTTTTTGGATTTTGACCCTTATGTGGTCCAAAACTAATCAAAAATAGTACTAAAAATTGTTTGTTATGTCAATTGTAATATACTCCAATAATTGTATACTCCATGTCCAATTCTAGAAAGTTTGTTTTTTTTTGTATGACAGGGACACACCAGGATATATACAAATACTATACTGTACATAACGGGAACAAGGCACGCATGTATTCATTATTTTATTTTATAATCATAATAAAGTATTAAGTATTTTGAAGGCTGTACTAAAACTCTTTCTCTCCATTTTTTTATATGTTATGTGCTACTAACTATATATATAGATCCATCTTTATCCAAAATAAAGAGATTTTATTTATTTATCACTATATTGTTCATTTTAAAACTGAGAGCATAGCACGAATAAAGATACTATTACACATAAAGACTTACAATAAGATACATAGCTTTTTTAACATTTATTCAGTTACGATTTCACCTGATGCATAGGTGTTTTACATGCATAACTATGTAAAACACCTATTTCCGCCACCAAGCAGCTTGCTCTGTTCCGGTTTTCCGTTTGTGGGTGCGGTTTAATTACGGACACGTATGCCTCAGGTTGATAGACGCAGAGTCGTGCATCGTAGGACACGTTCATAACGAGCGTGACCTGTGAGGCAATGCTTTGTTATAGGCAATGGTAACCACTTGACATCATGTGGGCCATCTGGTTGTTCCATCAGCAAGTCACATAAAAAAACACACACACAATTTGAACCAACATGACTTGGGCCCGCTTTTCGCGATGGGCTCGTTTGCGCTTCGACGTTGTAATGCAAAATAACCTCAGATTTCAAAAATCCCAGCTACCAAAAGTTTATCTGCTTCCCCATAAACTTTATGTGGTGATTGACAGTGCTATTTCTATGTTAACCAGTTTGCAGAAAGTGAGTCAAACGGTATTAAAGTTAGGCGGAGTATTTTAGAGTTTATTATTTGACGTACACCGACGACACGACTGGATATAAGACATTAAAATAAAAAAATAAACAATTATAAACTAGGTGCGAGTCAGACTCGCGCACGAAGGGTTCCGTACCATTAGGTATCTATAATAAAAACGGCAGAAAAATCACGTTTATTGTATGAGAGCCCTTCAATATTTATTTTATTCTGTTTTTTTGTAGGTATTTGTTGTTATAGCGGCAACAGAAATACATCATCTGTAAAAGTTTCAAATCTCTAACTATCACGGTTCATGAGATACTGATGACAGACGGGCAGACAGACCGACAGCAGTCTTAGTAAAAAGGTCCCGTTTTACCCTTTGGGTACGGGACCCTAAAAGTGGCCTTTACCTACCGGCACGGTAGATATTTGTTCAGATCTCTTAGTACCAAGTAGGTACTTACTACATATTTTTTGATGTCTAGGGGGTCTAAATTGTGACATTTTGGAATAGTTAAATAGTATCAATTGTTACCTGTACTGCCACGTCAACATACATCGTATAAGTCGAAAACACAATCTTTATTTTATTTAACATCGAATGGATAAATTTTAATCATACCAATAGATTATCTAAGTAATTCGTTAAATATTTAACCTGTAAGTTAGATAACTTCAAATAAGAGACACCAACCACTCTACTCCAAACAAAGACCAAAACCAACTCAGAGTTCAAAGTTAGTTCAATGACACCAAAAGCGTTTATAAAGTTCGATAACTCGAGAATCCCTTATCACAACTTGTAATCTAAAATATACAGCGAGAAAGTTTGGAGCGTAGAACCGCAGATTATCGGGGTAAACATCTCACTGTTTGTAGATATAGGTAAGTATGAAAAGACCTACTAAGAAAGACGAAGCGTAGGACAAACGATGGTCCGACGATTTTGATCACTAGATGTAGAAGGCTGATAACGATTCTTCCGGACACGTATGTATAGTGGTCTAGTGTATTTCTCTACAGAGCAATCGCGGGCATAATTTTTTTTTTAATGACTTACTTTACAGTACTTGTGGTGAGACTAACGCAAATGCCTGTACATGAAAAGAATAAAAAGATAAATAAATAACTTCATTAATCTCCCGGAGATATCCTCTTGTCATGATTTTATAAATGTTAAATAATTATTGCATATATTTTTCAGATTTTAATTTATCAGTCTATTTGTAATTTTAAAAGATAAATGAATTCATTTGACTTGTTGGCTACCGTTCTAAGTTGCTCAATTTAGTGGCCGCTGGAAATGTTTTTTTTGATAGAATGAGGCGGCCATCTTGGTGCTGACCGAAGGTAACGATAAGTAAGTCGGCAAATTGTGCAACAGTTCGGTTTGAGCCTTCGGGCAGATAGGTCGAGTTGTCATCAAGAAGTCAGTTTTTAAAGAGTGTTTGTTGTAAAGAGTGTAATCATGCTTGTTGTGGTACTAGAATAAAAAGTGACTATTACCAGAAGTGCAGTTTTATTACAATTCAGAAGAGGGGTAAGCAACCAAATAAGGTATGTTGATTTGAATATTATGATCTTATTTACCAAATGGTCTGAATGTGAACTATTCAGATTTATCATTACTAATTTATTTTATTTTTGAGTACCTACCCACCGAGAACATAAATGTACGCCCACCATGTGTACTTTTAAAATTTTAATGCATGATACCTAGGGATTTGTGTAGCATATCAGGCCAGGGCTACCCTCTGGCGAGATGATGTACAGATTACGAACTAAATGTTGAATAGTTTTATTTATTTCTTTAATCATGTTTTTTTTTTGGTATACCTGCAATATCGTCTTTATTTCATCGTCGTTTAAAATATAACTCTGGTCTATGGAAGTATACCTATACAATGTGTAAAGACATACTAACGGAGCGTGTTGGTGTTAAATCAGGGCTACCCTCATATAGCGCCTGACTCCTGCCTTTCGTGTACCAGCGGTATAATTAAAAATATCATCAATTCTACTTTATTAGCTCATCAATATTATAAAAACACTTATCAACCAGCCACGCATAAAGTTTAGTTTTAAATTGTTTTGTCGGTGGTTCTCGGATATCTTAGGTATCCTATTAAAGATTTTTAATAGTCATAGAATAGCATTTTTATAACATAACGCTGACTTGCACCTAGGTATTATGAGCCTAGTGGGGTTCCTCTTTTAAAATCAGATCAAGTGCTTTTGAAAGTTTATGACGCGGCTACTACCTGTTAAAGCATAAAGTTTATATTATTTTATGAACTGTTTCTAGGCTGACTTTGACTAACTACGACTGTTTTATTGAACGGACTATGACTGTTCGTTGGATAAAAGGAGGCGTTCTAGTTTAAGTTACCCGCTTATCTAGACGTCGGATTCGTCGCTTGTCTAGACGTTCTATTTTTTAATGATGTATCAGTATATTGTATTTTTATTTAAGTATTAGTATTGGTTATGTTTATGACTATGTAGTTAAATGTATCATAGTTTTTTTATCTCTTACTCTTATTTTATTATTACTCTTTGTGCACCACCGTCCTTTATCGCTTCGCTCGTTACTCTCCATCCTAAGGTTGCCTGGAAGTAATAGCTTTTAGCGATAAGGCCGCCCTTGGTACTCTGTTAAATCTAGATTTAAAAGCTATCCTAGTGTACAATAAAGTGTTATCTATCTATCTATTCATCTATCTATCTATCTATCTATCTATCTATCTATCTATCTATCTATCTATCTATCTATCTATCTATCTATCTATCTGTTTATTGAGTTGGCTATGCTTGCCGACTGGATGGCGTTGGCTATGTTTGCCGACTGGATTGAGTTGGCTATGTTTGTCAACTGGATCATCTATCTATCTATCTATCTATCTATCACATTATTGAATTGGCTATGTTTGCCAACTGGACTATCTATCTATCTATCTATCGGGTTATTGAGTTGGCTATGTTTACCGACTGGATTGAGTTGGCTATGTTTGCCAACTGGACTATCTATCTATCTATATATCTATCTATCTATCTATCTATCGGATTATTGAGTTGGCTATGCTTGCCGACTGGATTGCGTTGGCTAAGTTTGCCGACTGGATTGAGTTAGCTATGATTGCTAACTGGTTTAACTGGTCAAAGTCAAAGTCAAAGTGTATTTGGTTAAATTGGTAATAACGAATAAATGCTCATATTTTTGTTGTTCAGGTTCTTTTGAAGACTAAATTTTTATTTTATGAATATAAAGATTAACTAATAAGGTTCACAATAACTATGAATGGATTATGTCAAAGTTTGTTGGTTATTTAGTAGTTATACAAAATTATTGAGGTTTTGAGAAATGATCACTAAAAAAATTACTGATGTACTGGGATTTATTAAAAAGGGCAAACAACTGTCATGCCGCCGATAAAATTCGGTCTTGGATTCGTATAAAAGCCTTAGAAATTGAAATTTCTGACAAAAGTTCCTCTGATGATGCTTCCGAATCGTCAGTCTTAGAATGTCTTTATTGCTTAAAATAGGTAATAGGTGCGGAGGGGATGTTGTAATTCTGATGTTCCGAACAAATAATCCGTATTTCGATACAAAGAATAGATAGCGTTTTCTTATATTGTCTGGGATCTTGTTGAAAACTTTGATGCTCACATAGTAGCAATTTTCTTGATAGAGGATAATTTTCGGAGTGGACTCATTTACAACACTCTCCGTTCCGAGTGTTACGTAGATACACGTAACTAGTAATTTTGTATAGATACATATATAAATAAATGGGATTAATGTTTGTAAGATCTGCAAATGTTTCTATGTATAATAAAAGAATGTCTATGTAGGTATGTGATGTATTGTGATGGGTGTGGATTATCCAGCATTGATATTATTATTATTAAATGTTCCACAAAACAAGCGCGTTCGTATATGTAAAGGTACTAAAGATTTAATATTTTCAGCATACAAAGGAGTGGCCTACAGGATACCATGGGGCCAATACCGCGGATGGCGCGCATACATTTTTTTTGTGCAATGAAAGCTTTGTTAAAATCCCTACTGCACCCCAAATCGTCAGCTCGTATCTGAGGATGGAGTCAGCATAGCCGTGATGGGCCATCACTGCCATTTCTTGGTTGACTGTTCTTTGTAGCCTACCTGAAACGTGCACGAATCTGTTAACATATATATATGCTTTGCCTACTTGTTCTTTTCAAAATAAAAAGGGATCCAATACACACCTTAAGGAACACCAAATTTGTTAATAACTGACAAAACCATTGTAATGTGGTTTGAAAGTTAAGCAGAATCGCATCGGGGTCGTCATCCTTATAAACATCACGATCAAATGATAAATTCTACATATGTTCCTAATATTTTTTTTATATTTTCATCTGTATATAGCTTCCTGCGTATGTACCACGAACTACAAGGGGTGTAATTCGATTTTACTTTAAAACACAAAAGCTGAGCCATTCTACAATCGGATAAACCCAATGGTAGAACGGTGCCAACTGCATCTTCTGATTACCAATAATATGATCAAGGCAGGCGTTACGTCTTGTTGGGCTGAGTTGAGAATATAATATGAGCTTAGAGAGAAATTACTTCAAATGCTAGATAGAGCGATAGTTTCTCTGTTTTGTTTTAATGTGTTAATATTAAGGTCACCGGTAATTATAACTTTAGGTTTACTGCTATTTTTAAACAACTAGTGCTATAGACTGTTAAGTTTATCAAAGAAAGTATAGATATTTGATAAAGGTGCATACAACTATAATTTTGTGACTTAATTACTTAATTAATAATCTTTAAGCTACAACATTCAAACACGTTTGGTATAATAGCCTATGATTTTAAATTCAAGTCTTTATAAACTAGACTTTTTAAGTAAAATACAAACTCCGTTCCTTTTTGTTTTTTGCACTAAACCGTAATTACGCATATTTAAATTTTGGTTACTACCTACCTGATTTCAAAAACGTCTCTGATAAACATACATACATCTGGCTCCTTACCAGTACATTTATATCGAGAATAGAAAGTTTCAGAAGTTCACGCTTAGTAATTTACTACCTATTTTTGGCGTAATAATCTAAATTCTGCGTCTTTACGAACGAAAAATCTTGTCTGGATTTTTAATGTTAGATTCAAACTTTGTTTCATTTTCGTTGTTTATGATTGATGCCTTTGTGAAATAATAGGGGATATCTAGTGCTTTTTGTTGCAACATCACTGGTTTTATGATTTGGAAGTAATCTATACTTATTTAATTCCATAATGCATTACATCAATATACTTTATAGTACTTTATACTTTTTTAGTCTTTTTTTTTAAGTGGACAGCTTATATTACATTCACTATTTGCGTTCCAGCCATTCCGATTTATTTTAAACTAGCTGACCCATTGAACGTCGTATTCTCTCTTTAGCCATTCATCCAAATAATATGCAGTAAAAAGGAAAAGTATTTTATTTTAAGCATTTGAGAGGATAATTTACAGATTTTGATAAGAATTTATAATTAATGATAATATGACCATGACTTGAATAACGATTTAAATTTTTTTTTTATAAAGAACTATTTTTTGTGAGTTAAATATATGCTTTCGCTGACTTTTTATAGGCATAACCAAGCTCTACAACTTCCTCTAGAACTCAATCATATATCTATCATCATCGTTAAGGCAGCGTTCGTAAGAAGCTTCATTCGTTTTCGTTCGTCAGTTTTTTTTTTTCTCTTCTTTCTCAGTCTAGCTTTGCAAGTTTGACTACCATGAAAAGGTCTTTTCATTTTTCGGGTTAATATGACCTATGTCACTCGCATATTACGTGGCTTTTTATTGTTGAAATAGTTTTCAAATTTCGGTTCAGTGGATTCGGATATTACTCCTAATATCGTCACAAACTCGCAAACTTTGCCTCTTTATAACATTAGTGTGGGTTTCACAAATGTCAAATACTTGGCGTTGTAGTCATATTGGTTGATAATCATATTAATTTTACTACATATAATTCCACGGCTATCACTACCCACTACATTCAGCACAGTTTCCATTCACACACTCCCTTACAAACACACACGAGAGCTCTCCTTGAAACCTTGACTCTTATGAGTTTTGCGTTGACAAAACTTTCAGAATCACACATACAACAAGACACCTTCACACAACTTTTTTACATATACACAATCATACTGCATTATGACTACGTTTTTTTAACATACAAAAGGTATAGTTCTGTTGTATGGCATCTCGTTCAACTTGTAACCTCGTAGGTAATAACTAAAGATCAGTGTCTTGCTCTTCAGCAATATTATACGCTAAGTTATTGCCTATTGTGTAGCTGCAACACACAGGGATAACCAGATATTTATATAATAATAGTTAATTTTCTTAATTTGTTCTTTTTTTTTTTTTGGTCATTGTGTTCACATTTTATTTTTCTTTGTTATTTTTTTTCGTGTAGCTAGGATAAGAACCTACATATAAGAACCTTTGTGTGTTTTAGTAAGACAAATAAACGTTTTACCTATCTAAAATACCCATGTTTGGGTTTCTGTCAAAAATCATTACTTAGAGTTGCAAATGTACAATTTCGAAACTTATTAGTCTTTAGCTTTATAGTGTTATTTACTTTCAAATACTTTCAATTCATTTAAAGTTTTATTTTTCAAACACCTAAAGCAAATACCAGCATTAATGGCAGTCAAGCGTTTCAGAATGTGACTGAGATCGATTGTAATGTTCCTGGGATTGTTATCATGTTTACCAATCGAGATTATGACTTTATCTAATTTAGTAGGATTAAAGATATTAAGCGTTTTACAGATTTCTTCTGATGTAGGTACGATATGGTTTTACAATAAGAAAATGAAGCAGATTACGAGAACAGATACATGATTTGAATTAAATGTCATGATTTTATAAATGAAAATATTATTTGTTATGTAAGATGTACCTACAAAATTGTAAATAACAACAGAATCATGGATGGTAGTGTACACTAATCTTAAGTTAGTTGGTTCTTTGTACGTACCTACCTAGAGTAAGAGTAGGTAGGCGAGATACTTAGATTTAATTCTGTATATTGTGTTTGCCGGGAGGCATCACATTGTCGGATGGCCGAATGTCATGATTTTATAAATGTTAAATAATTATTGCATATATTTTTCAGATTTTAATTTATCAGTCTATTTGTAATTTTAAAAGATAAATGAATTCATTTGACTTGTTGGCTACCGTTCTAAGTTGCTCAATTTAGTGGCCGCTGGAAATGTTTTTTTTGATAGAATGAGGCGGCCATCTTGGTGCTGACCGAAGGTAACGATAAGTAAGTCGGCAAATTGTGCAACAGTTCGGTTTGAGCCTTCGGGCAGATAGGTCGAGTTGTCATCAAGAAGTCAGTTTTTAAAGAGTGTTTGTTGTAAAGAGTGTAATCATGCTTGTTGTGGTACTAGAATAAAAAGTGACTATTACCAGAAGTGCAGTTTTATTACACTCTCAGATATCAGTACCGAGTCTAGATCCTTTGTACTCTAGAAGCCTAATAGTACGTCAATGTCAAATATGACACATACCCACATTTTGTAGTAGTTCGTATTCCATACGTGACAGCTTACATAACCATCGCTACTGCAAAAATAAACACTGATTTTTTCACAATATTTTCCGTCACCATGTCTGCGAGCACTGACATTGCGCACATACATTTTCGAAAACTTTATTGGTGTACGGCTGGATTCGAACCCGCGATCTTCGGAACAAAAAATGGACGCTACCACTAAGCCACTGGTGCTTTACTTGTACAATACTTTTTACAATAAGTACATCAGTTTTCAGTGCTCAAACACACCGGGCAGTTTCAATACAGTTCCAACGGCAAAGTTTACAATCTGATCGCAGTCAAACTTAATCCTGGATGTTCCAGTAGTATGCGAATGCAAGAATACTTTCCGCCATATTGGAACTTCAACTCGAATCCCAAAAGCAAATACTGAGTGCCTACAAAAACTTGGACTAACGTGTTGCGGACATCAAAAGGTGTGGAGCTGTCATCAATATAGTATTATTATTATACCTCCTTGCGTTTAAATGGTACCATATTCATCGCTTAAATTCTCACTGTGTACGGGACCGGGAGTCGAACCCGGGGTTTTTCCTATCTGAGTGGACTGTATAAACTCTTCTATTAAATTTCCGGCTTCGCTCCGTTCAAGGTCGCGGTGTACATGCGTGGCTGGGATTCTATCGGGCTTGAATTGAAACAACGTTGCTGATTTTGGTCGACAGGGGGCGCTCGAGGCGGACTGGCAGCTAGCGGGGGGGTATCCGAGGGCGGCACTGCTACTCCTATTTTCACTACTATTCACTACTACTTCTTCTTGCTTGAGGTTAAATGCTGGCATGCTTCCTGACTGAGACGATTTTGACTGTAATCGTCACTACTAATATTTACTTCTCGGACCCCGCGCTAGGTGCCCCTCCGAGCAAGCGCTAACTTTTATTTCAGTACAAATTGCTATACATTTTACATCATCTATTTATGCGTCTATAGGTTGTTTACTACAAATCTCAAATTACTATTGGTCATCTATTTTCAGGTGCTGCCTACTGACCTTGCTATTAGACTATCTACTATGTGGAAGGGGTTGTTTTTCGAAGCTTTGCCTATGTTTTATACCAGTATATCCTCCTGAAGGGAGGATATCTAGGTGGTATCTACCTATCTAAAGCCCTACAATTGAAACTACGTTATTTTAAATCATTTATTTCCTTAAATCTAGCAGCACCCTACTTGTAAGTTATATGATCACTATTTACTGTTATAAGCTACATTATGCGATATTATACTATTTCTATACTGTTTCTATACTGTTTCCTATACTGTTCCTACTATTTATTATATTCTGTGACGTACCTACTCCCTACAAAGGTCTTTATTAACTGTGCCCTGTTTACAATTTTACTAAAACTAACTATTTCTAAATCTTCTGTTGGCCGTTCGGAACATACTCCCGCCGCTCAGTGGCTCCCGCCGCTGAGAGACTCGGTGGAGAACGGCTCGCCGGTGGGCAGGACTATCACCTTCTTGGTCGGTCTTCTCAGCAGTCCTCCGTTGGTCCGGACGTCCACGGCGCGAACAACTCCGTCGGCGCCGGGGTAGGCAGCGGCTATGACTCCTCGTGGCCAGACGTTGCGGGGCAAGTTCGGGTCTGCCACGAGGACGAGGTCGCCCACCTTGACGGCGGGACCGCGGCCATGAGGGTGGCGGCGGTGCTGGAGCTCAGGGAGGTATTCCCTGAGCCAGCGGGCCCAGAAGATATCGGCGAGGCGTTGAGCCGCCCGCCAGTGCGACCTCCCTATGAGGTCGCCGTCGGTGAAGGGGCCGAGCGTTGGGGTACGCCCCGGCCCAAGGAGTAGGAAGTGGTTCGGTGTGAGGGCCTCCGGGTCCTCAGGGTCCACTGATACGTGTGTCAGTGGCCGGCTGTTGATGGTGAACTCGGCCTCCGCCAAGAGGGTCAGTAGAACCTCCTCGCGGGGGTGGCGCTCGCACAGAGTGGCTGCGAGCGCCGTCTTCGTGCTGCGGACGAGGCGTTCCCAGGCACCGCCCATGAAAGGTGCGCCCGGGGGGATAAAGCGCCAGGATATTCCCCGGGCGGACGCCTCTCCCGCCGTTGCATTGTCCACGGCGGCGCGGAGCTCTTTGTCAGCCCCGCGCAGGTTGGTCCCGTTGTCGGACCACACCTCTGTGGGACAGCCGCGGCGCGCTATCATGCGCCGCAAGGCCATCACGGCGGAGCTCGTGGAGAGGTCGTAGGCCATCTCCAGGTGGATCGCCCGGGTTGACAGGCACGTGAAGAGTGCCACGTACCGCTTCTGATGAGTGCGCCCGACCGTGGTAGAGATCGGGCCGAAGTAGTCGACCCCAGTGTGTGTGAAGGGCCGACAGTGGTGTGCCAGACGGGCGGGCGGATGATTGCCCGTCGGCGGCTGTGGGGGCGCCGACCTCCTCAGTCGGCAGGTCGGGCACCGGTGGATGACCATGCGCGCGACGGGTCGCAGGCGCAGTACCCAGAAGTGCTGGCGGCACTCATTGATTGTGGTCTCCACCCCGGCATGCTGTAGCTGTCTGTGAACACTTTGAATAAAGAGATTAGCAAGCCGGCTGTTGCCGTCTATTATCGGAGGCCATTTCATATGCTCTGACACATCTACTATTGAAGCTATTCTAGACTTTACTACTATTGTGTCATTTTTTAATTCTATTGCTATCTTGTGCAATCTACTATCAGTAGGTATGCGGCCCCCTGATCGCAAAGCGTTTAATTCCGCTTTAAAACTCTCCTGCTGACTCGCTCGAGTGAGGAGGTGCTCTGCTCGCTGTAACAACAGCGCATCTATTATTTTGAATCTATCTACTGTAGGTGCGATGACCTTCGCTCTTGGCGTCTGGCCCTTTGGCTTAGATCGCCAATCAGGGTCCTGAGTTTCCGTCCTCTTCGTTCTCTTGAACGTTACTGTGTGCCTTTTTGACCTAAGACTTTCTATGAACTGTAGCACTCTGGCAGTAGCTCGTAGCAATTTCTCATACTTTGAAAATCGCTCTGGATCCGGTAAAGCTTCCGATAGAGCTGAGTGCGATTTCCCACGTGACTCGCTCACTGTCAAAGAGCGCTCCTCGCCCGTCAGCTCGCCCTTGGGCGGCTCTTCAGCTGGCCAGGTAGCAGGTTCTTCTGTCAAGAAGCTCGGACCGGTGAACCATCTGTGTTTCATGCTCAGGTCCGCTGGAATGTCACGTGTCGCGTCGTCGGCGACGTTCAGCTTCGTAGGTATCCAGCGCCAGTCTTTCACTGCGCTATTTTCTTCGATCGCCGCTATTCGATGAGCGACGAAGGGCTTGTAGGACCTGGCGCCGGTCTTCAACCAAGTTAACACTGTCTTGCTGTCCGTCCAATAGAAGCTCTGGTCTGGCTTCCGGTCGTGCTCTATTGTCACTGTGTTCGACATCCGACTGCCCATCACCGCGGCTTGCAGTTCTAGCCGCGGTATCGAGAGTAGCTTAAGTGGGGCTACCCTGGACTTGCCGGTTACAAGTGATACCTCGACTTCTCCTGTTGGTGACACGGCCCGCCAGTATAGCACGGCTGCGTAGGCTGTCTCTGAGGCGTCGACGAAGGTGTGCAGCTCTATCCTGGATGCTCTGCTGTATCCACTGTAGCACCTGGGGATGGTGATTTTCTTCAAACCCTTCAAGTGGAGCATCCATGCTGCCCACGTCGGAGCTAAGTCTTCCGGTAGGGGGTCGTCCCACCCTGTTCCCCGCCGCCATATTTCTTGAAGGAGCTGTTTGGCGCGAGTCGTTATCGGTGAAGCGAAACCTAGCGGATCAAAAATTGACATAACTATTTTTAATATTTCCCGCTTCGAGGGACATTCCTTTTCAAATATGCCTTCAGGTAACCTTGCCATGTCCAGGTTGAACGCAAGTCGATCTGTCTTCGGCTGCCACTCGAGGCCCAGAGTCCGTTCTGTCTTCGTGCCGTCATCTATCTGTCTAGACGGCGTCTGAGCTTGACCGGGGTCAAGCGCCTCTAGTACCTCGGGGTCATTGGACGTCCATTGTCTTAAGTCGAATCTCGCCTTTGAGTGGATTCTTCTGACTTGAGCTGCTATCTCTATCGCTTCTTCCTTGGACGTGAAACTCTGTAGGTAGTCATCAACATAGTGATTCTTCTCTATGGCTGCCGCTGCAGCTGGATATTCTGAACCGTTCTTCCGCGCGTTCAGATCCTTTACGTATATCGCTGTTGCAGGTGAGGATGTCGCTCCGAATATCAGCGAGGTCATTCTATATTCTGTGGGTGGTGACTCACCTCGAGTCTCCCCTCGCCAAAGATATCTGAGGGCGTCTCTATCTACATCCCTTATCTTCACCTGCATGAACATTTCCGCTATGTCTGCGGAAACCGCTATGTTGTGCTGTCGAAATCTCATCAGCACACCTGGTAATGACTGTAATAAATCCGGACCTGTTAACAATCTATCGTTTAGCGATATTCCCCCGGTCTTCGCTGCGGCGTCATGCACTACGCGAAGCTTGTCCGGCTTCATGGGGTTGATTACCGCAAAGTGTGGTAAGTACCACTTTCTATTAGTGGCCGCTAGAGGCGCCACCTCTGCGTAGCCTTTATCTATTAAATTCTTCATTTGTGATTCATACTTGAATTTCACATGACTATTTTTATCTATCTTTTTCTCTATGCTGTACAGCCTCTTCATGGCGTTCTCTCTATTGTTCGGCATCGCGACGGCCTCATCTCTCCACAATAGCGCCGTCTCATAATGCCCGTCTTCCCGCTGTACTGTCTGCTCGTCGAGTAGCTTGAGAGCTCTCTGGTCGGGGTCACTGTCGGGCCTCTTTGGCGCTATCATAAGGGATTCTATGGCAAAGTGCCGTCGGAGCTCTGCATCCATGTTCTCCTCGGCTGACAGAGTGTTGGTGAAGTGCACCTGATGTCCAAGCGTTCTCGTTCTGGATCCGTGCAGCACCCATCCGAGGGGGGTGAGTGACGCCACCGGCTGTGAGGCTCCACCTGTCCGCATTTCCTTAGCGACAAGAAGGTGCCAGTTGTCCTGGCCTATGAGTATCCTTGGCTTCGCGTGCGTGTGGACCAGGTGACGGTCGATATCCTTGAGATGCATGACCCCTCGGATGTCTTCATAGGAGATTGACTGCGGTGAAAGCTTCAATCCCTGTACTGTTCGAGCTTGAATCTCGTGGGTTTCGCTACCCCTTAAAGTGAAGGTAATCCGTCTGGACTTGACTTCCTGTACTGTAGTGTTCGCTATGGCCTCTATTCTGAGAGGGTCGTTCGGGCCTTCAGCCCCTATCACTGTGGCGACGTCTTCGTCGACCAGTGTTACTGTTGATCCGTCGTCTAGGAGCGCGTACGTATTTACTTCACCCTCTGGTCCCGATGCTGTGACAGGAACGATCTTCAAAAAGGTCTTCATGTTCATCGGGGCCCTCGCTGAGGTGATCTGTTCTATCACTGTTTCTGTTGACTCCCTCTCTCGACGACGGAAGTGAAGAAGTGGATGATGCCAGTACTGACATCCATCTTGCCCACACCTCTTCCTATCGCATGTGTGATTCTTTGCTCTGAATCTGAGACATCGAAAGCATAGTCGGAGTTTCTTCGCTGTGTCCCACCGGGCGTCGGATGAGGTCCCTTGGAACTTCCGGCACTCTTCTATTGTGTGGGAGTTTGACTCGCAGACTGGGCATCTTGCTTTCGAAGGCTGCTTGACCTCTTCCGTTACGGTAAAGGTCCTACTATTCTTATTTCTATTAGACGATTGCTGCACGTCGGTCTCTGGCTGCGCGTACGGGCTGCACCTACTTGCCTCCCTATCTAGGAAGCGTGCTAAACGTATGAGGTCTGGCTCCTCAGACGTCTGCTCAGACGCAAAATCAAACCATCTATATTTCAACGCAGGGGAAAGTTTCTCTATAGTTAACTTAGTTATCTCTGGATTATACAAGTAGTAGGTACGCTGTAACATTTGTAGCGTCGCAACAATATTAGCTACTCTGCTGGAGAAAACACACAACTCCTTGGGTGAATCTGTGGGGCGCGTCAAGGAGCGTAATCGTTCTAACTCTGATAGCGCTATCGCGTCTGGTCTACCAAAACGCGACTCTAGAGCCCTCATGATGTTCTCCGTCTTCACATTGTAGACAAGCAAACTTTCCACGGCTTCTCTAGCTCGTCCTTTAAGGCATTTCCTGAGACGACCGACGTTCTCTGTTTCTGTATATGCAGCTGCTGTTTCGTCATATGATGCCTTGAATGCTAACCATTCCTGATAGGCACCGCTATACTGTGGAAGTTCTGTGAACCGGCGGGGAGTCGACTGTGTTCCGGTGCGTATAGCTTGCGCTATAGCAGAAGCCAGCTCACCCATCTCGTTTCGGGGTGGCTCCGCTATGACTCCCGCCGGTGCAGGAGCACCGGGGTATAAACTAACATCCCTATTACTATTAAAGGCTTCCACGTACCTTTTTGGTGCTCCTGCTGGCTCTGCCGCTGCTCCCTGGTTACCACTGTATCCATTATTAGCACTGCATCCATTATTGGCACTGCATCCAGGGGCACTGTTCCTATTTACACTGTTTCTATTTTCACTATAAAACTGTTCACTGTTCAGCTGAGCACTATTAAACTGTTCACTATGCAGCTGGTCACTGTTCACTGGTTGTCCAGTTGTACTATTTAATCCAGGTAGACTGTTCATCGGGACACTATTAACTATTCGCGTTGGTCCATTCGATCCTGCTGTCACTGGCATTCCCCTTACTATGGGCCGGGTGGGGAAAGTGGCGTTCGGAGCGAGTGGCGCTTGATTGCCCGATGTATATTGCCGATCCTCCGTCTCTCTTGCGGGGTCGGCAGCCTGGATCCACTGTTGCTGTCCCTCCGTTGGCTGGGCAGCGGGGGTAGCCTGTTGGTACAGTCGCTGTTGCTGTCCCTCGTGCGGTTGCGCGAGGAAGGTAGCCCGACTGTCCAGTCGCTGTTGCTGTCCCTCGAACGGCGGTGCGAGGGAGGTAGCCCGACTGGTCTGTTGTTGCTGCTGGTCCTGCGGCGTTGATGCGGCAGGGGCAGCCTGTTGGGTACCCGACGGCGGCAGCAGCGGCAGCTCCGTCGACGGGGCGAGGCTGTTATCCTCTCTATGTGGTCTGTCAGCTATGGCCAGCATGGTGGTAGTTTCCCTCACCCAGTTACTGATCCGCACTGTGTCTTCTGGTTCACTGATGGTGGTCCCCATTTCACTATTGTTTGACTCCTCATCTTGCAGCCGGCTCAGCTCTGCAGCAGCTAAGCTTTCGCGGATTCGGAGCAACTCTATCTCTGCCTTCAAGATCCTATGCTTCTTGGATCTGGCCCCGGACCCCTTGGATGTGACACCAGACTTTGGCTTCTGTGCCTTCCTTGAAGTCAGTGTGCCTCCACTGGTTTCTCCAGTAACCGGTGTAGAAGTGTCCGTGGTACCCGATGTCTCTTCCACTGAGGTAGTAATCGGGGTGTTGCTTGTCAAGAGGTTCGTCCCACTTGATGACTCTTCGACCGCACCGGGGGGGGAGGGGTCCTGGTCCCTCGGCACGAAGAAGGCGACTGAGGGCTGGCTCCGACCAACGCGGTGTGCGGGGGCGGGGGCGGCCTCGGTTCCATGGACTGCACTTGACGCAGATGGCGCCACTGGACACTCAGGGGCTTGAGGTGGGGGGTTGACCCCGGGCGCGGGTGTGCGCGCGGGGGGGGGGGGCTTCGGCAGGCGCGGGGGCGGCAGCGGGCGCGGGGGCGGCGGCCGTCGCAAGCGCAGGGGAATGTCCCCCCGAGCCTTTCTGCGACCTCGTCAGCACCATTGCTTCAATTCAAAGAATCCGGCGCGCGAAGGACCAAAATGTACGGGACCGGGAGTCGAACCCGGGGTTTTTCCTATCTGAGTGGACTGTATAAACTCTTCTATTAAATTTCCGGCTTCGCTCCGTTCAAGGTCGCGGTGTACATGCGTGGCTGGGATTCTATCGGGCTTGAATTGAAACAACGTTGCTGATTTTGGTCGACAGGGGGCGCTCGAGGCGGACTGGCAGCTAGCGGGGGGGTATCCGAGGGCGGCACTGCTACTCCTATTTTCACTACTATTCACTACTACTTCTTCTTGCTTGAGGTTAAATGCTGGCATGCTTCCTGACTGAGACGATTTTGACTGTAATCGTCACTACTAATATTTACTTCTCGGACCCCGCGCTAGGTGCCCCTCCGAGCAAGCGCTAACTTTTATTTCAGTACAAATTGCTATACATTTTACATCATCTATTTATGCGTCTATAGGTTGTTTACTACAAATCTCAAATTACTATTGGTCATCTATTTTCAGGTGCTGCCTACTGACCTTGCTATTAGACTATCTACTATGTGGAAGGGGTTGTTTTTCGAAGCTTTGCCTATGTTTTATACCAGTATATCCTCCTGAAGGGAGGATATCTAGGTGGTATCTACCTATCTAAAGCCCTACAATTGAAACTACGTTATTTTAAATCATTTATTTCCTTAAATCTAGCAGCACCCTACTTGTAAGTTATATGATCACTATTTACTGTTATAAGCTACATTATGCGATATTATACTATTTCTATACTGTTTCTATACTGTTTCCTATACTGTTCCTACTATTTATTATATTCTGTGACGTACCTACTCCCTACAAAGGTCTTTATTAACTGTGCCCTGTTTACAATTTTACTAAAACTAACTATTTCTAAATCTTCTGTTGGCCGTTCGGAACACACTGTTTTTCACTATTCATTAATAAGTGATGGCCATAGTGATAAGTAAGGTTAGATAGCATGGTTATTATTGCCTCGCTCATCAACGGGTTCGTGTTAGCGTTAGAAACATTCCTTTTTACGTTTGAAAAACGGGACACTTAATTTATATTACGAAAATAATTTTATTTTATTTTGATTGCTTTTCATTAGATAAAAGTAGATAAGAACATTAAGTAAAGATATTAGATGAAAATGACAAAAGTTAGACAACATTTCTAGACCGTTTCATTAGGTAAATGAGCAGTCGATACAAACAATAAGCAGGCAAAAGTTGACTGCAATCTCACCAGATACTAAGTGATAATGTGGTCGACGGTGGAGCACCTTACCTAGAAGATCCCTTTACTCTCCTGTGTGAAACATCCACGTTATACGTGATGGATTGCTGTCCACACTGAGTTGAGGCAAAGCGTTTGGTGCGGGTGGATGGGATGTCAACCATAAATGAGTGACTCGTTTCCGAACGTCTGGTTCGATAGATGCCGTAGAGAAGAGAAGAACAAGAAATAGAAAAACTTCTGACTGAGACTTTATGACGTTTTGTATTCTGTGGACCTTTACTATATCGACAACCGATGTGGCGCGGCGGGCGAATGTCCGCCTGCGACGCAGGAGGTTGCGGGTTCGATTCCCGCCTTGGGATAAATGTTTGTACGACCTGCAAATATTTATTCCGGGTGTTCTGGGTGTTTTCTATGTATAATAAAAAATATCTATGTATGTAATGTATAGTATTAAGTATATCAGTCATCTAGTACCCATAACACAAGCTCTGCTTAGCTTGGGGCTAGATGATGCTGTGTGGATTGTCCAGCATTATTATTATTATTATTATATATTGTTAAGGAAGTTATTATGCAATATAGCTTACCTATTACCTTATCGCTCA
The DNA here is from genome assembly GCA_947095575.1 of Electrophaes corylata. Taxonomy (NCBI): domain Eukaryota; kingdom Metazoa; phylum Arthropoda; class Insecta; order Lepidoptera; family Geometridae; genus Electrophaes; species Electrophaes corylata. The sequence goes on along the minus strand of OX352715.1, from coordinate 7,782,382 downwards.
TTGAAAGCAACAACGCAGAAGACAAATATGATAAGATACATTTCCGATCGATAATAAATACGTGCAGTACTGATTTATAATAACAATTAACAAAAATGTAAGCTTTGATAGATACACTTAGATAACTCTATTGATCACGTAGAAATAAAATGTAGTAGTACATACTACCTGGAAGTTACTATTACTCCCAGGTTTAGGTTTTTTTATAGATTTCGAACCATAATATTAAGTTATGGTCCCTATGGCTAGGATTCCCTTAGACATCTTCGAAAAATATCAAGTAGGTGCTTGTATCTTCCGTGCTTGGGGATTAGAGTCGTGTACTATTTCTATTTTTTTTCTATATTTGTACTATCAGCAATTTCTTAAAAATTAGATGATACCTGTCAAGAGGAGGGTGTTACTGGCTGCGACACTTTGAAGTCAGTTTCACAAGCTATTTTATGTTTCAAGTCTTTGGTTTTCTTCTTTAATCAAAGGTGGGTTATAAATCCTTATAATCTAAACCCAAATAGGAACCAAACCCATGATAATACCTGAATACTAAAATATAAAGGCACATATTTATATAAAGTCTCTTGATTTCTATATCGTACAATAGTATTAACCAAGTAAAAATAAGTTTTAAATCCAAATAAAATCTATCCATTACGTTTCTAAACATGACTACTCCACACGGTTTCCTGTTCCAAACAAGGGATTATTTCCCCGCCTAAAGGGAAAAAGAGTGCGAAAACTTTAATTAAACAAGTTTGGTGAGAATTGAGCTTGGGACTTTTGTAAACGGATAATCGAAGCCGTTGAATCCACCTGAGGACGGATTGTACTGAATGGGGTTGACAGGGTTGAAGTCCATAGATAAAACGATAGGCTATCTTGAAATTTGGGTTTCAGTCAAGGTTTAATTGTAGAAGTAAAACCAGTAACTCTTTGTAAAAGAGTTCGTCCAAGGAAATAGGTGCAATCACCTTTTTTCCTGCTAGGTACCTAGGGTACCTACCTATTTCTGTCGCTTGTAGTTATGCTCGCTTTGCTGTAATTCGATCTGAAGGGTTATGGGTCGTCTTAGAGTGATGGACATGCAATGCCACAGAGCACGTCCGCAGTGGGCGTGATTTGAGAGGTTTTATACAATGGAACGACAATGGTATAATCACATAATATGATGATAAATATTAAATAACAAAGCTTTGTCACGCAAATCATCCTTACGATGCACTGCCCTACATTTATGTGTTTTTCTTGGTTTCTGTTTGATGTTAGAATAACTGTGATTTTTGTACAGATACACGATACTTGCCCCTACCGAGAGTGAGAACAATTGTAACCCCATACAAAATCACCCTGAAAATGGGCTCGCATAGCACACAACAATAAACACAAAAACTATGAGTTGAGGCTCTGTGTTGTATTTCGTGTAGTGAACGATGTAGAGTTATAAATTTTTCTAATGACGGCAATATTGTAAGCAATGCTTAGGAAATAACGTTTATAAGTAGGGATACATTAGGTGTGCATGTGCTAGTTTTCTAGTAGTTGAATTTAATATTATTTCTTGATAGGTAATCAATGGCGAATGGCGATACCTCGTTCTTTCGTTGCTCACTAAGCAATGATATAAAGATTAAAAAATATATTTTAAATATTGGTCCATTTTTACTGTTTTGGGAGATAATTTGGCCTAGTATCACCATGAAGGCGATTCGTATGCCTATCGCTTTGAAGTCAAATCCTACAAAATACTGTGTAAAATGGTACAAATACCGATTGGATGCATTCGTAAACATTCTAAAAGTGTTGAATGAGAGTGCTCGACTTGTATATTGAAGACAAGAAGATCTATAATGCAAGTGTGATGACAACGAAGATACGAATGTTAGGTCTACAAGCTTCCACTTGCGGCTTTGCTTGGGTTTTACAAAATGAGTACTAGGTAAATTTTCTGGTTATACATATACTGTATATAAATCAAACTTATCTGTTCAAACTTATAGAGATGATTACTCTATCAAAAATAATAGTACTCGAGTACAGAAAGAAACATGACTGGTCTCACAGCTCAGTTAGTAGTGGAGCTGCCTTTTGTGCTATAGGTTATGGGTTCGATCCCCTTCGAAGACATTGGAATTTGTGTGATGAACATAGATGTTTGTTCTCTTCTGGGTGTTATAAAACAAAACTACAAAAAAAAACACTACATTTACCCTCTTCGAATGACGTGTGGATTTGGACGTCAACTTTAGACGAGGTTTCCTATTGACGTTGTGTGTTACACTGCGGGGCAATTTAGTAACCGTAACATAGTAAAGTTCTCGCTGCCTCGCATGCCACGCAGTGTTTCTCAAAACGACACTACTAAATTTTGTTTATAGTTTCATGGTACCTAGTCCTATTTTAAAATAGCCCGGACTATTGCATCTGTCCAAATTTGCACGAAAATATACACTAACTATACACTCAGTTATGTAAAAATCTGTTATTCAGTCGACAAGCTATATCGCTTGTAAATGCATATATGAAACATCGGTATGGAAAGAGCAGCTTTCAATTTCTGATCGCTCGATATTTATAGTTGCAAATCGTATGCATGTTTCATTTTATACTACTGTCTGGTTTAAACGTGTATATTACAATCAGTAATAGCTAAGAGTAGTAAGTACCTGATTATTATTTATTTCCTAGCGAAACGCGTGAAATTATGTTCATACTAACTTCAACCACCGCTTTACCCGTTCAGGGGTTGAATTTTGAGAATTATTTTCTTAGTACACTTCCACCCACCAAGACGAATACACCATGTATGCCTATATACGATCAGTGGTTTAGGCTGTGCGTTGTTGTCATTTAGTCAGGACAGAAATTCTTATAATTGGTTAGATCTATAATAGATCTATAACTTTTACCCCTATATCTTTACAGAAGTCTTTAAAACGACAGCGTAGTATATTATCATACTGGTTGAACTTTATCATCGTCATCAGCCTAAATAAGTCCATTGCTGGACATAGGCTCCCATATTTGTGTCCAATTCGTCCAACTACGAGAAACTCCCGGAATATGGAGGAGTACAGTATTGGACTTCTTAGGACGACGTGACGTGGTAAAATTACTTTCAATAGTAAGTACAAGGAGACTTTAATACCACGCAATTAATACCAGGGGGCGTAGCACAAATAAATTTGACATAATTTGTGAAACAGTCACAAATATCAAAATGACTCGTGCTAGACCTTCAGAGTAAAATAGAGCAAAGCCGTGTATTTAAAATGTTAAATCCCGTTTGGGGAAATAAAACTTGATTGAACTAAAAAAAGCTGGTTCCACAGTAAATTTCATAGCACTGTTGAAACCTACTACTATCATAAAATAAACGCGCGTGTTACAAAAAACTTTGTAGGTCCAGTGTTACATAATTTTGTGCACTAAATTGATAGAACTAGATTGAAATTGATGCAATTGGGTTTAATATAAATTTGGAACGAACAAACAGTTAAGTAGATTTAATATGATGTTTTAAAGTAATTGAAGGGTTCATTTAGACAGAAAATAAAACTATAGTAACCTTTTCTTAAGAATAACTAAAAGGATTTATACAAAACTCGGGTTATAAAAACCGTAGCTTTTTTTTTAATACAATTTGCTGATGGAACTATTCCGGTTATTTATAAAATTACACCATAGGTTAATAGGTATTAAGACGTTGAGCAATTTGTTATTTATAAATAATTAACATTTCCTAAAGCTCCAAAGGCCCAACAGTTGTACAATGCAGTATTTTCCCATATATTTCCAGTTATACAGCATATAGTGGGTTTATACCATGTATTAATCACGGCCGATTGTAAGCCGGCGGTTATCGCGCCCGGCTACAGTGTCCACAACAAAAGTGTCCGCCACCTATTCAAACAATGTACCTATATAACATTGCCCTTTCATTCACCAACACAGCCAAATGGATTTGAGCTGTGAGATGCGTCTGAAACGCATGCGCGCAGCATCTGTGCTTCTTCCACTATCTTCCAACGCGCTAACGCGAGAACGACGCGTTTCAATCCTGTGATCCCAACCTTACACCGCCTACGCAAGGTTTCATTTCGCTTGTCACTTATCCAACTTTGACGTTACACGGTAGCATGAGTTTCCAGGACTCAGATTTTTTAGATGTATCCAGATCGCGTGGATGCTGGGACGTATTGCGCGCGGTCTGTGCGAACTACGACACGTGAATCGGAATTCAAACTCTTCATAACTGAAAGTGTAATTATAAATAGTGTTGTTTTGTGTATGTGTTGGATGGACTGTGTAAATACACAGTGCAATAAAGTTTAATAAACGCTTTAAGCACAGTGATAGTAAGTATTAAGTTTATTTATTGTTTTTCATTAGAGCAAGTTCGTTGTTTTGTAGTAGGTACACTAAGGTAAGGTAAACGTTTGAGTGAAGTTTACGATGCTGTTGCTTAAAATAAGGATTTCATTTACGTTTAAATTGAAGAAGTGACAAAATAAAAGTTTTGAAAACGAAATCCCATTACATAATAATGATTAGGTATGTCTTATGTCAGGGGTAAACATACTGACTCATAAATATTAAACTACATAGATAAGTACATATAAAACATATTTTTAACATAAAAATTAAACATCTGGACTGAATTAATTATAAAAGAGATTATTACATCCAAATCGTCGGTTGTAGATTTTTGTGTCAAATTAAGACTGTAATGTAAACATCTTTATGAAACGGTGGCACCATTCGTTTGTATTTTTATTATTTTATGTTTAAAAATTGACGGACGTTGTAAAAGAAAGCTCAGGCGCAATATCAGATGAAACTTCAAAAGAAGTGATAGTTTATTTTTGGCCATAAAATAGGATATGTGAACAGAGTGCTACAATTTGGTTCAGTATTTAGTTAGGAATTTACAGTCAAATTCCGAGGAGAAAAAAGATTGAAAATGATCTGTGTGGATTGTCCAGCATTATTATTAGGTTGCATAGTGTAAAAAAATTATAGACGCTGCAAACGATCTGGAGATAGCTGGAGTAATTCAAATCAATAGGCTTGGTCGCTAGGAACTGGCGCTTAGATTCACCTAGATTTAAGACGTTTCAAGATGATCCCTGCGGATATTACTGAATAAATGTTTTTGACTTTGACTTTGAATACCAATCGGAAGCTGCCTATAGACGCTAGCTGCATTGTCACGCTGAATAGCGATACTGATGCACCGAACCACCAGATAATATTCTTAAAATTTGCTAAGTTGTATTAGGAACTAGAGAAACGCGCGCGACTTTATCCGCGTACTCGTTCGCGTTGTTCGAGAATTCCTTTCTTCGTACACCTTAACGCACCAAAACGAATATACCCCGAAAATTTCAAACTTCTACGACATTAGTTTAACTAACTGACGTGTAGATTCTTATAATTGGTATAGATACCAATTGGCTTCTAACTTATTATATTTTCATTTTTGATGTAATATTGTTCGAAATAGATTTGACTAATTGTGTTTAGAAAGACTTTGCAAAAGTGTATTTATTGTAACAGCCTGCTCAATGTAGGGAGATATTTTCAAACAAAATAAATTTAACCATTTGGGATTCACGAGAACTTTAACTTCCCTTACAAATGCTTAAATTGGCTGATTACTTAAGATTTTCTTTTCTTGTTGGAAAGAAACACAAAATAAAGTTATTCAATACTGAGCGATAGGAGTTTCTCAAGTGAAGTATGGAAATCAGTAAGTATATTTTTATTTGACGAAAATGAGCTGTATTGACAGAACGGAGATATTTTCGAGAAGTCAATATAAGATATAAAGTTTCTTCACCCTGATGAACACCCTGATGAGAGCTTCTAAGAAATATTTTGGTACTACAGTTAACTACTAAAGTAAGTGATTTTCATATTTGCATATTTTACTAGCAAAACGCGTGTTCGCCTGCGTGAATTATTTTCATAAAAACTTTAACCCTCGCTATACCCACTTACTTATTCGTACTAAAACGAATATATCTTGAAAATTACAAGCTTCAACGACTAGTGGTTTAGGCTGTGCGCTGTCTATATGTCAGTCAGTCAGTTAGCTAGTCAATCAGTCAGGACAAAGATTTTTAAAATTAGTATAGATTTATATTCTTGTTCGCGAGGATGTGCAGGAAATTTGATATTTTTTTGTATTATATAATATTTTTTGATTAGAAATTCCTTCAGCGTCCGTTGTAACTGGCTGAGTTTTTTGGTAAACATCGGTTCTTACATCACACAATCTTGTACTTCAACTTACTACACGTTGCACAACACCTGAGTTTTGTTCGGACTTGGTACAAATAGGTAGTTCAGATCCAATTTTCCTGGACAATATTTCTATTATGCTGACTAGAAAGTTCTTGACTCGGAACATTTTGGAACGGAACGTAGCATCACAAGGGCTACAACGTAACAAGATTCATTTTGCACTGTTTTTGCAGAGCGGTGCTAACCCGACAGTAGGTATTTTGTTTTTGGTTTTTTCGGCTCAAGATCATCTATGCCGTGGTAGTTGGTAAGGCGTTTCCAGTAAAGTAAATAAGCGGGCTTAAATCGGTTTGATCGGGATAAGAAAAAAAATACTTCAGAGGACCTGGCACGGATTAACTTGTCATTTTTGGCGTAAGTGTACCGTTCCGACATCCAAGTTTTCTTAAATTTAATATTGCTGATGGAACAAGCAGAAGATCCACCTGATGTTAAGTAGTGACCATCGCCTATAACAAAACACTGCTTCGTACGTCACGTTCGTTAGGAACGTCCCCTACAATACACTGCTCAGTGTCCATCAACCTAAGGTACACAGGTGTTAAGCATTTTATAATTATTTTTATTTCATTTATTTATTGCCAACATGTACAAAAATTTCATATAGCTTAGATCTAAAGGTAGCTTCAAGGTGAGTATATATGCCCTGAAAATTATTATTAAAATAGAAAAATAAGGGTAGGCATATAGTTACACTGCGTAGCAACCAAGCAACACTTCGCAGTTGAGTTATGAATACCACGCAATGTATTCTTATGTCTACAGACCTCAAATGCCAAACAAAAGCCAGTAAAAATAATTCCAACACTACTACTAAAATTCTATACTCATAAAGTAGCAGAAAGTTTTAGTGTAAAACCGTAATCCTTATTTACCCTAAAGGGAAATGTAAGCGACACGACGTGTGATTTTACTAACTGATTCTTCATGTAGTAAAAATAACTCAAAACGCTTCACCACCTGGCTGAACATGTTGCGGTACGGTTTAACCCCTGTCAAAAGTTTTTCAATTATGTCGGCGCGATAACGTATGTACCTAAATACTCCAAACATATTTATTGTATGAAACTTGGGTAAGGGAAACTTCCAAGTATCTGGAAAGGGCCTAAGAGATATGAGATATTAGATTCACTTATGAACCCACGGCTGGTTTTCTGTTATTACACTAGAAAAACGCACGCACTACCATCTTGACTGAATCACTTAACATCAGGTGAGATACGGTCAAACGTGTGCCTATACACTGTAAACAAAAAGTAGTTTTAAATTATAAAATACTAGCTAAACGCGAAATTTTCAAACAAATTTCAACTCCCGGTGTACCCGTTTTAGGGGTTGAATTTCGGAAATTCCTTTCCCAGTACACCTCAATGCACCAAGACGATATCCTGAAAACTTCAAGGATCTACGATCAATGGTATGTCAGTCAGATAGTCAGTCAATCAGGACAAAGATTATTTTAATTGGTAAAGATTTCAAACTACAAGTAAGTATATCTTGCAATTAAAAGTTATTGGCAGTCACTGAACAGTAATGGTTGAGCTGTTATTGCATATCTCTCAACTTTTAAAGTCTATTTAAAACTATTTATAAAGGGCCTGACATCTTTCCAAAAGTTATCATCAGAGACTCAAGCCAATTATATATTTGATTTGTTTGTAAAAGCAATCTGAACATTTCTGTGGCATCTGCCCACTTTATAATAAGTAGGTACTTACTTAGGAAAGTTGAGTCAGGAATTTTTTTTTTCTGCTTAGCTTGGGGCTAGATGATGCTGTGTGGACTGTCCAGCATTATTTATTATTATTATTTTTTATTATTTATTGAATGCTTTTTTTTTATATCAGTCATCTAGTACCCATAATACAAGCTCTGCTTAGCTTGGGGCTAGATGGATTGTCTAGCATTATTATTATTATTCTCTTGTAGAAACAATAGAAACCCTTCACACCTGAACATTTTGATACATTACTTTCTGAATTGTTGATGGGACAATTTTTAATAGAGTATGAAATTATAAAAAAACTCCCGTTTGAAAATCCCGAACTAAATTTAAATATCGTTTAAGTATGGGGATTAAGTTCGTCATGTTATTTGATTTTTTTTATTTCCAATATGTTGTAAAAACATCTTACCACAAGTATAATTTTTTTTTCTACAACATTATTTATAACTAAATACTTACATATTATAAAACTACCTTGTTTTCTAGGCCATCTGCTTGTTCCAGTAGCAAGGAGTATTAAAGATAGTGTTTTTGTTAAAAATTAAAGTAACCCATTTCATAAAATTATCGTATTATCTAACCTCACAGAATACTTCCCGGTCTGGAGGTTTTATTGCGTCTATTTGTGACTAAATTCCCTGCATAATTTTAGTTTGGCATATGTAATAATTGTGATGCAGTGATACGATCTCTAGTATCGCATGACAACTAATCAATACTGACCGTCGGCCATATGTTTCCTGTGGATAATACCTGCTAGGGTAGCCACTGGGCATGCTTACTGCAACAAAATAATGTCCCAGACAACAGAGGCTCGTATACTTAGGAGCTAGTAGTAGTAGAGCTCTTAGTGAAGGGCTCGTCCGGGGAAGTACTACCACCATGCCTATTTCTGCCGCCAAGCAGCTTGCTGTGTGCTGGTTCGAAGGGTGTGGGTGCCGGTGAAATTACAGGCACACGGGGCTTAACACCTGTATGCCTCAGGTTGATGGACGCAGAGCAGTGTATTGTGGGTTACGTTCCTAAAGAACGTGACCTTCAAGGCAACGCTCTGTTATAGGCGATGGTAACCACTTAACATCAGGTGGGCCATATGCTTGTTCCATCAGCACATTGTATAAAAAAAAAGAAGCTCAATCCAGTTTGAAGCTAAAATTTGCAAGTTGGGCCTGCCTGAATGTCAATTTCGAAGAAAACCATTTGGATTTGGACACGATCGAAATTTGAATTTTATGATATTTTGTTACAAGAATTGGGACTCAGTTGTCTCTTATCTTGAATAGATGGAAAGTTCTGTTTATAATAGATCAGTACGCAAAGGTGAAATAGACTTTATCGCGAGTATGCGTGCAAAGCCGTAAGCAGGATAAAATAAATATCAATTTTGGAGTACGGCCACAAGAGACGTGGCAATAACCAATGACAGAGCTCTGTAATTGCACCAATCCCTAGGCCTCGGGGCTTGATGGTAAATACACTGTAAATGAATTCTGAATTCATTTTATTTTAATTGCCAATAATTTTTGGTACTGACAGTCTACATTATAGCTGCGTGCTATGTGGCTCGGTGGGCTGAGTCGAGAGAGGTCAGAATTTGATTTCGCATTTTGGTATAATCTGAAAATACTTACCGCACTGTGGTACTCTAAGCTTCTGACGCCGCATGGAAACCAAATCTGGATTTCGATATATGTTTTCAAAACTTACTTAGATCGCGTATGCGAAAGTAAACCCTAAAAATAGGCACAAAGCTATAAAAATACATGTTTCATCCACAAAAAGTGAATAAACAGCAAAATCTAATACATTCATAGAAAAATAATACAGTTTTTATCTTTTTGTCGGGCAAATTGGATTTCGATTTTTATGTGTAGCAAAAATCTTTTGTTTTCTGGTACGCTAATTCCATTTTATGTTGTCCTGAATATTTTATAGCTTTATTTAGCTGTGGACTATCTTTTTGTTTACAAAAACTAAGTAATTTTCACTGGGTTCTTGTATCCGCGGTCTTCTATGCCTTAGGTGACCTGGCAAAATTTGTAGCTGGATTCTCAAAATAAGATAAACTTCCCAGGAGTTTGCTGGCTGGCTTATAATTTTTTTACATTGGTTTGTCATACCTCAGCATTCAGGACAACTTGGGCAACTATTAATTCTTCGGACAGGCTTCAGAACAACCATATTTTACCATTTAAAAATCAATTTCATCCATTTAATTTGAAATTTGCATGATGTTTTTAACTTAAAAGGTTTATGTTGGGTGCTACCAGATCTTACAGCTGGTAATAAAATTAACTGACGATTCTCATTCTTGCGATGTAAAAAAATTTAAATTTTACCATAATGATTTGATCAGTAACAAAAAACTTGATTAAAATTTTTGAACCGTTTTTATAGGTTTGTCATCTAAAGACCCGTGAGATCTTATAGAACTAGAAGCTAGAGCTTCTTTATGTTTTATTTTACCACCTCGTCATGATAGCTCCTTAGTAGAACTAAAGATGATGAAGGGTTCATTTTCACAAAGTAGTAAGATATAAATATCATGATTTGCACAAGGCTATCCGGAATATTAAGGAGAGTGGAATATTTTAGGAATAGCCTCGTTTAGATTGTTGTGTTTGCGAATAAAACGGTATCAACTAACGCAAAAATACTCATAAATAAATAATATTTATTAAGATTTGCCTTTTCGCTACTCGGGGATTATAATAAAAAAAACAACAGGTTTATCGCTAAAATGTACCCATATCAGATTAGATAGATAAATAGGTAGTTACTATTGGAAAATAGGATACATTATTGGCCTAGATTAGTAAACTTCATAATTTGAATTCGTTAGAAAGCTTCGTGAATTATAAAGAAGAAACAAAAAAAAAATAATGAAAATTAAATTCATGATCGGAATAAATCAGCCTACTATAAAAACTTGAGCGACATGTGTGAGTAAATTTGTACTACAAGGGTTCCATGATTAGTAAATTGATCAATTTTTTTTCCATGACTAGAATTCGAGAACATTTCGATAAGCAAAAACAGAGGGGCCGTTACATTGCGTGGCGACTACTCAACTCCGAAGCGTTGTAGCCGCATTACTGGGCAATGTAATCTAATCTAACCTATCCACGCTACAATCTTTGTACTTTGTACTGTTCTTTATGCTGAACTAGATAAAAGAGAGCAATGTCTATTGAGAGTGTGGGAATTAACTGTAGATCAAAATCGTTTCCCGATTGTATGCTGCTCAAATGCGGCTAAAGATTTTGTGTACTAACCTTCTAAGAAGGGTGAGAGCAAAGACGGAGGGGCTGTTACACTGCTTGGTGACTACACGACTCAGGAGCGTTGTGACCACATTACCGCGCAATCTAACCTATCCGCGCTATAGACTTGTTCTGTTCTTTATACCAAACTGGTCGAAAGAGATCAAAATCAAAGTGTTTATTTGAAACTAGTTAACCTAAGCATAAACTCAAAACTAACACATTATGTAAAAAAAAAACAATGTTCCTTGAGTGTGAGAAGTAACTATAGATCAGAACCGTTTCCCAATTTTATGCGGTTTTTTGTTTAACTAACCTTCTGTGATTTATAGAAGAGTGACCGATGCCAGTGTTTCATCAAAGGGATATTTTTATCATTTGCCTACGGAACCCAAAATAGCCCTGTGAATAAGTGAGTATGGGTACTTTTATAACGGTCGGCGAAGGGACTGGAGTCCATTATCCTCACGAATCAAGTTCTGCAATATTTATTAGCAAGGGGAAGCCACTCCGATACTAATTACATCTGTAACGTTACGGTTTTTGGTTCAAATTATATAAAACTAGTTGATTCGTGCCTACCTCGTTAGGCGGTAAACATTTTTACTTCTCATTCTTTCGGGTCTATATAGTCAGTCACAAATGCATGTTGATTGCATTTGCAATGCGTGTGAATGTGATAAGACGACTCAATGAAATTACTGACATGCGGTAGACAGCAAAATAGCGACTCGAGTGAGAAAGAGAGAGCCAGTAGGTAATGTTTACTTTACTGTGATATTCATTTCGTCTGTCACATGAAAATCATTTGATATTCTTCTTCTTCGTGTCGATGATATAAACTATTCTAATTTAAATGTTGCGTTCCCAATACTAGGCCACACCTATCTTTGATGATTTTGTCATTGTTCCTATCACTTTTATTTTTGTCACTGTTTTCCAGTCATTGATATTAGAAAACGATCACTCAGCTCATTCCTAGACTATACTGATCTTTACGAGATCAAGATACCGATGTAGCAACAATTTCTAAACACCGTCTCAGTTACATATACCTTTATCCATCAAAAGTATTCGAGCCATGCAGTCGACTTAAAAGCAGCTCGCTGTAAACAGATGTCTCTAGACATAAAGAGTTAATTAACTAAGAATATCCAGCCGGCACCAGAATAGCTCCCTTGGGAACGCCGCTTTTTTTAATTCCATAAATTTACTGGTTCGTTTTGTTATTGCTTCTTTCTTGGTCACCTAAGAAGTGTCAGTGAGTTAAAAGAGTCATGATTGTTGGTACTCGTCTCTCAACTCTAACGTCATGTTATATTTAACACGGAACACAACTAACCCAAACTTGAGTAATGAATAATTTTGCAACTAATTGTTCTAAAAAAGACGGTGCTAAATAAACCCTTTGTTTTTTTCTATTTCTCTAGTCTAAGAAAGTAAAATAAAGTTTATGTTAGGTACGAAAAGGTATATTTAATCGTGTAAAGTGTGTAAAGTGTATTTTATGTTATTAATTAGAGAATGTATAAAATACCGTTGCATTACAAACTGATGGTCGGTATAAAATGAGTACTTTCGGCACTGACCTGTCAAAACTGACGTCAGCTGTCAAGAGGTAGGTACCTAGGTAGAAATTTTACTGAAAATTCATGAAATACAAATTTGGTCGATATTAAACTGTTGTATGCGAGCTGTCAGTATCCACCGTGAGCTCTTATAGCACGGTTGCAAACTGTCAAAAACAACGCCAAAATTGACGTTGCTACCGTACGTACTTGACAGATAGCGTTATTTTTCACTATTTTACATTTTTTCTTAACGCATTCCGGATTTGTACGAAGGCCCTCACATCCATTGTTCGGGTCTGTTTGGGCCTGTTCAGACTGAGCTTACGGTACTAATAATTAGGAAAACAAACTATCGAGCTCACTGTTATCCCCCAGTTAGGGTACTTAGTTCGCCGAAAAACTCTACGAAGCCAAACCGTCAGCTTTCAAAGTAAAAAAAAGGACTCGTTGAAAGACTTGCGCCGCATTAACTTTTCAATTTAAAATACATCGTTGCATAAACTTTACCAGTCCCTACATTGACGTGCAGTCAACAACAAAGTTTATTGACAAGTTGAGTGTTTTCTCTCCGTTATGAAGATAAATGATACTTGAGCCTCATAAGACCATTAGCTATGGCCGCACGGCCACCTTTGCATCAGTAAAATAAAAGTTGATACCTACATTTACTACAGTATACGAGTAGTATTTGTAGTTTTAGTACAAATCTCAGGTTCTTATAATTGGTATCATAAGAATTTTTGAGTGACTGACTGATATATAGACAACGCACAGTCTAAACAATTGGTCATAGAGACTTGAAACTTTCAGGGTAGGCTTGTGTTGGTGTACTTATACTGAGAAAGAAATTTCCGAAACTCAATCCCTATAGGGTTGGGGTTCGAAGTTTGTTTGAAATAAGCTTCACGCGGAAGAAGTCGCGGGCGTTTCCACTAGTTTAATAATATAGTAGTAGTTTTAGTGGTAGTGGAGTTCTTACTGAATATAGGTGATGGTAACCACTTAACATTAAATAGGCAGGTAGATTTTTAGTGTAGTACTTACCGTAACCTACGTAGTTACTACGTAGTGGTAACCTCTGTGACTGCATAAAACGTATACGTAGTTCGGTAGCCTAAAACTTTCAAACGGGTATGTTACCCTTGTAATAATCCCACGAAACAATTAAGACATAAATATTTATCCCGGAACATGTGTGCATCCATCATATTTGTTTTGTTAGGATTAAAATGATGAGACGACACAAATATCCCTTTTCTTCTATTGGAATCTGGTGTGCTTTTCTCACGTAGAGGTTACTTTATGAGTTTAATCGTAAAATATGATGTAAAGTTTATAAGCATAAAGTAGGGTAAGCTGATGTACCTATTGTGTTCTCTTCTCCTAAAAAGCGTGTACTTACAGAGCTCACTGAATATTTTTAGTTTTTTTAAATTGGTTACTTTTTCAATCTATTCGTTAGTTTAAAATAAACATTGCAGAAGTCTTACAGAGAATATAAAGAAAGCCAGCGCATTTTTCAACAGCTATAAATAAAAATAATCGATTAGGTAGCTGTCAGAATGGAGTGGGGTGCAAGGGACGCGACAGCTGCAGTTCTGGGTGGCGTAAGAAATTATAGGAAAAGGTAGTGATTTCTACTCGAACTTGAGTACTACGAGTGAAATAGTTTCACGACTTTAATCCCAAGGTACGGTTGGTATCCCCTAAAACCTCTAAGTATCAAGGGGTATAGAGAATATAGGGGGATAGTCAGAGGTACGCCCAACCTGTGGCAATCACCACTATTTTAATATTCAGCGCACTATATGCTAAAACACACGAGCCCATAATTAAGTCTCGAAAAATCAAGTCACTTTAGCCAAAAACGGCTAGGTAGGTTTTAGTACCGTAGTTTTAATTGTAAGGGCACGTTTATAATGAGCGTGACCTGCGAGGCATTAGATACTCTGCGTCCATCAACCTGAGGTATACTAGTGCTAGGCCTCGTGTGCCTGTTATTACACCGGCACCCACACCCTTCAAACTGGAACACAGTAAGCTGCTTGGTAGCAGAAATAGGCATGGTGGTAGTACTTCCAGGTAATATTGCGAGGCAATGCTTTGTTATACATAATGGTAACCACTTAACATCAGGTGGGCCAACTTCCAGCCAGGTTCCAGCAACAAGTCACAAAAAAAAACATGTACATATTTGTTAAAAAATAAAGAATAGTCGTTCTTGTGAATTAATATTTATTTTCACTTATTATTTTTTAAAAGTACTACAAAGCCGTGAGTGAACACCAACAAATTTTATATAAAGCTACATTGTTGAAGGATTACGTAGGAAACAAATCATGTCTGTATGTAAGGTATTGTAGAAAAAATATTAGTTCGGTAGAATATAGAATAAGCCCCGCCGTATGTTTCATTGATTTCTATATTATTTTTGCCATTACACAGCTATTTTCCTTGCCATTCCATTCAGGGCGCGACGGCGAACGATTGCCACTTACGACTACGGTCTACCATTGGACATTTGATCACTAAATTATGGGTATGTGCCCTACTTCCACAAGAATTATAACAAAGAAAAGTTTTCTGAAATCTAAATAGAGTTTTCTGAATAAAACATGATGAGCCAAGATAATCTCGTTAGAGATTATTCCAATGCCAGTATTTTCTTAGGTTTTTTTGGGTTTTTTGTTTTCATAGTTAATATTCAGGGTTCTTGAAAGGCGCATCTGTGAAGCCTTTTGGATTCTGATCGAACGTTCCTGAATTAAACTTTTGGGACATGTTCGATTTAGAATCTCATTTCGTTCACAGAGTAAAAGTAGTATACAGTATTTGTTCTTGTATATTCTGTGGTAAAGGAGAGTAGAATAAGGCAGCAAAGCAAAGCCAATCGACTTCTATTAGACGAAATTGCCTGTGTATCTCCGAGGTAAGCAGCAGTTGAGACAACGGTGGTCATTAGGCACTGTGGCTACAATCAGACTAAATAGAACCAAACTACAGTAGCTACGGTCAAACCAAGGTAACTTAGACGAGTAAACCACAGGTAACAACTACATTCAGCTGCAATATATTATGCAAACTTTTCAGTTAGTTTTGTTAAAAAAAAATCTTATAGGTATCAAGTTTCAAAAACTTTGATGCCGTGGGGTTAACTAGACAACTATAATGTTGCAAATGATTCTACCTGCCTACCTGGTAGGTAAAATGTAGGACCATTTAAACAACCAGGCAGGAGAAAGCGTTGGAGAATACTGCATTGCGGAATTATTTATTAAGAACAGAAAAGTACATTCGTTCACGACCGGATTCGAACTCACGATTTAGGTTTAGAAAGCGAGGTCACTCCCTAGATCACCGTATTGTGATGATAATAGATTACGTAGTAACAACACTTCTCTTGATGGCAAAAAGCGCGATCATGAACTCACAATATCTTGGCTTTATTTAACTGCGGTCGTAAGCACCACGATAATGAAGGAATGCGTGTTATTCAATATCTTGATTCAACGTCACACAGTGTAATTAGTAGATGTTAGAAATGTCACGAGGTGATAACCCCCCCCCAACCCCCCCCAATAGATAAGTAATTCCTCTAATTTCGTTGTCAAGGAAAAAGGGTCACAATACAATGGTTACAGAGAAAATAAAAAGAAATTGTTCACGCAAGTGGCGTTGCCATACCCGAGAATGGGATTCTACCTTAAATGACGGCTGAAAGCCGGGATTCCTGGGACTACAGATCAACGGACAAGTAAAAGAAAATGTTTTTATAGAGACAATAAGTTAGCTATAAAGCCTTTGGCTTTTAATAGACAGGGAATTGTTATTGTTTTGTATTTTCAAGGAGCTTTTTGTTATTTTAGGGATTTCTGGGAAACTTTACTTATATGATGTTCTGGTATGTTTTTGGAATAGCTAGTGAAATGACAGATCAGTTTTGTGGGTATTGGGATTCGTTTTCTGTCCTTGGAAATGAAATAGATTTTTAATTTGGATTGTTTTCTAGTGTCAAATTATGTTCTGCTGTGTTATTTTGGTGACATTGTGGCCAAAATTTATTTTTTTATTTAACCAAATATCTAGCTTGTGTGATGAATTAATATGAAAGTGTTTTATGTGACATCCAGATTTGGACGAACATGTTTCCCTTGAAATTATATGAAATGAAAAATAAAATTTGCTTGAAGTTTGGTGCATATTAAAAACTAAAATATAATAGCTCATTCACATATTCTAAGTATCTATTCTTGTTACGCATATACGATATAATGTAAAGTTTAAAAAAATCAATAGTACCTACGTCAGATACAAAAACGAACCTAGTTATGTAGATTTATTATTTTTTAACTGTATATCATGTCGTTGTAAATACTCTTTAAAAGTCTCCCAGTAACAAGAACTGTTCAACAAAGTATGTTTCTTTTTGTTCCAGGTAAAATAAGCAGCCGTGTCAATGAATTACCATCGTCGCTTTTATTGTGCAGAATAAAATCGCAATAAAAAAATTGGCGCGATAATGTGGCATATCGCTTAGTGTCGGGAGCAGCCGTCTGGAACAACAAAGTGTTGTGATGTTGCCAGTTCCGCTTATAAAAGACGGCATTGCCGACAATTCGGGTAGATATGAGTATGGCCCATAAATGTGAGTTATTCTGCTCTCGCGGCAGCAAGATGTTGCTTACACTGTACGCGGCTGTGCTTCTCTGGAGGATAGACTGCGTCGTCGAGAGCACAAAAGGTAATTTCACGTATATTCAATGTTCTGTATTGTATTACGTACGTGTCGCACCTATTTATTTTACATTAGAGAATCATAATTACACTAAATCACTCATAATAGGGGTTCGCAAACTATTAATAGTATCGGACAAAGTCGTTTTTGGAGATTTATGAAAAAAGATACTAAGTAATTCGTTTTATTTAAAATATAACTTGTGTCCATCTCGTAGAGTGCAGACTACATGGATTTAATGGTTTTGAGTACTACCACCGTGCCTATTTCTGCCGCCAATCAGTTTGCTGTGTTCCGGTTTAAAGGGTGTAGGTGTCGGTGTAATTACAGGCACACGAAGCTTAACACCTGTATGTTCCAGGTTGATGGATGCATAGTAGTGTATTGAACCGTGGCCTTCGAGGTAATGCTCTGTTATAAGTAATGGTAACCACTTAACATCGGTGGTGCTTGATCCATCAGCAAGTTAGGTATTTCACATTTATAGAGTAGTTTGGTTTGGATTTCCAGTTTAAACCGTCAATGCTACTTCAATGCAATAAATACCTGCGGTAAAGTTAAGAGAAAAGAGCTACAACATTTTATCTTTAGAAATAAATCAATCATTCTGAACTACGAGAAGAAGCCTGTTTGTTTTCGAGATACGTATCGATTACAACTTTATTAATAGCCCCATTACTGTGTTGCTTGACTAAGAAAATACTATGTACTAGTGAAACATCCGCAACTTCGGTCGCGTGAAGTTATTTTCATACAAGCTTCAACTTCCGCACTTCTTTAGGGGTTTAATGTCGAGGATTCTTTGCTGTGCGTTGCCTATATCAAGATGTATATATATATTGTCAGTCAGTCAGGACAAAGGTTTTTCTTACTAGTATAGATGAAATATCAGTAATGGATATGTGAGCGTATTGTAAGATATTGAAGAGTGGTAATAGGTACACGTCACGATGTAAGTACAAATGAGTAAAATCATGATTTAACCCAAATGTAATGCCAGTGCAATGCATGTTGTTACAGTAAATTCAGACTGCAAAGCTCAGGAGATGTTGTATCAAGCTGTCTCGAGACAAATAATATCTTTCATGAGAATCGTCTGCTCTCAGACAAAATTACTAAAATCTTAGACGGAATACTCTAAGGGCTTTTCTTGACGCCACAACTTTTAACCACTAGTTACAAAAAGTAAGCAAAGTTTGTAATAGTATAATCAAATTCAGATATCTAGTCTAGTCTAAATTGTGTAATATAAAAAGACTACGTATTGTAACAGGTACATATCTGATCATTACCGTATCAAATAGCTTTAGTCACCAAAGTGCGTAAGTGCGTTATTTATACTATCAGAAAAACCCTATACAGTCTACTTTTATTACCATTATGTAGGTAGTTAGTACTGCAACAGATGTAAAATAAGGATCTCCGTGTAATATAAGTATTCAATTCTGTTAGTATTATCAAAACGAGAGATAAATAAATAAAAAAGGTGATACCCGATAAACACCCGTGTAATATAAACGTTCAATATGTGTTTGGATCGCAAAAGTTTAAAAAATACTACTCCAACAGTAATAACATGGCATACAAACTTTAGTCATGTTCTTCTAAAACGGGAGATTAAAACGTGCTATAAACGCCTGACAGCTTGTGGTCATGATGTGACATGTCTAGAAAAGCCTTTAGACAGAAACCTCTTACATCCCCGTGTGAGACGAAGCGCTCAGACAAGGTGGTACCTATGGTAGTAAAAATAAAAATAGTCAGTAAGCGAAAAATGTAAGTTTGCACGTTCAAGATAGTTGGGAGAAATTGTTGATTCGAAGTTTCTTGATTTGGTAGACAAAGTCCTTTTAAATTCAGATGTGATAAAAACTTTTATAGGTATTTTTAAGGTAGATATCTTCTCACATCACTAAAGGGGTTAGCCAGAGCTATGTCCAAATATAACGTTTGGTACAAACCCACTTTTTGCAGTAGTTGTCATATGTGACGGGTCCAATCGGTTATCGCTCATCACCCCCGATAGAATAGTAATTAGTTTTGTTCACGATGTTTTCCTCTTCTGTCTGGAAGCACTGATATTGCGCACATACATTTTTCAATAGAAAAACCCATTGGTGCCCGCCTATTCGAACCCACGACCTTAGGATTAGAAGGGGGGTCACGCTCCCACAACACTACCAGTGCTCTTTTACTTACTGTCTCATTAGTTTTGATAATATAACTTGAAAAAACAAAATTTGATTGTCAAAATTAGACCTATGTCAGTTTCAATGAATACCATTTGACGATCAACATGATCGAAGCTTTGATCGTAAGCTTGAATTTGACGAAATTATGTTACGAGAATTGTGCTGTTTTTAATTGAATATAATTAAGTCCACTGAATTATGAGTAAAGTTATCGTTATAATTAATCTTATATCATAGATATAAATAGTTTTTATCATATACATACCTGGTACGTTCACCTCTACGTTCCTCACCATAATTAAATCTTCCACAGCTTTTATTTTCCCGCCGAACCTCTGTTATTTATTACACACGAAATCGTCACTATGAAATACGGCCTCCTCGGGAAAACAATTATTTTTCTGGCCAATATTTATTTACCTCTAATTTTCCTCCAACTTCAGCACAATTTATATGGCCAAGTGATCAGAATATGTTAGTATAGTTTTATGATTACTTTTCTTACTGTTATTACTTACCTGCATAAGAAGATTCATTAATTTATATTTGAAAAAACTATGAATTTCTTTATTTCGGAAAAAAATAATAATATGTGTTCAATGCCAGTGGTCTCAAACGGTGAAGGTAAACATCTTGGGGAAACCAGGTAATGGGCTTGCAACCTGTCATGTATGGAATATCAACCACTGCAAAATATGGGTATGTGCCAAATATCATATTCAGAAGTTTTTAGTTTTTTTATAGTGCGGAAATCACAAAGATTTTTTATATCATCCCAAAAATTATTTCCTCGGGTGGGTTTTGAACCCGACCGTTCCCTTGATACGGGGATGCGATAGCCAACTTCGCTGCCGAGAATTCAAATGACTCGAAAAAAAAAAAAAAATCTTTATCATATTTAGAAGTAGCTCTGATTACCCTCGTTTGACATCCTCAAAGAATCATGGGCCAGCACTTAGTACTAAAAGATGAGAGGATAAATGTACCGTGATTCGGGAATAGTCTTGAAGTTTTTTCTGACATTTGACTTTTGGTTTCGATTATTTGACGAAGATTTTCGGTCATATGCTTGTCACCCGCCAAGCGGTCACACCGTGTTGTTAGTTGCTCACGAATCGAGCTATCTTTGTTGGATACTAACTGCAATGCAAGTTTAAAATTAGACTCGACTGAACATCAGTTGGATCTTAATTTGAACAAAATCGTCGCAAAAGCTACTAGATTGTCAGCAAAATCGGTTTGTAGAATTGTACAAGAAAGTAAACAACAAACACCCTGCAGGTTTACTCTTAGAAACGATATATACGAAGTTTCGTACTGTCGTTTTGAATCACACTGCGTGGCATATCAGGTAGTATCGAATTGACTGTGGATCGGCTACCGAGTTGTCCCGCAGTGTATTACAAAATGACAATATGAAACTTTGTTTATCGTTTCTAAGAGTAGACCTGCTGATAGTAAATGGATTCATTATAATACTAATCAATTCTACATATTTCTTAAATCTTAAAAACTTAGAATAGCATTGACGTCACATATCTCGAGATCGTCTTCAAATATCGAGTGAATCGGAAAACAAAATCACCTGCCACACCCCTGTAATTTTCCTAGGAAGTGGTCTCATTTAAATGGTTTAACTATAAACTCTTGATTACTATTTTGTCCTAAAAATTTAGGTAAGAGATTCATTGTTAGATAGTAAACAAAAAAGGTTTATATATGAACAATATTATATTGAACAAGAACTGTGTAAACATGCCCAAATGACGACCTTGGGTTGTACCTACGAGTAGGTACATTGTTTTATGAGCCAGGCCGTTGTTGGCAGAATAATAAAGGCGGAAGTTTTCCCTATATACCTAATGTCACAGGTTTGACGACCGCGAAGTGTTTTGTGTTATTCATACAAACTTCTGTCTGCCAAAACAAGAGAGGATATCAGGAAATGAGTAAAACTTTATCTTTGTTCTAACTAGATTTTTCTGGAACAATCAGCAAAGGGTATTTACTTATTATAACTTTAATCCTATCCTCTATTGGGGACAATATGCATACAAACAGTGCTGGAACCATACTTTGGCCTGCCCCTCAATTGCACTAGCAATAGGAATGGTTAACGCAACTTAGATTTACCTAGCTTTAAGACGATTTCAATTCAATTCAAGATGATTCTTGGAAATTTCTGAATAAAAAGATTAGAGCAGATTTAGAGATTTTAAGAGCAACTCGTTTGGTTTATTTGTTCAATCTCTTTTTGACGCTTACATAATTTGCAAGTAAAACAAAAGATAGTGAAAAACAAGTTTCGAAAAAGCTAATTTACGTTACATAGACGTGCAACTGAAAAGATTAATCTAGATTAGATAATAGAATGAGATTATGTTCAGATTAAGGGCGGTGGTTTCTTCGACAAGGGTTTCTTTTAATTAAAATTATATATTTAATATCTATTAATTTACTACTTATACCTACTCCAATATACTCGCACATAATGTGTAACTAAATGTTGTAGAATGTGTTTATTATTTACAATAAAATGTGTGTGAAATGCTAAAGCTCGAAATATGCGACTCGCATGTAATAACCATGTTTTTCCTGCGGATTAGGCCAACTATGCTACGTGAGGCTGCCTATTCCATATAAATTCTTGTCCCAGACACTACAGGGTCCCGTAAGAGAAGAACATAGCGTAGAGGTGTGAATTAAAAGTTCCTTGACAAAAAAAATATCAACGAGGAAAAAAGTCAGCCCACCTGATGTTAAGTGGTTACCATCGCCTATAACAAAGTATTGTCTCGTAGGTAACACTTGTTAGGAACGTGCTCTACGATGCACTTCTCAGTGTCCATCAACCTGAGGCAACCGGTAATTTCTCCAGCACCCATACCCTTCAAATCGGAGCACAGTAGCAACAATTTGATTATTGCTATAAAGATCAAAGCTACTTGCTAGTGGTAGGTGTCAGAGCTGTAGTAATTAACGCCACGCCATTAACTACCGTCGCAAGCAGAATAATTGAAGCTCGTAACTATCATAGCAGAGTGCGCGGAACCTTGAAACCGGAATACGAAAAACAATAAACACACCCCTTTATTGCCCAACGTGGGACAACAGTCGGCCGTAAAGCGACACGAGTAGTGGATACAAATCTGAATTGTGACGCAAGCATAAAACATTCATGTTCAAGCAGAGCCACTAGCCGCACGGCGAGCGGCGCCCTAGGGACCGACAAAACGTAACGAACCGAACCCCCACCATTCTTTTATGTCCCAGATACATTTTTCTGCCTGCAAGAGATGGGGCGACTTGTCTTCGGATAGATTATTTATTATGTTGTCGCGCCCGCGCCCTTTGTGAACCGGAAAGGTGTGTTGATTGTTCCCCGAGAACGCTCACAAACTACGCACGTGAAAAAACAAAAATTACCTACAAGCAACTCCAAAGGTATAAGATATATCCTGAGTATTCGCGTTTATAAGAACGACTTTTCCTTTCGAAAAAGTTTCTTATCGATGCAAAATACTATTAAATCAATCACGTTTTCAATGAAAGCGGCATTAAGAGAGAAATCCGAAGAGCTTGCTTACCTTCGGCAAAAAGTCGGTCTGCGGGCAAGGCTTTTCACTAATTCTGAATTTAAATGCATGAGATCGAATAGGTTCACACAGGGAGTGGATCCACCCCGAGATTTCCGATTGCCAGTGCTTATGTATTTAGGAAAAAAAAAATGGGAATTCAGGTTGTACTTTTACAAAGGAGTGTTATCAAAAGAATCTTTCGAGTAGATTTACGGCTGTCATTCTTTATTTGCGTAGATCCTATAACAATATTATTTGAGGAAGTAAATTGTGATTCTGTTATCTGAAGTTCGATGATTAAAGTTTAATTTATAGGCGGTGTGAAAGTAGCAGATGTGAGGATGGAAACGGCGGCGTTTAAATAGAGGCGAGCTGTCGTTGACATAAAGTGCCATTGTGGGCCCTTGGGAGCGCAAAAAAGAGCTCCTTCTAATTGTTTGCACATTTCACGTCTCCCTCCGGACGGCACGCGACAGCCCCTGAGTATATTGATAGTGATGAGATTTCAGCTTGCATTTTTTGCCGAGTTTAATTTAAATTTTAGCCCGGGTGCTATGAATTTTATGATACGAATATGTAGGTTGGGAATATAACGCTTTATACTGTAGTGTTTGGATATAGTAGCTAACAGGCCTGTGTCATAAGTAAGAAGGTGCGTGAAAGTAGTTATGTTAGTTTTGTTTGTAACTGACTAAAAAAGACTAAGTTTTCAATGAAGTTTTTTTAATGTTTATGCTTATAAACTCATTTGGAAAATTGGTGCCGTTTGTACCACAGTAGTTTGTTTTTTTTAATTTTCTTTGATGAAGAATCTAAAGTTGGTTTTATGTTTTTATAACTTACATTACGAGTATCTTGCTTCGATATACCCACTGGACTATCTTTTACATTCGTTGTGCTTTGCATGTAACCTATTAATTGTAATTTTTATACAAACTTTACCTCTTGTTGCACACTTTTAGGGGTTGAATTTATGGAATCCCATTCTTAGTTATCCAATGAGACAAAACTAGAAAACTGCGAGTCTTTACGACTAGTGTCATTGACTGTGCGTTGTATTTATATCTGTCAGGACACAGATTCTTCTAATTGTTGTAGGTAGATTGATGTACCTTTTTCTTCTATTAAACTTTCCCGGCTGGTGACCCGATGATGAACGACACCGTTTTGTTATAACACTGCTAGCTATGTCACGAGCTTTTTGTCACTGCCTCCGTTTTTACTACTTCGTTTAGTATCAACCGCAATTAATGCTTAATCACTTTCTCCTGGAAGTTTCACCGGATCTACAACGCAATTTTTAGTGTAATAGAAGTCATTAGACACCATAATTATTGAACTACCGAAAACGCGCGTAATTTGGTCGGCGGATAGTAAATTTTATACAAACTTCAACCCTGCAGCAGCCATTTAGGGTTGAATTTCGGAAATTCTTTTTTCTATGATGCAAAAGAATTTTCTTTAGATTGTAATCCATGCTTATTTACTATTGTATTTCATCCTCACCCACACGATATCTTCTTCTAGATTATAGCAAACAGTAAAAGCTTATGAGTAAACCTTACGTTTAAAATAATCTAGGCGTGAAATAAAGGCACATCCCTATTTCACAATGCACATGTGTATAGTCGTCAGCACCCTTGTACCATTGTGTTCGCGATCACAAGTGGCTATTTTTGTAGTATTTTTCCATGTGGCTTTAGCAGGGGACGCTGTAATTAATGTTTGAATAGCTGTTATATTTCTATAGCCATGGTTTAGTAAAGTGTGCCGGCCGGCATATGGTGGTCGTCATGTTTCAATGAAAAAGTTAAATAAAGTATCGTACTACAGCGTCCTTTAAGGAGGTGGTATCCGCCAACGAGAGATTTTCTCCGTGTTATTTCTCTTTGATGAGTGAGTATACATGTCCAAAAAATATATATATTGCTTATTAAAGACTAAATTTTAATTTGAACAATTGAAATAATTCTAACTATATTATTACTATATGAAAAAAATATCCAAAATGAAGCAATTTTTATTTTAAAATTGGTTATTTCTTCTAAACGGTATTGATTTTTAGTTTTTTTTTTCACACAAATATTTGTCAAAGTATTTATCACAAAGTGAACAATTGGCAGTTCGAACTAATAATTCATTAGGCTACAAATAATTATTTCTTGAATGCGATATGAAATGGAAGCGCGCGGGTCCTTGTGCGGGCGACGGGCGGCAGTGCAACTCAGTATGGACAGACTCCTCAAGGTCGTTGGCGAGTACCACCGCCTTAAATAGAAGCACGGTTGAAAAAAGTTATCTCGCTGCATAAATATAGATATAAAGGCATGTTTACTTTACATGCGCAAATATGCAGGTATCGACAGAGCGTACGCATTTGCTCCTCTTGGAGTGAGACTAAGTCCGTGGGGTAGCGAGGCCCTTCGGGTTTTTAAAATTCTTTCGGGGCGTCTGGTCGAAGCGACGCGTGATCCGAGGGCTGGTGAGTATCTGGCTCAGTGAATTAGCATTGCCATTCAGCGTGGCAATGCAGCTATAGTATTTTGGGGACGCTTCCGATTGGCACTGATCTGGATCAGTTGAGCCATCTTTAGATCATTTGCAACGGTCTGTAGATAGCTCAACTGTTTCATATGTATTTTGAACATACCAATTATAAATAATAATATTAATAATTGTAACCTTTTTTAATATTAAGAAGCGTTTGTAGCAACTACAACCCAACTTACAAAATACTTTTGTTACAATTTTACATTACTACGATCGCTATTTAACGGTTGTATTTATTTAAAAAAATCTAAGCTTGAACATAACGAGTGTTTAAAAAGATTCGTTTTTAATCCCGGTACTTATCGTTGAAGTTATTTAGGTCTGCCGCCGATCTCCATTTCGAGTAACCTTCGAAATGTCAAAATATATACAGATTAAAAATAGCCTCCATACTTATAAATGTTACTTAGAATATATTCATAGATTTATGGACGCAGAGTAGTGCATCAAGGGCACGTTAATAATGAGCGTGACCTGCGAGGCAATGCTCTGTTATAGGTAACGGTAACCACTTAACATCAGATGGGCCATCTGTTTGTTCCAACAACAAGACACATAAAAGAAAACTGTTTGTGATTACTAATTCGTGAGAAATGATAAGTTTTCGGACGCTATTTATTTGAAAATGTTTGCAGAGCAAGCTTTTTGCACCTAGCAGTATTGTTTATTTTGTGATACTACTGACATTTCAAAACCTGCGCAGGCAAAAGGTAAAACATAAAACCACAAAGAAGCTCAAGAAAAGTTCAACAATAGTTAAAGTACTTACAAGTTTTTTTGAATTAGTTACTCCAACATTTTAGCTTTTTCTAAGCCACGGTAATATACGGCAGAAAATATTACAAAGTACGTAAGTAATAATTTTCTTCAGGTTGTAACTTTTCCGCAAGACTGGAAAAAAGTTCGACATACTTTGCTACTTACTTGGCCGTAACGTTCTTTGTGATTTGGCAAAGAACATTTATCAAGGTATTATAAGTATATATCGGCGCAATGGCGACATTGGTGTCAGCAAGACGCCGGGGCTACTTGAAATCACAATGTTTTGTTTCAGTTTTAAGTGAATTATTAGTTAATTAGGCGTTGATTCATTATTCTAAGGTCAACAAGGTCATTAATTAATTGATTGTAAAAACAACAAGACGCGTAAAAGCAAAACACTCTTAATGGCGAGGTAGCTTGCGCGCGGCTGTGTTTAGCATAAATACGGGCGGCGCGCTCTACGGCAGTCAGTCTGGCTCGAGCCGCCGCACCGTTCGGACCTACTGTAAAAACCCGATTTGTTTGGTGCGGAATAAACGACAGTGACAACGTTCTTGGTGTTTCTTTGGCTTATTTAATGTTTCTTTGACTCGGTTTATGTTTTGCCGACGGTCATGAGTCATCACCATAATGAAGACAGCTGTGACGTCATCTGTGCAGATATCGCGGACGACCAGCTGGACCATACTGGAGCAGCGTCTCCGTCATCAGAAGTGGGATTGGACACAACTCCAATCCAAACCACCTCCTCATCAGCTCGCATACCAAGTCACAAAATAATAACATAAAATTATTCCTACCTTTTAGAACCCCTGTGTCTAACACAGCATCATCCTAGTGCTAATCCTATTAGAGCCTCTGTGTACCACGGCGAACAGGACCGCCCAGAGCACAGCATCAGACCTTTCCTCTTCTACGAGTAATCCACGAGTAATCCACGAGTAATCTACGAGTACAAATCCTTTCCTTTTTAGAGCCTCTGTGAACACACAGCATCAACCTAGTCATATTTCCCAAATCCCCTGTGTACCACGGCGAACAGGACCGCCCAGAGCACAGCATCAGACCTTTCCTCTTCTACGAGTAATCCACGAGTAATCCACGAGTAATCTACGAGTACAAATCCTTTCCTTTTTAGAGCCTCTGTGAACACACAGCATCAACCTAGTCATATTTCCCAAATCCCCTGTGTACCACGGCGAACAGGACCGCCCAGAGCACAGCATCAGACCTTTCCTCTTCTACGAGTAATCCACGAGTAATCCACGAGTAATCCACGAGTAATCTACGAGTAATCCACGAGTAATCCACGAGTAATCTACGAGTAATCTACGAGTAATCCACGAGTAATCCACGAGTAATCCACGAGTAATCTAAGAGTAATCCACGAGTACAAAACCTTTCTTTTTTTTAGATCCTCTGTGTACCACTGCGAACAGGACCACCCAGAGCACAGCATCAGGCCTTTCCTCTTCCACGAGTAATCTACGAGTAATCCACGAGTAATCCACGAGTAATCTACGAGTAATCCACGAGTAATCCACGAGTAATCTTCGAGTAATCTTCAAGTAATCTTCGAGTAATCTTCGAGTAATCTTCGAGTAATCTTCGAGTAATCTTCGAGTAATCTTCGAGTAATCTTCGAGTAATCTTCGAGCAATCTTCGAGTAATCTACGAACTAAAACATCACGCACAACAGAGGCTGGTGCAGAGCGCGCACCGCCTGTCAGAATGGCCGTATCGGCGCAATGGCGACATTGGTGTCAGCAAGACGCCGGGGCTACTTGAAATCACAATGTTTTGTTTCAGTTTTAAGTGAATTATTAGTTAATTAGGCGTTGATTCATTATTCTAAGGTCAACAAGGTCATTAATTAATTGATTGTAAAAACAACAAGACGCGTAAAAGCAAAACACTCTTAATGGCGAGGTAGCTTGCGCGCGGCTGTGTTTAGCATAAATACGGGCGGCGCGCTCTACGGCAGTCAGTCTGGCTCGAGCCGCCGCACCGTTCGGACCTACTGTAAAAACCCGATTTGTTTGGTGCGGAATAAACGACAGTGACAACGTTCTTGGTGTTTCTTTGGCTTATTTAATGTTTCTTTGACTCGGTTTATGTTTTGCCGACGGTCATGAGTCATCACCATAATGAAGACAGCTGTGACGTCATCTGTGCAGATATCGCGGACGACCAGCTGGACCATACTGGAGCAGCGTCTCCGTCATATATAAAATTGATTTATAGATATGTTGGTATTTTGTGTGCATTGTGGTCTAAGCAGAGCTTGTGTTATGGGTACTAGATGACTGATATACTTACTTAATATAGTACATGCATAGATTTTTTTTATTACATATAGAAAATACCCAGAACACCCGGAGTAAATATTTGCAGATCGTACAAACATTTATCCCAAGGCGAGAATCGAACTCGCAACCTCCTGGCGTCGCAGGCGGACATTCGCCCGCCGCGCCACATCGATCGTCAAATTGGTATTACACTATAGTGTTATAAAACTGTTTCTTGTGAAACAATTTGCCGACAAAAATTGTCACATATATAGAACCTTGCAACTTGAAAACGTGTCCCTGCTAATTGCTCAACAATGTCTGGACTGGAACACGGTGTCCGAAGTCCGAAGTCGTGA
Source organism: Electrophaes corylata (assembly GCA_947095575.1). Taxonomy (NCBI): domain Eukaryota; kingdom Metazoa; phylum Arthropoda; class Insecta; order Lepidoptera; family Geometridae; genus Electrophaes; species Electrophaes corylata. The sequence continues at coordinate 7,753,054 of OX352715.1, read as the reverse complement.
AACATAGTGCAATGTAGCAAAAGTGGCAGGTTGTAACACAGATAAAAGAACGAACAGATACTCTCCACCATTCAGTTTTGAGCTTACAGTCTATGACACTAACGTTCATATTGGTCCAATCGTTAGACGCGACACGGTGAGATCTGAGACACCCGCGCCCACACACTGTACATTTCTTTTAATGCTACTTCTGCTGGAATAGGCAATTGGCGCACCTGATGTTAACTGGTAAGCATCACCCATAACAAAGCATTGTATTATAGGTCGTGCGCGATAGGTACATGTCCTACGATGCACTAACCCTGCGGCATACTGGTGTTAAGGCTCATGTGCCTGTAATTTCTCATACACCGCGGTGACCCTCAGTACGCGGCACGTTTAACGCTAGGGTTGTATAGTAAATTAGTACTAGCTAGGTAGGTATGTCATCGTATTCATCATACTGAAATAATTACTGCTAGATATATACTTTCTCCAATTAATTAGAGACATTCCTCGAAGGGTAGGAGAAGAGCCCGAATCAGAATTGTTTTGTATGGAGCGTCTATTCTCATAAAACTCAGTACATACGCTTGTCGCGTATCCGTACAAAAACCTCTCGCAAAATATAAAAAAAACTTCGAATACGAGTTTAGTTAATAGTCGAAGTCAAAATCAAAATGCATTTATTCAGGGATTATCATGTCGTGTTAAAGCTAGATGAATCTAGGCGCGCCTTGAGACCAAACCTAGAAGAACAGAGACCATTCACCATCAGTGCATTTTGTCAACTGATCAACCGCATCTCATCATCATATACACGAGAACTCACTTTCTGACTGACTCACTCTTTATAAGCTCTGAAACTATAGTCTGGCACAGGCACGCTTTTGGACAAATTTAAATAAAAATCACTCGCGATTGTAGTCGCGCGGTTCAAGTTTAAAGTACCCAACAATCATAACATTGTTACTAACAAAGTCTGTTAGGATATTGTGTATTTTAAATATACGAGTTAACATTGTATTGTTCATGGTTGTGTCAGCAGGTCTACTCTTAGAAACGATACATTCGTATTGTCGTTGTAAAATACTGTGGGCAACTCAATACGGCTATTGAGTTGCCCACAGTAAACTTGCGCGGCGATAGCGTAAACTTGACTTTTAACGGCTTAAAAGTCAAGTTTACGCTATCGCCGCGCATATCGCGCGACATGCCGCGTAGTATAACTCAAAACGACAATACGAAACTTCGTTTATCGTTTCTAAGAGTAGAACTGCAGATACAAAACAGAACTATACATTGGAAACTGAGGGGAAGCTACTATAACAGGGAATTGATACAGCGAATCTGCAGTTCAACAGCCAATCCGTTTAGCGCGTAATAAATCACCTCTAGCGCCCCTGAGCTTCCCTGGCCCCAGGGTCGTACTAAGGACTTTGCTCCTTGGTAAGATCCTTTTCTCTTCGAAATCGATGGATGGAAAGGGCTCAGAATAATTATTCCTGGAAACATATGGGGGAGGCCTATGTCCAGGAGTGGACTTTTACAGGATTCATTATAAGGGTAGCTACGGCAGCGGCGGCGGCGGCAGACGTAACACCATCGGTAAAAAATTGATTATTGTACACAAAAAAGTAAACCATAAAATATATAACTATAATTACCGAATATAACGAGTGGTCTTATCGATAAAAGCTATCTATTTCAGACAACCACGACAAATTACGTAACCTTTGATATAAAATTCCACATCCACAACATCACAGAGTTTTAAGACCGTGTCAAAGTTATTATCGCTAATATATGGGTAAAAACGGGAATATTTAAGAAGATTTCCGATCTTCACTCCAGGTGCGTTACCTAGTTCCGGCCCTGATGGCCACACTACGGCCGGTCGTAGCGATCCCGTATCAAAGCTATTACCACGGGCATCCGTGCGTATTGTCTGTGTATTACACTCCCTCCTCAGTTGCATCGCAGATGTGCAGGGAATTCGATTATCATGTCATTCCCCTGGCCCGGGCTGGCCCCAGGTTATTGTCATCCCCCAGGGTTATTAGCTATTGTTACTGTTTCTATCGATGCTGTAATGAAACAGATTATTTATGGGTCGGCATTGTTTCATAATCCTAGCGCGCTATTTAAGCGTCTTTATTACTTTCTAGGGATTAGCTGGTCTTATTGTTACGATGTTTGTGCGATGTGTTAATTTGTACAAGCGTCATAAAAATAATGAATTATGACTGTGTGGGTCCTGACAGCTTTTATGTATATGGTAATTTAAACGATAAAAATGTACAATCACAATAAACACATATGCGAAAGTTTAAGAGGAAGAGTGTAGACGTTGACAGCCGTTCAGCTCAGTGTAGTAACTCTGTCTTCTGTGCTTGTAGGTTTTGGGTTTGATCCCCATCAAGAACGAATATTTGTGTGATGAACATAAATGGTTCTTATCTGTCTGGCTTATAGTATATTTTAAAACATTTTAAGCAGCATAAATAATGACTGGCTAAGAGTTATTTTTGTGAATTAGGTTTATAGCACTCATAAAGAACTTTACGGTTCACTTAAAATCAACTTAAAAGTATGGTTTAGTAGGTAGGTTGGTATGTGTAACAATAAATAATACTTACTTATTTCAATAAACAAAGCGAGCATTTCATGACCCAAATAAAATATTTATAGGTACTCATGAAAAATTAATTATAAAAAAATAGCATATCAACTTTAATCCTCAAGCACGGTAGATATTCCTTCAGATCTCTAAGTACGTATAACCCAAGATTTTAGCATCATGATTTGTATTTAAATTATTAGTGGTTTAGTAGTTAGAGCAAAACACCCAAACATCTAAACTTTAATATTTTTCATATTCGTAGGATGCTATGACAGTGTGTTGTGAATTTTTTTAAGAAAGGTCTTCCGTCAAGAATGATGATTTAGGTAATATTTTGTAAAACTCTAGCTCATTATGTAGCTGTAAGCTTCTTTGTGAGCCGCGGTACGGGGTCAGAGGCGATCGTTAGTAGAACGGACTGTTGTTAGTTCGCGACAATGAGGGCTATATATCAGCTGCGGGGGCATAGTTACTGTAATGAACGCACGCGATCAGTAGTAAAGCGAGACAGATGAACCGTACATGAGTGTAGCTGGGTAGATGCAACTGAATCACTGTCTATCAACATCACAGAGCTTGATGAAAAACGCAAACACTGCCAATCTCGTCCTAAGTGCTCTTACGCCTACAATATAACCAGTCGGCTCTTTTTGCCGACCAAAGTTGTTTTTTAGTTTGTTAGTTCACAAAGATTTTATATCATCCCAAAAAAAAAAGTTCAAAGTTTTTTGCTCAGTTTCGAGATAGGCCAAAAATGATTTTGCATGCCCCAAATTCGACTTCCTATATGAAATCACTTAAACTAAAACCCTTTGCTTACTAAAATGGATGTGCTAAGTAAGAGGAATGTGCCGGTAATTGCATAGTTATAAGGACTCGCAATGCCTACTGTTCTCACAAAACAAATAGTGTACATGTGACTGTACTTTCAAGAACACAAGTTTGGCCTAACTAGCCACATACGAGCATATACCAAGAAATGCTAAGTGTCGCTCTCGTCAGATTCGACGAGTCATCATCGAATTGAATTTCTTTTTTAAAAGTCTTTCATGGTACTGGCAGTTGTCGTTGTAGGTCTATTACGTAAACAAGCACGAGCGAAAGTAATGACAGATAATTTACAATCAGTCATATCTTCATAGCAATCGTATTAGACGTGGGTTCAATACATATTGGGATAATATGACAATCTTTGTAATTTACTTAAGTGCAGGTAAATACGATAAAAGTAAATAAAATAGTAAAAAATATTGCGGCTTATTTAAAAAGTACGAACAATGAAGAAATAATGCATCTGATGCAGATTGACCCAACTGTTTTTCTTAAACTGTGACCATGGTAAGGCTTCCATCAACTTAATGTCGAATACTCGGTGTAATTGCAGTCGTTATTTGTATAGGTCGTATTTGGTTTGACCGGAAAATTACTGCGAACTTGGTAATTATGAAAACATGAGTACAAGTGTAGAATAAAGCCATGTAATCCCGTAATGGCAAGGGAATGACGCGTAATTTTTGGGCTCTTTGTGTAATTTTGTTAAATTTAGTTTTTGGTAACTGTTTGCAGACTTGTGTTTTTGTGCTTGTTTTTTATATAAAATCTTAATTAAACAATCATTTTATTTATAAAATACTATTCTTCTTCTTCTTTTTATTAAGAGCTTTTTATTAGCTTTTTGTCATTGTCATATACGAGTGTGGTGAATTACTTTTTGATGGGACAAGCAAATGACCCACCTTATGTTAAGTGGTCACCACCGTCTATAACAAAGCAGTACCTCGTAGGACACGCTTGGTAGAAACGTGCCCTACGATGCAGTGCTCCGCGTTTATCAACCTGAGGGGTATATAGATGTTAAGTCTCATGTGCCTGTGATTTCACCTTTGCTTGGCGACAGAAAGAGGTATGTTGGTAGTACTTCTACTAATAAATCCAGTTGTTAACTAGCTACTAAATCTCTAGCTATGTCTGTTCAAAGCTACTTATATGACCTCTTAATGACACATACCAACATAATTTATTTCACAAATAAAAACCTACAATTTGATCTAAAGCATGTTTGTAGTTAACTTAGTCACTATTTTGTACGTTATTTAATTCAGCTTCGTCTTGAAAAATGTGATTTTGAAAATTCAACTGATACTGATTTTCGCAAACGCGCGGCCGCCTCGCGGTCAATGTTCGAAATCTTTCGCGCGTTTATACTCGCCCTTATTTTCCAGTGGCTGTCGCATCTACAGGCAGCTGTATTTTTCCGTAATTTCTAAGGCGTAAATTTGGTATTTTTTTCGACTCTTACTTTTCTATACCAGTGAATTTGAAAGGCTGCTCTGATTCTGATGCCTCATAATAAAAAGGCCAGTTTCCATCATTACGTTTCCTAACACGTATTGCGGTGAGCCGTGTTCGAACCTACGTGATTTATATCCCAAATCATATGACTGACATTTACACCACAGTTCACATAAACTTGTTTACTTCCCGTCTTGTTTTTATCGAAAGTTTTCTATATTATTAGGGATATAAATTTGCTCGTAAATTTATCTGAGAATCTTGCAGTTTAATAATGTGATGCGTTGGGGAAAACACAAGTAAACTTATAGTAAAACTGGGATTATCGCATCCCGAAAATAGACTCCATACCCGTCCCAGTCACAAAGAATAATAATGAAATTTTCATATTATTACCATCTAACCCTAAACTATGTAAAGCTTGAAAATATCGATACCAGGTACCTAATTTAATATAGATTATGAAATAATTACATGGCTTTAATATCTAGGTTCGGTAGATATCGCACATGCGCACATACATTTTTCGTATAGAAAAATTCATTTGTCCTCCACCTCGTAGGTCATGCTCCTTAGAAACGTGCCCTACGATGCACTGCTCAGCGTCCGTCAACCTAAGGTATACATGAACAAGCCTGTAATTTCACCGGCACCTTCTAACCGGAACACAGCAAGCTTTTCGCCGGCAAAAATAGGTATGGTGGTAGTACTTCCTCGGACGCGCGCATCACAAAAAATTCTACAGTTACTAAAACAAATATACTTATATCGCGTACAAAACCATTCTGCTACGAAATAATAGGGATTAAATAGCAATTCTAGTTGTAGAAGTCTGTCCTACAAAATCCGGGAGTAATGAGTTTTCTAAATTAGTATTGTTGGGTGAGCGCTAGAAAATGAACCTTGGAAATTCGAGTATCATGAAATAGGTTCTGAAGTATTTGCATGAGTGAATACACTAAAGTAACATTGAAGTTGTTACAATAACATTGGCTATGTTTGCTATTCAGCTAGAGTTTGAAAGAGAAAATACATAGTAAAGGCCACGGACTAAATGAAAAGAGGGCATGGGATGCCTTTAACATATTTATTGGTTTGTATAGGGATAAAAAGACTCGATAGTGTGGATTGAATAAGTTTTTGAAGGCCTACGTTACCTACGTACGCTTAATCTTTTTAGGGTTCCGTGTCCAAAAGGTAAAACGGGACCCTATTACTAAGACTGCTGTTTTTTTACACAACTTTCTGTTGGAACAAGCAGATTACTCACCTGATGCTAAGTGGTTACTATCGCCAAACCAATGCACAAAGCATTACCTCGTAGGTCACGCTCGTAGGTTAGAGACGTGCCTTACGAAGATTAGTTTGACGGGACGTGCTTAGCTGATTCACCTACACCCAAACTCTTCGATCCAGAATACAGCATACTGCTTGGCGGTAGAAATAGGCATGGTGGTAGACTCTGGACGACCTCACTAATAACTCTACTATTAATAAATCATCTAAACAGATACTGTTTTACTTCTCAACTGTTGAAAGATTCGTACGATTGTTGAGCTGTTATGTAACCCAAGCAAAATGTCTTATTGGTTGCGTGACTAGCATTTCAAGACCTCAGCAACCTGGAGACGCGACGAAGCTGAAACTTCTGCAGCTGAAGCTCGTGAGAAACATACCTACTATCTATAGGGGACTATAGGTATAGGTATTTGATTTGGAACCACTGATGATTGTGTATAAATAAAATTATTATTATTATAATTTAATTTTTAGAAATGATTTCGTTCAATTTAGACACATCTCATCTCAACACGCAGTCTTCAAAAGACAAAGTCTAAGTGTATTTTTTTGCTGAATTACATGAATAGGTACAGATGTCCCAGTATTGTATTTGTTTCAATTTAGTTCTACCCTGATATGGCAGACAAAATTTAATGTAATAATATTATTATTAAAATTCTCATAACTTTAAATATTAGGTGTTGGATCTTTGCTCATTTTAGAAGGTAGATATTTTATGTTTGTCATCTGCTTTTCTATGACTACCGTCGTTTTGGATTGTCGGCTGATGCATCGCGCGCCCTCTACGCGAGCGCATCGACAGTTGGCTTGTGCGACTGCTTCAAATCAGCCGCGTTCTCATCATTTTGAGAAACTATTGACAAGATTAACTCTATTTTAACCACTGCCGTGCAGTATTTATTATGTGAGACGTTCTCGCAGTGCTGTGCCAATTTTGATAGTGCCTTCGGAAACCCTTGCGACATTGTGCCACTCCACCAGGATCCTTGCTGTGCAGAGCCCTCGTGAAGAAACGTACGTGTGGAAGTGTGAGGTAGGTGATAGACTGAGTTATCTGCCTTATTCCGAGCAAAGATCATACCTAGGTACTTTCAGGTTGTTGCAGCTATATAAATTAATTATTGGTCCTTCGAAATATAAAAAATAGAATCAAATTATTACCAACATTTACAGTCATACTCAACATTAGGTATGCACAACAAATTTATAAAATTTTGAATGTAGAATTTTAGTAAAACAAAATCATGGTAAATTTAAACAAATCTACCAACCAAACAAAAACCCATCAATGGTTAAATGAGAGCGACTCTGTCTTCTAATTTTAAGGCCGTGGGTTCGAATCCGGTCGTGTAATAATGGATTTTTCTACTTGTAAAACTATGTGTATGTAAAATGTGAGCAATTGGAATACAGATGGAATTTGTGGCTACCCTGATTATTTTTTCCTATAGGGTTTGAAACAAAACGCCATATTTTTCTTCAAAAGCAATGACAGTCACACTAAAATAATTTGACTGGCTTGGCTAAAAGCTATTTGAACTATTTTAAGATCACTTGACTCCGGTAATTTATCTGTCCAGTGACTGACAGATGCCATAGATAATAGAAGAAGCTGTGACAGACCACGGCTTAAGATTTATAATAAAAGATGACATTTTTGGTCATACCACTTGGGGTTTAAAGTGTCGGTTGATTACAGAAAGCTTTCGTGATAGATGGGCCGTTCATCGAATAATGAGTCATTCAGGCCCGCCTTCTCCGGGGACCGTTTACCTTCTCGTATACCTACTTAATTATGAGTCCGTTCAATTTGTGAGGGTTGACATCATTTGGGATGTCATGTTGATTTTTAATCAAGTCCGGGTCTTGAATTTACGACTGTATTTATATTTGTATACAATATTGTAGACAAAGGACGATTTTACATTGATGGATGATCACAGTTAAATTTATTAGTTTTATTAGTGCTTACCTGCACTTAAGAAAATCACAAAGATTTTAGATTATCCCAAAAATTATTCCTTCGAGTGGGATTTGAACCCACGCTACTGCGAACTGCTGTACGAACTGCGCTATCGAGAGCTCAATCGAATCCGATAAGCACAGCTAAAACTTGTGTATTGCAAGTATTTATTTTTAGCTTATCATACCCTGTGTCTATCCTTGTGCAGGGCAAATACATGCAGTGGGACCTCCCCTATATTAACTTTTGCTCTTTACAAAAGCCTCTTCCGCATGGCTTTATTTGTTTCTTGTGCAATGGATTTGACCCTTATCAATAAGAGAATTTCGAACTTCATTGTTTCAGAGGAAGCTGAGAACTATTTTGGTTAATAATAGCTACACTATAGACCAACTCATAGCAAACAAACAACTGTCAATTGACTCAATTATTACTTAATTTATCTTTTACTGTGGCTTTATTTTACTGTATTTTAATATTTATTTATTGACAATTTAAATTTTACTAATTTTTTGTGCGTACCAAAAAATAAGCATCTAATATTGTAAAGTTAAATTTTGTATGCCATTACATGAATTATATTGAACCATATACAATACTGTGAAATTTGTACCTATACAATAATTCGGAAAATAATTACACTTCGACTTTGACAATACATGAATACAGCATGGAACTACATAATATATCGAGTCAAAACTGTAGCTATAAATTAATAAGGGATTTGACGTAAGAGTACTTGATACATAATAGACACTCAAGATAGCCCTTATTAACAACGTGATTGTTCCGTGGGTGACAAAGCTAGGCGCCTGGATCTAATTTAACTAGAGAGCCGCGGTATTACGCGATTCGTTAGCATCTACCTTGTTGTGGGTAGTTTTGAAGTGGCTCTTGAACACAATAGGCTATCAAACTAACAGATAAGACAAGTAATCTAAAATTATTTTAAAGTATTACTAGACGGCAAACCCTTACAAAACGCCTGTGAAATAAATTCCATAATTGCTTATCAATTGACGGTTTCCTTAACAGGAAAGGAAAACATCGTGAGAAAATGTTCATTAGTGTTCTTGCAACGGCTTACTAACTGCAGCTGAGTTCGGGTATATATCAAATTTATTTGTGTAAAATAATATGCGTTTATGTATTAAATATTTTAAAACTACAAATATAGAAAATTTTATGTTAAATTAAAGGGCTAAGTTTATATTTAGACGTACCTCTGATTACTCCCTTAGATACCCTCAAAGATCTAAGGCCCTAAGAGACTTGAGGGGACACCTACCGTGCCTGAGGATGACTGAGTCATGAGACTGTTTCATTTTTTGATGGAGAAATATGCACCTTAGCTATAAGTAGCTATAAGTACTTTATAACAGGCATATGAAACTAAAAGATTGGTGCCTAAAAATTTTTCAAAACGACATTTAAATACAACTGAGTAAACGTCTACTGATCTACATAACGCACGTTGAAAACAAAAGTGACACTATCCAAAATTTGGCGGTATTGAGTTACAGCGACATTTGAAATCTACGGGAAAAACTACGTCATCTCCAAAGATCCGTTTCCTTATAGCTCACTTAGACGCCCCTAGACGTCACCATGTGTCACTTCATACTTTAAGGTTTTGAGCTGGTTTGTTAAACAAAAACCGACATTAAACCAGTTTGTGCCCGGACACCGGCGATAACTGTTCGTGGGGTAAGTGAAAAAGTGTCATATTTTGTGTAGTGTCAGTAAGTCTAAGGGCCTTAAGCAAAATAATACTTGTCAGTTTAAGAAGAAAAGTGGCACTATGCTTGATCTTTTTTGAAATTTAAGGCACTACGCAAAATAACACTTGATAATGTTAGAGCAAAAGTGGCACTTTACTGAACATTTTTTTAAATAAATTTTTGCTGCCATATCTACCGAATAATTTAATTAAAATCAACTAAAATGTGATAAAATAATATCTGAACTATTATTTAAAACCACAACAGTACGTCGTTCTCAATTTATAGTCGAGTTATTGATCCCAGAAAAATTACAAAAACTTTAAATGGCCATACTGAAAAATTTAGTTTTTTGTTAAGTGTCACCTTTGTTTTCAAGGTGCGATAATGTCTTCACAAGTTCTAAATGAGTAGAGACCAGGTTATTTTAAAAAGCGTCTTTAATATCACATTCAGATAATATAAAGGAAAATACAGTAACTAAAGTATACTAGTCAATCAGTCTTAATTTCCAAAGCGGAGTGGTCTGAAGCCGCATGATTTGCACTCCGCTTCCGTGTAGCAACGTCTTTATTTATCGGCCAATCTGGAGTGTGTCCTAGTACTGCTACTTATTCTGTGAACCCAGCAGTGCAAAGGCTTATCCGTTGATTGATAGTGGTGTTTGCCCGAGACCACAGCTATTCATTGCGACGCGTTAAATATTTTCTCGGTGTTTTGGAATGTCTCACTGAGAAGTAGGTTAAACGGTCTGCTGATAGATTTTATAACCCCACGGGCGACGGGTAGCATCTCTTACTTTATTTTGTTTTGCTGGAAAATAAAGATTTACGTTGTAAAAGCAGCTTGCCATTGAATTAGGGTTAGATTTCGTAGGTAAGTATAGCATGACGCGACTTACATGCATAGTTTCGTTACTGTCAGCATTTTTTCTATTTTGGCTGTGCTTTACGTGTAAATCTGTCTTTTATTGCTTATATCCTCTGAATCGGCCTGTCGCTCTATACAGGTAAATCATGGATAATAGAAATAGATTTTAGTATGTTTTTCAAATTCCATACCCAAAGGGTAAAACGAGATCCTATTACTAAGACTCTGCTGTCTGTCTGTCTGTCACCAGGCTGTATCTCATGAACCGTGATAGTTGTTAGAGAGTTGAAATTTTAACCGATGATGTATTTCTGTTGCCGCTATAACAGTAAGTACTAAATAATAAAATAAAATAAATATTTAAAGGGGCTCATACAACAAACGTATTTTTTTTTACCGTTTTTATTATACATAATCGTACGGAACCCTTAGTGCGCGAGTCCAACTTGCACTTGGCCGGTTTCTAACTTATAATTTAATTTTCAGGAAATTTTGGGTATTATCAATTATTTTCTCTAGCTAGAGAAGGGGTATTATTTAAAGGTTAATTGCTAAGAGTTGGGTAAATATTGTGTATGAGCCGTTCACCAATTTCTTCCATTTCTGAAAAAAGTTTATGCTTTTAAGGCATTTTATTCTCAATAGAATACAAGCTTACAGTACAAATAATTGTTAGTAGTAGTCGTTTTAGTACCCAGCATAACAAACGAATTTTATTTCTAAAAGGTATCCTTTTTTTCCTATACATTAGGAGCTCAAGCCCTAATCCGTTTATTTTATCAGATTTACCTATCGTCGACGTAACAGCCTAACAGCTCAAAAGCGTCAACCCAACAATTACCTGTACCCTAATAAATCGAACAGAACCCTTAATTCGAGTTCCGTTGGATTTAGTTGGCACATTCCCGCTTTGTCGTAATGGCGATGGGTTGGCTTATTTCACTCAATCAGTTTTTGATGTAAAATGAGCTTAATCTTGGTGATTTTAGATCCGATATTGCTTGGGTAGGTGAATAAATGAAAAATTGGTTGCTACTACACTAAAATATATGCAACTGTCTGCAGACACCTCAGTTGTATCATTGAAAATTTTATACATTTTGTCAATACTTGTAGTAGTTATAATTTTTCTTGTAACTAAAAGCTTAATGTGTGGCCTAGCGACATCTATCTATTTAAAAACTGATAGAGTCAAACATACTGTCTATGTAGAAATAAGTTGCATACTGTCAATTTGTTGTTAGAGAAAACGTTATTGTCACGTTTTCTCTGAGTATTACGCCTAAGAACAGGGCACATCCTCTTTCTTTAGATGTAATACACACACTGGACAGCCTGAGTTTGTGAAACGTGGTTTACAGATGTATCGTTTATAACATTTGTGCCTTTATTTAGCTTTTAAATACGTAAAAAAATGTCTGATATAAGTTTTAAGCTTACTTGTGAATGAGTTATGGCTGAAACAAAGCGCGTTTAGATGCGATGACACGAGCAAAGCTGGCGAACCCAAGGTTGAATCCCGAGCAAAACAACTACTTAGTATGAGCGCGGTGTGCCTCCGTGCTTATATAAATGTTGTGTTGTTAGTATATACTAACAACTTAACTAAGTTGCTGGATCAGTCTGTTAGATGACGCATTGCAGGTTGTTTTTAAAAAAAATGTTTTATTTTTATCCTAATCAATTCCACATTAAAAATAACGCTAGCATTATATCTTAAATGAACGCTGAGAAGTGCATTGTAGGGCATGTTCCTTACGAGGCAATACTTTGTCATAGGTGACCGTAACCACTCAACATCAGGTGGGCCATCTGCTTGTTACATTAACAAGTTAATAAAAAAAAGAATTAAAAAAACCAGTGGTTTCGGCTGTGCATTGCCTATATGTGTCAGATAGGACAAAGATTCTTTATATTAGTATAGATTTCAGTGCGTAAACTCGTATTTCACGTAAAAACGGATTGTGTAGTGAAACATAAGCATCATATGACGTCTCAAATGGTAGTATGGTGCAAACTACTATTTCATCTGCGGTAACGGCATCGTAAAAATTGTGAGGATCGCTCAGCAATCAGAGGTAAGATTAGATTCTACCAAACAGGGCTCGCGCACTTTGCCCCACACGGAAACGGTCTCGGTCGATGGCGATAAAAAGGGTCAACAATTTATAAAAAGAAAAGGGAAGGTACGGGCGGCTTGTTAGCTTGGTATAGAGTCTTCCTTTTATGTAAACTATCCTAAAATTCTTGGAAAAATTCAGGTGGAATCTATTCAATAGGTTTTTGTATCATTTCATATTATTAGGTACCCGACCGCCGCGTAAATATTACACAAAAATTTCTATGCGCAGTTTTACTCACGTGGTATATACCTGTTTACGGAAAATTTCTTTATACGATTACTAATGAAACTAGCATATTTTATAACCCACCAGATGTTAAGTGGTTACCATCACCTAAAACAGAGTATTGTCATGCAGGTTATGTTTGGGTCCATCAACCTGAAGTATACGGTGTTAAGTCTCTTGTGCTTCTAATATCATTATTCTTGAATTAAATCGGTTCTTACTTCGTATTTCAAACAACCGGTTTAAGGAAAACAATGGCTGAAAACAAATGGCTTCAAAGACCCATGAAGAGTTATTTGGTGTTACCAAAATATTTTGTAAAGAAAGGATGTTGTTTGTAACAAAAAGTAAGAACTCAATTTATTTTCAACCAGTCACTATATACTATACCTATAAGTATATAACTATACTATGTACACCGTATTCGTCGATGCGGTCAAAAGTCAACTAAGTGTCATGACGCAAGATAAGAGAAGGATATCTATTATGTATAGAAAGCGCCGGTTGTCTAGTGGAAGTGACCCCGCCTTCTGATCGGTCGTGGGTTTGAATCCAGTCGTGCACCAATGGATTATTCTGTTCGAAAAATTTATGTGCGCAAACCAAGTGCTTTCAAGCGATGAAAGAAAACATTGTGAGAAAACCAGTTAGTATTCTAGTAGCGGTGATGGGCTTGCAACGTATTACGTATCAAATACTAACTACTGCAAAATGTGAGGTTGTACCAAATGTAATATCTGGACATACCTCTGACTACTCCCTTAGATACCCTCAAAGAATCAGGAGTACTTTGTGCTAAGAGATCTGAAGGAATACCTACCGTACATGGGGATTATAGTCTTGAATCTATTTTATTATGATATTTTTTTGATACTGGCAAAATTGGCTAACGAATATCGGGCAGATGCCATATAGCAAAAAATAAAAAGTAAAGAAAAACGAGTAACAGTACTTATGTGGTTATACGTATGTGGTAAATTTTTTAAGTGTATATCTACGTTGAATAACTACGCTTTCTCGTAGCCCCTCTACGATCGTCTATAGAGGGTCTACGATCTACGAGCTACGCCAAAAAGTACTTCACGAACCTTAAAAACACAAGCTTTTCTTAAAGCTTAATATCTGAAGTGAACGAACGATCTTCTAAGATGTTTATGCAGTAAATAAACGAAATGCCATGAAACGTATTCTTAGCTCCGTGGCAAAAATGATATCACCGACAATATTCGAGTAAATTTCCTTTTAACCTTATTCACCCTACGTAGGTATTGTTGAGCAGATCCCCAAGTAATAATTTATAGAGACTTAATAAAACAATTCTTTGTAGACACACCCTCATTTATGATGTTTTGGATTCGGAAGACAATTTTGCTGGTTTGAAAGTTGCTTACCAAAACTGTACCAAAAAAATATTTTACGTCAGCCACATAAGTCTAGGGAATAAAGTACCTATTCGACCACCCAAACTGTTCAAACAAAGGCTATTCACAAAACAGTCGTGTAATACAAAACCAACATTTTACTGTCCCAACTAGAAGTGATGTTTGTTACGCTTGAAACTTACCAAGTTCGCTTGGAGAGGCTGAATTTCATTTTTCGGGCCGCGCTTTGCATATCTTTTATTTAATCGTGCGTCCAAAACCATATCCCAGGTTATGAGACTGGGGCAGGGTCGTACCTAGGATTATTATCAGTGGGGTTCTTAATGTTTGGCGACTTTCAGGAGTAAAAACTCCTTAGTCGCGGTTAAGTCCTTAGTGGCTGTCAAGGTTTTTTTTTCTTCCTTTTTATGTTTTATTTATTTATATTCTTTTGGAATTCTGATGGAACAAGCATATGCCCCACCTGGTGCTAAGTAGTTACCCTCACCAAAAAAACATTACCTTGCAAGCCACATTCGTTATGAACGTGCCCTACAGTGCACTGTTCTGCGTCTATCAACCTGAGGCACAAAGGTGTTAAGCCTCATGTGCCTGTAATTTCACTGGCACCTACACTCTTAAAACCGGAACATAGCAAGCTGCTAGGTGGCAAAAATAGGCATGTTCAGGTGGGCCAGTTAGGATGTTGGCAGGAGGTCGTTTTAAGTTACACTGTCGGTATGCCAGGCACTGACAGGTTGAATGCGGAGTGGCTACCAAGTTGCCACACAGTAGTGTAACTCAAAATGACAAAAAAACTACGTTTATCGTTTTCCAGAGTAAACACACATTTTTTTCTTTTGCAGTAGTAAAGAACAGTATGCGGTATCAGACCACGTCACCACTTATCCGGGTGGGACCAACTGCGTCGCTCCGGGATACAGAGCCTGATTTCTTGGGCCCCATTGAGAATGTCACCGTGGCCTTAGGACGAGAAGCCGTGTTGACCTGCTCTGTATCTGATATTGGAGATTATAAGGTATCGTAAGATTAAGGGTAAAACGGGACCCTATTACTAAGACTTCGCTGCCGTCAGCCTGGTGACAGACCAGGCTGTATCTCATGAACCGTGATAGTTAGAGAGTTGAAATATTTGCAGATAATGTATTTATGTTGCAGTTATAAGAAATAGAACATAATAAAATAAACATTTACGGGGGCTCTCATACAAGAAACGTGATTTTTTTGCCGTTGATAAAGGTTGCCCCCTAATAAATAAATATATAAAGAGAGATAAATATTAATTATGGACATTTTTACAAAATACGTGAAGAGCTGACTAAGAGTTACTCCGGACTTACTAAGGAATCTCATCTTTATGGTGATTTCCTTCACCGTTTGGAAGCACTAGCATATCACATTTTTTTTTTTATTATTAGAACCTATAAATTGAGAGGCTTGGTTGCTACACTAGACCTGCAGTGGCTGCAACCACACCTGCACTGGTGTGTTATATATTAGAAGTATAACTAAAAATAACTCTACGATCATAAAAAGCCGTGGTGGCGTAGAATAGGAGCCCTTTATGACCTCCAATTGATGGCTAAAGAATCGCACCGAGAGAAAGGCAGTTGATATTGAACCATTTGCTTTATTTATTTGTGTAAAAAAAGCAAACATAAGTAATAATGGATTTTTATTTGAACTGAAATTGGTCTCTCGAATGACTTTGGTAAAGTTATTGTCTCGTGTTCACGTATAACACGTGTTTGCTTTTAGGGACGGGACGTGTGTTGAAAGCTGTCACTGTATTTTCAAACCTTTGTATTATACCATAAAATATTTTATGATTTGCACTCTGAAACCTAACCAGCCAGGCTATATTATCTTTGTTTATTTACCTATTATTATTTGTACTTACAAGTTAGCCTAATTTATGAGTAAAATAGGTTCTCTGTTTGTGAATAATAGCCTATGCCAATATTATCAAAAGGAAAGATTTGACTGTTTGTTTGTTTGCATTGAATGGGCTCCAAAACTACTGGACCGATTTAAAAATTTCTTTCACCGTTGGGAAACTACACTATCCCCGGGTGGCATAGGCTATATTATATTAAAAATAAAATAGGTATTACTAAAACCCGTGTGAAGCCGGGATGAACCGCTAGTAGTTTATAAGAAATTAGCGAAACCATATTGCGACTTTGACCGCATGGTGTTATTTCATACAAACATCACTACTGTACCCGTTAAGGGGTTGAATTTAAAAATTTCTTTCTTAGAACATTTCTACGTACCAAGACGAATATACCCTGTAAATTTCAAGTTTCAGTTACTAGTTACCAGTGGGTTAGGCTGTGCATTGTCAGCCAGTCAGGTCAAAGATTTAGATAATCTGTATAAATATAGATAGATTAAAATATGATTTTCGATAAAGAGATAGATATTTAAATCCAGAGGTTACAAGATTACCCAAGAGGAACACAAAACACATTTTCTTCAATACACTAATTTTGAGCCTTGAAGACATTGATTTAGGGTAGAAAACGAAACAAGCAAAAAAGGCTGTCCCTATTTCCAGACACAACATGCTATGCTTACATTGAAGAATGTCGTTCACTGTATTCGTTTTTCTAAGGGTTTACCAATCGGCCTGCTATGCATTATTTAATAAAACACCAGTAAAGCTTTTAACATACATCCTGTTTATTATACGTAGGGATAAGGGAGCTTAAACTTGTTCACGTACGTGTTAAACTTTCAAGCTACAAACAAATATCGTATATCTAGGTGGTAACCACCGAGCCTAGCAGTATCCTATCTCAATGTCCAATTGCTAACTAGTTAATATTTCAAAACAAACTTTGAGAATTTCCAACTAATATTTGCTAAGGTTTGGGTATTAGCACTGAATTTAGATCAACAGATTTACTATAGTATGGTTGACTTGGGTCAGAAGTCAAATATGACTGTGTAACTTGAATTTTGCGTAACGGATGAGAGGACAAGTTAATGGAATGGATAAGAAACGAAATACGTACATCAGGGGAAGTTTGAAAGTAGCGCCAGTGACTAGATTGAGAAGCAATAGGCCAGCGTGGTCCAGGTATGTCATGAGGTATGAAAGTTATGTTACCAACAGAGTGGTAAATATGTGATTTAAGGCAAGTCTTAGGTTAATTGGCTTCGTAAGGTGATGCAATCGTTACAGGCAAAGATAACCGCTCAACAACAGGTAGTCTAGTAGTAATCTCTATTACAATATTATGTTTATAATAAACTTTGTTCTAACAAAAACTGGTACTATTATTTCTATGTTTTTGTTTATTTATTTGTAGGTTAAATCGTTTTTAATTCGCATTACACGTGATTCATCATGATGACAGGATTTTAATAACATGATTCTACAGTAAAATTAAATGCTCTGTCAAGATTTAGAACATTCTAATTAAATCAAAAGAACACAGAAATAACAAAAGAAATACGTACCAACAAAGTCAAAGAGAATTTATTCAATAAAATTCCAAGGATATCTTTGAACACACAATAAACGAAATTCAGGTATAACTCGTCGATAATAAGGTTAATTAAAACTGAGATAGCGTATTTACAAAACAAATTAAATTAATGAACCGATAATCCGTTCCTTTAATGTTTAATTGTATTTACTTCGGGTCACGACTTAATTTATAATATCGAATTGATTATTTATGTCTTATAAATTATAACAAGGTTATTAATAATAATAATAATAATGCTTGAACTAAGCAGAGCTAGTGGTATGGGTACCTGATACCTGATATACTTAATACAATACATTACATACATAGATATTTTTAATGTATTTAGAAAATACCCAAAACACCCGGAATAAATATTTGCAGATCGTACAAACTTTTATCCTAAGGCGGGAATCGAACCCGCAACCTCCTGCGTCGCAGACGGGTATTCGCTCGCCGCGCCACATCTGTTTTGGGCTTCGATCAATGATCAACCGCCGGAGAGAAACAACTTCAACAGCGATCACGAGCCTAAACATGAAGTCAGGTAAATAAGAGCTCACTTTATTTTGACATTTAGTGACTAGGTTGTAATTAGGTCGAGCTTAAAACTGTTTATCATTTTTATCACTTCGTTAGTAAACAAGTGTAGCTGTATAAGAGTATATTCACGCGGACAGCTAATAGCTATGATTTTGTATGTGACCCGTTATCTAGGGGTATCATTGATCGAAGGTTATGGGTATTATTATCTCACTACTTATTTTCTTGTGTTATCTTTGTTCTGACTGACTGACATATTGACAACGCATAGCCTAAGCCACTAATCGTAGAGACTTAATACTTCAAGGTATACTTGTTTTGGTGAGTAGAGTTGAGCTTAAAGGGGTTGCAGTTTGTATACAAATAACTTCACATTTCACTAGTTGTAGATAACTTGGTGAAAATTTTATAAAAAAATACATACCTACATTTTACTTTAGCAACCATACTCGTGATTCTTTTTTTAGCAAACTTTGTAATAGACTTTGTTAATAACTTTTCTCTAGCATAACCTGTCTCTAAAATTTAAACACAGTGTAAATAACGAAGTGGAAGTATATTGTCCATTTATTACGTTTCAAAGTTGTCAAAGTGAGCTAAAACATTAATAGAATAATGCAAACACTTTAAGCTAATGCTTTGTACTCCTCCAACTATCTGGCGGCGCCACGTGCCGGCTTAAAACAGCGTTACAGAATAAAGCACAGTGCCGCCTGCTTCAGCTTCTAAGCGCAAAATAAACGGAGGCAAAACCGTACCTAAGCTAAACTTCAACTAGCATGTTTTATATTCCCTCTTTAAGATAATAAGATACCTTTGAAGAGCTTAGCTAAGTTTACCCTTCTTGAGAGCGTGAATCTGGTCTGTTATCTGGTGCCACTTACCGACCGAAGCTTGTTCAGCAAACTCAACTTCTGAGGTCACTACAATTTTACTTGAAGACGTTAAAGACGTAGCTCTCTTAAACTTAGTGAAACAACCTCACTCGAGAACATAAGCGCTGAAAGTAGTTTGCAACTTATGAAATTAAATTTTCTCAGAACTATACAATGTTATCCACCGGGGCGATGAAGTTTTGGGAAGGGAAGAGGATTGGGGAGACCATTATTTACGAAAACCTTCAGTTGAAAAGTTCAAGTTTATTTCATTTTACATCACTTTTAACTGTCTGCTTATTTGAAAAATACTTTAAAAGCAGATTATTGATTAAATATCTTTTATATTTTTTAAGAAAAGGTTTTTTTTGAGTTTTTATTTAAGTAATTCAGTTTTTTAAAAGACTTATTAAAATTTTGTATTAACTTATTATAATGTATAAAACAATATTTTTGAATAATACGAGCATAAGAAGTTTTAATCTGCCTGCCGTTACGTGTACTTTACAAGGTCAACAACTTTTCCAAATTTCCCGAAAGTATACACACAAGATATTCCATTGATATGTTCTTAACGAGTGGTCGGTAAACAACTTTCGAATTGAGAACCCATTTAGTGTCTTCCTACATGACAAACGAGCTTCTTTCGAAAATTCGGAAGGGATCGATCAACCGGTAATGACATTAGACTTTATTTTTATCAAACCCAAATAGAAGCGAAACTATTCTTTTTTTGTGCTTTTAGATGTCTTACATTTCGTTTAGCGTGTTGTTTTTTAATCTGCCTTGCCATGGTATCATTAATATGTTACTACTAGCAAAACGCGCGCAACTTCGCCCGCGTGAAATAATTTTCATACAAACTTCAACCCCTGCTGTACCCGCTAAGGGGTTGAATTTCCGGAATTCCTTTCTTAGTACATCTCTTCGTACCACGACAAACATAACTACACATAAAAAAAACAAAAATAAATAGAACTAAAAATATAATATAAAATCCAGATATAAAATATAATATTAAAAAAATATACTTATTGCTACAGGCGAACAATATTATTAAGTTACTTACATTTTTACTTATTAGGTGAGGGTGTCATACTTTACAGGAAAACTCGATACACTTTCTGTAAACTCTATCAGAGTTAATAGGTATAGGCTTTTAAGTTCACTACCGTTTTCCATCAGGTATAAAGGCCAGAACTCCGAGGTAATAGGGTTAAACTGACAACATTTTAATATATCCCAGGTATTAACCCTTTGTCTTCAAAGGGTTTAGTTTAAGAATGAGTATGCGTTGCTCTATCACGATACTGTACTTTGTTATGGTGACACTATACACGGCTATTTGTGTTCGCTATTCGGTGTTTATTGTATTTTGGAAAAATAAATGACGTACACGCAAACACGCAAATACAGGCGACCCCTCCGATCTCTTAGGGCCAAGTACTTACTCGTGATTCTTCGAGGATGTCATAGAGGGGTAGTCAGAGCTATGTCCAGCTAGTACAGTTGGTACATACCCACATTTTGCAGTAGTTAGTATTCCATAAGCGACAGGTTGCAAGCCCATCGTCGCTGCTAAATATAAAATACTGACTACTACAAAATGTGGGTACGTACCGAATGTACTATCTGGACGTGCCTCTGAATATCTCCCTTAGACATCCTCGAAGAATCTTGAGTTGGTACCTACTTGGTGCTAAGAGATTGGAAGTGATATCTACCGTGCTTCAATTCAGGTCGTGATGCTATTTATTTTTTATTATATTTTATTTTATAAAAGATCTGAAAGTATTACTTGTTTTCAAGTCATTCTGGATGTGAAACACAAAAAAGGTATTTTTCAATAATACACATTTAAAAAGATCAACCAGCAAGCTGTCACATTATTCGCCTGAAGTACCGTAACACTCAAAGGTTACGCTTTTCCTCAATATCAAAATATTGGATTGATCACACAAATAAATACAAGGAAAACCGAAAAAAACTTATCCAACATATAATATGAATAAAATTCCTAACAAATCCCATTCTTTACTTACTTTTTTTAATCTCCCGGAGCGATCTATTATATTCGGTTTCCGTGTTTTTCTGATATTACTGCTTATACCAAGTAATAATACTACTCGAAAACTTCGGGATGTTGAAGTACCCATAAATATGAACTAGATTTTATATGGGTACTTTCGACCCCCTCAAAACATTCCGGGAGTAATCTTATTACACCCGGTATTTCGATAAAGTTTTCATAGACTAAACTTTAATGTAATAACAAATATTTTGCCATCCCAAATATTGCTAGTTCTCAAGATTACGAAATTTCAAGGCATCCATTGGTAGCTTTACTTTCTGTGCTGTAGACTGTGGGCTCGATCTAAGCCTTGTCTAATGTTAGCCTTATGAGGAACATAGGCTTCTGTTTTGTATTTGGGTTGTATAATTATTACATGTCAAAGTTATTGCTTTTTCTGTTTTGTGTTGTGCGAGTATTTTTTTTAACCCTTTCCATCCACCGATTTCCCGCGATCCTAACAATGTCGTCAGTTCATCAGGGCGTCCTACGCTTTGTCTTCCGGTTCGTGGTCACCATTCGAGCAGTTCCCAGTTGTTCTCCAGTTGTTGTTGACCTTACGAGCTATATGGCCTGCCCATTGCCATTTTAACTTGCTGACTCTGAGAGCTATGTTGGTGACCTTAGTTATACTATAGATTTCTTCATTATGCTTGTTTTAACTACATACAAATAATAAATATCTTTATTGATTTTGATTTATCTTAAAAAGTGCGGATATTATTTCCTCGATTAGACAAGGCATCAAAAATCACTTCCCCAGTCAAGCGATTACCAAGCTATCGACCCAGAAACATTTTAATTAAGAGGAGTTAGATGGATGAGCGGATAAAAGAACTAAAAATATTCTGCTCTCAAAGCGGTGAATATTGTGAAAGCTTGGCTTAACTTGTACGCAAAATCATTTTAAAAGAATAGAGTTATAAATGAAATATCTTTAGCTGAGATTTATAACTACAATCTCTGATGTTTTAATGTGAAAATAACACACAACCCACGTAAGGATATAAATAAAAAAACTTCCTCTGTTCGTAAGACTTATCATTTATATTATGAGTACAAATGTTTCCGAAACTTCCCCAAGAGCGTACTCGGTAATAACAATAAGTGCGCTGTAAAAAATCAGATGTATTTTCGCAAATGAAAGAGGAAATTTCGTCGTTTACTTCAATTTTCTCGGCTCTCAAGCCGGCCGTCCCGCGCCCATTCATCCGTCAAATTCATTTGCATCTCTGCGAAGCGTTATCTCATTACGATCTTCCGATTTCTCCTTCCACCGTGAATCCTGTAATAATTCATAAGTCTTTCACAAAACATCGCGTCTCGAATTGATGTGACACCGCTGTCTATACATATTTATGGAGTACTTTATCAGCTATTGTCAGGACTTATCTGATCTCATTGTTTGGGTTTTGTATTTACATTGGACTTGATACTTTTTAGAATAGGTAACTAAGGTATTTGTAGTGAATTTTCTTACTAAGCATGTTCAATTTTCTTTCTATATACATCTGTGGCCTAACTCACGTATTTTTTTGGAGTCAAGGCTAGATTTAAAATAGAATCGGATTGCCTGGGCCTGTCTGAAATATCAGTTACGAAGATTTGACATTTGGAAATTGACACAATCGAAATTTGAATTTGAAAAAATTTTGTTACGAGAATTGAGCCTCTGAGCATATATATAATATTATATTAATCATAAAATATATTTAATCGTGGCGTCCGCATCGTATGAAAGTCAACACCGCGTGAATTCTTTCGCGCCGCACAAATGTGCTCTTATTTTTCTAAAATCTTGTTGCAAGCAACAACAATGTTTTAAAAAAGGCCTGTGTATTTTTTGCTAATTATCTTCTCTAATAAGTCTTTTGAAAATCTGTCGTAAAAGTGTCAAATAATAAATTAAATATTCGACACGTCAAGTTTATCAAAAGTAATTGAATGACCTAAATCACTTTTACCCATACTGTAATAAAGTAAGACAAACATTATTGAATTATTTTTTGTTCCTTAAAAGAACCTTTTGTAGAATTATCTACAAAATATTACCCTGTTTATAAAAATCTGGAGATTCTAACCTCTGAAGTTCTCTTTAAGTCTTCAAAATCCTCGCAAAGCTCAAGACCCTGCGGGCTTCGAATATGCCAATCTATCACTTAGCTCCTTTGACTCCTCGTCTTTTCAAAGCTGATTATGATTTTATTTACTGTTTGTTTAATAAATACTTTTTACGATGTATTTTTTAAATCAATGTTTATTTGGCGCAAAAGGGAATTTCCTACTATCAGAGTATCTCGATTTGTTAAAGCCAGTTCGAGTTTTATTTCGTAATTTGAAATGAACAGTAAGTACTTATTTTTATTTATAACTCGATCAAACATTTAGATTAACATATATCTCTTTTATACACGAGATAACGGGAAGGGCCAAATCAAAATGGTAGATTATTATTATTATAAATATATGTGACAGCCGTTACATCTCAATTGGTAGCAGCTTTTCAACGCTATAGGCTTAAAACATTGTTATTCTACTATAATCACATGCCTGTACAAAATGGCGAGTGATTTATTTATTTCCTTTAATAAGCACAGTTAAAACCAATAACATAAATTAACAGTAAAAATGAAAAAATAAATAAATAGTAATAGGTACAATAAATAAAATAAAAGTTAACAATATCAATTATCAATAAAAAGGGAGTGAAAAGGAATAAAAATTTACTCAAACGCACATAGAAAGTGATTAAGATCATGACGAGCTTGATAAGTCAGCACTGTGAGAGCAAAATTGCAAGCGCAGGCAAACTCTTTGTGGAGGAAAAAGCTGACCACAGTGACTTCCCGCGTACCTACTTACAACACCTAAGTAGGTAAATCTATCGATTCGTTATTGAACCTTAGAGAAATATCGGTAGGTAAATTGCAATACGTTTTTACAAATGACTTTAGAAGTAGTAGGGCTCTGAGTGTAGGGATCGTTCAAATAAGTACTACCACCACTCCTATTACTGCCGCTAGGTAGCTTACTGTGTTCCGGTTTGAAGGGTGTGGGTGCCGGTGAAATAACAGGCACACAAGGCAGACACCTGTATGGCTCAGGTTGATAGACGCGGAACAGTGCGTCGTAGGGTATGTTTCTAATGAACGTGACATGCAGCCAATGCTTTATTTTAGGTGATGGTAACTTTTGGCATCAGGTGATCCATATGATTACTAAGTACCTAATATATATTTTTTTTCATATTTATCGCTAGTCACACACTGATAAAAAAGAATACTTAAGAAAAAAATTACTTTACGTTTTTAATCCCAAGGCACGGTAGATATTAGTTCTCAAAGATTCAAGACTTTTTGAAAAAGCGTAATGGGGGTAGTCGAAGGTACGTCCAATAATTACCTTTGACACATACCCACATACATTTTGATACAGCATACTTGTAGTAATTGTAATCCTTCTCTGTTTGGAAAATAAGAACATGAGTCATGTTCTTATTACTAATTAACAATGAATGTATATTGAATTTTCAATATGAACTTTTTACGGGTGCATTTTTTATAATATCAATGTCCATCAATCGAGAACGAAACACCATCAATATTAATTCTTCATAATATCCTGTAAGCCGATTGCCAACTCATTTATCATGCAGAGAAATCACAGGCTCGATTTCGAATTTACGTAATGCTGCTCACTCGAGGCACTTTCCATCGCTGAAATAAAAATAAGGAATATTTTAACGAACAATTCTGAGTATCAGTTTGTCTGCTCTTGAAAAACAAATCGAAATTACGTATGTATTATCGTTTTGACTTACACTGCGTGGCATGTCAGACAGCCACAACTTTACTGTGGAATGAGTTACCGAGGCCCCGCAGTCTACTCAAAACGACAATACGAAACTTCGTTAAACGTTGAGTAGACTGATTTCAAAATTTCACTGGTATGTAAATTTGTTATTCATTTGCCGGAAAGTTCTTGGAAGTTTGAAACATTCACGCATGTTCATTCATTGCCAATCAAAGTTGAATATTTCGATGTTGATTTGTGGTTTTCAGGAAATACCGATATGTTCGACAGTCGACATAGTTATGTTTGCTATAGCACTTCTGTCTGCGCTTTAGATTGTGGGTTCGATAATGTGTAATGAACATATATGTTTGTTCTATGTCGGGTGTCACTATCTATTTTACATGTTCGGTGTATAAAGAAGCATTTGACACTGACATGCCATTAGATATACTCGTAAAAGGGAAGCAATAGTCAAATGTACAATGGTGAAATATTCTAAAATAATGTTTTCAACAAAAACTGATTTCACGAAACACTCAACTCACGCCAATACTGGGAACATGCATGTAGCATGCAAGGATGCATTTTTCAGGCAGCACTCGAACGCTCAAAAGCCTCCTGGGGAGCCTTAGCGCTTGTAACAGAACACGCGTTAGCCCGAATCAAATGCTCTAAATGACGGGAACGAATCGAATTCAGATTTATTTGTATCAAACTTTACTTTCGAGTCATTTCTAAACGCGATGAATCTGAAAAAATTGGAGAACAACCAAATTTCGATATAACCGTGATGACATCATCAAATTCACCGCAGACAAACATCATCAGTGCATTATCATCATCATCAGTCTATAGAAGTCCACTGCTGTACATAGACCTCCCCCAAACGATTTCAGGAAGAACGATTTTGAGCCCTTTCCATTCATCGACTCCCCCGAATCTAGCAATATAGTTAAACCACAAACACATAAACTGCACAATGTAGACAAATTAGATGACATGTCAAATTCACAAAATTATACTTTCTAACAGTGACACCTCTTTTCTTCGGTCCAATGTTTCATTCGGTGCAAACAGAGAAATAGTAGTAGTGGGAGTCGATTAGAAAATTCTATACCTTTGTCTCATTCTAAACTTTATGTTATCTTTATGCCGAGTAGATACGATTTCCAACTGCAACCCTACTAGTGGGGAAGCTACTACTAACTCGGCTCGGCTCGGCGTAACTTTAAAATAGTGCCACAGTGTTTTGTCTTTTGCATTGTCAGAAAGTTTCAAACCAGATCAAGAGAAACAAAAGACGGTGTTACTATTTCGAGGTTATACGGACTTTATAAGTAGTAGGGTAATATTTTAAGCCTCGTGATTAATAAAATACTTATGAATTCGTTAGAAATATAAAAGAGTCTGAAAATTAAGTCTCGTGTCGTTCTGAATCTATGACCTCGTAGGCTTTAGGTAGGTACCTACAGAATAATCCGCACTCAGACTCGTATTCAATATTGAATTAAACTAAACTGAATGAGCGCAAAAGGACGGCAGTAATTCACTTTTTTTTTGTTAGAACGTCCCAAATTCCTTATTCTCTACGTTTTAGATTTAACGTAATTTCACTTGATTTTAGGATCTCTTGAATTTACTTTTTTCTTTTACGGTATTATCATTAGAGTAAGGTTCTGTCGAATGTAATAAAAACGTTATACAATAGCTAGAGGTTTAGTGGTAGAGTAGAGCGTGATGGGTTTGAATCCGATCGTGCACTAATGGGTCTTTTGATTTGGAATATGCCAGTTCAGTATTATAGAAGAAATTAAAACCAGTCACGTGTGGTATTTTTGCCATTGCAAAGAGTATCAAATGTTCGGACATGTCTTTGACTACCCCATGACCTTAGATCTTGAGAAGTTTCAACGGAAAGTATGCCTTAGAGGTGAGGAATACCATTTTCAAAACTATTTTTAATCTCTAGAAAAAAAAGTTGATTTGTGAAATTTTAACAATGTGTATCTTATTTTCTTTCATTATTTTTGGAATTTATTTTAGACGAAAGGAATGCTCGTGACTTTGTCCGCGTGAAGCTATTTCATACCGACTTTAACCACTACTGCACCTCTTTGGGAGTTGAACTTCAGAAATTCCCCTCTTATTACACTTCACACAACAAGACGAATACAGGCTAAATTTCAAGTTCGTAGATTCTTCAGTGGCTTTGGCTGTGCGTTATCAATACTCGCATGTCAGTTAATCAGTCAGGACAAAAACTACTATGATACATATAGACTTACAATTTTTATTTTCCTCTTATGTTATGCTGTTCAACGGTCCTACTACGGTATGTATAAACTGTTCAGTCGCTAACTTAAATCTATTACGTCAATTTGTTACATAAAACGGTAAAGTAAAGTATGTTAGTATTTACTTAAAAGATAGTAGTAATTCAGTTTGTGAACACAAAGTATATTTAGACTTTATTACCCTTTCGTAGAATATCTCCTTTATAATAATGTATGGAGCTGTAAGTTGTAAACCTATTTCGAGGACCAGTGAGTTTTCATTGTAATCCCTAAGTTGCCAATTAAAAACTTCTGTTAACCATTTAAGAGTTTAAAACGAAACTTAGTACTCTTTGAGCAAAAGTTAACATTCGGAATGCAGTTTTACTGCGGTTGCTTTGTTGCGAACTGCGGAATAATAAGTTAAACTGAGTATTAAAATGAATTAAAACTTGTCTTGGATGGACCATCTGTTCTGAAACTAAAGTTACTTAAAAGCGGGGAGCGTCATATTGTAAAAAAAAAAAGTGGAAAGATAGGGAAGACCTATGTGCAAGCAGAGTTGCTATGTTCTGAGACCCAAATCTCATAACAAAATATCATCATAATAGCTCATAATAAAATTCTAGTTTCGATTGTGAAAATCTCCAAATGGTATTCTGCGAAACTGTCGTTTAAGTTTTATAGCCATTTTTGTAGCCAAAATAACGGCAACCGCTTTTTGTAAAATTAAAGCTTTATCTACTGTCTACAAGAAACTACTTAGTACCTTCTTGTACCAATAATGGCGCACTGGTGGAAACAGTGAAACTTAAAATGTTTTTTGAATCTCATTTTGTACGCCAGACTTTTACACTTCGAAAGGTTTCAAAGCGAAATAGCAGTAATGAAATCGCCATTATTTGTGTTTTCTAAAACTTGAGTATTCAGCAGCTCTAGGTACTCTTAGAAACGATAAACGAAGTTTCGTATTGTCGTTTTGTAATATACTGCGGGGGAACTCGGTAGCCGTCAAAAGTCAAGTTGACACTGCCTGTCATGCCGCGTAGTGTAATTCAAAACGACAATACGAATTTTCGTTTATCATTTCTTAAAGTAGACCTGCAGTACATAGTGAGAATAATTTCTTCAATTCAATTCTTGTTGAAATGTAATAA
Source organism: Electrophaes corylata (assembly GCA_947095575.1). NCBI lineage: Eukaryota > Metazoa > Arthropoda > Insecta > Lepidoptera > Geometridae > Electrophaes > Electrophaes corylata. The sequence goes on along the minus strand of OX352715.1, from coordinate 7,724,381 downwards.
TTTTAAATAATTTCTTGTATTTTTATTTTTGTTCATCAACCGCAAGAAGTATAAGATACATAGATACAATATAACCCCCAGACACAGAACAAACATCTATATTCATCGCATTAATGTTTCTGCTCGGTGAGGATTGAACCTACCACCTAAAGCGCAGAAGGCTGGGGCTACTATGATCTTGAGATTTTTTCGTTTTTCGAATATCGGATTTGTATGGAGATAAGCGCCCCTAGCGGCCTATAGGGAACTAGCGTATTTCCATGCAAAAAATTCGAGCTTGCAAACCAAAATTCGATCTGAATCTGGAATACGAAAAAAAACCCAAAATCGGCCTGAGCTGCGATGTTGAATAAAATTTTAAACCACCATTTTCTTTCTAGGTTGCGTGGATCAGATCAGACGATCAGACTATCCTCACCTTGCACACGCGACTGGTGACTCACAGTTCTCGGTACGCTGTCTCCAACGACTCGCCACGGTCTTGGCAGCTCCACATCCGACCGCTGAAGGTCGAGGATCGAGGGTGCTATATGTGTCAGATTAACACTAGCACTATGAAGAAGCAGATTGGATGTGTTGATGTTTTAGGTAAGTGTGCTAATTTTTTTATTTTACTATTAGTGTAATAAGCATATAGCCCAACTGATGTTAAGTGGTAACCATTACCTTTTATAAAGCGTTGTACTGTAGGTACGTGCTTTATGATGCACTACCCAGCGACCACCAACCTGAAGCCTACGTTAAGCCTCACGTGCCATACGTTAGCTTCACCAGCACTCACACCCTTCAAACAGGAACACAGCAATGCAAGCATCACTGCTTGTTGTCCGAAATATGTACGGTAGTAGTAGCGGCCCAAGTTGCGCAATCAAACACCACATTAAGCAAAACTTGTAGTGAATATTAAAACTAAATGATGATCAGATAATCTTTTAAAAGCAAAACAAGCAATATAAATAAATATAAAAAAGATAGAAAACACGTTAAGGCAATAATAGAGCTGTTAGATCATCCAAATGCAAACTGAATCCCTACTGGGATTTCTTGGTGCAAGTACATTATAACGTCTAGTATTTTGTTGCTAGCGCGCTTGTCACATTATAAGCAGACATATTTACCACCCTGCTTAGAGTTAATAGAGCTGCCAGGCTGCGTGTTGACACTGAACTTATTAAATCTATACTAGCAAAACGCGCGCGACTTCGTACGCGTGAAGTTATTATAATACTTATTTATTAACACCCATTTGTAGTACATAGTACACATTTAGTGGTTGAATTTGGGGAATTAAAGATAAAATAAGATACATTTTATTAGGACCAGTAAAAGTACATAATTCAGGTAACTATAGTACAATCATTTCATTACATTTAATTTTCTACGCACAAAAACGAAAATCTCAAGTCTCTACGAGTGGTTTAGGCTATGCGTTATCTAATGTATTATCAAGGTAAGTCAAAGGTTCTTATAATAAGTACAATTTTTTTGCTGTGACCTAGCTGTATGACAATATTTTTGTTGCATGTGCAATGGTTGTAGTCCGCTTTTTCCAATTGCTTTGTTTTAAAAATAAACGGATGAGCGAGCGAGCCTTGCGCACTGAGGGTTCCAAGTTCAACTGGATTAAATTTATATTCCGCGTAGTAAAAGTAGTTGAAATGTGTTTTGAATTACAGACAGTTTTTCCTAGAAACTTTACTATCCTTTTTAACACGAGTAAAAAATATCAATGCCTTAATTAAAAAACATCCTGTATTTGTTTTACAAGGGTTTGTTTTGTTCCTAAGAAAAGGGATGACAGACACATTGATAGATCGACAAGAAAAAAAAGGTTTTCTTTGTTTTCATATTTCTGCTTCGTACATACTGTCTACTCTATACAAATATCTACATTATATCTTTAGAATATTCTTTTGAATCTATATCTATACCAATTATAAAAAATCTTTGTCCTGACTGACTAACTGACTTAAACACAACACAACCTAAACCACTGATTGTAGATACTTGAAATTTTCAGTGTATATATGTATTGATGCGTAGAAGTATGCTAAAGAAATTTGAAATTCAACCCCTATAGGAGCTGTAGGAGTTGAAGTTTGTAAAAGAATAGCTAAACGCGGATAAAGTTACGCATTTTCCATCGGTTATTGATATAAAATATAAATTTACATTTCAAAACAATGTTACTTGTGAGGGTGAATTTTCAGGCTCTTATTTAGCTGAATTATTTCTGTAGGGATTCCTATAACAATAATAGTATTGTATTTCTCCAGTTGTTTTGTTGTCTTCACCATCAATTCAATTTGCTCCTATAAACTTTCCACCGTATCCTACGTGATGATAATTTCAAGTAGCTCCATTAACAGACACTAAAGTTATTGTGTACTTAGTACAGAATACAATAAAGTTGTTTTTGCAAGTAAACAATTTTCATTTACTCTAACAATATTTCAAGTTCTTTAGTAAAACAACGTGGTACAGGTAAAATAATTTCAAATCACTCTTCTCCCAAAAAGTAGTATATTTCTGTGAACTTTATCTGATAGACATAAAATGCTTACCCATTAGGGTCATACATGTCTATGACCTACCTTTTGTTTAATCAGCTCGTATAACAAACCGGAATAAACGACCGATGTGGACTGACGGAGGACAGTCCGCCTGCGACGCAGGAGGTTGCAGGTTCGATTCCCGCCTTGGGATAAATATTTGTACGATCTGCAAATATTTATTCCGGGTGTTCTGGGTATTTTCTATGCATAATAAAAAAATATATAATATGTACATAATTTATTAATTTATAAAACAGACAGACTTAAAAACCGTGTCATCAGAAACAAAACAAAAACCATAGATGTAACACTGAAAGTTAAAAGACTCAAATGGAAGTGGGCAGGGCACATGATAAGAGGTCATGACAAATGGAGTAAAAAGGTGACGAGATGGTATCCCAGGGAAGGTAAAAGGAAGAGAGGTAGACCGCAGAAAAGGTGGGATGATGATATTAGAGCAGTGGCAGGAGTGATGTGGAACAGAGTGGCTCAGGAAAGACCGGAATGGAAAAGGTTGGAGGAGGCCTTTGCCGATTGGCAAACAGATCTGCAGAAAATTAAAAAGCAGCAAATATTAGCATAAGTTTGTTTTTAAATAATTAGTTAAGTTAAGTTTTAAGTAATTTTGTATTAGAACTAGGTTAAAATTCTGAATAAAAGGCTATATTATATTATTATTATATAATTTATTGTATTAAGTATATCGCAGTCATCTAGTACCCATAACACAAGCTCTGCTTAGCTTACGACTAGATGATGCTGTGTGGATTGTCCAACATTAATATATTATTATAATAAAGTTTCTTAAATTAGTCAACCAAAATCCCTTGAATGCCTGTTGGGAAACGACGACAGGATTGGCCGAGAAGACGATGGCAGGATGATATCGACACTCTGGAAAAGTATTGGTGTGAGATCGCCAAAAACCGGGACGAGTAGAAGATTTTAGTGGAGACCTTTACCCAGCAGTGGGACACAATCGGTTAATTAAAAAAATATTGCTTAACAATAAGCGTAGATAGGCTTTCTATACAATTGCAGGATTTCCGACGATATTGAAGCTTGCGGGAAATCGGTGGATTAAGATCATTGTTCCTGGAATTTTATGTAGGAGGCCAGCAGAGTACGTTTCACAGAAATTCATTCACTGACTTCCCGCGATACTAACAACACCAGTATCACCAATGAATGTGAGTCAACCCACATTCACCACCCCTACCACATGCACTCAACTAGTAAACGTTACAAAATAATAATAATAATAATAAATAAATAATTCCGGACGATCCACACAGCATCATCTAGCCCCAAGCTAAGCATAGCTTGTGTTATGGGTACTAGATGACTGATATACTTAATACAATACATTACATATATAGATATTTTTTATTATACATAGAAAATACCCAGAACACCCGGAATAAATATTTGCAGATCGTACAAACATTTATCCCAGGGCGGGAATCGAACCCGCAACCTCTGCGTCGCAGGCGGACATTCGCCCGCCGCGCCACATCGGTCGTCAAAGTCATAATATTTGATATCACTGAATAAATGTCTATTGACTTTGACTGTTCCAATTCTTTGTCGTGGCTTCAACTAGTACAGCGAAGGCCGGCAGTTTAACGTACATTCAGCTGCACTAGAATGTATACAGATCTAATCTTTTAAAACGATGTTATAGTGTTCTGGAAACTATTACTATGACAAATTCTCAAAAGCTAAGTAAACCCACCAATTGATTTCATGATTTTTGAGTTCTGTTCTGTTGTGTATGATTTTTTTGTAGTGCTGTGATACCATTTTGAAAGTTACGAACTGTAAACATTCTAGTGCAGCTGACTGTACCTTGTGAAAACCAGGTGCCATACCATCACTAAGCTGAATCATTTCGTTCAGGTAGCTTAGGCATCGGAATAAGAATTTATAGTACGGCCTCGAATGTTAAGTCCTAGTTTTAAACGTACATGACGTACGTCTCTTTCATTTTTTCATAAAATGACTAAACAAGCTCCACAGTGAAAGCTTTGAGGCGTTATATTTACAAACTCATTTCGTAAAATTTGTAATTAATTGCCTTTTTCTTCCGGTAAATGATCAAAGAAAATTGTTCCTTAAATTAATATACGGCAAGAAAAAAATTTCGTCTGATCTTAGAACAGATTTTTAATTTTACATACCAATCCTTTTAGATTATTAGTTATAATTAAAAAGTTAAGGATGCTGACGTCGCTTCCTTCTTTAAACGTGAATGTTCGGGTATCGTGGTAAGTTTTTAGGGTTCCGTGCCCAAAGGGTAAAACAGGACTATTACTAAGACTCCTTATTCGTCTGTCACCAGGCTGTATCTCATGAACCGTGATAGTTAGAGAGTTGAAATTTTAACAAATGATGTATTTCTGTTGCCGCTATAACAACAAATACTTAAAAACAAAATAAAAGAAATATTTAAGGGGACTCTCGTACAACAAACGTGATTTTTTGCCGTTTTTATGATTTGTGTCGGACTCGCGCACAAAGATTTTCGTACCATTACGAAAATCTTTGTGCGCGAGTCCGACTCGCACTTGGCAGAGAATGATTCCTGTCTTGAGCCAGGTGTAGACAGAGTAAGATAAATAAAATGGTTGCCGTTGTCAGTATATACTGTGAATAATGTTTTAAACGTCTTATGCCGGATTCTAATAACTTACAAGCGTCCAATAGAATCGTTTCTTTTCGGGTAAGCCTTCATCTCATTGGCTACCGTTGCAGTAACTGTTTAGAACGGCCAATGAAAGTGAGAGTTTATTTGACAGGAAACGACCCATAGTACTACTTAATACTTTCAGACGCTCGTAGGTTATTGGAACCGGGCACAAACCATTTCAGAAAACCCGGTCCTTTGTTATCCTCGGTGTCGTTAATCCTGTTCTTTCTTTAAAATATGTATGAATATTTTTTATATTCCTTGTATTAATGGAATAGAAGTTATCTAGTTGTCTATTGGTTTGCACGTTTATGGGATTAGATGGCTAACATGATGTTTAGTTGTTTCGATTTTCTTTCTACTTCTACTTTCTTATATTTTGCTAGCGCTCTAATTAATTAATTAATGGAATATCAATTACTGCAAGCAATGCTATAGGCGATGATTATACCACTTATCATCAGTAGGTCATATCCTTGTTCCACTAGCAGTAGCACAAAAGAAATAATGCAAAATTATGGTATGTAATAAATGTTATATTTGGATGTTCTTCTGACTACCTCAATTAGCCATCCTCAAAGAATTTTGAGTTGAGAAGAGTACTTGGTACAAGAAATCTAAGGGATATTTAATATTGTTTCTGGGGATTAAGGTAGGGAAGCAATTTTTTTCTTTTTATTTATAATATTTGTTATTTATTCGTTGGTAATGTTTCTCACTATGTCCCTATTAGCTTATGTCACTTACATAAATTTTGCGCGTTGGTTGTCTACAGCCAGTAGCATAAATCTATAAATAGTGAAAGCCCACGCGATTTCTTCTCGCTATTTTCCATACAACTTTTGACACCTCTCTTCAACTCCTAAGGGTGTGAGGTTTTAAAAATATTTAGTAAGTTACACTTCGAATTTTGGCAAGAAATGCTTTTAAAGAGAGAGGAATGACATTTGCGTTAGAAAAACAAATACAGTAGGTTAATTTAGTATGTTTTTTTATGTGACTTGCTGATGGAACAAGCAGAAGACCTGATGTTAAGTGGTTACCTATAACAGAGCATTGCCTTGTAAGTCACGCTCATTATAAACGTTCCCTTACGATTCACTACCCTGCGTCCATCAGCCTGAGGCATACTGGTGTTAAGCTTCATGTGCCTGTAATTACACCGGCACCCACACTCTTCAAACCAGAACACAGCAAGCTGCTTGACTTGGCTTGCTGTAGGGTCCCGTTTTACTCTTTGGGTACGGAACCCTAAAAACCAGCAATGCGGCCAACCATCCGCATGCCAAACATTAAGGACTATGGCAAACCCCTGAAATATAGGTAATGTCCATCAGTGTACTTATTTAGTTTGGATGTCGTAAAACGACCAACCATATTTTTAAATAATGGAAGACATGGTATACTAACTACTACAAAATGTGGGTAAGTATGCACCATCTAGAATTACTTCTGACTACCCTCCTTAGACATCCTCGCAGAATCTCGAGCCTCAAATCTCTTAATACCATGTACCTGGTACTAAGAGATCGGACGGGATATCTACCGTGCTTGGGAATTAAAGTCGTGATACTATTTCTTTTTTTACATTGATAACATTAGATGATACGATAGTTTTCAATATTTTTTCTCTCAACAAGAAATCAAATATTCATTTCTTTTTCATTCTTGTTTCTTATTTATTTCGTCGTAAATACGACCTTTTGTTATAGGTACATAAATACGCCAATTAACCCTATTTATTTGTTCCATCTATCTTCAGATGGCCGTAATCATGAGTCATGAGGAAAACGTTTCGACCAAACGGGAAAGGGATGTAATAGGTTTTGGAAACCCATTACCATGGTGTGGGGTTGTATAACCCACCCTACACTCTTAACATTACTTACAGAGACAAGAAAAAACAACATTAAATTGGATTTTGATTATATCTTAATGTAGGTAGTTGATAAGAGTAGACTGGCCTTATAGCTTATTGATAGTAGCTGCCTTCTGCGTTGTAGTATGTGGGTTCAATCTTCACTAAGGACACAAGCTAGTGCGTGAATACAAATGATTGTTCTTTGTATCGGTGTTATCTATACTAATTTTATAAAGAGGAAAGATTTAATTGTTTGTTTGAAAATATAATATAGCTTATGCCACCCGGGAATAGTGTAGCTTCCCAATAGTGAAATATTTTTTCAAATCGGTTCAGTAGTTTCGGAGCCTATTCAATGCAAATAAACAATCAAATCTTTCCTCTTGATAATATAAGTACAGAAGTATAGACAAATACTCATAAAATAGGTAAATCGTCAATTAATTTCATGTTTTCGGAGTTTTTGCGAGAGTTTATTGTAATGCTGCTATAGATAGAAGATACAAAATACTTTATTGCACACTATATCAAATAAAAAGCTTGGAACTGTATGCATTCTAGTGTAGCTGTACCTGTATCTAGTTTCCATAGTACGTGCCTTGCCTTGTTTGGACCCAGAGACCCTTCTCGTAACGAAATATCATCAAATTCAAGCCTCAATCGTGTCAATCTCCAAATGGAATTCGTCGAAATTCTAGTTTCAATCTCGTCTTAGCTCCAAAACAATACGTAAGTTGGGCATCTGATACATGTCTGAAGCCACAGACGCCCCCACCCAATGTACCAACGACGTTGTAAAGATCTTCGGGAAGTTGGTGAATGGAAAGGGTTAAAAATATTTTTTCCTGGAAATGTATCGTAAACCAAGTCGTGAACAGCAGTGAACTTCTTCGAGCTGATGATGATGAGATGTGTAAAATATGCACTTTTATACAATTTTTTTTTATATTAATATAAAAAAGATATTTGCTAGTAAGATTAGAAAAAACTGACATCAAACTGCTTTATTAATAACTCAAGTCAAAGTCAAAGTCAAAAATCATTTATTCAGTAATATCCGCAGGGATCATCTTGAAACGTCTTAAATCTAGGTGAATCTAAGCGCCAGTTCCTCGCGACCAAGCCTAGAAGAACCGGCAAGAAACTTACGGCTTGGTTCCTACCGTTTTTTTGTATGATCCTTTTACAAAGTAATAATAATGTAAATAATGAAACTCCAGTGTGGTGCCAATCTAACTTAATAAGGTGATTGCAAGACAAAACATGTTAAGGCAATCATACCAAGATCTTAATATACAACAGAAGTTCAAAAGACAGCACACGCTACGCTTCAACTAAGAGTAATGCTTACAATCTAATGCATTCAAATAAGAGAATAGTACAGACATTGCAAAAAAATATCCTAGCTGCCGACGGGTCGAGCGAGCGGAACATCTGGCCACGCCGATTTATCATTAACGTAACTATCTAAGGAATAGTATGCTTTCTTTATAAGATTTGTCTTAATGTAGGCCTTAAATTTCCGAATAGGAAGTTTAGTGGCATTTTGTGGAAGTTTATTATAGAATCGCACAGTGTTCCCCATAAATGACCCATTAACCTTTTGCAGTCTAAATTTTGGTATATATAATTTATTATTGTTTCTAGTGTTAATACTGTGCACATCATTTTTTTTCTTAAAACTACTTATGTGCTTATGAGTGTACAATAGATTTTCATAGATATACTGCGAAATTACCGTGAGAATATGAATTTCCTTAAAACGCTCTCGCAAGGAGTCGCGCGGTTTCATTTTATAAATGGCCCGTATGGCTCGTTTTTGTAAAACAAATATTGTTTGTAAATCAGCAGCTTTCCCCCAGAGAAATATACCATACGACATTACACTATGGAAGTAACTAAAATATACTAGTCTAGCTGTAGCTTCATCAGTGAGCCATCTTATTGTGCGAACTGCATATGCAGCCGAACTCAGTCTACTAGCAAGTGTTTTAATGTGTGGACCCCACTGCAATTTTGCATCAATATTAAGCCCTAAGAAAATAGTAGAATCTACAAGACTAAGTGACTCCCCATTTAATACAATATTTGTAGGGCTTAAGACCACATTAGGTAAAGTAAATTTAATGCACTTAGTTTTACTAGCGTTAAGTAAAAGATTATTAACGGTGAACCAGTTAAGAACTTGCGACAGAGCTGCATTCACGTCACTGTAATCATTCTTTTGTCTATCGACTTTAAAGACCAAGGAGGTATCATCAGCAAAAAGTACTATTTCACATTCTTTCTTACTACTATTCTCTATAAGATGTGGTAGATCATTTACATAAACTAAGAATAAAAAAGGACCCAATATCGAACCCTGAGGTACCCCCATTTCAATGAGTGACCCGGAAGACCTCTCACCGCCAACATCGACTTTTTGGACTCTATCAGTTAAGTAAGACTGTATGAGGTCAATTGCCCGGTTTAGGATGCCGTAGTGTTTAAGTTTAGATATTAAAGTGGCGTGACTCACACAGTCAAAAGCTTTAGACAGATCACAGAATACCCCGATCGCGTCTTGTGAGTTTTCCCAGGCATCGTATATATGCTTTAGGAGCATTGTACCGGCATCAGTCGTTGATCGACCTTTGGTGAATCCAAACTGATGGCTATGAAGTATCCCGGTATGATTAAAGTGTGATAACAACTGAGTAAGAACCACTTTTTCAAAGATTTTACTTATCGTAGGCAATACCGAAATTGGTCTATAGTTAGCTGGATCTTTTTCATTTCCTGATTTGTACAAGGGAATGAGTTTACTGTGCTTCATAAGATTAGGAAAAACACCCTTGTCAACACATCTATTAAAAATATAGGCTAGGCACGGTGCAATATCTATTATAATAGAACTTAGTACTTTTGTAGACATTCCCCATAAATCTTCAGTAGCTTTTATGTTTAAGGATTTAAATGTTGATACAATCTTATCAGCATTAATGTATCTGAAACTAAAGACGCTCTCATATTTTTTTACATTTGTCTCTAATAGAGCTGTCGCTCTAGAAGCAGAGGAATTCAAACATTGAGTCAATGCTTTGGGTATACAAGCGAAATAATCATCAAAAGCGTTTGCGACATCTATATTTTTACTCAAATTTTTATTGTTAACGTTTAAATTGATCTGTTTATTACGCGGCTTTGATTTGCCCGTTTCGTTATTAACTATCTTCCAAGTAGCTTTAATTTTATTTGTAGATTTTTCAATTTTATTTCTTATATGTAATGATTTAGCTGCTTGACAAACTTTTTTGAAAATTTTTGAGTAGATTTTTACGTGTAAAATAAACGGTGGATCATTTAACATTAATTCCCTAGCAGCGTATAATTCGTACAGTTTGTTCCTACTTCTATAAATACCTGGTGTCGCCCAGTCAGTGAACTTAACTCTAGCGCTAGCTTTACATGTTTTTAGTTTAAACGTATCATTGTATTCTTTATTTATTAAATTGAACAAATTGGTGTAAAGCTCGTTCGGGTCAGCCAAGCAAGGCATAAGGGATATATTTAGCTCAACATTGTTCTGAAACTTCTTTATACGGTTGTCTGTAATAGGCCGATAGTTAAATACCTCTGGTTTATCTACTACATAAGGAAACCGCGCGCTATGACCGTAATGATCGGAACCGAAATGCTTAACCACTGATTTAATAACTGGTACATGACTGCAAAAAATATTGTCAAGACAGGTGGCCGATGTTGGTGTCACCCTTGTTGCGTCTTCAAATAGGTGGTCTAGGTTAAAACATTTAAATAAATTTAGAAATCTTTCAGATAAAGGATGAACAGAAATATCTATATTAAAATCTCCGCAAACTATTAAAGTTTTGTTACAATTATACATTTTTAGCAAAACGTCTTCCATAGTGGATTCATACAAGGTGAAGTCCGCGTCTGGGGGGCGGTAAACGCTCACAACGATGTGCCGCTCCAGCTCCACACACGACAGCTCAATAATTCTCTCAATACTGAGATTTGCAATGTCTTTACGCTCCCTACATTTTAAATTATTCTTAACAATAATTAGTGAGCCACCACGTATAGCGCTCTTGCGGCCAAAAGAGCTCGCAACTCTATATTTATCAAAATAAGGAAGCAACTCAAGTTCTGATATCCAGTGTTCTGTAATACACATGATATCTACATTAAAACAATTTAAAAATAATTCTACTTCTAATAACTTGCTGGGAAGGCCCTGCATATTTTGATGTATCACATGTAAAGTGCCTGACTTTCCCATTGTCGAAGAATCTAGTTTAAATGTTGGGCAATAGGCCCTACTGCTCGTAGGCCCTTATTAGTAATGCTACTAACTACGGGCTTGTCTAAAGACTGTGTTATATTACTTATAACAGGATCAAAAATATTATATGCTAACTAGAGGAACGTGAAGCTGTTTTCATACAGATTTTAAACCTCGCAACATCTCTTAGGGGTTGAATTAAAATCCTTTTTAGCACGCACCATGACGAAGACACCCAGAAAGTTTCAAGTTTCTACGAGCAGTGGTTTAGGTTGTGCGTTGTCTTATGTCATTCATTCAGTCAGCCGGGGCAAAAAGAAAAGAGTAAGAGTAATTGGTATAGAAGATAATTGGAAGCACACGTATACTAAGGATACATTGGATATAACCTTTAAATTTTATGAAAGAATTAAGACAAAAATCGTATATATATTATATAAACATTGAAATAGTCTAGATAAATGTGCTTTCTGACTACCAACTCAGCACAATTGTCGACCTACTTGGCGGTAAGCCGAGCGTACTAACCTTAGGTCGATCAGAATCGATTTAAATGTAGAATATGCATACTTTGTGCCCAAAGTGTTATGCTGTTCCTACTCTTGATGCATTATCCACATTGACGCTTATAAGAAATAACAAGAAGGAAGGAACTAGCTAGGCTGGATTAGAAGTGATCGGCCGATGTGGCGGGAGGTTGCGGGTTTGATTCCTGCCTTGGGATAAATGTTTGTACGATCTGCAAATATTTATTCCGGGTGTTCTGGGTATTTTCTATGAATTATAAAAAATATCTATGTATGTAATGTGCAGTGGGTGCATACGGGCTAAATAGATAGATAGTATGTAATGTTTTGTATTGTGTATATAACTCATCTAGTACCCATAACACAAGCTCTGCTTAGCTTGAGGCTAGATGATGCTGTGTGGATTGTCCAGCGTTATTATTATTATTATTAATATTGTACTTGCGAAATGTGCGAAATGTCGTAGTTAATTTCATATAAACATCCAAAATTGACATAATACTTATATTTTATATCCACTGGTCAGTTAGTAAATCTACGTGGATTATGTTACAAAATAGAAGCAACAGTAAATCTAGGATTGGCCGAGTGTTTCGAGCAGATTTGGTAATAGTTGATGCTTTGAAATGTCCCGCGGGCTTTCTAAGACGCCGGCATTCCCTAGAGCACGTGTCCAGGTAATCAGCTAATACAGACTGATTTGAAACGTTGAATGTGGATTAGAGATCTCTAATAATAACAATTCATTTATATTGAATTACTAGCTGTGCCCGCGACTTCGTCCGCGCGGAATTTAACAAAAAAGATATGTATTTTTTTCCGTTAAGGCATTATATTTTAATTACTATTTATTTTTAGTTCTTGGTATTAACTTTATTGAAAAATGAACCCGCGCGATAGAAGCGGTGGGAAGTGCCTGACGTGACGGCGCAGTGGTGGCAAGCGCGTAGACAGTACTTTGACATTTTGAAATTTTTCTAAAATAAAAGTAGCCTTAGTTACTCCTTATTACATCAGCTATCTGCCAGTGAAAGTCCCGTCGAAATCGGTCCAGCTGTTCCAGAGATTAGCCGGAACAAAGAGCCAGACAGACAGACAGACAAAAATTTTAAAAAATGCTGTTTTGATATATGTACCGTATTACATTCATATTACCATAACAACACATAACAAAACTAAAATGCATTGCTTCGCATTAAATAAATGTAATGGAAAGGTCTGGCTTTAGAAGGATTACATATTTCATGCAATCTTATTACACAATTAACCATTTTTAATCTGTCACGTTCAACTAATCTGTTTCCTTCAATAGAAATATCCTGGATTCCGATTCGTGAACAAAGTGTACCTGTAGAGTACAAACGAACTAGCTATAGAGCGCAGTTATTTAGGTATGAACCACACAGACGTGGTAATGATGACACCCAGTGACAAGACTTAGTAATTATTATCTTACCACGAATGCTATCGTTTCTACATAACGAAGTTCTTATCCAAAATTTATACTAGCCCAAAACTCAGTAAAACTTGTACTATGAGAACCACGTAACTGATAGATTACATAGGTATATTCATTTTGTTTGTAAAAGCCATTGTGGGTATGTGCTAAATATGTTTTTTACTAATTGATAGGCTCTTAGAAATATGAGGAGACATCTACCGTACCTGGGATTTCTCGTGATGCTTTTTTTTACAAATTGTGTTCTGAAATTGCAATATATCACCCAAACAGAAAACAAATATAACAAACCTTTTTTAATAAACCAAATTTTATTTTTATCCTTGGTTGGGATCAAACTCACAACCTAGAGCACCACCTGAGCTACCAACTGAGCTGTGAAAAATATTATGCAACTTTACAGTAGTGTTCACAGAAAACAAACACATAATCTCACTCATCACAAAATCTTTTATCCTCGGTGGGTATCAAACTCATAATCTATAACAGAGAACGCAGTGCTACATACCAACCGAGCTGTGAAAAATATTATGCAACTACGGCAGTGTTCGATTTTCAAAATGTTATGTCTTCAATTATTACTCTAAGCGCCCTCTACATCTGGTAATGGCTACGTGCCATCACGTCCCATTACTGCATTGAGTGTTTTGTTCCCGGCCTTCGTGATTTACAGGAAGCACATTTCCTTCGTGAGGTAGATTGCCAGAAACTTTCCTGATTTACTTTAAATGTTATTTCATTTTATACGAGTCCGGCTTTATAATTTAATTTCTGGTCTTCTTTTATTAAGATACTAGCTCGCAGCTTCACCTGCGTAGCAGTTTTTTCCCGTTCTTGTTATTTTTTCGGGTTAAATAGTAGCCTATATGGTAATCCAGGTTACAATCTATATATATTTCATATTTCATCCAAATCGGTTTACTGGTTAGAGCGCGAAAGAGTAACGTACAATTGAATCATAGAATACGTCCAGCGAGAACGTGATGCATTGCGTCCATCTCTCAGGGACGTAAGGTTGTGTTTATACGGTGCGAAAGAGTTAGTGGCAGCCGCGCGTTGTAAAAGTATCGTTTTCTAGTATCCTAGAATCGTATCAATATTCTAGGTAACAACGTTTAAATTCCTTTCAAGCGTCCACCGTACGGGAACGTCCGCGTAGCGTCCACGCGGTTGGCTGCATGATAGGAATTTAAACGTTGTTACTAAGAATATTGAGACGATACTAGGTGGATACTTGGTGGAAAGTCAATACAATTTTCAAAACCACGTGGCTGCGCGAGATTTTTCACGTCGCCTAAACACGCTCTAAGGTCAGTCTCATGTCATCATCATCATCATCATCATCAGCCTGTAGAAGTCCACTGCTGGACATAGGCCTCCCCCACACGTTTCCAGGAAGAACGATTCTGAGTCTTTTCCATCCATCGACTTCCCGCGGTCCTAAAAGTCTCATGTACCTGGTTATTACTCCCGCCCACATACCCTTCAAATCGTTATACAGCAATGGGAGCATCACTGCTTGGCGACAAAAGTAGGTAGCTACATACAAAAAAAAAGCCATTCTGTTTTAATTGCGCATCTAATAAGCATTTCTTATAACTATTTTTACTATAAGTCTGGTTTCTAGCTGAAATAGTGGGGAATAAAATAAATTCCGGCTATTCTGATGTTTGGTTAGCAATCTCTACTTACAAGTGAATTGTTAGCATAATGGTGTGTGGCTACGACATGTTATGCGTAGGAAGGTGTTTTATCGGATGTGAACAGAAAAAAGTTTTGTTTTGTTGTTTGAGTTGTTTTTAATCACAATAGCGATAGCACTGTGGCTTAGCAATAAATAACTGCGATATTTTATATGTCAATGTGTCAGATTTATCATTTTCATAACTTTTTGGGGGTGAGGATTAAATCCAGAATTAATGGCAAATATATGCACGTAATGTGGGCTCATGATAATGCTGCGTATAAAAGTACCTACTAGGTATGCGAACGCGTGGTTTATGACCGATATCAATTAAAATGTTGCGGTATACCACACGTTATATTTTCTAGTTTTGTATTGTTTATTTCTGTATTAGGTATTCTTATGCATTATGATGTATATTTACAGTGTTCCATATTTAAAAATATATATTTTTTCCGTTTGTCTTATTATTGTATTTGCATTCGTACATCGATTTTATCCTCTCATTTTGAAACCTAATTTTTTCGCACCTCATCCCGGCAGTTGCTCACAATACGTAAACGTAGTAATGAATACAAAATTCAGCATTACCAGAGTCATTGTCTTCCATATATACCACTGGCACTGGTCTCTAAGTTATTTGCAACGGTCTGTAGATAGCTCAACTGTTTCATGTGTGTTTTATACATACCTACTTATGATAAATACCTATGATATGATAAGTCGTCATTAATTTGTAAAAATATATTTCTAAAATGAGTTGTTCTTGTTCTCAGTGCCTCCAAATATAGTAGACGAAGGAACCAGTAGCGACCTTGTGTCTCAAGAGGGTCAAGACGCGAGCCTGTCTTGCAAAGCAGAAGGCCGACCGCTTCCACGTATCCTCTGGAGGAGAGAAGACGGTACTAACATCCAATTGAGGAATGAAATGGGGGAGCTTAAAAAAGGTAACTTGTGTTAGCTCTAAACGTCGAGAGGTAGTTAAATGGAAGGTATACTGGTTCAATAATTGCTGCCCAGAATCTGTAGACCAATCATTTTATCCGTCATCATATCATAAGTCTAAATAAATCCACTGCCGGACAAAGGCCCTCCCTAAATTTCAGTTTGCCATAGGCACCTCGCTTGGCAGGCGGATTGGTGACCGCAGGATCGGTATTTAGTTCACAGGATATGTTACTATAGGTATCAGCAGAACGCACCAGAAGACCTTTTCTCTTAGTTATCTCTTGCGGCGTATGAAAGGGTCCTAATTTAAGCCACCACGGCTTTGATTAGATAGTAACAAATTACTTATACTTCTAAGGGAGCAGGGAGCTTTTAGGGGAGCATGCAAGGCGTGGTGATGACAGGACTAGGGGTTGAGTTGGTGGGGTGAGAATATAGCACAGAAACGTGATGAATGACACAATATTTTTTACCCAGGCATGCGTGATTTTGGGGATATCAGGATGGCGATGATGGTGGCCTGTTACGTAAAAAACTCTGAAAAGCAAGAAAAATGTAAAACCTACCCACAAATCATTTAATAATAGGCATCTGCCACTATAAAATGAAATAATATGGAGTTATTCATCCATTTACAGTGTAAATGGCACAAGTCGGTAATTTCCACGTTACGTCAGAATGAATAGGTGCGCCACGCCCGTTCCTCCAGACTCAAATATGAATATTCATAAAATAATTGTTTGTAACAGAGGACAAAATTGGGGAGCTGGGCCTGTGTGGGTTTTTATAAATGGTTGTGACAGCTTCGATTTATGGTGGCTACGGAGTAGCACGCAAGGACTCATCCACCGTAACGACGTTTTGTCTGGGAAATTTCAAAGCCAAGTGGTGAAATGACGACAAGTATCATTTATATATTTATATTTTTTTGCGAATTGCATGGACAAGCAAATGATAATAATCTTCTATAGCAAAACATTGCCTCGCAGGTTATGTTCGTTGGGAAATTGCCCAATGCGTTCAAAATACTCTGTGTTCATAAACCTGCGTTATACAGGTGTTAAACCACATGTCCCTGTAATTTTATCGGCATCCACACTCTTTAAACCGAAACACAGCAAGCTGGTTGATAGCAGAAATAGGCATGGTGATAGTACTTTCCCGTATGAGCCCTTCACTAAGAGCTCTACTACAACTAAAGGGGTTACTCACGTAAATACACAAAAAAAAAACATAAGATGGAAAAGTTATATTGTAACACAGCGTATCTTTTATAGTGGATATGTACATGGGGCAAATGCTCAATCTCACAAAGGTAGAGCGGCGGCAGATGGGTGCCTACCTTTGCATCGCATCCAATGATGTTCCACCTTCAGTCAGCAAGAGGATAATGCTTAATGTAAATTGTAAGTACAATTCTGGTAACTATTTTATAAAGAACCTTTGGAACCCTTGGTTTTTTTAGTTGAACGTTACCTTACATTACCTTTATGTACCTTTTTATAAAACATACTTATCTGACATTCTTAAACACACATACCAATACTTCATTTATTATATGAAATACACCTTACACTTATAATACCTACTTAATTATTGCTTGTAAAACATATAAAATAAAATATAACACCCATATACAGAAAAAAATCACACAAATCATGACAAAGCATGTTTGTTTTTGGTGAGAATCGAACCTATAACCGAGAGCGCAGAAGGCAGAGTAACTTTCAACTAAG